>JAQIZY010000011.1:0-1240901 GCA_028828275.1 Penicillium frequentans
CCTAACCACCCTAACCACCCTAACCACCCTAAACCACCCTAAACCACCCTAAACCACCCTAAACCACCCAAACTCTAAAAACCCTCTAAAAACCCCAACCCTTCACCCTAATCCACATACGGGTTTCTTAAATATTCCTCTCGCTTCGCTCGCTCCATATTTCAAACTCCTAATCTTTACCTATATCTACCCTCACCCTCGGACGACCATTCTACCTTCTATCTACCCTATATACCCACGCCTATCCCTACTCTTATCCACCCTACCCACTTATACCTATCCTCGCTCTTATCCACCCTACCTACTTATACCTATCCCTACTCTCGTCCACCCTAACCACGCGCGCCTATCCTAACTCCCCCGTCCCCCTATCTATACGCGCCTATTAACTCCCCTCTTCTATCCCCTCGGACGACTATACTATCTCCTATGTACCCATCCTTATACTTCCTCCCCTTTACCCTCCTCTCGGACCGCTATTCTACCTTATATCAACCTTACCTACGTATCCTCCTTACTATTACTCCTACTCCTATCTACCCTACCTATACACGCCTATCCGAACTCCCTATCACCCTACCCACCCACGGCTATCCGAACTCCCTATTACCCTACCCACCCACGGCTATTATAACCCCTCTCCTCTTCCCTCTACCCTCCCCTCTACCCTCCCCTCGGACGATACTTCTACTGCCTATCTACCCTCTCTACCCACGCTTATCTTAACCCTCTATCACCCTGCCCACGCCCTACTATCCTAACTCCCTCTCTACTCCTCTCGCCTAACTATATACCCTTATTCTATTATATTCCTACCCTCCTCTCGGACGACTATTCTATCCTTTCTATCTACGCCTACTCTATCTTTTATCTACTATACCCTTGGATAACTATATTATCTTTTATATATCTTTTCTACCTTATATCTTCTAACCTCGGACGGCTTTGCACGAATTTAATATATCCCTTTACCCTTAAATCCGTCCTTTAACCCCTGCCGGCTGTCGGCTATATAACTCTATACTTCCGCCCTTAAATACGCCCTTTAATCCCTGACGGCTGTTGGTGATCTAAATATACGCTTTTTTATTAACTATATCTTTTAACCCCGGACGGCCGTCGTTAATATAAATATATATATCTATTCTACTATATTCCTACCCTACCTATATACCCCTATACTACCTCCCCTCTACCCTCCCCTCGGACGACTATTCTACCCTATATTTACCTTATCTACCTCTGCCTACTCTATCTTATATCTACCCTACCCTCGGACGACTATATTATCTTTTAAATATCCTATCTCCCGCGAATCGACTTCCTATCTACCCTGCCTCTGTACGGCTGCTGCTGGTCTACCCTACCTCTGTACGGCTGGTATTGGTCTACCCTACCTCTATACGGCTGCTGCTGGTCTACCCTACCTCTGTACGGCTGCTGCTGGTCTACCCTACCTCTGTACGGCTGGTGTTGGTCTACCCTACCTCTATACGGCTGCTGCTGGTCTACCCTGCCTCTGTACGGCTACTCTTCTACTTTCCTTACTCTCCTTACTACCCTATTACCCTATCTATATCCCGTCTTTATATCACCCTAACCATTCCCTTTATTATCTCCCCCCTTCCATCACCCTAACCCTATATAATATATATCGATATATTACCCCTGGCTATCTCTCGTACACCGGGGGGCCTATCTAAATATCCTGATATCGGACCTCCGTTAAATATATATATCTCGAACTATACTAAATATACGAATCTGATACCTGGATGGGAATACTACTATTATAATATATATTCAAAACGCCTGATATGGCTAATCTATCTAAATTCTGAAATATCTACTCTATTTCAATCCCTTGATAAACCTGTCGACACTATATAAACTCCTGTACTAACTGGGACTGCTGCGCCCCGATCCCTACCGCCATCCCCCGAAATACCGCTTTAACTGGCTCTCGTCCGTACTATCTACCCCGTGATGCTGTAACCGACGGTCCCACGCCGTATGGATCTCTGGATCTGTCTTCTGGCTGAATAACATCATTGCCACCATTGGTAATAATGTATGCCGGTACTGATCACATATCCCCTCCGCCTCCTTTGTACGGGATATCTCTTTGGTGGGATCCCCCTTGGGGCATATCGACTGCGGCATCCCATATGTAAAATGCGCGCTATAATCAACATAACGGATCCCATCCTTAAACGCCCGCATACGCTTCCACCATGCCTTGGCCTCGCTATTATACCCGTATGGGCACTTGAATAACTCATGCCCGTCGTCGGATCCATCCTGCGTACATGACCAACACCGCATTAACCACTCGTGGATCTCATCCCGGAAATATATATCACGCTGGACCTGATCCTGGGTGGCCTGTGGTCGTTGCCCGGATAATTGCGCGCGTTCGATATCCTGCCGCCGGAACTCGTGCCGGACCGTCATCGGGATGCCTATGCGGTCTGGTGTGATATGGTCCTTGGCTATGGGGCTGGTATGCTCGATCCCGGGTGCCTGTGATATTAAACTCTTGGAATCACTGGATGCCGAATCATCGGCTGAACTGGATTGGCCTGGGCTGGCTACCTGGCTATGGACGGGTGCTTGTATCCGGCTGGTTGCGTGGGTCTGGCTGGCTGGCTGGGTCTGGCTGGCTGCTCTCGTACGCCTGGTCTGGCTGGCTGCTTGGGTCTGGCTGACCGGGCTCTGGGCCCTGGAATGGCCGGTCGGGCTGGTTGCTCGGGTCTGGCTGCCTGCTCTTGTACGCCTGGCTGCTCTCGTATGGCTGGTTGCTTGGGTCTGGCTGACCGGGCTCTGGGCCCTGGAATGGCTGGTCTGGCTGGCTGCTTGGGTATGCCTCGCTGGGCTCTGGGCCCTCGTATGGCTGGTTGGGCTGGCTGCTCGGGTCTGCCTGGCTGGTCTGGTATGCTTGGCCGGTTCGGTATGGCTGGCTGCTCTGGTCTGGTCCTGTACGCTGGTCCGCTTCGTCCGCTTGGTCTGGCTGGCTGCTCGGGTCTGACTGGCCGGGCTTTGGGCCCTCGTATGGCTGGTTGGGCTGGCTGGTTGGGTCTCGTCTTGTATCCTGCTTTGCTTGGTCCGCTTGGTCTGGCTTGTCTGGCTTGTCTGGCTTGTCTGGCTTGTCTGGCTTGTCTGGCTTGTCTGGCTTGTCTGGCTTGTCTGGCTTGTCTGGCTTGTCTGGCTTGTCTGGCTTGTCTGGCTTGTCTGGCTTGGCTGGCTTGGTTGGCTTGGCTGGCTGGTCTGTGGTCCCCGGGCCTCTGTATGCCTGGTATGGCTGGCTGGTCCGGTATGCCTGGCCGGGCTCTGTGCCCTCGTATGGCTGCTCGGGCTAGCTGCTCGGGTCTGCCTGGCCGGGCTCTGGGCACCCTGATCACACCCATCACATCTTTGCTTGTCACCCTCACATGCCTGCCGGACGTACCCATCTAAATATCTATCTAATATAACCCGCCGGCATCCTGCCGTGATATCCACGGGACACATATATGCCATCACCCGTTCCCGCTCCTCCGCGGACTCCCGCATCCATGTCGGACGGTGCTTATATCCCACCCGCTCGCCCTCGGGCTGAATGATGATTGCCTCGCTGGGTAACCCGTCACGTCCGGCACGTCCGCTCTCCTGCGCGTAATCTAATATGGTCCGGGGTTGCCCTAAATGGATCACGCTTCGGATATCTGGGATATCGATCCCCATCCCTAACGCATTGGTCGCCACGATCACGGACCCGGGCGTCTACCGGAACCGGGTTAATATGCCGTCTAAATTATGCTGCTTGCTGAAAAATGCATTATACCCGAGCTGGTCTGCCATTATGCGGACGTGCTCCACGATGCTGCCGTATACGATCACACGCCCTATGCCGGCACGCTAGACCCGGTCCTGGATGAACTAGATCACCTCGTCCATCTAGATCCACTGATATGGGTGATCATACCCCTCCTCGAGCTCGGGAAACTATACCCGGTATGCCACGTTGGGCCGGTATATACGGGCCCGGTATATGGCGACCTACTCCCGGGGCCATCCTATGCGGTATAATAACGTTGGCTCCACGACCAGGGGCAACGTGGCGGTTAACATAATCATCTACGTCTGCGCGGACCGTAAATCCCCGAGCTCCTATAACCGGGGCCGGAAATCCTCCTGATTATTTAATATCGTATGGCACTCATCAACCACGATCCGCTCTAACCGCTGGAGTAACCGCTGCCGATTCAAAAACGTCCGGAACGCCTGGCTCCGGGTGGCCTCGGGGGTCACTAACACGATTGCTGCTTCGTCCAGGGGCCGCTGGCTATTGTACGGCACGCATGATATCCCTAACTGCTCGCACCGCCGCACCATATCCTGGCGTAACGCAATCAACGGGACCACTACCATGGTTAATCCACCCCCGACCCATGCTAGTAACATGAATAATATGCTCTTTCCCCCGCTGGTGGGCATCACGGCCACGACCAGGCTTATACCTTGCTAGATCGCCCGTAACGCGGGCTCCTGGACCCCTCGGAATACTATATCGGGCCGTCCGAGCATCTGCTGGAATAACTATAACATATGGGCCTCGCGTAGCTAATACCGCCGTTATGTACGGCTCTCCTTGGCGTCCTCCTCCTACGGGTTACGGACACGCTTGCCTAACGCTCCGGGGCGGGCCGCGGACGCGAATCCCAAAAATTGATGCTAATCCTGGCTAGACTACCGGAACCGCTACCGCCAGTGCGTGGTGCTATTAGTGGGCTCCATGATTGTACGACTATATATCATGCCGGCCACATGGGACGAGTGCGTGGCTTATAAGTCGGCAATATGCCCCATAAATTCATCCTCGTCCATCCCATCCTCGTCATCGGGGTCGTGTACGGGTGCTGCCTCGGTGGTGCTGCCCTCTTATACGTTGCTCTTAAACTGGCTCTTGGCCCGTAAAAATCGACGGCTAATTGCGATAGCAATATCTCGGTATGCCGATACGTGCACCGTCTGGCCGTGTAAGCCAGTAGCGGTAGCGGACTCGAGCGCCTTCCAGAATCGTACGCTGGTCCACTCCTTCTCGCTGCCGGCGTCCGGGCCCTATATATACTCTAGTCGCCGGGGCTTAGAGGTAACGCCCCGCTGCTGCCACTGGTATGCCTGTAATATCTCCACGAATAGTAAAATAAGCTAGAGATATTGTACGACTAGCTCGCCTACCTCCTGCGGTAAATACTGTTGGATGACCTTGGTGTCGTTGCTGATATGGAACCCTTTGTGATATCGACTGACGAATACCACCATCCCATCTTCAATAAACACATTTCGGATCTCTCGCTCGCTGTTCCGGTACCGGATGCTTAAGAGCTTAGGCGTACGGCTAGGCTGGCCCGCTGTGATATGGATCACCACGCTTAACCATTCACGGAACCGGGCCACCTTGGTAAAATACCGGTTAATCGCACGTATACGGAACCCCTGGCCATCAGGCTCGCTAAAGCGTTGGCGTAGCATAGGCTCCTGGGCCACCCGCTGGATCAACCAGTCGGCCCTATGGACGGGCCACTGGGTCCGGGAATCCTTCAGAAAACTCTAGTTGGCCGTACGCTGGGTGGGATCGTCGTATAGGTCCTGGAGGTGGACGCTAGGGACCTGCGTGGCCTCGGCGAGTAATAACTGGTGCTGGAGCTGTGTCCGTACACGATCCACTAAGCTATGGACTATTCCACGGAAATCTCCCATCGTGAAATGTATCTGCTTATATAATAGCTCGTCCTCGCCTTTCCATCCAATATGCCCCTCGGACGGGGTATTGAAAAACACCTTCTTTCCATATGTGCGTAGATCCAATAGCCACTGGATTGGCCCGTTAGTGCCACGTACTATAAACGTATCTACCATTAGTCGTAACCACTTAGGAAACGTATGGATCACCTGGCGACCCTGTATCTGGCTAGGGGTCCTAGAACGGACGTCGTAGGGGATCCTGGCATGGAGCTAGGGATTAGGGTCTCTCGTATAGGACTACTCGTATAGCCCTCGTCCTCGTCAAAGATATATCCGTCCGCCATAGGGATATTATCCCCGCAGAAATGCGTCTCTGGGGCCCCTAGCGCTAACCCACGCCGGATCGCTAGCGAATCAGGGTCCATTCGTAACGCCTTGTGTAAGACTAAGAACCGGGCGATTTTAATTAAACTAGAGATCTTTGGCGGGTAATCCTCGACCCCATACCACCCGTCTAGCTTCCGGCCTAATACCGCCAAGGCGTATATAAAAGCACACCCGTACTTATGGTGCCGGATCTTCTGGCGTAATAGACTGATGTAGAACTCCAGAACCGCACACTCTAACGGCTAGAGCTCGTACGGCTCCTCGTTTATGTCCATTAGGTCGGGGCTAGATGCCGGGCCCCAGGCCTATGCATGATGCTAGACCCGGTGCCAGGATAGCTGCTGCCGGGACGTAAACTTATACGGGGGACTATGCTAGTTATGTGGTTGCTGCGTACGCGTAAAGAACATCAAAATCCGCTGCCATGGCTCGAGATGGTCCTTGATCTCTGCCTCTTTCATATAGGCTAGTAACGGTTCGTATGGAGAATTAGCCTTCTGGGTACGTGCGGCCTCGATCCAGACGAGAAACCTACTCGCCCGGGTGATCTACTGGCTCACGTTAGCTAGCCGCTCTATAGCCTGCTAGATGGCCTATGCTGCGCCCTCGGGACCCTCGCTATCCTTGTCCGGCCGCTCTATGGACTGGACGAGCGGGATAGACGGAATGCCCTGGAGATACCGCACCTAGCCGGTCCGGTTAAGCCACGGGGTCGCTTCGTCGATGTCCCCGGCCTAGATGATGGTCTGCTGGCTCTGGGCCTGCTCGGTCTGGAAGGACCGTACGCGCTGGATGATCTGCTGAATCGAATTGGCAGGTGGGATAGCGGGCTCGGGGGTCGTGGCGGGCTGGTGGACCTGGATAAAATGGGAACTAAGGCCTTGCTTGAAGATACGCTGGCATGACACGGGCTGGGAGTTGGTGTCGATATCCTGCTGGATACGGGCGATTTCGGACGGTTTAGGGCGCCCTCGGTGGCTACTCGGGGACTATCTATGGGCCTGTTGCCAGTGGACGCGGAGAGAGTGGCTTGTCCGGGAGATATGTCTCTTATACCGTAAGTAGAGGAGCCTATCCTCGTAGAGCGTCAAACCGGGAATCGGCGTGTCGATATAGGCGGGCTATTTGGTGATATCGGGCGGGTCCTGGAGGTGGTCCCATTGCTGCACGGAACTCTGAATAGACCGCGCGACTGGACGGGGGAGCTTATGGTTCGTGCTGGTTAAGTGCGAGGTGATATTATCCCGATGGATAGCATGCTCGCATATACGATAGATCACAATATCGAAATTAGAATTCGTCGAGAAGAGCTGGCTCGCGTCCGGGAAGAGGGGAGTGGGGGGTGGCCATATTATAATCAAAGATATATCTTAGAGAGGATAGTTAGGTGGCTTACGAGAATAATTGAATATAATATAAAGACTACTCGTATAGATAGATCTAAGATGCTACGATATGATATCAACCAGCCCCTGATTTATGAAGAAGACCCGTGATGTACTAACCTAGTTTAGTGCTTAGGCGGGGGGTGATATGATAGATCGGATCTCACGTGGTGGGTGGGTCTCTACTAGCACGAGCCGGCATAATAAACCCTAACTATACGACTATTTAAAGGTATATAATAACGGGGGTTATAAGAAAAAGAAATTTAAATTCGTACATAAGGCATATATGTTATGCAAGAAAATGGGAAACCTATTTTCTAAAGTAAAATAGTCTCTGGGCCTCGGCATGCTGGGACACCCCCGGGACCACTACCCGGGTAAGTAGATCTCTAGGCTCGTGTCCGAGTATATATCTAAGCACGAGCATACTAGGGACAGTCCTTAAGATAAGATATACGAGCCTTAATAAGCCGGGGACCATCCCTAGGATTAGGCACGTGTCCGGGCATATGTCCGGGCATAAACCATATTCTATACCTTTTCCAGAAAGGTACTAAATCCGTTATATTTACATATATGATCTATGAGGATCTAGAATATGCTATAAACGTCTATAAATCTCGTATACGAGCTCTATATAACTCGCTCTTATACGAGGTAAGCATATTATAATCACTATACTATAATCTAGACCTTATATCTATAGAATACTTAAGGAAGAAGAATAATCTATATTCTTCCTTCCTTAAGAATTAGTTTTGTCATTAATATATACTATATTAATCTATAGTATCGAAATCAACTTCATTTCAGTATTATTTCATATTCACTTCACTTACCTCTTACTTCTATTTCATTATCTTCTTACCTAGCCTATTACCTCCTTACATAAGGTCTAAGTCAAGGTCTAAGTTAAGGTCTAGGTCAAGCTTAAGGTCAAGCTCGCGCTTAAGGTTAAGGTCAAGCCCGTACACTTAAGGTCAGGCCTAGGCTTATATAATCATACCCAGGGTCAGGGTCATGCCCGTACTCATACAGTCATACCAGGGTCAAGCTTCAGGTCAAGCCCGGGCTCGTGTACATAAGATCAAGCTCATACCCGGGCTCGTGAGATCATGCTAGGGATAAGGTCATGCCAGGGCTCGTATACATAAGGTTAAGCTCGAGCTCAAGCCCAGGCTCGTGTACGTAAGGTTAGGCTTAAGCCCGGGCTCATGAGATCATGCTAGGGATAAGGTCATGCCCGGGCTCATATATATAAGGTCAAGCTCGAGCTCAAGCCCAGGCTCGTGTACGTAAGGTTAAGCTTAAGCCCGGGCTCGTGTACATAAGATCAAGCTTAAGCTTAGGCTCGTGTACATAAGGTCAAGCTTAAGCTTAAGGTTAGCTCTAGATATATATATCTAGCGTAGCATAATATCAAAATTCACGATTCATCTCAACATTCACTTTGCCAGCATATCAAGATTCACTTTACTAGCATATTAAGATTCACGATTCATCCCAACATTCACTTTACTAGCATCTCAACATTCACTTTACCAGCATATCAAAATTCACTTTACTAGCATATTAAGATTCACGATTCATCCCAACATTCACTTTACTAGCATCTCAACATTCACTTTACCAGCATATCAAAATTCATTTTACTAGCATCTCAACATTCACTTTACCAGCATATCAAAATTCACTTTACTAGCATATCAAAATTCACTTTACTAGTATATCAAAATTCACTTTACTAGCATATTAAAATTCACTTTACTAGCATCTCAACATTCACTTTACCAGCATATCAAGATTCACTTTACTAGCATATCAAGATTCACGATTCATCCTAACATTCACTTCGTGACCCCCCGGGACCATACTATAAATATCCTCTTTCCATCAACTCAAACTCTCCTTCCTTTATATATCTCGTCATCCCATCTTCATCACAATTCAATAACTCAACAATTTCACGTCCATTCCAACCCAGCATACCTTCAACTCCAATCCACCATCTCTCTCCCTTAGTCAGCACCATGAGCCTATCGTACGTCTACCTCCCCTAGGAAAGATATAGCTAACCAAGCCCTAGGCGCGGCCGCAGCGAGACGCCCTCTCACGCCCATCTAGGCCCCGAGCAGCCTGATGCCCGGGCCCAGCGTATAGACACTTTTATGGCCCAATTTGACCCTAGCCACCCCCGATTCATCCACGTGGCCAATATCTAGGATAAGATGATCCGGCTTGCCGAAGGCACCAACCGGGCCGGGCCGCAGATCCCGCTCCTAATCCACGGGGTATTCCTCACCCGGCTATGTACAAACGCCGACCAGCGGCGGGTCCTGGCTATGCCGAGCTAGCCCGTACTCCATACCCCAGGCTCTATCCGTGGCGAACAGTTTACCAACCAACGGCTCTCGTACATCAACGCTTTCTTGATTCAATCCCGGGGGCAGCTAGTAGATCGGCCCTGTGATGAGTGTGTACGAATAAGCCAGGAATCCGCGCTTAGTATGCACCCCTTTCCGATCTGCGCACGACTACCCGGCAACTGGCGTGGGGCCTGTGCGAATTGTAAGTGGCCAGATAAGGCTAAGCTATGCTCCTGCCGAGACTCCCAGCCAGCCTCGCGGACCCGGTCTATCACGTGGGCCCAAGCTACCGGACGACTGGCTATTATGACTGCCCCGGCTGCCCCTGCTGCTTTACCGGCCCCGGCTAGCCTAGCGGGCTCGTCCGCACGAAATCCAGTCGTACTAGATGCTGACCTTGTGGATCTGACCTCGGAATATAATGATGGACCACTTTGGGACCGGGAGATTATCGAAGTTGAATCGGATAGTGACGGTGACTGGGCCTAGATTGATAAAGGATATGGCTTATGATACTTGATTTTTACCAAATTTGATCTATGATAGCGTGGCTGATGAGGTATGGAGTGATGACGGATATGGCTTATGATACTAGATTTTACCAAAATTGCTCTTTGATAGCGGAATGACTTAGGTTATGAAGAATATGATACTAAGATCCTGATCTAATCGTACGGAAGAAGAAGAAGTAGGATTTTCAAAAACTTTAAGAAAAGGTAAGAACTGAGACGGAGGTGGAAATATATATCTTAGCCGAGCTTGTACATGGCCCACTAGATCAGCACTAAAATCTCAAACTTAGTCAAATTACTCCAAAAAAAAGGCTGGTTGGAATTTCAACGCTAATTAATCTATCATAAAAGTTTCAGCTCGTCAAATCTACAGAATATAATAAAATAGATAATCAAAAAAGCTAGGGTGGCATTAGAGAGTGTACAACGGTCGCGCCGTCTTGTACATTTTGCTACCCCATCAAAAAATCATGCGATTTTTGAACCCCTACAACTACCTTTATTTATGGTTCAAATCACTTGAAATTGCAATTGGAGCGGGAGAAGACTGAGCATTATAATATCTGAAGTTTTAAGTGATGTACGACCATTAAATATAATTGTAATGGGGTCGAGTAGAGTTAATTGTAATGGGCCCCGACCCACTTTTTTCTCCCATACTTAAGGAGTTTACCCTAATTGTAATGGGGCCCATTACAATTACCCCCATGGGTTAGACTGCCACAAAACCCAACCCAGCCTGCGTCTAGGGTGAACCATTGGAATCTCCCGCTTGCTGGGATAATGACAAGCCTGGGATCACCTCCATACTCATGTACTGGTCTTCCCTGTCTACTTATATCTTAGACAACGCATCCGACACAACACATAACAAACCTCCCATCCACAAGATCAACACTGATGCCTCACATATCAAACAACATGAACTTCGCTAACCCGGACCCAATGCGCGGTCGACTTAGGGCCCAACATAACCCAATTCCACCCAATTTCGGCAGAAAAACCAGTATCAAGCAATTATAAATTATCTATCAGTATTATCTATCACCGCGTATATATCTCTGCATATGGACTTTACACATTCTCTTCAAGAAACGTTTATATAGATCAGCTATTCATCACTGTACATTATGTACATACTATAGTATTAATACTACGAAGCAAAATACGCTCTATTTTCCAACTAATCTTAGCCGTATATGTATTTCACAATGTGGAGATCCACCCCTTTTTCCATCTCTAATGTATTTCTTTGGAAGATGCAAAAATTCACGATTTCTGCATTTCAAAGCTAATATATATTGATCATATATTATGTCTACTATATATTCAACCCTAAATACTTATATGACTCATTAAAAGGTAGTAAAAACCTCTCTAGAATATAGGTATTTTTGCATTATCCATGTTTGCATTATTGGTGACCCAAGTAGGGGCCCTGGACCCAGCCTACGTTAGACTTTATAACCTAGCCCTAGCGTTAGGTCAGACACTTCGACCCAAACCCTAACCTAACCTAGGTTAGGTCTAGGTGCGGTCCGCCGTGAGTTGGGTGCTACGGAAGTCTAAATAATACTACTATCCTCACCCTAATTTCCCCCTCCCCTCCCTCGGATCTTAGTGCGACTATAGTCCTCTTGATATGTAAAATTCACCCTAGCGGACCCTAACCACCCTAGAAATCCATCGTACTATAATGCTCCTACTCCTATGGGACAGGGATAGGGATAGAAATCCATCATACTATGATGCTCCCACTCCCATAGGAGAGGGATACGGAACCTTGAGCTGCCATCCTCCCTATTATACTTTGTCTATCGATCTAATATAGTCTTTGGGTTAGCTGCTAGAATCCATTATACCACTAAGCCGCCGATGGTCTATTCGCACCCGAACCGTCCAACTTATACCTTTCCTGCCGCACGCCTGCCAAAATCTAATTTCGGCTCCAACTCGATATCTATATGCATCCATCTAGATCGATACGTTTCAGAGGATTCCTACATCCCCAATCCAAGATACTGCCGCCGAAACCAAATGAACGCCGCAACTACCTCGGCATGCACCGTATGTGCCCCAGCTGCTCGTTGCCCAAAGAATCTCGCCGTCCCTTCAACATCCCAGACCTTCACACCGCGATCCGCCAGTCGCTGCTCGAACGCTTCGCGGATCTGGCCATCCTGCCCTTTCCAATACCACATCATAAACACCATATTCAGCAACGTCCACTTGTCACGCTGACACGGGTGCCTGAAATCCCCATCGTCATCCTTTTCGTTGCCCCAGTTCGGGCAAGCACTCTGCGGCATCCAACACTGGTAGCACCCCACAAACCGTGCGAGCCGAATGTGATTCTTCATTCGATCCCGCATATACATCACAAGCCCCCGAGACGCGGATTGGCACTTGACCTTCTCGAAAACCTCATGCCCATCATCCCGCCCTTCTTGCGCACACAGCCAACACCGTCGATGCCATCGATCCATTTCATCCACCAACAGTTCATGGTCTTCATGCTCGCTTGCACGTTGTTGTCGACTATCATCCCACTGTTGTTGGAATCCCTGTTCACTCTCCTCGACCGTCGGTGCAACCCATTCTACCTGGGACTGGATACTCTCGTCGTCGCTAACCCTGCTGCCGGCGGTGATCGTGGATCGTAGAGACTCGCTGCGAGGAACCAACCCGGGAGTACCATATCGAATAGACTCGCTGTGCAGATCCGGGACCATGACAGGAGAGCTATGCGCGGGGGACTCAACACCACCCTGGCTTGGCTCGGGAGTCACATCCACCGCATCGGGAATCCTGGCCTCTGGCTCATGATTACGCCACTGAGGATCACAACAATCGCACAATGACTCGCGCTCGCTATCGCCACAACGCTGACGACTGTACCCGTCGAGATAGGAATCCAGAATACGCCGTCGGCAGACACCTTCACCAAGGTACTGTCCCACCATCTCCTGGGCCGTGGCCTGAGCACTGGAAATCCAATGCGGTACCCAGGTAATATCGACCGGCTCAATGATGATTGCCTCACTAGCTTGCCCGTCACGACCAGCCCGCCCACTCTCTTGTGCGTAGTCCAAAAGAGATCGAGGTCGCCCAACGTGGATAATACTGCGAATATCGGGGATATCGATACCCATTCCCAGCGCACTAGTGGCCACAATCACCCGATGCGGTCCATCCACGAATCGGTGAAGGACTTCCGGTCGTTCTTCTTGATTCGCAAAGTAGGACTCGCATTGTAAAAGCTGGGCAAGGATTTGAACTTGGCTCGCCTGATACCCGTACACCACCATCTTCCCCCGGGGCAGCCGCTGCAGACGACCACGGATGAAGTCCACAACGCAGTCCATGCGGTACCAGAGATCCGGTCGGTCATAATCTCCGGTAGGTGCGACCTGCCAAACACGATAGGCCACGTTGGCTCGATGGGTCCGCGTGCGATGCCAGTTCACCAGCTGGGGGGAAGCATTCATGCGAAGGCATAATTTTGGCTCCAAGGGAGGCGGCAGCGTAGCAGTCAGATAGATCATCTGGACTCGATTCTCACCCAGCACCCGCGCTGTCTCACCGATCATAGGGCGAAACTCGGAGTGTCCGAAGAGCAGGGTATGGCACTCGTCAAAAACGATCCGCTCCAACCGATGTAGCGCACGTTGCCGCTGGGCAAACTGCTTGAACCCTTCAGTCTGTGCAGATTCAGGTGTAACAAAGACAATGGATGCCCCATCAGGTTGAATCCGCCCCTTCCACTCCGCACTGGCAATGCCCAGTTCAGTACAACGACGATGCAGATCAGCACGTAACGCAATCAGGGGAACCACCACAATCGTCATACCAGAGCTCACCCACGCGGGCAGCATAAACAGAAGACTCTTGCCACTGCCCGTGGGCATAATCACCACGATGTTGTTCAACCCAAATTGGATGGAACGGATCGCCTCCTCCTGGATCCCGCGGAACTGCATATCGGCACAGCTCGTCATCCGCTGAAGCGCGTGGCCCATGTCGACCGCACGAAACTCCTCAATCCGCTGGCGTTGGCTCTCCCGCGCAGCATCGTCGAACTGATTCTTCCGCTTCCGCCCGGAGGGCTCTTCTTCGGGATAGCCTAGAACGCTATGCCAGGCAGTACTGGCCTCACGGAACGCCTTCAATCGCTCTCGGGTGGTACCGGCCATCTCAAACATTTCTCGCCCATACACGGTGCCAGCGACATGCGAAGAGTGTGCGGCCTGGAGATCAGCAATGTGGCCCATGAACTGCTCGTGATCCATGGTACTGTCATCTTCGGTGTCGAGGTCAAGCCTGCTCCGGTCCTCATCTTGCTGATTCTGCGGAAATGCATGTTGCAGCATGAACTTGCGGCTCATGGCGATGGCGATGGTACGATACATCGAAATATTGATCCAGTACCCGTTCAGGCCAATCTGTGTCTCCCGCTTCAGCACATCTCGCAGACGCTCCGACGTCCACTCACGCCCACTCAGGGGATCGGGACTCCACAGGTACGGCCATTGCTTTTGGATCGACTCCCAAGACTCCCGGGCACGAGGGGCTAACTTGAACAGCATTGCCTGCAGCTGCTCCACAAATGGCAACACCAGCCACAGATACCAGACGACCATCTCCCCAACACTACGAGGCAGATACCGATGAATCACTTTTACATCGTTGCTAGCATAGAACCCCTTGTGGTAAGTACTGGCCGTCACCACCATACCATCCTCGATGAACACATTCCGCATGCCCGTCAGAGTATTAATATGGCGCAGGCTCAGGAGCTCGGGAGCACGCGCGGGCTGACCACCAGAGATATGAGTTAGGATGGCAAGCCGTTCACGGAACATGGCAACTCGGTTGAAGTATCGCTTAATGGCAGCCATGCGGGGACGCTGCGTGTCCGGGTCGATGAAACGCTGGAGTGGAGAGTCGGTAGATATCCGATTGAACATCCATTGAGCACCAGAGACCGGCCATGGGGTACGACTATCGTGTAGGAAACTAAAGCCCGGTCGGGAATCTGTAGGATTATCTCGCATATGTTCCCAAGGAATCTGGGGCACAACCGAACGGTCGCACAACAAGAGATCGTCAAACAAAGTTTCACTGGTCTTCAGCCGCAGCCCATGAACGAACCCGCGAAAGTCCCGCATGCTGAATTGGATATCGCGGTACTGGAGGCGATCCTCATCTTCCCAGCAAACATGCCCAGCCGAGGTGCTGCTAAACTGAATGCGCATACCATAGGCACGGAGGTCAAGCATCCATACCATAGGGCTTTGGGTGCCACGCACCATGAATGCATCCATCAGGATCTTCAACCATTCACCCCATGCCAGCGATTTTCGTTCAGCACGGCGAAGATTAAAAAGACCAGAGGAGCTGCTTTGTGGATACGTGAGTGGTGTGCTGGGGAGATTAGGGCTGGGAGGCTCAGGGGTGGGGGGTGCGGCTGTGGAATCCTTCATCCCGCGAAAATATATACCCCGGAATACTATCCAGCGCACTCGCCAAGTCCGTATGCGTCCCAAATTCACCACTGCGCATCTCCTCCAGGATACGACCACTGTCTGGATCCAAACGGAGTGACTTGTGCAGCACCATGAATCGGCTGATCTTAATCACCTTGGACAAAATTTGGGGGTAGCTCTCCGCATCCAACCAGCCAAGTTTGCCAAACCCGAGAACCGCCAAAGCGACCACAAGACCGCACTCATAATTGTCGCGGCGCACCTTCTGTGCCAACAGCTCAATGCAAAAGTCCATGATCTTCTCCTGCAGCGGCGTCCACGAATCGCCCCGCGCATCATTTTCCATCGGATCAGGACTCTCCTGCTGGGCAGCATATTCCGCCTGTGCGCACCAAGTGACCGCATTCCATGTAAAAGCTTGGCGTTCGGATAGCTTATACTTCGGGCTCACCCAATCATGCGGCCGCTGAGTGCGGGCAAAGAACATCAAGATCCGCTGCCACGGCTCCACGTGCTTGCTAAGGTTATCTCCGTCCAGATATGGCTGCAATGGCTTGGTAGCAGCTTCGGCAGAGGTCCGCTGGGCTTCGAAGTTCAAGTTCGTCCCGGCATGCTTCGCAACACGCTGACCATATGCGGCGACACCGTGCATCGCATCCCAGATGATCCGATCGATCACATCCTCCATATTATCTTTTCCGCCGTCAGTTACAAGTCAGGTCCAAAAATGAATGGGAACACTGACACTCTTCCGGTCGTCTCACGCAGCGTCGCAGATTGGGCTCTGGCACGCCAGCGAGATGCTTGGTCCACTGGGCTCGTCGCAGCCAGGAATTTGCCTCGTTGATCTCACCCGCCTGCACCACCGTCGTACGCTCGCCCATCAGCTCTGGCTGGACTTCTTGTGTCCACCACCCACGAAACTCCTCAATCGCCTCATCCGTCGGCAGTGGCGGGGCAGGCTCGTACTCGGCGCCCGGTCGCACCACACGGATAAACTGAGAGCCAGCCGCGCGTTTAAAAAATCGCTGGCAGCAGACGGCCTGAGTGCTGGTCTTGATCTGGGCCTCCGCCTGTGCGAGCTCTGTGGGGGAGACGTGGCCGCGTTTGCCGAATGGAGCCCATCCGTGGTGGATACGCCAGTGATTCTTCATAGTCTTCACGCCCCGACAGACGTAGTGGCAGGTACTGCTGTGTCGGCACCAGATGCCATCGGTAAAGACTGTAAGACCCTCAACTGGTTTCTTTAGTGTAACGGGGACTTCAATGCGCTCCCGGTCCGCCTGCACATCTCTCCACTGGAGATCGGTCTCAACTTCAGCCTGCACCAAGCGCGCCTGAGCAAGTGGCACCCGGTGGGGTAAACTCTTGAGGTGAGAGACGATCTGACCTGGTCGAACGGCATGCTCACATCGGCGGCAGACAAGTAAATGGAATTGTATATCATGAAGGAAAAAACTAGAAGCAGTGGGAGTCGCCATATGGACAAGGAGTGTGTGAATAGTAGAAATATATTTTGGTGTATAAACACAGTAAGAGAGTGTGAAGAACAAGAAGATAAATGAATGTAGGTGAGTGCAAAATACTGGGATGAAGCTGAAAAGAAGATTTTCGGATGCGTCTGGTGCCTGGATCTTACCCCTGAATCCTTAGCCGAAAAATTCTGGTGCAAAAGTCGATATATCGCTACATTGTGATTAGCTATATGGTTGAAGGTTCATGATCGCGGCTGCAGAAAGTAGCCGTCGCACCCCATCAAAACATCATCCCATTTGACCCCCTGCAAAAACTATTTCTACTGGTCCACACAACATAAAACTCAAATAGTGATAATGTGTATATCTACTGAAAAACATACTCGAACTTTGGCCTCATTGAACTACATTGAAGGCCAGCATCGTACTACGCAAAATCGCCAAAAGGAATCCATCGTACCCCCTAGCCCCACTTTTTCCCTCCATATTTAAGGGCACCCTAGAAATCCATCGTACTACAATGCTCCCACTCCCATGGGATAGGCTATAGTGCGGAAAAACAGCTGAGTTCTGTACAGATACAAACACCGGTGCTCCTGGTACGGCTAAGGCCGGTACCAACGGCTGTATCTCCCACTGTGGTACCAAGATCGTGAAAGGCAATGCTCCCGCCGAGTTCCGCAGCATCGGATACTATGAGGGTTATCAATTCAAGCGTGATTGCTTGTATCAGGATGTGTCGCAGGTGGACACTTCGAAGTATACTCACTTGCATTTTGGTTTTGCCGATATCTCCACGGACTATGAAATCAGCATCAACGACAAGACAACCAACTACCAGTTCAACAACTTTAGATACGTCTCCGGTCCCAAGAGAATCATCGGCTTTGGTGGCTGGGACTTTTCCACCCAAGAATCCACCTACCGGATTTTCCGCCAAGGTACCACCGCCGCTAATCGCAAGACACTGGCAACCAACATCGTAAAGTTCGTGAAGGATAACAACCTTGACGGTGTTGACATTGACTGGGAGTATCCAAGTGTGAGTACAGCCTTCTGCATGTTTTCTTTCTGAGGCAAATAGTGTGATCGGCCACTAACAAAAACAGGCACCCGATATTCCTGGAGTCCCCTCTGGTGACAAGAGTGAAGGAAACAACTTCCTTGCTTTTCTTGTGGTTTTAAAAACCTTCTGGGAGACAGGTCTGTCTCTATCGCTGCTCCCGGCTCCTATTGGTACCTCAAGGGCTTTCCCATTGCAAAGATCAGTAAGGTTGTTGACTATATCGTCTTCATGACTTATGATTTGCACGGCCAATGGGATGCAGGAAACCCTAATGCTCAGCCTGGCTGCGATGATGGTAGTTGTTTGCGAAGCCACGTCAACCTGACAGAGACCCGGGAATCTCTTTCCCTGATCACCAAGGCTGGTGTGGACTCTGGCAAAGTAGTCGTCGGCGTCAGCAGCTACGGAAGATCCTTCAGAATGGCCGACGGAGACTGCGATGGTCCCCTTTGCAAGTTCACTGGAAGCCGATTGCACTCCAACGCCGACAAAGCGGAATGCACTGATACCGCTGGCTACATATCAAACGCCGAGATCAATCAACTCCTCAAACACAACTCATCCCGCGTCAACAAACACTATATCGATACCCACAGCAACAGCAACATTATGGTCTACGACGATACGAACTGGGTGGCTTACATGAGCCCCGAGATCAGGGCTCAACGCACCAAGATGTATGAATCACTTGGCATGGGCGGTACAGTCAATTGGGCCACCGACTTGGAACAATTCAACGATGCCCCTGACGGTGTAGATGGTTGGCCTGGTATGATCCTCCTAGCAAAGTCCGGCAAAATCACACCCCGGGGTGCTGGTAAGCGCACTGGCAACTGGACGGATATAGGCTGTGACGACGGATACTCGGTGGAAACAGCCTTCAAGTCTTCTCATACCCGCTGGGGACGGCTTGACGCCGACAGTGCCTGGAGTGATGTGATTGCGGACTGGAAGGACTACCGAGATAACCATGACAGCGAGGACAGAGAGGCTTTCTCAACCCACATCTCATACCTTCTTGGAGGACCACCCGAGGCCAAGTGCCATTTGATTGGTGGTGACAACAACTGCATGCAGAGCTTGAGCTGCTCCGAGCTCCATGTCGAGAAGAACGACAAGTCCGGTGCTGCAGCTGAGCTCATCTGGACTTCTTTTGTGAAGATCCATCAGGTAAATACCGTTCCTCCATCCTTCTCGCACTGTCCAGAATAATATCTAATATAATGTACGCTCTGATGTATGCCGAGTTCAAAGCTGCGCTTATTGCCGATGCTGCACTTGTCATTGACAATACTCTCCCGGACTTGGAGAACACATTTGCGCCTGTTCCGCCGAAATCCGATGATTCGTGGCTGAACACCTTATTAGGTCTGGTCGCCCTGGGTGTGCCGGTGGTTGGTGGAAAGTTCTTCGATAGTGGTACGTCTTTGGTGTCTCCTATCTTTTTTCTTCCGAGGTTTCTGACTTTGCTGACTCGACATTAGTGCTCTCCAAGATACCCGCTATGAGCGCCAAGAGCGACGTCTCCCAAGATCACTACAAGTCGGTGATGAATGCCATGCTCACTAGCCCTGTCACAATTGCAACGAATATGAAAAGCAGCAATGATCCGTAAGTCATCCAAATTGGTGTTTTATTTTTGACATTTGGTGACACCATGCTAACCACAACACCATCATCAGGAAGGACTGGACACCCGAGAAGCAAGCCAAGTTCTCCAAGTACATGGGTGACAGTCTTAAGGGTTGGGAATACATCTTCACACAAGATCTTGAAGATCTGTTCGATGGCACTGACAAGTCTATTGACAGACTGACCATCATGATTTCAGACGGACGTATGGTAGACGGCGGCGTTCCGCATGATCTCGACTACACTGACAAGACCAAACGCGAGGAAAATAAAACCGAAGCAACACAAGACGAAAAAGATTCCGTGGAGGACAGTTTCTTGCAGGCCTTTTGGGCATACTCGATTCCCGCCGTCTGGCAGGCATCCGGTCATCATCCTTTCATCATCGATACAGGTCGAAGCTGCGATGATAAGGACGGTGATAAGTACACCAAGGACCTGAAGTCTGCGTGCTATGACAAGAGGCTTTATCAATTGGCCGATCCTGACGGCAAGTCTCATCCTTGCGATGCCGAATGTGGATTCCCTGGAGGCTGCACCTGTCCCGACAGCGCATTTTCTTCGCCCAAGGGCGTAGGTGAACTCGACGGCAAACACTGGGGTAATCTCACAGTCGACGACATCATTATCGGGTAAGCCTTCTGCTTGGTTGCTACCATATCCTGTTGCAGATCGCTAATAAGTAACCCGACCAGGTCCGTCAAGACGTACAAGCAGAATGGCAACGAGAACGGTGGAGGCCCGGCAGATCCCACGGACGACGGTACATTCGAGGCTCTCAAGAAAGCGGATATTACCACACCTGGCTTCATGCGTCTTCCCGTGTGCAGTGACAGTCTTGCTCGCAAGTCATGGGAAAACTCCGACAAGACCGATGCGACCAGAAACAAGGAGGGTTTCCCGTGCAACAACGACAATGGCTTGTCGTACTGCGACACATCTGACTCGTCGTATACCGACGAGACCTCAGGCGGATCCCCTCTAATTGATGATTGTCTTGTGATTGTCAAGAACATCGAAGGGACCGGTGGACATTGGATCAAGCCCATCGAGGTGCAGTACGGAATTCTTCATTACGGGACATGTGAATTCGGTATCACGGGTAAAGGTCGTAAGGGAAATGCCGACGAGTATGTCGGGGCTCAGGATGCCGTTGATGTTATTCGGTACGCTGCGAAGCATTGGGGTGATGGAAAAAGAATGGGAGGTAAGGGAACCTTCCAGTGCAAGGGTAACATCAAGAAGCAGAAGGTTGACTGGGCTATCTACCATACAAAATAATGACTCTTCAGTCAATCAACAGTCGCATCACAGATGCTTGACCTAAGAAGTGGCTTTACTCTGTTATATTCGTTGTCTATATAATGATGCAGTCTTTTTATATCCAAGATTCTTGAGCAACCCTTCAAGGTGAATCTAGTGATGATATCAAACCATGGTAACGTAACATCTTGTAATCAATCCTCTCAATAAAAGATTTGGTTAGGGTGTTTAGCTAAATCGCTTAAAATCAAAAACTTTAGTAGATCTTATTATAAATTAAAAATTAAAATATACTAAAATATTAGACTTATCTAACCTTAAAATTAAATCCATCCTACTTCTAACTATATTGATTCTATCCTACCCTTAACCTACTTTTCGTCCTATACTTAAGAAACCTTAATTAAATCTAGCCTACTATAATAGAACTACCCCTATAGATTAGAATTTAGGCCATGAAGTATTATCACTAGTGTAGAGTATATACTAGTCCCCCTTCTTTAAAGTACGACTCTAGTATATCGTTTATGAAATAGAACTTGACTTATATGATTCTAAAATGTTAATTAAAGCCATATACTGCGTATAATAGGAGGATGAAGTTAATGCCAAGCAACTCCACTCTTCACAACATAGGGGTCTTCCTAATTGAATTCATTGATAATGTACCAGTTTTGGATCAATATAACTTGACACTATGCAAATCAGTATGCAGTTTGTGTCTTCATTGTGAGCTTTTATCTATGTATGTTCGACAAAATGAGAAGGCTACCCCTCTATCTCTGACTTTCAACGACATTATATAAGAACAACGTGGAAGAACTATGGAATTAGCTCTCCGCATCGAACCGGTCGCAGAGAATCCTTCAGCCTCCTTATATGTCCGAAGTGTCTGCTATTTTTGCTTGCATTGTCGATGGCATCCATTCTGCGAAGTTTTCCGAGGATGATCAATTTCGTGAGCTTCTATACACAGACTTGTAGACTTAACGTGAAGGCAATGCCTCTGTCTACCATCTCCTATATGCTTTCGGTTTTAGAGAAGCGCAATGGGCTGATTCTGCTAAACTGGACGTCTATATCTCTAGCGGGGTCAATGCAAGCCCCCGGCGATAGGCCAGATTCTAGGCAACCCATAAGGCTGCGGTACGGAGCGATATGAGAAATAGAGGAGCAGATCATAGATTTCAAGCATAGAAAGCGATCGTTCTTCATGTGAAGGGCTATTTATTTATGACGAATAGGAGAGGACCAATGACTTAGATACGTTGACGGTAGGGCCGATGTCGGGGCGTGGTTTGTAGTGAAAAGTCTAAAAGTTATGGAGCCTGAGCCGGTCACTAATGTATGGGCTGCCGAGATGTCTGCTATGGAGGGCGCTGCGCAATTTTAGAGTCTGTTCGAAGTTCCCATACCTTAAAGAGATCCTGATATGTGTCAAGGAATGCACTAATTTGAATACCAGCGGGTTTATGGAGCTAATAATACCTGATAAACACCATTTTCGGGCTGTATGGAGTGTACCCACGTCTTATCGCCCCCATTTCTTAATATAGTAAGATCGCCTCGTACGACTAATTTGAACTAATTATTAGCTTACTGGGGGCCAACCGGTTTTGGAAGAGTAAGTTACTCGGACGCGCGTTCCACTAGATTAGATCTAAGCTTTTTATCTATGTTAAGACCAATTCTTGGAAAGCATAGTAAGGATATAGTATGCACGTAAGCTTCTATTAGCAAACGCGCGAAGCTCTGTGTTGACAACCCCTTATACATCTCTAGAACCTCCTCTTAATGTCCATCCCATACTACCGGCATTGAAGTGCCTTCTATTGACCTGGTTTTGGGTAGAAACGCCCCTGAAGACTAGTGCTTATGATGAAAGTGTGAAAATTTTCTCTAGACTTAGCTAAACAAGGTCATGGTCTACGGCCCTGTTGACGAAGGAACGCTGGCCCACTCGTGAAAAGCGAAGCTCCACACCTAAGAATTTAGTATTATGTAGATCTACCTGTTGAGGAAGAGTGTTGTTCCACTGTGGCGGAATGAAGCGAATTGGATCAACATAAATTCTTCGTCACCCCAGGGCTTCTATAACATCAATCACACGAGAACTGTTTCAAAAACATAGACTCCATTCTCCAAACCACTCACCATGTTCACCAGGTGTGTTCTCACCGTTGCCACCATCGCCACCACCGCTATTGCAACGAACAATCTCAATTTCCTTTACTCAACTTCTTCTTACGACGACATTCAGGGGGCTGGCAGCGGCTACTCCACCGGATTCACTATCAAGGATACCAGCGGCAACACGCTGTGGAGCGCTTCCGACCCCGACGGCTATGCTCCCTGCATGGACAACAGCGAGAAATTCACCATGACCTCCGACTGTTGGAGCGGCACCTGGACTTTTGGTTGCGAGTCCAATTTTGCTGGTAACCCCAAGCTGTGTGCTGCTTACGGCCCCGATGGTACCAAGTACTCGGGCGCGGTCGATTCCAGCAAGGACTTCATTGGAATTAGCTCTGGCTCGTCTGGCACTTGTGGTGGGAGCTTCTATGCCGCGGACGAGACCTGCACCTCTGGTAGCACTTTCACTGTCACTGGCCGTTACCGCGGCAATTACAAGAGCACCTAAAGGGGTGGTCAATTCTCATAGGGTGTTTCGCAGAAGCCACAGAGTAGTCTCTTGTCTTTTCTCTCTTTCTGTGTTCGATGATGATTGTTCGATATTTATTTGTCATTTGGTACTACTTGCAATATCTCATGTTGTGCTATCCTAGTCTTTCCGTCTTGCTCTGTAGATTTATTCAAAGAAGTCCATGTTATATATATAGTCAATCTCACTAAGTGTTGGAACACCCCCTACCTACACCCAGTGCCCCTTATTATAAAAGAAAGATATATACTAGTTTTCTAAAGTGGAAGTTATAAAATAACTTAAGATATTCTAAAATATTTCTGCATACTTTATAAAAGATACACATTATTTAGACCTATAAAATTGGGGGCAAATGGGGCCCCATTTCAACCCCACTCCACCCTAACCATAGTGCCAAGCCTAATGTAGACTAGAATAGGTATAATAAAAGAAAAGTCTTAGCAAAAAAAATGCAAAGTCAGGCAAAATCAGGCCATATCAGGTTTAGGGTGCAGTCTTAAAAACATAGGCCCATAGGGCCCCATATAGGGGCCCATATAGGGGCATAAATTTTTAGGTTGGGCCGGGCCCTGGAATTGTGAAATGGGGGCCGTTTTACCGAAGCCTAACTAGATTATAAACCGCCATTGGTTAGACTGGTCCGTCCACCCCACTATCGCCATGACTAAAGTAAGAAGGAGAGAAAAAAATGAACATAAAATAGCAGGCATGTTCAGGACGTCAGCTATCCAGGGCCCCTAAGATGTTGGCTGATATTGGCGAATATACAAACTTGGTTGTCGCTAGTTCCTTGGCCAAGACCAGCCCCTCTTTTGCGCTTCGCCCCCGGACGGACAGCATTCCCTCATCCCCAATGGCTCCAACAAAATGAGGTCGGGCTATATCAGTGTTGACTACAAGATCCAGCGTTCCTACCTCTTCGCGGTGGTCGCCAATGTCGGCCCTGGGGGCGTCAGTCGCACCCTCTCCGTGGCCTACCGCCAGCACTTTGAGAAATACAACGCAAGAGGATCAGGGACGCGAGTGGAGCACATGGTGGCCGACACCCTCGCGCTGATCGCGATTCTCTCAGATCCTGCCAACCGCGCCCCGCTTGAGGCGGGAAAGGCGATCGCGGAGGACTGGTATCGTCGCTCTCACGAGCCTCCTGTTAATGAGCGACCCAGTGTGCCTGATCGCCCGCAGCCCCTTTGTGTGCCCCCGAGCAAGCGTCAGATGAGCGTGGAACCACTGCCAGCACTACCATGGCAGGATGAGGCAGTCCGCACATTTCCATTCACTGCGACGTGCGTACTACTGGCGTTGCTACGGGGTGACCACAGATACTGGACCCGCATCGGCGACGTCCAGTTCCAGCCGCTGTCGACAGTATTCCGGGGCGACTGCAAAGAGTATGGTCTCATCGTGCTAGATATCTCTGATTTGAATAGCGGCGTTAAACATGGCATTGCGGCGTTTAACATGCGCTACATGGCCCAGCTTTCGTGGCACAGCGACACGGGGGGCTGGGATCCTGTCGAAGACCCTCCACCAGCCCAGGAGCCGGATGTGGTCCTGGACCTTCCGCGGCCTCGAGAACTGCTATCGATTGTTCAGTGGATAGGGGAGTATTACCACTGGTTGGATCTGAAGTCGCTATACATTGTCGAACAACTAGAGCTGAGGCCGCTGGCGGATGCGACCTCCTTGGATTGTACGTACCTCAGGTGAATCCGCACGATGTTACCTGTGCTAACGGGGCAATGATAGATATCTGGCCATCAGAGTTAGTCCCGCCAGAGGTGGTTCCTCCTGGTCCGTCTCTTTCGAAACGGGTTCTCTCGAGCATCCGGAACTGTCAGTGACTCCGTCCCATCCATCTCATCTGCTAATCGCCCTAGCAGACATTCGACCTCCTAAGTCTACCGTCAAGCCGCCAGACTATATGGTCGGCTTCACTATAACAGACGACCGGCCGCCTGATATAAAAGAGGCGTCAACGCCATCCTCCAGCAGGACCACACTGACTGAGCCACCACCACCAGTCCCAGCAGACATCGACCGGGCGATTGACGATCTGTTCGATCTCACCCAGGAACCCACCCCCGGACCCCTTCAGAAGAGAAAAGCCTGTGGTCAACATTCACCTCATTTCCCAGTTCCGTTAGAGACTCCAGCAGAGACTTGAAGAGGAACCCTACCAGCTTGGTCCCTTTATGTTCTCCAGCCAGGTCCTGCGTGTTGCATATGCGGCGTGTCAGCACCATAACTGGGTGGTATTCAACCTTTCACCTCATATAATTACCGCCGCTATAACATCAGATGAGCTTCGGGCTGCGTCTGCACTAAGTATCTGTGTTGACCAGCCCCGATTCGCAGAGTCGGGCCTCGGTGATCTTGCAGCAGCCCTGGCGCAGTTGATTATCCCTTAAACAAGTCTGCGTTTTACATCGGCCGGACCATACGAACGACGAATCAGTCGTTTCCACTCACATATACTAAAACAATGGGAGAGTGACTCCAACCACACCATGAAGTCGAAAACCATCTATTCGACCTCCGCCTTCCTAACTAGCTTACGCAGTCGCGAATATCTTCCTTCGTCCCCGACAATTAGTTCCAGTCACACCTCCTGCACTCCCACGGTCTTTCCTACGATACACCTCTTCATGTTTGACAGCACGAACGGTTCAAGCACTGGATATACGAGCTACTACTGTATAGAAAATACCATATTTGCCGCGGGAGACTTCGCCATCCGACTCCTCGGATACCTCCGAGCCCTGGGCCCAGAAGTGCAACCTGACAAGGTGATCTTACGATTCGCCTATAACTGGGGGCTGTGGTTGTTCCCTCCCATCCGTGACCGGAGCCCCCACCCTAACCCCGGTCCATTAAAACGGCATCATCAGCAGCAGATGAATTGGGCGTACGTCCCATTCCCCTGGGCTTCTTCGACCCCGAGCCAGATCTCAACAGTCCTTCCCCTGTCCGGCTAGGAGAGGTCCCCCGCGGGGTTTGGGTGGTTCTTGTAGATCGACGAGATCCTAAAAGTGAATGGGGCGAGGACAAGCTCTTCCTACAATACTCTTTCGTGTGCATTCATGGCGCCCCCGTCGAGATGGCACCCGAGGAAGGGAACAGCAACACCATCGACAACATGCAGAACAAGAACAGCAAAACCAACAAAAAGAAGATGAAGAACCCCCAAACTCACTTCAAGTAGTTGGCGGGCCCACCGACCTCCTACGGATAACCGTGCCAGACACGGACATATCCACATGGGAGACACGGCTGGAGGTGGTCGACAGCGATGTATCTACCGCTTCATTCGAGACAACTCCGTCCAGCGCGTCGTCATCGACTCACGCGTCTGTGAATATGTGGGTCCGACGGCTCATGGAACGGAGCCAACAGGGTGAGGAAACGGACGAGCACGATGAGGTCGTGGAGCAACAGCGGCTAGAGCAGGAGCTTTTTGAGGCACAAATCGGGGTGGAAGAGATCGAGACGGAAGAACCCTGCAGCAAGGTTCGCATTATGGCGGAGAACTTGGCCCTTACTTTTCTCGGCCGGTTACGGTGATTTAATGACCGACTATCCCTTCTAAGCTCCATCCTAATATTGCCGAGTTGGAATCTTCTGGTTATTTCCCAAGAAAGCGTTGCGGACGTGTAAACTTGCAAGAACTGTAGTACGAAGTCCGGGGGGATGTCTTGGTCTTCTATGCTATACGTGCAGCATATGTCTCGCGCAAAAGAACCAAAATGGGCCCAAATGGGGGCCCATTACCAAAGCCTAATTTTATGGGTTATGGTGGGCCTTAGAACTTCGGAATGGGGCCCTATTTGCCGAAGCCTAACTGTACCTATAGACTTATAATAAGGTAGTTTTCCTCTAATATACTACTAATGTCTAGGGCTGTTGGGTACTTAAATACACCCTAGTGATCAGGTATGATGACCAGCAATCACTTACTTTGGTCACTATGAGGCAAGCACTCATGTATATTGCACTCTAGTCCGTGGAGCTCGCACGAAGGCAAGTAGCTTTCCTGGAGAATGGTATCATCCAGCGCTGGACCTAAACATTATGAATGGATGGTAAATAACACTAACCTGACCCTTGAACGCCTATACTTGTTTGTTTTGTATTATACGTCACATGAATGTGATAGGATGATTAATGACTTAACTAATCTAGAACTCGCAATTACCTTGCGATCCTCCCTTAGTTCAGTCAGAGCACGATAGGCAAGTACTACCAGGCGACGCACCAGGGACGAAATTAGTGACAGGAGAATCAGGGTTTGGCCCCCAATGATGCAAGTGTCAAAGGCTTCCAGGAAAAATTGCTCCAGATGCTCTCTATATGTGAGATTTGACTAACTTCTGGACACTTCGGCCATCACAGACACTCCTTCCCACCCTCTCCCCTACCAGTATACAACTTGCCATCGTATTTGCCGCCGGCACAGTGGGTAGCACACTCGCATCTGCAACCCTCAGCCCTTTCACACCATACACACGCCCGCTCTGATCCACAACGCCGCCTTTCTCGCGATCAGCCATTCGACACGAGCCGCAGAAATGGTAAGTTGTCGAATATTGAGCTTGTATATAACCATCCAACATAACGTCGTCGGCTACCATTTGCGAAGTGATGCCCAGCGGAGCCGCGAGTACGGTTTGCATGGCGGGTGACATGAGCACGGCGTACGCAGTGCGCACAACCTCTCGTGCCAGAGCTCGGTCGCGCAGGGTGCTTAGATAATTTGGACGCACTTGCGGCATCTGGTTCGCGTCCTTGGAGCGGATCTCCACCATGCCGAGTGAAGTGGGCTTATTGACGTTACATCCTATTCCCGCGACATGACCGGTCTCTGTGCCCCCAAGCTTCTTTGTGGCGGGCCTCCTTGTGATGCGGAAGAGTCTACCGGCTGGGCGAAGAGATATGAGAAACAAACCATCTGCAAGTCGATAGCACCGGGATTCAGCGATGACGACCATCGCGCTTGCATCTGCAAGGAATAATCCGTGTCTGTGTAAGCACTGGGTCGTGGCCGCGCGACCAGTGGGATACATGGATGGTCGCTTAGATTCAAACCCACCGGCAGATCCACCAAAAGCGCAATTCCATGTCGTCGAAGTAGCCCCGCCGGACCAATACCCGAGCGTTGCAAGATAGCAGGCGAAAATATTGCGCCCGCAGAGAGGATGACTTCATGAGTTGCGTGTATCTTGTGGCAATTGGCAAGCACCACTGTCACCGCCTTGCCGTCCCGGAAGAGCACTCGATCCACCAGCGAATTGGTCAAGATGGTAAGATTGGGGAAGCTCCGGGCCGGGCCGATGAAAGTGTCCGCTGCACTGACCCGAGTGGAGCCGCGACGACAGACGGGTGCCGGACCGACACCCTCCGCTCCCGTGGCCTTCACATCCTGGATATGTTGGAGACCGCAAGATGTAGCACCATCGACGAAGGCAGCCTGAATCTTGCCTGCTTCATCAATGCTCGCTCTGGCAATGGGATGCGGACCGCGGGTGCCTTGAAGGGGGTCATCTTCGAGTCCTTCATATACAGCGAGTGAACTATCGAAATCCCAACCACCATTCCCTAATGCGACCCACTCCCTTGAATCTGCCTCTGTATGTCGCAAAAAAGTGCCTCCGTTAATACTGCTCCCTCCGCCCATAACCTTCGCCTGTGGGACAATCATTTGCCCTCCGGTGGTCACGTCGACTTCAAGTTTCCAGTCGATCTTGGGGTCAAAGATCGCGGATTGGCCTGCCATGGGGACCCGGCGGGCATCATGCACACCATGAGGTACGGAGGAAGCACTGGCGGGAGACGCATCGACATCGGGCCCGGCTTCGATCAGCAGGACATTGAAGGCCCGGTTCTCGGCCACCCGACGGGCCACCAGGCAGCCCGCCGAACCGGCGCCAACGACAATGTGGGTGAATTGGCCGGCCTGCATGAAACTACCGCTATAACTGATGATTGATTGTCTTTTGGTCGGTTCTCTGGGGTATATGGAATCTTTGGTGTTATAGTCCGGGGGTACCGAGAGCACTTAACCATGACCAACTCCTAATTGGCGGCCCCCGGAATTCCACTGGAAGGGACACGCCTAAACGGCCAAACGGTCAAATGGTTTAGATCGGTGAAGCCATGGGGAACCATGCGGGGGAAGGCGGCTAAACTGCTAAAAGGCTTCGGACCTGTATTACGGCAGTATCTGATCAGCATTCCCCGAAGTGAATGTATCTGGGGTCTGGGGTCTGGGGTGTGGAGGCTAGAGCTGACAGGGTTGTGTGTGCTCCTCGTCGTCAGACTGCACATACATAAACAACCTTCAATCCTCCGGCGATACGATTTCACAACAGTACTTGATCGTCCCTCGTCTACCTTCTTCGCTTCCATCGGCCTCCTTCAATTTCACTGATCGCAGTGGCAGCCCGACGGACGCGTGCTCAGCGGCGTAGGTACCCTCACCATGGCTGTCCAACTCTGGAAACATCTGCCCGGAAGGGCTCTCATGTTTCTCCTCAATCTCTTCACCGCTATTGCCCTCATCTTCGAAGGCTACAACCAGGGAGTTCTAGGCACCGTCAGTACGACGCCTGGCTTCATTGACATGGCTGGCATCGGATGGTCCAATGGTGTCGTGACAAACAGCACCAAGCAGGGTGGTCTGCTGGCAGCGTATTATTTCGGTGCCATGTGGGCATGCTTCGTTGGAGGTACGGACAAATGACTTCGCCATCCCTCCTTTCCAGCGCAACTCAAGATACTAATGAATGGATGGGAACAGGTTGGGTGGGCGACAAGCTTGGCCGCAAAAAGGGCGTCTGGATCGGCTCACTCTTCTGCATGCTCGGTGCGGCGCTCATGGCCGCCAGTGAAAACAGTAACATGTTTATCTGCGCGCGTGTCATCGCAGGGATCGGCATCGGGTTCATCAACGCTATCGTTCCTCCGTGGGTGAGCGAGCTCTCTCAAGCGCACGACCGCGGTTCCAACTTTTCGCTCGTCTTTGTTGCGAACTACGCAGGCATTGCGATCGCGTACTGGCTCAACTTCGGTATCAGGTCGTCCACGATAGAATTCCAATGGCGTTTCCCCCTGGCGTTCATGGCGGTTCCTGTGTTGATTGTGATTCTCACTGTCTTCTTCCTGCCCGAGTCGCCGAGATGGCTGATGGCCAATAATCGCCGCGAGGAAGCCGTTAGCATCCTGCGCAAGATTCGTGGCGATCTGGATCCCCATGACCCTAAGCTTCTTGCCGAAGTTCAACAGCTCGAAGCAATTGTCGAAGCATCGCACCACAAACGAAACAACTTTCTCAATCTCGTCCTCGGCGGGCGCTACTCGGGGAAACTTCATCTTGGCCGACGCGTTGTCATGGGTCTGGTACTCCAGCAGATCCAGCAATGGACAGGTATCCTCGCTATTGCCACCTGGGCTGGTACGCTGTTTACCCTTGCCGGGTTCGATGCCTACAAGTCAGCCTGGATGGCCGGTCTGGTCAACACCTTCGGTATCCTGGGCACCGCCGCTGCATCACTGGTGATCGACCGCATGGGCCGGGTCAAATCCCTCATGATGTCTTTTGTCACGCAGGGTATCGCCTTATTCCTTGTCGCTGCGCTTATCAAGGAGAGTGAAAATCACCAAGCCACCGAACCCGCAATTGCATCTAGCCTGGGGTGCGCCGCAGCCGCCTTTGTCTTCGTCTACCTCTGGTTCTTCACCATGTTCAACATCGTCCCATGCTGGATCTATGGCACGGAAATCTGGCCACAAGAAGTCCGCGCCAAAGGTTACTCGTTCACAATTCTGGGCTGGGCGATCGGGTGCGGAATGAACACCTTCGTGATCCCTATCATGCTAGACCACTTGGGATGGGCTACCTTCATCTTCTTTGGCTGTATGAATGTCCTCGCCATGCCACTCGTATGGTTCTTCTACCCCGAGGTCGCCGGTAGATCACTCGAAGAGATCAACCTGCTATTCACGAGCGAGAGTCTGCTTGTGAGTAAGAACATGGCAGAGTATCACCGACGCATCAATGAAGCCGGTGGTAACATTGCCGTAGCTTCGCGAAGGCTGCTTGACGAGGTTGATGGCACTACGGATCTCGATCCAAGAAGAGTGCTTGCGGCGGAGGGCGAGAAGAGCGGATTCGGTCATGTAGAAGAGTCACGGACAAGGTCTAAGGAAGATCCTTTGGGCTGACTGTGGACAAATCGTCCGAAATGAGAGGAACGGTATTTTGGTGGGCATTCAAGAAGTGGTTCGGTGGAAGTTGTGCTTGTATACTCTGTCTTATATATGAGAATGATGTTTCCTTTTGACATTCTCGTACTGGATATAGTACGTACTTCTGAAATGTGAAGCTTTGAGTTTCTAAAATGTGCGTTTAGAAGGCAAAAATGTCTACTGGTAGAGGACCTGTCTCTCACCAAGAGGGAGATCAAAGATACCCCCGGGGCCATTGTACTTCCCGAGCCAAAGTGCCTCTCTCTCCGCGATCGATAGAGAATTCGTGTAAAAATGGTAAAACGCATGCATTGCTCTATTGTTATTACTAACATTAACACAGAGTTGCATAATATGTTCTGCTACTCTCCTAGTTTGATGCTAAAACAGCTGGATGCTTCCAAGTACTCGCCCCACCATCAACCAACAGGTCCTGTCCTGTATACCACCCACTTGCGCCATCGCAGCACAAATACAAAATAGCACCCTTCAATTCCTCGGGCATCCCGATCCTCCCAAACAAAGTTTCCTTCTCAAACTGGTCTACCAATTGAGGTTGCTGTTCTTGCAATCCGCGCATCATATCCGTCATCATATACCCTGGACTCAAAGAATTGACTCGGATTCCATACGGTGCAAGTTCCATGGCCATGGGCTTCACCAACCCCTTCACAGCTGCTTTGGATGCTGTGTAGCAACTGATCTGCTGCGCACTGGAAGCAATGTGCGTTGCGATGCTGGCGATAAAAATGATTGTGCCAGTAATAGGCTGCGTTGCTGGTTCATTACCATGGGTGGACTTGTACCGTGCGACCATGCTGTTCGCACAAGCCTGAGCCACGAGAAAGGAGCCGGTAAAGTTGACTGCAAACGTGCGCTCGATGTTCTTATCGGTGGTCTTGAGGAAGGGCTCGTCCGTGACCACGCCTGCGGCATTGACGTTGATATCGATTCGTCCAAACTCCGCTTCGATCTTCTCAATTGTGGTCGTGATCTCGGGACGCGAGGTGATGTCCGTGCGGTAATACTCCACTTTGATGTTATGGTGGTCTCGCAGCGCGAGAAGACTGGGGGAAGGCTCTTGGAGGATGTCTAGCACGGCGAGGTTACAGTTTGCGCTCGCCAGTGCGGTGGCAAATGTGAGCCCTAGACCGCGTGCTGCGCCGGTGATGACGGCGGTCTTGCCTTTTAGCGTGAACTGTAGATTATTAGCAAAAGCTAGGTATACAGTACATGTCATTGGCGGTACTCACCAAGTCGGTTGCCATGGTGAAGAATTGATGTATATGGGAAGTTGTAGGTGAACAAAGACTACTCAGAGTGGATCTGGTGAAGGGGCTTGAATTTTGTACCGACGACAATTGCTCTTATAAGAAAAAGTCAGGCGGCTTGAAGGATCTCAGGGCCGCTCTACGATGAGAGGGGCAAAATCTCCGCAGAGGAATACGATGGGGCACAACATCCCCGCATCACTAGTATCGCTTTCCGTATAGATGCTTTGGTTTACCTTGTAATAGGCCATTACCTGCCCGAAACCGGCATTTTTGAGTGGCTTAGACAATCTTCCGGCTTATATCACGGTTAAATGGTTGACAAACGGCTAAATGGTTGAAAGGGCGTCTAAATGGTTGACGGAGCGCGCTCTTGGCTTAGTGTCTGGGGAAGAGAGACATGGAGAAACCTCAAAGTTTATATTCTTCCTCATTTATGACGATTTCCACTAGATAACCTTTCTAAAGACACACTTCGGAGGCAGCTACAAATTGAAATATTTGGAGGGAAGACTAATCAATTCCCAAACCTAAGCCACTGTCCGAAAGACTTCTAGCACAGCAATACGGTATACACATAGCCCACAATGGCAGAGGAACGATTCACCTGCCGCTGGGCAGCACTGTCCCTCTCTAACATCGCTTCCGTCTTCCTACCGGACCTGCTCCACCCCCGAGAATCTTCTGCATCCATCAAACAAGAGCTCGTCTCAGTCAGTACGACCGGCGGCGCCTCTCGTGCAGCCGACTGGTTGAAACAGAACAAAATCCCCAATGCCGAGTCCATCATCATCTACCACTCTTGGGAGGAAATGTTGGAAAAGGGAGACTTCGACGTCGTCTACATCTCCACGCCACACCCTTTGCACTACGCCCACGTGCAAAAAGCCCTACAGTGCAAACGCAATGTGCTCGTCGAGAAACCAGCAACGATGAACCGCGCACAATTTACTCAACTGTGCAACCTAGCAAAAGAAGTAAATGTCGTGCTCATGGAAGCGATGTGGACGCGCTATCTCCCTGCTACACTCTACTTCCAGCATAAGCTACTTCCACGCATCGGCGACGTGAAGCGTGTATACGCCGAGTTCAGTTTCCCGATCGTCTCACCAGATTTGAGTCATGAAAGCCGGTTCCTTGATAAGGCGGCTGGAGCGGGAAGTTTGTTGGATCAGGGCGTATATGCATTGACGTGGGCTGATCTCGCACTCAATGGCCTTACATCTAGTCAAGACAAGACGCAGACAGAAGTTGTGTATGCGCATTCCATGCCGGTTCCGGGTGTACAAGGGGATGTGGACGATATCAACACAATCATACTCAACAAAATTAAAATCAACGAGAGTGGTGGCAAGCAACAGGAGGCTGTCGCTATAGTCACGACGAGTATGACTCTTCCTGGTTCCAGCAAACCAGCTTTTTACCAACGACTACAGGCTACAAAAGCTGCACCGGCTGTGCGCATCGAAGCCACCAAAGCGTCGGTGTCTGTTCCCTTCCCTCCAATCAGACCTCAGGAACTATATGTTCAGTGGTATGATGAGGAGCATCTGGATGAGAATGGCATTGAGACGGATGAGGTGATCAAAATGCCCGTGGAGAGGGGTTGGGGCATCTGGTATCAGGCTGATGTTATTGCGGAGAGAGTGGCGAGGAGGAATGGTAATGATCAGGGCACGGGCGAGGTTATTGGCGAGGAAGAGAGTGGAAGAGTGATTGGATGGATGGACCGTGCTAGAGAGATGGCCGGCATTGTGTATGATGCGGCGCTTGAACAAGTGTGAGAAGGAGCTATGTCAGGCTCAAACCCAACTGTCATGTCGTATAGCACCATTTTGTATGTCGAGATAGGTCTTCACATCGAGGCGGACTTTTCTCACATGCGTCTAAGACATTTCTCTCATTTTAAAGTTCTATTTATTTAGCTGGGCGCCAATGCTAACGCCCATTCAAATCCCTCGCGCTTACCCTCGCCAAAGTTGAGATCACAGAACATCAATAATAGACTAGGTAAAGAGCTCCCAGGGCAGTGTAGGGACCGATTTCCCCACGAATTTGGATTGGCCTTTAATCTTTCGTTTTTCAAGTAGACCTACAAGTGAGTAGATTAGAAACCAGTGTCACAATGTCCAAAATATATTGGCTTATTTTCATTGATTAGGAATTCGGCTAATAGACGACACCTTTGAGGTCTATAGATATAGACTTGAAGATACTAATTAATCTGCTAAGAGGATTAAGGTTTAGCAAAAATATCCGAATCTCACAAGGCGACCGCCAGAAGATAGAGAAAGTTTTACCTATAGTCTATACTGCTAAATTAAATACGGTCATCCACGACGTATAACATTTGATTCAGCTATGTATTCGATTTGCCAATTTAGTTTTAAAGGCTTTGATTCAGATTAGGAAAGGCTTAGAAAACCCTTTCAAACCTTATATAGACCAGAATATAATAGACCATTCTTATTGCCTCTATCTTTATACTTGTTTTAAGAAGCTATATATTGCTGATAGAGAGCTCTAGGACTCAACAATCCTCGATTTGACTTGATTGATACCCTTACTTATTTATATTGATGAAACATTCAATGTATGACTTTTCAAGTTCTTGCATAAATGTTCTATAAGTCGAGTGCGGAGTCAGAAATATTTCAAAAGCGTAGTGATAATCCAATCAATTACTACGCCGGCAGGCAATCAACAAGTTTAACCTACTTTTCAATTGAAAGTAGACTCGAATGCATACCATTAACCCGTTTCGTCTCGAGAAATGGCATGGCAATATCCATTTCACCCGGCGGCATAGCTTCAAGAAACTTGGCAACGAGCTCTGGCATTCCACACTGACGAGCAACCCTAATCCAATCCTCAAGGGCCACTTCCGAAATGGCCTCGCCGGTCTCCTTTTCCAAGTATCCCCTAAGAAGATTGGCTGGAACACGCACCTGCCCCGATTCATGGACAAAGGAAACCACACTCAGCTGGTCGGCACGCATAGCATCGACAATAATGTTACCCGCAGCGAGACTCAGATCAATCAAGTCGACATATTGCTCGCAAGAACTCAGATCCGGTATGGCGCGCATCTTGCGAGAGAAATTCAGCACGTTATTGGTGATGTCCATCTCGGGTGCCCCAGGTCCGATAATGCTTGATATGCGATGAATGGTAACTGGGAGATCGTAGGCCTGGCTGCAATTCTCCAAATAGATCTCGCTAACCCATTTGGAACACAAATAACCGGATTCTCCACTCGCATCTGGGGGAGAATTTCGCAGAGACACTTCACTGAAGGTCTGTGTCCCACTCACAGCTAGGTGAGCGAGGGCTGCACTGGACATGTAGTGAATAGGGACCCGATGCTTGATTGCGAGCTTGGCGAGGTACTTTGTGGGTCGCACGTTAACTTGTTTGAGGAGATCGTAGGTCTTAACGAAAGAAATTTCGGCGGCGCAATGGATGATTCCTTGACAATCTTCCAATATCTTAGAGAGGGATTGCTCGGGAATATCAAGGTGAGGCTTCGAGATATCACCCTGATGCACCACTACCTTGCTTGAATGGAACACTGCAGATTGCCGTCCGACACCGCTTCCTTTTGATCGAACTGCCAAGCAGTGCACTTGCTTGACCGCGGGGTTATCAACGAGTTGTTGAAGAATCTCTCGTCCGAGGAAGCCCGTGGAACCTGTCAATACAAAGTTCTTGCTTCCCTGTGAGTGGGTATTGGTGTCGTTCACTCTTGTCGATTTGGTAATATCCGATTGAAGTGCCGTTTCCACCTCCCAATCGAACGAAGTGGTTTCGGCGCTCTGGGACATAGCTGATTTAACAACTGATTCTAGGGAACCGCCTTGGAAAATATCTGGGACCGAAATTGGCAGGCCTTGCTTTTTAGCGATCGATGCAACTTTCATGGCTGTGATAGAATCACCACCCAGTTTGAAAAATTCGTCGCCATAACAGATTTCTTCAGCTGGGATACCCAAAACCTGACCCCAAATAGCTTGCATTTGAAGCCCAGCCTGAGAGGTAGGCTTACGCTTTTCTGTATTTCCATTCTGATGAAGCTGGCGATAGTGCTGAAGTTGCTCTCGAGACAGACAAGTGGTAGCCTCGCGCAACAGCCGACGGTCAACTTTGTCAGACACAGTGCGAAAGGCATGCGTAATAGGAAGAAAGATTGACGGAATCATGAATGCAGGAACTATGCTTTGTAGAGCTGCGATGGCAGTGGTCACAGACTGATGAAATTCCGCAGTCGGGGGAATAAACAGATCTGGATGCTCGCTCTTATCTTCCACCAAGAAGGCTACTAGCTGAGGAAACTCATCTAAAGCCAAGGTGATAACGTCGGCAACCACCTCTCTGCTATCGTGGAATGCCCTGGATATGTGGTATTCGACTTCTTCGAGCTCGAGACGTTGTCCTCGAAGCTTAACTTGCATGTCCTTTCGGCCGACATATCGCAGAGAGCCATGCGAAGTATATTGAACTAAATCGCCTGTTCGGTACAACTTGGTTGAGGACTGAGATGGTCGGAGGGACTTTATCCAAGGAGTCGTCGAAGTGAATGAAGCTGCTGTTTTTTCGGGATCAGCTAGATATCCTCTGCCAACAGTAGGCCCTTCGATAAGCAATTCGCCAATCGCGCCGATGGGCATAAGCTGGTTATGATTGGAGGGGTCAACAATCCAGCTTGCACATCCTGTTCCGGTTCCAATATTGCGAGGGTCGGTTGTACTCGTGACACTGTCACAAACTGTAGAGAGAACACAGCATTCCGCAGGGCCATAGACATTCAATAAACGGACGTGTGGGCCCCAAACTTCAATCTCGGTCCGAGACATAGGTTCCCCGCCAAGTATGACAGTGCGAAGTGAGGGGAAATCTTCTGGCTGAAGCTGTCTCAGTACTGAGGGAGTAAGATCCGCCCAGTCGATGTTGTATTTCACGACAACTTTGGCGAGCTCAGACTTGCGCTCCTCTTCGGAAGGGACGCAGAGACAGCCACCTGCGGCTAGAGTCACTAAGGTATCAGAGATGCTAACGTCGAAGGCGTACGAAGCGAATTGTAGTGTGCGACACATATTGTTCATCCCGCTTTTAGAGATATATGCCTGGGTGCTGATGACGAAGGAGCCATGTTCGATTTGCACTCCCTTGGGCGTTCCGGTGGACCCTGAAGTGAACACAACATAGAGAAGATTTGATGAGGATACATCGATATCTGAGGGGCTCATGGCAGAATGTTGCTTCTCTAGTGAGCTAGCACCCTCATAGACATCTATACATTCTTTAGCAAAATTGGCCGCTGATGCAGCCAGCGATCCCGAAGATAAGATGCAAGTGGCACCAACCCGCCGGCATATTTCCTCGTTGCGGGCGAGTGGGTTTGATGGATCAAGGAGAACGAATGCTGCGCCCGCACGCATCACTGCTAAAATAGCCACAGTTGTGTATTTGGACTTTTCGAAGTATAGAGGAACGACGAATTCTGGTCCAATGCCTCTTTCGATTAAGTTGAGTGCGAGATGTCCAGACAAAGTGTCTATTTCTCCGTAGGTAAAACACCCATCCCACGATGCCACGGCAAGAGCATCAGGTTGTATGCGACATCTTTTCAAGATCAAGTCATGCATTCGTTCATCAGTCATGGGTGGAATTTGGCCATTCCATTTCTCCAGCTCCACCAAATCTTGGGCACTTAGAGATTCAACTTGTGAAATTGGGCAATCAGGACCGCTTATGAGGTTCTTAATGACAGTTTTGAATTGATTCAGGATACGTTGCATCTGAATGAGAGGCACAACATTGTCGTCATAGACAGCTTGAACCCGCATGCCGACTTTGCGTAAATCGCATACTAGAGTAATGGGATAAGTACCAAACGTGGCGTGGTTCCCAAGATTCAGGTCATGAGTTATCTCTCGGAAGTACTCATATTGATGCTGAGGTGGCGATTGAATAACGATCAAATTTTGGAATTGACAGGCAGCTTCAGCATTGGGTCCAAGGCGGGAAATGTTGTACAGACCCCTTTGTTCGAATGGGAGCATTTCATTACTGGTTTCGAGTACGGATCGCAAAGCTTCTGAAACCTTGATGTTTGAAGAGAGTTGAACTCGAAACGGTACTGTCGCAATTGTCGGTCCAGACATGTCACCGATTCCAGGAAGATGTGATCGTCGACCCGTCCACGTGACCCCGAATACAGTATCCGTAGATCCAGTGTATTTGGAAAGAAGGAGGGACCAAGCAAGGTTGATGAGCGCAGACTGTTGATTCTCACTCAGGCCAGCCGGCATGGTGACCTCTTGGACCAAAGACTGCTTCGCCGCGGGTGTATATTCACTTGTTGGAAGCCGCGGGAACTGAACAGGTGATAAACCTTCAAGCCGGGACTGCCATTCCTGGGCTGATGCCTCAGACAATGCAGAGAGCGAAATTTTGGTGAAGGCTGCGAATGCCCGCTGAGCAAGGATCTTGCCGTTGTATGCGTTTTCAATGTCGTGCAGTACCACATTCAAGGACCAGTCATCATACAAAGCATGATGAATAGTCAGGACAAGCTGTTTCCTTCCCTGCGAATCCAAAACAATAGCAACACGAAGCAAAGGCGCACCTGGAGGCATTCGCTGCTGACAATCGGCCGCAAGGTAAGCGTGGAGATCATTTGCCATCGTAGTTATCTCTGAATTTCGAAGCACAACTTGAAGTGTACCATATAATTCATGGTAAATTAACCTCGTGCGCAGGATAGTATGAGCTTCCAGTGTAGTTCTGACCGCATCCTTGAGACGGTCCAAATCTACTTCCTCCGCGAAAGTGTACACATAACGTGCAACATAACTGTGGGGGGTTTTTTACTGACAAAGCAAACAGACTTTCCTGTGCAGCAGTGCAAGGATATATGTCTTCAATCTCATCAATGGATACTCCGCAGTGCTGAGCTGCCAACTCGGACGCTTCTTCTTGATGCAGATTTTCAAGGAGAGAATAAGCGGGGACTCCCTGAGGCTCAGATATCTCTTCGGGCATTGTGCTTGTACAGAATCTATCGATCCCAGGGCGAAAGGGACTGGAAGAAGTCAATTATGAATGGAGAGTTTTTTTGCAAAATACAGTGGAAAAGGAGTGCTTATGGCTCTTTTTTTTAGAGTACGTATTCTATTTACAGTACTATTTCTCAATACTTCGGTTGCTCCACGAGATCTTCAAGACTGCCTTCTTTCGGTAATCGCCTCCAGAAAATTCAAACCATTTTCTGGCGAGCGTTGTTATTTGGACCCGCTGAATTACTAGTTAGACACGCAATATTCCATTTTTGAAAGAAGCTGTATTTGTAATTCGGATGATAATACTAGTATCTCAGCACATGACCTGTTACTGTACATACCCATACTTTTCGAGGACCGTCACAAGATCTCGCCCATTATCTGGTTGTCATGGGCAACCAGCAGACCTTGATCCGCTCCTTTCTCTCTCCTTCTGGAAATTACTCCACTAGCTAGAAAGCGGAGAAAACCCATACTAGATGCTGGTTTTTTCAACGAAACACAGAAACCAGATATGTATATCTTACTCGTTCTTAATACGATATGAAAACTGAATCAAGTAATAAATGCGATTTCCTATGTACAGACTGGCGATATTTGCCTCTTTTGAAAATTTCAATTTTCTTTTTGGAATATCAGCGTTGTGTTCGTCCTTACGCCCTCAATTTGGCCTAGCTAGACGAATCTAGATCCTCATTTAAGGATGACCACCGCATTAGCTTATATCTTAATTCTATAAAAGTCTACGAGATGAGTCTTTGACGAAGTAGAATATCATTCTTTCTTTCGTTGGTTTCAAAGCCCACATTGCGTGAAGGTGCTTCGCCATGTCATCCGAACTGTTTGATTCTGCACCATTTCATATCTGTACGGCTCGTCAACGACCAGATTTACTCAAGAGCCTCGATCAGCCAGATCATCCATTGAACCTTCTCTGGCCAAAATTTCTCGACCAGGATCCCATATTTCAATTGTTTGTCCCGGCTTTGACTCAAATTGACTACTTCGCACAGTATCAATTCCTCGCTGTTGAGAAGTGCGATGTGACGAACGAAGAGCAAGTTATTGGAATGGCCCGATCCATTCCATTTTTCTGGCTGGAAATTTCGAACTTGCACCCAGTTTCCCGTTTGTCTGATCATACCAAGCTGCTCCACACTCTCCCAGACGGTGGCTACGATGCTATTCTTTCACGAGGAATCCAACAATACCTCGCCCAAGAGGGTCTATGCGACCCGCTGGGTTCGCCAACTCTTGACCCACCGAATGCTCTTTCCGCTCTCTCGGTTGCAGTCAGAAAGGATCGGCGGAAGAGCGGTCTGGCCGAGATATTCATTCGCACCATGAAACAGGTCGCCATTGATCAAGGTTTATCCGCCATGGTAGTACCCTTGCGGCCTACGTCAAAGTCAAGTTATCCAAAAACGAGCTTGGCTGAGTACGTGAGATGGACAAAGGGAGCGAGCTACTTTGCAGAATGTTGCGCTTCGGATATTTCCAATATCAGTAGCAGCATCAACAGCCAACCACAGAATCCCGAACATGTTTTTGATCCTTGGCTCCGGAAACACCTCCGGCTTGGTGGCCAAATGGTCAAAGTGGCTCACCGGAGTATGAGGGTCCGCGGTAGCGCCGAACAATGGAGTAATTGGACTGGAGTCGATTTCAGGGGATATGCCCTCCAAAATCGATGCTGTGATGACTCCAGTGTTGTGGAGGTTACCGTTCCCGGTGGCTTGGTCCCGGTGAAATACGATTACCGAACCGATGTCGGGATCTATGTGGAGCCTAATATTTGGATTTACCATGATCTGAAGAGCTGAAAAAAAGTGGAGCTTCTTGTGTTCGGGGAACTGGGAAAAATTATTTACCGATCGATCGATCGGCAGGGACTTCAAGATTTTAGTGTCATTGTGAATCCCACAGGAGGTTTTGAATTTGTTGCCAGCTAGAACTAAGCCGAAATGGCCGTCCTTCAATTTAGTATAATTAATTCTCGACGTGTCGTTTCCGCGAATTGAACTCTAAACCTGGGGCATAGTTTGGGTAGATATATTTGCGTACTTTAGTGTCTTAAGCTTGCACTCTAGGCATGCCATGAGATGTGGAAAGAAAACCCACACAGTGAGTGAAAAAAAAAAAAAAAAAAAAAAAATTAATGGGTACATACGCATTGCTCTCGTATGGAGATAAGGTGCAGAGAATTTCGCGCGGAATTGACTTCCAAGGCTCAGCTGAGGTTATGTCAATGTGGGGACCTGGTATAACTACTGTAGACCTTTGCCGTGGAAATTTAACTTTGAACTACTTTAGCTGCATGAATATGACCGGGCCAAACACGCGATCACTTACCCATTCTGAAAAGAAAGAAAAAAACGACTACCAGGGATTATACGTATTAGCCGCATTCATCCCGCTTGTATTTTGGTGTTACTTGATAACAAACCCCGAGATGATGTGCGAAGAAGCAAAGATCTCCAAAAAAGAGATACACACAGTACATACATACTTGGGGATACCGAAGAATCCTCATGGTTCCTGCCGTGCCGCGTGTGGGCGGAGGCCTGGCACGTGCGTTGCGGCAGGAACCAAAACAAGTTTGAAGAGTTATTGTGGGGCACAGGCTCATGCCGCTAGAGGGTTATGGAGCTTAATGTCGCAGTGTAACGGGATGATTACCTTACCGCTAAAACCGGTCTCACCGCTAGCTCGTTCATGTGTGTTTCTTCTGAGCCTGAGCCTGTTACCAACGTAAGGCAGTCTCATCGCACCTAATCGAGGACAGCTCGGACAGATACTCGATGTGCAGTATCTCGTCTCGTAATCCCTCATCTTTGCAATTTCAATTTCAATTTTCAAGTGCCACTATGCCCTCAAATGATGGGTTTGCTCGGGCGGAGCTAAGATATATTCCACTCTCGTACTGTCGTGACGATTCTGAGAACTCCGCTCGAAAAATCATTCTAAACTATAACCCAGAATGGGAAAATCCTGTGAACAAAATTGAAATCGTTCAGTTCGCCAACGGTCTTACCAACACTGTATGTTTGTCTGGCGGAGACCTGTTTCCTTAATGATTTTATATCATCGCTAACTGGTAAAGGTACTGAAAGTTCTCATTCATAGACCTGAGTTAACAAACTCAGAGGTGGAAAATGAGGCTCTTTTAATAAGAGCTTATGGCGACCGAGGTGCCCTCATCGACCGTGAAGGTATCATACCCAGACAATCGTTTCTCTTAAAATTTCAAGAGACAAGACTTGTACTAACACAAGCCTGACGGGCTTTGTTATGGTAGAAGAGATAAATACGCATTTGTTTCTTGCACAACATGATCTTGCTACACCTCTTTTAGCCCGATTTGAGAACGGCCTTCTTTACCCATTCGTCCCAGGAAGACCATGTGAAGAACATGAGCTCTTCTCTGCACCTGTTTTCCGCGGGATTGCCCGTCATCTTGCAAAATGGCATGCTGTCCTACCCCGAATCAGTAATGAATATTCTTCTAGGAATTCATCAAAGGGACATCCAGCAAGAATAACTACAGGACCTCCTGACAGTATTAAACAGACCCAAATGCAGACTGCCTCTACTATGTGGGAGGTCATGGCAAACTGGATTTCCAAGCTACCAGACAGCACACAAGAGCAATGCGATCGACGCCTGAAACTGCAAAAGGAGCTAAGCTGGATGAAAGCTCGGTTTAACGAGAACAATACCACTGACGAGCCCAATGTATGTCACTCACAGTATTACTACTCCAAACCTCAGACTTTTGGTCTAATAAGTTACAGCTGGTATTCACTCATGGTGATTTGATTCCCGGAAATATCATCATTCTTCCTGGAAAAAATGATATGCAGTCAGATCACGAATCTGAGCCAGTGAAAGTCCGCTTCATCGACTATGAGTGCGCCGGGATCCAGCCAGCTGCTTTTGAAATTGCGAGTTTCTTCTATTGCTGGATTGGAACAGAGTGCGACTATACAAGACTTCCCACCAGAACAACTCGACGTCAGTTCTTGGCAGAATATGCTAAGAGTTATTGCGAGCGATGTGGGCTAAACTCATCGCGAGAAGGAGAAATTCTTCAGCGAATGTGCCATGAAGTTGACCGTTATAGAGGAATTCCTGGCTTTTATTGGTAAGGAATTAATATCTCCCCCTTTTCTACTATCTTTATAAATATTGCTGAACTAACACGAATCGCCGCTATAGGGCTTTATGGGGATTTGTGCATTCTCTGAAGCCAGATCCTGACTTCGACTCAGCTAGCTACGGCGAGAAGCGTCTACTTGAATATTACGCCTGGAAGGAGGGATCCGATGGGAGTCGTCAAGAGGGAGAGAAGCCGCCGCTTTGTGAGCAGCAATGGGCACGGGAATGATCGATACCATATCTTGCCAGGTAGACTTAATACTACACACCCTGTTCATTTCGAGGGAACAAATTATTCAAAACCATACCATCATTCCTAGACAATATTTTCAGGTGATATTGGATAGACGAGGTAGTATGATAAATCTTGTGATAACCTTTTGGAAATAGAATAGTGAAAGGTAAAGCTTAAGCTAAGAAAAGGTTTATTGACGGGGGTACCTGTGTGTTTCCTGAACGAATCAGTATGTTTTCCATCCGAACACAAACTCCATTTTCTTCCAAAGCAAGCTCCATAATTCGCCAAGAAAATAGTTGTATATATAGTCACGTAAATAGACGCTCATCCTGTTCCGAACTGTGAGAAAGAAGATTTTCTAGCGAAGTCCCACATTCCAATCGCTCAAAAATGTGTGATGAGACCAGCAATGCGTCATAATGGCTCATACTATGGTATATTCCCAGAGATGCAGTATATGGTTTCCTACACTAGTGTATAGGAAAGCGATCGCATTGATTGGCTATGATTCCTGGATCGTGTAGCGAAGTAGCTTGAAGGAATCTTCCGACTACATGGATGTGCCATCAGCGATTCCCAGGTCACGTCATGAGTCAGTCACTAATCGATGTGTCACGTATTAGTCTACAAGCGGATATGATCGGCAGTGAAATGTGGCGTCAAATATTCGGCTCAATGACCCACCAGCTAGCTGCTAGTACAGTACGGGGTGGATCGATTCTACATTACATAGTGAAATCTCCAGATCTACAAGTATGTCCCTTCTTCGGCTTGTCAAAGGTTCGGTGAATTTTCGGAATTGACCGTTCTTCCCCACTCTTTGCCTGACCACAATAACCGAGGCGCCCGTGAAGCTCGAAATGTGCGCGTGGAATACGCCCGGTATTTGACTTGACTCGTGGCGTTTCTCAAGATTATAATGAGTGCCTGATATTGGGTTTTTGATTTCATTGGGGTTTATTCAATTCTAAGCGAGCTTCGACGTTCTGTAGTAAACACATCCACTTGGCAAAGTCCTCCACACTTTTTGTTTGCGTCGATATTAGCATTTGGCTTCGTCTTCAATACAATGCAAACATCGAAAATCGAATTTTCACAAAATACTGTGTGAATCAAATCATTGATTACGTGGCGCTGTATTAGGGTTAATCTTAAATGCTCCCCATAACCTTATAAGCTCTAATTTCAAATTTTCTTCTTAACTTCAATCCAACTGCCACTTGTCCATCATCATGTCCTCTCACACAACAAGCTTGGTATCCCCCACCTCTTTCCGCGAAACATTGTCAGGGCACAAGATACCCGTTTTGGGATATGGTGTAAGTGGGCTATGTACTACGATATTAATAATGTTCCGTTCTGATGTCGATCATAGCTATATGAAGTGTATGTAAAATACGTACGAACTGGAACAGTGGGACTAAATATTCACCAGCCCAGAAAATGTCGCAGAAGATGTGACCAAAACAGCATTACAAGCTGGTTACCGCCATGTACGTTATCAAGAATTTCTAGTAGCAGGTCTTGTATTAATTCTGTGATTTTCACAGTTTGATTCGGCTGCATTCTATGAGAACGAGGCGCAATGTGCTGCAGCAGTTCGCAGCGCAGGATTAAAACGCTCCGACGTCTTTTTGACGACAAAAATCTTACCAGAGTTTGCAGGAGAGGGAGTTGGCTATGAGGCCACAAAAAAATGTATTCAGAAAAGCCTCGAGAGGGCTCAAACCTCATACTTCGACCTGTGAGCTGCAGACCATCTACAAAAAACGTACAAAAAACGTACAAGAAACTGACGGCCTGCAGAATCTTGATTCATACCCCATATGGAGGGAAGGAAGGACGCCTTGGCACATGGCGCGCGCTTGTTGAAGCCCAAAAGGCCGGTAAAACTCGCTTGATCGGCGTGTCTAATTACGGTATTCCTCACTTGGAGGAGTTGGAACACTACATCCAGAGCGAAGTTGGTGGTTCCATCGACGTCGCTCAGTATGAACTGCACCCCTGGCTCACGCGGGCTGATCTGGTCGAGTGGTTAAAGAGACGAGGGACGGTCATCGAGGCGTACTCTCCTCTCGTCAGAGGAACTCGGATGACTGAGCCTGTACTCCAGTCATTGAGTGAGAAGCACGGGAAATCACCGGCTCAGATCTTGATCCGCTGGAGCCTTCAAATGGTAAGAATATTGGAATCCCTAGCATAACGTGCTCATTCTAATCTCGGGGCTCTCATAGGGGTTCATTCCTTTGCCAAAATCGTGCACTCCTAAGCGGATTATGGAAAATACCGATGTGTTTGATTTCGAACTGGATGCCGGCGACATGAATCTGCTGCATACTGGTAATTATTCGCCATCCGAATCCGACTGGGATCCTACCGTAGAGGGGCTTGATAAATAGTCAAAGGAGCAAACAAATCAGAATTTTCTCGGTATATCCATTGAGTTGTGAAATACCACTCTCCAACAGTCATGACTACATCCCATGGTGTTACTTAAGCTTGATCAAGATATTCTGTCATTTATTTCTCAGCATAAGTCGTCGTTTATACAAGCTTCACCTATCCCCACAATTCTGAAATGCAAAAAGACGTTGGAAATTGATTTTTCATGTTTTCGCAGCCACTAAGTTAGTCTCGCACGTCAATCTGCAGAGTGGTAATTAGTGGCAACATTATTAATGTCCATGCATATCCACATTATTTCTCCGTATTGTAGATATCGTATGTCACGCAATATACTCAATCATCAAACTTTTGTCAATAGTATGTCACCCAATGTTCTCTGGAGATCTGAGAATATCTAGAGGAATTGAAACAGGAAAATACGTCCAGCCTCTTGACTTTCTTTACCGTATATTTCTATGCAATTTATTTGTGTTTTCTAAGTATCGCCGTAACAGTGGGCAGCTCTACAACTCACATTGACTTAGCAAATGGTCTTAGCAGTCATGTGCTCTGCTTATTCACTTCAACAATTCCAATTGACCCACAGGTCAATCTACTACATTATATCTCTCGTAGTTAGAGCACATATAAGCCTAGGTATTTCTAATCTCATATCAAGGGCCCATGTCAGAGCTTAATTGCATTCTTCTTGACCGCATCTCACGGTATACCTATGATTAGCTGGTTAGGGTGCATTAGTGTGTGGAAAATATACCCACTCAACTTTTAGTGGCCTCCCGCCCTTTATTGCCCCATGCGCCCCAAAGTTTTGTCGTGTTGTTAGGATCAAACAACCACACTTGCCTTCGCGTTGGCTCAAGTGGGCATTCTAGCATATAGCCTCGGTGTCTCCTTACCGGCGGCCTGCTGGCCGTACTCTGTTGTCATCGGAATCCTACATGCTCTGTATCCTCTGAGCAAGCGAGTGATAGACTTTCCCCCGGTGTGCCGCGAGCTTGGTGCCTGGGCATTCTAGCCACAGATTCTGTGGAGAATGATTTACGAGACCATCTACGCTTACCAGGACGTGCAGCATGACACCCAGGCTGGTCTTCGCTCCTTGGCTGTACGTTTGCCCTACTCTACCAAGTCCATCGCCGCCATATTGACTATCGCTATGGTGGGTGCCATGGCCCTTGTGGGCTAGCTGCACCAGTTTTGCGCTCTCTTCTTCCTTGTCAGCTGTGGTGGTTCCGCAATGTGCCTTACCATCATGCTAGCTTCAGTTGATCTGACTGTCCCAGCCAGTATTCAGTACTAGTTTCCCATTGACTTTATGCTACTGGGGGGGTTGTAAGTCAGGAGCTTTCTTCAAGGCGTATCTTATGAAGCGGGCGCCAGTCAATCTAGTTGCTAGATATTTAGGTTTTTTCTAGTGTGGACTAGAATGCCGTAGCTGAGAACCCTCTTGTCTCTCTTTCGCTAGACAGGTTGTCTTTCTGAATTTTCTAGTGCTAGTTTTCAATAGGGCTACGGCGAGAATAATAGCTGAAATGTGAGCTATAAAATATAATATTCTCAAAGCTAATGTTTTTATTTCTGAAAGAGGGTGTAGGAATAATAATAAGGTTAGCTATAATCATCTGACAACTAGAGAAAAACCGGCACAAAAGGTATGGTGCGTATACTTATAAAGATATCCACATATAGCTACTTCCAAGGTTGGTTCCATACCTAATCAGTTATCCTAATCTCCCTCTACCACGACCATGTATCGGCCCTTCCATCCCACTCGTATAAACGGGTTTGGTCATCTCAAGGGACCTGAACAAGTCGAAAAATTTGATACCACACATCAGTCCAGGGCTCGTGCGTCGCAGGGTTCCAGTCTGCAAATCCAACCCAATATCTATGAAGTCCCGTTGGTTAGTAATTCTCACTTAATAGATATGGAACATAGTAATTTACTTACAGCCTCTGTGATTTCCTATTCCAAACTAATTTGGAAGGATGGGATGGCTTTGGGTCAATACCTACAGAGTCAAGTGCACTATTTATCATCCAAGTTAGTCATATGGACAGATCAGAGTGTTAAAATGCCTTACATGAGGCTTTCCTTAAACTGCTTCCTGATGAGGTTTCGCTCTGGGAGGTCTGTCTCTTCATGAAACCATTTCATATCTTCATCGTAGTTCCATAGACGCTGGCCAGAGACCAACTCCCAGACAAAGCCCGTGAGGAATCCGCCCGGAACAGGCCAATCATCTTCCTCCTTCTGTATGGTTTCCTTCCAACCAAGAAGGCGAGGAGTGAACCTCGTTGCATTTGGATGTTCACTAAGCATCTTGTACGCTTTGAGCTCCTTATGAATGAAGTCAGGCATGGCTTCCTTTGCTCGCGTCTCTGCTTTCTCTCGGTCTGTTTCATAGCTGGGGATCTGCATGTAAATTCGCATCATCCCAATGGTCTTTGGATCGGTGACTTTGTGGCAGGCAAATTTGATCGAAGCATAAGATACCGCCGTTTCGGTGGTGTAAGCCTTCTCCATTTGCTGTTCATGCTCATTGATAATCTGTCTAGCTTCCATTTAGACTCCTGTGGGCGGCGCAGTGTGACAACGTCACCAAGCTTGAAAACTTTAGCCATTGCTCCATGGTGGAACCAGGGTGTTGATGGTGCCATGTTGAAGAAGGGGCTTTTGAAGTAGATCGTGATAAACAAGTTCGGGAGAAAGGGTTTGCGACTCTAGGGTATCGATTGCTGTTTCGTTGTGTATGATGATCAACCGATGGTGCGCGTTGTATTCGTGAACAGGGACGGCGAATGGAGTTGTAAAAGAAGATGGTATGAGCGAGTGGAGATCTCGTAAGGCAATTTTTGAATCAATTAATCAAAGAATTGTCATCCGGGAACATCCAAGGATACTGAGTATAGTATGTGGAGGTAGACAGATGGTGACTGGAGGTAAGTTATCAAGTAAAGCTTTTCCAGCTAAAAACATCCATATGTAGTGAGATTGAAATGAATAATCTCAATAACGTTAGGTATGAGGTCATCAAGACAAGTAGATCATTCGCCGTTGACTACGGCGTCCATATGTAGCCGCCGCATACCGTTTCTAAATGAATTTTCTTGTTTTGCCCCACTTCTTTTGCTAATTCCTGACCCTTAACGTAACATAATTCCCTAGCGAACCGGCATAGTGGTCATGGAGTTTATAAGTCAAAATCCAACCAATGGCTGAGCACTGTGGCGCGTGATATGGCCTTGCTCAACGTGGGCATATCTAGTACAAGGGAAAGGCTTCTAATGTTGTTAATAATTTCTGCAAGGGGGCCATAAACTGTAAGTTGTGTCCTTCCGTGCACTTATTCTATCAAGGATTAGCCTGAAGCGCTATGCCGTAATGAAAACTCTGGAAGTAGGATAATATTCAGAACATGCTTTGTGTTTCTCTGCGGCACTAAAAACGTATAGAGGGGGCAATTTTGATCTCTTTTCTCTCTCTTTCCTTTCTTTATTCCATTCAAAGGAACGCGGAAAAAGTGTTTGGACTATATTAGACGGACATGCGGATGTCTTGACTTCCTGCTGATCAGATACGAGCATGCTCCGCGATCAGGTTCGCAGAGTTAGGGAGACTATCAATAGCCGAACGATCAATTTGGTCGATCGATTGGAAGCCCGCTTCTTCCATCAGAATATCAAATTCTGCAAGGAAACTCTTCATCACATGGCGCACGCCAGGCTCACCGGCAATACTGAGCCCCCATACCCAGAGGCGCCCCAGGAAGACAAATTTGGCCCCAAGGGCCAGGGCCTTGAAAGCATCGGCAGCGCTGCGCACACCAGAGTCGAACATTATCTGAAATTAAAGTTAATGATTAGCTGAAATTCAAAATTGTCATATCATGGAAACTAACGTAGATCTTATCTCCAACCGCGTCGACAATCTTTTCCAGGGCATCTAGGCTCGCAATAGCGCCATCGACCTGTCGACCAGCGTGGTTTGTGACGACAATACCATCAATGCCCCTAATTGGAAAATTAGCGTGGTTTGAGAAATCGCACCAAGGTATTGACAAACATTTCAACGCATTTTCTTGCCGATTCAACACTCTGAATACCCTTTATGCAGAACGGTCGACCACCACTAATCCTCTTCCATTGGGCAATCGTCCACTGGACTTTTTCCCACGTATGGGCTCGGCCGTGCCAAATATTCTCGTCGATCCACTTCGCACCCGCCTCTTTTGGGTGGGTCTTCGGGTCAATACCGGCTTCTTTCAGGCGCCTCTGGAAAACAGGGTCCTGGAGGCCGAGGTCACCTGCTCCATGCTCATGATAGAAAGCATAGTTGCCGGTAAAAACATCATTATGGCGCCAGCCAAGTGACCAAGTATCAGTGGTAAGCATACACGCGTCAAAGCCAGAGTCCCAAGCACGCTGCATCATGGAGATTGTTTGCTCGTCATCGTGACTTTGATACAACTGGAAAAAACGAGGCCCGTTTCCGTTTGCTTTTCCAACATCCTCGATGCTATAACTACCAGCAGAAGAAAGACAGTACGCAAGGCTCAGCTCCTCGGCAACTTTAGCCACAGATAATTCACCAGTAGGGTGGTAGATGCGGTTGATGCCAATTGGAGCGAAGCCAATTGGTGCTGACACTTTGTGACCAAATATCTCCGCGGCTGTGTCTCTGGTATTTGTATCGACCAATGTTCGTGGCACGATACGATGGCGGTAAAAAGCTTGTCGATTCGCTAAATGTGTCCACGACACACCCGCATTACATGAGGAATAATACCTCCAAATAAAGTAAGCGAAACGCGGAGGCGACGCAGAGCATACAATAGCAAAACTCACCATCCACCTTGTGACAATTTTTCCTTAGCCAGTCTTTCAATCTCGGCCGGGTCTACAGCAATGCCGAAGACAAAATCATTAGCGCTAGAAGACTACTGATAATGTTGAGGTGGGCCATACCGGTGTTGAATATGGGATATTGGCCGTAGTTTGAATTCCAGAAGGCATCACGACGGTAAAGAGACCACTGCGGGGTGGTCCTCTGCTTGATGTTTGGATTGTTCGGATCGGACATCTTAGTTGTGCCAAAAGGCTTTGTAAGTAATGTTAGATGGTCCTTTGTTCCAAGAAATATGACCTACAGATACTGGGGAAATGAATCATATTTATACCAAAGGCTACCAAAGCTACCTCCAGTGGAAAAGGCGGGCCAGGGAATTAATCAGGTATGACATCGACGTGATGACTGCTACTTTGACCCAGACGGATAGATAAGATAGGATGGAAGGAGAACCGGATTTAGACTTTGCTGGTCGCGGATTGATTCAAGTGCGGGTTTCGGCCCGGCGGCTCTCGGCCGACAAGCAGATGAGTGAAGCCTGACAACTTTAGGACTGAATATGAGGATACCATAGTATAATCAGACGTCAGAGTGCAGAGCATCTAGTCGATACTTTCTAACATGATATAGTCTGTACCCATATCCGGGGCAAATAGACTTTCTCGGCCGACTATTTTCCTTCAGCAAACACTCATCTCAGTCTGGCAGTCGCTGGGCTTCTTGTGATCTATATCAATCGTCTTTGTTCTCGCTTTTGTCCCATCTACTAGTAGTCAAGAAAAACATTCGTTGCATTGCTTATACCACGTAGGCTTTTCCCGGTGATGACATGGGTCTGGCCATATTGAAAAGCCTTTGTGTAGATAGTCAATAAACCAACAGCGGGTCTTTCGCATCACATTAACCCTTTTTAATGAGGCTGTCGAGACTCGTATCAGCCCAGAATATCTTCCAATTAGGAGTTCATCTACATGAAGATCTCAGATTAAAGAATTAAATCATGCACAAGGAGCTATATCTCCATGGGACTACGACCAACTGGTGATTTCCTCACGCACGTCACAGCCTTAGACAGGTGTTCCATATGAACCTACTAGATAAGAAGCACTCATTACCTCTATCGAAGATTTTTCAAAAAGCCATAGAATTGATGATTTTGAAAAGATATGACTTTGTATCGATTGATGCGGTGAGAGACGATCGTGTAATTTCAGTTCTCTTGATTTTATCTCTGATGCATGGCCACTGTCAAAGTTGTGCATCCTCCTGTTTGAAGCTGCGATTCACTCATCGGTACAGAACAAAGAATGAGTAACGGGTGAATCCATTATATAGTAGAACCTCAAAATTCTCAGTATGATCGATATCTGGAAGATTTGCTAATCCGGGATAAAAAAACGCCCTATCAGTTACAACAGTCAAGGAACATAAGTAATTCAACCAACGGCTTCTCTTTTTTCAAAATTTGGCAAGGCACACAAAGGTGGGGTTTGGTTTCCGAACGACAAATATTGCCAAAACTATTGAATTCAAAGATCCCTGCAGCACGCTCCATCTTCTCAATTACGACCCGAAGCTAGTTATCACCACGAGAGCATCATTTACCAAGTTTTTAACATACCGCTTGCGTATATATCGGCATGTACAATTTCGAAGGATTTCTAAGCTACATGTTTCTCGATCGGGAATACTACTAAAACCAAATCATCTCGACACCCCAAAATTGAACCTAGAAGACCAGTGACTTTATACACATTTTTCAACCGAAATGCTATCACTTCAAAAGTTTTCAGGAAAGAAACCTTTTGTTTAGAAAGGGGAAGGTTGACAAGTAGATGCAAGAATTCCAGAAACCCTGTAAGGGGAGAAAGAACGACTGTAAATAATTCAAAACGAACGATGGGTTGTCTGGATGGGCGTAGGAGTACAGACGATTTACTGTACAAGGAGCCTGAAATGCATTTTTAAATCATAAGCGATAGTATTCACCAAAAAATAGGACTGACGGCTTACCCATGTGATTACGATGGACGTAAAGAAAAGTATAGCTCGTTTTGCGTAGGGCCAAACCGCGGTCTGCGTGTGTGCGGCGTGCATATTTGACCCTGAGCAACCATCGCTTTCATGGGATCCGTGAGGTATTTCTCCGCCTATAAGATGTCAGTCCTAAAACAGGTTGTACATCCTTTTTTGCGCAGTAAGTAGCCATGCTAAGCATATGATCCCAATGTTAAACTGTCCAGATAGCGATGAAATTCTGGGAGCCTACCTGAAACCTCAATATTTTGACGCGCGTGATCCCTGTGGGAATATTCGACCATCGTGATTTGACCTGCCAAAGACCCAGGGAGGCCTTCTGAATCCTGCCCAGGCACATTTTCATCAAAGACTATTCTTCGGAGCTGCTTCCGGCTTTTTAGGATCTCATAGCCGGTGCGAAAATAGACCCATATAGTCAATGCATTGGCAATCCAAACAGGTACATAATACGCGGCAAGATAGAGAGCACGCCAATCAATGGTCACCCAGCACCAAATCTAAGAGTCAAGTTAGGTAGATTCATCAAAACCTAGCCATACTTTATGACATCGAACATGCTCACATAAGCTGATCCGTATACCTTTCCATTCGATTCCGTCTCGATAAATAGAAATATAAATGCTGGAACAAATGGTACGCCATAGCTAAAGAGAAAATACTTCCACTCAAGCTTTCGTAGCATCGCTATGTCATATCTTCGAAAGCACGTCAAGTATATGTTGAGTGCCATACAAAGAGACCAGAAGGCATCGGCAGGTGGGAACCTAGCTGGGAATTCCATGGTGAGCAAAGCCTAACAAGGTATATGAATAGAAGTAACGACCATTGAATCAGTAACCCTTGAAATTGGCAAAGTGCTGAATTCTCTCCCCGAGAAAGCCCTGAGAAAGCAATCAGCATGCCTATATTTGACCACACATTTCCCAAAGTAGCGAAGAATAACAATCTATGGATAGGGGTCTGAAATTGGTCAGTGAAGAAAAAGGTGGCAATGACTGAGCTCGAGCAGAGTAGCGAAAATGAAGAGCCCACACGCTCTGTAACCCCAATCGCCTTGATCTGCTCCTTGGAAAATGCCATAGGACACCAGTAAATGCGTAATGGGAGCTATTCTCCATTCCATGTTGGACGTTGAATGAGTAGTATCTTTACAAGTGGTGATGTCATCCACGTGACTTTGGTCTTTGTCGGAATGAGTGGCCGGGATCTACCATCGGGACTTCTGAACACCCAGATGACTCCATAGAATTTGCTTCGAAAATATTTGGTTGGTGTGCTACTCGAGTTCGGATGAGATTCCTCAGCATAATGAGATTTAACGCAAACATTTGCTTCATCTCCAGCCAAGCTCCTTTGTGATTCATTTGTGTTTTTCGTGCAGATATGGGTATGAACGGCCTCGTCGTCGAACCGATTCATCGGGTAGGTATTCGATCCCTGCTGATCGTAGAGTCACTGGGGGTGGTATTCTTTTCGACCTGTGGAGAATAGAGTAGGCGCAAGGGTGGATAAGATTGATTTGAAGACAGGCATGTTTGCGTAGATTATCGCGAGTTCGGGTTCAACGATAGTCCACATGACGCCCATTTGAACAGATTCCGTGATATTTTCGAAGTTAATGTCCATCAAGGATTTAAGACGAAGAATGCTGACAATAGAAACCCTTTAGCCACAACAATATGCTAATTAGCAAAGCTCTATAAATTTTTATCATCACAGAGGGGTTGGGAATATACGTACAGAATTCCTACGCCGAAGACACTGCACAAAGCAATCTTTTCCACGGCATCCAGTTGAAGCTTCCAAATATGAGGCAAGGGGAGTATCATGACCATTATATCAGTAATCAAGTTCAATGTTCCTGCAACCACATACATCGCATTGTGATCACCACAGGTGCCATTAATGGTGGTGTCCTGGTTGTACTTTAAGGGGCGACATAGCAGGAAGGCTTTTAAGGATCATACTCGCTGACCACGCCCAAACGATAACCATTGTGATAGTAACTTGGATCCGGAAGTTGCGCTCGGTTCCAATAATCCGCATATAGAAGACCATGGTTGAGGTCTTCACTATTTCTGGAACTATCCCATATTCCATGAGGTAAGATTGTCTACCAATATTGAACATATCAATCAGTATGCAGATGCTGGGTCTGGGAAGCTGGCATCTTAATCCGCATGCGAAATATTTCACCTTTAGCGTAGAAGGTACGGACGATGAATCTATTGGATTGACATCTCGGCCTACTCCACCAATTATACTCATTGCACAAGTGTAAGTATGACATGCTTGAGAAAATTCGCCAGGAATACAAATATATTCAAGAGCAATGTCAGCTTACACAATAAGCTAGGAATTGTTAGCGCTAAGCCTATTAATGCTCCATGCATTCTGCAGAGCAGTCCGCGAAACATACCAGGGCACTTAGAATCAGGGATTCAGGCGCTGCTGGACGGACCTGTCTTAGTTGCAGTGCGTAAAATGAAGCCCAGTCGTAATTGTCGCCAAAAATTCCCAGAACCGTCACCACAACGACAGGGCCCCTCCTCAACCGTGTCTCTAGCGCGTACGTGACCTTCATCATGAACAACAATCCCCGCTAGACTTTTCATGTTTCTCTGCTGGCAGAAATATAGAATCCTTGCCACGGGTTGTGTACAGGCTGAGGGATAGGGGTCGTTATTTAACCAATGAAGCATATGCTTCGCATTGGCTACCCCGTTATGACAGGATTACGTACAGCGACCCACAATGTATTAGTAGCTATCGGGCAAGAGGGTGATGACCCTTTTGGACAGAAAAACGCTAAACCATAGCGCGGGTTGTGGATCGACCAGGCCCGTGTAATTGGGGATATATTACATTAAGGACTGCAGGTCCCATTATTAAATATTTTTGACAAAGACTTACTCATTCGAGCTTATTTATGGAAACTGGCTTTCGTATCATTTGCTAGCATTTTTCTCATTTGCCACATCTCAGATTTGACGCTTGATTTGTATGGTTTTCGACTTCCGGGGACCTCCCGTTGTCCCGCACGGAAGGACGGGAGGCCTGCCTGGAAGCCCCACGCCGTTATCTCATGACCCATCGTGATAGGTCCATTGATCCCTCGCAACGGCCCATCCTTTAGTTCGTCCGAAAGTCTCCTATTTTCAGCAGTAAGGCTCCGGACAGGAAGTGTCAATTGGGAATAGTCAAAAGTTTCTCGGGGCCACCTCTTGCCGTGTAATCTCCCGCAACTTTAACACAACACGCATTGTCTTTTTAGGACTATCGTCTTAAATCTTGGGGTACTGCAGAATATGGCTTCAATCGATACCTCGTCTCTTGTCGACCTCAACCAGGAATATGATTATGTTATTGTCGGCGGCGGCACATCTGGCTTGGTTGTCGCCAGTCGCCTGACGGAAGACCCCACATGGAGTGTTCTTGTACTTGAAGCAGGAAGCAACCGGGTTGAGGATCCTCGAATTGCAGCTCCTGGTCTGGCAGCAACCACTTACTTCGACCCTGATTTCGACTGGTGTATCACCAGTCAGCCCCAGGTAATTCCAATCGCCCATCCCATATCTTGTTAACGTCTGGTTCCACTGACAGGGCTTTGTCTCGATTAGAAAGGTCTCAATGGACGATGCATTGCTGAGCCACGTGGCCGAACACTAGGTGGATCTTCGGCCATCAACCTTGGAATGGCTATTTACCCCAGTCAAAACGATATCAACACTTGGGAGAAACTTGGCAACGAAGGCTGGAACTGGGACTCGGTCTCTCAATACTTGAAAAAGTCACAGACATTCACTCCGCCTTCAGCGGAGATCAAGAAGGAACTTTCATTGGATTATATCGATCCATCTGTTCAAGGTGAATCAGGCCCACTCCAGGTGTCTTTCGGAGATGGACCCTTCCATTCGTTCATTAGAGCATGGCCCAGGGTGTTCCGGAATCTCAATCACAAAATTAGCGGAGACCCAATGACGGGAGTATGCAAGGGCGCATACTGCAACCCAGGTACTATCCACCCAACTACCAGGCACCGTAGCCATGCTGGTGTCACATACTATAACACGGAGGTGGCCAAACGATCCAACTTGAGGGTCGTCACGGAAGCTTTCGTGGAGAAGGTTATTCTGGTGAAAAAAGGCGCAAAAGATGCTCAGGCCACCGGTGTTCAGTTCACGGGTAAAGATGGTGTCCAGCGAGTTATCAACGCCAAGCGCGAAGTTATTATGGCTGCGGGTGCCATCAAGACACCCCATCTGCTCGAGCTATCTGGTGTTGGTGACGGTACTCTTCTTCGTTCGCACGATATTGAGCCTATTGTAGAAAATGCCAATGTCGGAGAAAATCTACAGGAACACGGCTTTGTTCCGTTCAGCTGGGAAGTCGCCGAAGGGCAGATCACTAGTGAGGCTCTCCGAAATCCGGAATTCGCTAGTGCGGCCATGGCGGCCTGGCAAGAATCCGGAGCAGGGCCTCTTGGCCTCTGCCCCTTGGTATCTTCATACATGACTCTCCCCGAGCTGGTGGATGGTGAGCTACAAAAGGTGCTGGATGAAAACCTCCAAGACAAAGATCTACCGCCGGGATTAAAGGCTCAGTACCAGGTACTGCGGCAGATGGTTGAGGACCAAAATGAGCCTACCGGTCAATACACTTTGGCACCTTTCCAGATCTTGCCCGAGAAGGGCCCCACTCCGAAAGGGATTTTCGGCATGACAGAGCCGGAATGCTATCTGAGTATTGTCTCCGTACTTAACCGTCCTTTCTCTCGTGGGAATGTCCATCTTCTCTCCCCAGACCCCAAAGAAAACCCAAGTTTTAATCCAGGCTTTTTCTCGCATCCGCTTGATTTGGAGCTTCATGCGCGCCACGTACAGTGGCTGGAGACACTTGCTTGGACCGAGCCCATGGCTTCGCTATTGAAGGCCGACGGTCGGCGCCTCCAAAATTCATCTGCTAATCTCACTCTTGAGGCCGCCCGTGAGCTATCACGCGAGAGAATCATTGCTCACTATCATGTGGCCGGTTCTACTGCTATGATGCCTCGTGAAATGGGTGGTGTTGTTGATTCTCGCTTGAAGGTTTACGACACCGAGAACCTGCGCATTGTTGATGCTGGCATCTTCCCGTTGATCCCGCGAGGCAATATTCAGGCTACTGTTTATGCAGTTGCGGAGAAAGCTGCTGTCATTATTGCCGCTGATGCAAAGTTCTGAGAACCCGTGGAACATACACATGCGTGTAGAGCGAAAAGTTCATTGATCTGTTGATTGTTTGGTTCTTTTCTATTTGGAAAGTTTGCTCGAATTTGGCGTCAACCCAATGCATGAAACCAAGCCACTTTTCTTTTTTGTTCTGTTCCAAGCAACGTCGTTAGAATTGTGGTATTCATGTCATATTTGGTTTTTAATTGGGGGGTTTGAAATTTATTCAAGTTCCACAATCCTACAAATCTTCAAACATGTGAGATGAATTTTCACATTCTGTTGCACCGTGCAGAGCATTGCACTACCGCCAGGGCGACACTTCTCCATTGGGACACGGGTAAGTCCCACCAACCAGCTACTTGCTAGAAATAAATGAAAAGCTAGAGGGCCTCACATTTACGAAAGCTATGGTTTTGTTAGAGTCATATAATGTTCCCGGGGATATTTTGGCGCTTAACTGTCAGATAGCACTATTCTTCCTTCCATATCTTATCATAGCTCGATATGCCGTATAGTCTTATGCTCGCTTTCTCCCCTCCTCTTTTACGCTTCTGACAGCTTTTCGCACCGTGTGGGTGCCGTCAACAGTTCGTTATTCAAACACCCTGGTAATGTGTATTTGCCAACGTCGACGACTCCATAAAGCACTACGCGATAGTCTGTCTAAACGAAAATTTGGCGGCCTACGGTCTTCTAAGTAAAGCGATATCTCGGCGGAGCACAAGCAAGAATTGGTCCGGCCTAAGTATCATGCACTCCTGCTCAAGGTCCTCTGGGCGATTGCCAACTCGAGGACGGGAGTTTGACGGTGCAAATAAACATAGCCGCAACAGAAAAGAGTTCAACTTCATTCTGTGGAGCTAAAATCGACAAAAGTTTGGAAAGCCATCTGATTTGGCATTGCTCCATGCTCAAAATAATGCATTCGCCACTCTATATACAATGGATGCATCGGAGACGCTATCGCTGGACTTGCATATATGGTATTCAAGTGCCTAAAAGGATCTGCACGGCAGTCGCTTGGTCCTATCTTTGGCCCGTTTAGACACGAAAGCACTGCCTGGCCTTAAAGCGGCACCCTCGGCCTGAGATAAGTCATTTATAGAAATCTACTGCTCGATCACCAGCGCCCAGTAATGTAGATTCACTTATAATCCTGCTTGTCATCATCCAGTCTCATTCTAGGGACTCGAAATTGACAATAGAATTTGACTGGCTCTCCGCCGATACCAGATGATGGCCATCACCATACCAACCAACCATCTGGACAAACAATGTACTGATGTTCCAACCAGAATGTATGGGAGATAATCAGTTCCTACAATATTTTCCCATCAAGCCAGAAGCTAAGTTCAACAGTCAATATTTCCGAGATCCCTACTTCTGCTCAGGAATCCTAACTGGCGATTGCGAGCCGGGAAAGCCCTGACGCCGATTTTCTGCCCACCTGCCCACTGAGCATCAAGACCGTGAGGAAATGCAGGAAAGATTTGTATCTATTGCTCTTCCTGCCATCCATGTCAGAAGATTTATTGCGGCGCGAATTTCTCTCCTACTCCTACTCCACAAAAAACGCAAATACCTTCAGAAGGAACTTTAGGAAAGATGGACCAACCTCATGGTAGATACTCCGCGCTGAGGAGGGCTGCTATGAAACATGCAGACCCAATTTGAGCGAGCAATGTCATCAGATTTCAATATTTTCAATTACATGAGCCAATATATTACTAGTGCCACAAATTATCTTGCAAAATAGGGAGAGCTTTGAGCAACACCAACACGTATCACATAATCCAATGTTTCTCTATACCTGGAATCCAACGTTCGCTACAAATCTGGACTCTATAACTTCAATGGCCTTGATGCCAGGTATCTATAGGACTGAGACTATAGAATCATGCAACGATCGGAACCCCACAGACGCCCTACCATTCCTCAGTATGCGATATCTCGTCAAATGCCGCAATATTGGAAGCGGTTGGCTTTATATAATACTCACAGGGCGACTTCAGAATACTGAGCAGTTGCCAATTTTGGTACCTTGCTCCAATATCTCCAGGTCTCCCACTCGGCAGGAAATCAGTGCAGAGCGAAAAGGTGGGCATCGAAAGAATGCTCGCTTCCACGCCAAAAATTGGGCGCCTCGTCATCACGAATGAATTCGTAATTACTAAAACCTGACTTTCTAACTGAATTCTGGCTGTCATCATAAATCGTCACCGTAATAGAGTATGCACGGAGCGACTTCCAATCAGTTATTGAAACATTCTTAATATTCGCAGTTCTTTTCTTCCTTCATCTCATTTTTGTCACATTGTCACGTTCGTTCCTTCTCCGGTTGTTATGACATGGTGTATAAGAGGATGTCAATGAATTGAAATTTCCTAATAGCGATGAGGTTTGAGCTCTCCAGGCTCAATTCATAGCGGAAAATACTAGCTATCTCGCAATTCATTTCATACCTACCAACGATTATTTAAGGGTTCGGCCTAGGGGTGTCGAAGATAGATTCAGAGAGGCATATTTTTACATGCCCTTATGTTTGGAACGCATGAGAGTACTGTTATTTGTTTCAACGTTAACTGATAATACCTAATAGGTTATGTAATACTGTACTATATATATCGCGGGTAAGCTGAGCGATCTCGGGAGCTCCAGATAATTTATATATGATTTATAGCATACACAATTTTGATATAACCTCCTACGCAGCCACCAGGAGAGTGCCTTTGCAAAAATTCACTTCAGGGCTCCCTCTGCGATGCATTCCAGCGTAAATAGTGAGTACTTTAGTAGGGTGCACCAATCAGACGTAAAGAAGGATTTGGGGGTTCACGCTAAAGACCTGGGCTCGAAGCCGACCCACTCGGCTCCGACATATTGCCGAAACCCGACGAACAAAAGTGAGCCACAGGATCGATCGATAAAACAGATATGATATCCAGATCTTGCTTGCCTCCTGACATGAGCAACCCCGCCCTTAGTCGCTCCCACATATCCACATTTCGATCCATGGCTGAGCTGCACCATGCTCTCCGAAATTTTCTTGTCTTAAAATAAATATACTAAACCCCTGTCCATGGGGCTATTTGTCGACGACATGATAGATCGATCTATTAGGGAGAGGCAAGTTTAACAGTAAAAGCTGTATTGGATTGGCGAGGACATCACAATAGTTTCGAAGCCGCGCGTCATTGGGGTAACGAACAGTACGGACGATTAGGCCACGGTACGCCTTGTTAAAAATCAATCAATTTCCTATTTGAGATAAGCAACTCGTCTCCTGCGGTGACTTCGGATCTGCTAGTTACATAATGTCCCCTTCCCTTGCTAGGGATGGAATATTTGATTAGCACCGCCACTCATCCCTTTTTATGCCTACCTTTTTCCCCACAGCCTGCGCCTCTTTGAGTGGGCCACAACTTCGGCGTAGACAGCTATGTAGACAGAGAAATGAAGTGGACTGAGTAGCCTGGAAAAAGAAAAAGCTCCAAGTCGAACCAGAATTAGATTACACTAAGCCAATGTTGCAGCTAAGCACAAGTCAGCTACGACATACTTCAGCTGCTGCCTCCAGGCGCCACATTCACTCGCCAAGGTCTACCTCTATATCATCTTAACACTACTGAAACTCTTCAAGGTTTACCGAGGGAAATGGGGGAAAATGGAGTCGATCTTCTTTCGCTACCACTCCATCATACAGCCTTTCTCTCGGCTCATTTTCCCGGATCGCAATCATATGCAGCTGCTGGATTTAGGGCCTCGCGCAAACCCCGTTCAGCTGACGAATTAGCGTTGATCATGCCGCGGTCAGCTATTGTGCTTCTTTGTTGACTTTTTATTTCGACCCAGCACCATGGATCCCCGAGAGGGATCGCCGCTGGCATTGAAAGAGTGGCGTATGAAATTACAAATGACTTTCATTCTTGGAAAGCCACAAGATAGAACTAATTATTACAGATAGAGTGGATATGATTACGATTATGAAACATGTATCGATGCTAAACACTGATCTAACTGGCGGCTTTCGACAGGTTCCTTCCTGGATGGATGCGATATTGCACCAAGGTAGCTAAAAAATCGATGTGGGTCCGTGGTTCTCACTGTGAAGCGAAACAAGAAAGGGCTGGCCTAGCGTGGTCAACCCGGACCCCCGGTATCCTCCGGTTGTCCTCTGTTTTTTTTTTTTCATGAGAATGTATAGCGCTGGAAACAACGATCAATGAGGAATTCTCTCTTAGTTGTCGTAAGGCTCTGTAAGCCCTTAAGCCCTACTAGAAAATATGGAAAGGCTTTAATATAAATTTTCTTATATTCAAGAAATCTTTTTGCAGCTCCATATCTCGTCAGACAAGATTCAATGTCGGTTGTCAAGTAGCACTTACAAATCACACGTCATGAGAAGGGGCGGATAAAGCTCATCTGGAAAGGCGTGGATGTCAAAACACAGGACCCTATCACGACAACTAGCTTGCTTCGGGTGTATTAGGCTAATTACAAGCAAAATCCTGCAGGAAAACGTTTCCCTTATGCCTGTGTGCCTAGCGGCAATGTGGCGGTATCTAAGGGGATCGGCTACAAATTGTTAGATCCTTGGAAGACTGGTTCCTGGTGGGGCTCCAAGCGACTAACGAGCTCTCCTCTTTTGTACCCATCTTCATCAGTGCATGTTTCGTATTTCTCTTCTCTCCACCGCTGGCAATATTTCGGTCTCAACGCTCAACTGACTAACCTTTGAGCATAGAGTTGAAAACCATGCCCTTCAATCGGCAGGTAGAGGATCTAGAATTCTCACATTTTGCCCTCATCTATATCGATCAAAACGGAATTCTCCGTCATGAGGTTTCCCAATCTCTTATGGATAGTCGCGATATCATCTTCACTCCACGGGTCAAAGATGAATTCTTCAGGGCTATTGCCCATTCAACAGGGCTTGCGCCGACAGTTCCCTTATGTAAGTGACATGATACCTCATCTAGCCTGGCAGTGGTTTCTAATTCGAAAGTGCGCAGGCGATCCCGTCGCTTCAGCACAGATATCAACACAGACGCCATCTTGTCAAACTGTCATTGAGCACGTCTTTTGCCTTGCACAGATAGGCTATGACCATCACGTCACAAACAGTAGAGGCACTAAAGGGCATGTGCAGGATTCTATGATCCCTAGGCCTCCTATCCAACCAGAACAAAGGCCACAACACCAAAATAAGCCGTACAGCAGGCGGACGAGAATAAGCAGCAATCAAGAAGCCTTTATTTCCATCAAAGACAAGGGCTTTTTGCGTCGGTACTATGAGAAAATATGGGAAAACTTTCAACAGACAAATTGTCGCGTCCTAGCAAAAGCTTACGTTAAGCTGATTGAGCCTCGCAAGCAGGTAACTTACCCGTACAACGGGCGGAAGATTATTGCTGGGAAGACCCATCAATTAGACCCCAATGAGACCAAGCCGCCGTGGTGGCCGACTGGGGTGAGCCACCGAGAGCCAGATCATCTCCCTAAGGCCGGTGAGAGAAATCCTGTTTCCATCCCTCCTCCCCTGCTGGCTCCTACACCTCTCCAGAATACTGATGGCCGAGAGAGTGAAAGAACGCATCCGACTTCTTGTTTACATCCTATGCGAAATGCGCACTAGCTATGGAATTACCGCCCATAAGCTGAAAGCAGCAGAACAACATATCCGCACGCAAATATTCCCCACAGAGCGCTTGGGGCTATTAGACGAAGTCTATCGGGTCAGAGAGGCAGAGGAGAGGTTCCAGGACGGATTTATAGGTAATATTCCTCCTGCAAGTAAATATGTTAAATTCATGGACTCATGCTAGTTCCAGATGGCAAGGCCATGATTTCAATTTCCCGATCGAATGTACCAGGCTCAGCAGAAGGAGTCATCCGCCCGGGCAAGCGTAATCAAACAGATATCCCAGTCGACAAACGTCCTACCTCCAAAAAAGCCAAACCAAAGCAACTACCTTCATGCGGCGGGTCTTCCTCAAAGACAGAAAAAAACAGAGCCCTTCTCCGAGGCCTGTAAAGACCATCCACCAAACCCTCCTTTAACTGCATATGGCCCAATTCGGTATACACAGCAAGGCTTCTCCATATGCCATAGCTATAGCCCTGGCTCAGCATCATTGTGTCCACAAGCAATGATAGAACGACAGCACTCTGAGTCTGCTCTTCTCACAACCACAAGTCCAACGGCCCTTGATTGTTCCTCTTCTGCCTTCCTGGGCTCTCAGCCTTTCCTAAATGGGGCCTATCATGATACTGGCGGCTTCTCTCGATCTCAAAATGGCTTGGACTCAGAGCAGTCAGTTCCTGATGCTTTCGAAGATTTGATGGGAAACTATGCTCTCTTCTATAATCTGTGAAGTGTAGGCCATTTGATTTGTTTTTATCAGACTCCTACAATATCCGTTTTCGTTTGTGATAGAGTCGGCGTGAACAAATGGGAGGAATAATACATCTCTGGCACGAACTGTCTAATCCCGTTCGAGCAGCAAATGGGATAGGTTTGTTTGACTTCCAGAACGAGACATGCATATACAAAAGATGTTCCATTCTTCAAAAATCGCTTCTCCTCGTCGAGAAATAACTACATCGATTTGAAATGATCCAAGCCGATTTGTGGTGGATAGCACAAGATCCCCGAAGAGAGCCATGGATAGTCACCGATGACATAAATTTATATTTGGAGCCGCTAGTACGCTGATTAGGATCATTGGTTCTATGGATTATATTTCTTTTTACTGTTCATATGCCTGAAATTAAGCATCTGCCATATAACCATCACAATATCTATTATTCTTATTTTTCCATGATATTTAGAGACATTTCCCTATTAAACAACATTATATAAACAAGACCATGTCTGGCTTTAGAGGCATTCGAGTGGGACAAGATCATTTTCATCCGTTCAAGGTACGATAAAGATTCCTTTGTGGGTGTCTTCTAATCCCGATAATGAACAAAGCCGCTGTATCATCCTGTTCATTGTCAATATCAATATAATTTCGTTAACCCTGCGAAGTAGGAGCATTCTCATAATTTTGTCATAGCCGTACTCAGCGATCATATCTATTCCCATCTGGCACTGCGAATCATCCATTGACTCCGAGTGAGAAACATAATATTGCAAATCTCACTCCGTCCATTCTTTGCGGCCTAAAATATTGCGATTCTTCTATTGAAATCAAGGCCTTAACGTTTATTTCTTGTCGAATAATACGTTGACGGTTTTCTTATGTTCCCTTGCTGCGGCCAAGAAAGACACGCCATCACCAGCTCGATTTGGGGGGTTTATATCCACACTTTGATCCAGCTTTGCTATGACGTACATGAAATCGCTTTTTTCACGCACTGTATGCATATGGTCCACGAATATCTTTCAATTAAGATCAGTTCATGAATTTAAACAGTTGTTTCATTTCAAAAGATTATCACCACTCAAGACGATCATCGTACATAAGATCAACATCAAACCTCTGTTTCCCTTTCCAAACCTTGGGGCCCGAGTTGCAGATGGCAATGATATCTCGTAAATCACTTATCATACCGCCCGGTCCACTAGCAAAGACCGTTGTTGGGCCTTCTACTGTATCCTGTAGGAAACTGTTGACCAGATTCAATAGATCCGGGTGTTTCCCACCGTCCTGTTTTCCTCCGCCTAATTTCTCCACTGGTGCAGGTTTTTCACAATCACAGGATGTGGGGGAAAGGGAGGATTGTGAAACGCCGATAACCTTTTCATCCATGTCTAAACCGGACAAGTTGCAGGGCGTATGGTCATTGATTGACGGAGGCATGCTGTTGACATCCCTAGTCGCAAAGATCTTGATATGGAGATTCAAACTTTTCCGGGCTTTTTGCAGGAGGTCTAGTTCTGGGCCAATCCAAGCAGTATTGGAACTATGACGAATGACCCAGATCAATTCAATCTTTCGAGTTGGTGGGATTGATTGCCGTGCAAGCTCAAGGAGCACAGGAAGGACGTATGTAATGCCAGTACCGCCAGCAATGCAGATGATATTGGTTTGCGGCGTTAATCCGTTCGTGATATCGTCACCATATGCGCCTGTGAGGATGACTGGAGTCTCAAGGTTGCCCTGTGCAGCAAGCGAGGCAAGCTTCTTCGTTTCTCCACCTTTTGCCCGGATAAGGTACGAATGTTTCACTTTTCCCTTTTCCACAATCGGTGCATTGAGGGGGGTAAAGGGATGGGACTGCCAGATACTGGACTGAGTAAAACACAAATAATAATGCTGGCCAATGGCCCACGGGTCCTGGGCGCTGTCCAAATCCAGACGAATCACATCCCCGCCTTCCTGATCCGGGAACCGAGTCAAAGCTGCTTTCACGGCCTTCAAAGCGAATATCCCAGGGTGATCCAGGCGATGGTGTAAAATTGCGGTGCGCACGAAACGAGCACCTCGATCCAGAAACCAGAAGATCAAAGACGGTAGCAGGAAGCACTTCAATTGCTTCCAGTGGCCCCAGCATGCACCGATGTACACCATTGCAAGGACATAGTGAAGCTTGCGAAAAGTCTCATATCCGGTGTATTTGATGCCCCATGGTGTACTCAGCACGAAGAGGAGAAGGAGCAATATCATGGCAACAATGCCCCAAACCATGTATGTTTGGGTAATCCACTCAATACCGACGGATGGTTGTGGCTGGTACAGTCTCAGCTCAACTATACACCAGCCAATAGTGTGGAGGGAACTTTGCACAAAGATGATGTAACCAAGCCAACGGTGGAGGAAGTTGAAGCTTTGATACGGCAAGCCGGTGATTAATGATAGAAAGGACTCCCGACTACTCAGCATGACGGAAAGTGGGGTTAGAGCAAATGCGAAGATGCCAATGCGATCTGCCCAGGGCCCAATGCTGCTGCGAGTCTGGTAAAGGCCAGGCACAGATGACACAGGAGTGGTCCAAGTGTGGTAAGAGATCCCAACGAAGCTGAAGATCAATAGGTAGCCTACCAGAAGAGTGAGGACTAGAACCTGAAGCCGCGTTGTTCGTCCAAATATCACGCGGGCTGCATCAGGCAAGAGATATCTGCGGGAGAAGGCAGCGAGAGTATTTTTAACCCGGCGAAGTCCACATGGATAAGAAGTAGCCGCGATTGAATAATTAGCCGATGAAGCTACCTGGTGATAGATAGCCCATATAAGGAGAATGCCACCTATGGCACACCACATAATGCCACTGTACAGCATCCCCCGGTCGTGGGATGCGTAAACGACATCCAGATAAGCACAAGAGCCGGCATCACTGGTACATGGTAGGGCGCGATCCGCATACCCCCAATGTGGCTCTAATATTGTGGCAGCGCTGTAATTTTGGATGTGACGAGGATTGAGCTTCGCGAAAGTCATGGTGTCGTATAGTAATGTCGTGTCGTGTGCATTACACGCCTCAACTCGGTGGAGGTTGGGATTGGACTTCAATTCCAAGTGCAAAAAGATTAGCCGGAACAGAATGGTACCATTCAGTCATGCGATAGGGGAAGCTTCGGGGTTATATTGGGCATTGCGGTTGTTATTGTTATCGTCTCTTGTCCGAGGAGACTGTGGGCTCTTGTAGGAGTGACCATTTGTGGAATTTGACGCGCGAACATTGTCATTGATTTAATTGAGGCCATTTGAGCAGATTTGCAAAACGCCATGGCGGTTTCCGCAGTCCAAGTGCTCCACTTGGTCTACGCTTCAAGAGGATTGGCAACATACCAAACCTGCTATAAGGTCGCGGGGGTATCTTCGACACATATTCACCATTACGCGAACCCACTCTATTCTCCTCGTCCATCTTTCTGCCAAATCCTCATCATGGACATGAGTTCAAGTGACAGCACCGAGTGCAAAATCTCGGTAAGTGCCAAGGCGAATTTCTTGGCCCGAGTGGTTCGCTTATGAATCCCAGATGCTGTTCAACTTCTACACCACAGACGCCTGCTTCCTGTCGGCTGGATGGCAGATCCAGAATAATGGAATGTTTGCTGCAACCTGCATTGGGGTGATGCTGCTCGTCATTCTGGTCGAATTTTGTCGCCGCATGAGTCGCGAATACGACAACTTCTTGATCCGCCAGTTCCAGCGCCAAGCCGCGCATGCCACCTTTGCCAAGACTCGTGTGGGCGAATCCGCCACATTTCGAGCGACACCATTTCAACAGTTCATTCGCGCTGTCCTACATGCGGTGACCTTCGCCGGAGCCTATATTACTATGCTCCTGGCTATGTACTTTAACGTTTATGTGATAATCTGCATTTTCATTGGAGCGGGGCTAGGCAAGTTCTTATGCGATTGGATGGTGGTTACGGTTGGCATTGATGTGCATGCAGCACGGATGGAAGAAACGACCATCTGCTGCGATTGATACCCTGCTATTCAAGAATAATAATATCATTTCGAGGGAAATCCACACACTTTCCACGTTCGACAGGAACAGCATCACTACCAACGCCCTGAGGATGAGTTTAGGATCAAGATTGGCTAGTATACAGTGTTTTCCACCGTGAGGCACTGATCATCTCACCTTGATCGAGTATTTCCACTATCAGCAAGGTATCAGTGTTGACCATGAAACGGACTACATCCAGGTCGTAATTTAGGTCTGTAAGGTATTATATAGTGCGTCAGTTTGGAACACACCTGGACCGCCTCTTTCTACCTAGCTCCTGGAAAGATCTGGTTGAGCTACAGGATGTGAGGGTTATTCTTAGTAAATGTGGCACATAAGTAAATCAGAAATAAACATCTTCATCGACATGTATCGTACATCATCTGACAATACCCGTAATGTACGTAAGTTTGAATCCTCGGAATCCGCGTGGGTCTTCGGCCAATCATCTGATTGGCAGGCGAAGATCGATCGAGATCATCTCGAAAGACTCGCCTTCCCATCCTTTTTCTTGCAAACCGCTGACGCTGGCACGCAACCTGCTACCCCGACACAATGGCTGAATCCCTACAATCCACGATGGTCCCGGTCCCTGCAGACGAGAGAATAGATGACTGGGTCAGCACGATCGATCCAACAGAACGACGAAGACGCCAAAATCGAATCAACCAGCGGGCCCACCGTACGTTCACCACCACTGCACAAGACGGCACAAGGCTTACGTAGCACAGGGAGACGCCAGCGCGTTCAAACTAAAGATAAAGATATCCATCATAAGAGTCTAGTGATCTCTTACCCAACACCCCCACCATCAACCACCCAGTCGGTTATCCCAGGCGGTCAGGAACTCATGGCGCGGAGATGCATATCGCCTCATACACGAGACCTACTCCTCGCCCAATTCACAAAAGCCGCATACCAAAGCTACATGCTTGGCTCTCCTGCTCCAGACCACCTCCTCATGCTGACGAAACTTAATGTTTTCCGCGCTTTCGGACACAATATGCGACTGATCGGCACGGATTTGGATGAGATGAACGATGACGCAATCTCAAAATTCAATACATTCTTGCCTTCTCCACCCCCAATATAGGCGGGTCGTCGCCTGACCAGACTACAGAGATTCACTTACCTGTTAGTCTCCGGCCGACCAAAATTCAACGAACAATCCCTCATCATCCTTGGCTGGATTTCTTTCCTATACCCAAGATGCGGGATAACCTGATCCAAGCGGGAGATGAGTGGAATGACGAGGAATTGTGTTTGGAGATTATGGGGTTCTGGACGAATGCTTCGTCGGAAGACGTGGGACTTCTAGTCTGGGGGGATCCCTGGGACGTCAGGAATTGGGAGCTCACGGAAGCATTTTTGAAGAAGTGGCAGTGGGTCGTGAGGGGATGTCCGGAGTTGATGAATTCTACGAATGCGTGGCGAGCTAAGAGAGGGGAGAAGTTGATTTTTCGATATATTTAGACGACATGTTATGCAGTAATGAAGGAATGTGTATGTAGTCGTGAAGAGCGTATCTTAGAACTGCGCTAATGCGGGCTGCTGACATGGCGCAGGGCTTAACGAAGATATTCATCTTTACAACCAATGATATCTCAATGATATCAGTCGCGATCCACTTTTGATTCGGAACTCCGTACTGTAAATTTAAATACTGTAAGGTAATATTTCAGAATCCCATCCTTAACAAGTCACAGGCAGTCTGTGCAGATATCATATGACATTATTCGTGACAGTACTCATCTAAATCCCAAGGTCCATCTATCTTATCTAAAATCTATAGCCAAGCTCTAAGTAACATGCTCCTTTTCTTCTTCTTTCGGGATCCGCACCCAAATTAAAGTGATCAGGGCAGCAACAACCTCGGCAGCCAAAGCAAACCACCAGATAGCTCGAAGTCCCTCCAAACCAATACTCCCAGATGCATCCTTAGCAACCTTATTTCCAATAGCATCTCCAACAGCGGTCATAACAGCATTACTCAAATTCTGCATCGTAACGAGCAGACTACCTGCACTCCCTTGGTAGGATCGACGCACATTACTCGTAATGTAGATCGATGCTGCCGCGAATGATAGATCAGGTCCAAATGTGACGAGAGCGATTCCCGGAAAAGAAAGTGGCCAGTAGCTTGTACCAGCATTTTGTGGGAGGAAGAATGCTGGGCCCAGCGCAAAGGCGACCATGGCGGTGAAATAGATATAATGGCCGGGGACGATGTGAAGGGTCTTACTCACCACCCACGTTGCAAGTACCCCAACGATGGCATTTGGGAGGAGATAAAGAGCACAGGTAAGCGGACTGTGTCCCTGAATTCGAAGCAGAAATTGAATTGCGTAGAATTGCCAGCAGCCGGAGAAAGCCCCGTAGCCTAGGAAATAGGCAATCATGAGTGGTGTGAATCCCTTTGTCTTCCACAGTCGATTAGGGATTAAGGGGCGTGCAACCCAGCGTTCGACGAAAAAGAACCCGATCAATAGGAGAATTCCGACTATCACCAGTGCGTATGTGTAGGGGGTCCACTCGACCACGGCTCCTTGAGTAAGGCCGAAAAGGAGGCACACGCAGCCCGTGACTGCAACTCCCGCTCCAAGAAAATCAAACTGGCGGATCGAGGGCGCTTCGGTGCCTGCGATATCGGCCATCGGACGAAGAGGTGGAATGACCATGTAAGCGGCTACCAAACACATGCCCGAGATGATCGCATTGGATCCGAAGATCCAATATAGACAGGATTTGAATGCTCCACCCTGGATCCCACCTAGCCAGAAGCCGAATGGCGATGTGGCGGACATTGCAGAGAAAACTTTGTTCTTGCGCAGACCAGGTTTATAGATTCGACCAAGAATGCTCATTGATGCGGAGACCAGCACTCCGATCGCAAGCCCCTGCATTGCGCGAACGATATAGAAGAGAATCACCTTCTCCGGACTAATCGACCAAACACCGACGATATTCCAAATGGTCAACCAGGCGAATGCACCGACCATGATCATTCTCGGTGGGGTCAGATCCGTCAACGAACCAGAAATAATCACCGAAAGACTCAATGGGAGTGTATAGGCACCCAGCAGCCATGGAAGCTGACTATTAGTGATCCCTAATGCGCGCCTCAGTGTGATCTGGTTCACAGTGATGTCACCAAGTAGGAAAGCGAAAAACATCAGTCCGGCCGAGCAGACAAATACAAATATCAGCTCGGACGTTAGACTGCCCAGTTCAGGTGGAACGCCCTGATATTTCGCAAGAGTCGGTGATCCGGCTTCTTCTGCCAGGCCGGGCATATGTTTCATTGAACGGCGGGACTGCACGATGCCGAGGTCGAAATGTCCTTCTTGCTCGGGCATGCTCGACATCGTCCGAGACAGATTCTCCAGCGCTTCACCCATATGAGAGTTCCCGCGCGGTCTAGTGGGGATCGTGTGCAACTCGCCATCTCGAGATTGTCTATGGAAATTTCCATCCTCGAAACTTCCTCTGGTGGAAGCAATGGTCGTTGACAGAGAGAGCATAGAATTGGCTCTTGTGTTCGCAGCGGTTGATCCCAAGTCATCATATTGAGTGTAGACGCCCGTTTTGGTGTCTCCACCTGAATCCTCGGCTGGGGCCATACTTGCTAGGAACCCAGATGAACTGGAGATTCGTGTGTACTTATGACAAGTTCATGAATTTTGATTCTGAGATTGGGAATTAGGAATCGAGAATCAGTCGTCTTTTCAAAGAGAACAGAAAGAAGAAAAAAAAGAAAAAAAAATCCAAAAGGTTAAAAGATAACAAGCAAACTGTCAGCTTCGTGGGGCTCGATAAGTGGGTTGAAGTGGATCCAAACCGCTAGACAGATTTTTAATCGGAAAACAGTCTCCGTTCTTCAGTTCGATACTTCAAGCTCTTATCATTACTGGATCGCGTATAAAGGTCGATTTAGGCAAGCAGAATTTTCTTTCTTGACTCATACATGCATAAAGCTACGTGTAATGATAAGCTATACTAGATCCAATCAAATTGATCCCCCAAATACTGATGAGCACGGGCATCACCAGAGCGAGCATGACCTTCGAAGTTTTCTGCACGTGCAGAGCGACCACAGAGACGACCCAGTTCGCCACTTTCCTGCTCGGATGTGACTTCTTGATACGTAACAGTTTTCAGGTACTTGCCAACCCACAGACCGCCAGTGTACCTGGCTGCACCACGAGTGGGGAGGACGTGGTTGGTTCCAATGCATTTGTCCCCATAGGAGACACAGGTCTTCTCCCCCAGGAACAATGCTCCATAGTTGGACATCTTTTCCAGAGCCTCGCGTGGGCTTTTGGTAAGGATTTGGACATGCTCGTATGCGTACTCGTCTGCGAGCTTGTATGCCTCATCGAGGTTGTCCACCACAATGACCTCGCCGAGGCGATCCCAGGATACAGCTGCGATGTCGGCCGTAGGGAGGATCTTGAGCAGACGGTCGACTTCTGCGATGGTCTTCTCACCGACTGTCTTGGAGTTGGTAATCAGGACAGCGGGGGAGTCGGGGCCGTGCTCGGCTTGAGAGAGGAGATCGGTGGCTAGAATGAATGGATCGGCGTGCTCGTCGCCAACGATCAGGATCTCGGTTGGTCCGGCGGGGAGATCAATGCCTATTTCCTCGCCGAATAGCTGCCGCTTGGCCTCGGCGACAAAGGCATTGCCGGGTCCAGCGATGAAATCTACCTTCTTCATTGTCTCGGTTCCGATGGCCATCGATGCCACAGCCTGGACACCACCCAAGACGTAAATATCATCCGCACCAGCGAAGTACATGGCGGCGATGGTGTTAGCCGGGATCTTTCCGGCGATCGGAGGGGTGCAGGCAGTGACATGGGGGACTCCAGCGCATTTGGCAGTGAGAATGGTCATATGGGCTGAGGCGAGGAGGGGGTAGCGACCACCAGGAATATAACTGCACATCATCAGAATCGCCACTCTTCTCAATTAGGTCGGGGATACTCACGCTCCAACGGAGTTAATCGGGACATTCTTGTGGCCCAGATGCACACCAGGTCGGATCTCCATCTCCAAGTCCTTGATGCAGGCCCGTTGAGCCAGTGCAAATGCTCGAACATTCTCCTGCACCTGCTTGATATCATTGATGATCTGCTGCGGCACAGTGGAGATGATTGACTGGATCTCTTCTTGTGAAAGCTTGAAGCTGGCGGGACTCCATTTATCAAATTTCTCCGAATACTTTCTTACCCCCTCATCGCCGGTTGCACGGATTTCATCAATGACACCCCGCACGATTGCAGTAGTGTCCACCTTGGGCGTAGAGGCGGTCTCTGACACATTTCTTTGCTTAAGCTTGAGGGCCATGGTGATTGCAGTTGTCTGATTTTCCTGGTATCTTGCCCCATGCTCTAACTTAGCATTCTTATAATAAATCACATACGCGACTCGTGACGCGCCTGAAGCTTGTCGCAATCGGCCTCGGCGCCGATTCCGATCCATTCGAACCCCGCATATTCGGATGAGCGTGGAGACCACGCCTCGGTATGTGGGGGGCTGGGTTGTTCTGCGACCCGAATTGCTTCACGAAGATAGGAAACGGCGATCGTATGTCACTTGGACATATGTCCGAACTTCAGGCCTTGCAGCAGAGTTTTACTAGGACAACTGGCACAAGACTCACGAAGGTGCCTCGTTGATCTGGCTGGCAGATCCAATTGTTAGTTTGATTGTTAAACCATACGATTAATCCATCCCCTTTCGCGTGATTCCAACCTGGAATGATTTTTACTGGCATGATTTTTTCAGGTGAACATCCTCGGTTATCCCATATTTCGGATTTATTCCTACGTACAATGAGATCTTCCGAGTCGATTGCCCCATATCACGCTGCACTACTCCGTTCCAAGGTTGATGAAGACCATTGCAAGAACATAAGTTCAAATCAAATTTCCTCGAAATTGACAGCCATCTCTTATTACTTGTCACTTTCATCTTCGCTGTTCAATACACCGAATCCCTTCCCCGCATTCTCATCTCACAGGTCTCATGTCGATCACGCACATAATTTTTCCACAAGTAAAGTAGCTATTCCTCTACGGTGTATAACCTTGGATGAATATATACTTATAAGGAGAGCAGGGCTTGGAATCCATTAAGGGGAATGCACGCAGCATATCATGTATTTACCACGAGTTCTACTCCAATTCCTAGCAGTAGCGGGTCTATCTCAGGCTGCACAGCCCAGAGAATCCTCCACAGTCTGCACAGTACCCGCAGCCGGTTCTACAAGTATCGACGACGCACCCGCGATTCTGGAAGCCTTCAGAAAATGCGGACATGGCGGAAAGATCATATTCACAAATACAACCTACCACATTAATAGTGTGATGAACACCACTGGGCTGCAAGACTGCGAGGTCGATCTCCAGGGAACACTTCTGGTAAGTCTTGACACCAATCAATGCAGAATTAGAACTTGAGTACGAATTTGTAGTAATGGTGATTAGTGGAGCACGAATATCACATACTGGCTAAACAACTCCCTTCCAGTCGGATATCAGAATCAAAGTACCGCATGGGTCATCGGAGGCAAGAACCTTCATTTCAACGGACATGGATATGGGACTCTGAACGGTAATGGACAGACATGGTATGATTTCGTCGGATCCGTATCTAATTATCCACGTCGGCCCCATGCTATGACCGTATCCGGTGCTACGGATTCGATCTTTGACGGAGTGCGATTTGTTCGGAGTCAGATGTGGTAAGAGTCAAGTCTATCAGTTCAATCAGTTCGATCAACACAATGATATTAAGAGCTTCGTTAGGACCCTCTCCATCATCCACTCCCAACGAACATCCTTTACAAATATCTACGTCAATAATACTGGAGAAAGCGGGACAGCCCACAACACTGATGGCGCAGACACAATCTATAGCTCGGATATAACGTTCCGAAACTGGGAAGTCGTGAACGGAGACGACAGTATAAGCCTCAAGGCTAATTCAACCGATATCCTGATTGAGGATTGTACCTTTCACAATGGTCTCGGGGTTGCCATTGGAAGTATTGGGCAGTACAAAGACGTTTATGAGACCGTTGAGCGGGTTTTAGTGAAAAATATAACGTATGATAATACGTTGCATGTGGCGTATATTAAGACTTGGACAGGTGAGCAGGTTGGGTATCCGCCCAATGGGGGAGGCGGTGGTTTAGGTTGTGAGTGGAAATGATCAATTGGGATGAAGACAAGTGCTAATATTCCATAGATGCCTCCCATATGACGTTTGAGGATCTTTCTGCTACGGCATTACGTGGTCCAGCTTTTGCAATTTCGCAGTGTACTACCTTTTCTGGTGCTTCAGGAAATTGCACCTCCTCAAAATTCCAATTGCTGGATATTGTTCTGAAGGACATTGCTGGCACTTCGTCGAGTGGCGAGGTGGCTAGTTTGCAATGTTCTGCTGTGGAGCTGTGTGAGAATATTACCATTGCCGGGGTTGATCTAAGATTCAGCAATGGTACTCAGATTGATGACTATCTATGTGGAAATGTTGACGGCACATTTGGATTTAATTGTACCGGAGAGGTATGCGTTGGTAGTAGTGCTACTGGCGGTTGTTGACCCCATCTACGAGTTCACGATGCAGATAGGTGCTTGCAGGTGGAAAGATGGAGGCTATCGAATCATAATCATGGGTATCACGTTGAAATATTCGTACTATACATTGAATCATATTTGCTAGGACCCTACATGGACACACTGTCCCAGGTCACCCATTAACTGAGCCAAGCTCTGCACTAGTGGCGGTGTACTCTCTGAGATATCTGTTCGAAGGGCCTTCTGTCCAACCTGCATGATAGACCCAGAGTCCGATAAGAAGACTGTTCCACTTGGTCCATGCAACGCCGGAAGACCACAGCCCAGCGTTACGAACTTGGACACATCAGCCACCTCCTCCCCGTCTAGGAAGACTGTTGGGCCTTGACTAGGAATTTGGGAGACGGGGCTTCCCAGGAGTCGGGTATTTTTGGCTCTGGAAACCACACCATACGACCAGAATGCCAGGCTAGCGTAGAATACTCCAATAGCAAAGAAACCGGTCAACGAGCCTGGGGGCATTTGACGAGAGGCACGGATGGTTTGACCAGCATGCCAGATTGCTCGGCGAGAATCAGCATTGGTTATCCATTCGAGGGCAGATTGATACACCCGACGTGCCTCTTGCTTGTCTTCCTTGCCGGCGAATAGCTGGAGCTCTTCAAGAGACATATGCAATAGCATGGAGACGACCTCACATACCAAGATGATCTCAGGACGGCACGGAACACGCAACTCTGAGCACACCATGCGAAAGTGTTGGAGGGCTTGGTCCAATTCTTGTTGGCGGGAGTTAGTCACAAGCGCATGCCAATGCTTCGAATTACTGGTTGAGATAAATTTGAGTCGGTGGTATTCGTTGATCAGGGCTGAGAGACCATGAAGAAGGACCAGAGCGGCAAGTTGAGTGTCGATACGATCCTGGAACATGGATAGCTGCGACATGTCACGTAGCAGCTCTGCTAATGATGGTACCCGCACAGGCCCATGGGCAGGATACAGCTGTCTCCACTCGCCAGCCGTTTTTGCTTCCCATAATGACCTCGCAGCTGGCAATGGAAGCTCCAGGTCGGCATAGGATATCAGAGGATTAACGTTGAGAGTGACCGCGGTCTGCGAATCATGAAGGAAAATATGATAGACAAGTCTAATCGGTATGAGAGATGATCACCAACATATTCAAGGGTGGAAAGCTCTAACCTTTTGAACGATTCTTGCTCGATCCATTCGTGCCATTTTCGCTCCACCACATCGTCTGTATCCTCGGCGAGAGGAATGATGTTTGAATAGACCGACCGGCGAAATCTCAACCCGCGACGGAGCATAGTGATCAACGGTTGAGAAAAGCTTTCTGCAATTTCAGTTTTCCGTCGGTTACCACTCCAGACTCCAATGTCTATATGCAGGGCATAGGTTTGTGATGTTCGCAGGTCCCGTGTGGCAAGATTGTCTTTTTCATACTAGTGGCTGTGAGCATTGAGTCAAGTTCAAGGATAGAAATGACATACTTTCGTGGGCATATACATTCGCACAATCTCCAACAAAGCATAGCCAAGCTTGCGTATTGTAGGAATGGGCGAGCGTACGGCTCCCGCAGAAGCTAGGGCCGTAAGGATACTGGCATGTTCAGCGCTGGGGCGAAATGTTGGTGCGTGGATGAAAGAGTCCACACAGTGACTCTGATTTTCGAAAAATTGCTGAATTAACCCATCCAATAATTCTGTGCTTGGAAACGACTTCATAATTCGGTTCAGGTTGGCCTCGCGGCTGATTTCGAGGACCAGTCCAAAGATCTGGTCTCGGCTGCTCGAGGACAGTCGTTCGCATAATGTTTGTCGGTCGGCAATATTGACCTCGGGGCTATCAATGGCCTGAGGAACAGAAAGATTCTCGTGATCGATGAATGCACGATCTTCTTGGAGCGGTTTCCATGCGGATAATGAAGAGCGGTGGTAAGCCGCCGCTCCAATCCCAATGCCACTGTCGGCATCGAAGCGGTCCTGTTGCTCATTTTCGTTCCTCGGCATTAAACTTCCGGCATTATACATGTCGATCAGACCGAAGTCGCCATCCGTCAAACTGAAATCCAGAGCCGGGTTTTCCAGCGGACCGTAGGGGGTGAACTCAGGGATCAGACTAGACGGATCAAACGGGTCGTTGTATCGACCCAGCGAGGATATGAACGAGTCAGGAAAGAAATTTGGGAAGAATGTGCCGTCCACGCTGAAAATCCCACTTTCTTGGTCCGTGGGTGAAACTTATCTCGTTAGCGAATTCTCACAAACTGCTGCAGGTTACATACCACCATATTCAAGTTGAGCCGGTCCATTCACTGGGACCCCTGGCGAAAGTACTGGATCGAGTGCCGGGTCGAGTACCTGGTCGGGCGCAGGTCCTTGGGTGGTCATGAGGATGCCATTGGCGGGTGGAAAATCATCCATTGGGGTCGGCATCGGCGAGAAGGCCACAGTGGCGGTTAAATCGACTGGCAGGGCCGACAGTCTATTCTCCTGTTCATCATTTTGCTGGGATGGCTCCGGAGAAGAGTCCTGCGCGACATCCTGCCAGTCACAATGCAGATTCCGTTCGCGACACCGTTTACACGGTTTGGCTTCGTCGCATTTGAGCTTGGACGAGGCACATGCTTTGCAGGCCTGGGATACTCGACTTTGCTTCGCAACTGACGAGCTCCTTTTGCGTTTCCGATCCCTATCGTGTGCATGCCCGGCTGCATGCCGCTTCAGAAGGTCTCTGCATGGGGATCAATGACGTGTCACGAATGCAATACGGGCACTACTTACGGCCTAGCGAATCCCTTGTCGCAGACATCGCAGATGTATGGCTTTTCTCTGGTGTGTGATCGAACATGGCGGATTAAATGGTCCGCTCGATTGTAGTGGCGTTTACAGAAGCCACACTGAAAATAGCCTCCATCCTTGGATTTGGTAGGGGATTGGGCGGTGTTGAGCTGCTCAGTCGGAGACTCATTGAACATGTTTATCCCCAAACATTGATCGGTGCAAGAGGGGATGATGGAAGAACGCAGAGAAGGAGAATCTGGGGAACTTGGCAGTTCACGGAGATCATGGGGCCCGCCACAGAACAGTACCAAGGCTCCAGGCATAGCTTTCAAAGCTCGTAAATATGTGCCGTGGCCGATCTTCCCCCGCTTAGTCAAGGCGATTTCTGCCAATCCCCGTGTTTCCTGCAAGGCCCATCCCCATGTGTCACTCCACACTTTGGTCTTCCCCAGGTTATAGTCGTTTGAAGGGTCGTCATTGATTCGTCTGAGTGGCCGGCTGGGTAAGCCCAATGGTGCTCACCCCTCATTTGATCCTCAAGAGGGGTATAGATTGCAACTCAATTTTCTGGGGATTACGCAACCCCCTAATCCCCCAATCCCCGCATGGTGCTTGCGCTTTCGGGATGTGGGGGAATCACTCCCGACCGTCCATACGGAAGTTCTATTCGGAAAACTGGGGCCAGGATGGTATTCCGGTGGGCGCAAGTTAATATAGGGCCGGCATGGACCTTGATGGCAATTTTTGTGAAATTTGTCCTGCAAGTTTGACAACATGGGTAAGTTATTATTCTCTTTGGTATGAACTTCAGACTCACCATGCTAGGCCTCACACCAGTACATTTCTTCTCCCATGGCTCGACCATGATGCTGGGAGAAGAGTCCGAAAGTGCCGACTATTGGAAGAAATGCGGAGATGAAGCGTTGGCCCAGGGTATCAAGGGCGTGGTGATCATGGTAAAGACTGGTCATGTCTGCTGTTGTCAACCAATGTACTAAACAACCCCGAATAGGGCGCGCATTGGGATTGTCTAGGGGACAGAATCGAGCTATCAACCAATCCAAACCCTGACAAAAGTCCGGTCGCTTATGTGAAACCGGAAAAGTACGTCAACTACCAGCTCAACCCGGACCTGGAAACAACCGACCGATGCATCAAGATGTTAGCCAAGGAGGGGTACAACGTCGGCGGGAACCCAAAGTTCGACTGGATTCACGATGTCTATTTGATCCTCATTCGCATGTTCCCGGCAGGTTGTCCACCTACAACATTGATCTCGATGAATGCCCGTTATGATCCGCATTTCCACATGAAGATGGGGGCAACACTACGACCACTTCGTCGGGAGAACTATCTGCTCATCGGGACAGGAGGTGCGGTTCACAATCTGTACCGCAATCGCTGGGCTCCTATGCTTCGGTTCCGGGATAACTTTGCCATGGAGACGCCACCGGAAGATTGGGCAATGGAGTTTCGACAGGCTGTGGAGGATGTTATTACGAAGACATCAGGGCCGCAGCTTCGTGCTGCTATGACTCGGCTCATGAAGCATCCTCGTTTTAGGGATGCTCATGCCACCGATGATCATTTCATGGCGGCAATGTTTGTTGCGGGCGCGGCGGGTGATCCTGAAGACCAGAACACGCCCGCCGTGCTGGCTGCCGAGAGCTGGGAATTGACCAACATGTGTAACTCACAGTTCACAATCGGTCGCTGGTCCAAGGAGGTTGCTGTGTAGTTCTTCATTGACAGTGTATATAATATCTTTCGAGCAAATGGAATTTGAATTAAACAGGTATGCGGTCTATATATCACTCATCCGCTGCCCATGTGGTCCATCGGAGGTAGGAGACTAAATCATTGAAGCTGGTAACTGAAGCCTCCAGGTCTTGTTCGTCGTCCATCATCGCGGAAACCATGGTAGAACAGACCGATCGGGCGACGGATCGTACAGCATTGCCACCCAATGAGCCGACAGGGGCTGAGAGAGGAATCCATTCACTTGCACAGCGGTTGATAATGACCTCGCTGTTGTCGAAGTCACGGTAATCGATAAAAGGCTCCAACAGCTTCTCAAGGTGATCCCGAAGCTCTTTCGCCGACGAATAAGTTCCTGCAGCCAAACTCTTCAGCTCATCGGAATACTGGAAAACGATCATATCAGTGACAGTCTGCCAGTCGAATGCATCGATAGGTGAATCCCAGGTGTTGAGTAGCTTGAAGACGTCTTGTCGAATAGGCTGCAATTCTTCAACTGGTAGATGGCCCACTTTCGGAACCGTGGCGTTGTTAGGGAACAGGTCGAGGCCATAGGTATAAGCCGAGACGAAATTGTCCAAGTCGATTCGCACTTTCTTTCCTAGGCTTTCATCGAACCGAGTAGCCAAGGACCAGTATTTGAGCCCTGAACGAGGTCCTCGGGGAGGTCCGCCAGGACCGCCGCCATGGTGTCCCTTTCGTCCTTTTCCACCTCCAGGCCCACCCGGGCGACCCGAGCTCTCTTGAGGTTTCGTCTGAGTGATATGCACGACCTCAAGGTCACGCTCAAAGTTACAGAGGATGATCTCAAAATCAGCTTCTGTGCGAACGATGCCATCAATCTTGTCACCCCAGTCCTCCTTCGCCATACGGCATGCCTCGATCGCCCGCTGCTGCTCCTGGGGCGGTCCACCGATCTTGGGACCACCAACCGGCCGGTCACCGGTAATGGTGTTATTGTATAGAATGCGATCCTGGGATTCCGCCCCACCTCCTGGTCCAGCCGACATGCCATCGATGTACAGCAAGCGCAGATCCTTGGCAGCGGCATAGGTGTGAAGGTATCCGTTTCCATCCCATTCCGGTGCTGTGTACTCGTCGAGAGGCTGCTGCAAGTCTTTCTTTGCAAAAAACTTGTTGCCACTGCGGTGGGCGAAACCTAGGGAGTGCTCAGGTTTGAAAGCCAGCCACTCGAGTCCTTGAATCGGGTCTTTCAGACCAGTGCCATGGTAGAATTGAGTGCCTTTTGGCACGCTGGCTCGGTAAAATGACAGGCCGTTGTAGTTGATTTCCGAGCCATAGTGTCTCAATGTCGACTGAATGGCGTTGAAGATGTGATTGGCATTTTCCAGGGGTTCGGTGTCCTCGGTAGCAAAAGTCTGGGAAGAGAGACAGGTCAACAGAGACAGAGTCCCACCCCAGGTTTGATGAAGGCGCATCTTGTGAACTGCTGCAAAATGATTTATTTAGCAAGAAGCGAGAGAGATAGAGCTGATTGATAAAATCGGGGAGTTATCATCACCTCGGAGATTGATTACGCGTACCAGGATCTCCGAGCTCCACTACGGTCTTGATAGCCCGATTGGGTCACTGTGGTCTTCCCAGCTTCTTTTGCAGTTTACCCTGAGCACTGAGGTACTAAGACTAGATGTGTAGATATTCATGATGCCGTAGCATAGGAATTTTAGAAACGTATATCGTCCAAGTTGTCAGTCTCCATTCGACACGATCCAAAGCGTGTAGGAGCATATGTACAGCCTTATTAGGAAAGGGGCAGGCCAAAAAAAAAAGTAGACAAAAGGGAAAGAAAATGCAAAAGCAAGAATTAAGCCGAGGATTTCCCCACGCCGATTAAATGCTTGTATGGACCTCGGACACCTTTTGCAGTCTCGCAAGCAAGACTTTGGCGCCCATCTCGTGTCTCATCTCTTCATGCAGAACAGTCAAACGCCGTTCCGCCTTGACAAAGGAAAGCCTTCATAAGATAACAAATGAAAAGAACAAAAGAAATAGTCACACCGGGATATCTCAACTCCGAACCTCAAAAGACAAACCTCACAATGCAGAAAGGAAAAACTTAGATGACAACCACATCACCTTCGGCGTCCGCTGGGTCGGAAGCCATCATGTCGCCATATTTACCCACTGCAATCAACATCGGATCATCCTCAAGGTCAATCGCACTGTCGTCATTATTGGGAGCTTGGAAGCCCGAGTCTGCCAAGGCTAGCTCTTTTTCACTGGGAGCATGCTTGTGGTCGACATGAGCATCTCGGTCACGGCCCTGCGCACCACCTTGGGGGCCTGGGTGGGATTCACGCTGGTGATTTCCATCAAAAGAATTGCGTTGGGATCCAAGGTTGTGCTTCAGCTGAAAATCCCCCATTTCCATGGGCTCTGGGCCAGCGGTAATATTTTGCAGAGAAGCCGGATTGCTACGCATGAAACCACCCTTCTCCGCCTGCCAGAGCATCATCTCGTGAAAGAAGACCTTGGTCATCCACCACGCACTGAAACTAGCAGCACCACCGAGAGTCAAACGATGCAGAATGTTCTCCCACAGGGCATCTACCTTTTCAATGACGCACTGAGAGCGATGGTTCGCAAAGACAGCCGGTATATTGAGGATGAATTGGATCCACTTGTCGGGGAAATTGTACTCATCGCCAGGTGCGTTCTCCGCAGGCAACCGGTGAGCTTCAATGTCTTCGGCAGTATCTGGTTTGCGGTAGAAAGGCAAAGTATCGGTGGGGTCAACGTCCGTGACGGGGGTGAGAAGTGCCCGAACGTCGTGTTTTAGGATTTGTTCAGTTGCGCGTGCAGCGCAGGCAGGGATATTTGCCTTGGTGATCATTTCCTGCGGGTCCACAAGGGACTTGAAATCGGCCCACATCTGATTGCGGTTTTCAGGATGGCAGAGCCAGGCAGCAGCAGCGTTTGCAGCCTGGTTGACGTCAAGCATGTGCTTGAGGAGGTTGCAAAATATATGAGCAGGGATCAGCCGGGCGATGGACACGTGAGTTGGTTGAGTTTTGAAGGTTTCCGCAATATGCCCACAAAGACGCTGCGAGATGGAGCGGAATGCATCCAAAACAGGCTTGGGCACAACCTGTGTGGTGAGAGGTGCGACGAATGGAATCATCTTCTGGTACATCAACCAGTCACATTCCTTGATCCATGGGGCAAGGTTTGGATGAGTCAAAAGCTTTTGGACAGGAACGGTCAGAGTGCCGTGAAACGCAGAGAAGTATTTCATGAGGTTGCGTTCCTTGCAAAACCGGAAGCTGTCGATGACTGAGATGCAGTGAGTTCGGTAAAGAGCTGCAAGAGCATCCGCCACCTTTAGATCGGTGTTGGCAGGCAAATGACCACGGATGTCAGGAAGGATGAGGGTGTCGTTATCAACTGGAGCTTCATCAGTTGGGAACTGCAACATCTGATGAATGATCCGGCCAGCGTGTTGAGCCACATTCTCATGGGTAACAGTGGCATCTGAGCCAGACATGGTGGGCTGAGTATCAGATGGGCAGCCACAGCCGGCCATGGGAGGGTTGGCCGGATATCTGGGAGCAAAGGAAGTAGTGGGGGAGGGGAATACGGCGGAATCGGCTGTAGGTTGAGAGATGCTGATACTGAGGGACGTGTCAGTGTTCATGGAACTAAGCGTGGACGTGTCAGACATGTCAACGTACCTTCTTGAACGCATTGCACTTGCAGGCCTCTCTGGAGCTACAGATCCCCGTTGACTAGGTGCAACTTGCGTATTCACGGGTGCAGGCTTTTGCTGCTTCTCCTCAATGACCGACAAATCGACGTAATGATACTTGGATTCGCCACGAACTCCAAGACGTCGAGTCTGAACATTCGGAAAGATGATTCGCACCAATTTTCCAAACGATGCCGGATTCAATACCGACACACGTTCTGTTCCGCAATTTTCCGCATAACAACAATAGACACGATCTCGTCTTACAGACCCAGAACTCTTCCGGCAGTTTTCTCGCAACCTATGAATGGGGAGGAGGAAATTCAGTCAAGCGTCCATCAGGATTGAAGAATGAAAAAAATCAAGTGGTGGAATTTCTTACCAGATCATGGCGAATACCTGCTTCACCTTCTCTGCTTTCCCGCCAGCGCCTTCGTGTTTCATAACCTCAGCGGCCATTTGCTTCAACGACCAGCCTTCATATTGACGGAGCAATTTACGCAGCTCATTGTCATTTGCCAACGTGGAGCTGGATCCCCTTTTCTTTTTCCCTCCTTGCTCAGAGACGTCTGGCTCTTCTAAGGCTTGCTCTGGCAGGTGGTTTTCGATTCCACTGTCATACATGGCCTGATATTGAGGAACCGAGACTCCAGCGACCCCATTGTGAGCCATGTCCGGTGTCAGCGAATGGTGGGAGAGTGAGTGTCCGTGCATAGCATGAGTAGGAAAGTCTTCCGGTCGAGACATGACTGCGTGAGCCTCCCGCATATCCTGACCTAGAGATGCGCCATGGGCTGGATGTCCGAACTGATGACCAAAGCGCATGATCATGTCTTCAGGGTTATTGGCGAACATGCTCTGGGCATTTGCGACTTGGGAAGGCATGAATTGGGGGAATGCATCGATGTGCTGGTCTTGAGTTTGCTGGGTTGTACTTGAGTGGATGCTAGCAGTCGAGCCTCGAGACCGAGCACGGCGGCCACCTCGCGAAAGTGTTTCCGATCGTGATCGTAAGGGGTCGGCCGTCCCTGGACGGCTATGAGGGCCCATGTGTTGGGTAGTCTGCGAGACCGCGCTGCCTTGCGACGGTGCGCGTACTATCATGATTTGTGAGCATTTACAATAAGAGTGATCGAGTGGAGTGTGCTTAGGCTTTCTCACCTAGCTCAGAAGGCATTCTGAATCCGGTTGGTGAATCGAAAAAAAGTGGAGGAGACCCGTCACCAGGGAGATGGCCGTTTCCTGCACACAGGCGTGTGTTTTTTCTTACCAGCACACACACACAGCGACGATGACCATTCAGGGACCTGTTACCAAGCTTAATGAAATGGCTAGCAGTGCTTTCAGCAGGATACCACACAAGAGCCGTCCCAAATTCGCTGGGCTATCGCTGGCCGCGTGGTGTAGTCGAGACGTGGGAGGATAAACAGAGCAGGCCGTTCCTCAGACAACGTTGTTTGGGTCATCACGTGATGTCATCAGGTAAGCATTCCACGCTAAACAAAAACAAAGCATTTCACGTCGAACTATGTAGGAGGTCTCCAGAGAAAAAGATCATTACGATTGGTATTGACTACTGTTGGAATTGACTGCTTGATTATGGAATCTCATTGAGAAAGATCCCAAAATGGAGACTGTTCTGATCGAGATCGTCAATCTAGAAATCCTGATCAAAGGATTGCGTTTTAAGGGGATAAGTTCTGCTTTCAAATGCAGACTGTCTTTTTGATTTTCTCCTTGTCAAGCAATTTCTTTCATTCTTTACAAGTTGCCAGTGCCTTGGCAGAGATAGATCGGGCTTTGTCCATGTCCCTACGTCATACACTCGGCGAGAACCACAAAACCAGCAGCGCCAAATATTATCTGAAGAAAGTTACAATAATTGCACATTTACACGGTTAAAAAATAGGGCTCCAACTAGGTCCTCAATTTTTTCATCATGTAATTTTCAGAGGGATTTTAAAAATTGGGAGTATGTAGTAATTCAGCTATGTTGGAGATTTTCATCCAGACATTGATCTATATATATCCCTCAAACAACCTTCGAATCTTCACGTAAATATTCCAATATCTCCAAGTTACTCAGTTATTCAAGTAAGAATCAGAATCCAATTCGATGCTACTACCTACACCCCTAGATGCATGCCTTCCATATTCATTCAAGCCAACGGCAGGGATAGATGTAGCACTTGAATTCAAAGGTACCTAATACCTACATGTCAACCATTCTCCGGCTCAGAACAGCCCTGGAGGCTTGCACCAGCCAAAATCCCAATAAACTGCCCCAGATAGATCTATGAACACAGTCCTAAACTTGTCTCCAATTTACATATGAGTACCTGCGAATCACAGGCTATTGAGGGGGTAGCACAGGGTCTGAAATCGGAGAATTAGTGCATCTTTCTCCACCAACCTTGGAAGTGCCATGTTGATCATGCCCTTTGCTTTAGCAATAAAACCCCGACCCACTCCCCAGATCGACAAACCATTTATACTGCTAGATCAAAACAGTTATCAAACCATACCGTCCCAAAAGATCTCAATCGAAGGGAAACCCCTCCCGCCAAGAACGAAAGAACCGAACGGCGTCATCCCATTCGGCACCAACGGACTAGTGGATCCCAATCGAAAGGAACGGTACAGGAACACCGCGATTACCATGGTTATCAGCACGCCTACACATCACTGGTCAAATGACGATCGACAGTGTATATTTACGCGACGCCGAGATCTGGCCCTGCGGTAGATAGGGCTGCAGTGATGTCACACGTCGAAGCGGAGTCGCATAATTCCGTTTCCCTAATTTGAAATCCTCCCCTCTTTTCCCCACTCCGCGATTTCGGACTTTCCCAAACACGTCAAATCATGCAGCGATTCAAGGATAAGTTCGAGCATGGCATTGAGAACTTGGAGGAGAAGTTCAAAGGTGATTCCCCACCATTGGTGTCCTGGTTTTCCCCGCTAATACCTCTCCAGACCACAATCTCCACGATGTCAAGGCCTCTGCGGCACATTTGAAACACAAGGTCGGCAAGTTTTACAATATTGTCAACCCTAATCACCGCCACGATGAGGAGCATGAACAAATTACCGATAAGAAACGCTCGGAAATCGCCGAATCCCACCGTTTCCACTCCTTCGCACCCGTCCACGAGAATAACCGAGTAAAATGGTATGTCGATGGTATGGATTACCTCTGGGCCGTGTCCGAAGCGCTAGAGAAAGCAACCGAGACGATCTACATTGCCGATTGGTGGCTGTCGCCAGAATTGTTCCTCCGTCGACCCCCCGTGAAACACCAGGAATGGCGGTTAGACCATATTCTGAAGAGACGCGCGGAGGCGGGTGTTAGGATTTATGTGATCGTCTACAAAGAGGTATGATACATTTGTCTCCCTTCAGAGGACATGCAGGCTGAAAAAGTACAGGTTAACCAAGCTCTGACATGTAACTCGGCGCATACAAAATATGCATTGCGTAACCTCTGTCCCGAGGGTACACCGGGACACGGCAATATTCGAGTCATGCGACACCCAGACCACAATGTCTTCGAGAATGGAGCTGACATGACACTCTACTGGGTATGCGCTCATCCTTTGCACTCTCAACGTATCCTAATATAGTACAGGCCCATCACGAGAAATTCATCGTGATCGACTATGCGATGGCATTCATTGGAGGTATCGATCTCTGCTTTGGTCGCTGGGACTCTCATCAGCACCCGCTCGCCGACGTCCACCCTGCTGGTCTTAAAGACGACATCTTCCCTGGTCAGGAATTCAATAACAACCGCATCATGGATTTCCAAAGTGTGCAAGACTGGCAAAACAACGAGCTGAGCAAAACTGAGTACGGCCGCATGCCATGGCATGATGTGGCAATGGGCTTGATTGGCGACTGTGTCTACGATATTGCTGAGCACTTCGTTCTCCGCTGGAACTTCATCAAGCGAGATAAGTACAAGCGTAATGATCATGTAGATTGGTTGTTGATGGAGGGACGAGATGGGGAGCAGGAGGATATTATTGCTGTTCAACGGCCCAAGTATCCCTGTGGCGAGTATATTCAGCATCCTTTGACGCCGCTTTCGAGTAAGCCGCGCGGAAATCAGGGCTCTGTGCGAGCGCAGATTGTGCGCAGTAGTGATGATTGGAGCAGTGGCATTCTGAATGAACATAGTATTCAGAATGCGTACTGCGAGGTTATTCGCAATGCGGAGCACTTCGTCTACATTGAGAACCAGTTCTTCAGTATGTACACCTTTTCTCATGGTTGGTTGATCAGAGCTGATTCTTGCAGTCACGGCTACGGGTGACAACCAACATCCAATCTACAACAAGATTGGCGCCGCCATTGTTGAGGCAGCTGTTCGGGCGGGTAAAGAAGGCCGCAAGTTTCGTGTCATTGTGGTGATTCCTGCTATTCCCGGATTTGCAGGCGATCTACGTGACAATGCTGCGTCGGGTACTAGAGCCATCATGGATTACCAATACAAGTCGATCTGTCGAGGCGAGGATTCAATCATGGGACAAATCGCCAAGGCTGGCGTGGACCCCAAAGGTAGGTCTTTCCTGCTTATGGTCTTTTCCTGTTGATATTAACTGCCCTATACAGAGCACATTTTCGTCTTTGCTTTGCGTGCTTATGACCGTATCAACAAGACCCCCGCACTGGAGGAGCTTGAGAGCAAAGCTGGGGTGACGTACCAGGATATCCAGCGTGGTATTGCCGAGTCTATCATGAGTGAGAGCGTGCACCCCTCCGTCGGTAAAGATGGCGATCGGTTCGAAAAGAGCTACGACGCCGATCCTTCCCAGAAGGAAGAAAATGTGCGCAAGCTTGAGAAGTTCGAGGAGGAAGTCGAGCGGAACAAGGAAAAGCAAGGCGATGCAAGCAGAGACTCGGTGGCTCATGTCACCATGCTGAATGGTGGCAAAATGTCCGATGAGCCCTGGGAAGGTGATCCAGAGGCTGAAAAGGCCAACATTGTGCAAGAAGAGTTATACGTACACGGCAAGGTGTGCATTGTCGATGATCGCATCGTCATCTGTGGTAGTGCCAACATCAACGACCGAGTAGGTTCCAACATTCATAATCCGTGTCCCTAGCATCTTTCTAACCCGGCCAGTCCCAACTCGGCTCCCATGACAGCGAACTCGCCATCGTGATGGAAGACCAAGACTTCATCGACAGCGAAATGAACGGTCAACCATACCGTGCAGGCCGTCATGCAGCCACACTGCGCCGCCAACTCTGGCGCGAACATCTCGGCCTTCTTCCGGCCCAAGACTACGATGCAGCTAACGAGCCGAATGCCCGTCCCCCGACGTATGTCTCAATGCGATCCTCGAAGGTCCTGAGAACGACTTCGTCACCGACCCACTCAGTGATGCGGTCTGGAATACCTGGACCGAACAGGCTAGCGTTAACACGGAGACGTATCGGGTGCTGTTCCGCGCGGATCCAGATGACCACATTAAGACCTTTGAGGATTATGACAATTTCTATCCGCGTGGGGCGCACAAGCAGGGTCACTTGTTTGATCCGTATATGCCGATAGCGGAGGTGCGGGAGAAACTCGATCGTATCAAGGGCCACTTAGTGTGGCTGCCTTTGGAGTTTTTGTGTGAGGCCGAGATGGCCGAGCCTGGATTGGCTGTGAATCAGATTACGGAGGTAAGTGATTTGAGTTATTTGGAGGGGTTGTTTTTTCTTTTGCCTTATTCCTTCTTCTCGGATCTTCTCGGTGTGGCCTGTGGGGTTGTATTTTCGGGACTAACACCTTTCACTAGAGCATCTACACGTAGCGATGACCCAGTTTTCTTTTTTTTTTTTTTTTTTTTTTTTTTTGTTTTTTTGTTTTCGTGGGTATTTTTTCCCCCAATCCCACTGGACGACCATTGATATCCCGCATATGCTCACCGCGAGGGTTGGCAACTTTTTCGTATCTGATCATTCCCCTATTCCAGATATCTTTCAGTAGTGTGAAAGTAAATATTTGTCATGGTCAAGCTTTCTGATATTTTTCTTGAACTTATGTATTTTTTTCTTTTTTGAAGTTTCCCGCGCGATCGTCATCATTTCTCCCCAATCTATACTAGTCCCCTCGCACTAAGCATGATGGATATGTGTACGGAGACATGTAACTAGTGACTAGCAACCCAGCGATACGGGACCGTACTTTCTTCAGACCCACAGACCTCCACAAATCCCACCAAGTTGTGCCACCAAATGGTCCTTGCGTGGTGCTTTTGTTGAAGTGGGGATACGTAAGTTAGAGTTAAGCGGACCCAAGCCCCTGGAAATCCTTAATTGCGATTTGTTCCTTGGGCCGCTTTCTCGACTGCTTCGCTTATAACAGGAAGTTGTTAAGCGAGCGAGACCGAGCTTCCAATAATCCTATTATTTTGACCTGTCGATCGAACCCTTTCCTTTAAGAGCCACATATGTGCGTGGGCTGTATGTAGTCTGCGGATATCACTTCCCTTGTGGTGTATTGGCCGGGTACCGCTTGGTACCGCTTGGCGTCAGCTAGGCCCGACATGCCGGGGCCAATGAGCGCAGTGGTGGAAAGTGGAAAATAATGGCAAGCTAGACCGAGTGGCTCGGATGGACTGCAGTATAATTGACTTTTAAGAATCGGGGTGTTCATGCCGGGAGTTGGGAGGTGCATCGGACCCGATCTACTGGACAAGGGATAAGCCCTGCATTCAAGTTCCGCATCCTTGCTGTGGGCAAAGGTACTCGATCGATTTGGGACTTTTTTTTAAACTTGAAAGTGACCTTGTGCAGCAATGATGACATGGCGAATCCGTGTTTTTCTGATCGTCAATTATTGCGGTGGAGAAGCATTTCAAATGTTTTGGCTTTCTATAGTCCTAGTATTTGCTTGTGTATAGATGATGAATATTTTCATTCGTAATAAATGGCCCAGATAATCTCAATAACAAATCCCCGAACAAGTCAACCGGAATAAATACACGGCAGGAAACAATCTATAATAAAGAGAGGACACAATGAAAAACTCCATCCGATGCACCCAAAAACTTTTGGTGAGACACTTTTGGTGAACCTTGGAACTGATCAAATGCACGTCGCCAAACGCATGGGAAGCAAGAGAACAGAAAAAATCAGAACGAATCCAGGAAATGATGCCGCAACAATGAGAATGGGATATCCTGGTCTGAGGTTGAGGTCTGTATGCAAGAGGCTGAAACTTTTCATGCAGAGCGCTACATACGGAAAAGGTTAGTCAACGAATCAATTCCCGAGCACATCAAATCCCGAGAACCGGTGTGTCTACTTCCAACATCCTGGTTCATGGAATTACACTTCCCAACGTACCGATTGTTCTGCTCTAGGGCTTCTTAGAGTTGTGGCATGCGTTGCACCGACAGTGGCCACACATTTTGCAGCGCCAGATTGCGACGAAGGGTCCGGAGTTGCAATCCGAGCACCGCCATGTCAGAATATTGCCATTGGTCGCTTGAATGATAGCGAAAACATGGCCGGCGCACTGGTTGGCCATTGTGAGGTGTTGGTGGTATTGGTCTGGTCAAGTTAGATAAGCTATACTCTCCGGACCCGAGACTCCGTCACGTACCGCACTAAACACCCGAGGGACTGGATGCGTCGATCACTGATGTAAAGTCCAGAGAGTGGGATTGGGAGAGCAAGGAACAAAAACCCTTCAAGTAAGAGAAATCTTTGCTTGTGTATCTCGAGGATGAAGCCTTTGGAAGATGGTTGTTTGGGTGTTGGGGTGAATAGTTCAGAGACAATGAGATGAATAGAGATCCACAGCTTCTGGACTGGCCATTATATATAGCTTTGGATTGAAGAGGACAGCTCTCTATCAACTGTACTTTGGTCAAAGACCAATGATCCTGGAACCAAGACTAGTCCACGTCCAAAGCCGTGAAAGGTCTGCAGAATGCCGATGACGCACGTATCCGGGTTTGTGTCGATTCGATTTAAATATGAATTCTGATTATTGGTATTTTTTCTGTTTTTCTTTTTTTCCCAGGGTTCGCGAGGTCGGAATAAAAAAGAAAAGGAAAAAGGAAAAGCAGGAAGGGGATAGAGGTAATCCGTAGGAAGGGGAACCGAACTAGATCTACCGAATCTCATCTTGCATGGCGCATCAAGACGGCAGATCCCAGTTTCTAGCCGGGATCGCGATCTTCATGGATCGGGGGCTTACCATTGGTAGGCAGCGATCCGCGGGAGATCAAAGGGCCTGCAGTTGCTAATTTATTTAATTGCAGTTTATGTCGGCGCAGATCGACTCGTGTTGCCAAAAGAACCTGTGGGTCGCCCCTTGTACTTTTGGCTACACTGTAACTCTACGTATTCACCCCTCGCTGTGTCAGTCTAAAGTAGGTCAAAAGCACTAGCCGACTAGCCGCGTTGAACTTAGACTTCCTGGCCCACAGAGATGATCGTCCTATCTTTGTTCGCTCCAATTCGTACAATTATGCTGATCGCGATCGTAGTTTTACCGATGATCATACGGGCTGATGCATTCCAATGTTTGATTCGTGACTCTTGAAACCCCCTTCTTTGCTTCTCTTGTTCCCATCTCTTCTTTCTCCCGCCCCTGGTCACTTGGAAAGTTGATACATCATTTTCATTGCCCAAGACTAAAATAGTCATTATGGGTCCGACGCTTGGACCAATGCACGGCTCTTTTGCTATTCTCCACATGGCACATCTCAGGGACCTTTTTCTCCAAGGGGAAAATTCCTATAGGTTCGTGCTCATAGGTTCATGGTTTCAGACCTGTTTAGAGCCTCGAACCGAGACAAGAGGCTGGATGACGAGTCCCAACATCCTCGAATGATGATCGGCCCGGAAGTGCGTCCCCGGAAACTAGTTTGGGGCCCGTCGTTTGCATGGACCAATTGTTTACTCCTCTGGAATTGGGATGCTAAATTAAATGGAATTGTTTTCTCCCAATGCACGGGGAACTCCGGGACCTTTGGATCCTAACTCCCCCCTCTATTACCCGATACGGGAGTCTACAGCAGTGGCTAAGGGGGCTCCACCTCTCCAGCCGCAAATCCTCGGGACGTCACACAAAAGTACGATCCGTCCCGGCTATAAGCACCTGTCAGGACACTTTGCAATCGGTGGCGAGCCGATCTAGGTAACCTTGAAACGGGAAATTGCCCTCATGACCTTTTTTTTCCCGTCATTCTACCTGTCAAATCAATATGAAGCTTCCAATGCACCGAGTTCTAGACTCGATTACAATCGGTCCAGAATATAATCAACTCTTCACGGCTTCCCAGACTGTTGGGGATATATACGGCTGTCTGCATGGCCGTTGAGGCTTGAGATGATGTCGAGTTTGAAGTATGGGAATACGCACGGAGGGGGAACTAGTTGATGGGAAAAAACCAAAAATTTTCATATTGATTGTTTACAGGAACTACGGTGAGTGAATACTCTAGATATGTTCGAGATGTTCTCTGGCCCCGGTTCCACTGCCACTAAAAGGCACGAAGTTGATTCCCGTGAGGAAAGCAAACCTTCAGAAACCGGCGCCATCGTACCTCATCGTGTGATGTTATCATGCTTTCCTTCCGATCGCCCAAGGGAAAAAAGGAAAGAAAACACAAACCCATAACCCGATGTTTGCTCTGCCAACGCTCCGTTAAGGGAATCTCGTGGATCACGAGATACCCCTGCAGTACCCCCAGAGTGGACTGCATCGCTGGGTGATGAAACAAGAAAAAAAATGAAAACCGAGAAACTACATCTTCACCAGCTAGAAGGCGAACTTCTTCAAAGTGTTTTTTTTTCCATTTGTGGGTAAAAAATAGGTATCATGCCATGAAATCATGGAGCGCAGAGTTCGCCTGCGAATCAGTATCAAACGCCCTAGAGGGTTAAATTCTTGTTTTCGGTCCTTTTTGGTTTCGTCACATCCCAGTCATTTCAATCGTTAAGGTGGAAGAGTGCCGAAACGCTAGATACGATTAGAATATCATTCAACAGATCGGGATCCAAGTGGGCTTTACCTTTCACCGTAGTGATGCCGCCGGATGCTCTCAGCAAGGAGACTCGAAACGTCAATGACGATCAACTTCTTTGACCGGAGCATCGACGGCGGGATCGGGAAGGTGTTTGTCACGACAATGTGATCAATGGATGGACATTCCTCCAGCTGATCCAGAGACTCAGCCCCAAACAGCGCGTGAGTGGCGATGCAGTAGACCTTTCGGGCTCCACCGCGCTTCACAACTGTCTCGGCGGCAGCGATCCATGAGCCACTCTTGTCAATCATGTCGTCAACAATAAAAACTGGTCGATCGCGCACCTCACCCACGAGGGTGATGGTCTTTTCGTGTTCAAGGCCAGCTACGCTGACTTCGTCATCATCAGATTCGACGGCGTCGAAAGAGCCACCCAGAGCATGATCAGGGGGCAATGATGAGACATTGGAAATCATAGAGTTCATCATGGAGTCTGGGACGACTTCTGTGTTTTCAACATTGTCGTCACCACCACCACTACCAGCGCCGGGGGTGGTACCACCAGACTGGGAACCGGAATCAGCGTGGTAATCATCATCGACCAGCTGACCCTGCACCAAACGGCCGGTCACCACATCCCGCACCCGTACGTCGGTGTACTCGTACGCAGCCTCCAATTCCGACGGCCGACGAGCAGCCGGGGGAGTCTCCGGACGCAGTAGAGATTCTGTAGGGCTAGGAACTTCAGGCTCCTCCTGAATAGGCGGTGTGGCATTGGACCGCTGCATGTGAACTGCAAAAAGCTGCTGCTCCTTGGGAACTCGGCTTTCCTCTTCCATGGCATCGAAGAAGACAGTGCTGTCCGACATGGTCATTGGCACCTTTGGTCGCCGACGATCAGTAGTCACAATCCCGAAGTTCAACTTCAAGGCATCAGCCAGCGAGGTTACTCGCTTGGTGCCGCCGGCATTCTTGCTGACCACCACGCCGTCCTTCCAGCCAGCCACGTTCATCCGGATCCAGCGGGCAATAAACGGTTCGGCGAAGAGGTTATCGACGGGCTTGCCGAAGAAGCCTTGCATCTGAGATGCCTATTCAATGTCGATCAATATCGAGCACAGTAATCCCCCAGCGACGAACAGATGCATATTAGACACAGGGAAAAGATGGGATAACACGTACATGCAGGTCCATGGTGATGACATGATCGACGCCGGCGATAGAGAGTAGGTTGGCGAGCATGCGGGCAGTAATAGCACCGCGATGGCTCTTCTTCTTGGATTGGCGCGAGTAGGGAAAGTACCTCGTCTGCGCGTCAGCATCCACTGTGATTGTGTTCAAACAAGACGGGTAGCATACGGCATGACCGCTGGAGGGATCGTCAGTGCATGATCACAAGAAATGTTGATGCGGGAACTCCAACGTACCAGTAATCGACTTGGCCGAACCTCCCTTGCATGCCGAGATCATGATCAGAAGCTCCATCACGCTGTCATTGATCTTGCTGCTACCACTCTGGATGATGTAGACATCCTGGTTCCGTACCGAGGTGTTGATGTTCACGCTGGTCTCGCCATTGGCGAATTTACCAAGGTCTGCTTTAGCGGGCGACGTCCCCAGCCGTTCGCAGATAGTATCTGCGAGGCCGGGGTGAGAATTGCCCGAGAAAATTTGCACACCCCGCATGGCGGATGGGATTGAGAATGGAGGGAAAAAAGAGAAGAAAGAAAGAAACGAAAAAGCGACGGAGAAAAAAACTAGTGACTGCGCGGGTGGTCCGTACGGGTGACCGTATGCCCCACGTCTTATCGTTGTGCAAATGACTCTTCAATGGGTTATCACTCACCCGCTTTTGAAAAGATGTCGAAGTTTCCCGAAGTCCAAGGTGGAGGCTCATTGATTTTGGCCTGGCAGATCAGGGAGAAGCATGTGCTAGTAGTAGGAGGGGGTGAAGTGAGTTTCTAGCTTTCGGGGAGCTTGACCAAAGCTCCCCACCACTGCATATTAGATTGCTCACAGCTTTATCTTAGGTCGCCGCGGGGCGCATCCTCCACGCTCTGAACGCTGACGCCCGCGTCACCGTCGTCTGCCCGGCCAGTGGACTGAATGAAGAAGTTGCCTACCGAGTCGCCGAGAAACAAGTTACCCATGTCGATCGCAATTTCGAACCCTCCGACTTGGACGATGCGGATATGGTGCTGTGCGCCATTGATGACCCGGAGGCCTCGACACAAGTGTGGAAACTCTGCAAGGAGAAGCGGATCCCAGCCAACATCGCGGATGTTCCCCCCGAGTGCGATTTCTACTTTGGAAGCATGCACCGGGATGGTCCCCTTCAGATTATGGTCAGCACAAATGGCAATGGCCCGAAATTGGCTAGCATCGTGCGCAAGAAGATCGCAGCGACTCTGCCATCCAACATGGGGGCTGCTATTACCAATGTCGGAAAGCTACGCAAGAAGCTCCGAGATGTCGCACCGGAACAGGAGGAAGGGCCGAAGAGAATGAAGTGGATGTCGGCGGTCTGTGAATCATGGAGTCTGGACGACTTGGTGGAGATGACCGAAAAGGATATGGATGGACTGCTATCTCAATACCGGCCAGGAAATGTGCCCACCCTCCAGGAAGTGCGCAAATGAAAATTAAATGTACACATACCTGTATATACCAAATGAAATGATACACGACCCTTCACTAGACTATTCATGGATCGAGCACCTAGGCAGATACTTCGGTATGTTCATGATTACCTGACTCTTGAAGCTGACATTATGTGACACAATCAAGTGCCCGCAGCCCTTTCCGTCGGACCACATCCAGCGCTGCTCGAAGCCACGCAACTTCCTGAGGATGATATCCTTGCTGTAGACTGTCAAGGACAATACCAAGCGCCGGACTGACTGATATTGGCTCCGCCAACAGCATCTCATTTTGCAGAAAATATTCCACAGACTGACAGACATGACAGGCCATGGAAAGGTAGTCTTCGCAGTGGCCAAGAGGAGGTAAGTTATTCTCGTCATTGATAGAAGTGCAGCTCCCAGCTGCAAGTAGTTTGGAATAGTTGTATAGATTGTGTAGGCCCGTCCAGAGCATAGTCCGTGTGGCCCATAAAAGTGTAAGTGTTCTGGCAGTTTGAACATTTGCAAAGAAAAAGACTGTTGGAAGAAGACCGGCGAGAGGATCATCATTAGCCAAAATCCTTTGCTGAGAAGGCATTGGCCAGTATAGAGAACCTGACGTGCTCTTTTGCATCTCATCGTCTATGAGTTCCAAGTGTTGGTCAAGCTGCCAGCATTCATGGACCAGGTTGTAAAGCAAGTTGGGTCGTTGATTGGCATTCAAGAAGGGGAGTGTTCTCACACGCTCCAGGATCCCAGAAGCATGGGAAAAGCAATCGGTCACGCGATCAAGTGATGACTTCGGATATTCTGCCCAGGGCTGCTCCGTCCAAATGGAGTCAAACAAGACAGTGGAGGTGTTGTGTTGCAAGGCGTATAGAATTTAGATTCCAGGGTGGTAAGCAATGACATACATGATTCCAAGGAATCAGAGACTTACCCCTGGAGCCCGAAGTCCTAGAAATAGCTGATGACCCGCACCAGAGGCATGGGCATGTACACCACGTGCTTGGACCAATGCTAGAAGACCATGGCAATGACTAAAATAGCCCTCAGATCCTGCGGTAGGACATTCAAGCGCCTCATATAAAGGCTCAGGGCCATGCATGCTGCAAGTGTTTCGTCTTTGCGCATGAGCAACGGGTCATGCAAAGCCCTTTGTAGCTGACGGAGTGCCTGGGTATAGTACATATGGCTTGTTTTCATCAGGCATATGAAACATGTTTCCAATCGCCGCAATCGCCGAGGCTGCAACTGCCGCAGTTGAGATCTCGAGGGTTTCGGCTTTGGTCGGTAGCTCTCCCAGTAATGCGATCCAGGATCGTGGCGACGTGGACACCCATTGTGATGGGCAACAGCTTGAGAGGAAAGCTTGAACCAAGTTGTGGCATTCAATGCGGCTCTGGATCAATTGATAGGCAAAATTTGTCTCGGGGGATAAGAGAGTCCCTTGCACGCGTTGGATCCCATTGATCGGCGGAGAGGAAACAGATGTTGAGCTCTCCGAAGAGCCGTCATTTCCATGGCCGGAAGGTGGCCTTAGATAGATGTGTGTCTTCTCCGCGGCTGGTTGAACGAGCACAAATATCCTGTCCTTCTCATACCCACCGCATACTCGGTTTGACCGAGTACACCGGTTACACGCTGGCTTTTGTTGATCACACTATAGGAAGTCAATGGCTGCGCAAGCAATACCAAGTTGTGACTCACGGCAATTTTCCGCTTTCGACACGTGTTACACCCTTTGGACTTTCCAGCCACCCCGACTATGATGAGCTAGGCGCATAGAAGAGCCTCGCCCCGGCTTTTATCTCAACGTCAGCAGTTTGCGTTGGTTGACTAGTTCACGCCTTCGCGGTGGGTCGATGGATGACTAAGATCGTCGCGAACATGTGGACCCCGACGCTAAACCCAAAATGGGGCTCTTCTTGCGAACTCCCAGGACTGTATACTTTGATTCCATGATGAATCCACGAATTTGGATTCAAGCACAGCCTTGCTGCGGTATGGCAGCATGCGACTGAAAAGTGCCTATAAGTAGCACCACCCTCTTTTCTATGGCATAATTCTTTCGCAATTCGATCCTTCTGTACCACAGCACTCCCATCACATTCTACAGACTCATCTGTCCAGTTGGACTTCAACATGCTTCAAAATCACTCAAAGATGGGCATTGCTCTAATAATATTCTATATATCTATGGCTTTACTGTCAATCTATCTTGAATGCTACAAACACAAGAGACCTCGCATGGCATGGATTACCCTGTTGTTCTTTTCCACCAGCAAATAACCTTCACCACAAGTAATCCTCGCCAAATGATCTGATCTGTGTGTCCAGTCCGTATAGGTGCAGGAGCAGTGGTGATTATTTCAGAGCAGGAACCAAGCACTGGAGTGGTGATTGCGGCAACGATTCTTCTCAATGCCGGTGTGTTCCCATTGATTGCAGCGACCATGGGTTACATTCGAATCATGTAAGTGAGAAGCCAGTACACAGGTCTGGTGATATCAGCACATCACTCACAAAGTCCTAAATCCGTCCAGCATAGCAATTGAGCAAAACATGAGTCCCTGGATCAGCCAAGGCTTGCGCTTTTCTCGCCTGCTGTCCCTAGTGGGCATTTCTCTAATCGTCACGGGTGGAGCTTTGGAGGGAAGTGACGATACAAGTGATGTCCTTACTGGGTTGAAATTGGTCAAAGCTGGCTACAGCATCGTCGTGGCTTTTGCCGCGATCTTGTTAGCCTTTCAGGCATATTTCTGGACCCAATACTCCCTGTTTTCAAAGACAAGTCGGATGGTTCGTGATGCAACCTTCGCTTTGTCTTCGCTGGCACTGTTAACAAGTTTCAGATCCTCAAAGCTATAGTTTTTGGTACCCCAATCGTCGTTGTGCGCATAACCTACCTGTTCCTATCTGTCCTCCACACATCCGACCTCAGATGGAAACCTTTACTGGGCCCGATTGCCCCGTTTTTGCGTCATGGGGCTGTTGATGGAGTATTTCGTTGCCTGCATTTATTTGATCACCGGCATTGTGATCCCCGCAAAGGCGATTCCTGCCGCTAAGGATATTCCTCTTTCCGAAAAAGAGACATCGTGACTACAAGATAGTGGAAGACCGACCGGGGCGAAAAGCTATAGCTTGTTGGTGATAGCTGAGAGTGGTGGTTTGATCAAGCAAACGAACATTAGAGAATAGACAGCTAAGTGTCTATCAAAGCTAAAAGGTAAGTTATTCATTCAGTAGAACAGCCCATAAGGAAAATAGAAGAATTGGTGAGCAAGTGAGGATATATGATGGCATTTGTCTACATTAAATGTGTATGGGATATAGTAAGAGAGATCAGAGCTGGTGAATACACTAGGACCACCAAAATGCTTCAAAAATCCAAGAAGAGTTTCTTGTTTAGCTTTGTGTCGATCGCCTAATCACAAGGTATGTCTCTGCAGATCCGGCCTTATTTGGGTACTCGTGTGTTTTTAGCTATCCGTTCTGTACAGCTCAACAGCATCACTTGGCTTGTGCGTTCCTAACTGCGTAGGTTTCTGAGCTCAGACACAGAAATGGATAGGCCGAAATTGTTAATCGAGAGTTTGATCAATTTCACCAATCGCACCAATCACCCGAAATCAAGCCTTTGCCGAGACTTGGCTTGACGGTGAAACTCGATCGTATTTCTCGGCAGCCGATGCCACTTCTATTGCTTATACGTCTTGCCCAGACCCTGCCACAAAACTCAATGCAAAGCATTCCAATATTGCCGACATGCTGTATCACTATATATATGCATGGTAATCTAGTCCTCCCCTGTTTCCTAAATCTCTCAAGTGCCCGTGTCTACATCGCCAAAAACATAGGTTTCTATTTATTCCAGGATTCTCATCTTCCAAGGTTTAATCGTTAAGATGAGCACTGGCGAAAACGCCTATTTTCTTGAGCAGAATTGTGACAATTCACTCAAGACTTGCAACTGGCTTGCCAGTGTTGAAGGACGTAGGTGTCGCATGATTTAATCCGTTTCAGACACGCATACAATGGACCCTGACAGAAGCATAGAGAATTGCGCGCAAGAGTTCTGCTATGGCTACCCTGCAACCACCGGCACCTGCCCAGAAATGGGCCTTGATCCAAAGAATTGCTGTGGCTCTTCCGATCCAGCTACATGCCTGTATAACTGGGTGCACGGAAGCAGTGGCTCAACCAGCGGCAGTAATAGTGAAAGTGGCAGTGACAACCCCTGTGCTAGCGTGGTCGAAGTGATCTATACATGTTCAACGGCAAGCCCGAGTCTGTTTCCGTCCGGATCGATCTACACCACCGGTCCCATCGCCACCGAGCTCGCCAGCTGTCTGTGTTACGACTCCAGTGGGAATGATGACGCATCCGCGTTCGATGCGTATGCGAGCAAATGTGTTTCATCGGGTAGTGCGGCTCATCCGACGTATTACCCGTTTGCTAGTAGGTTGAATGGGTTCTGCTCTAATATCGCGGGACCTGCGAGTACAACTGCCGCTTTGACGAGTACAAATGCCGACACGGTAGTAACTGGAGTGGTGACTGCTACTTCGGGTGCGACAAAGACAAGTGCAACGGGCACTTCGCCTCTTTCAACTACAACGGACCAGTCGGTAAGTCAAAAGCCCTATTCTTTAATGTCGGCCGCTAACCAGCATAATCCAGACGAACTCGGCATCTTCAAGTGTAAGTCTATTCGTTCAACTTTTAACCGTGCATACTGACTCCTGCTAGGTTCAGTGGAAATCCACACAGTTGGCGCTTTTTGCGGTTTCCATAATGATGGCAATCATAAGGCCATGAATAGGGCCAGGAGAACAGGCTCTAATGCATTCTGTTCGGATGAGACGTGTCATAGCTGTAGGATTATTTATAGTACTATAGTAGTTATTTGATAATTTAATTACGACCTCGAAACTTTCTCTAAAACTTGATTCCTTGCTAGTCATTTGCTAGTCATATTTAATAAAGTAATTCGGTCGGTTCCAAGGTTCGCATTGCGGCTGGAAGATGCAAGTTCCAGGGGTCTCAGGGTCTTTGGTGGCGTTGAATCCCGACCACTCATTTCGCTTTAAACACGAGCAATGGGGTTCTCGTGTCCTGCGGCGTTCCTGACCTGTCGCCAGTTCTTACCCATCGCCCCTTTATACCCCCAATGTTTTCTAGACAAGCACTGCCCATGAGAAGTGGCTTGCTTGGCTGTGCATGACCTCGTTCTCGGCAGAGATGTCCTGAGTATGTCAATATTTTCGTGTCTCTACACGCCACAGTATGAGATGTCGACTCGGCCTTTTTGGCCCTCAACGCGCTTTTCTCGTTATCAGCATATTCACCACGATGGAGGGTTTAAATAGCAACCACGCCAGCAGTGTCTGTGTTTTAGTACGTTCAGAATTGATCATACAGTTTCAGCCGATCCCATATCAGCACCAACATGATTTTAACGGACATATCGTCCGGCAACACTCGCCTAGTGCTTAGAGCCTATTTTCTGATAGTCATCAGCCTGGTCGCCTGGTTGGCTGGCGGTGTCTTGCAGTCTAGATCTCAGCTCAAAATCATAAAACATGGCAGCGTCCGTGCCCATACGGTCATGGGCTGGCAGCAAGGCTTCGACCTCTTGAAAATGGTATACCAGCTCCGCCAGCTTCCTGGCGGAACCCTTGGGTACAGTGCGATGGTGATCTTGTTCGCACTGTCCAAGATCACTGACTTGCTGACCGCGAACCTCGTCACCCAAGTTCCAATCAAGTCTCGGTGTCCGTTCGGGGAAGGGATGGTTCTCAACACCACCGGACCTTATCTGTTAACCGCGCCCCCGTCGAATGGGATGCCGTACATCGTTGCTCACAATTCACAATACTTCAGCCTCCACAACACCTGTGCCGTTGGTATCTATGCCAAGGTCAATCAGGATGTCACTTTCTGTCCCGACACACAGGACATTCTGGGCACTTGGGTCTGCTCAACAGACGCGACTCGCACATATAGCGCCGCCTATAACATGGCAGAGTTATCCGCAGACCTGATTGAGCAGGATTTACTCTACCCTGACCCAACCGGCGAGTACTCTGCCTTTGGCGAATATTACAATCACTTCGTTACGTGGAGTAGCTCCGCAAGTCTCGACACAGAAAGCTCTTCTACGGGTACCTGGGACGTGCGCGCGGCAATCCAGACCAACGCCTCACCTTACGATGATAACGTCACCATGCTCCCACTGTCCTGCAGCATGAATGCCGTTCCCGCGGAGAAAATTACCGGAGCGATGAACACTACAATTGCACTTGAGAACTGGAAGACCCTCTTCCAGGGCCTGATGTACTACGGTACCGGCACGCCGTCCGTTTCTGACCCAGAGCTTGGGCTGGCCATTCTCCTTAACACAATGACAATGGTATATGGGGGAAACAATATGCTTCTTTCGGTTCCAGCGCAGGATGCGGACCAGACACAGGGGTGTATTGTCTTTGCGACTAATGTGCCCACCGTCATTGAGGCGCTAGTTTTACTTGTGGCGGGATTGTTTATCGGACTAATGGTGTTGTCAAATGTGTATGCTTGCAAATTAGGATTCACGCGTCGTGGAGGGCGGGAGGCGCTTAAAACACTACCTGATGGGATTATTGGGTGGGCTGTAAAAGCTGCGCAGGAGCATCGTGACAATGGTGATCCGGATCCAGGACAGCATGCCAGAGTTCGACGACGAGAGATAAAGAACTGGCTGATTGGTTATGAGGGTGGGGAATCAAGACTCCGGTTGTTTCAGCCTTGTTGATAGCAAAGCTATACAGGCTTTTTGGTATGACTTTAGCAATTGAAATCAATCCAGGAATAATTAGTACCTCATCAGTCATTCGACCTATGTTTTCAAGTTCACAATAGGCGGTTTTATTTTGCTAAAGTCCACCCGTTGGAAAATGCTGCGTGTCATACGGAAACAGGAAGCTAAGTAGTAGAAGGCCACTAATTGAAAATTGGAAAAGAGTGAGGAGGAATTTTGTCTTATACAATACAGCTATGCATCTCTAGAGCACAAAACAACTGCCAAGCCCGTAGGCAAAAAGTGACAACAAAATCTGAACGGAAGAGGCTAGACAAATCAAGAGAGAGAAAAAAACGCCACGGGTCACCCGTATATCACAAAAGGGTGGGATATCCCAAGATTACACCAAAATCATCATTCAGCAGCTCGGCTGTCACGACGAGGAGTCTTCTGGGAGACGGAGCTGCGCGGGCTGATCGGGGCATCCAATGGGTTGGGTGGAGCAACGCCTAGTCGGACCTCGCCGATACGGCGCAGAAGGGCCTGCAATGCGACGCGGATCTCTGGATTAAGGTCACGACTCAAAAGCTCAACACCCAGGGGGTAGAAGATCTCGATGTTCTTATCGAATCCTTCTTGGGGGAAGTTATTATATCCCTCGATGACATCCACCACTACGGGTCGCCAGGCCACGATGTTGCGGTGCTGGGTCTCCTCATCAAGGCGAACGAAGCTACGGATAATATCTGCACAGAGAGGGATGAGTGCTGCCTCGGTCTCGGCGCGGCTGCTCTTCCTTTCGTCGCGCTCATCATGATACATACGGAAGAGAATGTGGACGTAGGTTGCCGCACTACCGCTCTCCTGCTTCAGAAGGTTCGGAGGCTGCTTCATGAAGCCTTGGCGCCAGAGCTGCATGCGCAGTTCCTTGTCCTCATTGAACTTCTTGGCAAACTGGTAACTCTTCTTGAGCAAGCCCATCAGTCGCAACAACTCAGGACTAGGGATTTCGGCGTAGACAGTGTCGTTGGAAAAGAGCTCGTGAACAGTTTCAATCATCAGAAGCTGGAGAACACAGTTCGTGATGATACGGTTGAAGAACCGACGTCGTGCCACTGTGACAGCAGCTGGTTGTTGCTGTGAATCCGCCTGGGGCCGGTAGTCCTCAAGCTCAGCGCGAGCCTCGCTTTGAGCGGGTGCATCGCCCGAGTCTTGGAGCGACGCCGTACTCTGAGATCCATTGACTTGCAGAGCGTCAGGTAGGTCACCTATGGATGGCAAGGCTGCGGCGGCCTCAGCAGCCTGGACATCACCATTCGTGGCGGTTTCCGTCATTTTGGTCATGGAGGCCGCTGCTGTGAAGAGTTCATATGCGGTGGTCTTATTGAAAAGCTCAACAAAGGCCCCAACAATCTGAGTCCAGTGCTCCTGCTGGAACTTGGAGACATTTTGCAAAATCAGCTGCTGCAAGCAATTGCTGCCAATGCGTGCGATCGTGTCATTTTCCTGGCAGATACACAGGGTCAGGAGCTCCAAGAATCGCCCCAGCATGTATTCTAGTGCATCAAAATAGTGAGTGAAGAGAGTGATCATGTTCCGCAAAGCCTGAATCATGGTAGTGGACAACCAAACAGAGAGATCCTCGTGATTGGGAACCTTGGACATTTCGGACTTGGACTGCAGAACCACAAAGATGGGGCAGAGAAGTTGGCGCCAAAGAACGTCCCAGAAAGCACGCGGGAAGTCACCACCATGTCGAATCAATGTCTCAAAGAGGTATGTAAGTGCGCTGAGAACGTTATTAGCTAGTGTATCAAAGGGCAAAGCAGATGTGCGAAACATACCGTGATCGGACTTCGAGGTCATCGCCAGTCATGAGCACGTCCTGGAACGCGATCAAGATCGGATACCAGAACTGCTCTTCTTGGGACTGGCGAGTAAGTTGCTTGGCAAGGTTGGTTCCCTCCTCCTGGAAGTTAGGCGCAGGTCCACCACGGTGGGAGAGTGGACATTCGGGAGTGCGCAGCATTTTGGTGACTGTAGATTTGAGAGTCTCAATAGCCTGCAGTGACTTCTTCTGGAACTTGGAGTTCTTGGAAAACTCGGTGAGACAGACAATGAGGTCTGCAAAGGCACCCTGGGTTATCACAATTCCGAAACGAGTGTTGTAAATTTGGGTAACATGGTCAAAAGCCATGTTCACAATCCCCTCTGTCCATCTTGTTAGTACTTGAACATACTTTTTGGGCAAAGTAACTTACCGTAGGGCTCTCGTGCAGCAACTGTAAAAACGCCAAACATGGTTTTCCATCCAGACCGGATGTTATCACCACGAGCTTGAATCATCTGGATCAAACAACGGAGGATCATGTCTTTGACGGAAGCGGTAGTGCTGTTCGCCATAACATGCTCAAAAGGCTTGAGGAAGTCCTTCTGGAACTTGAAACCGGGAAGTTCGCCAATTTCCATGAAACGCATTGATAGCTGTCGGAGCGAGTCTAGGGCAAAGAAAACAACAGTAGTGTTGGTGTGGCAGCCAACCTGGTTGAAGTGTTGACCCAAAACCTCCCAAATCTTAGACCACTCAATCCTGACCCGGGTCATGTTGTAGTAACTGATCTCGACCAGCTTCTGGAGACTGTATGTCCTCGGAGAGTCACTCTGCCCTGAGGACTGGATCTCTTGCCAGCTCACCTCGCTCAGTGCACGGACAAAATCAATAATAGCCTCATGTGAGAGGTTTGCAGTGTTGGTAAAAATCCGGTCCACGCTGCGGACCATGTCGGCCGACCGGCTCTCTATGGCAATATCCATACGGAAAGCCAAGGGGCCATGGACAGAGCGTGCGCGGGTCTTGCTCCGAGTGCTCTGCATGGACTTGCGCGGGGAATCCGCTGCAGTCGGTGCCCGAGAGACATCTGGCAGTGAGCCCTCGTCTACACCATCGCTCAGCAATTGCAGACGATCAAGTTGACTGACGCAAGTCAAGATATCGCGCCAGGAGGTACGGAGATGATTTCCTTCGGTAGTTGCGATATCAAGAATTGCTTTCAGGGCCTCGAAGTTCTTAGGCATCATTTCCTTGACATTCGCGAGGTTGGTGAACTTGGCTAGGGCAGTGACGAAAGCTACCCGAGGAGTCTCCAAATCAAAGGCACAGCTGATACGAATCGACAGCTTGAGTCCTTCCATGCATAACCGAATGGACTCAATGTTTGAGGTATCTTGCATTGGCGCCGACAGTCCAGACAAAAAGGACATCCAGGTGACATTGAACATCGAGCCGACATGTCGAACTGATGTAGCAATGGTAAAGCGCGAAAGGGCATCACGAACGGCCGTCTTACGTTGAGCCCGGATTAGGGACCGGTACAGTTGCTCAGTCTTGTTAGCCATCTCTTCGGATGCTTGGGCGTACTTTTCTCCCTGGATATCACGACCAACGGTTGCAAACACTTGCCCAGCTCGAGCCAGGCCAGTCGGAGCAGCGGGTTGAATCCCGACATTTGCAGCGTGCTCCCGTTCAGTATCCAGAACGATTTCATTGTTAGCAATTTCGTCATAAATGGATACCAGGTACTCAGATGGCAAGTCTTGGTTATCGTTGATTCCGCGATTGTTCTTGATGAAATCTTCCTTGGTCATCCGCGGGCCCTTGATCTTGGCACTGTGTTGATCGGTGTTGAGCATGATGACAGAGTAGGAAAGCACATAAGCAGTGTCGGCGTTGGCGAATGCATTGGGGTTTTGAGTTGTATACCGTTCCGCAAACTTAAGCATGAATCGATCAATCTTTTGGGCCTCGCCGGGTAGACGGAAATGCTGCAAGAATGACCGCAGAGCATCCACGAAACGACGCTTGGCGAACTCCATTTGGTCCACAAAGTGATGCATGATCTCAATGTTTTCGGCATCACCCTCACCCAGGTATTCACCCAGCATGGCTTTGTCCAGACGGTCATTGCGAAGGAAGAAACTTGCAATGTCTTCAGGAGAATTTGAAGGGATGAATCCTTCTTGCAGGAAAAGCTTGATACCACGCTTGGGCTTGAAATTGAATTGCTGAATAGCATTCATCAGAGCGATCTTGCGCTGCTTGACCTTTTCAATCTGGTTGGGATCATCATCAGGCACGGGCGTGGACCGGCCAGTGGCAAGTCCATCAACAGCATCAGGACGTGGAGAAATAAGAACACTGGTATCCAAAGACTCCCGGGGGTGGTCCATTGACTTAGAGGAGTCGATGGGATCTTGAGTGGGCTGATTATCAGGGCGCTGTGCTCCCCAGTTGTCAAGAGACCGGAGGATCTCTACGAGAGATTCGAGAGCCTGCTGTTTCAAAACATACTCCGATGGCAGATTCGGAACGGCTGGCTGCGGTGGAGGGGCGATATTAGCGGTAGTGAGAGATGGAGGGAGTGTTCCGCGCTGATGCCATTCAGCTCCAATACTAGACATCTTGGTGTGGCTCTCCTGGAATTGCTGCTGCTGCGCAATACTGGTGACAACTGGCACGCTAGCATGTCGTGATAACTGTTCAATGAGGTTTTGGAAGATGTTCTCCAAGGCAGTGCGGTCACAGTCATAGTTAAGGTAAATTTCAACTAAAGCCCGGGGATTACCACCTAATCGCTCCAGGATTTCCATGAAATATTGTTTTTGGAATGAAGGAGCAGCCCGCTTCTCAAGAATAGCCAGGTAGATTTCCTTCATGAAAACTTCGATCTCCTTCTTCATCATAACTCTCAAGTGCGTGAGCATCAACCAAAAGATCTCACTGCAGACCTTGAACACATGAGGAACCGAGCTGGAACCGTTTCGGCTCAAGCTCAAGCAAAGGTGCGGTCGCACAGCCTGGAGGAGTGTCATGGCCTCTGGGCTTGTCGAGCTGTTCCTAATAGCAGCCAGAGGAGAGGTAAATGTGTTGGTATGATTATTGATCAGGTAGTGGATGAGATGCAGCGAAAGGAGTTTCGACCGCATGTTTTGGGACTTGAGATCTTGCTGTTGCTCATGGCCAAGAACCTTGTGGCTCAGCTTGCAGAGGGCCCGGAATACTAGGAACGAATCCTTAACATAGACCTCATCCACATCGTCCTCAGCGGAACCATCATCCTCGCGATCTTCAGGTATGCCGGAAACAGAGCGAGTTGAGGAGCGCGCGGCTTTCGCACGGGTAACTGTAGTTGGCGCATTGTCATTTACGCCAGTCACTTCCTTGGGCGATTCGAAGCTCTGGAGGGTGAGCTTCTCAGCAGTTGGCTCCTTGGTGACTGGTTGGTCCGGCTGATCTGCCTGGTCTGCAACTGAGACCGAAGCAGCCTCTGAAATTTGCCCTTGATCGCTTGACGTCGCATCCAACCCATTTGCAGCACGGTCGACTTCACGAGTTCGAAGTTCTTTCAAATCCAACCGAACTCGTACTCGGTCAAATACTGTGCTCACCATCTGTGTCAGGGAACCCTGCGCAATTTGCTGGTTTTGACTAGATTTAGAATAAATGAAGATGTTGTAAATCTGGCGAACGGCTTTCAGGAGACCAGCTCCATGCACCACAATCTTGTCATTCAAGACCGCTGCCAGCAGCGACTTAATGATCTGCTGCTGGATCTCATTGGGTGTGGCTTCATTCTCGAAACAATCACAGATTGCATCAATGGCTCGCTCGATCAGAGGTGACTGTTCAGGATTGGCGTCGTTTTGTGACTCGGCGGAAGGGAACGCGAAGTAGGAGTACGAGATAAGCTTTCCAATGCAATCCAGCGCTGTCACCTGGAGGGGCACGCTGAGAGTTTTGCTTGCCAGGTGCAGTGGGCGAAAGATAACTTCCGGATCAATATGATCTGACTTGATGTTGCTTAGAGCGATTTGAACAGAATCATCCAATTCCTTGTTCCTCCGAGCTTCACGCGAGGCAGCAATGCTATCCAGAGCTGTCACAATGAAGACGGCTGAACTGACCGCACCTCCCCGTGCCGTCGCGAAAGTGGCGGTGGTGGACCGGGAGTCAGATCGCATTCTTGAGTCTCGTTCATTGTCCTCGCTGGGTTTGTGTTCGTGGATTTCCGGTGGTCCGTCTTCGAGCTTGGGTGTTTCGGGTTCTGTTGTGTTGTCCGAAGTATCCTTTGGCGGAACCTCGGGCTTTTGCTCCTGTTCTTCCTCATTTTGGGGCTCGTCTTCTTCCTTGTCCACCTCTTCATTTACTTTTTCCGTCACTTCTTGCCATTCTGTTGCCTCAGATAGGTTCGGCTTGTCTGGGTTGAATGCCGGGGGAGATTCGGTCGTAGTATCCACGGGAGGCTTCCCGGAGTCGGTTACGGGTTGATGAATTAGCTCAGAGCCAGGGTCGACGTCCGCCATTGTCATGGAGACTCCAGGCGGAGGCGATCTGTAATCAGATCAAGGACATCGAACGGGGATAATTCGCTGTGAGAGCTGGAAGCGGGATGCTATGGAGCAAGCATATGGGGGCGCTGCGTGTTCTCTTCTCTCCGAATCGAGTTTAGACCGAGAACACTCAGCCACGCTAAATAACACTTACATAATGGGACTGAACGCTGCTTATGTGATCCGGATCGCGTTCCTGCACGTGACCCTACCGGCCGTGCCTGCCCGTTCTGGGAATATGTACTCCGTATCAAGCAGTGATAAGCCGATGAACAATATACTCGTTAAACCCCTTGAAGAAAGATATATGGAATAGGGAGTAGACGGAAGAAAAGCCTGCCCAATAGAAGTACTATAATCTGCATGTCTTCACTGAAATTGGACCATCAGGAACAGATAAATGGCAAGTGTACAGATTCCACGTTGTGTCACATGACATCACATGACTCTCAATGTTCCGGCGCTCGAGTGGTTCACCGAAGGCTGTTAGGAGCTCAACGAAAAGTTTCCCGCTTAGAGGCCATCTTTCTTCTCCCCAACTCCTCATCTCCGGCCCTCCACGTCCTCACCTCCGTGTTGGATATTCTTTGTTATTCCTCATCTCAGCGTCGAGGGCCTTTTTGATTTCACAATCGCCGGCAATTTCCGCTAAAATGGTTGCTGCCGCCGCCAGAATGCGCACTCCCAGCGCCATGTTCATGATCCGGGGTGCCACCCCCATGCGCCGTCCCCAGGCCGCCTACAAGTTCCAGGAAGTTCTGCAGTATGTGCCATGGGATGAATTTGGGCTTTTCATGAAATGATACTGATGGTTTTTTTGCGCGCAGAACTCAATTGCCTTCCATCTCCGCTCTCTCCCGCTACTATGCATCCAAGTGTATGGCCGCATGAAATCCTCGACGAATCCTTCGTATAAATATCCTCTAACCTATGATGATTATATAGCCTTCCCTCCTCACACCATTATCAGCATGCCGGCGCTGTCCCCGACAATGACCGCTGGAAATGTTGGCGCGTGGCAGAAGAAGGCCGGTGACAGCCTCCAGCCCGGTGATGTCCTGGTCGAGATTGAGACCGATAAGGCCCAGATGGACTTCGAGTTCCAGGATGAGGGTGTCCTCGCCAAGGTCCTGAAGGAGTCTGGCGAGAAGGAGGTCCCTGTCGGCTCGGTAAGAAATTTCCCGAGATTCCCCTCGGAATTCCGAATCTAACCTGTTTCCCCCTATCAACAGCCCATTGCCGTTCTTGTTGAGGAGGGTGCCGATGTCTCTGCCTTCGAGTCCTTCTCCCTGGAGGATGCTGGTGACAACGCTGCTCCAGCCCCCGAGAAGAAGGAGGAGCCCAAGAGCGCTGAGCCGTCGGCTCCGGCCCCCTCGGCGGAGCCCGCCGCTATTGAGCCCGAGTACTCCGATGAGAAGCTCCAGCCTTCCCTGGACCGTGAGCCTTCCATCTCCGCCGCCGCCAAGGCTCTCGCCCTTGAGAAGGGCGTCCCGATCAAGGCCCTCAAGGGTACTGGCCGGGGTGGTGTGGTCACCAAGGAAGATGTCGAGAAGTACAAGCCCAGCGCCTCCGCCGCCGCTGGCCCCGCCTACGAGGACATCCCCGTCAGCTCCATGCGCAAGACCATTGCCAACCGCCTGAAGCAGTCTATGCAGGAGAACCCCCACTACTTCGTGTCCACCACCCTGTCGGTCACCAAGCTCCTCAAGCTCCGCCAGGCCTTGAACGCCTCCGCCGATGGCAAGTACAAGCTGTCCGTCAACGACTTCCTGATCAAGGCCTGTGCTTCCGCTCTCCTGAAGGTTCCCCAGGTCAACTCTAGCTGGATTGAGGTCGACGGCCAGGTTGTCATCCGCGAGCACAAGTCCGCCGATATCAGTGTCGCCGTCGCCACCCCCTCCGGCCTGATCACCCCTATCGTCAAGGGTGCTCACGCTCTGGGTCTGTCTAGCATCTCTAACCAGGTCCGCGACCTCGGCAAGCGTGCTCGCGAGAACAAGCTCAAGCCCGAGGAGTACCAGGGCGGTACCTTCACCATCAGCAACATGGGTATGAACCCCGCCGTTGAGCGCTTCACCGCCATCATCAACCCTCCTCAGGCCTGTATTCTGGCCGTCGGCACCGTCCGCAAGGTCGCTGTCCCCGTCGAGACCGAGGAAGGCACCGTTACTGAGTGGGATGACCAGATCATCGTGACCGGTAGCTTCGACCACAAGGTCGTGGACGGCGCCGTTGGTGGCGAGTGGATCAAGGAGTTGAAGAAGGTCGTTGAGAACCCTCTTGAGCTTATGCTGTAAAAGCTGCCACGACTCCAGTACCCACATTACTGTAATCTGTATTAAAATCTCCTTTGCCCCCTTAGACCCGCATCGGTCCTTTTGTGTTTGATTTTAGCAACTACAATCCATTTTCTACATCTTTTGAATGCATATCCAGTACTATAAGCCCACATTTCGTTCCAAGGTTTGCAACATTCAAAATATGTCCAACCCGGTGTGTAGATGGATACATAGGTATGTGACTGGAACTCCAGGGATTGATCCACCTGGGCAACTATATGTTCATGGATGTACCGCTGAGTAAATGCAAGCGGTGATCAGGTGTGCCTAGCGGGTATACTGACCGGAACACCTTTGAAAACGGCTTAGGTATATACCATCACACTTAAGCTTCACTTCCCAATGATGTTGACTCTAGGGCTGCTGCCTCCGGGGCCACTGGGGCATATTCCAACTTACTTTCCACCATGGCAATATTTGAGATAGGTAAGCATTGTTAGCTTCCAATCTTGTGAAGTTGTAATATTTCAATGCATATCCATGGAAGTGAGTTTTCAAGGGCCCATGTGACAATTTGCATGATAATCTTGGGGTTTGTTCCAAGGGTCTAGATGTTGACCCACCTAAGCACCTGGCCAGGGGTGCCGGCATAGTCCATCCGAGGTGGCCTGCTTCTATGGGCAACCCTGCAGCGTGAATCTAGTATCTTAATTTTTTTCATATATACCTGAAATATACAAGCTGTACATAATCCAAGGTTTCGATTCGTTCGTGAAAATAATTCAAGGTTGGAGATTATGGACAACCTTTGGAACCTTGGAAGTCAACCTGGATAGATTTGGAATGGACGTCCTTCCGGCATTGGTGATGAAGGGCGGGCATAGCTCGGCAGGCAATGTATGTATATGTTTGTCGTCGGGCAGTACGGCAGCCGGCAGTACGGCAGCCGGCAGATGTCAAGCATCTGTTCCGAGAAAATCAAATGGCCCGGAATTCGGCATTGTAGATATCTTCGAATTACACAAATGGCACTACAGAGCCTCTTAATGACCGAATTCACCAATCCTGAGGCCTTGGTACCGGGGTATGCAGCCGGCGGGGATAGACCGGGAGAGGGAGAATAAGTTTCAAACAAAGATACATAATTTTGATGCCTAATCACCCGCGAAAAGGAAGTAGCCTAGGCAAAGACTTTTCGGGCCACTCCCGATGTGGATCCCGCTACACGCCCCGCAGAACCCTTATACTCCAGACTATGACACCTCATCTGCAGCCTACTTAATGAAGATCCCCTGCATGTAGAAATCGTGCATACACGAACAATCAGATCACACTCTCCACTGAGCCCAAATGGAAAGATTCGACGTTCTCATTTGCGGCAGTGGTTCCGCTGGTCTCTGCGCCGCCACCTGGCTCGCCCGTTACGGCATCCGATGCAAGATCCTCGAGCGGCGCGATGGCCCCATGAAGATGGGACAGGCAGATGGTGTCCAGTGTCGGACTGTTGAAATTTTTGAGAGTTTTGGTGTTGGTGAGGAGTTGTTGCGCGAGGCCTACCATGTTCTTGAAGTCAACTTTTGGGCAGATGATGGGTCGGGTATTAAGCGCACTGGTCGGACGGCTGATACGCAGCCTGGGTTGTCGCATCAGCCGCATGTTATTTTGAACCAGGCACGCATAAATGGACTGCTTATCGAGGTGATGCAGAGGTACAATGATCAGCTCATTGATTATGGGTACAATGTTACCGACGTCAAGGTGGATAGCACATCTGCTGCAGATCCTGATGCTTATCCTGTCACGGTGACTGCGGAAAGGGACGGGAAGACAGAGCAGTTTGCGGCAAAATATGCCTTGGTAAGGAATGAGTTCCTTGTGGTCATAACCCTTACTAACGGCACATAGGCGTGCGATGGTGCACACAGCGTTGTTCGTAAGGCTCTTGGGTACAAGATGATTGGAGATAGCAGCGACGCAGTTTGGGGAGTGATGGATATGGTCCCTCGCACAAATTTCCCTGATTTCCGCAAGAAGTCGGCCATTCGCTCCAAAGACGGGAATATATTAATCATCCCCCGAGAAGGCGAGAACAACAACCTGACGCGATTCTACACCGAACTTCCCCCAGGGACAAACCCAAAGGATGTGACTTTGGAGAAGCTGCAGCATCAGGCACAGAAGATCCTGAGTCCGTACCAGATTGAATTTGCTGAGACGGTATGGTGGTCTGCATACTCGATTGGCCAGCGCCATGCCGATTTCTTCCATAAGGACCATCGAGTCTTCTTGGCTGGTGATGCTTGCCACACCCATTCTCCTAAAGCTGGTCAGGGTATGAATGTCAGTCTGCAAGATGGGTACAATATTGGGTGGAAGCTTGGTGAAGTCTTGACGGGACTGGCCAGCCCTTCTCTGCTCGAGACATACGTTCTGGAGCGGGAAAAGACCGCCATCGATTTGATCAACTTTGATCGCTACTTTGCCAAGCTGTTCTCCTCCGGAGCTAATACATCTGCAGAATTCCAGGAAGGCTTCATCCAAGCGGGAAAATACACCGCTGGTCTCACAGCCAAATACGATGTATCTCCCATTACTAGTGCCTTGGAGTCTACAGAGCTGGCATCGAATGTTGTGGTTGGCATGCGCCTACCCAGTGCGCAGGTTGTGCGACTATGTGACTCAAAACCTCTCCAGCTCATGACGACGCTCAAATCAGATGGCCGGTGGCGTGTCATGGCCTTTGTCGGTGATCTCACAGATTCCGAGAACCGGACCAAGTTGAAAACGGTGAGTCTGCCCGGGTACCTGGAGATGATAATACTAATGTCTTCTAGCTCGGAGAATACCTGTTCTCACATGACGGACCAGTCCACATGTTCACACCAAGGTCGCAGGACGTTGATAGTCTAATTGAGACCATTGTGGTTGGTCATGGAAAGCGACATGATATCGAGCTGGAGCACATTCCCGAATGCTTTTACCCAGTGACTGGCAAGAATCAGACAAAAGGTAAGTCCTCGGAATTTCGTTGAGTTAAACTAGTGATCATTTACTTACAACCTTGAAAGATCTGCACAAGATGTACTACGATGATGAGAGTTACAATAATGGCCATGGACGTGCATATGAATTCCTCGGCATCAGCCCGAAAGAAGGGGCCCTGATCATCGTCCGCCCTGATCAATGTAGGTTTTTTCAGACCCGAGTCTCTTTTGCGACTACTGATTCTTTCGTGCAGATGTTTCCGCCGTAATCGGTCTCGATCAATACCGAGAAATTGGCAAATACTTTGGGGGATTTCTCAAGCCGCAAACGTAGGTAGGTTGCCCGGGCGCGAAGAATGTGACAACAGCTAATAATGTACCATGAAGCGAAGTTGCAGGCTTTCCTACAGGTACCTCCCATGGGAGTAGACCGTAAATAAAACTTTATAGACTGTGTAGTAAATAGCAATTCAAAAGAAGGTTCCAGTCGAGTCTCGGGTTTAGACCGGAGCGGGAGGCACGTCAGTGGCTGCGAGTCATGCTGTTCGCATCTTTTGCGCTTCGTCAAGCTATACCGACAAATCATCAGAAACTTGTTGATTCTTTAGGTTATGCAGGATAAAAGTTCCTTAATTTATTGCAGTAGCTGAAAGAAAATGTAGGGGGATAATATATCATCATAGTCAGGTAGGGTTATGGCTCCACCAAATCAATGACGTGATGTCACACGGCGATGCTTCCAAGGTTTCCTTGGTATAAAATGACTTCCCCCCTCGCCTGATCTCAACCATTATCTTCGGTCACGATCGCCAGAAATTTGCAACTCCCACCTTTTACCACCCAAACACCAATACCTCTCTATTCACCAAATTAGCTATGTCTTACGCCGACGCTGCTGCTAAGGGTCCTAAGCAGACTCCCGAGGATGTAAGTACTACGGCATGTGACATCAGCGCAGAGAAACTCAAGCTAATCAAACCCACAGGCGTAAGTCGCAAACACCACAAAATCACCGTGAAGATCGCGCGGCATGCTAATTTATATCCAGTCGCGCTCCCAACGTGGGTGGAGTCTACCACGACGAATCTGAGAGCACTGCCTCCCTCATTGATGTTGACTCTCCGCACGTCAACACCGTCGACCCCGATTTTATCAACCAGGAAGTCAAGACAACTACACAGGCTGAGCGGATAGAGCGCGAGGCCGCCGAGGCTGAGGAGCGCAAGGCTCGTGAGGCCAGTGAGAAGAAGACCAAGGCCCGCAAGGCGAAGAACAGCAGTCTATACGCCAACTCCAGCAACCCCGTGTACATCACCAACGCCGTTCTCGGTGCTCTGGTCGGAGCTGGTCTGGGTTTCGGTGCCTACCACAAGCATGCTCAAGGCAAGCTTTCGTGGGAGTTGGTCGGCCTTGTGTCAGGTGCCGTGGGTGCTTTCGGTGTTGTGGACTACTTTGCCAGCAAGTAAGTATTCTGGAGTCTTTGAATGATCGGAGAACTTCATTATCCTCTAATATATTCGTGTCATCGCTGTACCTGCACGGTGCTAACTCCTTGTCTAGGTGGTTCCTACAGAACAAGTACCCTACCAAATAGGGGTGCGCATATCAGTGTGTTCTAAATCTCATCCTGGCTTGAGTTTTGTTGTTTAATATACCATCCCTGCTTTTCTGAGACTTTGCATTCTGTACCCTTTGGCGAGAGGACGGAGTCGGATTATTGGTCTTGTACTAGTAGCCTTAACGATACCAATTTGACGCGAATGCGGTGTGAATCAATTCGTCATTTTTCTAAAATCGACTCAGCGACCACTTTCTGGCGTAGCAAACGAGAGCAAATCGAACAAATATGCAATTTAGTAAAGGAAAGAACTACAGCAATGTTAAAGCTATGCCCGAAGGCGGTCAGCGGCCAAAACACACATGTGGCCTCGAAGTGTGGGCTCACAACCTTGGATCGCTATATTCTCTCAACCTGGAGGTACCTAGGTGGATCAAACTCCCGGTGCCTTTGTTCATTAATACGTTGATTTCTTTTCTTCTTTGTATGCTCTGAAAATACGCGCCATTACGTGGAAGCTACCACCTACACCATGGTATGTCAATCGCCCTATCCAATGCAAGATGGTCACTCACGCAGATAGAATTCCCTCTTCAACTCTGCCTTGAAGCAGTCATCTGCTATCCGCCGGGATTTGGACACGTTTGCGCAGTCTCCAGCGACCTCCTCGCCCGCCCTTCAAGGTGCGACCTTCCACCTATGCGTTGAATTCTAGCTGACCTTGCTTGCATAGGCCAGATTGCTGCATCATTAGCCTCCCTATCACGAACCGTTGACGACTACTCAGCTCTGTCGAAGAAGGAGCTGATTCCGGAGAAACAAGAGAAGGCATTTGATCGGGTCAAGAATTTCCGCAATGAGTTGGGAGATTACCGAACACAATTCGACCGTCTGCGCAAAGAGCGAGAGGATGCAGTACGTTCTAATCATAGCAAAACAAGCTAGACTTGATTTTGCTCTCCTACGAGCTTCTTGACTGACCTGATTTCCCAGCAATCGTCCACCAACCGCAGTGAGCTTTTAGGCCGTCGACCGCATCACGCCGCTACTCCCGAGAATCCCTACGCACAATCCAACCTTCCCCAGGCCTCATCATCCTTTGCGCCGGCCTCCGGGCTGAGCTTTGGTGGTGGACCCGCCGACCACAGTCGTGAAAGCCATGCGCTGCGCGAACAATCTTTCTTCTCCAACACCAACACTCAATTGGATGACTTTTTGGACCGCGGACGTGCCGTGCTAGCGGATCTGGGCCAGCAGAGAGAGGTATTGAAGGGTACCCAGCGCCGACTGTATAGTGTCGCCAATACGCTGGGTGTGAGCGGAGATACTATCCGCATGGTGGAGCGACGCGCCAGACAGGATAAATGGATTTTCTGGGGCGGCGTGGTGATCTTCATCCTCTTCTGTTGGTTGGTGCTGCACTTCTTGCGGTGATCAAGGACTTGTATACTTTCCTACTTTACTCTGTAACGTTCTGTATGGTGGTCATTTTTTCTGGATTAGGTTTAGCTTTCCATCAGCGACGGCGTTTTGATTGGGGTATCAGAATCAACAATGCGATATGTGTTTTGTTCATAAGGTGTCACATGTAAAGTAAGGAACGAGTACTTAACAGCATCCCAATTCCACCCGAATTGTGCAATTGTTTGCGATTCCGCCCGAGCGTTGGGGATCGGCCGAGCACCGGGACATCGGAAGCGTGCTAAAGTGGAGACAGCTCACCGGGCCCCAATCTCTTTCCCCTTCTCATTCCCTCTCCCTTCTTCTTCCTCCATCCAACATCATCTGGAACCAGTAGACATAATGTTTGCCGCTCGCTCTACCTTCAACCTTTTCCAGAAGCGCGCCTTCTCCGCTTCGGCCAGCCAGGTACGTGATGATGAATTGATCTGTATTTACCCGCGCTAACCCTTCTACAGGCCTCCAAGGTCGCCGTTCTCGGTGCCGCCGGTGGTATTGGCCAGCCTTTGTCCCTGCTGCTCAAGCTCAACCCCCGTGTCTCTGAGCTTGCTCTCTACGATATCCGTGGTGGACCCGGTATGTGATATTGTGTCATTACCTCTGTAATCCCTTTCTAACGTGACTTTCAACCAGGTGTCGCCGCTGATCTGAGCCACATCAACACCAACAGCACCGTCACTGGCTACAACCCCGATGCTGCTGGCCTCAAGGAGTGCCTTTCGGGCTCCGAGATCATTCTCATCCCCGCTGGTGTTCCCCGCAAGCCCGGTATGACCCGTGATGACCTCTTCAACACCAACGCCTCCATCGTCCGCGACCTCGCCAAGGCCGCCGCTGAGGCTGCCCCCAACGCCAAGGTCCTGGTCATTGCCAACCCTGTATGTTCTCAAAATCATTCTATAACCCATTGATGAGCCATATCTAATATCTTGCTTAGGTCAACTCCACCGTCCCCATTGTCGCTGAGGTTTACAAGAAGGCTGGTGTCTACAACGCCAAGCGCCTGTTCGGTGTCACCACCCTGGACGTTGTCCGCGCCTCGCGCTTCATCTCCGAGGTCCAGAAGACCGACCCCTCCGGCGAGAAGGTCCCCGTTGTTGGTGGCCACTCCGGTGTGACCATTGTTCCCCTGCTGTCCCAGTCCGGTCACCCCACCATTGACGGTGAGGCCCGTGATGCCCTTGTCAACCGCATCCAGTTCGGTGGTGACGAGGTTGTCAAGGCCAAGGACGGTGCTGGCTCCGCCACCCTCTCCATGGCCATGGCCGGTGCTCGCTTCGCTGAGTCCCTCCTCAAGGCTGCCCAGGGTGAGAAGAACGTCATCGAGCCCACCTTCGTTGACTCTCCCCTCTACAAGGACCAGGGTATCGACTTCTTCGCTTCCCGCGTTGAGCTCGGCCCCGAGGGTGTTGAGAAGATCCACCCCGTTGGCCCCGTCAACGAGTACGAGCAGGGTCTCCTCGAGGCCTGCCTTGCTGACCTGAAGAAGAACATCCAGAAGGGTGTTGACTTCGTCAAGGCCAACCCTTAAAAAAGTCGCTGTATACCACCTTTAAACCAATTTTCCAGTTCTCTCCGTTTTCAGAGCGTCTGGCCTTGTATTTCTAGATCGATATAATTGACTTAATGAATATCGGTCTAATCCGTGAACATCTTACCGTAAAGAATCCTATTTCATACGTAGGGGTATTTGATTTGGATAAATTGTATTGGTTGGAAGTAGATAGCTACGTGGATAAATGCTGAAAAGGAAAGCAAGATTCCCCATTCTTGATGCCTTTCACTCCTCGGCTATGTAAATCATCAGTCACAAGTCACGAACTCCTCAATCTGAACGACACATCCGAGTAAAATCCCAAACTAGGTGTAACTACGCATCGCGTCCAGGTAACCCGTTCCACCACGAAGGTCCTGATCGAATGTCTCCGCCACGTCTAGAACCCGTTTGATATGATCCATAGATAATGGGGTCTTCTCGTTGACCGCGAGCGCCTGCGCAGTACGAACTGAATTTTTGATCTATAACTTGTTAGTTTCTGGAACAAACATTCGTCTATATTGTTGCGTAGATGAGAAGCAATTGGAGTCAGAAGGGGAATAGAGCTCTTACCTGTCGACCATTCAGTGTGTGTCGTGCCAGCACATCGAAATCGTTCTCTGAGAATTCAGCCGTCTGGACACCTTCGATACCGCGAACTCGTTCTAGGAACATCTTCCAGATGCTGCGCTTCGCCTTCGGGGCCAGGTCACCATATCGCAATGCGACGTGGATACGGGATTGGAAGGCGTCGTCGAATGTTTCGACGCGGTTTGTGGTAAGGAAGAGGATGCCCTGGAAATACTCCAGGAGACGAAGGAAGATGCTGACAAGAGCGTTGCGGTGAATGTCGTGAATGGTCCGCTTCTCTAGGAAGATGTCTGCTTCGTCGAGGAGGAGAACCGCACCCCACGAGTGAGCGATGTCGAGGATCTTGTTTAATTCTGCTTCCAATGAACGCGAGTCGGTCCCCAATTCTCCTGCACTGACCATGTACAGTGGACGTCGGAGTAGCTCGGCGATGCCTTCGGCTGTTAGGGTCTTGCCTGTCCCGGGTGGACCATGCAATACCGCAACCAGACCCTTCCCCTTGCCTTGGATTACGTCGTCAATGTTCTGGGCTGCATGGAAGGTGTGCGATTCAACAAGGGCCTTGACGATGGACTTCTGGTTTGCTGGGAGAACCAGTGAGTCGAATGCATTTTTGTCCCAGTCGATATCGCTAATACCCGAGATGGTGAACTCCAGCCACATCTTCTCTGTGAAGGCGAAACCCAATACGACGGGGCTGGCGATGAGCAGCTCCTCCTCGGTGAAATCACGACCTACGACACCTGCGCTGCCTTCAATGCGATCCATGTTCTCCTTCTGAATCTCCAAGCCGTTTTCGTCGACTTCTACCTCCACTACGCGAGGAGTCCCATCTTCATCTTCGATTACCTTGTACACCGTCCGTGGAGTATCAGATATCCCTCCTTGCTCGGATTCAGAGTCAGAATCCCCGCAGCAGCAGCCATCGCTATCACCATCTTCCATGTCACTCAACCCCGCGTCAGACAACTCGAGCAGGTCCGGATCCTTAGGCCGGACTGTGCTTATGGGGTAGTTAGGATTGATTCGACGGTGGATGGCTGGATCAATCATCACTCGGCTTTCGATGTTGACCTTGCCCACAGAATGGCGCTTTTTCTTGTAAAATGCCATTCCTTTGTGGAAGCGGTAGTTCATACCGCGCAGAGCCACGAAGCGCTTGCCGCGCTCGACAAGACGTGTTCGCAGTCCCTCGGCATCACGGTGGTATTGGAGCGGGAAACAGGCGAGGCTGGTGATCTTGCGTGCCCCCTTAAATGAATCTACTTCAGCGGCCATGCTGCCAAATCCAAAGTCTTTTCCGTCATACTCCAGGTATCGACCCTCGATGCTGTACCATTGTCCTTTCATGAAAGAGGATTCCTTGATGGCGTATTCGATCTTGAAGGCTCGGGGCTCATCGGTGTTGCCGTATGTTGGGGTATATGCAATGGTATTGGGCTTAAAGAGAGCCCAGAGTAGATCGAACGTGATGGTGTTTGCCTCGAGAAGAGGGTAGAGGGTCTTTTTGATGTTCGCATAGTCGGTGTCAAGATACTTGATCAGTACTTTGAGGTGGGCCGCTTTGGTAGCAGCTGCTTTGCGCGCTTTTCGTTTCTTTTCGTTGCGCGATTGCTGCTTGAGATCTTTCATGTACTGTCTTGATTCTTCCAAATACAGAAACAACATATTTGGGTCGACTACTGCGGGCTCTTCGACGAGACTGACACCCTTAACGCCATCCATCACCTTGGCCAGCGACTCACGCAGGGGCTTGCTCTTGATATCCACCACTACATCGAGGAATTTGTTCTCCCAATTGAACTTGCGACGCACTGTGAAGATGTACTGGTCCCATTCGTCCGCATCGGGATCGTCCACCGTCTCGGTCAGCTTGTACTTGTGGATCGTGCTATCCCACACTGGAGGAAAAAATCGTTAACGAAGTCCAGGTAAGACAGAGCATGGGCCTGGGGATGACTCACATTGATCTACTCGCTTGAATGCCACCTTGGAGGCTGGCTTCTTCTTCTTTGACCGCTTCTCCCGCCGAGTCTCACCCGGAGAATCGGTTGTACCAAGATCATCACTAGTCTGATCCCGCAGTCGCTTATGTCGCTTCTTTACCGTGAGCTTCGAGACCAACTTTCGTAAAAGCTTCTCATCCAACGACGAATCCGATTCATACGAGTCCGACTCGGCATCCGAATCGTTGGAGGTATCCGAAATCGAATCAGCAGCTGCCGACTTGCGACCACGCTGCTTGCGCTGCTTCCGCTTTTTCTTATCCTTTAACGCTCGTTTGGCCTGAGCCTTGGCTCGCATCCGATGTTTCTTGCGCCGCTCCGGCTCCGAGTCACTCGCGATTGAGTCCGTGACTGAAGTGTCGGTGTCAGTGTCACCAGTGGAAAGCGAGGAATCCGAGTCCGATGATTCGTCCACATCCCGCTTCTTGCTTTTAATTTTCTTTTTCTTCATGCCGTCCATCTTGTCGTGCTTCTTGCATCCTGTCCCTACCATGGGCGAGGTTTCCGTGACTGGAGAGGTAGCAGCATCTTTGACCGCTACTTCAGAGACGGGAGGCGGCGAGCCATTCACTATTTTGATGGTTTCAGTGGATGGCTCAAACTCGTGCTTGATGTCTGCGGTGTTGGTGATGGGCTCAGCCATGGTGGAGCTTGAAGCTTGAACCAAAGTGGGGAAACGAAGTGTGGAGGCTAGTGGAGTTGGGGTCCGCTGGGGTCTGAATTGGAAGGCTGATTTATTCCGCCACAAGGATGAGGAGGGAATGAAAGTGAAGTTGAAAGCTGGCGAGCAAAGGAAACCAAAACCAAGGGAAATGAGAAGCAGAGAATAGGCACGTTGCAGAGAAAGAGTAGGGTGAGACGGAGGGTTTTAGTCTGGCCGGGATCACAGTGCAGGTGGAAAGAAGGAATCAACGACAAAGTGAAAGGGTCAGAAGCCAATCAAGAGCTCCCACGAATGTGACTGCGTTGGCTTATGTTAAGCTGCTAGACGCCTCATGCTACCATGCGTTGTCATTTGACGAGCGGCTCTGCCTTATTTACTCGGTCACACGGGTTGGGTTGATCCTTGTGCCTAAAGTGCGTCGGAGTAATCTAGATGAATTAGAGGTTAGAGATGCTTCTCCTCCTTATGTAGAAGCTATCTAGTTGGTGAATACCACCGAGGTATTTCTTGGGGTGAATGCATTGCTGCCTCAAGCTATAACACTTGCATTAACTTACTTACACATCTCCGGCGCTTACAAAGCCACATTTCACCCATGCATGTATGCCAAGGAAAACCATTCCCCTGTACATATGATCTCTTTGACGACCAATGAAATTTACAAACCTAGACGATAAAGAGGACCAGATGATATTGGACTGGGTGGATTCCAAACCGAGCTGAGCTCCAAGCTCAAGGTGGAGACATCATTGCCCCACTAATAACAGGGCAAGGGATCTATTGGACCACACCGCTTATTGACACAGTGAGGCTGTTGGATCCCATTTGGAAATAATTACTGCCTCAGATGAGTCAGAGAAGCCGAAAGTCATGAATGATTCTGGAGTATTGTCGCTCTAATGCTAATTTCCGTTCAGATTCAGATGTACATATCACGAGCTTTGCAACTTCCATGTTCCACCCGGAACATGCGCCGTACCATTCACAAGTCGAACCCGCTGCCCAGTCTGAGAGATCAAAATCCCTTCAATACCAGGAAGTTGAACAACTCCCGCAGTAGAGGACGGAGTGCTAAATGAAAACCGACTGTACCGCTCCCCAGAGGATCGCTGAAGCGCCACCGAGAAAATCCCATGAGCAGAAGCCAGACCAGCATCAACGGTGGTCAGATTCCCAGGTTGAGGCGCTATAATCCAAGACTTACCCGCCGGTTCGGTAAATCGAATCCCTGCGGCGTATGCAGTGAGCGCATATGTTGGACCTGTTGACCAACCATGAGCATGTGAGATCCGCGCATCATCGATGTAGGGCGCGTAATGTATGGATCCGTCTGTCGAGTACCCCTCGATGAATGTGGATTGGGTCATCTTGGAGTCTAGAAGCATGTATCCCCATTGCAAGCGAAGGAGATCTAGTGCTGCATTGGGTTGTCCAGCAATATAGTGTGCTTGGAGCTCGAAGCCGCCTATAAATGGAGAGATCGTAGCGCCAGCTTCGGGGGCCGGGGCCCCGTAGGGACCCCAGCGGGCCTTAAGGGCGGCGGATATTGTTTTGCGTTGGGTTTCTGATTGGGTGATATTGGCTTTGATGGCCCAGGTGTTTCCATCTTGAGGATGGAGACTCGTGGTTTGGTTATCTCGGTACATTCCTGCTGAGGAGTCCCAGAGGAGTTTGTTCGCGCCAGATTTGACTCCTGCTGCGACGCTTGCCCAGTGGGGATTCACGGAGGTCTGGTTCAACTCTTTTGCGAGATCTTGGGCCTCGTTTAGAACGAAGTAGAGGATTGAGTTGGCCTCGATGTTCTGATTTTGTTAGTAATGACTTACTAGTACCCATTGGCTGGGAGAATCGGACTTACATGACCTCCCATTCCATATCGCAGCCAGTCGGCAGACAATGTTACGTTGGCCAGACCGGTGCTGTCAACCGACTCCAATGCCCACTTCACCCCAAGAACGTATTGGCCCCAATAGCTTAATGCCCATGCTTTATCTCCTGAGAAACGATACAAGAAGGACATGCCGATGAGGTTATGTAGATGATAGGTATAGCTCGCGCCGAAGCTGAACGGGGTGCCAGCATAGGGTAGTCGACCATCAGCCTGCTGCAAAATAAACAACGACTCCAATCCCATCCGAATACTGTACAGATCGCCAGTGCTGACGGCGATGCTTTCAAGAGAGATAGCCATATCCCCTGGCCAGACGAGCCGATCGCGCTTCGCTCCATCGGTGATGGTACTGGTTCCATTCGTAATCGTGTAGTTATTGTACCAATTGTTCATTTCCGGCAGAGAGATATCGTCGCTCTGTGACGTGATGGAGTCGCCGGCCGTCGGCTCGATAGTACACAGCTGGTTCGTATATGCGCCGGCATACCAGATCTTATTGATCAGCTCATCGTCGGAGTGGAACCAGCCCGTATATTTTCGAAGATTTTGGTCCGGTGCGGAAGTGAGGTTCACGCGGAGAGCGTCTAGAACGACCGTGGCACTGGTGTTACTCGCAACTGTCAGATACCGGAAGGCACCCCGTTGGAATTTGGTAGCTGGCGTGTATTTTCCTGCACCCTTGCCGACATTGAACCACAATGGTCTGTCGAACCCAGAATTACCAGTCGCATCACTGTATTCGCTGCTGATCCAGAGACTGGACTCGGTAAATGTGACAGACAAGAATGCCGATGATGATGAGGCGGAGCTGACATCTAGGGATACTAGACCAGCGACATTCTTGCCAAAGTCCAAGGTCACAGATGAAACGCCATTGAAGGTGGCCCCTTTACCAGAGAATTGCACTAAGGAGTTTGCATTTGTCACGGATCCATTGACTTGGTAAACTGATGCTGGGAAGAGGTCTCGTGAACTTGGAGCTAGAATGTACTCCTCGTATGGCACATGCGATGCGGCCGCCACCAACGGTAGCAGCAGAAGAGTCACCCCGAACATTGAAGGAAAGGTTGGAAGAAACTGCCGATGGGCTGATGAATTCAGTGTTCGGAATCAGTCTCCCTTTTGTATCCAGCCCGCCCTGTGCCATGTCCCTTGCCCGCTAGTCGAGACCTGGGCTTTCCGCAGGTTGGGTGGCGATCCAGAGTCTCGGTGTATTTTCACCCCGGAATGCGGAGTATGAGGTATCCTGCAAGTCTCCGCAATTTTGAAAAACTTGGCTGGTAGTTTGTCGGTTGATCAACACTCCGATCTGACGAATGTGGGGTTTGCTCCATTTCCCCACACTGTGTGGCCATTCTGGTGCCTATTTCCTGGGGTCTCAGCCGAAGTTGAGCCGAGGTGGATGATCTATATACAAAAGAGTGTTATGATTGATTAATGTTACATCGCTAGTCAACTCTGTTTCTGCAGCACACCTCATGAGGTAGCTCTAAAGGTTTTCATGTTGCAGCACGATAGAGACACACAGTCCCCCACAGGCAAGCCAGAAAAAGCAGCAAACCATGGGTGGCAACAGGGTGGGTTTTGCGGCTAGCACCATGAAAGGGGTGGAAGATGTCTTCGCGAGGCTGGCCATTGTCGGGCTTGTAGATACAGATCGGTGTCTCACGACCCAGTATCGCGTGAAGGGCCAGTGCCATTGAAGGCCCCTGCAAATGGAAGTCAAGAGCTACCTCGAACCAAGTAAGAATCTGGCAGTTTTTCAATGAGGACTTGTATGCAATAAAGCCTGCAGCCTTTCAAAATGGAAGAAGAGATATACTCGAGATCCAAGAGATTTGTACACAAAGCATAACAAAGCCAATCATAAGAGCTTTGTGGGGCCGGGTATTATAGCCTTGTCCTTCAGGCTTCCACATGAGAATAGAATTGGAACTTTCCCATAGTAGATTAGCGTCATGAATCCATTGATCTCAACTATTGCGCAACCTCCAATCTGTCATAGCAACGTGGAATGCCTTTGGTTCAGTACTCGGATTCTGAGTCAGAGTCAGATGAAGCAGATGTTCTGACACCGTCAGCCAAGAGGCCCTGTCACAAACAATCGACCTCGGACAAGACATCGAGTCTGCCCCCTCTCCCAGCAACATTCCGTGATTTATATGCCTCGACTACACGTGTTAGCACTCAAGATGATCCGAGCCTTCATGGGGGTCGAAAGCGGGTCATCCCTCATGTCGAGGGAAACTGGCCAACTCATGTCTACCTTGAATGTAGGTGTATGTTACCTTTCAGTCTGACAGAGCACTGATCTTACTAGTGTACCCATCAAAGGAGGAGCTGACCCTCCTTGGAAATTTGCTCCCTCAGCCATCACCCTCAAAGTTGGGAATCCAAAGTCTCGTACACAGTGACCTAGGCGCGCAGCTGCCACTCCATATCAGCCTATCCCGGCCAGTTGTTCTTCGCACCGAACAGCGCAGCTCTTTTGAGAGATCCTTGCAGACGGAAATTGAGAGCTCTCGGATAGCGCCGTAAGTCTGAACCTCTATCTTTCATGCCGACAAGATAGCTAATTGCGAGATAGATTTGCATTGACACCTAATGGCCTCAAGTGGGTGTCCAACTATGAGCGGACACGTTGGTTTCTTGTACTTCGTATTGCTAAACCAGAACATGACAGTTTGAATGGTCTATTACGTCTTTCGAATTGTGCCCTGGCTCGATTCGACCAGCCTCCTCTCTATGCATCTCATGGTACTCCACATAATCAGGACTTCTCCGATTATTTTCACATATCACTTGCATGGGCACTGAAAGAGCCAAATACGGAGGAGAAGGACCGTGTTGCAACGTCTGATCTGAAACCATTACAGGATCTTCGAGTCCGGTTTGATAGCGTCAAGGTTAAGATAGGGAATAATGTCTCGAGCATACCTCTACCAACGAACACTTGAGTCACGTTGAGATGAACTTGACTTCGAGCAGACTATCATATTATAATATAGAACAATCAAAAAAAAAAAATACATCTTCAGATCAAGTACAAAAATTTGCTTGTTGGGCTGGAGCGAGGCGTTACGTAACCATTCAGTCGCGTCCGCGTCGCGCTAAAACCTCCTCCCTTTACAATTCTCCCGAAACCCACGATGCAGATCCCAACAGTCACCTTGGTAAGATGCTATCTCCCCTGGTTTCCTGCATTTATTTGATGCTGAAATTTCGTTTCTATTGCAGGAAGACCTCCAGGCGTTTCAAGTGCAGCACTTCCCGGGACACGAAATAGTCAGCGCTCCCGCAGACGAACCCGAATATGAAGACGTTGGCGACGATGAAGACCTGGGCTATTATCCCGATGGAGTGAAACGGACTCTCACTGATGAACAGATCCGAATTTTTAGACACAGCGAGATCCACTCGTTGCTACGCGTAAGGCAACTCGAACAAGACGATGTCGAATACGAAGCTCGTCAAGAGTTGTTAGAGAAGGATCACGATACAGTCGCGGAGATGAAGTCCCAACAGGAAGGCTCGGCCTCCAAGGATGATAGGAGCAAGGAAGTCACAAACAAAACAAGCGAGGAGGAGCTCGTTTCTGCTGCTAAGAAGTCCAAAAGACCAGCTGGACACGGAACGGATAGCACCATGTCTGAGCCCCTCATTTATGAGGAGAGCAACCAGACACCATCTGGCCAAAAAAAGCAATCGTGGAATCAGAATCCATACCCTGGGCGAAGGATCATCTCCTATGACGACTGAACGGCCAGGTAGCAGCACCTCAGTGTCTCGAACAGCCTATGAATCAGCCCAGAGCTCTTGGTTTCACGGCGGTACTGCATCTCGTGGAATATCGATCTATTGCAAAGAGGTCTTCTCATGCGGTGAGTTGGTTAAAGTGCTATGTTTGCTCTCATTCAGTCTTTTCGCTTCTTTTCTTTTTTCCTTTTTTACGCTCTTTGCTTGCCTCTCCCTCCTGCCTAGCATGACGAAACAATCATCCTTAGTCGGAAATGCCATACCATTCACGGATGCGTAAGGCTTTGACGACTCTAATCTTCTCTCTGAAGGCGCTTCTGGACCACTTTTGACTATTGCAATTTTGGAATGGGATCACTTGCTAAATGTGACTAGTCTTAAACATCATTTCCGAGTAAAACAAGGCGGCTATAACGCCAAGCCCAATGAGACGCAGCATTCAGAGCTGATGTTATGCGGCTTGCTATGCACGAACCTCTGCCCAGATGAATCCATGTGCTCGACTTCCCCCGATCCACTGATGATAAGAATTGGCAGCCCCAACCGCGAGCTTCTCCAGAAAAAGTCAGCCCACAGAAAATCGAAGACCGGAGCTTCCAGTCATCATGATTTACGATGGCATGTCGCAAAACCCGACGGCACGTGCCCGACGAGTTGCGAATAAAGGAGGTCAGTGAGGTTGGATCAATTTAGAAAGACAACCTTCTAGTTGTCAAGGAAAGAAGTTGATGCTATCTAATGAAATTTTGAATGTCATTAGTGATGCTGTACATGCAATCAACTTCTGCGCCGATAGCTTGGTAGAGAAAAACAGTGCTTTGTTCTTGTCTGCGATGCAGCTGGTGCTGAAGATCCTGACTCGTCAAGACTCCAACAAGTTGCCTTGCCTACCTACAAGCCTCACAGTTATGTAAAGACATCAGCTATCCCCGTAGCATTTGTCGGACAATAGTACCCTTGAATATTTGTACCTTCAAACGACAAAAATGAATTGTAAGAAATTAAATTCAGATAACGACAAAGTTGTCTTCCATTTCTCTGTATTATCTCCCTGCCAAACTAGTACGCCTGATCAAAGTCATGTCTTCGTCAACATATTCCGCCTAATAATCTAACCCTGTTTGCTCTCTGAACTTGCATAGTTCCACCTACATGCACTTACCCAGCACAAGCATCGGGTCGAACATACAACCTCCGCTGCAACACATTGAGTGTTCGTAACATTCCACTCCAGTGTTCATGCACATATTGACATCGTCATTAACGACTTCTGCATGGCAGAGGTCCCGGCTGCACCGTGACCCTCCGGAAAGATCGCAGCAAATTTCTCCAGACATGCACTCGGCAGAAGACGAGCACAGAGCACCCAGTGATCGCTTTGGCAAACATTTAACGTGCCCATTATTCTCAGTGCAGTATCCCTCGCGACATTGATGGTCCTCGGTGCACTCAGAACCCAACTTCAGGAAGCGGCCCATCTGGCAGGTCATGTCCTTCTTCTCGGAGCAGAACAGATGGCCGCCGAGGTTGAAGTGGCATTCACGATCGGAATTGCACTTGTCACCGACACATTGGGACATATGCATAGTGGAGACGTGGCCGTTGTTATTCGAGATCTTGGTCGAGACGTCGACCATCTCGCACTTGACGCTCTCTACCATTCCACCAAGGTAGGAGGTCAGCATCGCGTTCTTATGCGAGCGATCGAACAGTCTGTAGTGCGAGCGGTCGAATGCGACCATCACATCTTGGCAATTTGAATCACTGTTTCTGTTACTATGTGCCTATGGAGATGGACAAGTTCTATCAAATACCTGTACATGGTGCACATGGTCTTCTTGCCTGCCGTTATGGCACAGGGAATATAAATGGACCCAAAATTATGGTATCTAGCAAGGTGAGCAATATGAGGGATGAAATACCTGGTAGACTTACAAATCATCTGTGCTCTTGAGCGGTTGGCACGCTCCATTCATCGGCATCGCTTTTTGGGAACTCCAGTCGCCGTATCTCTGACTGGTGAACAAGCGCGGCGTGGAAGCGGGCCGGTCGAGTGTAGTCATCTCAGACACATCCTCAAACAGACTTGCCACGACTCCCGCCAAGGCCGTCAAGGGAAGAGAAAGAAGGATGAATCTCATGGCCATGTTGACAGACTCGCCAAGCAACTTTGGAACTTGGATGAGTGTGAATGAAAGATTGGATAAAGAGAAAGAGGCCAGGATTTATATCAACAAACCTGCAACATTGGTACCTTCAGTGCTTCTAATATCGAGAAGTGAAACAAGTTCCCGAGTCCACTGGTATAGTATAGCGAACGGGGATCCTGGGAACAGCTTGTCATACGATGGTGCCGGAGGATCCGAGGCATACCCAATGGCTTCTTGCGCCGTTGAGCGTATCTGATGCGATCCAACGAAGCCGATGCCGAGAGATCTGGTGTCTTAGAACTGGATCCCTGTATTTAAAATATAATTTTGACCGAGCGATCCATCCATAACCAACGGCTTTAACAACCGGCTTACTGAATTGATAGGCAAGCTTTAATCAAATTCTGGGCAGGACGGAGGGCTTGGTGCAACTACTGGGTCAATTCTGGTTCACACCAACTCTACTTCAGATAAACTATTGTGATGCCAGTTTAATGCTCCAGTCCATGTAGTTGAGTTACTCCATGTTGAATCTTCGCTTAAACACGAAACAGTTTCTTTTGCAGTAATATCTTCGGCAACTTACAGGGTATTCTAAGGTCACGGTGGTCAGTAGCACGGCCCCCAGACTCGAACCCTTGTACACGGCAAATGGTAACACGTTCTTCAATTCCAAGGCTGGCTTATAGGGATATACAACTGGGCATGCACGTATTGAACCATCTGGTGTTACTAAGTCTGTAATTTAATTTAAGCAACGTTGTGTTTGCTCTAGAAGACCTATCAATCCACCAAACAAGCCCTGTATACCTGTGAACAGCAAACATGCTGTTACCACGTGCATCGAAATTGTATTTCCATCCTAGTCCAGGCTTACCTACACCCTGTACTGTCATCAGCCTGGACAGGTGACCCACAATCGCCTTTTCTACACACAACTGTTGTCCTTGCCACGGAAAGTCAATTCCAAATTGGCTAATTCAGCGAGGAGTTGGTGAGTAGTAGCTTTTGAATAAGAAGCGAAAAGGCTATGATTTCATTGACAGTACATGACAACCTTGAGTAGGTTTCCAGGGCGGGAGACCTATATTATCGCAGTAAAGATCCCTAAATTTTCGCTTTTAAGCTCCACAATAGCACCGGCAGAAGTGTCACTGCTGCCCGAGAATATGCTAAAGAAAATCAGAAATTACCAGTACTTCTTCACAACCCACCTCTAGGCGTTTCAAAGTATATGTAAATGTATTCAGCCATAAGTTCAAGCTTGACAGATCAATGCTGTTCTTCCGGGGGTAACGCAATATGTACAGCACGCTCGGCATAAGCCTGGTTTTGGGCATTTCTATCCGCAATAAACGAGGTGATATGCTCGGGAATCTCAGTGACCAAATTTCCATCGCTGGGAATGGGCTCTCCAAACTTTTCCCACACAGGAATCACCCCAGTCCAGATGCGTTTGGTAACACCACCATTTTCCGTATCCTTGCGTTCATCGGATACTCCACCATCCCGGATCTTGCCACTGCCAGCAACAATCTCGACTTTGAGAATCACAGTAGACGACATTTCTGCCCGGTCGGGGGTACTCGTGAGTGATCCCAACGATCCGCGACAACAGAATTGGTGATCAGCTTCATGGCCCACAGTTTCTCCTCTTCAGATGTGACCAGCTTTGCGTATCCATGCAACGTTGCCGAACGGTAGTTGTAGTTGTGAGAGTTAGGGGTGAGAGAGAGTACTATTCCATCGACTCGACTGGTGGCAATGCAGATTGGGAGACCCTGTTCTTTGGAACCGGAGTTGCGGGCTAGGTTCATGATGCGTGAGCTTACATAGCCGTGGAGATAGCATTCAAGTGGTTCGTCGATTGTCGACGAAGGGTATTCAAACGATCCCATTTGTCCGATCATAGGCAGGATAGTGGGAAATGGGTCCTCTGGACCAGGGTTGAAGGAGACATTCAGCACCTGGGATGTATTGATGATGGAGTGGATTGCACCAAGGTCGTATGTTGCTATCAAAAAGAGGTTAGATGGCGGATGATAGTTTAAATATCTCTAGATTTCTCATACCACGATGCTTATACCGTTTCACCGTGTTAGAGACGCCCTTTGGGTACGTCAATGTCCGACCCATATTGTTTTATTTTCGCAAAATCTTTCTGACAACAGAATAGATATTGTGATAGAGCTGTTCAATCGATTAGGTTGCCACGAATTTATACTCATATGAAAGACAAGATAGGGTAAACTTCCGACACGCATCCAGTGACCCGTTTGAGTATGTCCAGCCGAGCCAGACTTTCCTGCGATTGGTGGCGCACACTTGAACTGCACAGATCTCTGGAGCATGAGGGGTGTCAGCAATGTCCAATCGGTTGGCCCTAATTGGTTCTCGCCTGGCTGTATGTAGCGGGGATTCTAAATAGTGGAGACAGCGTATACTCCAAATCGATTTGATGCACAAGTCTCCGGCACGAGGCGGCAACATGCAATGTTTGCCTACACAGTCAAAATACCCGCGAAATATCCGCTATCCAGGTGATCTAGCGGAAGCTTGGATGGTACTGAGTAAGTATGCTGAGTCCATTTGTGATGTTGAGAGCTTATACGCCCACATCGTTTTTAGGATTCTTGAGTTCGAGTACTTATCAGAAATTCTTGGAGCATTTGATCTAGAGTGAACTATAAGACAGTGCGAGATAATGAAGCAACGTAAATAAATTGACGTTCGTGATGACGTTAGCATTAAGCGCACGATTTAGCCATTGTCCCAGAAGGGGAGATCTACTAAACCCACCTCGGCCCCTTGAGAATGGACTATGCTAATATGGGAATTTACGTGTCTTCTTCCAGTCATTGGGGCTTCTCGCACCTTTAAATGAAATAAGGATTCTCCTGATTCGCTTTTCCGCCCATCTTCAGCAACCTATTAACCCCAGACACAAATTCACGCAGAACTCGAGAAACTCACAAAATGCCTCGCAAACTGCCTAAAGAAAGACCGGACAAGTGGAGCCATTTAACTGATAAACCGACCAGCTCAACGCCAGGCTATCTCAGTGAGATATACTATGGTGAAGCCTACCGAGTTACGTCTGGTAAGTCCTGAGCCCAGAAGAGATCCGTCAACATGGACTTACGATTTCAAGAACCAAGTTATGGACCCAACAAGGGACCGTCTGCAGCAGAGCTTGATAAAGCTTTGTCCCCAGTGGAGATAATTGACAGGTCGAGCAAGACTTGGTGGGAAAGAGCTACTCAAACCTCGTTATGTACACTCAGTGCCGGAATATTCCTTTGCGTACTTTTCTGGGTAGTCCTGATTCTTATTTTCTCCATGGCGATGGGATATATTAAGACGCCTTTCGGAAAATCGCGAACAACCCTGGCCACGGAAGGTGAAGAGGTGCCTGGTATGAATGAGACGTCGATTATCCAGACACCAACGAACGCGTCAGTTCCAGTGACAATGGTCTCCTCCACTGAAGGACTCCCATATAGTTCACTACAGACCAAATTTTTGACTCTGGTCAAAACGACCCCTCTGGAACAACCGACTATTCAGATTTAACACATGTGAAATGGCTTGATGAGTTGTTGGGAATGGATATGAGTTGTAATGGATGGACTAAACTTGCTATTGTATATTCTTCATCGTGCTTTTGAGATCTCAACTCACTCAGCGTGCGCTTCAAAAGCTTACGTATGCGACTCTTATTGTTGAAATGATTGTTTGGGTGTTATTATGTGTACTTTGTTTGTTCTTTTTCAATATTATGTCTTGATGCCCAGTTGGTTAAACATTGTGTGGAAGACATTACCTAGGTAGCGAACCTCTTGTCAATCCATTATAAAGCCAATAATTATATCCATATTTGTGAGATCGAGCAATTGCCTTGATCACCTTGAGATGTACATGTATACATGATGCCGGATCCATGACCATATAGCCGATTCGGTAGCTAATCAATGCAGATGATGAAGTTCTCAAGAATTTCGGCTGACTAGAAATTTTGGCTCACTAGGATAGTATTAATTCGAGGAAGTCCAGTCATGTCCGTTCAATCTCATCCGAGTCCAATCCATGTAAGTGACGGCTCTACACTTCACTGTTATTGCGGGTAAAAAGAATCCCGCTTGCCGGTTACGTCATATCGTTGGCCTCGGCCTGTCGGCGTTCAAAAGTAGCTCCGATGACCGAGAACTTGCGTCAACCGGCGCGTCCTAAATTGCGATTCAATCCCATTTCTTCCATTTGCAAGAGTACACAAAATGTCGGCTTTGAGAATATCTACAGCTTCATTATCGCGCAAAGCGATCACTGCGTGCAGGCCACGGGTCTACCTGGGAGTGCGCTGCAACGTGCGACCGGTGCTTCCGACTGTTCGGTCGAACTACTCAACGAGCGCGCCGCGACTGTCTCTTGCTCCTAAGGTCGAACGTGGTGGATCGAAGGTCTTTAAGGATGCTGATGCCGCAGTCGCTGATATCAAGAGCGGTTCGACGATCCTGAGTTCCGGGTTCGGGCTGTGCGGGGTTGCCGGTTAGTGAATCGCGGAGACGGGGAAGCAACCGTGCTAATGTTTACCTGTTGTAGAAACGCTTATCAATGCCATGGGCCGGCGAGGTGCAGATCAATTGCATTCTTTAACGGCTGTCTCAAATAACGCTGGTGCCGCTGGCAAGGGAGGACTCTCAACACTATCACAGAATGGACAGCTGAATCGGTTGATCCTGTCCTACCTGGGTAATAACAAGGTCTTGGAAAAGAAATATCTGTCGGGTGATATTGCGATCGAGCTTTGCCCTCAGGGGACATTGGCTGAGCGGTTACGTGCTGGTGGTGCCGGTATTCCGGCCTTTTTCACTCCGACTGGCGTTCGTATGTTGGCACGGGGATCCACCATGGAAATCCATATCTGACCTTTATAGACACCTTTATCGAGGAGGGCAAGATTCCCGTTCGCGTGGATGAGTCGGGTAAGGTTTTGGAATCGGGAAAGCCGCGCGAGACACGTGAATTCAACGGCAAGAAATATTTGATGGAGACCGCCTTGACAGGTGATGTGGCTATTCTGCGCGCGTGGAAGGTCGATGAGGTTGGAAACTGTGTTTTCCGGTACGTCCTTCGGCTCGTATCCTCAGCTCATATACTTATGCATCGAAATCAGGTACACGACCAAGGCCTTTGGCCCGATCATGGCAAAGGCTGCCACCCTGACCATCGTGGAAGCCGAGAACATCCTTCCGGTTGGATCCATTGACCCCAATGATGTGGACTTGCCTGGTATCTTCGTTGACCGAATCGTGCCGGCCACTGACGAGAAACACATCGAGAACAAGAAGTTGCGGGAGAGTGAGACCGAAAGCGCGGAGGGCTCGACGAAGAGTCAGGCTCAAATTGAGCGAGAGCGCATTGGCCGGAGAGCGGCTAAGGAGTTGAAGCAAGGATTCTATGTGAACCTGGGTGTTGGTGAGTAATGTCAAAACCTTCGTACTGTATAGCTACTCACAATTCTAGGTATCCCTACCCTTGCTCCGTCCTTCTTGCCCAAGGATGTCAAAGTCTGGGTTCAATCCGAGAACGGAATCCTCGGAATGGTGAGTTGATACAAAATAATTTATCACATTGATTGGTGACTGACTTCTTCCAGGGACCATACCCGACCGAAGAGGAGGTTGATGCGTGAGTTTTCTCCCCATTTTCGTTAGCTTCGTCTCTAACACTCGTCAAGTGACATCATCAACGCCGGAAAGGAGACCGTGACACTGATCCCTGGCGCCGCCACATTTGACAGCACTGAATCCTTTGGCATGATCCGTGGTGGCCATGTCGATGTGTCGATTCTCGGAGCCCTGCAGGTCAGCGCGAACGGCGACTTGGCGAACTATATGATCCCAGGCAAGGTTTTCAAGGGTATGGGTGGTGCAATGGACCTTATTTCGAACCCTGACCAGACAAAGATCGTGGTCGCGACAAGCCATGTGGCGAAAGATGGATCGCCGAAAATTGTGCAAAAGTGCAGTCTGCCTCTGACTGGTGCGAACGTCGTTAGCACTATCATTACTGACTTGGTGAGTGAGCCGAACTGTTTTTTTGAGTGATTCGAACTAACGTGTACCAGTGCGTCTTCCAAGTGAACCGGGCTACCGGTGAGCTCACTTTGACTGAGCTTGCTCCGGGTGTTGAAGTGGAAGAAGTCCGCAGCAAGACGGATGCCAAGTTCACTATTGCGGATAAACTGGAGATCATGGAGTAAGACACTTGAATATAGAGTGTTGTGTAAATCATTTAAACATCATAATCTTCGTCTTCAATCAGATAAGCGGAGAACAATCCAGAAAGAATAGTGAATACTTTCATTCGTTTCGGATCTAAGTTAAGCCTGCTATCGTGATATTCCTAACTCAGCCAATATCGCCTCGTTATGCTCGCCGACCTCAGGAACCGATCCCATCCGAGCCCCAAATCCACCTTTGTCTGCCGACTTAGTAGACCCAGGCGGTAAAAGAGCTTCTACTGGGCCAGTGGGGGTTTGAACCTTAGTCCACCGATCGCGAGCCTTAAGCTGGGCATGTTTCCAGACCCCTTGCATATCATTGACACTGGCGTTAGCGATGGACGCAGCATCAAGTCGCTCAATGGTCTGTTCAGCAGTCAATGTCGCAAAGACTTCGTGAATGGTTTGCTTCAGCGCGTCGCGATTTTGTGTTCTGAGCGAGTTACTGGAGAACCGACTATCCGTAGCCAGCCCCGGCTGACAGAGAACGTCATTGCAGAAGTTGACCCATTCTCGTTCATTCTGGATACCCAGCATGACAGATTGACCATCACCTGTTGCAAAGGGTCCATATGGGTAGATGGCTGCATGCGATGCGCCGGCCGGGACTGGCCCGGGCGAATTGTTGAAGGTGTAGTACATCGGAAAGCCCATCCACTCAACCATACTCTCCAACATGGAAATATCAATCCGACAACCTTGTCCGTCCATGCCACGTTGTAACAGGGCAGAAAGAATATTGCTGTAGGCGTACATTCCTGCGGAAATATCCGCAATCGAGATACCAACCTTTGCTGGCTCTGTCCCAGTACCAGTGACAGAGAGCATTCCTGCTTCGCTCTGGATAAGAAGATCATAGGCCTTCTTGTCACGATAAGGGCCATCTTGCCCATATCCGGAGATGTCACAGACGATCAGAGAGGGGTGTTTCTCCTTTAGCGCTTCGTGCGATAGTCCCAATCGAGCTGATGCGCCCGGTGCCAAGTTCTGGACTAGCACGTCGGCTCGTTCCAGGAGTTTCATGAGAATTCCATGATCTTTTTCGTTCTTGAGGTCCAATGCCAAACTCTCCTTGGAGCGGTTGGTCCACATGAAATGAGAAGACATACCATTGACACGGTTGTCATATTGGCGGGCGAAGTCTCCCACTACAGGTCGTTCAACTTTGATGACACGAGCTCCCAGGTCAGCCAATTGACGTGTGCAGAAGGGTGCTGCAATAGCCTGTTCTAAACTGATAACAGTGATACCAGCAAGAGGAGCTGGACGATGTGTGGAAGCTGCACTTGATTGCTGTCGCCCCAATTGCGATGGACTGCGCAAGGTCCGTGCTGATAACCGCGCGAAAGCAATGCGCGGGGGCTTCATGGTTAGTAGAGATATAGTTGAATGCTTGAGTCATTATAAGAAAGAACGATCTCATATACTATGCGCTGACTAATAATTACAAGCTCGTCGGGAAAGTGAGTCGGCTATATGGCGTATCCGAGGAATCCCCGTGTGACTCGGCAATTCGACTCGCGCTGAACAGTAGCCAATGAAACATCACTGGAAGTAAGAAAGCTTGACCTACAATGTACTTATTTCCTGACGCTTGGTATAAGTCAGTTTCGTGATTGCCCGCAGCTCAAAGCATTAGCCAGGACCGATACTACTCATCGCATTGGCTCGAGGACCCCCTGAGTTTCTAACGCCCGAAAATCCAGTAATCCTTTCATTGTGATTCAAAATTGACGAAGCTCGTCAGATCAGATCACCAAATCAAATTCTTGCAAGATGTCAAATTGTGACAATGTGGATAAGAAAGTGGAGGTAGAGGCAGCGGGGGAAACATTTGTTTACCTTGGTTCACCCGCATTTAACCTGTATATGGGAATCCTCAAGTTCAGGACCACGAACGGAGACCGTCCATATTAGTACTCTATCCTCGATGCATTAAACAAAGAACGAGGCGTAAATTGTCGAGTCAGGCCACCTGCGTTAAATTGTGGCGGAGCCCGATAATACAATATAATTGGTCAGAAGCAGGATCTGCAACACCACTGCCCCATTGCCCCCGTTCTCCGTCACCTTGCGGCTTCGAGCAAATCCTTCAGGGCTGAATGTTCTCCAATCCCTCATGGATATATTCATTTTGTGCTCCGTTGGCGTAGTGTTCGTTCTCTAAAGCTTGTTGTTTGACAGCTTCCTATATACCCACCTCTTGTCCGCCGGCGACTTCTGACATGACTGTACGATATGCAACCTACCCCGTCTGAGTACGGTGGGTTGGTCCCACCACCAGAACAGATCCTTAACGGAGTTTCACGGCCATGGAGAATTACAACTGTTTCATCAGGGGTTCTCCTTCTAGCGGGGTAGGCGACTTTCGCTATTGCGATCCAACACAGCTTGCTAATCAAACCATCTTCTTTCAGGTATCTCATGTTGGCGGTGGTCCTCGGTGACCCGAAGGACAGTACCCATATCAATGAAACCACAACTGCTATTATCGCGCTTTTCTTCATCGGCCTCGCGCATGCCTCGTCGGTCGGCATTGCCTTCTTCCAACGGCACCAACACGTCTTTCTTCTACATTCCCTATTTATGTCAGTCCCCTCATACGCGTTGATTGAATACCCAACTCAAACCTCCCAGGCCATTCATCATAATCAACTTAATTGCCTTGTTCAACATACTCCTAAACATTTTCGCTCGCGATCTATTCCCTTTGTCCGCGCTCCGGGTCGTCTCCATCGGTCTGCCGAGCGCGTTTACCTTGATACACGGTGGTGCAGCGGTTCTGATTTACCACGAACGCGGATCCTCGGAGAATCATTCAGCGTGGGACGATACACCCTTGTTGAGTGACGAGGAAATGCAACGTCGACAACTTGCCCGACTGCTAGGCGATCGTTCTACCGCAGCTTCGTCGCCTCATATTAATCATAGCACATATCGACTCGAAATCCCGACTTTGGAGCCTGTTCAGAAGACTTGGGCACCAGAACTGAGCCCTCCACCAGCATCCAGGCCTTCATCGAAAACCAAATTCCAGTGGACCAGCGTAAACCAGTCCATTATTTAAATGATTTGAAGACATACTGGCATCCAATTGGAAAGCATTGTCGTATTGCGCGTCAGGTGACAAACATGTGCCTTGGGCTATGATTGATAGGCTGAAGAAAATGCTGCCTGGCCTGTCAGGATTGGAAAAATCCATTGCGAACCTACAGATGCATCTGGACAGCCTTACTGCATCGTCCCCCGCTTTCAAAATTTGCTTCGTGTCAACAATATTATATGTAGTATAGGAAATATTAGGGGCTAATTGTAATCGATTTGACCAATGAGACTCCGTGGCTTGAGACCCTTGTTGATTTTACATTATTAGACCTCGCCACGAACTACCTTTTCATATCAGTGCCACCATTGGGCACTAACGCTATAGAGTACATCAGTTCAACATGACGTGGCTGGATACGATTTTAGTTCAAAGAACTCGGAATGATACTATAGTTTGCAATTTGGTTGACAATGTTGAAATATGAAGAGCAATTTTGCATTTCGAGTACATGTTTAAATCAAAAGCAAGTGCAACCTTAGAACAGGTATAGAAACAAAAACAGCCACCCACCTTTTTTCTTCCGAGAAAAATGCATCAAAGTCCGAGTCCGTAGCTTGTACAAATGCCATTCTGTCTGTCATCATGTTTCGCGTATAGATCATACCTCAGTGGAAATCTTTTCTGGGGATTCACTCTGAATGTCCGCAACACGTTTGTTATAATACTCCAGAACTTTTCTACCCCACACGTCCTTCCCTTTATATTCACTCACATATTCTGGCCATGTTTTCATCTCCTTGGCTAGGTTTTCCAATTCTTGCATTGGTAACTGACTGATTGGTGTCAGATAGGTTTTAACGCCAAACACTATCGCGCCTGTTCGTGGTAGGCGTCGAAAGGTTTGTCTCTCGCGACGAATCATGATTTCATTAGGCGAGGGGTCAATAAGGGCCTTTTCACAAAGAGAACCTGGTCGGTATAGAATCTCAAAAAGATTTTCGTCTGGTCGCTTGATTTCCACGAAGTAGTTGGAGCGCTCCATTGGCGATGTCGGGGATAAACGTGCCAGAAATCTGAAGACTTGTCAGAATCGCCATTTTAAGTGTATAATACAGGCTTTGGTACGTACTTGCTGACTGAGTTGGCTACTTGCTGATGCCAGAGGGGTACTGGCTCGTGCATTTGGGAAATTGTCCACCCGATGCGCTGATCAACTGTCCACCCTGTAGGGAACAGACTTGCGCTGGCAGCCCTGTGTCATAATTAGCAGGCGCCTTCAAACGGAACTCGCATACTTACAGATAATACTCGCCATCATCATTTATCATCAAAACACTGAGATCCTCCATTGTGAGCCGCACTGCCGCCTCCAGGGCATCAGTGCTGTTCACAGTGGCCTGGCCACTGATATTGAATCTCTCCTTTGTAGCTTTGTTTTCAATCCATGTGTCGCTCCCTTGAACCGTCTTCTTAAACATGCCAGGGAAGCGCTCACAAAGGAACTCTGACACTTCTTCTAGCGCTTCTTGGCAAGCAACGAGAGACTCAGGCAGACATTGAAGAACATTGTCTCTCTTTTCCCGCAACAAATGATCTCTGACTCGATGCTCATCCATGTAGTTCTTGTCAAGCGTGAGCCAATTTTGGGTGTCTAACCGGCGGACATCCATCATAATTCGGTATCGTTCTCGACCTCGAATCGGCTGTGCTGGATATGGAGCCATGCGCTTGAGATCGGAAGGCCCTTCGGAACAGGCATTTTGCAATGATTCCTTTCTTGACGATAGCCAATGTAAATATCGTTTTTGAGATCCCACGACAAGCAGTAGGATCAGAATAGAAAGCGCCACCAATGAAAAGGTTGTCATACTTCTCCCATGCGGCACCTTGATGTGTGAAAGGTCGAACTCAATTTGAAGGTCGAAAATAACTTTCTTGTAATGACAATTGAGACTTCTATGATAGGTGAGGAAGGAAAAAGAAAAAATGAGACGATGCTCTAAAGAATCCTTGGAAGGATCCTTTACATAAATAGGCTTTGGCTTTGCCTAATGACGATACGTACTACCCTGTCAAGATCCAGACTAAAAATCCAAAGCATAGAGCCAGCTGATCAACCAAAAAAATAAAAATAAAAATACAAATTAGATTTAATTCAAATAGAAAGGAAAAAACCAATAATCTAAAAGAGAAATAATTTTAAAGTGAAAATTCAGCGACGCTAGCTCCAGTCAAATAATGGATACCTCGAAGGAAAGCAGTTGCATTCCACATTCCTAATTCATACGGAACTGCCGTGATACGCTCAAGGATTCCCCGCAAAAGAAAAAAGCCTCCGTTCGCCTCCAATAGCAGGCACATGATCGTTGACCTCAGCTTGGGGTCATCAGCGGCTCGGGCTGTGCTAGCATGGAAAGACTCCACTAGTGTCTCGGGGGCTGGTGGAGATGGTCAGATAGGCCCTAAGACCTTGTCCTTTTTACACTACGGAATCGGCGCTTGGAGAAAGTCAGGGGACGTGCTCAGGGCCGGTGAATGGACCCAATCGCTGGGCACAAAAGCACGATCTAGGCATCAGAATCGTCAATCTCGCGTATACGTCCGTGCGCGCCCCTCGTGGTGAGTTTGCCGAACAAAATCGGGAAACAAACCTCGAGACCAAGTCGTGCAACGGACCCGGATACCATCGGAGGGATACCGGTCTTACCGCAGCTGATTCCGCGTGAAGCGAGGGCTATACACATCAGCAACAACAATGATGTTTGATCTGAGTCATGCCAAGGTACTTTAGCCCCAGGTTTTTATTTTTAATTTTTAATTTTTTATTGTATTTATTCTGGATCGTCTATACTTTACAGACGTACTAACATGGTAGATCCGACTGGCTGAAACCTCGATCTACTAGTTTCCCAGCACATCACTCTGGTCATTTTGTCATCCAAACAGGTGTAGCTGAAAGGAGCCTGACGTATCACTCCGAGTTTGTGTCTGTGTGGGGTTTCCCCCACCCAGTACCTTTACTTCCGTGCCCACCGACATCATGATATATGATGTATCTATGTGCTATGACCTTTCCAACCGTTGAGATAAAAGAAGATCATCATTAGGCCCCCGCAATCCCTGACCTGGCCTGGATTGATGCTTCTCCCCTGGTCACAATGGGCACATAGGGCAGATGTGCAGGTACATCCCCTTGGCGTTCGTTGAAGATAAAATCAATAGTCGAACCGGCGATCACCAGGTCCAGAATTTCCAGTTCGACTTTTTTCGCCCCAATTTCCTGTGTTCTGTTCCACGGTCCCACTTGGGTGGAGCCAATTCCGGGGTCGCTGCAACCGCTCCTTTCACGCAAAGCGCGCTTGCCGCTGTAGCCTGCGAAACACCCAATTTCACGGTCACCCGCCACAACGGGGCTTACTGTGCAAGGAGCTAGAGCTTTATTGATTGTGTGACCGAATTGAGATTAGTTTTCAATGTGGAAATGGGAGCTATGACGAGGATCTGAATTTTGGAAATGGTGATGGCGAGGTTCGGAAACCGAGCTTTCCAGGCCCCATCAGGACCAATTGGAAGGAACTGATTACACCTTTGTTATTATGCGTTTTCCTATACGTTGTTGTCTCCCGTGAGGGACGTAATCCGAAATTCGCGGAAATAAGGGGTACAATCAATTCTAAATATTCTCGAGGGCAGGGGACTCGGTCCCTTTCCTTTCTTCTATTCTCCTTATCCTAACTCTGTTTGTCAATGCAGATTTGCGACGTCACCTGTAGGCCATGACAACATAAGTCAGGTTTTGCTTTCTTTTCTTCAAATTGTTTCTTTTTTTTCCGTTCTGAGCATCAAGCCCTTCCTCTTGTCTTGGCAACCAATTAAGCCAATCCCCAGCCACGGGATGTTGATTCCGTGAATATATATCCAGACTCGGGCCGTCTTCACTTCGCCCGGCAGTATTCCGGACTCTTGGAACGTCTATTTCTTAATCTTTCAAAATTTATGTATATTTTTATTACGCACTGCTACCTACACGTGACTTGACGTATGTGGACCTAGATTAGTGGTTAGCATCGTTTGCAATTTTGTCTTCGACCTCAGGAAGACCATTTGTAGACTTTGACATGTTTGATTAGCAATCTTGGAAGCTGCAGGAAACCTTGGAAGACCTAGATGCCTACACATTCAACCCCACAGCCAGAGGTTCAAAGTGGAGCTACGTTGATGTGGTCAAATTCATAAGTGTATCAGCATTCGAAGGAGCTATTGTCATGTTGACTTCCAAGGTTCTCATCTTTCTATGTTCGCAGTCTTTTTTGTCGTAACTGCCATATGTGGTTTTGCCAGGAAGAGCCTGTGAATCAATTGCATTCATTGGTCGACGGATCCAAGAGCGGGTTGAGCCGCTTACTCCAACAAAACCCCATTTGGGTCTAGTACCAGCTGTCAAAAAACTTCAATATTCTATCTTGGAACAATCAACCAACATTGCAACTTGGAAAACATGGAGAAACCTACTATTCGCCTGGCGACACCAGAGGGTGAGTCAGGAATGCATTTCTCTCCAATTTCCGTTCCCACATTCCAACGCGATACCAAAGCCCGTGTCCCACTAATGACAACTTCCAGATGTCCCACTCATCCTCCAATTCATCCGCGAGCTCGCCGACTATGAAAAGGCCCTGCACGAGGTCGAAGCCACTGAGGAGTCTCTCCTAGCCACACTCTCCTTCCCCGGTACCCCGCCCAAGCGTGGCGCCGTTTACACGGCCCTCATTACCCCACCTCCCACTGCCGAAAACCCCGCTCCAATCCCCGTCGGTATGGCGCTCTACTTCTACAACTACTCCACTTGGCGCTCTGCTCCCGGTATCTATCTGGAGGATCTATACGTGCAACCGAGTGCTCGCGGCCATGGCTATGGCTTCTTGCTGCTGAAGTACTTGGCGAAGCAGGTACTTGAGGCGAACGGCCGTCGGTTGGAGTGGAGCGTTCTGAAGTGGAACGAGCCTAGTATTCGATTCTATGAGAATGTTGGCGCCAAGGGAATGGAGGAGTGGATGAAGATGATGGTGGACGGTGATGCCTTGACGAAGCTGGCTGAGGGTGTATAGTTGATCGTACGGACTTGCAAAAGTATGGTATAGATGATTCAAACGATTAGACGTCTTCGAACGCCCTGGAATGGCAAAATTTAAAGGTTTCATTCTTACTGACCATATGTTGTGGTTCTATAGCGAGATCATTTATTAAGATTGTATAAAAGCTTTATACATCTTGAGCCCGTTTTTGTTGGGGAGAAGGTCAATTCCATGTAACGGTGACCTCGTCTTTCACCATGATCTGTGTATCGGGATATGCTTCCACTGCATACTCGTCTCTCCCGAGAAGCGAACGACCGTCCGCTGTTTGCGCGCATCAATTCAACCTCATCACTGAAATGTGCACTGAAATGCTACATCATACATCTGCATTCAATACTTGTCCCTTCGACACATCTGCCGTGCACAAATGCCGACGTACAATTTGAGATTCAGATTCAATCCACTCTTACGTTGGTGTTCTATTGGTGTTTCGTAGGGCGCTAGGCGTGCAGCCACGTCGCTATTTAAGTGATCGTCATCATTGGCCCCAATCCTGGTTTGCCACAACCGTCGCAATCTGGCCTGATGTTAGCACCAATGCGAAGTATACATGTACAGCCCTGGTATATAATAGTATATCTACTAGGGGACTCCAGCAGATCTGAAAAAAGGGAGGGGGGGATGATTCGGCAACCACCTGAGCTCTCAAAAATGCGTCAATAGAGTTAGAATGGAGCAGTATAAAGCAGAAATCTTGTGGACATGTGGTCAGCAATGACCCTTAGATCAGTATAGTGGTGAATCATTGGAGGATACCATTCACATCAAACACAAAGCTGAAACAACAAATTGAAACAATGCTGAAACGGGGTCATAGAAATATGAAACTGAACGAGATACGCCTTGAAGGAGTGCCCAAGTGGCAAACATCAACATACTCGCATGCCTCTTTTGGACCCCAATGTGAGGCGATATGGCTTCGCTGCTTGATTCTAAATCCCATAAATTCAAAATCCCGCCCCCTTCGTGCCCCTGAAAGGCCCCAGTCTTTGACGTTGAAAGTCCGGCTATATATGACTATGAAGAACAAAGAGTCGAAACAAGCAAGTCGGCGCACGGTTCACCGCCGAGTTAGAACTGGCTGTCTGACTTGCAAGTACGTCGATGGCGATCTTCAAAACAGCTTGACTACTAATCTAAAAGCAGGATTCGGAAAGTGAAATGTGATGAAACACGTCCATCTTGCACACGATGCGAGTCTACGGGCCGAAAATGTGACGGATACAGTTCCATCTCACAAAGCTCATTATCCCAGTTGCAGCCATCACTATTTCCCGACACAGACAGCAATTGCTTACGCAGCCTGGATCGGTTCTACCACAGTCTGGAGTCGGCATTTTGTCTGCCCCTCAATTACTTGTTTTGGTCGCGCATTGTAGCACGATTGATTGTTGAGGAACCAGCTGCACGCCATGCCACGATCAGTCTCATGAGTCTATATGAGACAACCCACCAGGATCCTGCATTTGTTCAGCTTCCATATGATAACGGCTTCTCTATCCGCCACTATAACTCTGCCATGAAAGAGATTCGCTCATTAAAATCAGTCCAAGCCGATCAACTCGATACGGTCTTGATTGTTTGTGTGCTATTTGCATGCATCGAATTCACACGGAGAGATATCAATGCAGCGATGACTCATATTAAGCATGGGATTGATTTGCTGAATGCGTCGCGACATGTCTCGAGGATAGGTGCTATCCTTCGGTACATGAGTCTTACGCCCATTTTTACCATCCAATCCATGTGGACCCTTCCAGTCCTCACCAACTGCCCGTCTTATCGGACACCAGAAAAATTGAACTCGTTTATCGAGGTCCAGGGCTCAATCAATTCTATTCAATATGATGCTGTTCAGCTGGCTCGCATGAAAGAACAACATCGTGTATCTCAACTCCAGTCCCCTGATTTGTTGGACGAAGATATGCCACACATTATTGTTCAAGAGCAACAGCGGCTAAACGCGGCAGTCGAGTCCTTACGGATCAAGTTCGCAGATTTCAGGGCGAGGCTCTCCATTGACCCCAAATTCGAAAACATATCTTGCATTCTGCAAATCAGATGGCTCATGTTGAAAATCTGGGTGATTTGCCTAGGAGAAGACGACGAAGTGTACGACACCTGTATGGATGATTTTGAAAGATTAATCAATTATGCACGGAAGTCGCAGCTCCTCCCCACGGCTCCGGGGTTTATGCTGGAAGTCGGACTTCTTCCATATCTCTACTTCGTCATTGCAAAATGCCGAAACCTACAGCTCCGATTGAGAGCATTGTCTTTGATCCAAAAAGGATATAACCACAATGTTGATATATTCTGGGACCCAAGCATTGTCTACAGGATGAGCAAGAGGATTCTGAGAGCAGAGCATGGCCTTGAAATCAAAGATACACATGCTACCGTACTTGAGGCACTCCGAGACTCTCCCATATTTACAGAAGACTTTCGCCTTTGTCACGACTTTGAGACTTGGGAGGCTGATAAAAGAATCAACCTGCCATCACCAAAGGGAAAGGGAGCTAGAACAGGCAGTATCCCTGCATCCGAAGCTTTGGGCGTTCCCGAATGGAAAAGGGAACAGCTTGAAGTTGTTTTTAGCGGAATATAACATTCCATGGAAGTACCTACCATAATAGGTACATTTATCTGTCAGGAGAAGCTGGTACTCTCCTACACTTTCAGCTGCACTTCAATTTGATTCATCAACCGTGAGAAGCTGGTACTTCTCCAAACCTTCAGCTGGCCTGGAGGCGTTCTATTTACTCGAGTCCAATCAAAAGCGACCCGAAAAAGAAGATATTATGACATTGAAATATTTGGGCTGCCTGACTGGAAAGGGAACAGCCCAAAGTCACCATTATCGAGCAGAATATTTTACGAAGTATATGAACAGATAGCCCTGGAGGTGTATCTAGGTATGTTTGTCTACTGTGAGAAGCTGGTACTTCTTCATTATTGAGGGCTTCCAGCTGGCCTGGAAGCGATGATTTGCATATCTATAAATGCGATATATTACACATTGATACCACTGGCATTACAGAGTTGGGGCTGCGCTGACTATATACGTTGATTCAAAGGTGGCACTGAATAAATGATACATTGAAGAAAACGGAACCAATAGTAGACCGCCAGATTCATGACCCTTGATATATACAGAATTGGGTATAATGACCATTGGAGCACAGTACTATGATGCAATATGTTTCAATAACCGACGGTAATGCTTAAATGTGTGCTTTTCTGCAGCACTCAGAGTCTGCCAATCGGGATGATCCGTTCTTATTGGATGGTACGTCAATAGAAGGGTTGGCGGTGAAGAAGTCCGCAGGGCGGATCATGAGCTGGAATATTTCAACGGGCCTGATACTTAAGTCAGTGATTGTTATTCAAAAGCAGGAAGAAGGTTGGTCTTACATGACAGGCCAGTCCTCAACACGTGGGTTGTGGGTGATACCAAATGTGTTCCAAACCACGACGTCGGTGTCTTCGACTGCATCGCCTCGGCGAGCAGCATCTGAGACACCGTCAACTTCGACTTGGCTCTGCAGTGTGTACCGACCACCTGCGTAAAGCTCGTTATCCTGGTACTTGGTGACCCAAACGTGATGCTGGGCGAACTGAGCTCGGCGGGCCTGCACCGATTCTGGATCTGCCAATAACGTCTGTGTAGCCAAGGGGATGAATTTGTATCCAACTGGGTTTCCGCTGATGGGGTTAGTCTTGTGGGGATTAACCATCTTGATGGTCCGGTTCAGCTGTGGTGCAGCATCGATCCAGGAGGAACGCTTGACGGTATCCTTGGTAACCTGGTAGAAGTTTCCGTTGGGATTTGTGACCGCGTTCTGAGGAACGGCGTGTGACTCCTCCACCACGACAGAGTTCTTCTGTCCATCAATAGCTGGGTCCATACGAACACAGAAAATGTGCTGGTGGTTTTGAGCGAGAACACCCCCACTCACGACATTTCCGTATTCGCTGACCTTGCCAGCATCAATGTTGACGACATTCAGAATACCGGTGGCACGGGACTCCACTGTGATGCCGCCTGATTGATCGAACTTGAAGGCGAAGATGTACTCGTAGTTGGCCAAGGTGATGATAAACTGAACGACGAACTCACGGAGGCGAGTAACCACAGCCCGACCGGTCCGCCAGTTGGAGTGCTTCCAGCCAATGCCGTTATCCTGTTCATGAAGACAGATGGCATTGGGCAATTTTTGAGCGGTACCATCGGGCTTTGTCATCACGGCATCGAGATACTTTATGACCCCGAGACAGTCACAGCCCAGAGACAGGTTGTTCGCCATGTTACCACCGCCACCGTCACCAAAGTCAAATGCTTGCTTGCGGTGGAAAGGCGGACGGGGATCGGCATAAGGAACAGTCTAGCATCAATTAGCAACAGTCAACTTCTCACGCGAAATAGAACATACCATCTCACTGATCGCTAAACGGTGCATCACACTACGACCATCATACCAGATATCGTGAATAGTGGCACCTTCGCGCGGGTTGAAGGCGACACGGAAGCGCCACTTCTGCCACTCCACCAGAGAATTATTTGTAACCCGGAATGAGGGCCCCTCAGGCTGAACCACATTCAATGGTTTGAGGTCCTTCCGTGTTCCCTCGGGAAGCAGCTCAGGAACATACTCGGAAGGCTTGCAGTGTCCAATAATATCGCGCTTGAATGTTTGCTCAAGCAGGCCCTCTCCCTTGCCACCGGTAGCAGGTCGGTCCACCCGAATGATCTCTTGTGTGTGCGCATCCATGACCGGGATGACGGGAAGAGGGAATGAGTAGAAGTTAGAGTCCTCGTTACCGGAGCGCTTGTCCTGGGCAAAACAGAGTGCCTGGAAGTAACGGCGGTTGTCCTCGGTGCTGTCCAGACCGCCATATGGCCATGGCTCGATCACGACCTCGAAACCCTCTGGAAGATCAAAGTCTGCGAGAGCCTGCTGGAACAAAGGCGACTTATTGCACTGCTCCACCAATGTATCGAACTCAGTCAATGTGAGCGAGGCATGGTGCTGCTTGCCTACAACGTGGTGCTTGACTCGAGTTCGAGTGGCCACGTCGATGACCGATTCTTCGTACGAGGGCACCCGGTCAGCGCCAATCACATCGTATTGACACAAGGCCAGACGTGGTGGACGAGGAGTTGTCGGGCTCAGGCGACCGGCATGCTCAATGGCCAGGTATTCGAGCAACTGCGCCTTGGGGGGTTCTTGTAGGTAGATCTCGCGGAAGTCAATGATGGTGTTAGGGTGAGCAGCTCTGACAATGTCACGGGCCAGATTGGTCTCCTCCTCGGAGAGGATAGCGAGTGGGTGGAGCATGATTGTGGTTTGTTTGAGCGGCTCCTCTGCAAGCTCCCAGGCATGCTAGCTCGACTTATATAAATGCACGGAATGGAGAAATTGAGCCTTGACTCGGAAAGTCGGAATGGATCCGAGATCCTCAATTACAGCAGCTTTCTAGGCAAGTCACATTTCTAGATAATAGGTTATCTGTTAGTTTCCGATGATAAGACGCCATCACTATCTAACATCAATTCCTCCGAGTTCCTGATGTGTTGTATGATGCTGTTCGCTACTAGCAATCTTTCAGATTGATACGGCTTTATCTCAAGTTCCATTCCGACCTTCCATCGAGTGGCGAGCTACGCAAAGTATATTACATAAAACAACCGCGGACAAGGCCAATCACAATTGTATCAATTGGAATAGAAAAGGGGTCTTGTGCCAAGGAATTATTAGGCATCCATTTAGACTTCTAGTTGCCAGCATCTATGGAAGCAGTTCCGCAAATCTCGTGAAATGCGGGGGATGTGGAGTTTATGGCCCGTGATGTAGTCACCTCTACAAACATATGGCCCTATTTTACCGAGGACGACTTATATTAATTTATAATTCTCGCGTATATGATGATCGCTGGTGATAAACAGTGGCTAGGGCATATTAGATCGATTCTTCGGGTGCAGGCCTACAGCTATTCCGACCTTGACTCATGCTTATCGTTTTTAGCCTATCTCACTTTCCTTCCGATTCCGAGCTTTTGCTTCCCACGACAACGGGTCGGAGAGACCCCGGACAGACCCACCTGGTATGACTTGCCCAATTGAACAACGGTGGCTTTTGTCACTAAGCAGCCATTGGACCTGAAGTTGATCATGTTCGGGTCAACATGCATTGATCCTGGAATTGCGGAAAGAACGCGCAAAGATAAATGTAGAAACCGGGACATAAATTTACATGAACTGCGGGGAAGGGGTGGAGCTAGGCGATAAAACCCTAAGACCAGACTCAGAGTCTGCATCAGCTCTGACGATAAGCCTTACCTTTCCCATGATCTAAGTTGATCTTTACCTAGGTTATCAGGAAAGTGCGGATTGAGCACCGCCATGTATTACTTCCCCTATCTCGTATTAGTCCCGCGGCTATAAGACCAAGGTAGTCCGGATTGGTAGTCTGGGCAGTTTCCTCAACTTGAACTTGTGCAGTGCACAAATGAATTCCATTTCTGATCTAGAAGACAAGACCAAGGTGGCTTCCCCGGAGAAGCCTATCAGTGATGAGGAGCAGCTGGCTGCCCTCGGTCACGTCCAGGAACTACGGCGCGAATTCTCACTGTGGTCTATTGTGTGTCTTCAAATCTCATTGATGGCAACATGGGAGGCACTCTCGTCCGTAGTGGCTACGGCTTTGACCAACGGTGGTGCCCCTTGTTTGTTTTATAACTAGTATGTTCTTGGGAATATTATCCTGTACCTGGGCAAACCCTGACTCTTTCTTTCCAGCCTAATTTCCTTGATCGGCACAATTTTTGTTGTCCTGTCACTGTGTGAGATTGCTGCAATCTATCCTACTGCCGGAGGTAAGACAACCTGCTTTTGCCTCCCTCTTGCTCCAATCGCTCACTGGATCCATGTTAGGACAATATCACTGGGTCTATTGTCTCACTCCGGAATCATATCGAGCCACAGCATCATGGTTTACAGGCTGGATATCCATCGGTGGTCAACTCGTCCTCGCCGCTTCAGCAGCCTTTGCCGCTGGGCTACAGCTACAGGCTCTCATCACCCTCAACAACCTCGACACATATATCGGGACAAGATGGCAGGGGATGCTATTCTACTGGTTAATCTTGGCGTACTCCACGGCAGTCAATATCTTTGGGTCCAAGATTCTACCTCATACCAACACCACTGCTGGTTAGTAGAGAAACATTAAAAAGGGGACAATTGACTGATGATAATGCAGGCATATTGCACGTAGTTGGATTTATCGCGATCGTCTGCGTCCTGGGCACCATGTCCGACAAGCATTCCGCCGACTATGTTTTCAAGGACTTTTCCAATACCAGTGGCTGGACAAGTGACGGAGTTTCATGGCTGGTGGGGTTGCTTAGCACTGTATACCCCTTTCTCGGGTAGGGTGTCTTCCCAAGTTTCTCATATTACACGGCTGACTTTTCTTGAAGATACGATGCCGCCTGCCACCTAAGCGAGGAACTTCCCAAGCCCTCACGTAACGTCCCCCTGGCCATGATCGGGAGTGTCGCCATCAATGGAGTGATTGGTCTTGTCTATGCGATTGTCCTGCTGTTCTCTTTGGGCAATCTGCAGGACCTCCTCGAGTCAAAGACAGGATTCCCCTTCATGCAACTCTTCCTCAATGTGACAGGCTCCCCAGCCGGTGCCTCGGTTATGGCGCTTTGCATTACCCTGGTGGCCTTGGCTGCCAATGCTGCCGGTACAACCTCAACCAGTCGCACGGCGTGGGCCTTTGCACGCGACCATGGTCTACCAGGTTCTGGATTCTTCTCGTACGTTAACCCCACCCTACAGGTACCTGTGCGCATGGTGTTGGTTGTCGGATTCTTGCAGATGCTGCTGGGTCTGATCTACCTCGGAAGCTCGACTGCCTTTAATGCCGTTCTCTCTATGGCTATTCTAGGCATGTACGCGTCCTATTTCTCTCCCATTTTGTTCATGCTTCTCTATGGTCGACGATCATCCTCATCCACAATCCGTGGATTGGGCTCGGGTCTGTTCGATCTCGGACCACGATGGGGCCCAGTGGTGAACGTGATTGCGCTAATGTGGCTGGTCCTCGCAATGGTATTCAGCACATTCCCCACCGTCGAGCCTGTGACGCCTAACAACATGAATTACTGTGTGGTTGTGATGGTGGGCTGGGTTTTCATTGGTGGAGTGTACTATTATGCCTGTGGTGGAAAGAGGCGATTCTCAGGACCGGTGGTGGAGTTGGCAGAAGACATATAAGCCCCGTAAATCTAATAACAACAATGAAGTATGCAGTTATCTATTTCCCCGATCTTCATCTCTCCCGCAAACTCGAGTTGCCACCTGTCGGACCAGTGGAGACTCCACTCCACTTATTTCCTATTTCCCCGAAACTCTACGATAATGCCAAGAGCGAAGGCCAGAGTATAAGTAGCGGGGTTGGGACTAAAGAGGGGCAATGTTTTGAAGCGAAAGAACTGTGTCATACGTATAGCAAGCCATGCCGAATACCAAAACTATCCACGTTCCCCATTTGGGCGGCATTGACGCGGCGTATCAAATGCCCAAGGAGTATGACCCTGCCAAGCCAACAGTGGTACTCATAAACGCCTTCACCGCAACATCTGAATTATACCGACAGCAGTTTGATGATCCCCAGCTTTCCGCCAAGGTGAATTTGGTGGCTATCGAGCTACTTGGACATGGTCAGACACGTACGTCGTCCGAGCAGTGGACGTACTGGGACACAGCGGAGATGAACCTCCAGGTCTTGGATGCTTTGGGTATTGTCAAGGCATTTGTGTTGGGAACTAGTCAAGGAGGCTGGGTCACCGTTCAAATGGCCCTGTTGAGACCAGACATGGTACGATTGCGGATTCGTCCCTACATTTTTGTCACTGCTAACTCGTTAGTAGATTGCTGGTATCATCCCCCTGGGAACGTCAATGGACGCCGAGTCAGATCGCAGTCGAAAGCTCGACTGCTGGGATGGCCAGTCTATTGTGTCGGGCTTCGTGAATCAATGGACCGTCAGCAAACCAGTGCCTAACTTCGAGCCCGGTGATGACTACTGCGATGCACTGATTGGAGTCGGTTTCAATGAGTGCTCTGCCGAGGTTCATGACTTCTGGCGTGACTCCATCAAGTCAAACTATCGTGGCGATGAAGGTCGCAGGCGACTTCGGATGGCTGCGATCAACTTGGCTGAGCGTGGACCAATGCATCTTCGACTGCCGGATGTTCGCTGTCCGGTTCTATGGCTTCATGTAAGTTTATCAATTTTTCATTCCACATTCCTGGCTGATGATCACAGGGAACGAAAGATGTTGTGTTCTCCTCGGCGAATGCCGCCGAAGAGATCAAGCTTTTTACGCAGTCCCAGGATGCGAGATTGGTGACGATTGATGGAGGCGCGCATTTTTTTGAACTGCACTCATCCAACGGAGGTGAATAGTGCAGTAGTTGGATTTGTGAATAAGTACCAGTGAATGCATACCTAGGTATATATAACAGATTCATTATCTGCCCCAGTATCGCTTCAAGTATTGTTCCACCGTCGTTGGCTGGATCGAAGATAGACGATTCAACGTGGGATCAATCACCCATTGATCTAAAGTCCCCACAATCTCTAATTGACATTCCATGTATTGGATGAACTGGCCTGGCGATATACTTTGGAGCCGTGTAACAAGTTCTGGTTTCGTTACCTTGCGAACCTGGATTGATTTCCCAGTGTATCGTTCGCATAGACTGATCAAATCGATGAAACCAAGGGTGTCCCCTGCCATTCCGAGATCTCTACCTCCCCATGGCTCCTCAATATCCAGCGCGGCGACTATGAACGATCCCACATCCCTGATGTCGGTCAGATTCAAATTCGGGAACGATCCATCTGCACGTACTGGGACCTCGATCCAAGGAAATGGAGCATCTAGGTGAACAAGAAAGGACCCTTCTTGAAAGCCAGCTAGTGCTTCGAGTCTGATGTCGTCCGTTGGGATCCCAATTCCAAGGTAGTTCATGAACATACCACATGGAAAGCGAGCGGCGTCGATCTTGCCTTGGCTCACTGAGGTCTGAACCTCTTTCCAGACTACATTCTTTGCTGCTAGTAAATCAACCATTGTGTGTGTATGGTCTGTGAGTGCGAACTCTGATGGTGCGAATCGTCGACACCCGGCTTCTTCCGCCGCGTGGAGGAGGTTCACTTGTGCGGTGATCCAGTCTGGACCAGGTATTAAGAGGACGCTGATGACTACCTCCACATCTCGCAGAGCTGCCACGAGGGAAGTTTGTGAGCTGTAGTCTACATATCGAATCTCGGCATTTTGCTGAAGTGGTAAGAGCCGAGAGGCTTCTCGTTTGCTTTCGCGCGAGAGAATCACTGGGGTGTAGCGGCCTTGAGTGGCGAGGAGAGCGGATACAATCGACGCACCGAGCGTGGGACTCGTACCTCCAGCTACGGCTACACGCATGATTGGGGCTTGACTCCCTTGAAATAGGGCGTGTTGTAGATCCTCTGGAGGTTTGGAAAGTCTCTAATTGGGTAATTGAGAGGAATGTTGATGTTCACAGGCTGAATCAATACGAAGTTGGTCGCTCGGAAATGTCGTCATAACGAGTTACTGACAGTCAAAAAAACCTTGGAATGTGCGTGAGGCCCATCAACTGGTCTTTCAGACGCGAAAATCCTTTCAGAAACTAATTATCTCTTATATTGCCGTAAATTTGCTGTTCATAATGCAATAAATGAAGAATGAAATCCGAACTCCCAACACTGTATCAGCTGCTATGGGGATTTATTTATCGTGAGCATCGCTCTTCAGCTGGCCTCCAACCAACCCCCAGTCGCTCCATTACAAGTCTTTCCCTATCTTCCCAGGTGGCGCCATCGTGCTCTAGGTCCACAACTTGACCCCCTACAGTGCGCTCCCGTATCCCACTGGAATCGAATTTCCAATCATGAGTCTTCTTTGCATAGCGTCTCAGGTCGCGCTGAAAGGTGGTATCGCCAGACCAGCCAAGTACGGCGCAGCCAATGCTCCTCCAGGGAGATATAATGATGTCGACACGATGGTGGGGATTAGGATTTCGTTTTCGGCTGGAATTTTGACCCCCCGAGGAGTTTTGGTCATCAAAGTGTGGGTCTTGCCAAACTACCAACGCCTTGTCGAGTGTATCAAAATGCTTCCCTGTTTCATCGCCTCGAAATGGTGTGGTTTGCTGCTCACGAAGTGTTGAGGTTAGATGCAAGGAAAGCGTATGGGTGATGTACTGCTCCGTCTCAAGACTAGCGACGACATCAACAATAAGGCTCCGCGTGACTGTATCATCACGATGAGTGAGTATAATATCTACGTCACCGCAAATCTGTTTCCCACGTCGGTAGCCGCCTACCAAAATAGCTTGCACATCGCCGTTTGCTTCCGGTCGCACCCGATTTGCATGACGCTGTACAATCGCAGCGATACTTTCAGAATCAGAGCGCGAAACTCCCGCTTTAAACTCGTCATTGAACTTGACTCCAATCTGCTGCACGCGAGAGAGCGAGTTCCAACCATGCTCCACAATGTCATCAATATCCCTCCACCCTCGATGATAATAGAAATCCCTAGCTGTCTTCGCTCCAACACCCCAAATCTCATTGAAAGTGTTAAGGACATGCAATGCTGGGTCTCTCTCCAAAGCGTTCGCAGCAGCAACATTACCATCATCATCAGTGTGGCTACAGGCACCATGCTGCTGGAATTCTGCGAATAGATTGGCAATTTTGACATCGCACCCCGGCAAAGCGATAATCTCGCTGGGGCGTTTGATGACATAAGGATATGCAGCTATAGCAGCAATTGATGTGCTGTAGGCTCGTACACCAATCTCATCAAGAGTTAGCTCTCGGATCCGACGAATTTTCACGAGCTGAGAGATGAATTCTTCGTTGGGAGGGTGAAGAGGTGCCGAGCGCATGCAGGCATATAATACTTGGTCGCGCACCCAGTCCGGTTGGGGCGGGAGTGAGATAGTCTCGTCATGCTCGGATGTGGTTTGTCGATATAGTATCGGTGGATTTCGTTGGCTTGAAGTTTTTTCCGCGGGCTCTTTGGAGCGTCGAGCTTGAAACTGATGGTGTTGCTGCGCTGGCGAGGGATTTCCTGCTGCATCGTCTCTTGCCCTTTGGATGATCTGGCTTGATATGAGAGTGGGTGGCGCTGTAGGGGTGGTTGATGGAGCGGCAATGCTTTTCCGTCCCTTGTAAACTAGGAATGGACCATAGGAAAGAGATTGGCCACACTTGATTGAGCGATCTAGCCAGTCCAGTTGGACGACTGCGACTATTTGTGCCTCATCCTCGGCTTTGGGGGTGACATGTCGCGAATGATCGTGTTGACTTCTCGATTTATCTTCTCCCTCGGAGTCTGTGCTGAGATCCACGATTTCTATTGCAGCATCCACAGTGAAGTTGGCTTTTGTCGTTTTTTGCCGTTTAAGTGGAGGCTCCGTGTCGACTTTTGGCGAAGTCGGCATCGAGTTTGGAATTGCGGATATCTCTTCGGTCCATAATCCACGTGAACGCAGCTCTAGTGCAGCACGTTTCTTATGGCCAATCTTGCCCAAAACTATACCTGCTTCCGTGATATCATATGTTAGATTGCCCCCATGATTGAGCAGACGATCTTCAGTCTCATGTAGCTTGTCCAGTGTCATGTGTGTGGGCAGAATGAATATTGGGGGCTGCCCCCTAAATAGCTTCTCATTTTCGACCTCGATGTGGATGTCCGATGCACTTTGGATGGGGCTTTCGATACCCATTGTGTTTTTGTGTTTACACGTGTAGATGACCAGTTATCGTGATCTCCACCACATGTTCATGCAGCGACCTGGCAACATGATTGGGTCGCGTCGCGTGTTGTCGCGCCTGAGTCCAGAGTGAACAGACCCTTCTGGTATGGGAGAAATGAAGATTTATTTCATAATCAGATGTAATGGTAAAGCTAAGTGAAAGATGAGGAGTGCCTATCACGCCAACGTATCTCGTAATGGTTACAGACGTGAGGTTGGGAAATGAGGCGATGAGATTCTTGAATGACGTCATAAATTTTCCCGATATCATCTTCACCGTTTCTGTATCTTATGAATGTGTAGTATCGCCTCAGTGAATTGGTGCGAATTAAGATGCTTCAGCTACTGGCCTACAATCATGGGAATGAGCGATAATAATATAGATATGTAATTTGCTAGGCCGAAGTGCCTGGTCATCGGTCAAAAGCCAATGTTTGGTAGTCATCCCACCAAACTTTCGTCTACCACGACTTATACGATGCTCATACTATCCCTGAGTGGCCGAGTCCTTTGGGGGAAGCCCACTCATATGGATATATATAGCGATATAGGTTCACAGTGCAGTTCCCTCTAAGAAAGGCGTTTTGCAGACCTCAACGTGTAACTTAACGGCCACTGTTACCTAAAGTTAGCGAAAAGCTACACTGGACCTTTGTCAAAACATACATTCCCAGTCTGAGTACGGGCAGGATGCCTTGATGCAAACTTTCAGGTGATCCAAGTAGGGTATACTTGGGCAGGTGCATGCCGTATCTGAGACGCCCTTCCAACACTCTCCGACGATAGCTGCTTGTTCGTTACACACGAGCTGTGGCGACAACATCTGTGAGAAGATAGTAATATGTGAAGGATACAGCCTGGGGGAATTCCTCACCAAGCACGGGGTCATTCCATAGGTATTAGTGTCGATGCCGACAGGAGCAGCCAACGCGCATGACAGAAAGCCAGCTAGTGCAACAAGCACCGAGATCGACATTTTGGCAAATGGAAGGGGTGATAGTTCTTTGAAGTGCAGGTATAATGATGCTTGAAAACCTAGCTAGATAGCGTTGCCAATTTGAGATGCCCATGACTACTCTTTATATTGAAGGGTATGAGAAACATTAAAGATTCCAACAGCGTAAAGTGACACGCTCCAGGTGTCGCCAATTTGCACACCAGGGTTTCTACGTTCAATGAGGTACAGGTATTCTCATTTTGGCCAATAGAGCGTTTCCAGATCTTACTGAGCACATATAGTCGAAATGAAGATGATCTCAGACAGATGTACTCACAACAGATTTATAGGTCTTTACTCATTGAAATCCGCGTAAGACTGTGCTGTGCAACATTTCACTGAAATAGCTACTCCCGATGAAGAGTAATTGGCTTGAGCCCTCAACGTATCCATGGATATACTACCTAGCATTCAAATCTTCTCTGTCTGTTCTGCCAACAGTAGGAGGCTGACGCTCAAGGTGTCACCTGAGGCTTCGATATTTTGGTGAGCGAATATAGCATTTGACTTTCGACTAGAGGTTTAGTACGGATACGAGCATGGGTGATTTCATTTCAACTTTCTTTGTCACACCCAGGGACCAAGAGCCAGGCTGGGAAACTTTTTATGACAATTTATCTGCTATCGAGAATAAAAATAGAAAGAAATGCGAAACATGTGATAATTCGACCTCTGAAATGCAGATCAGGTCGGATTGAACGCGCCTCGCTAAGAATACTTGTAATCTCCTGGACAACCGCAGATTCTTGTAGCTCACTCTGAGAGAGAGACAGCTACCACGAAGCATCAATCCACTCTATGCTCGGTCTTTTCGTCTGCAAATGGCTTCCTAGCCCAGACTCTCTTCGCGCGTTGATAGGAGTGGTGACGAGGGTTCATCAATTCCTTTCTCATCCTAGCGTTGTAGACCTGTACCTCCTCTGGCGACCATGGGGTGGGACTCCCAAATTTAGTCATTAGATACATTGTGTATCCCTCCATACCAGTCAGCCAATGATGGAGATTAACCGACCCAAGTTCTTTCAATGTTTTGTCTCTAGGCCATGGCCCAATTGGCCACTTCACGTTCTTTTCGTGGACTTCAACAAAACCAGCTCTCTCAATCGTAGCCCGCATTGTTTTGATAAGGTCCATAGGTTTTCCAGACTTATTAGCAGCAGCATCGAACCTAATACATTAATTAGAGTTTTTCTTAACAACGGAAACCGTTATAAATCTCCAGAGCTTCGCGACGCGCGGTTTGTTCCATACCTAGGTCCGATTTCGAATAACACATTATCATGCGGAATGCTATCGTCATCACAATAGATTGTAGGGTGAATTTCCATCTGTTCAATCCATCCACCCGGCTCTAGGCAGTCGTAGATTTGCTTCATCAACTTCTCTGTCTCCGAAGGAGTAAAGGCACTTGCCATAATGCGGAGATGAATCAAATCAAATTTTTCACGCCAGGTCCACTCCTGTAAAACGTCATCCACCTCGAGGACACAGTTGGGTGGCATCCAGCTGACTGGCGGTGGAAAAAGGTCCACGCCACGGACAGCGGCATTAGGAAACATATCGGCAACATCAATTGCCCATGACCCCTTTCCCGTTCCAATATCAAGAACGTTTTTAGGGGCCAATGGGGACTGAAATAGTAGGTTTTCCTCATCAGAGTCCACGATTAGAGCTGCAAGATGTGCAGCATCGTAGGTTTCGAACTGTCTTTCATCGGCAGGAAAGCAATACTCGTCAGACTTCAGGGACTGGTATCTTCGGCCATTCTCCATAAGACCCCTGTACAAAGAAGAACCGATAGAAGTGGTCTCTGATTGCCAATCTTCGGGACTGTATTCATCTCTTATTACATGCAAATCCGGGTCCACATCCACAGTGATCTTGTCAGTCATGGTAAGGAATGTTAGACGGAACCGTGGTAGGCCGGACCGCGATGAAATGGAGAGTATAGTATTGGAAGTTTTGAGGGGGTGGAGCCAGGTGTCATGAATGGCGGGTAACCGTCAGGGATGTGGTTTAAAAAAAATGCAGCCAGGGTGGGGGCCTCGGTAGTATTATAGCGCTTCACGGTGCCGGTACCTTTGCGCGGGTACTAGCGATGTGGATAAGGTAATGAAACTCAATACGTATTGTACACTGAGCACGACCCTAAAGTGCTCGGACTTTGTTCTCGTAACGGGTAACGGTCCGAGTGGTCCATGTCCAAGTCTTGGCTAACTAATGCGCCAATAGATGACACTTCGTCGAAGTCCTCGGGCAAGGAATATCAAAAGCCATGACCTGCACCTGTACGTGTCCTCAGTTTCTGTCGGCGGCAGTGGACGGTATCATAGGCCTATCAGTAAAAGAATTGGTTGTAGAACTATAAATTACATAGCCTGTCTAATATACCCGGGCCTAGCCTTTCCTAATGAAAACGAAAAAAAAAAAAAAAAAAAAAAAAAAAAGCCGTTGGGAGGCAAAACCAACCTTGTACTTTTTACTGCTGCAGTGTTTCTCGCACAGAAACTTTTCAAACTTTGGTGCGACGACAAAACAGACATATCCTTGCACGGGTACATGGGTATCTTTACAGTAAGTAAACCTGTTAGTCTATTAAATACAGGGGGTAAATTACAACAATAACCAAGCCTCATAGTAGACAAGCCGCCCGTTGTCGGATGTGGCGCTGAGAAAGCGCGGAAGAGTGGAGTCCTTGTAGAAACCAAATGTGTCACTGTGCCTCTATTGTACTTAGCGAGGACATCATACGCGAGCGCGGCCATTGACTAGAGGACATAATCAAATTAGGTGGCTTTGCGAGGCGGTGTATTCAATAAAATGTGTCTACAACAAGTAATTTTCTCAATCTAAACCGTTCAATGAACAGTCGCAAACTACTACGTAACAAATGAAATAATTTCCTTGGAAGGAGAACACTAGAGGCACGATATTTGGGAGTGAGAAGCGCCATTAGTTCCATCGGACAATTTGTTCTGCAACTTGAGGGCTTTGAACATAAGTCACATGTGTAGGAGGCAATATAAATTCTACGCTAAGACCAAAGTAAGGCTAGTGATGTTTCTGTCAACTTCAGGATGGTACTTTTAGCTACGCTGATTGTCCCCTTGCGCGGAAGTTCTAAGCAGCCGTTGACATGATGTCACCTCTAATTGTATAAGCAGGGGGTGATATCAGAAACGAAAGGCATGTATAATTCAACAAGAGGGAAAACAGGTAGCAAAGAGGAGAATATGATTCAATATTAGCAGTCTGAGAGACCTAGCGGGTGAAGAGGTAGGGACTCATGAGCTCCATGCAGTAGATTGGCAGGGAAATGTTGAAGAAGGTATACGGTGAGCTACAAGCAAATCATAGGTATTCTTTTGAGCTATAGTTATAACTATAGGCCGAATGGCATGACTGGAGGTTTTAGTCGTGTGGCTCTCAAAAAATAATTGGCAGATATCAAAAATGGAAGAGCAAAATGGAAAGTAAATGGAATACGAGAATAGCTGAGCAGAGATAAGCATGTAATCGTTCTATGCATGGATATCATTCAACTAAGTAAATCTAACCTGACTGGCGACAAATTGAGATTGCTACCTCGAGGCATGTCTAGTGCATGCGTGTATCATGCGTCCTTAGACCTTTACGCTTCACATGTGCTGTTGAGCTCCCTCAGAAGGAGAACATCGACAGTTCTCTTTTAATGCCTATGCGCACCCCTGCTCGATGGCTATTAAGAAATGAGTCGTTCCGATTCAGAAAGCGGTGCTAGACAATCTGATCTTCAACCCGTCGCTCTTCGGTCGCAGTAACACGAGTGGAGTCTCCCTTGCAGATAACAGTGGTCTGCTCACGCTCGTACACCTCATCCTCTTCAGCTGTAGAGCCAGCTGCAGGACCATCCTCCGTGGGTTCAGGAGCCTCATCTTGGTATCTCTCTTCGTCGGTCACGGTAGAGCGCCCGTGGCGTCGGTCCATCCATCTCCGCCACGGCTTGTACACCACAACACTCAATCCTCCGAATATGATAAAGCACCCACAAATGCCACCACCGATGGCATCATAATAGTCGCCGGCAATCTGCACACCGTCCCAGAACTTTCCGGTCGCATCGGTGACGTTGAGAATCATGGTCAGGAGCTGAATTACACCAATAACAATGGCAACAATGACGGTCAGAACGGTCAGTACAATCGAGTAGTACAAAAACGCCACGGGATCTCGATGATTGTCTCTAGACTGGGGTAATTCGTCATCATCAACGTCCGAAGCCGTTTCAAGGACTTGACTGGCGGCCTTCTGGGACAGGAAGTTCTGTGCCGGTTGGATATACAGAGAGAACATGAGAGCTCCATCAACGGTATCCAAGAGGCACATTCCAGCTGGAGAACAATCAGTGAAGATGTTACCCGATGGTCATGGCAATACACTTACCGGTAAACAACGCAGGAAGAATCAAGATCACCCAAAACGATGTTCCCTTGGCAGCCTCGATGGATGATATACCGAGCAACGCAATCTCAGACGAGGTGTCAAAACCGAGTCCGAACAAGATACCAAGAGGATACATTTTCCAAGGACTGGGAGATAGTCAGCCGGTGTGAGGGCAAGGAGAACTGTACTTGCAACGCACCGGTCAATCAATTTGAACATTTTCTTCAAGATGGAGAACAGTGGTCCCCCACCCTCGATCTTCCAAGCTTCGTCCTCTTGTCCTTCAGGCAAGTTGAAGACCTTTTGCATCTGCTTGATCAATTTGAACAGAATATAGACGTTCATCAGGCCAAGTAGGATCAGGAATGCCGCGCTGACGGAGCTACCAATTATTCCGCCAATTTTGCTGAAACTATCGAACTTGGACGACACTGCAGCGGTGGTAGCTGCGACGACAATAGATGTGATGATCACGATTCTGAGATTTACTTAGTGCATTCATCCATTATACCATATTCGGCTCTCAATCACCCACGTGGAATGCCCAAGGGAAAAGAATGTTCCCACCGTGACGGGCTTTTGGCCGGTTGCCAACAATCGTCGAGTCATCAAATCAATGGCCTTTTCAAGTCAGTGCTCGGACTTCATCAAAAGAAAGGACCGTGTTGAGCTTACGGAAATATGATCCGCATCGAAAGCATGTCTCAAGCCGAGAGAATATGCAAGAGCTGCAGTGGAAATCATGGACCTAAGGAATGGTCAATTGAATGGCGCATGGACAGGGCCTATGAGATAGCCAAACATACGGATGATAGTGCTGTCATGATGTTAATTTCTCGCAATTCACTTTTTTGCTGATGAACAAATGAGTCTAAACATACCAGCACAATCGCTGCGGCAGCCCACACGATGATGTTCAAAAAGGCGATCAGGGCAATGATCGCGATGGCCCGAAGAGGAATTTTGCGAATTCCGGGCATTCGACTATGAGAACGCTCAGCCTTGCGAATCAAGGGTTGCAAGCTCCATTTTTTATCACCGTCCAGACTGTGCGAGTCCGCAGGCGTTCCGTCAACGATGGAGGACATTGTTGAAGACAGCAAGAGCAAGGTATATGCCGATCGTTTCGGAAATATATTCTCCCCGCTTGACTTGCAGATGCTCTCTGGTCGGAATCAGATATTGAAAACCCCGCAGAGCACTGATCCAAGAGCAGCAGCGGATGAAACCACTTATTATACCAACTGCTCTTGGCTTTTACTTGGCTTGCAGATGCACCACTTTCGCGGCAGAATTTTCTCCTAGTCTTATCGGCCGTCACCTTTTTGACGGCATGCCAAGGTCCCCGAGAACTGGAGATCCACTTGGCGGGGAAATGTCCTACGGACACAACAGCAAATGCACAAAGCAGCCAACCAATCTCGCGGCTGTTGGATGATAAATGGCTCTGACTTGTGTTCTCGAGATTAGTTCTTCCAAAAGCAAGATCGATGGCCGCGATAACCACCACGAACAACGTGGGATCGACACGTGATATGGCGGGGCAGCGGAGAGTCCCGGTTGATTTGATAGTTAATTATTATTCATTCTCCTGGTTCTGATATGATAATTTCCTTGGTTGGGATCTCCACCATCGCGTGCAGAACGCCCGTTCCACCTTCTTTGCCCGAAATCGGCTTGAGATCGCCCTATCGGCAAACTCGCATAACTATTGGCGAAACTTGCCAAATTGCGGGCGTTTACCTCAGAGCTTTACCCCGAGCTCTGAACACCAATCTTTGTGTCCCATCAGGTACACAAGAAAAAAAACGGAAATTGTTCATCGGCCTATTGATCGTATCGCTGGGTAATTTGAAGTCGTACTGAGCAAGGATGAATGCCAAGATCAACTTTAATTCACTTGCTGCAAACCATCTGCCTGGACTGGAGAACCGTTCAAATCAGCGATAATTCTGTTGTAATCAAGGGTCTTTTCCTGTGGACCTACCATGCATGTCGTCCTAAGCCAAATGAAAGAAAACCATCCCCAGGTACATACGCGTCAACTGGAGACTCTCCGTCGGTTTGACTACTTTCCAAGGATCGAAGAGCTTTGAATGTGTGGGCATCCGTGTAAATCTCAGTTGACCGATTTATTGCCCACGCCGGAACTAAAGCCCACTGGCCCTTAGATAAGAAAGTACCATCCGCCAGAAAGAGAGGTTGGAGGGCCTTTCTCATCATTGTGGCTGTGGTTACGGGATGCAGTCGTTGACTTTCACGGAGTGAACTGTCCACATTCTTCAAATTTGATAATGCTTGCTTGTTCCAACCGCCTTTTAATTCGAGAACTTGCGCGATCTCCCTTTGAATTGGGATTTGCGATTCACGGTGACAGGCAAGGTCGAAGAGTGCATTCATCAGACTCGCTGCGGAAGTGTGGATGGAAGAAAATTGGATGTAAAGGATGTACATGCATAAATTGTACAGCGAACTTGGTCCGGCAGCCTCCAAAATCCACTGAATTGCATCCTTCTGATGGATGTCAGTCGATGTGAACAATCGAATTTACCAATGAAGAGTTCTTACCGGTCTTTCAGCCAAGCCTGTGTCATATTCATGCATCCTTTTCTCACGCTCTTCAAAGACACCACCCAGCTTCGATAAGTATGCATTCCAGATCCCAGACGGAAGCAGGTACCAAGCCACGGCCTGTTTGAAACATTTTGGTGTGAGATCCACCAGAAGACCAGCTTCACTGATAGCCAACGACAGTTTCTCTGACAGGTCAAGCCATTCTTTATCTCCGGATAGTTCCTCCCCGACCAGAACTCGATTAGTCGTAATTGAAATGCACTCAAGAACCAGATGGCTGGTTTCGATTGTAACCCAATCAGCACCCACGGTAATGTGCCGTTTCAATATCTCGTCTAACCTGATGAGCATGTCTGGAATCAATTCCAGCAGTCGATGTCTCATTTTCCGCTGAATAATGGCCACGTGGAGCGGATTCTCGTGAATACAGTTACTCAGGAGATATGACATGGAATTTCGTTCGTCTGCTGCTGCTCGCATGGAAAGATGCCGTTCATCGGCGTTCTCTTTTTGTTTCAGAACGGCAGGATGGGTTACAACGATGATCCATCGCCTTGGAGTTGATATTCTGAACGATTTCCCAAGCCGCCCGTACTGCGTTATACTTAGTGTTAGACGAGGGAGGCGTCTGATCACATACGGTGCGTACCTTTTGATAGCCACCTTGGAGAATCGCCGCAGAGTCATGGGAGAAGCGATAAGCTGCTATCCAAGAGCCTAAGAGACCGGGAGCAACCCCGGCAGAAGGAACTTCAGACTATTGGATATATTTGGCTGAGTATCCGCAATGGGTGTACAAGGGGGTAATACTTACAGCCTTCTTGAAATACAAATAATAAACTAAGTAGAGAACCGAAATCAAAAGAGATATTGCCAACAATGGCTCGCGATGTAACATTCTAGGAGTACCTTTAGTTTGGTTTCGTCAATGAAAGGTATCGCTATAGACTGACCCGAAATCCTCTCTAAAGTAGTGTGGAAAGTACCTGCTCGGGATTCAAGTGGGCGCCCAAGACGGGTTTATTATATTTTCGACCGTAGCAACGAGATGCATAAGGGTGGATCTCATTATGTCCAGCTGCATTTTTACAAATGTACCGTACCTGTGTGTCTATGTGTTTCTGCCATCACTCATTGAGTAATGTCATGTAATCAACATTGAAATAGTTCACGATGCCCTGAGCCATTGTTTGAGGCTCGATATCCATATATTCAGTGGCCAGCGATGGTAGATAATTATACCTTTGCAGATGAACTTTAATGATTATGAGGGTGGGGTCGAAAATGTTACTGGAATTCCATAGCAAGGACTTAACCTTAGAAGTGGGGTTGACTCTTCAAGTAACCAGTGGAGCGAAAGCCTCACATGCGGAATCGCTGAAGGATGCATGTATCGCGGAACACGGCCAGCTGACCCGGAGAGTGCTTTCGCATCCTATTGGTCATAGACCATAGCACAGACCATACAGTACATTTTTGTGTTCATTACAAAGGCCCGGCCCGTATTATTACCAAGATTTAACGCTGGGAAACACCTCGTTTCCGCAATTGAAGTCGGAATCCTGTTTACTGACCCCGATTATACAAAACAATCCATCTATCACATCTTTTTGTAATCACGCCTGATTAGCTTTGCCACGTCCGAACCACTGACCCATCCCAAATCCTAGTCCCCGCAGGCCACGCTGTTGCGCCTCCCGTCGTGCAGCCCCATCAACAGCATCTTCTTGCTCCTCGGTGTGACGGTACCGATGATCCGTATAATGAAGAGCGACTTGCATCAGGACGGCCGCCAAGATACTGGCAATCAATATTCCGATCATCACCAGGTTACTCTTGCGGTACTTCTGCCGTCCGGGGGCATTGGCGTCACTCGCCCATCCAGAATATAGAGCATACGTTGTCATGATACTTCCCAAATTTCCCCAGCCTGAAACCACGGCAGAGGCAGCCGCCACGCCGACTTCGCCGTGACGGGGCTGGAAAATTTCCGCAGTCCACGTCATCGTGATGGGTACAGTAGGACCGAGGCCGAATCCGACGATCAACAAGCCGCCGTACCGGGGCCAGGGGTTTTCGTCAGAACCTGCGTAGCTCGTGAGAAGAAGACCCAGGATCTGGAGCAAAGTTGGGATGGAGAAGAAAAGAGCACGGTGGCGATGGAAGCGGTCGGAGAAGGGTGTTACAAGCAGAATAGCAATCAAATCCATCTGGGCACTCGGTTAGACATGAATTGACAGTTGCTCGATGGATAAACTTACAATCCAAATAGGAGCAGTGAGCAAGCTCACATCGACTCCATTCAAAGACGGGTTGATTGCCTGAATAATCAGGGTCGCGTAGAGCTGGACACCAATCCCAACTCCAACAACGCCAAAGTACATGATCAAGAGCGGCCACAGACGCCAGTCCATGAACACATGAAGCAAGTCCCGGAAGTTCCACGCGGGGGCATGGTAGACACGCTTCAAGTCGTGGTAGTGAATCACCGCATCACGTCCCTTCAAGGCCGGGGTACTACGAGGGACCCATTTCATGAACCATGCGCGAGGAGGTTCTGCCTCACCCGGTGTGACAGGACGGTCCGGTAGCCACCAAAGCAAGACGAATCCAAGCGCGATAGTGATCACACCCCATACCAGGAACATCCACTGGAATCCAACGTAGCCACGGGCTCCGTCCATTTTCTGGAATCCAGCAGAGACGAGTCCCACGACGGCTGCCGATACTTGTGCAGCAGTGAAGTACCGACCGATACGCTTGCCCATTCGAGAGGGTGGGTAGAAAAGCGTCAAGTAGTAGGTCATTCCTGGCCACAGTCCTGCTTCCACAATACCCAGAAGAAGTCGGAGCAGGCTGTATGTCTGTTAGTCTGGTTCTGACACAGCGAACGATGGTATACATACTAGAAGCTCCAAGCTGCTTTCATAGCGACCATGCAGGTGCCGATCAGACCTACACTGATCACAATGCGACTCATCCACACGTGTGGACTCAACCGCGTCATCACCAAGTTAGATGGTAGATCGAAAACCACATAACCGACGTAGAACAGAGCCAAAGCGGTTGAAATCTGATGACTGGTCATGTGCAGAACATCGCCAATGTCGTGGCCGGAGCCTTCGTTCATGGTTTGCGCCAGACCCACATTCGAGCGAATGGCCGAAGCCATAAAGTACAGCACCCAAAGGGCCGGAATGATGCGCCAATCCAATTTACTGAGTGGACAACATTAGTACATCGAACGTAGCGGTTTGGGGCGAGTCCTTACTTATAAATGCGCTCGACATTATCGACGCTGAACTCGCCCGGGGCAAGTTCAATCCCAGATGCGGTATCGCATGAATCTTGTGGGCGTTCGTAGACATCCTCGGAAATGGGCTCCTTGGGCACGCTCGCGGACGATGCCTCAGTGCTCATTTTGAAGCTGTCCTAGTTTTATTCCTTTTCCCCCCTCTTCCTCTCTTTCCAATTGGGCAGGCCGTTTGCCGAATACAATCCAGACGAGCCGGTTCAAACAATAATAATCATGAAGATTGTGGCAGGTGAGTTTGAATAATTCTTTGCCCGTTACTGGAAGTATTTATTAGCGAAGATTCTTTCCAATTGCTAGGATCATGTTTCCCGGGCTGTTCTCGCTCAGCCTTTACCGAGGCATATCGCTTATCGAGTCCCTAAAGAAGGGGAGTAAAAAATACCCGGTCAACCTACCTTAAACCTGTTACCCGTTCACTGTAGAGCAAATGGGTCTGAGGGACAGAAAAAAAATGTTGAAGGCGGAGAAAGAGGCCGATCTGATAAAGCTAATCAGAGGGGTTCTTGGCAAAAGTACCGTGGATAGATACTGAAATGAATATCGCTAAGATTTACGAGGTTTTGCGCGTGAGTCAGACTTTTACGTTCACTCGAGAAAGCAAAACCAAGAAAACCCAAGCTCAAGAGCGGGATGTTGAGCCGTTGAGGTTGGAAAAATTCTTCCGATTCTCGGCGTCGAACCTCAACATCTCACCGACGATAACCTTAATGTCGCTTAAGTTCGGACTTTTCACGGACATTTCTCTATTTCGATCAGGTCACTTCTTTTAAGAATACCCCACGGGAAAGGCTAGATGCCCGCGAGTTCGGCTTCAACTTGATTTAAGTGGGGCTGGGTTTTCCGTCTCCGGTTCACTCCACCTCAGCATTCTTTGGCTTTGACCTTCTAGATGACAGGGAATGAAGAAGCCAAAAGGCCAAGGATTAAAGGATTAAAGAGAAAGTTCTTATTTACACAAGGCCGGAAACGGCCACCTCCAACGCACCCACTGACAACAGGGAACTACTATGCCAGAATTGAACCATGTTAGTAAGCGACCGATCTACGGAATTGAGCAAATGTATTTGCTGAATCGCGCTCCACGCCTTCCAAGTTTTACGCGATCTGCTAGCTTACCAATAGACTGTTATCTTCCCCTAATTCTAAATGTAATGAGACCAGCGTCATCCCATTCACTGATGTAACCCTTCAAATCGTTTGACTTGATATTCCAGCGAATATCAAGTCGACGCGAGTCTATGATCCCGTCAAACACGTGACGTTACCTCTACTTGAGAGTCCATCACTCGACATTGCAATATCTATGATATACTTATTCCTGCTGAGGTGCAATCTCCTTTTTTTCATTTAATTAATCGCACCCTCCAGATCGCAGGTGTCAACTGAGATCGGTGCATTACTGACACACCACGCTATCCATATCTCTAACAAAACTTATCGCCTTCGGTCTTTTAGTATATCACCACGGTTTGTTCAACTCATAGACTCTAACGTACTCCGTCTAATATGCTTGCAGGGTGATCATTGCCTTGGCGGCATGGACTCAGAAACAAAAATCGAACCCATGGCGAGTCCGCAGCACGATATCGATACGGAAGGTCAGCCCAATTATGAGGCTGGATCCCCACATGACGATGAGAGCCAAGAAACCGCAGTCGAGGATGAGCAGAAGCCGGAGAGACACACATCCACTACCTGCGACAATGATCAAAAGACAGTCCCATCCTCCACGTACGCCTCTGAGAAAATGTCGCTTTTCCACGAATGCGTTTTCATCGCAACGATATGCACGGCGCAATTCACGACACAAGTGGGTCTAACCCAAACATTAGGCATCTTGCATCAGATCGGCGATAGCTTTGGCGTCACAAACCCCGGGGTCCTTTCTTGGTTCATTGCTGGGTATAGCTTGACGGCGGGAACCTTTATCCTCGTTGCGGGTCGGATCGGCGATCTGTTTGGTTACAAAAAGATTTTCGTCATCGGCATGCTGTGGTTTGCTGTCTGGAGCATGATTGCGGGACTCAGTGTCTATTCGAATGAGTACCTGTTTGTTTTCGCAAGGGTACTCCAGGGATTGGGCCCGGCGGCTTTACTACCCAACGGGCTTGCACTTTTGGGGGTTTCCTATCCGCCCGGGCCAAGAAAGAACATGGCATTCGCGTTATTCGGCGCCTGTGCACCAGGCGGGGGTGTCTTCGGCTTCCTCTTCTCTGGTCTGTTTGAGTTAGCTTGGTGGCCCTGGACATTCTGGAGTTTTGCGATCGCGCTGGTCCTGCTGGCTGGTTTCAGCACCCTGGTCATCCCAGCACAATGCCGCTCGCACGACCAGGATAAAGGGCTTAGAGAAAAACTTCAAATGATGGATATCCCTGGAGCCATCACTGGGGTAGCAGCGCTGGTACTGTTCAACTTTGCGTGGAACCAAGGCCCAGCTTACGGTTGGCAACAAGCATATATTTACGTCTGCTTGATCCTTGGTGTTCTCTTCGCGGTTGGCTTTTTCTTCGTCGAGTCTCGCTGGGCCAAGATGCCGCTTGTGCCCTTCAAGGTCTTCACGGGGGATATCATCTTCGTGGTTGCCTGCATCGCCTGCGGCTGGGCCTGCTTTGGTATCTGGGTGTACTATCTGTCGCAGTTTATCGAGGTGTTGAGGGGTGCACCGCCACTGCTCCTAGCCGCATACTTCTGCCCCGTGGCTGTCTCGGGCGCGTTTGCATCCGTCGCAACAGGCTTCTTACTGCACCATGTTCGCGCGGCGTGGGTTATGACATTCTCACTAACCTGCTTCATGGTGGGAACTATCCTGGTGGCGACAGCGCCAGTGCACCGAACATACTGGGCCCAGGTGTTTGTGTGCATGCTGGTTATCCCATTCGGTATGGACACGTCGTTCCCTGCGGCCACAGTCATTTTCTCGAACGCTGTGAAGAAGGAGCATCAGGGTATGGGAGCGGCCTTGATTGCTACTGTTGTGAATTATAGTATTTCACTTGGATTGGGATTTGCGGGTACTATCGAGGTGCATGTTAACAATGGCGGCAGAACACCTGCTGATGTCCTCCATGGGTATCGCGGCGCTTGGTATTTCGGAATCGGCTTGACTGGGCTGGGCATTGTGTTGAGTTTGATTTTCGTCGCGAAGGGGTATTGGCAGGACAAGAAAAAGCGGAGCTTTGAGGGACGTTAACCCTGTAAAAATTGCGAAGTCTATAGATGAAAGTAATTGTTGCCCTTTAAATCGTGTACTAGCCCTGTCAGGCCCACTTGACTCCAATCTGAGCCCCACTTGTCATTGAAAGGCGTGTCTCCACACCTAGGGTGTCACTGGTCATGACTAACACCTTGGCCATCTCACTTAGACTGCTTATCTTGCCTGTCTCGAACGAATTCATTCAGTTGAAGGCTATGCAAGACATGGCGACAGCAGTCCAGACTAAGACCCAAATGACCCCGTTGGCAACAGGCGACTCCAACCAGGTTTCCGACAGATGGGACACTTCTGTTTCACGACAAGTATCGATTCATGGTCCCTTGAGCAATCATGGATATGAGCTCTCTCGACTGGCCCAAGAGACCGAGCCCTTGGAGCTCTCTCGAGCTAGGGCGGTCATTTTAATGATCACACTTACGGGCCTGACCTTCATTGGCAGTATGAGTGCTGGTCTATTAACAGTTTGTCTGCCTGGCATGGCAGCCGACTTGAATCTACCTGATAACCTCCTTCTATGGTAAGTGATTCGCCAATCTTCAACGGAGTAGTGCGAATCTGACAGGATTGAATTTGAAAACTAAAGGCCTGCTTCTGTATACTCGTAAGTGTTCATCCATCACACTTATGGGATCTGCGGATAACAAGGACCCCAGTCTTGCAAATGGATGCTGCCTGCTATTGGCGGGTTCATTGGCAGATTTTCTGGGCAATCGAATCATCAATCTGGTCGGATGCTGCCTCTTGACAGTGTTCATCCTCGCTTGCAGCCTGGCACAGACTGGTCTCCAGCTAATCCTGTTTCGCACCTTTCAAGGTATTGCGACTTCGATGTGTCTCCCAACTGCTTTCAGTATTATGACAGACAGCATGCCTGCAGGTAAACGTAGGAATATTGGCTTTTCCTGTCTCGGGCTGGGTCAACCGTTTGGCTTTTCCGTGGGTCTTGTTTTAGGTGGAATCTTCCAAGATTCCACCCTCGGATGGAGATTCGGCTACTATCTCTGTGCGGGGGCGACTTTCATTTTGACTCTTGTGAATTATTTTAAACTACCTCAGGACAGGCCTCGAGATCCTTTTTCGTTTCGCAGACTCCGGACCGAGATTGATTGGGTGGGCATTCTTCTTTCGAGTGCGTGCCTGGGAATCATATCTTATGTTTTCGCGTGAGTCTTGCGTTTCTGTCACGAGGCGAACCTCGAACTGATCTTTTTGCATAGCAACATTACTGATAAACCATCCACCATTCGAAACCCCGAAAATATCAGCTTGCTTTGTGTGGCTGCTGCTATGATACCGTCTTTCTGGGCCTGGATGCAATGGAGAGAAAAGTCCGGGAGACCAGCCCTGATCCCCAATTCACTATGGAATAACACGGCATTCGCAACCATCTGTGTGATGGTCCTTTTCTCTTGGGGGGTATTGAACGGAATGGAGACCATTTTGAGTCTTTTGTTAGTCTTGATCGTCAATAACATAGGTGCACTAGGCTGACTCAAAAATAGCTTGCAAGAAGTTCAGCAACTGTCTGCAATCCAAGCAGCTCTTCGGTTTTTACCTAACGTCATCATCGGAATTATCGTCAACATTGGTACTGGACTCTTAGTGCATCGCCTTCGCGCTAACTACCTTGTCCTAATCACCTCGATTCTCTCCGCCGCCTCACCACTACTCATGGCGATAATCGATCCCAAATGGTCGTGGTGGTATTGCGTGTTCTGGGTAATGATACTATGCCCTTTATCAGCAGACGGTAAAAGCACCTTCGAGCTTAAACTGACTTTGTTTGGAATTTGACCTAATCATTCACAGTGATATTTACTGTCGCAAACCTGATTATCGCGGACTCCTTTTCGCCTAAGACACAAGGACTTGCAGGAGCTGTTTTTAACACTATCGCCCAATTCGGTACATCAATCGGTCTCACAACCTTTGCCATCATCGCAGCTAGTGTCACAGATGGATCCTCATACAATAACAAAAGTTCGCCGGAAGCTCTAATGGCCGGGTATCGGGCGGTATTCTGGGCCTGTTTTGGACTCTTACTGGCTGCTATAGGAATCAGTGCCTGGGGACTGCGGCGAGTGGGAAAGGTTGGTCTCAAACGAGAGTAGAAGGGAGCCGATACATCTACAAAGAATCACCTGCCTGGGTGCTATTCAGGTCGTCTGCAATGTATTAAGGGGCAAGGCTATGCAGAATGAGCATGTGGGAAGCTCGGATATAGATATTAGAGTGGGCTACTATCTAATCATAATAAACCAAGAGACATTATGCGTGAGAAATTTCAGGAACTGTCGCTACAATTTAAATCGCTCAGCTAAATCATTCTTAGACATTAGGGTAGATTTATGGTCAATTCACAACCGCCCAGGGAGCAATGCAACAAAAAAGCACTCCAGTATTGAAACCAACAATTTTGAGATAAGCCGACTTTTAGACCGCTTCAATATATTATGGAGGCCTTGTCGGCTTGACTGCGAGCTGTATCAACTCTTGTCATCGGACAAGTGCGCGTTGTTGGGACCTTCCCCAAATTATGGTCCTCGGAATGCTGATTCTCCTCTCGCACAAGCTCCAACTGTTCCAATGCCTTGATGCGTTTGAGTTCCTGACAGAATTTGCTGTTGGCTCTGATACGATCACCGTATCGGATGAAGGCAAATGGGATAATAGACACGCCCAAGGCCAAAAAGGCAATGAGGCTACATGCCCAGTGAATACCCAGTCGGTTGAACATCGGTTTCGCTGCAAGGGGCAGCACTGCTCCCAAAATACTACGGGTGCAGCTCGCAGCTGACTGAGCACTGGCTGATAGTGTTTCGTATGCGTCGGTCAGATAATTCAGCATAGCCATGAAAATCAGAAGGTAACCCATTCCGAAGGTGATTCCAGAGAGGAATGGCACCACCCAGGGGATATTTTCAGAGGAAGTCCAGCCCACCCAGAAGAGCGAAATGACATACAAAGGACCACCGAGGCAGGCGAGAGGGAGTCGTCTGTATTCTTCGATTTCGGCCCAGGGTGCTTTGCGAGCCTTTGCTCGAGCGAGGTAGCCGTCATACCAGAGGAAGACGAAACAGGCTAGGATGGCACCGATACCAACTGCTCACTGAGTTAGGAAGTTTTCATTCTATAACAGAGTGAGATACTTACTCGGCAAAAACATCAAACCAGCAACACCAGCACTCATTCCATATAAATCTGTCCGAATCAGGTTAATATGAGGGCTCAAGTCATGTGGTTAATACAACCTTGGAAGCGGGAAAGAGGACTAACCCTGGAAGATGATGGGGTATGCCTCAAAGTAGAGGTAAAAGATTGCATATGCAAGGGCGAGATACAGAGATGTCAGTGACACGATCGACTCATGGAGTATCATGCGGAATGGTCGGGAAATGGTGATGAGGAACATCTGACGAATATCGCGGCTCTCCACTTCCAGTGGAGACACGATATTTAAATTGCCAGTGTCTTTGCGCAACTTCATCGCACGTTGTTTCAATACAACGGGCCCATAAGTCTCCGGCATCAGAACAATCAAAGGAAACGAGGCACCGGAGCAGATGAGGCCAATCCAAAAGCACCATCTCCAACTCACAACGGCGACGAATCCCGATACCCAGGGACCCACGACTGGTCCAAAAGTAGTGCACTGTGAAGTCTTAGCGATTGACAAATATCAACGGAAATCAATTTCGCCTACCGCCATAAAATAGGCCATTAGACGGCCTCTCTTGGTCGGGTTATCATGCACATCAGCAAACAGCCCGCCCACTGTGGCGATCGGTGCCGATGCCATCATTCCATTCAGGAGGCGAAAAACCAATAACGACGGATAAGAGTTTGCTACTGCACATGCCAGCATAAAGGTCATAAAGCCGCAGTATGCGATAAGCAAAGGTCGCCTACGCCCAAAGTACTCGGAGCTAGGACCCCAAAGAAGGGGACCTAGGATGTATCCGATCAGAAAAATGGAGATGGGCAGCACTAAAGCTTGTTCATTCTTGATGTTGAATTCCGCTGCGATCTGAGGAATTGCATTGCTACAGATCGATGAAGCAATAGTGCTGTTCATAACCTAGACGTATCCCAGAGTGTCAGACGATGGACATGAGGAACCTGCTTAGGGTAGTCACTCACCTGCATTACACCAGCAGCCAGTACCAGATTTTTGCGACTCTGGGCTATTTGTTAGTATACGATGTTCCTTTGCTGGGGCCTTCTCGGGCACTAGATAGCTCTAATCATGTGGGGTGTCCGGTTTTACTGTACATTTTTCCAGTTGACAGGGTTACCTGGGTCATTTGGCCCAAACGATACAATTGTTTTTGAAGCCACACGTCGAAAGCGAGCATATGATGGGTTGTCGTAACGTTCTTGAACGGGTTCATGTAGAACCTCTGAGTCTTGGTCCGAGTCTCTAGACAGCTCACTGGGAGATACGGCTACATTCTCTGCAGTAAATTCTTAATAAGACTGGCGGGAGAACGAAATTGGTTTGTTTAGACGAACCTGTCGCTGAGAGTGCTCTTTGCAAGCTCTCTTCCATTGGGAAATGGTCCGCCATGTTGGTATTGGTGAATCACATCAGATTGTCCGAAAGAAAACTTACTAAATGCAGATTCAGGTGGGGTTAGCGATTATAAGAAAAAAGCACCAGCAGATTTCAGCGAATGTAAATTGAGCTCCACTCTCGCAGGGTCCTAGTCATAAGTTGGGGTAAGAGGCAAATAAAACTCGGTCGTTTGTGGGTTGGCTCCACATCTACCCAATGCTTTCACATTGTCTGCGCCCTAGACATGACAAGAGCCTGTGTGCGGTACTGTTCTGGACCAAACCTGAGAACTTCGAGCCTAGTCGGTTCCAATGTGGTAGGATTAATGTTGATCAGCCATCAACTCGGCGATTCGGTTAACACGGCTTTGCAAAGTTTGGGCATCTCCCAGTGGCAACCCAATTTGCTACTACTGCAGTATCTAAGTCTGAATTCGCATGAAACCTCGCTCAAATATACGGCTTCAATGCAAGCAACGAGGTTCTGGAGATCGTTTGCGATCTAAGAATTCACTTGAGAAGTTCCTATCCGCATGCGTCTAGGTGTCCGTAGGTCATCAAGCATAAATCACTTGAACAAGAGCAAGATTCATTAATTATGCACAGGCCTTAATGATCTAGAGCTTGCAAGAATACCCCAGAACTTCGCTTATTGGCTTCATACTAGATCAGATCTTGTGACAAGGAAGCTGCACCGGGTTGTAGACCGGTGCCGGACCGGGTCCGTGACACCAGTGCTTGGCATTCGCAATGGGCATTGTACATCCAGACTTGTGTTGAAATAAGAACCCGAATCTGAACTCTTGGAAAGACTCCATATCCTGTGAATAGTCTGGTCATTACAGAGCTCTGCCTTTGGTTGATCGTTCAGAGGATGGCGACAACCCTTGTTTGGTTTGGTAAATCGGTGCGCCAAGCAAGGCATGCCATGCGGGTCGGACATCTCGCCGATTCACAATGAACACCCTTGTAGCTATTAGTCAAGCACGTTCCAAGGTTTTTATGCAGAGTTATCGGAATAGAACATGACATATGACTAGCCGGATTTACTCAGGAGGTCAGCGGAGCTTGAGTTTTGTAACAGCCACATGTTACCGTACTCTTGCATTTGAAGAATAGGGAGTTGGAGTTATACCTGGTGGACATTTTGGTGCCGCCTAGGTAGGTTTTTAGTGATTCAATCCCTGTCTGGGATATGTAACAGGTCTGTCGCGTCAATGCGTAACTGTGCGCTTTTGGAAATGAAAAGGATTGAGCCTGCAATTGTGTTTTGTCATCTGCCTAGGTGATGTATTACCCGCTATATATTTTCGAAGCTAGACATGATGTACTGTACAAAACAGTTGAATTGAATGCTCAATGGATCCTTCTTTGACACTTGCATCAAGAGGCAAAGGAATTTGAAAATTGCAATAATTGAAGATATATTCTGTACAAGGCACCCTCCAAAGCTGCCCAGGTGGTTGTCGCAAAAGGGAGATCAACATGATCTTACCTAATCCACGGGTGAAGCACCTGTATTCATGTATGCAAGTGCTTTGCCCACCGATGAATTGCTTGATGTATTGCTTGACTACTATACTAGCTTATCAGCCAGTAGTCTATCAACAATCCACATATGTCAAAACCAGCAAGTCTAAGTTCTTCAATATCAATAAAGTCGATAAAGTGACTATAGTCAACTCACTAGACTGAAGATAAAGTCATTACGTCAGACGCTAACCCATATCCAGCCTAGCCCAACGGAAGCAACTTGAATGTCTTCTCAATCATCTTATATGAGACTTATTCAATCATGGCTCCTCCCGCTCGTGGACGGGGCACAAGCCAGCGGAGTCCGACTGTCTTGGTATGCAAGAAACAATTGATCCCCGATCTGCAAGTATTGAGCTAATCGATTTTTCAAGGTCACGGATTCTCGCGATCAACAACCTGCTTCCACACCGCGACGACACCGATCTCCCGCCACCCGTTTCATCACTGTCGATAATGTGCTCCAATATGCCTCCGACGTTCCCTCAATGCAACAACGACAACCTCCACCGACCTCGCGACCACGCCGACTCCCATCAGGCGGCCTAATGGGCAATGCCGGCGGAACCTCAGGAGGACTGCCGACTTCGGGCGGCACTATTGGCCGACTGGCGGCACAACCACGTCTGCCCCCGCGGACAACCAAAGTCAGTGAAAAGCTCGTACTTTTACCCGACACCGGCGGCGTCGGTGAGGAAGATACTGCCGACGACGACGACGACGAGGCTCAAGATGACGCCGATCTTGTGGATGAGGAGCTTGTAGATCGGTTGGCCAAGGAAAAACGAGTGGACCCCGAATTGATCAGACGGCAGCTGCTGATGCAAAAGCGCCTGGGTGGGGATTTTGGTGTCGACAATGACCTTGCACCTCTGCTGGCCGAAGAAGATTTACTCCGAAAGCGACGTATTGCACCCGAAAAAGCTAAGAGTTACGCCGAGCGACTACCAAAGGCCCGCCGTGCAGAGAAGCTGGCTCGTGTCACGGCATACTGCACCGCGCAGGCCTACAAAATGGGATCCTTGGCGTCGTTTGTCAAGGAATGGCACGGAGCGCGGACCAAGCTATATGACGACTGTCTCTACACGGCCTACCACCTTCCACTTCTCCCAGGCCACGAAGGATATCGGCTTCGGAGCAGTCCAGTGGTAAAGTTCCCTGGTGGCAAGTCGCTGCTGGATGAGGAAATTGAACGGAATGAACTTCGTGATCACCACGACGACTACATCGGTGAGATAGAAGAGCACTCAGTCGGACGTCACAATCGCCCCGAGGATGAGCATCATCGAGATGCCTCCCCGAGAGAATCAGATGATCAAAGCTCGCACGAGGAGAGCCAAGAACGGTTCTTGACCAACGTCTCGGAAGAGGAGAGTCGCATCCAAGAAAACCATGAAGAAGCTAGTGACTCCGACGTATTCCACACTTCCAGCCAGAGTGAGTCGGATCAAGCCCAACAGGCTTCTGAGGTCCCGCCTCCTCGCCGTCGGCACAGTTCTGGTGACAGTCACTCCCTCTTGCGAGACCTTCCCCAGCCAGCAGCAACGCCATCATCATCGAGGACCCCCGCGCCGGCGCGGACACTCTACAATGTTGCAGAGATGTTCGTCTTTGGCTACGGAGTTGTGGTATTCTGGAACTTTACTGAGCGACAGGAGAAAGATCTGCTGGCGGATCTGGCATTTGCAACGTCATCAGCAACTGGAACGCCTATCCCGCTTACTACAATGCCGCTTCACGAGGAGGATTTTGAGACAGAAGAATTCCACTTTGAGTACTCGACTGAGATCTCGCGCCCTCGCGTGTACAATGATATGATCACCCTGCGCAGTGGTGACCACATGATAAAACTGGCAATCAGTCATGGCATATCTCAAAGCACAAAATTGTGTTTCTTCGAGGAGGTCATGGCCCGTCAAATGGCAGACGCAAAAGATGTTCCCCGCCGTCTCGCCGTGACTGGAAAGTTGGGCATGAAACGTGAAGAGGTCTTCCGAATTCTTGGCCGTCTCTTCAAGAGCCGCGTCGAAGTCAATCTTTGTATGTATTACTTTGTTTTCACATGCGTCTCAACAGTCACTAATTATTACTCTTTAGCCTCCAACATGCTCGACGTCCCGAACTTCTTCTGGGAAAGCGAGCCTACACTTTACCCCCTTTACCTCGCTGTACGAGAGTACCTGGAAATCAAACCGCGAATCCAGGTGCTCAATGAGCGCTGTCGAGTCTTCTTAGACCTTGCGGAGATATTGTCTGATTCGATCGCTGACAACCGCACTTCTCGTACGTTTACTTCAAATGCCCATTGTTTAGCATTCCCACTTTACTAATCTTGGCAATAGATCAAACATGGATCATCATTGTCCTCATTGTCATTTCTATCCTCGTCACCATCTCCGAGGTCTTTCTCCGATTCGGTCTTCTTCATGCTCGTGAGGGTGCCGCCTCCAGCCCTACTAATATTCTTGCCCGCGCCATGGGCCGATCCATTCCTTCCCCAGTTTCGGACTGGTCTTCCACTAATGTCCCCCCTGGGTGTATCTGTTCCTCTGTTGCGCCTGGTGGCGGATCCGATATGGGTGTTGGTTCGTTTTGGGCCTAGGCCAGTCGACAAGTATTCATTCTTTACACCAGTCTACGGCTTTTCTGGGGATATGGGGTGGATCTGCAAATATTTCATTCATATTACATACCTTTTCATGAAGTGGCAGTCTAATCTTACATTGAAGCCCACTCCAGGGAACCCATGACACGATTCCTCGTGGTTTGACAGCAATATCTTAAGAAATGGAACCAAATTTTGCCATATCCTGTCTAAAATGGAAGACTGCCAGTAAAAAAAGCCATCAAAATAGGGCTAAAACCGGTTCAAGAATCCATGATACATAGATGTGCTTCGCGGTAGTGTACATGACAAGAAGCTATTGTAAGCTGTTAAAATCCCCACCACCTAAAACTCCAGGGCTAGGACCAGCCAACAAAGAACCAACCATCCGAGGGGAAGCAAAGGGTCTAAAAAACACAGAGTAAAACCCATCCAGACACAATAATGTTCACATCCACAAGCACAGCTTGCCACTGGCAGTACCGCCAGCAACCCAGTTCTTGCTGCGATGGAAGACCGCTACTGCAGGAACAGCAGTGATGCCATCACCACCGAGCTGGGCAAGCTGGTCACCACCGGCACTGTACACATCAACGAATCGGTTCATATTACCGATACAAAACTTTTGAATGTGAGACTGCGGATTTAATTGCCATTGGGGACGCAGGCTAAAAAGAGTCAGTAAGAAAATATCAATAAGTAGATAATAACGTGTTCGGCTTACATTGTAACCCAGCGACCTGTCTGGCAATTGTGCCTGACCACAGTATCAGGGCGGAATTCTTGATCAGGCATTGTGTGGCCTTTTGCCCATGAGGAGATACCCTTAGGGCCCATGTCGTAAATTTTCAAGGTATCGTCGTACGAGGACGTAGCAATCTGACCGGCGGCATTGAACGCGGCATGTGAGACTGAGAGGCGGCTCTCATGCTCTGCAATTGGCTCTGGTTCGTCGAATGAAAGGTTTCGTAGATCCCACAGTCGCATAAAGCGATCCAAACTGGCGGTGGCGAAGATGTGCGAAGACGATGGACACAACGTAAAACCGCCAATTTTCTTTTCAGACAATTGCCATGATGATACTGAGTTCTTGCGGGTACGTACATCATATCTTGCGAATCCACCATTAAGTGTCGTCCAATAAATGACATTGGGATCATCGGGAGCCATATCGATGGCGGAAACTGCCTCGTCGATGTTTGTTGACTCTGGCCCGTAGGTTTCGACCGAAATCGTCTTCTCCAAATCCAATTCGCGGATTGAGCTATCGTAGCTCGCTGTGTACAAACTGGTTGGCTTCGAAGGATGAACTGTCATCGAGCTGATCGTGCGCGTGTGAATTTTGAGGGTTGTGAGAACGGGGTCAGGATCATCATCATCCTCCTCATCCTCTTGCTTCACCTCAGGTTTCTCCTGTGACGCATCCAGGATGCCCAGATGTCCCATTTTGTCACCCGCAAATACCAAAGGCTTTGTTTCAGAGGGGTGAAAGGCCATGGCATACACTCGTTCGGGGGTTATCTTGATCCCTGTAAATATCGCATATCATGTGAGTTCCAGTCCATAAAAGAACGAGGGTGATCAGCGAGGAGAAGCATACTCTGTGGATCCCATTTATCCCATAGTTGCAATCCATTCATCTCTTCGCGAAGAGACTTGAGATCCTTATCAGTGGTTTTCTCAATTTCTTCATCCCCGAATGTTCGCAGATATGGTTCCGCAACACCTTTGTTGACGACATCAATCCCAATCAAGCTGTCCCCGCTGAGCTTTTGTCCGGCAACGAACATGTCATTTTGGGTAAATGAATCTGTGCGTCTGATCTTCTTGACACGTTCGACTTCTTTGGCCGCCTCATATTGTTCCTCAGCCTTACGCTTGGCAACCTCGCTGTCTGCAGCGAGTCCCTGCAGGCGAGACGATTGACGTCGTGGAGTGGGGGATTCTTCCTCTTTCACCCGCTTTGGTGCAGGTCTCTTTTTGCTCTTCGTTGAGTCACTCTTGGCTGACTTGCCCGCGCTCGCAAATTTCCCTGTGGGCTGTGTGAGTTGTAACTCTTTCAGCAGCGCTTTCTGCTCGGCAATGTTGGCTTGGCGTTGCCTTTCAATGTCAGACAGGGCATTCGATTTATCAATAGCCATTATTGAGCGAAAGAATGAAAGAGAGTCCGGAATTTGAACAACATATGACGGGGGCGTGTAGAAGTGGGAGCTGCGCGGGTGAACGCGACATGGAACACGAGGTCAGGTGACAAAATTAGTGAGAAAACCTGGGGAGTAAAGAACGCAGCTTGAACCAGAAGGCACATCTGGAAACGTCACACTCAGAGAAAGTCTCAAGTTGAGCTTGACTCTGTCTTGAACGATAACTCTGCACTTTTGCCTCACTCCAATGGCCGCCAATCTTTCACGCATATACCTCTTGTCGGCAGCGACCTCATCTACAACATTTCTCTACCAGACCCGCACCCTTTCACAACTGTCTCGCTCCTTCCCACCGCTTCACCATTTGCGCCGGCACTATTCCACAGAGCAAAATGGACTAGATATAGGAGGGGAAGGCCATGGTTCTTCAAAAGCCCCAGACCAGCCAGAGCAAAATGACTCCGCGAAATCAACATCCGCCGATCATCCACCACGGCGCATGAGCTATCTGCGCCATCGTGGTGCTTCAATCCCTCACCCAACACCAAAGGGCAATAAGAAACAGACCCTGAACCTGAAATCAAGGACTATCACTCGAAATGAGCGGGAGGCGTTCGGGGGCCTAATGAGCCGGTTGAATAAGACGCAGCAGGCCCAAAGCCCGCTGCTGGAGACACAAAAGCCAGAGTCCGTGCCAAAGACAGATGATCTGATGGCTATCATGAGCATTTTTGAATCGATCCTGGAGGATACTCGTGCCGATACGAAGGAACCCCAAACTGTCAAGAATTCTCAACACGAAGTGCCGGTAGACAAGCAGGAACAGACCCGTTCCCGCCAAAGCGACCAAAGCGAGGAAATATTTGATGAAGCGGATCAGATTAACCTCAGCGATCTTGGACTTGAGGAAACAAGTGCAAGCGCTGACGCCGATGCCACCGTCACCTTGGCAGAGGCAGTGAATATGGTCGTTGAGCGAGAGTCGAAGAGGATTGAATCAGAGCTTTTCCAAGCTGTGGAACAGGGCAAGGGCGATTCAGGTCTCTGGGATGTTTGCAGGCAGCGCATCTTCACCATGATAAGCCATATAGGAGGTCCGGTGTCATCAACTGCCCAGGAACCCGAATTCAGCTCTAGCAGTAATGCGCCCCAGAGCCCTGATGCATCCCCTTCATCTGGTCCTTTGAACATCCCAGACGCAGTTCCAGCTGGCCCTGTAGTTGCCAAACTCTACCCGCAGCTTCTACTTCTCGCATTCCGGATACTTAGTACTCATTTCCCAGAATCACAACTCATCAGCCAGTTCCGAAGTGCGGCCAAGGCGCACGGACGGTCATCTGCCTTCCTGGGAACCTCGGAGGTCCTTTGCGACGAATTGATGGCCTTCTACTGGCACAGCTGCAACGACCTCCCGGCGGTGGTTTCATTCTTGCGTGATATGGATAATGCAGGTCTTGATCCAAGTCGCCGAGTCCGCAAGCTTCTGCGAGACATTGTTCGCCAACATGACCAGGACGTGAAGTCGCGTCGGAAAGCTAAGGGCGAGTACTTTTGGGACGCGCCGCCAAACCAAAAGGCATTCCAAGAGCTCGCAGGTCCGGGTGGTTGGATTGAAACCCTTCACTCCCGGAAGCGCCAGCGGCGTAGCACCGCCATCCCTGTCCCTAGGATGTCATGATGCTTGCTGCTCAGTGCCTGTTTAATATTGACTGTTGCTCATGTAAATACCAAATTCAATTCACATAGACATAGACGTTGACAATCAAAATAATTAATAATTACACATTGGATTATCACCTATTCTTGTCATTGTATCTGAAATCGGGAGCCGAGCCCCAGGTGATTTTCACGCCAATCCTGGCGATGGACAGCATGCTTTACTAACAACAACAGAGAGATACCCAACATGAAGCCTGTATATCCTCCATCCCAATGTCAATCGGAATGGAATCGGTATTCACGCCGAATGTTTAGCCGATTACATAACCCGATATGACGCCAGGCCATTGTCCCCGCACGTTATCTCCCCGTCGCTTCTGTTTCTTTCTGTACAGTTCGTTCTTGCAAAAAAAGCTGGTTTATCTCTATGAACCGTCTTAGGACTTCTCTACGATCAATTCGGCTCCCATCTATATTCTCAACACAGCTCTCCGCACCCTCCCTGTCAACCACCAGCCCGTTCGCTCTAGCCGTTCACCCAGCCTCTATTCGACGCACCATGGCTTCCGCAATGGCAAAGCGCCTGGAGGGCAAGACAATCCTTATAACCGGTGCCTCGTCTGGTATTGGAAAGAGCACTGCCAAGGAGTTTGCGCGCACCTCGCCGAAGAACCTGAAGCTGATCCTAACTGCGCGCCGCATTGACACCTTGAAGGAGGTTGCCGCGGAGATCAGTGCGGAAGTCGGCGATGGTGTCCAGGTGCTTCCCGTGAAGCTGGACGTCAGCAACCCGGAAGAGATCAAGAACTTTGTTCCCTCGCTGCCGGAGGAGTTCAAGGATATTGATGTCCTTGTCAACAATGCGTGAGTCATCTTTCCGAAAATATATTGAGGGGCAGGATAAAGAACTAATCTCGAGTGCGCATTCAGTGGTCTCGTCAAGGGCGTTGCTCAGGCTCCCAATATTGAGACCGAGGACATTAATGTGATGTTCAACACGAACGTCACTGGTCTGATCCATATGACCCAGGCTATTCTTCCTATCTTCAAGAGCCGATCTGAGGGTGGCCGTGGTGATATCATCAACATTGGCAGTATCGCCGGTCGCGAGCCTTACCCTGGTGGTGGCATTTACTGTGCTACCAAGGCTGCGGTGCGATCTTTCACAGACTCTCTTCGAAGGGAGCTCATTGCGACCAGAATCCGTGTCATTGAGATCGACCCAGGTCAGGTTGAGACAGTATGTCTGCCCTTCGAGTTTCTCTTCGCAATTTTCTAACAAGTGGGCAGGAATTTTCTGTCGTCCGGTTCTATGGGGATAAGTCCAAGGCTGATGCCGTGTACAAGTAAGTGGGACCAGAATAGACTTATACACGGCTCGCGTAACTGACTTTCATCTGCAGGGGTGTCGAGCCATTGACTGGAGATGATATTGCCGAGGTTGTGGTCTTTGCCGCTGGCCGAAGAGAGAATGTCGTAATTGCTGACACATTAGTCTATCCTAGCCACCAGGTAAGTTCAATCCACACAGCCTGTATGATGTCCTAAAGCTAATGAAATCAGGCGGGTGCCGGTGCCATGCACCGCAAGTCATGAGTCCTTCATCACCATACCATGCCACTGGTTGGAGTACATAAAGATTGTATCATAGTTGGGTACAATGCATGATGAGATGACTGAAATAAATGGACTTGCAAGGAACAGAATACGGTAGCTACTAGAGCTTCCCTTGAATCAATTCGAGATTTGTCGTTCTGCAACCCTCGAATCGGAAGCAACACCCAGCCTGAAGCTTGTTCTAGTAATGTGTTTATAACAGTATAGCAAGGTTCATGGGCCTATGCAGGTTCTTCCACGGCACCTTGCTTTCCAAGGTAATTCCCCCACGAATGGTCAGTCGCACATAGTTACATCAATTGCTCGTCGACAATCGGCCTTCGGCTGCGGAATGAGCCGCGCGGAGTATTTGTGGATACGCGGGCTTCCGCCCTTGACGGTATTGTGTAATCGGCTGTAATATTACATGCGGGGAAGGTGTTCAACCACACGAATGCGCATGGTAACAATGTTTTGAGCTTGTACAAGTCACTCCCATGCAGCCCCTTGGATAAGCCTTTATGCTCATTCAGTTTATCACTCTATGATTTCATTGTAATCCGAACCAACACACCAGTTTTGAAACAAATTTATGACCCACAGTGCTATCACTTTCCTGATTGACCATTGACATCGGCTCTCGGCAGTCCATGACGTTCTCATCTGGTCCATTCGAGCAATTCACCGCCCAAATTGGACCCGCATCAGCGAATCCGGAGATGATGTTGACCATATGCAGCAGGCGACCCAGACTTTACACTTTGGCAACCGACTGTCATTCACTCATTTGGGAAGTCTTCTTCATTTAGCTGTGTCGTTATTTCTCATTTCGCAAACATGTCCGACCATGCAATACCCGGCTCTATATCAAGATCTCCGCCCCAGCCCGCCTCCGCTTCTCCTGACTCTATCTTCTCAGCTTGGTGGGCCGGACTGACCAGCTGGTGGCATATTCATCCCTCTTTACCATCCTACTCACAGCTTCCCCAAGCTCCTGATCAACAATCCGCTGAATTGGAGGGTGAGACGCAAGATCCCACAATGGAGGCATTGCGGCTATCTAAAGCCCGATGGCGCACCTACTGGCTTGCTGTCGTGCTCTGTTGCGGTGGCGCATTGTTTGGATATGACTCGGGTGTTATTGGTGTGTACTCATGCGACCCTCGGTACCCGATCTTGCTTTCGCTGTTTCTAACGTCCTCCAGGCGGTGTCCTCACATTCGACTCCTTTCGACAATCATTTAATTTCACTGCGGAAGAGAAGACTCGGATCAGTGCCATTGCTGTTGGTATCCAACAGGCTGGTGCACTAGCCGGCTGTTTTATCGTGTGGCCAGTGACCAACCGGTGGGGCAGACGAATTGCCATGATGGTCTGCTCCGTAGTGTTCTGCATAGGTGTCGTGCTAGAGGTCATCGACACTCACTCATTATCAGCGTTTTATGTCGGACGTGTAATCTGTGGTCTTGGAGTTGGAGCATCGGCTACTGTCATTCCGATTTACCTGTCCGAGATGAGTCCCAAGGAGATCCGTGGCCGTCTTGGCAGCTGCTACCAATTAACCTACACAATTGGCATCTTAGCGTCTTACTGGATCGACTACGGCGTTGAAAAGATGCCCTCCAGTGCCAAGCAGTGGCAGCTGCCAATTGGTCTGCAGCTCGTTCCAGGTGCTTTGATGGGCCTGGGCATGTTCACTCTGAATGAGAGTGTGCGCTGGCTCCTGGCTCATGGAAAGACTGCGAAGGCGTGGGAAAGTCTTGTGTGGATTCGTGCTGGTGACGGAGCTGCAGTGCGGGAGGAATTTGAAGAAATGCAGCGTGGCCTTGAAGAAGAGCGCCATGCTACGGCTGGCTTCCATCCACGTGAATTGCTCGAAGGGCCTAATTTGCACCGGCTCCTGGTCGGTGGTGGCCTCTTTCTGGCACAGCAGTCGACTGGTTCGACCGCCCTCGCCTACTTCGGCCCTCAGTTCTTCTCCCTTATCGTTGGTCCTGGTGACAAGAATCTGTTACTGACTGGCATCTTCGGTGCTGTGAAGGTCGTTGCCTGTTTGATTTTCGTGCTCTTCATGTCCGACCGGTTCGGACGCCGCCCAGTATTGGCTGGGGGAGCTGCTTTCATGGCCGTGTGCATGCTGGTTACCGCTGCTGTCGTCAAGAACTACCCACCGCAGGACGGAGTTGTGTCCTCTGCGGGCATCGCTACGGTTGCCTTGATCTATCTCGATATTATTGCTTATAACTTCAGTTGGGGCCCGTTGCCCTGGCCATGTGCGAGTGAGATTTTCCCCACTCGGATCCGCGAGCCGGGTGTCGCATTTGGGGTTGGCTCCCAATGGTTGTTCAATTTTGTTTGGAGTTTCTCCACTCCATACATCATGGCCGGAATTGGCTGGGCGACATTCCTACTATTCGGTCTGCTGGATGTTCTTATCCTCATCTTTACTTACTTCTATCTGAAGGAAACCGCAGGCAAGACCTTAGAGGAGATTAATGAGATGTTTGATGGTATTGATCCCGATGCCGAGCAAGGCTGGAAGGATAATGCGATCGTTGATGGTTTGGGCGTGGAGACAGATAGATCACCGCGATATCTGGATGGAGCTGAGTTTGTCAATACAGCCAAGTCTGCCCAGGATAAGACTGGCACCAGGCACCTCGAGTCGAACGCAGGCCGGGCTTGACTTGTTTAGGAAATTGCCTTTATGGACATAAGAGTGATATGGTCGGCACAATTACACCTATGCATAGAAAACTTCGACAGGCAAACGAATTTACCTCAGGAGGTATTTACATCAATTTGTTTACCCCAGGTTCGCATTTAGCATTCGTGGACTAGGTACACGTTCTGATGACATGCTTGACCATCAATGAATAGTAAAAGTAACATAGCATGGTTTCTACGCCATATAGACGACTCGGTAGCCGTGCGTGCATCCTCACTAAAAAGAGTTCAAGGTTGGGAAGCAGCAGTGGGTATCCAATTTGTTTCTATGCCCTGTTCTATCTGAATCCCTATCAAATATTCACAGATATACATGTCTCATATTTTCATTTTCGATCGCTTGATCGAGGCACTTAAACGATCACCTTGTGACCAGCAGGCTGCTCCTCGGGCTCACCGAAGATGTTAATGTCCCAACGAGGCTTGTCTGTCATGGGGTTAGCATCAATTACTTTTGTCAGATGGTGGGCTGACAAGGCAGGACACTTACTAGCAGTGTAAGGAGTGTTGTAACGTTTACGGTCTTTGCCCAGAGCGCTGACCTTGGCCACCTCCTCGTCGGTGAGCTCGATCTCTCTGAAGTTATCTTGGATACGCGAGGCAGTAACCGACTTGGGGATGACACTGTGACCTCCGACCTGGGACCAGGCAAGGCTGAGAAAGAATAGCGCGTTAGCGATAGGAACGATGACCATTCACTAGAAGGAGACATACATAACGTGAGCACCAGTGACGGTGTTACCGGTACGCTTGGCAACGGACTCAGCGACCTCCTTCACTTCCGGACGGGTGATCAGGAGAGGAATGTCGAGCATGTTGTTGCCAAACGCGGAGTAGGCAGTGACGTGGATGCCCTTCTTCTGGCAGTACTCAATAAGGTCGTTGCTCTGCAGGACGGGGTGGCGCTCGATCTGGTTGGCGGCGGGGACAACACCGGTGCCGTTAATAATAGCCTCGAGCTATCGGAAAGTCAGTATATATCCAGGATTGAGCGGCATTGGGTAGGTTAACGAACGTGAGGGATAGTGTGGTTGGAAACACCGACGGCGCGAGCCTTGCTCTTGGGGAGCTTGGTCATGGCTATAGAGAATCACAAAGTTAGTTTGCAAGGCTAACAACCCGTGGCAGTATTATTGGTATTTAGACTTACCCTTCCAGGTATCGACAATAGAAACATCATCGTCAATGACGACATCACCACCCTCAACAGTGCTGTTGGCAACGAGAGGGAAGTAGTCGTCACCCTTCTGGAATGCAACGGGCCAGTGGACGAGGTAGAGCTGAGTCTATTAGCGAACGTTCTTTGTAAAACCCATGTTTTCCCACATACATCAAGGTAGTCCAGCTCCAACTCAGCAAGGCAGCCATCCAGAGAGGCCTCAACAACTTCGGGACGGTGCTGGCTGTTCCACAGCTTGGAGGTCTATTGATGAAAATTCATATTAGCAACACGCTCTTCAACGACCTGACGACAGGGAAATCAAATGCGTACAATGAAGAGGTCCTCGCGCTTCAGGCCAGGGACATCCTGGTAGGCACGCTTGATGCCGGCGGCAACCTCACGCTGGTTCTGGTAGCTAGACAGGTAAGGGTCGGTCAGTATCTTCCATTTCTTTGCAATTGAATCCGCTGGAATCAATTATAGCATACATAGTGGCCAAATCCTAGTTTAGAAAGCAGTTAGTATTCTGCTCGACTAGTCTTCCCCGGGGGCGCGAGAGGCTCATACCAAGTGGCGGTAACCGGCCTTCAGGGCCTGGTAGACGGCCTCACCGACCTGACCAGGAGCCGACTGCCAAGTACCGAATCCCAACTGGCTGTGAGACTGTTAATTGTTGTAATTGTTGTGTCTTGATTCAGATGAACGTACGGGATCTCAGCACCAGTGTTCAGAGTAACCTTCTTTCCGAGAGACATGTTGGATAGATTTAAGAGAATACTTATTCAGAAAGCGAAAAATGAATTGAGAAAGAAAAGAGAGCAGAAACTGGGGAGAGGCAGGTTTAATAAACGCGTCTCCGGCGGGGTTGGCATACATCCCACGCAGCCCCTCCCTGGGTCGGACTAGACCCCACCGAGAAGGGGGAAGATCGTCTGTCGTTGAATCCCCGTATGCATTGACCGTATAGTTTTACTATAAAATGGTGTGCCTTCTGTACCTACATTGAAAGGTGACTAATTGTTTAAATGCACTTTACCCTCATACCTCTCTTCAATCTCATCTTCCATCACCTATATCCCATCTGTGATGTCATATTTATTACCCGCTTTTAACCGGAGATTTCTTTTTACCGATTCCACTAGGCAACTTCGCGCCGGGACCTGAGGACCTGGGGACCTGGGGTAACTGTGTCCAAGTTGACTAATAAACTCGGTCCTCACCTTCCCATTCACGGATTCTTTTGTCGGGCACCCAATTCGGCTTAGTACTGCTCTGTAGTATTGTTCCAACTTTGCTTTGGCAATGATACATACGGAAGCATCACCGAGTTCGACTCGAGAGCACTCGGAGTAACCCCGGCGCCCTCGGCTCGATCGCTCCGTCGCATACTCCGGTAGAACTGGGCTGATCGGCTCGCGAAATGACTGCCGATGACACCATTGGCTACCCGAGCTCGGTTCCAAGCTTCGACGCTTGGACCTTCCCCGACGTAAACACGGAGTTTTTGAATCCCATCAATAAATTTGATTATTCAGGATAATTCTTGACTTCATGAACAAACGTTTTACGGGATCTACTTTGACCAGGCCTAGTCAGAAATGAATCCGGTGTTCAGCATAGTAGCAAATCAGACCCAATTTGTTGGCACTTCTTGATCGTATTTAGTGACGGTCTGATGGCTTCCGTGATATCCTGTGAATCCGGGATGGAAACCACATATACAATAAACAGAGTAACTTTCGACACCTCGCAGAAATGCTGCTTACTTTTCAACAACAAAGTTGTTACACCTTTGGAAGTTTTATCTTTCTTTCACTCCATTTCAAGGCTGTTATTTCTTCTTTCACTCAAGCCGAGTGAATGGTTCGCTATGGAGAATGGAGCTACAGCCACAAAGCCCAAGCCCTACAAGTGGATCAACCAGGAAATCGCCAAGCTCGATCCCTACAAAGACTACATGGAGATATGGCGCCTATCTACCGAATACGCCGGAAACAACGAATTCATTCAAAACCTCCTCTATGCCACCACCTTCTCCAACTTCATTTCCACGCCCTAGGGCTCAGAGGCAGTCTGGCGTGACGATGGAGGCAAATTAATTCACGGAACCACTGAGCGTCAGTATCAAACCCAATTGAACAACTCCATTTGGTGGTACTATGTCCTCACCATCCTCGTGCCAAGAAATCTGCCGATCATAACAACACATTTCATGAGTATTATAAGCAAAAATACCCAGGCCATTTCTCGCACATCGATGATTTTCTCTATTTGATGTGCTTCACGGCAGTCACCACCCATCGGCTGAAAGAAAGAATGGGGTTGAAGGGATTTACGGAGAAAGAAAAGATAGCAGCTCACATTTTCAGGAAAGAAATGGCCGCCTTGTGTATAGTTTACGGGGATCAGCCAGTCTCATTGAAGGAACACTTCCCCGAAGACTCAGGCATCATCAACTTTTGCCAGCAAGTAGAGGACACGGAGATGGTGCCCACAGAAAAAGGTCGTTTGATCACTGAGGCCCTTTTCGATCAGTTTGCGTATCGGTTTTCCCCACCTGGGCTGCGTGGGTTTGGAAGGGCATTACCCAATGCACTATCCCTATTTGCAACGTTAAAAGCTAACAAGATAAAGCCGATTCATCCACTCTTCCGCATGATTCTACTATGGGGGTTAGGGTGCATCCAATGAGCTCTAGAGATATTGATGCAGGATCATCAAATATCCTATCAGGAATTCTATCGAACAAGTCAGCAGAGGAGAAATCAAAAAAGAAGGACTTGGATGGACGTTTTCCGATCTATTTTACCCGATTCCACAAGGATACCTCAGCATTTTCATTCACTGAAGGGAAGAAGAAGGATTGAGAGGATCTGGATGCAGACTTCAATTTTGAATTACATATCAGTGGTAAGATGAAATATAAGTTCATTTGAGACATTATGATTGCCATTGGCTTAGATGGAACCTTCAAGCATAAAGACAGTCTATCCAGTGGTCCCAGTGGCTTCGTTCAGCTGCTATTCTGTGCATTTGCCTGATTTACCTTATTCTCTCCCCCGAGTATGATGAAGAAATATCTACATGTGAGCCTTAGTCTTTAGTCGATTGAATGGGAAGTATGGAAATATGCACCAGCCAACTGGTCAGTGCGCGGGGAGAACCAACCCACACTTCTCCACCCGCACAGAACTCGAGCAGGCCACTTTCCATTTTCTTCCCCAACTCCCCTTATTCACCATCGCCATGTCGCACTACGCCCGCGTTGAGGAGCTATCTGACTCGGACCCCGATGAGGTCGCTCCCTCGGAGCCCCTTCCCAGAGACTCCATCATTGCTCCAGTGTCCATCACACCTACGGCCACCCCCAGCCCACCTGTGGCCCAGATGCCCCAGTTCCCCCAAATGCCCGAGCCTCAACCCCAGCGCGAGATCCCCAGACATTATCAATGCCTGTACCCCGTCTATTTCGATAAGACCCGTTCCCGCGCAGAGGGTCGCAAGGTTGGATCTGAGCTTGCAGTGGAAAACCCGCTGGCTCGAGACATTGTGGATGCCGTACAGATGCTGGGATTAAAAGCCGCGCTGGAGCCCGAGAAGCTGCACCCTAAGGATTGGGCGAACCCTGGCCGAGTGCGTGTACTTTTGAAGGATGAAGATGGCCGCCTGGTGAACTCCAACATCAAGAACAGTACGTGCCCTACTGGTGTCTCCCCACAATCCACTATCGGGGGGTTCCAATGGCATTGGATCTGGGCTAACTGTCTATACCACAGAGCACCATCTTTTTATAATTGTCGCACAGTATTTGAAAGCCCACCCGACCAACGAACAATCCCCGTACCGACTCCGCATTCGTGGCCTCCCGACCCCCGAGAAACTCCCCGAAGCTCCCCAGGCCCCGCGTGGATGGAAAATCGGAACCATCTTGCCCATTCATTCGCCCGCCTATAGTGGAGGTGGTGTGAGCGATAACCCGTTCAAAGAAGCTTTGGCGGAGCTGCAGGGTATGCAGGGTATGCCCGGTGTGCCTTCGATCCCGGGAATGCCTGGCATGTCTGGCGAGAGCTCGGGAGCCGACACGGAAAAGAAAAAGAAGGACAAGAAGAAGGGCAAGGCTTAAAGTGGTCGTTTCCTTCCTCTTGTCTTTCGTACTTTCCACTTGCATTGCACGGCGACGGGCGTTTTCTTTTTCTTTTGTTCCTATATGATAGAGGACACGCAACTTCTTGATACCTGGTGCCTTCGGTGGCCAATGTCTGGAATGAGTGACTGACTCGGTAGATCCTTTACGGCCACTGGGTGGCCTCTGCTCATGTACAACTCCCAAAAACCCGCATTGAGTCTTATATGACGCAGGTCGTGAGACTCCTTTTACAAATACTTCGGAAATATCCAATGAAAGATCACTATTAAATTTTTTTTCCTTTGGTATGGGGACGAGACTAAGGATTTTGTGTGACCTTGGCCGCATGTCAAATTGATAGATGACATGCAAGTCACAGCTTGTGCGAGGGCGCGAAATCCAGTTGAGCGGTATATGTATTGTCTCTTGACCTTGACATTTCCCCTTACCTTGTTATAAGCATTTCCCGTCATGGCCTACATCTTGACAAATAGACAGGCCAGAGAGCTGTATGTTGATGCTAGTTAGTATCGAGACCCTCCAGCTAATTCTCCAGTCACAAATCCATGATAGCTTATTTGGCATCCATCAATGCGCTGCAAAGCGTTGCCAGCCTCGAAAAAGAGCTCCCGATGGACAACAACTTCGATGTTGTCGCCCGCAAGAAATATGAAGGGCTTTTGCCGCGGAAGTGGACTAATGTGATGCGACTACAGAGGAGGGTGCGATATGTTCCTGGTTTGTTGAGATGTAGGAGGCTAATGAGCGACTAGATCTTGGACTTGGAATCTAGAATCACCAACCTGGAATCCAAACTTGAATGTGCTTCTCCTATTGATATAGAACCGATGGAAACCACCAGGCTGCCTGGATCCGATGCCAAACATACGTTGCAGTCTCATCGCGCGGCAATAACCTGTCTTGCTTTTCACCCGCTCTATCCATCTCTGGCCTCGGGATCCGAAGACTGTTTTATCAAGATCTGGGACCGGGAAGTTGGAGTATTGGAGTGCACTCTGAGAGGACACTCGCGACCGGTATTTGGCCTAGATTTTGGTGGACCCCAAGGGCGCACCTTGCTCGCGTCTGGCTCCGGCGACCTCACCATTAAGCTATGGGATCCAAATACAGACTATGCGAATGTCCGCACCTTGCACGGCCACGATCAACCCGTTACGGCAGTGCGATTCCTCACGCCGACGGGAAGTCTCTTAGTATCTACCGGTCGGGATGCCTCGATTCGCATTTGGGACATTCTAACAGGTTACTGTGTGAAGCACATTGACACCGGGGGCGAGTGGATCCGAGACATTGCGCCCTCGTTTGATGGAGTATACATAGTAGCCGGGGGTAATGATCGCACCGCTATGGTCTGGGAAGCCTCTTCTGGTCAACCAAAGGCCAGTCTACCGGGCCATGAGAGCTACATCGAGTGTTGTGCCTTTGCCCCTGCTTTGAGCCATTCCAATATTGCTGCTCTGGCTCCATCGATGGTATCATCATTAAGGGGCTCCACGTTCATCGCTACGGGAAGTAGAGACAAAACGATCAAACTTTGGAATGATCGAGGAATCCTCGTCAAGACTCTGGTGGGGCATGACAGTTGGGTCCGTGGTCTTGCATTTCATCCAGGAGGGAGATACCTGATTAGTGTGGGTGATGACCGGACGATCCGGTGCTGGGATTTGTCACAAGATGCACGCCTCGTGAAAACCGTCGATGATTCCTCAGAGCAATTTATTACTTGTATCCGGTGGGGCCCTAAGCAGATTCATCGAGATCGGGGAATTTGCCATGTCCTGGGGACAGGTGGGGCCGACTGCTGTGTGCGTATCTGGATGTGAGGTATATTTGCACCCATGTTGTGGACTACCCAAGGGAAAGTATTTATTTTCTCCCAAGTTTGGATCTATCAATTGATTTTTTTGAGGTAGCAACCTCAATCTATTAATGTGTGGTTATTTCAGTACCATCTCTAGCTGGAGGGAGTGTTTTTATAAGAATACACAACTGAGATATTGATGAACCTTTGGAATTCCAGGCAAGGTAAACAGAAATGGAAAACAATAAAGGATACGAAATTCTTTGAGAATCAGAAATGGTAAATAATAGATCATAAGCATGGCATAGATCAAAGCACCGCATAGGAATAAACAAAGACTCGGTGACAGAGCATAATGGCGTCTGTATCCATGAATGAAGAACATGGAACAAAATGGGTTCACAGAAACAAAGACATCGGATATTCATAGGTCAAAGGCACTTCATAAATACAGTGGCATGTCTTAGCAAGATACCCCATCACAGTTACAATCCAACTTCTCAAAAGCATTGTTGTTTAGATACACATATAGAACTCATAATTAGGAAAAGGCATGAATTGGCACAGAATCCCTCAGTATAGCAAGCAACATATCCCCACCTTTGTTGGTAGGCCCAATCGACCCGACCTTGGACCATTTGAGAAGTACCCGGAGTCACTTGAAGAGCTGACACCAGCTGAGGTCACAATGCTGACACGAAAACTGAATTTAGACAACACAACTAATCCATCCTATATCACTCAGATCTTGCAATTTATTCGAGCTCTTCCAAGACGCCCAAGACGCGCACGGCTAAATCAGTCACCTCAACTATGTGGCGTCCACCACCTGATGAATCCTGAAGTGACCACTGACATATTACAACTTATTCAACGTGAGATCACTGTGCATTTCCATCCGTTTGATACACATCCGGCGGAGGTTCCACCGTTTGGAACAAAGACCCTAGCCGACCTTCGAGCGTTGAAGAGAATGTGGATCCCGCCAAACACTGTACTTGTTCCTCCAAAAGCCTGGCAATACCAAGCCAACAAATGTCCTGGATGCATATTGGCCCGAATCGGATCTAAGAAGGAAACACTTCGAGATCTGCGAATTGTACTGTTGACCCGCATTGATGAATGTTGTAAAGATACCATGCATAGGCTGATAACATTCATTGATGACTACATTGGTCAGTTTGGCAATGATGAAGCTGAGGAAATCTTTGCCACTGTGATCAATCTGGCCCAAGATATGAAGGATATTCGCCGAGCCTGTATAAATGCAGGTCAATCTGATCGAGAACACAGCAATGAAGGAGGCAGAAAGTCCCATCCTGTCGACTCATTCTCAGGACATGAGACGGGCAAACTCAGACCATCCGAACCCAGTCTGACCTCTCATCAAGCATACCACCGCCCACCAAAGGCGGACTATGAGAGTGGCGAAGCCTGGGGAGATCTGCCTCAAGAAATTGACGACGTGATTGAAATATACACTTGGTACGGCCGAAAAGGTCCTTATGATGGGCATATATTAGTTCCTGAAGCAATGAATGCGTCGGATAATCAAGACAGAATGCTCTGGACAAACAGGAAGTCTAAAAGGGATGGAGATGTGGGCTTTCCGAGTGAGTAAACGGTCCAAAGAGCTCGATGTTGCAAGCAATGTGGTAGAGGACCCTAATTTTGATTTTCCCGTTGTTGCATGTGTCAACGATCCAGAATGTAAGCAAAGATAATTATACTAAGCTGTTCATTCCATCTCTCTTTTCTAGTTATCTTTTCTAATGTTTATATGGTTTCTTGATTAACTAGGCTTGTGAATAAAATAAATTAGAACAACGGAACTTAACTATCAAACCAAAATGACTATATTGCCAACCTTGGAATGTGTTTCTTTTCACATCATTTATTTTACATACCACTTACCATCACTGCTACATACAAAGTGTTCGAAGTAGTCATCGGTAGGAAAGATTTTACAGAACTAAACTTCAATACGAGACCACAAATCTTGATGTTGATTGATGGCAATGGGCTAGCTAAGCACGAAATAATATCAATCAGCATCCCTCAAGTCCATGCACCCCACCATCGGCTGTATAAGAGCAAGATCCTATGCCCGGGGTGGTCGAGTTCTCTGGGTATAACACAACATTGTCAAAGTCAATGTTATAGCATGGATGCAGATTGGAGCAGGATACCGACGCGACTTTAGTCGAGTCCCTGTCGATATAGCCTGTGAAGTTCACGAATGCAACGTTGGAAATGCTCATCTTACTCGTTCCAACATATGAACCATTGTCACCACTATCCTGGGTAATGGCAATTCCAGAGCTGGCACCATCGACTTCGAAATTCGAAAATATGACATTGCGAACGCTCCCCCAGCCACCACCTCGGGGAAGCCCTGCACTTTCATACGAACTCTGTGGCACGAGGCCGCCCATCCATGTCTTGATATAGGCACCGTTCTCCATGTCATTGTTGCGTCGAATGATCTTCACGTTATCCACCAAAATGTTGGCCACGCCTGAGTCTTCCAGGTACTGGCCCAAGCTTCCAATGGCAACGCCATTTCCTCCGTGGCACGTCACATTGCGAATATCGACATTATAGGAACGTGGCTTGATCGCTATACAATCATCACCACCTTGGTATACCAGGTTGGTGAGTTGAACATTATCCACATCCATTGTATCTATCTCGTGGAATGCTCTGTTAATATCCTGTTGATTGATAGTAGGAACCATAAGCTGCTCACCGAAGCCATCTGTATTCTGTACCCAGTTCTCCCCATATGGCGCATTCACTGCGGTGGCATTGCATATGATATTGTTGAAACGCATATTTGTGCCGTTCATAATGTTCAAACTCCAGAGTGGTGGGTCTTTCACATAGAAGTTTTCCACGTTCACGTCTGACACGTTCCAAAACACAAACGGCATTGGTCGACCCGGCTGCGTAGTCCCTTCCTCCGCATCGTACCACACATTTCCGTTCCCATCAATTCCGCCTGTTCCATAGCCATCGATGCTGATCCCGTTCCCTGAGATAACGAAACCCGCGTGATGGTTCTGGAAGGCAATTGGATAGGAATTGTTGCGCCAGTAGCTCAAGTCATCAGAGAACTTCATATCATTAGCTATTTACTCTTTTACTTGACCTCAGGTTGGGGATGGATCACTCACTGTCCATTTCCCACGCCACTCGATTTTCACGTCAGTAAGCACTGGGTTCAATCGTGTTGCAATCCAGTACGACTGATCCTCGGGGAAAATCACGGTACCACCGTTGTCGCATTTTTCAAATGCTTGGAGGATATTTTCAACATCATCTTTTTGGTGACCTCTTGCCTTTACTGTACAAACATTTCCAGTGGTGGGAACTGCATTGACAAGGGTCAAGAGCGCTAACCCAATGGTCAACACTGAGGAGAGTTCCAGTAGATGCATGGTGTTTTCTTGCAGCTAAGAATACGTTATGAGGATTGAATGGCATCATATTTATGCATCCCCTTGTCTATTCTATCGGACATCTCTATGCCGAGCTCGAAATTGCGGAGAAAAGGCTTTCCATTTGCGGGGGAGCGACGGGAAAGGTTCAACATCCCCCGGTTGGAAGAATCTGGGGAACAAGGGTTTGCTGCGTTGATCTTCCCGGGTATAGCAAGGGTTGAACATTATCTTCCACCAATGAAGCGGACCCGATTTATTAATTGCGACCCGTTCGCAGAACAAAAGGATACTCATGCTGTCGACTTTTTTCCCTCCATATTGGATAATTTGAACCCAGGGAAGATCCATGGATTGTGAAGATCGAAAGAATGAGGAGAGCCTGAGTATGCACCACGGTTGCTGACCCTGGAGTCTAGGCTATCAGTTCGATCGTTTCTTTTTTCTGCTACCACCTTGAGCTCTTGACCTACGGATGGCTTTGCCATTGGAAAGGAGTTGATGCGATCGAATATTTCCCCTGGGACCTCATGAACCAAGATGGGTGTCCCGGTTAAGTGGATTTGAATTTTGCCGGAGTTTCCGATGCAAGAGTATAGGCCATGCAAACCAAAAATCTGCCCTGCATCTTCAAGGTTCAAAGCCAACTTTGGCTAAAATATTCTTACCTGGATGCTACGAGATAGCGAAAGATCTGGTGGATGCAAATCGACCCGGTGGACGATGCTGGCATCGCGCTGCCCCCACATCCCCTCATCTCGGAGTTGTGTCCGAGATGATCAACTCCACGCAACAGACGAACTTGGTTTATCAGCAAAAGGCACAGAACTGCCCCGCATTACGATGATCTTCTTCTCTCCAACTATTTTACCCGGCTGCCGCCCTGAATCTCCTTGAACAACAAGAAAATTCAGAACACAGTGATGTATGTTGATGTATCCACGGGTCTTTGCCTAGAAACTCACTGTGCATTTTCAGGGTTTATACTGCATCTTTTGCCTTCTTCGAGGCTCTCTGGGAGGTTTGTACCAGAATCTTGTCATTTACCCTACACTCGTCTAATACTCTTCTTTCCTAGGGTGGTGTTAGCCATGTCTTTGTTAACCTGGGGTCAGACCACCCGTCGATTCTCGAGGCTATGCTGAAAGGACAGCGTGAGAAGAAAGGCCAATTTCCGAAAATCATCACATGTCCCAATGAGGTATGCAAAGTGCTCTCCTCCGATGTTTCTGGACCAGCGGTCTCAGTGGTGTTCAATATGTGTGTTCGGAACGGGAGCCAGGGCTAATTCTGTTGTGAAGATGGTAGCACTTTCAATGGCTGATGGATATGCTCGCCTCACTGGTGAGCCCCAAGCTGTTATCGTCCATGTCGATGTAGGCACTCAAGGCTTAGGTGCCGCGGTTCACAATGCCTCTTGCGGCCGAGCTCCGGTCCTGATATTTGCTGGTCTTTCTCCATACACAATTGAAGGAGAGACGAGGGGTTCACGGACGGAGTATATCCACTGGATCCAGGATGTGCCGGACCAAAAGCAAATCGTCTCACAATACTGCCGCTATACTGGTGAACTCAAAACCGGGAAAAATGTGAAACAAATGGTGAACAGGGCCCTGCAATGGGCCACGAGTGACCCAAAGGGTCCGGTCTATCTTGTTGGAGCGCGAGAGGTCATGGAGGAAGAGATTGAGCCTTACCAATTGAACCAAAAGGTGTGGGGACCTGTCTCACCAGCTGCCCTGCCCACAGCGGGAGTCGAATTGATTACATCCGAGCTTGCGAATGCCAAACGCCCATTGGTGGTGGTTGGATATACTGGCCGAAGCGCCCAGGCTGTGACGGAACTGGTCACCTTGGCAAACCACTTCAAGGGAATCCGAGTCCTAGACACTGGAGGAAGCGACATGTGCTTCCCTGCCAACCATCCGGCTTGGTTGGGATTGCGATATCCCGGTCATGATCTTGTGAAGACCGCCGACCTTATCATAGTCATTGACTGTGATGTGCCATGGGTGCCGACTCAGTTCAAGCCCTCCGATTCGGCGAAGATAATTCATATCGATGTCGACCCTCTCAAGCAACAAATTCCTGTCTTCTATATCAACTCGATGGCTACCTTCCGTGCGGACTCAACTACCGCACTTAAGCAGCTCAACGACTTTATCGGCATCCATGGCCAGATCCAACAGTACATTGGATCCAAGGACAATATAATCATGGGGCAGCAGCGTGACGAGGAATATCTAAAGCGACGACAAGAGATCACAGACTTGGCTGCTCTGCCAGACGGTGGTGACGATGCCTTGCTCAACGTTTCATATCTTATGGCGCAAGTTCGCCAGGGTTGCCCTACAGACACGATTTGGGCGATCGAGTCGGTCACACTCACGCACCCTGTATCGGATCAAATTGCTGCAACATTGCCAAAGTCCTGGATTAACTGCGGCGGTGGCGGTCTGGGCTGGTCTGGTGGCGGTGCGCTTGGAATCAAGCTGGCATCGGATGTGAAGAATGGGGGCCCTGGTAAGGGAAAATTTGTAGTACAGGTTGTCGGTGATGGTACATTCCTGTTCTCCGTCCCGGGCTCAGTTTACTGGATCTCACGTCGCTACAATATCCCTATTTTAACCATCGTGTTGAACAACAAGGGATGGAATGCGCCCCGGCGAAGTATGCTGCTGGTTCACCCGAATGGCGATGGTTCCCGAGCTACGAATGAGGATTTGAACATCTCATTTGTGCCCACCCCTGACTATGCTGGAATTGCGAAAGCTGCGGCTGGTGGGGAGTTGTGGGCTGGCCGCGCCTCCAACGTGGCGGAATTGGCACAAAGGCTCCCCGAAGCTATCCAAAGCGTCCTTAGTGGGAAAAGTGCGGTTTTGGAAGCACAACTAGATGGAACTGCTGGAAAATACGTTGAAAGCTCATAGTGGTCACTGAAATGAGGACTATAGGAAGACAATAGGTGTTGCCATAGACATCGTGTTTCTCAATCTCAGACTCCATATCCAATTTGCAGTTGATCTCTCTGACACATTCTTCATATTATGCCTCACTAGACCGTATTTGCGATACAAAGCGTGCTTATGGGCGATCCTGGGACACCCAGGAGCAAGCCAAGCGAACATAGATCCGTACAAGTCCTGTAATACCGAGAAGCCGCCTTCGTAACATATATCCGTGTATTACGCCTCTCCCGGCCAGATAGCATATGCCAGCTCTCTCACCAACTTCAACTTGTCCAACATGTTCTCCTTCGTGAATCGATCCTCTCGACTATTGCTAGCGAATCCACACTGAGGGCTGACGCCTACCATCTGAAGACTTTGTTCAAGGCTGATACCATTTCCTTTCGCGATAAAACTGGCAGCCTTGAGAACGCGCTCTTTCAACTCTGCAATGTTTTCTATTTCTGCCGACTTTGTCGACACGACACCCAATATCACGTTTTTTTCCAATGGCAAAAATTGCAAAGGCTCAAATCCGCCGGCTCGTGAAGTGTCAAACTCCAAGTAGTAAGTGTTGACGTTGAGTTCCTGAAACAGCTGAATCGCAATCGTGTCATAGCCGCCAGCCGACCAGTATCGGCTGTCCGTGAAATTGCCTCGACAAATATGAATTCCGATATGCATTTCAGGAGGCACATCTCGAAGGCAGTCATTATACAATTGGACGTATGATCCAAGTAGCTCCATGGGGGATTGTGGGTTTGTCTCGTCAAGAGCCCAGCCTTCTAGGACATCCTTAGAACAGAAGTCTGCAAGCCATCAGGTGTCAGAGTCGGTTCATCATAATATCGAAAAGACACTCGTGAATAAAAAATAGAATCAGCTCACATGACAGGTCAGGGTCGTCTATTTGAACCCTTCTCAGACCTGCATCGTACAGGATTTGTAGCTCCTTTCGATAGGCAGCTGCCAGATCTTTGAAGTATGCCTCGTCGGATGCATAAACATCTCCTCTGTAAGCATGACCATGCTTGTACCGGAGATGGTACCAGTGGGGTGCGGGAATGGTGATTTTGACTCCCCCAGTCTGTCCGGGTCGACAAGAGATCTCATATAGAGAAATTCCTCTAGGTGTGGGCTATGTCCGGGGTGCCTGATCTTGCTCGTGCATAGAACAGTACTTCCAATATGGTATTCCAGAAGCGCTTTGTTCTTAGGAAGATAGATTCGAACGTGCTCTGCTACCAATGGGACTTCCTCAAAGCCATCAAGCTGGTCAAAGAAAGATCCCCAAAATACTAGCAAAGTTAGTGTTTATTTGGCAAAAGATCCAAGCTTTCGTACGAGTGCGTCTGTACTCTCCATCATTGATAACTCTGAATCCAAGATTGATTTGGTCTTTCACAATCCCTGCAATTTCTCGATTCTGGGTTTCTTCTAAAGACTTTGGGTCTGTACTGCTGGAGGCGGCTTCGAGAAGCTCTGCAGGGCGCAGTAGGGAGCCAAGATGCTCAGCCCTGCGAGGTCGGGTTTTGTTTACCATTTTTGCAGGAATGAATAAGACTGTTTCCAAGGTTATTTCTCTAATTTCAAAATTGAAGGGCCCTTGAGGGGTTTTTAAAGTCTCACGCGAGTGGGGCAGTAGTCCTGGAGATCGGCATAGATATATATCCATGGTCATCGCCGATCATACTACTGTTTCCCGCAAGCCTCCAGTTGTTCATCTAGCATTAGACCTGTGGACCAGCTCCTCAGGGATATTACACAGCTCACATATTAGAGGCTGCTATCTATAATGTTTAAACTCATAATATTTTGAATAATAACATGGCGATTTACTTGGGATGGCTGCGAAACTGAAAGACCGAGACCGAATGGCCGATCCCGAGACTGAACCACCGAAGAAACAGCTCCCACACGAGTTCCTGCCTATCAGACTTTGGAATTGACAACGGGAAGCGTGTGGTAGCTGAAGACGAGAATCATAGTTCGTAATAAAGTGAAAAGCTCAAATCACTATCCCAGTAGCCGTAGACGATGTTTTGCGATCAAAGACCCTGACTCTCGCAAGCTCCACCACTGACGCGTTCCTCACATCGCAAACTCCACAGAGCACACTACACTGTCAACACCATCCTCGGACAAGATAAGCAACTGTGCACATTCAAAGAGCACAGCAAAGAATATTGCACCGAGCCCTCGTCGTTCGCGCAGTAAGAGACCTCTTGCTACGTGTCTAACCACCCTACGCGGTACTCCGTACTAACGCGCCGTGCGAAAAGGAAATCAAAACAACTCCCAGTTTCCCCACTCGACGCCTGCGACTTGCCTCCGATAAATGGTCTCATTACGATCCCAGGATTTCCAAACCAACCGCGGAAATTAATAATCCGAATCGTCACACCGGTTCTCCGCCCACGTTGCGCGGGGCTTCATACCAATTCCCACGCGCGGAGCATTCCACGCCCCTGAGCGGCCCGCAAGACCGAGATCGGCCCGCTGCAGCGCACTAAGCCCCATAATCAGCTTAGAAGATCCGTGCATGATTGATCATTACAGGTCTCCAGTCCTGCGGTGGCACTGTTAAGGGTCGAGAGGGGATGCCGGGGCAGTCTCGTAGCCGCGATCGACACGGGCAATCCCGCGATCGAGAGCGCGACCGCGAGCGTCGACGGGAAAAAGAGCATCGACGGGGGAGATATGATGACGATGGTGGCGCAGTGTCCAGTCCTACGGATCCGCCGAGAGGAAAGCATCGGTTCCGGGGGAGGATACGGGCTATGATTCCTACGACCAGGAGCGAGATGGAAGTGATGCATACGAAGAAGACCAGAGGCGCAGAGAGCGGAGACGGAGACGGAGGGAGGAGGAGGGGAGCAAAGCAAAGGAGTCGCCGGCTACATCGCCTATCAAGAAACGGGATCGGGAGCGAGATCGCGATGGGCATCGGCGGAGGAGGGAGTTTGTGGAGGGGGAAGGGAGTCCTACAAAGGAAATGAGAGACCGAAGACATCGAGACAGAGACCGGACAGGGGAACTCGATGTTGATGCGGAGGCGAGGAGACAGAGGCGAAGAGATCGGCGTGAAAGAGAGAGACAGCGAGAGCGAAACATGGAAGCTGCTGCTGCGGGGGCTGTTGGAAAGAAACATCAGAGCATGGAATCGACAAGCAGTGCGTCTCATTTACTTGCTGCGGATGCATTGGTGCGAGAGACTTCTGAGCACGAGATGGAGAATTTACCGGGGCAGTGGGAGCGTCGCCAAAGAGAACGAGAGCGAGCGCGGGAACGATCCAGGCGCCCGGATGAAGACCATGACCGCAGAGAGCGTCGACAACGGAAAAGAGCCGCTTTGGGGGCAGGAGCCGGTGCACTGGGCGCTGAATTACTCGAAGGAAGGTCACGACATCAGTCTGGAGCTAGAGTCGTATCTGGGTCCTATTTGGAAGCAGGCCACAGCCCGGATATGAATGTTCGTCGTCGTGGCGGTGGTGGTCCCGCGATGGAACAGGCATGGAAATATGAAAATGGTTGGGAAGGGAGCTATGAAAGTACTGAGCGACGGCCATTTTGGAAGTTCTGGGATTCATGGTCCAGGAAAAAACGCATCTGGATTGGAACGATCGCGGGAATATTGCTGTTGCTTGCCATTGTCATCCCAATCGCAGTCATTGAATCACAGAAGAAAGCGACAGGCTCGTCCTCTTCCTCTTCCTCGAGCTCATCAAGCTCCTCGAGCAACTTGACTGCCAACCTAGACACTATCAGTCGAGATAGCATTCCGGTGAGTTTCGCCCTTGACTGGAAGCGAATTATGAAACTGACCTGAAACACAGTCATATGCACAAGGAACCGTTCTTGATCCCTTTACTTGGTATGAGACCGAAGGGTTTAATCTTACTTTTACAAATGAGACCATTGGTGGCCTCTACATCATGGGTCTCAACTCATCGTGGGATGATTCTGCCAGACCAAACGACAACGTGCCGCCGTTGAATGAAGCCTTTCCCTATGGTTCACAGCCCATCCGAGGAGTCAACATTGGCGGCTGGCTGTCGATTGAACCATGGATTGTGCCATCCTTGTTTAATACCTACTCGTCCGATGAGGGTATCATTGATGAGTGGACATTGAGTGAGCAATTGGGCTCCAGCGCCGCAACCACCATCGAGAAACACTATGCCACCTTTTATACGGAGCAGGACTTTGCCGAAATTAAAGAAGCAGGGTTGGACCATGTGCGTATCCAATACTCCTACTGGGCAGTCAAGGTGTACGACGGTGATCCGTACGTGGCCAAAATTTCCTGGCGATACTTGCTGCGTGCAATCGAATATTGCCGCAAATATGGACTCCGAATTAAACTTGATCTCCATGGCGTTCCTGGTAGCCAAAACGGATGGCAACATAGTGGCCATCAAGGGAAGATACGCTGGTTGAATGGAACAGACGGGGAGTTGAACGCTAATCGAAGTCTGGAGATTCATGATCAACTGTCGACCTTCTTTGCCCAAGACCGATACAAAAATATTGTGACCATGTATGGTATTGTCAATGAGCCGCTCATGTTGTCTCTATCTGTGGAAAAGGTGCTGGAATGGAACAACCAGACAGCCAAACTGGTCCGAGAGAACGGTGTGAATGCCACCATCGTCTTCCATGACGGATTCCTGAACCTGGATAAATGGGACGCAATGTTCAAGGACCACCCGGACAACATGTACCTGGACACGCACCAATATACCACCTTCAACACCGGCGAGATTGTGCTAAACCACACAGCCAAGATTGAGCTTATCTGCAGCAGCTGGTATACAATGATTGAAGCTATTAATAGCACCAGCTCCGGATGGGGCCCCACGATATGTGGCGAGTGGTCACAAGCTGATACTGACTGCGCGGAGTATTTGAACAACGTCGGTCGTGGTACCAGGTGGGAAGGAACATATGACACGAGTACTTCGACGCAGTATTGTCCCACTGCCAGCGAGGGTACATGTAGCTGTGCCGATGCCAACGCCGACGTCTCCGAATACTCGGACGCATACAAGAAATGGCTCCTTTACTACGCCGAAGCCCAAATGTCTGTTTTTGAGACTGCCATGGGGTGGTTCTACTGGACCTGGCGCACCGAAACCGCAGCACAGTGGAGCTATCGCACGGCGTGGAAAGGGGGATTCCTACCGGATAAAGCGTATTCACCTTCTTTCAAGTGCGGGGATGATGTACCTGACTTCTCCAGTCTGGGACTGGACGAGTACTACTAATGATGGCAATGAATACTCGCTGCGCAAGAATCGGTGCGTCTATCCGGAGCGACACGGCAACCTTACATAGAAGAAAGTGATGATAATGAAAAGAAACGGATGTTTGATAATAATAATGTACGAATATTTCGCTGTTCCCCTCCACTATCTCCGGTACATTGAGGCCCTGCTTTTGGAAACTGAATTTCCTTTCCTCTAGCCTTGGATGTATTCCAAATGACCGGCTCCAAGTTAATTGGCCATCGCTAATGCTAACAGCTGGGCAAACACCACATGTCGATGACCTAGTCTGCGTTCCACAAAGGAGTGATTGAGAAAGCTTGTACTCCGGTCGAAAAGGTCAAGCAAGTATTGACATTGCTAGGAGTGTAGGTCGCCACCGCATCACCCGAGCAGTCCTCGGCCGCAAAGCCTACAATCTCCCAGCCCTCGTTATCGACTGACGTGCCGCACGCCCAGGTATATTCTACTCCAAGATTGAGATAGTAGCAGTCCGTGGGGTCATTGAGGGTGAGATACGCGCCCAGGACGGAGCAGGTGTTGTTCTCACTGCTTAACTCAAGCTCGACGTCAAAATTGGTCGGGACTGCATAGGAGGAGTTTGTGGGAATCGAGGTGATGGCACCCGTCAAGTTCGAGAGGAGGTGCCCGTCATAGTTGGCAATGTACGTCTCTTTGGGAAAATTAAAATCGTGGTTTAATATGGTTATTGGCCTCGCTCTTACCCAGGTTCAAAGTGGTGGTTCCATCTTCGGATGCGTACGTGCCATCGCAGTAGCATTGCAGAGTAGATCCACTATCAACAAGCTCGCAGTCATCACAGGAAGACCAATATGAGCCACTAGAGAGCACTTTCAGTTATTAAAGTTCAATCGAGAGGGGGGACGATACATATGGATACTGACTCAGTTTTCCACTAACAATGCTAGTGTGTTAGCTGCGCAGTACGTTTCGTGATAGGATACTATACTCAAATACCTTGAGAGTGCCCTCGCTATTCTCAATCTTGTTGGGTAGATACACACTACTTGTGATCTCCCCCGTATCATCGTCTGTGGGACAAGTTCCGATCAGCCAAGAATCAATCAAGGATATATCAGTGCATTCAGAGGAGTATCCCTGAGACTGGACCAGAGATCCACCCAGTCCAATGGCGAGAAGAGTGAATTTGAAAAGCTTCATTATGGTGAACTCTAGGCTGCCAGGATGATATGAAGAATATTTCAGAAACCTCGGAACGTTTATTTATTCCAATATCCATGAATGCTTTATATAGGTGAGGTTTGCTCCTATCTGGCAGCCACGATACAACCCCATTACGCGTCCAGCCTATTTTCTTTGACTCATTTATTCCTGCCAAGAGCTAAATTTTCTTCGAGCCTTCCACATAAAAGTGTACCTCGCAGTTCATTTGAATAAGCCCTAAACCGATTCAAGAACGACTACCGCAATGTGGAATAAACTAGCCAGGGGCTCGGCTTAGCTCTAACCTGAGTAGAAGATGACCTGCATCGGGGATACCACTGTTCTGACCAAGCTTTACCAAACTTGGTTGTGAATGCATTAACTCTGGATATTGATTGGCTGCCCAGGTGCGACGTGAATTTTGCTGGCCTGGTTCAACGCTAGTATAGCGCATCCTTGGAAAACTCCTCCGGCTGACATATTTCCCTTCTAACGCATTCAAAACCTTTCAACTTCTGCCCCCAGGCAAAAAAACCGTACCAGAAGATGATAACCAGCTGTTGCATTACAGAACACAGCGTACCAAATTGGATTTTGTTTCCGTACATTGATTAGCAGATATTCGGCTTGGGCAAGCGCGGTGGTTTCACATTACTTTCTATGCATAAACCTATAATGAACCTATAGGACAAACAACTCTAAGACCAAGACCCACGCTCGGTAAATGAATAATGCACAGAGTAAGCACCAAGCCAAGGGGGGAATCGCTTTGTTACAAATGATGGGGCCAAAGTTTGGGTCTCGGAGAAAATGTATTTCACTTTGCTTTTCATATCTACCTTTGTCTAGGCGTTATGAAGCTGTTAATCGGCCAGATGACTGACTTCGATGGTGAACATCCCAGTCAATTTATAAGGTAAATTAGACTAAAGGGCCCAAGCAAGACTTGATCAAACCAGAGTGCTAATCCTAGAACTTATGCGAACCTCCCCCGTGAGCTCATATGGGAATAGTATGGGAATTTTGGGGTAGCACAGGTTAAACTTGCGTAATCGTCTAACCTCAGGGCAGTGGGTTATTCAGATAATTGGAAGATGATGCCTGGTTCAGTGAATCCAAGGCCTAGACTCCTGGGAACCAATCAATGAAGTGTGCATCTCCTGCCCAGGTATTCAAACAGGTCTGCCACTTATAGATTAGCGCCTTCAGATGTCAAAAGCCCCTCATCACCCCGTCACCCCGCTCCAATCTTTGTGACAGCGTATGCAATGGGTATTGACCTTATGATCTATCAAATGAAAGCAAGCTAGGAGCCTCTCTATTCATCGTCTATGAACACCGGAAAATTTTCGCAGTTAACACGCACACCTCATACTCGATATGTGATCAAACTATTTGAGTCGAACCTCGATCCTTTCAAAAGCAATGGCATTTAACGGCAAATATGCTACAGAGCTGCAGGACCCAGTCAGATTCCCGGAACTGACAGAGAAAAGCCATGATCAGGGCAGGACATTAGGTATCGTGTAGTAACGCTAACTTAACAGAGCTTTCAATGGGCTGATTGACATGACACTGGCAATCAAGATTGCGGTTAAGAGCCGGGATATACTTGGCCCGTGGGTGTTGACACCCCGAGGAACAAACACCAACCTTGGAACATCACAACGATAATAGCAACCTTGATCTCAAACACTGGGAAGAGCTCCAGTCGGGTACATTCCAGCACTGAACCTGGTCTTCCTGTGTAATTTCCACCTAGATGTAGCATGCCGCATGGCCAAGTATCAAGACCCTGAATTTCATAATACAGGTCATGATGACAATGAAATGCGTTCCTGAGGGCGAGGCAAGGGACTGTACAGAATGGGGCTCGGAATATTCCAAGGCTTCAAGCTCCGCCTTATGTGATTGGCGTCGGTGACATTCCTCACCCCGATTAAGCTCGATCAAGGGATGAGTAGCGATACATCGCATGGAGGTTGAGCTAGTCGTCATGATTGGATCAATCTCCGCGTATGATCTCTATCTTTGAAAATCTAGGACATCGAAACAGGGTCCAGGCTAAAGTTGCGGGTATAGCATCACATTCCGTGGATTGACTTGTGTTGACACCATGGATACTAAACAAACAGATTGGCCAATCATTCGCCAAGCTTTCTTGCCCCTTATTGATACCAAGGGACATTGATGGCTCTCATGCTTTGAATCTGCAGGATTTAAAAAGCCTTCTACCTCGCCGTCCATGATGCGAATCAACAACAAATCGACAACTCGGCAACTCGACAAATTCGCCTTTCTGTTTCATCGTCTCTCCTTTGTCTCATTTTGAGACCCAGTCTTCTACCATATTAATTTTAATACTTATCCATTGCTGTCTTTCATTCATTCTCGCAACTTTACTTGCAAGGAAAGCCGCTCCATCCATCCAAGATGAAGTTCATTGGATCCGTCATGTTTCTGAGTGCTGCGGCTCTCGCCCACCCAAGTGGTCTTGTAAGTTCCAACCCCGTATTTGCTTTTCTCTTTCCCTTTGTACCAATTTCGGATACGCATGCTTTGGCATACCACGAATTGCATTTCCATCCTGACTTTTACTAATGCATGACAGTGGTGGGGCACTGATTTCTGCTACCCAAGCCCAGAGAATACCGACAACCATTGCTCGGTGGCTCAGGAGTCTGGATTCGACTGGTCTGAGTTGGCCAATGGGGATAACTGGAGTTATGAGGGCTTCAGCTTCGATGGATTCGCGCCCAAGGATGGTTGCCGTGCCTCGGGAGTAAGTGCCGACAGCGCCTGATTACACGGTTTATTCTAACATTGAAAAGGGCAAATGTATTGAGGGAAGATTCTCCCGAGAGGACGACTGGGAGCTGCAGATCGATGCCCAGCAGGCTCCCTTCTCCGTTCGGAAATTCCACATCACCACGTCTCGAGATGCGGATCTCATTTTGACCTATCTTTTGGCGGATGGCTCCACCTGCCACCAGTATGCCTCGACCTCCCCCATGGGAAGCGACATTGTGAACGAGCAGTGTGGTGGTGCAGTTTCAGTCATTTTCCAACTCTCTGTGCTGGATCAGGTCGGTGATGTGGATCTGGAATTGCATCAGATGGGCTTTGACTGCTCTTCTGGACCAAAGCCCGCAGGCCCTCTGGTTGCTCCTCCGTCTACTTCGACATCCACCGTAATTGTACCCTCAACTCCAGTTGAGTCACACAAGCCCACAGTTCCAGTAGAATCACACAAGCCCACAGTTCCAGTGGAATCACACAAGCCCACAGTTCCAGTTGAATCACACAAGCCCACAACCAGTGACGTGAAAGTGTCTACTCCCACCCCTGAGCCCCCTATGGTTACAGTTCCAATTGTGTGGACTACCCATGTTGTTACTGTGACTCAATGCCCATCTTCTGTGACTGATTGCCCCGAGCATGCCACTGCTTCCGAGTCTGTCAAGCAGCACCCGCAAACAACTGCTCCTCTGCCCGTTACTACATCGGCTGTGCCGAGCTCGCCCAGTCCTCCTCCTTGCCCAGATTTGGTGCCTAAGTGCTTAAACACGTGGCTCTCGGTCCCCAAGTGTGCTTCCAACAGCGACGCTGCTTGCTTCTGCCCCTCGTCTGAGTTTACCGATAAGTTCAACTCTTGCGTACATGCTTGGAGCAGCTCCCAGCAGCAGACCGATTCTGCACTTGCCTACTTTGCCGGCATTTGCGCCCCTTACGTTCCCAAGAACCCCGCCATTATAACTATGGTTCCAACCAGCACATCTTCGAACAGTGTTCCTGTTCAACATGTCACCGGTGCTCCTTCACCTACAGAGCCTATTGCCTCGATCACCTCGGCACATGAGACTCCTTGCACGACTCTTACCTGGTCTTCCCACACCGTGACTGTCCCGCAAGTGGGCTTCAGTACCCACACGGATGCATCCACAACCGTTGTCAGCCTGGTGACTGGTAACCCAATGAGCAAATCTTCCACTTCCCCCCATGCCCACACTTCCTGTACATCGTCTTTCAAAACGACCACTGCTACTTCGCACCCGACTTCCCCGCCCAAGCCCACCTCTACTGTTGTTTTGTCCAATGTCGGCTCCAAAGCCTTCTCGGGAAGTCTATCGGCACTTGGGCTGGCCATTTTGGCTCTTCTTTTGCAATAGCCCAGCTTCCCCCATATGAAGAGACCATGAGAGATACTGTGTACTGTTAATAAAGACCCGGGATAATTTGCAATCTGAGTGTGTAAGCCAAAGGGTAGTCGGAATTTGTCATTTTTCTAACCAGCCTAACTCATACTGGGTGACAATTAGAGATAAGCTCACTACAGTCAAACATAAGCCCCTATCTGACAATTTTCTAATGGAACTCTGCATACGCAAAGTCTGCAGGGGTCATGCATCTTTGCCGTTCGCCAAACGCGTACAGTCCAAGCATCATCCCTGTAAATGCTGCTCCTAAAGGTGGTGGGTTGACTGCCGCTACGTTGTCGACCGTGCCAACCCAAGTCACATCAGGATCCGTTGTTTCACGATATCCAAACCGATATTGATCACCACATTCTATCACGAGTGACACTTCCGATGTCGAGGATAGAACATTATTCACGAGAAATCCACCAGATTGTTGAAGCCGCAGAATTCGACTTTTACCATGCTTCCGAATTCCCAGACTGATATATGTAAAATAGTTCCACCACAGTACTGTGCCAGCCTCGGTGTATTCCGAGTCTGGTTGGAAGGACAGTTTTGTTTCCCAGGTACAAAAGCGATGGATTTGCTTGCGCAAGAAAAGTGTGGGGCAAGCAGGAACAGACAGATTATAGGGGCCACCATAGAGTCTGAGGTGATTAACGTGTTCGGTAAGTGAGTAGTCGGTTACCAATGGGGTGTCTTAACAAGTCAGCTAAAGCCACGTCCAAGATTTGAAGAACTTACTTTTTCTATACCAGCCTGACTGTAGTTGAGGGCTGGAAAACTCGTCCTTCCATGAGACCGGCGTTGTATGATGATAGAGTCCTGGCCCAGTCATTTGGAGGGTGATCTTTCCCCCTTCAATAATTGGCCAGTCATTCTCCCACTTTAATGGCACCAGGAATGTCTCACGACCTATGGTAAAGTTAATGAATGACTCAAGAGCAGAGCATGCCTACAAATACCTAGGACGGATTCCTCCCATTTGTCCCCACGCTGAACAGGTCGAACTCCAAGAAGGACAGCCCACCACTGACCCTGGGTATCTTCAACTAGATCAATATGGCCTGTGTTTTGCACCTCATCCCCCGCCCCGTTCCGCCAAAGTGGATTATTCGGCCCAAGCTCCCAAGGTCCAAGCGGCCCATGGGGACTTCGACTCACCCATTCACAATGTCCGCTCTCAGTGCCTCCCTCAGCAGTAAACAGGTAGTAGTAGCGACCATGTTTGAATATGTGGGAGCCTTCTGCAACACCGGATGTTGACTCGCGAATGAGCTTCGGCTCAGATGTAGAATGGCCCGTGTCCAGATCTACGGTGCATATGTGCACCGCAAAATCCTTGATGTTGGCATTCGGAGTACGTACAAGCTTTCGATAAGTGGACGAAAGATACACTGTGCCATCGTCGTCCCAAAAAAGCTGTGAAAATATTAACATTCACTGTAGTTCAGGTATCAACTCTCGCATAACTTACATCCTGATCAAATCCAACCTGGTCAAAGTAAACAGGGTCTGACCATGTAGAGTCGTCCCAGATATTAGTCGTTCGCACATAGAAGCCCAGTGGCCAGACCCGATCATCTTCTTGGGGTCGGTAGCGGGAAAAACTGGCCGCTGCCACGTAAAACACCCCTTTGTGATAACGTAAAGTCGGTGCCCATACACCACCTCCAGGCTCAGGGGTGTTTATTTGAATCTGGCTGGGTCTTGTCAATACGTGGCCGATCAGTTTCCATTGAATCAAATCGCGACTGTGGTAAATAGGAATGCCTGGGAAGTATTCAAAGGTTGAAGTGACCAAGAAGAAATCCTGGTCCACTCGAATAATTGAAGGGTCGGGGTTAAAACCCGGTATGATGGGATTTGTGAAACTCATAATAGAAGCCTTGAAAATATGTGTTCAAAAGTTGTCATGGTCAGCAGAAAGGCGGCGGATTTCAAGGTGCTGGAACGCGGATCATTTCCATCGATTTCATTGGTGGAGAAATATAGATCTAATATTGCAGCGAATATCCACTTCCCCCGTATCCTGTTCCAGTACATGATAGGGCGAAGGTAGAGTTAAGTTCGCTCCTCAATAAGTCGCGCAGCCATCCTCTCATATCTCTCTTTGCAAGCGATCCGCCATTTCTTCCCGTACCAGATCATCGGAATGAACAGAAGATTAACCAGAAGCGTAAGGCATCCAATTAAGATAAAGGTGTTCTGCAGCCCCATTCCCTCGATCCATGGGTCCAATGTAAAGATTACTATGGTGGCCAACATATACTGGACAAAATTCACGCCTACCAACGCACTTCCAATGATCTTGTCATAGGCCAGTTAGCATAAATGTTGACTCCAAGAAATTTTTGGATTTGAATCTTCTATGGAAACTAACCTGAGAGTAGGAATCAATTAGAAATGTAAGTGATATTGGGAGAAGTCCAGCCATGCTAAAGCCATAGAGGCCGGATCCAAGACACGGCCAAATCCATGGCATACCCTAATGAGTAGTGTTAGTGATAATTAGTCTACCTTGGTGACATAGGGAAAGAGTATCATTGTGCTACCTTTGCTAGACCGCAGCCATAAAGAAAAATACCTGCTGGCCCTATCAATGCCGGTAAGATGGCGATATAGAGGCGCATTTCTGGTTCGTAGACACCATTGTTCCGTCTGGAGAGCAGCTGGATAGACCAGTCACTGATTGGACCACCCCATATGCACCCAAAGACTGCTCCGATGAACGGTGAAAAATTCAACAGGCCGATTTCCGCGGTGCCGAAATTGTAAGGTTCAAGTGCAAAGAATTCCGACTGTGTGGTCGCGATTACAGTAAACCAGACCAGGAGGGTGCTATAGGACAACGTCACGTACGTTACGGCTGGAAACATGAACAATACAGTAATTGGTTCATATAGTTGATTCCAATACCGAGTTTGGTCGCCGGGAGTTCTGGTGAGGAATGCCATGCGTTCCCGATATGTCTTCACTGCAATAGCATGGTTGATCCTGTCAGTCGACTCCTCATGATCATATATAATCCCAGGGCTGTGTGGGCGCTCATGGGAATTGCTGGACAGATTGAACTTAGACTCTTCGAAGAAGAATAGAAAGAGCACTAGGTTCACAGCCAGGAAGATGGCAGTCCACCAGAAGATCCATGGCCACCCTTGTGCGTCTGCAATGTATCCAGCAGCAACTGGAGCTAAGAAGGTCTATAGGTGTGAATGGTTAATATAAATATACGCTGAGCTGAATCCGCAGAGAAAGATATCTGGACGCACCCCTCCATTAAGCATGAGCTGGTATATAGCGTTTACACGTCCTCGTTGATGGACGAAAAACAGGTCTGTGATCTTAACTTCAATCAGCGACATAGTATTCAACAGCAAGCAGAGTAAATACGTACTGTGATAGGCACCAAAGTCCAGCCAACGGCGCATGCAAATCCATTGAAGACTTGTACGGCTACCATATTTCTGAAGTCCCGTAGAACAGCCTGCCATACCGCGGTGATGAAGACAATTAGTGCCGTTAAAATGTAAACAGGTCTTCGGCCAATTTTCAGTCCCAACGGGATTAATATAATTGAACCGATACCGAGGGAGGCGCAATTGACAGCGTATTGATCATTTAGCTCGAGGTAACTTATGCCCAGGAGGCTCTGAAAGTCTTGCCATACTACTGGACCGATATCGATTCTGCAGTCCGATCAGTAATGTAGTCACGGAGCACCAAATAAAATATCCGATTTGACGGACAGGCCAAAGATTAGAAGGGTGTAGAATGCGGTGATCCCAAAGTTGAGGGATTTTCTAGCTGTTGACCAGTTCTTACAAGTTGTCAGAATTATAAACAAACATCGATTGTTTTCGGAAGTCTCACCAAAGGGTCATTGGGGTCTGCAGTTGGTCTAGGCTGTAGAATAACTGAGCGAGCACCTAGCAGAAGAGTTTCAGAGATGAGTAGGAGACGGTAAAGATTCATATCTTATGATTGATACTCCCGATAATGCTCGCATACCTATATTCTCCAATAAAACGGTTCCAGGTGCGTAGAAAACACCATTAACGTCTTCACTACACGACGCTTCCATATCCGGATCCACCTTCGTGACGACATCAATCATTTCACGCATCTTCTGTCAGGAGCTAGCTATGAGCTGCAAAGAACCTTGGGTGCTATTGAGTACATTGACATAATAGAAATCCCATTAGGAAGTTTTAACACGGGACCTCAACAAATGGCCATGCAGCGGATATACCGCATGGACTAACGCGAAGCCACATTCTTTCGGCCCATCCGCAGTCCGTTTCGGTGCACCCGAAGGTTCATCGGCTCATCCGAAGACCTTCGACGAGGTTGTCCCAAGAAGAGTTGAAATTAATATACGATTCAGCTGATAAAGGCTGTTCCAGTGACTTAAGCGAAGTAATGAATTAAAAATACGTAGCCATGCTAAATCAGGAGTGCGTCTTAGGTAAGCATAGCATAACGGATCTATTAGCTTAGCACTGCAGGGGGAATTCCGGGTCATGAATTAATAAATATAGCCAAATCTCTGGTATGAGGCATGTCGTGCTGACGAATACACACAAAGTTCAAATGAACTTATCGGAAAACCTTCGTGAATTGCTACGCGGTTCACGCATTTGCGATCGTAAGCCCATCGATGCCCCTGTGACTTCCCGATTAGGAAGCTCGCTTGAGTGCGGGGATAATGAATACAGTACGTAAGTTGGGAACCCTATCTGCTCGTATATAACGGGAAGCCAACCTTGCAATTTTATTGAGGTCTTTAGTCAACAACCCAACCTTCTGAGCAACATAATAATAACCTTCACTATGGCCAGCCATAAGATTGCCATTATACAATTCTATCCCAAGGCTTGTACTCCCTGACCCTTATGGCTCAAAGCTGTGTGAAGCCATGTACTAACATTGCAAGGATTAGCCAAATGAAATAGAGTCCAATCATTCTCGGGCCATAGGTTTCATCCGCGAAGCTGCTGCCACGGGAGCACAGCTGGCTGTGCTTCCTGAATATCACCTGGGCGATTTTGTCACCAGCCATGATTCAGTTGCTCGGCAACAATGCGCAAATTGGAAGAATTACCTTGATGCGTACTGCGCATTAGCCAAGGAATGCAATATCTGCGTGGTGCCTGGCTCCTTCTCTGAACTACACGATGACAATACAGTAGTCAACGCCGCATACTTCATTAGCAACGATGGGGCTATATGCGGCAAATACGAGAAGAAAAATCTCTGGCATCCCGAAAGGCCTTTTGTCAAACCTTCCAAGAAGGATACTAGGCATACCGCATTTGACACACCCTTGGGCAAAGTCGGGATGGTTATCTGCTGGGACCTTGCATTCCCGGAGGCTTTCCGGGAGCTTATCATACAGGGTGCCAAGATGATAATTGTGCCCGCATATTGGAAATATACCGATGCTTCGGATATCGGTATGAAGAGAAATCCTAAGTCCGAAGGAATGTTCCTAGATGCTGCGGTTGTTAGCCGGGCTTTTGAGAACACTTGTGCGGTGGTGTTTTGCAACGTGGCTGGGCCTGAAAATGAAGGATTTGCTGGACTTTCACAGGTGGCCTTGCCATTCGTGGGCTGCATTGAGAGATTTGGTAATAGCGAAGAGGGTATGAAGATCGTCGAGGTGGACATGGACATCTTAGAGGAGGCAGAGAGCGTTTACAAGATTCGGGAAGACATTGCGACACCGGAATGGCATTATGTTTATCGTCATTGAGATTGAGATGGCGATTAGGAAGCGCATGTCTGAGTATTTGCACGCGCACAATAGTTTCCCTGATTTAAAATCATGTTTTGCACGAACTGAACAGTCAGATATAGGGAGAAATAGACAGTACGCGACACCAATTAGCCGTGGAGAAGAATCACACCTGGCAAACTCACGTATGCCGAACTAATAGCATCATCCAACGGCCTGCAATGAATAAACCTCTGTGGGGCCCTGAAGAGAGCTTCCCTGGCCACTGAATAAACGCTTGAAAGCACGGAGCCACATAAACAGACCATTGCTAATCGTGATTTAGAACATCATGTCACAATTCATATCTCAATTTAGTAGAATACAGAAACCAAAACCTAACAACACGTATCTACAAGTGTTGCGTACTTGGTGAAACTTTCGCCTACCGCATAACCCCCCTTGACACATGCGTAAGTCAACAAGATATGTCTCAGATCGTCTAAATCAATCCATCGATTCAATAAGCGAAGGTGGAATATGCCTTTGATAGTTTCTACTGCGAGTTGAACTTACGTGGTCCAATGTAGGCCAGGGGTCGGATTGTGCTTGAAATGCCAATTTGACAGCGAAGCCAAGAAGCAGTCTTGTTGACTGCTCTGGTGAAAAGAAAGGCGGAGACAGATTTGAGCTCCAGAGACCAATTCACAAGTATTGCAAGGGAGAATACTGTCCTCTCTGGTTCGATAACAGCAACGTTGTCCATTGTTAAGGAACAAGACTTCTGTCATAGGGTATCGACAGAACTCTCTTCGTCTCCTCTCCCAGTACAGTATATCCAAGTTTTTGGTCGGTAGTGATATTCAATCTAGAATCTTCTACCAAAAAGAGTGGATTTGATGGAAATTCTCGCGTGGTGGAAGCACTTTCTGATATTCTACCCTCAGGAAAGAGCGAAATCTGGCTGGATGATGATTCAAGTCGTGTCATTTCCTACACTCCATTCTTATATTGGTTTATATTGATCGACTTGGCAGATTGGAGATAGCTCGCATTCTCCTCACTGATAGGGGGGCTGCCTTCATGTTGTAACCTCTCCCGGTAGTGACTGGGCTTCCCATCGACATGAACAAGTTCAAGACGGCCATCTTGGCTGAATTCACCCATGGGACCACTAATCCATACCCCATCTGCCAATTGGGCTACACTGCAATGCCAGGGGGTCGTGAAGCCAGTCTTTGTGTTCAGCAAGCTTATAGGTAGCTTGGTACCGCAAACGGACTCATGAATTGAAAGTCGCAGATGGCTGGGGAAGGCATTCCGGATTGCCGCTGCAAATGCCTGTCACTCTAGGTCAGCTATAAATTCGGGATCAGAGCAGGCGTCAATGTGGATAGGCTATGCTTACATATCCTCTTTTGAGCATCTGTTTGGCCAAATACTTACAATCCCGCTTGTAGCTGTGTGCGGAACGACCTTTCCCTCGAGGGAAGATGTATTGAAGGTCAGACTCCAGGAAGCGCTTATATCCAAGATATGTCAACTTGACATCTGGATCTGTGGCAATTTCGTGGTCGATGTCAAGGTTGTCGTCTCCGTACTTATTCAAGAGCAAGCGACGGAATGTGGTGCAGTTAGCCACGTAGATAATTTCGTTCAACTTCTCTGGTAGCGGAAAGTCGAGAAGGTCTCTGATTCTCGAGAACGAAATGTTGTTGAAGCCTTTCTCGACAACAATCTCACGTAGGGCTTCACCATAAATCCAGGTTTCCTGGTCGGAAATGCACAATAGATCTATGATCACGAAGTTCGGCAAATCAGTGACCCGTCAATCCTGTCTGCATTGGGAAGTTTGTTCGCATACCGTTGTAGGTAATTCCATCTGAGACGATGACAATCTCAACGCCTGGAGGGTAGATCTTCTGAACGCGCAGACACAAGGTGTTCAATCGTTCAAGAGCCAGCTCCTCTGCCTTATCTGGCAGGCTGCCGAGCACCTTGTACACTTTATTGGATGACTTGAAGGGAAAAGCTGGGAGGCAAGCTTGTATCCGCTCTCCTTTGACAACATACCGAGCGATGACAGAAAGAAAACCGTTTTTAGAGCCCTCAAGATGGTCTTCCGTGTACTCAAATTTATTGAGAGCGTACGCGAGGAAAATATCAAGGATGAGCTGCGAGATCTCCCGCACATTGTTTGCAGGGTATGAAGAGTCGCTGAGAGAGTCTTCGTCAGGTCTGATATGGCTCTTTGTTGCTCTCCCAGTCCATTGGTCAGAATAAATTTCCATTGGAGCCATGGTGACGCTATACCGCAAAGTTCGGGCCGGAAACCAACGAAATACTGGATTGGACAAATGAAAATTCTCCACAAACGCTGAATGAAGCCTGGCCCGTGAATATGAGAATAAAGGAGCCTGGATCCCCGAGCGCAAGCCGGAATCATTTATTATAGCTCGAGCACCAAATCAAAAATTGCATGGAATGCTCCGCGTCTGCAAACGGAAGGCCTTGTGCCAATCAAAGGCCAGTGATATCATTTCTCTTGAATACCAAGAAACATGTCAACAGGAGACTTCGTATCACAATCAAAACTTACGAACTACGTAAAGGGCTTGGTGCATGCGCTGTTGCGCATATTTGAAGCAATTATTCATCGCAAAGGGCCTTGACGGGCCAAAGGATATTGGCATTGCGGTCGTATTTACAAAGTGCCCAGTGCCCGACGGTGCTGGGAGGCCTTAGCAAGAGAAATAAACTCAGGATTCATGTAATCTGAGTCAGACTGGGTCTTTCACGGTGGTGCAACCGCGGAAATTACTCTGGAGTATTAGCCACGTGCCTGAGCCTCCCTCGGTTTTATCATAACCACATCTCAGTAAGGTTGAGGTGAAGAGAGTCTGGGTCATTATTCGTAAGTAACACAAAAGCACAGCATCAGCCGGTCCTGAAAGATTTTCGCGTCCTTAGCTCCATTCGCGTCACAACGTGAATTTGAGCAATCCGCTTCGCGAAAGCTTTTGTATGGCTGGACTGACTACATTGGGATAAACTTGTACCCATAAGAAGTTAACAGTGATTGGAAAAGAATTTCTCCACTCACTAGAGCAAGTTTATGGTAACTGTCATACTGGTCGCTTCCATCTGGACCCCTTTACGTGAGGCATGGTAGTCGGTGTACTTAAGAGCTAATACAAAAAGGCACTTCCCTGATGCACATTCAATATATTAGATATTTGGGAGAACCTGGTCTCACAGCTTGTTCTGCATTTGCAAATTTCACCTGAGGTCTGCATTAACTGGTCGTCTCAATTCCTACCTTCCAACTCAAGCTCTTGGTTAGATCTCATAGGACCGTACTAATCTTTCATCGACCACTGCAATAACCACCATCATAAATGAAAATTGCAATTTCATAGATTTGGAAGCTTATTCCAAAAAGCCGGACTGTTGAACTGTGAAAAGGCCAAAATGAAGGATTCGGACTATAATGTAGAGCCAAAGTATCCTCCAATATGAAGTCATCATGATTGTTTTGCCAGTTTATCTAGCGGCCTTTCTGGAGGCGCTTGAGCAAACTATCATAGGCGTGAGATCACAAAAACCACGGTTCAGTTCAAAAGTGTTTCCGATATCGCATGGTTGAGTGCGTAATCTAACGTCTCCTAATGACAGCGTCTTTCATAGAAATCCGATTGGCAGTAATCCATCAGTATTTAGAATCTGTAGAGCCGTACAAGATTGATACAGTCGGTATTGGTCGAAGGTTCTTCTGGTAACAATCCTCCTGGTTTGAAAAACACTTGAAATGCCGGTTTTTGAAATCCCTGGCTTTGCTCATTCGTTCGTCTTCCTCGGCGACCCCTCATCTGGCAGGGGCTTTCGAGCCCAAACTCGTCGACTATAGTGGATCAGTCAGACAGACTAGCAACATGGAAACAAGATAACTCACGCAACTTGATATACATGGACACGTGGATCTTGAATCTCTGTCCGTGTTTTCGCCAACAGTACTTGAACTTCTTCATTACTCCACGGCTGAGGGAGACCATACTTTGTCAAAAAGAACATAGACCATCCCTCCATGCCCGATACCCACTGATGGTAATGCAGTCTTCCTGCCTCCTTAAGAATGGGATCCTTGGCCCAGGCTCCGATGGGCCACTTGTATGTCTTTTCATGCACGTCCACAAACCCTGCCCTTTCCAGCGACTCTTTCATCGTATCAGCAACTGTAATGCGGCGGCCCCAATTATCTGCGGCCTTGCATGCCTCATCGCCCAACACGAAGGGACTGTTATTATCTGGGACACTGTCATCGTCGCAACGAACACGCGGGTTGCCTTCCAATTGTTCGACCCAGCCTCCGGGTTCCAGGTTGCTATGTCAAGAATCACTGGTTAGGACACGGCGTGATAGCGACGGGGACTTCTGCTTACTCATAACAACTCTTGTACACCTTCTCCCATTCTTTGTCTGTGAATGAACCCATCAGCTGGCGTATATGGATTAAGTCAAATGGTTCGCGCCAGGTCCAATCCTGGAGCACGTCGTCAACCTCCATCACACAGTTTGGAGGTAGCCATTTCTCAGGTGGAGGGAACAAATCCACTCCCCTAACAGTTGCTGCAAGTGACGCGTTAGCTGTGTTGAGAAGCTGGTCCGTGGGAGCAACTTGCCGTCTGGAAAAATATCGGCGACATCACTGGCAAAGTATTAGTCGGGTCTAGTTCAAATCGAATTCGATAGCAAAAGCAAAATATATGACTCACATAGCCCAGCTGCCACGGCCGGTTCCCATGTCCAGAACATGCTAGACATATGGCGTGACCTGTCAGACAACACGCGCGAAACTTTTGCAAGAGAAGTCATCCCGGAGGAACATACCTTAGGATTCTTCACCGGAGAGTGGAAAAGCGGACTCTGCCTCTCAGAGTCAAGCAGCACGTATACCAAATGTCTATTGTAATTAGCATAATCTTGCAGGTATATCCATCAATGGGTGTAAAAACCCTGCTTCATAACTTTCAAACTGCTGTTCGTCCGCGGGACCCCTGTTTGCCGTTAATGTCTGTCATTCGGCAGAGTGCCCAATAGCACAATTGAACATACCAGTACTCGCCCTCCTTCAACGCCTGGTACCGACGACCGTTTTCTATCACTCCCCTGTATACTGTTGATGATAGTGACGTCGTCTCACTGGAGACACTGTGATTAATGCATGCCTCGTTGCTGCTATTCTGCATATGGACAGAAACTCACGATTCAAAGTCATCTGGCTGATATGTATTACGCGCGATAACGTAATCTGGGTCCTGGCACAAAATAAGAATGATGCTTAGAAAACCTTTGTTTCTGTTGTAATACACACCACGGCGATCGGCTTATCAGACATGATAGGCGATTGAATGTGTTGAATAGGAGAGAAGGTAGAGAGAAGTAGAATGAGGATAAGGCAGCACAAGGGCACTATTCTGGACAAGTATTTGAGATAGGCACCTTGCGGTCGCATCTATGAAGAGTGACTGCTTGAAAGGAGAAAATTTCCTGTGCCCCTCATACAACGCCCCCTCTTTACTGCGTTTAGTGCTTCATGGCACAGAAAGTTCAATTGATATGATTGGCCGAAGGGACAGAAACCACTAATCTTCCAGGTTTTAGCTAAAGTGTCACCATCCTCGCTTCGTGCAGCGTGTCCACTCCATTGAACGAAATTGGCTGGTGGATATTATGGCTTGCACTAGTGCTTGAACTGGCAATAACCGTTATTTGCCACGTGGTGCAATATTTTCGACCCAAGACGAATATTAAAAATGCAAACTATATGTCGTATTGCATGCTGTGTTATTATGTAGGAAAACAATCAGCTCTGGCGAGGAAGTTCGGGTAGACGGGGCTTTTGGAGCAGCGAAAATGGTGAAGGGCAACGAAGAAAGAGACTACTAGCAAAGCATCCGGAATTTATCCCTGATCATGGAGCGAAAGCGAGCGGAGAAAGATCTACGTAAGACACGGGAGAGAAACTAGCTTAAACGTCTTTCGCCCTAAAAGCTTGGCTTGGAAGTTCCGAGGTTTACGGGAGTATTTCCGGTCCTTTTAGAAGTCGAGTATAATCACATGGGAAGAGACAATCACGGTTTAAATAGTGATCAGCATAGTACATTAGCATGTAGCCTATTCAATATGTGCTTCTTATTTTTCTAGGCGTTCTGTAAGGTAGTTCGGTTACCTATCACGTTTCCAGCTTGAAAGGGATCGCCTTCGGTTCTTACCAAACTGCTCAGAGTTAACATATCGCGCCAAAATTCACTCATCGACCCACCCCAAAAGAAATCAAGTTCCATGACGATGGGTTTCAAAATGGCTTGAATATCCTCCCTCACACTAAAGAAGACATTTGGGTTGGCGAGATTAACGATGTTCGACTTGACAGTGAGCTTGGCTATTCAGTAGCGGGCTTATTCCCAGGGCAGGACACCTGCCGTGTTGATGGCGGCTTTTTGGCTCATTTGAGGTCAGCCAACAGTTTATGTCAGCAGTAGAACTACCCTGTGGCTGCGTTTCTCTCGCGTTAGATGTCCGCAATAATCGCGCCTATTTATTGTGTACCAGGCGGTGAGCTTCTGTTGACATACTCTTCGCCGCCCCACAACCGATGAAGCCAAAAGTGTGCTCGCAAGTTGGCATCACCCACTTCTGCCGATATTGAAGGGGCACACCATTCGCCACCGCCGTGGGATCATCTCGTTCAGGATGGTGATAATCTCGTCTGCTGTGCGCTCGAATGCGACGACGAGGGGGTCCACGCTAGCCAGGAAAAAAAAATGGAACATGGTAGAGCTCGGTGTTGACAATGTCCACGTTGATGTCCATCGTACCTTTATCCTTAAGGAGTTTCATGACCTTGTCGTTGGCTGGGCCGAAACGGAGTTGAGTATGCTGGGTGCCTTTTACAACAACTCGCAGGAGATTCATTTCAGGATCCCACCCTGGGTAGCCAGGCTTGCAGAAGATATCCGCCTCCAAAGTGACTGAAGATGGGAAGCCATGATTGCGGAGGATCTCGCGAGCCTCTATGTAGAACGGCCGTAAGACAGTGGTCAACTCGAGAGAAAAGGTAACGGAGAGCGGGTATGGAGGAGGGTCGGTTAGACTAGTGCTGCGAGAAGGATCGCTGGCTAGGATATATCTTTCGAGACTGATGCTGCCACTGGGTTCTTCAGAATCTCTAAGGACGCGTCGTCGCTTCCTGGAGAAGGCGGCGGAGTCATCAACTAACTTGGACCAGGAGACGAAAGGTCTGGGGTAGACGGGAATATCTTGAAGGTCACGGTGTCAAAGTGGATAGCAGTGAAAGATGATGGTCAAAAGGTGAGGGGTGAGAGGTGAAAAGAAATAAGGGTAGATGAAGGGGCCTGAAAAGGTTTAGTAGAAGGAACCTAACCATGGAAGGTGCACAGTGAGGATATATTGTCTTTTCGTTTACCAGGCAGTCATTGTGATAAACCTCATCCGTACGTTACCAAGTACATACGACCATAGGGTGTGGAGAACAGGGCTTCCCGTCCGCTCAGCCGTACTTAAGCCACACGCCGGTTAGTTAGTAGTATGGTGGGTGACCACATGCGAATCCTGACTGTTGTATGTTTTTGTTTTTGTGAACCTTCGGTATGGATGTAGCTACATGAGCGATTTGACGACCATGGCAAGGTTGATATTTAGATCTCACCAGATTAGTTATTCTCCAGTAAGAATTATTCATGGTGATATTGTATTAAGGCATATAAATTTTGCAATTCTCATTATCGGAGCGTGTTTAACTTTATACCATTGAAACTCCATTCATTCGCGTATTGCAATTTGTTGATGCAATATTCACAATATTAGGTTAAAAAGATGGATATTTCTGGATCAGTACTCGACCTAGTGAACTTCGAATTCTAGCGCCTATTAGGTCTTCCAATTCAAACCCAAGATATTCCAACGAACGTTATCGACCATCAGGTGTAATTAAGGATATTTCGTAAATATTCTAGGCTGGAAATTAGCTTGGTGGACGGACGGAGTTAGTGATAAAGGGACCGAGACTCGCGTTCGGGGAGAGGCTACACTGCTAGCTCTTATCTCGAAGCACTTGAAACATAACCCCTTCTATTTTGTTGACCACAGTTGATACTTTAGCAGATCAACTTCAGAATTCACATGTCTTCGGGCGCGCAAGAATGGTTGAAGGATTATAAATCTTAGGCCGATGATAGGCACCCTCACTCGCCTAATTTTGAATATGCGAAGACATTTAGGTGTCGTACGTGTAGCTAAGGAATATCATAGAGAGTATAAAGAGAATATTTTGTGCGAAAAATAGCTACCAATAACCTTGGAAGCATGTTTAAATATGTATATATCAAAGTATGGTGGTGTGGTGTACTAAGTTGCGATTACCACCTAGGCCTTTTGGCCAATTTTTTTGACTTGACAGAACCTACCTACGCTGGCAACACTTAATCTGCCAATTAAAACCAATTGATGGCCCACATACAATTTATAAAATATGCCCCATTGATTCGTAGGATGATCCGATAACAACGCAAATTTTCGTCGGGTGGGGGCCTGCAATAGTACTGACTCATACAACGTAGAACGGGGAAGTCCAGTTTAAATAGGGGATGGCATTGAAGTAGAATTCGGAATACGGTGATAAAAATGTCCTCGTGTCATTTTAGGGGAGCAAAGCCGTCGATTGAGGGGCGATTTCATATATCATGCATGAATAGCGGGTCTCTTGGTTTTCGAAAGTCCTACTCTATGCAGGGTTCATCAGCTCGGCCGCCGGACTCCGAAGAGCCCTCGAACCCCGGGTTACGCGTTATAGTCAGGCGGGTCCCGGGAGGACAATTAAGGCATGTAAGCCGATATTTTATGTTCAAGTTGTACGAACTACTTTAGTCAGGTGATCGTTTGACTGGGGGTAGGTAATCATTGGAGAATTCGCTCCTCTTTTCTCGCGAGGTCTTCTTCTCCCTGGGCTGTGACCTTTGCACCAACCATATGTGATGGCCCCTAGTACCCCTGAAAACTATGACCTCGTCACCCTTTCCACTCGCATTGATCAGGCCACAATGAACACGATAACCGCCACCGAGAAGGAAGCCGCTACCAACCCGACCGTGGATGACGGCGGTGAGATTGAAAACCCCTCGCGCCCGAAGGGTGTGAGGTTCGCGGTCCTATTTCTTTCAATAATCGCTGGGGATTTCTTTGTTGGATATGTACGCAATATCATGAAGATCCCCTCCCCACTGCCACAACCCCGCCGGGCTGATTTACTGACTTTGGCCTGTCGGTGGGCCTCCAGGACTCAAGTTGTGTGGCGACACTCACTTCTGTGATCTCAGATGAATTCGGCAGCCTGAATGAGATAGGGTGGTATGGAACTTCATAGTAGGTCTTTCATATGGTTCCTATTCTTCTCGATCCAGCTCTCGATCGATGCTAAAACGTACCAACCCTTAGTCTGCTAGCGTTTTGCTCCACTGTCCTCATCTATGGCCAGATATATTCCTTTTACTCTATGAAGCTTGCCTATATGGTATCATTCTTCGTTTTCGTCATTGGTTCCACAGTAGCTGCATCGGCGCCTAATTCAACAGCATTCATAATTGGACGTGCCTTGAGTGGTTTAGGATCAGCTGGCGTCTTTGCTGGTAGCAGCATGTAAGTCCTCGCAAGAACTCTAAATCGTTCTCATGGGCTAAGACGTACTTAAAGTATTGTCGCAAACACGACCTCGCTTAAACATCGACCGATTTACACTGCTGTGTCAGGTGGCATTGAGTGTATTGCACTAGCATTTGGACCAGTAATCAGTGGTGCAGTGGCTCGATACTCGGAATGGAGAATCAGCTTCTATATTATCATTCCTGTGGGTGTTGCGGTCATTCTATCCGTGCTCTTTTTTGCGCATAATATACAACGCCCGGAGCATGTCGATCTACCAAACAAGGAGAAGCTGAAAAGGCTAGACATAGTGGGATTCATAATCTTTGTCCCGTTGGCAATTTCTGTCATCCTTGCTTTGGAATGGGCCGGAACGGAATATACATGGGATAACTGGAGAATCATCCTTCTCTGGGTCCTAGCTGGAGTTCTATTACTGGTATTCCTCGGGGTCGAATACCGAAGTGGAGATGATAGCATGTTCCCCTTGAAGCTTATGTGTCAGCGGTCGGTCGCCCTGGGCGCTATGTTCACTTTTTGTAACTCTGCGGCCCTTTTTGTGACCGCCTATTATGTGAGTGTGCCTCCTCTTGCCCTTTATAATTATCCATCTGACTGGAACGCAAAAAGACTAATTGATTCCCAAACAGCTGCCTATTTACTTCCAAGCAATACGAAACGCCACTACCTTTGAATCAGGTCTTATGTACCTCCCTACTGCGGTCCCCTTCGCTCTCGCCATTCTTGCTGCAGGACCTTTGACCACAGCTATCGGTTATTATACCCCTATAATGGTCCTAGGTAGTGTTCTTATGGCCATCGCCACAGGCCTCTACACCACATTTTCCCCAACTACTCCACCTACCGAGTGGGTCTCATATCAAATCCTATATGGGATTGGCGTTGGCCTAGCATTCCAACAGCCCTACACTGCAGTGCAAACAGTCCTTCCAGATTCTGCAGTCGCCACTGCGCTAGTAGTTCTCAGCTTCACTCAAGAACTTGGTGGAATCGTGGCTCTTTCGATCGCGCAGAACATGTTCACGAATCGACTGACACGCAATCTGACCAAGCAAGTGCCGGGTCTAGACCCAAAAACAGTCTTGAATAATGGTGCTCTAGGGATCAACAACATTATCCCTGATGAATATGCAATAGGTGTGAAAACCGCATACAATGATGCTATCGTTGATGTCTACTACCTGGCACTGTCCTTGACTTGCTTGACCGTTGTTGGTGCAGTTTTCATTGAATGGAGGTCCGTCAAAGAAGAGAAGGTAGAGGATGACAAGAGAATAAAGGATACAGTCAGAAAAGGAGATGAGCAGGCTCAAGAAGGGCTTGCTATAAAGGATCAAATAGCCACCTAAAAGGCATGCGAGAAATACATTTTCTGCCCGAATGTGCTTTAACTCGGCCCTTTACCAAATTTGATATGTATTAAATACAAGGAAAAAGACCAGTTCTTCAGGGCCAAATAGATAACAAGTAGGTACGTACGGCGTTTCATTGGTATGGAGTATGTCTATACTAAGCATACAAAGAAGACGTGCACGCCCTTCATGTTGATTTCCTGATTGGGACTAACTAGTACCTTCCATCCTGCTACTACTTAGGCTTCATTTTCGTAGATCCTCTTCTTCTCCTTGTCGCTACCCAATATTACATTACCTACCATATTATGATGCTTCTATTCTCTCGCATAGTCTAGTACCGTACCTAGCTTGTCACTGGGTATAGCATCTTCCAGACGCCAATATACTGGTTTTAGAAGCCAGCCAATTGATTACACACTAGGTTGCCTGAGCAGCCTGTCCGGCCATCACGCAGTATTTTCTCACCCTATGTACTGCGCACTCACCCTTCTCACCCCACTCGATTACTGGCCGCATATAAGCCACATATAGAGCGCGGTCGATTGTCAATTCCCCTGAGTTCTAAAATGAGTGAAGTTTGGAGATCGTGGAGATAGAGGTGAGAAGTGTGTGCCCATTCTCACCTAGGTCATCCACTGTCCCAATATAGTTAGACACACCAGCGCTTCACTTCTAGTCATGTCGACCAATGATTCAACTACTTGATGTGATTGAGGTAACTACTCTAACTTGAAAGCCCCATCTTCCTCTCTTTCAACACGACATCCAGCCCCTTTTGCACCACCAACCAACCCGGTAACCGATGATAACGATTCGGATCCACGATCTCAACCTCAAACCGTCGAAAGATCTCTGGGACAAACTTATTAATTTCGAGCATGGCAATATTTTTACCAATGCACACCCGCGGCCCGCCCCCAAACGTGAAGAACGAATTATCCATATTCCTGCGCTTCTCGAGGCTGGCTTCCGCCCATCTTTCAGGTCTGAATTCGCTTGCCCCGGGACCGAAGACTTCCTCATCCCGATGAACGGTCCATGCGTTGCACCCAACCACGGTGCCCTCGGGTAGATACTGTCCGCACAGCGTCAGACCACCTTCTGGAACATCCCGTGGGATTATCTGTCCTAGTGCCGGACATAATCGCAGACACTCTCTCACAAAGTCCTGGAAGTACGGCATCTTGTGACTTTCGGCCCATGTCACGGGAAGGTCGGCATCCCCTGCATTTCGCTCCTGCAATACCGTTCGCAGTTCAGACATGAATCTTTGTTTGCTTCCAGGATGCGTGAGAAGTCGGTAGATAATCTCTCGCAGTGCGATGGCAGTTGTATCCGAGCCAGCACCCACATTTGTGTTCGTATACATTGCCAATTGGCCATCCGTCATAATGCCAGGGTACTTCTCGCGGGCTTGGAGGAAGCGACTCAGGAAGTCCGGTCGAGATTTATCTTTTGAGGTAATGTGTTCACCGATCTGGGCCACGGTGAACTTCATCTGGGCATTCGTTTTGCGTAGCTTCCGTAAGATATGTCCAAAACCTTTGAGACGGAGATACTCGTCCAGCATTGGGATTTGGCCGATCTGCTCGGAGGTTAGTGAGGTTCGCTATGGAAGGACAAAGCACATACAACGCCAATGTAGTCCATTGCTCGTCCGGTATGGTACATCATGTTGTTAAGGTCTTTTCCAGATTCAAGAAATCCAAATCGTTTGCTGAAGGTGAGTTCGCCACTATCCAGGTTTAGCTGTGACCCAAAATTTCAAAGGAGATGGTAAGTTTCACTAACATAATATCAAAAGCATACATCTGCAGCCAGTCTGATAACGGACATTCTTTGCCCGTCTTGACGAAACGCTCCGTGACCTCTCGTACAAACGTACGCGTCGTTGAATCCACCAGTGGCTCGTATTCTACCAGAGTACTTAGTGCATAGGCGTTGGCTACGGGTCGTCGCAGCTTGGAATGCCAGTCCTCATCTCGAGTCGACGAAAGGGTACCCAACACATTTCCATGCTCGGTGGTGACTTGCTGGGAGATATACAACCGACTCTATTGATGCCATTAAAATGAGTCCCATTCAATAATATTATCACGGATTATTACCTTCTTGAAGACAGGCTTCCACCCATAGATGACACGAATTGCTTCTGGATCCGAAACCGAGACAGTGTTTGGTCCCAGGCGTAGCAGAGGACTATTGTATTTCTCATGCATCTGGCGCTCTGTAAGTCCTCTTCGTCGGGTATAATGCACTAAAAGCCAAATGTCCGAAGTCGAGGCCCAGAAGGGACCAGGAATCTTGGACAACCCATGCCCGTATTTGTTGTAGAGGAGATGGAATGCGATTGGGGCAAGTACGAGGAAGATCCAATTCTCCCGCAGGAAGAGAAAGGCTTGCGTTAAAAGACCCATTTTGGATACAGCCTGTTCACTTCTTGGGATATTAATGAAGCAATAATTGGCAATTTGAAGGCAAATCCTCATATATTAATACTTTCACATGTGCATAGTCGTACATAACTTGATGCGCATAAATACCATTATTAAATTCATTAGCCGACGCTATTACACCTCTACTCGAATGGACATTGGGTCAACTGCTCCTAATGCGGGGAAACCGTCAGCCGAAGGATTTTCCGAACGGAATGAATACTATATCAATTCCTTGTTTTTGATTCCGAATGCCGAGAGGGGTGCGACCGGAATCAATCATTACGTCACATGAACTAGGTACTCAGTAATACAATAGGAGACGTTCTTAGAGTGGAGTGATCATCAGAGTAGACCCGGTTTCCGGGAAATAATTAGGAATAGAGCAGATTTATGCAACACAAAGACTTTGAACTATAGATAGAATTATGGGATAGCATAAAGTGAATTGTTGTAGTAATGCAAAAGTACCACAATCCAGATCACGGTAACTATCTGCTAAGCCTCTAAGAAACTGCATATCGTTGCGGACAGTTTATCCCTGCGTGGGATGAGCAGTTGATACATTCCCTGGCCCGGCCTCATAAACCTCGCAATTTCTAGGCGAGCTGGCTGCTGTATGTTGACTACCTCCTGGACTATGGGGATCAGTATCAGGTTGCACCGATTCTGTTTCGTTATTGGCCAGGGTCCCTCCAGCAGGATTTATAATGGACTGAATCGCTGCACACGCCCGGCTGACGGAACTTAGCGTCTTTGGTAGATCCTCTAGCACCTGATCGGCTAATACGAAATGCTTCCAAGGCAGTCTTGTGGCCCGCTTTGAGGGCTGAATCCTGCAGTGCAGACATAAGATGGTACATGCATTCAACAAGGGAGGTGATGAAAAAGGAAGCCGAATGGTCGCACTCGCCCATATGCCCAAATGTAGAGGGCGATGGCTTCAATGGTATAATGTGCGACCGAGGCGCAGAAATGCTTCATATCGCCGTTTCCTTGGCATGGCTATAGATTTTGGCGAATGATTATCCGTTAGAGATTGATTTAGTTAGTCCAGATTTACCACTAACATCGCTAGATGGCGACAGATCTGAGGCTCCGCTTCATTCTGTGCTAGGTACGTAGAGACCAGATGATCGGTACTCCAGCTCAGCTGAGATGGCAAATGCCGTCAAATGAGAAGAATCGGGCATCAGGCAATTCGATCTCGTCACAGTCCCCTTGACTGGCAGCAGACGCCGCAAATAACGTATCCCAGATATATCCCCATGTGCGACCAAGATCAATCATAGTCTCCATCCTTCGATGAGTCGGTAGATTCCATCGCCGCCATATTCCGCCCGGGTTTGAATTCATCAACTGCGACATCGCGATCGTGGATTGTGTACGGCATCCCACTCCGCTGTGAGATACGCCTATCGAGAAAGTAGACAATACACCATAATGGCTTTCGGGCATTAATTTGCTCTGCCGAGCAAGCTGCCCACACAGACTGATCTTTAAGCCGGGGAAAACATGGCCATTTGGATGGCTGTTCGAATTGCCTGTGCAGCGGGCTGAATCAGTTCGGAATGAAGTAGGTATAATGTGGAAAGCGTATGATAGCAGATAAGGTCCAGGTTGGAACCCCGGAGAGAGGAGAAGTGCTGCAGAAGCTTTCTACCTCGCATGTATATCGTCCACCCCGGTCGTGTATCCTCGCTCTGCTCATCAGGAGTCAGGCACTCGCCTATCATAAGAACGTTGCACAATACTGCTAATAATATGTGATCATCTTCTTTGTCTGGTTCACGGCTATTCGCTTGTCGACTGCTGGTTTTCTTTTGTTAACAAAAGACTACTATCTGAGAATGAAAGGAGAAGATACTTGCCTGGAATCTCGCGCCTTCAAGGGACGCCTCCTGAGGCCATCCATCTTGGGCAGATACCGACATGGGACATCACGAGCGCTACAATTCAGACATGGCTCGTTTCCAGAGCACTTTGAAAAGCATCAGTTGATTGTTCCATTTCAATTGATCCGGATACCAAGGGGTGTTTATCGTACTCGCACTTTCCGCCTTTGACAATCCTGGCAGTTCGTATCTCTTAGTCTAGACGTACTTATTGCATATCTGGATAATGCCCGTATCATGCGCGCGGAATTTACTTGGCTCGACGATTCCGCTGGGTGTCCAATTTGCGACGATGAGGGGGGGTAGCGTCAGCCATGTTAGTCAGGTCAAAGGGTGTGGAGAGAAGTGTTGTTTATGGTGGTCTGATAGGATAGTCTATCTCAGGCTCTCATGATATGTATGCATGGAGCTAGCGTCTTCACTCTGGAAATGGCAGTGAGATGATTTTGATTCTGGTCTGCATATCCGGAAGTGCGGAGAGAAAAGGGGTGAAAATTCAAAATGCGGGGAAGCAGGTTACTATTGTGACAGGGTTGGGCACCTGCTTGGTAAGCTGATATTAACAGGACCCATAGGGTTACTGGTTATGGAGCATATCGCTGAATAAACGAATACAAACTCGATACTGTATACTGGAAATTATGGAGATAGATATGAATTAGAGAACCAAATGAATGAAATAGAGGTAGCTAGCAGATACTACATCAATAGGAGCTATTCTAGCCTCAGAAAGCATCAGTGTTTACGAATTTGGTCAGGATATCTTCCTCCTGATTCAAATACCACCTAAAGATAGTTAGTGCATGTTCCTAGCCTTTAGATGGGTATGCAGTGGAACTTACGTAGGATCCACGTCTTCCCCCTCAACAGGATTCAACTCATGGGACAGGAACCCATTGTTAAACCAGGCGTATTCGAGATCCGTTTCAGTACACCGCGAAGTCCATTCGAAATCCTCGTATCTGTGTCTCCTTAACAGCTCAAAATAATGCAGACGAGACCCGGGGTGGAAGGCATGGAGCCCCCCAGTGACTGTGCCGTTTTTAAACGAGCTCTGGCAGTTATCACCCCAGACAGTCTTATCCAACCAGGTTAGCATCTGTGACTGATAGGCTAAAGCCTTCCTGGGTTTGAGCTGGAAGGATGAGTAATTCTCCCGCTGCAGCTTCGTGATCATATCCGAGATGTAGAGCGTAATACGCTCGATGGAGGTGATGAGACTGCCATGTCCGACCGGGCTCCCTGGGCCTAGATAAACAAAGTAGTTGGGCATATCCTGGGCCAGAGCCGAGAGGTAACAGGCTGGATTCTTCTCCCATTCATCCTGCAGGTTGACGCCCTTGTCTCCGATGATGGGCCATCTGGGGACAAATGACATATCGAAGCCGGTGGCCGCGATAATCACGTCAAATTCGCGCTCCGTCCCATCTGCAGAGCGAATTCCTTTCTCTGTAAAATGATCTAGCTCCCCCCAGACGACCTCGGTGTTATTTTCACATAAGGCTTCGAGATAGCCAGCCCCGGGAGTGGGACGACGGCAACCCACTGCATACGTCGGCAGCATCCGCTCAATCAAATCAGGCCGCTGCTCCAACTTAGACTTCATAGCCTTCTCGGTAAAGTCCCGGGCCCCTGCCTGGGCAGCAGTATCTCGAATGAAGAGAGGGAACCGAATGTTGAGTTCCTTCTCTACGTCCTTGCGATACTGTAGGTATTCCTTGGGATTGGAGGCCCATTTCTTCTTCTGCTCCTGGTCGTAAGCAAGATTTGTCTGGCCTGCGGGAATGAAGCGAGAGGCCATGTTCCCAGTGACCCAGGTCGGGTTCCGAAGATACACCGACATATGGCTGGCGACCTTCTGGACCGCTGCGGTCACTTGAATACCGCTACTGCCGTTGCCAATCACCGCCACGCGCTTCCCTCGCAGGCTCACGTCTGGGTTGTAATTCGCGCTGTGTGCCATCACCCCACGGAATTCCTCGCGTCCGGGGACATTGGGCCAACGCCAGTTATTGAAGAAGCCACTAGCGTTGATAAACACGTCGCACTCTTCCACAATATCCTCCCCGATTTCTCCCTCCGTTGTGCCATTGGCAGTGGAGACGACAGTGCGTCGGCCGTCTGTCCGTTTGCTGGTAACCTGCCACACCTGTTTATCTGCCAGCCAGCGAGAATCGGTTACTTTTCGGTGTGTGTGGATGTATTTCGTCAGATGGAACTTGTCCGCTACGTCCTCCAGGTACTCGAGAATCTCGGGAGCAGTAATGTAAAAGGAAGATGTTTTCGGATTGGGGGCCCAAGTAAACTGTCATAAATTAGAATTAATCAATATCAACACCTAAAAATACTTACCTGGTAATTATGCGCCGGGATATCACAGGCACACCCCGGATACCGGTTCTCGTACCATGTCCCGCCCATGCCAGCATTCTTTTCCAGAATCACCAGCTCAACGTTTTTGAGTTGTTGCGTTTCAACTGCATGTGCCAATGACAGGCCGCTGATGCCCGCTCCAACGACAATCACCTTTAAGCGGCGGGGGTGGTTAAAAGGCAATTTAGAGAGTTCGTATGCGACAGGGCATTTGGTGCGATAGGCCTCGGTGGATTCAATAGGTTTAGCTGCGACCGGGGGGAGATCGGGATGTCCCTGGCTTTTGCCATCGTGTTGGATGACCATGTTTATTGAGCTTTAGTGCAATTGGATTCAAGAAGAATTTCTTAGGACATTCCAAGGTTGGGATCAAAATCAGGTATGTTATTAGATTTGCTACCCGGGGCTCAATTATATATAACCTAGGTATGTACTCTACAACCACATCACCCCACCTACTTACCTAACAGACAAACCAATTAACTCGCCATAATTCGGCTATTCCATCTAGGGTATGTATCCACCACAGAGTCAGCTCCGTCGATTGACTTGCATACCTGCAGTTGGAGATGTAGAGTTGTTCATTGTCGTTCCGCGGGGAGCTTTCTCGGAAACAATTTAAACAAGATACATTCCGGTTCCGAACACCTGCACCACTCCAGGCATACTGCACGGATAATTTCATCGTAAAGCGCATGCATGAATTTGTAAGACTCGGACGGAGTGCCAAAGATGTAGAGCGGGGTGACTTGCCATCGTTTAGGAGAAACAGCATTAAATACAGCCTCCCGTCCAGAACTCGGTCATTAACCGCAATCCTTCTATCAACCCAATCTATCAAGACCTAACATCGCTCCGAAACAAACAAGATGTCATACAGCGACTTAAAAGGAAAAACGTTCGTCATCACCGGCGCAGCAGCCGGGCAAGGCCGCGCCACTGCCCTCCTTCTCGCCCGCCAAGGTGCCAACCTGGGACTCCTCGACCTGCGATTCCCACAGGAGGTCCTCGACGAAGTGACTCGACTAGGCGTTGAGGCACTGGGCTTCCAAGTCGATGTGTCAGATTCCACCACTGTCGAGGCCGCTGTGAAGGCGACGGCGGGAAAATTCAACGGCATAGATGGCGCGGCCAACCTAGCCGGGTGGATTGGCACCCAGGGATGGTCAGGAAAGGGCTATGCCCTGGATACTATAACAGACGAGGACTGGGATGCCATGATGAACGTCAATCTGACTGGCATCAAGAATAGTCTCAAGGCAGAGTTACGTCACATCAAAGATGGGGGAAGTATTGTGAATGTCGCTAGCATTGCTGGTCAGAGAGGAACCCCCTGGAATGCGCCATACGGAACGGCAAAATGGGGTGTGATCTCTTTGACAAAGTGCGCCGCACAGGAGGCAGGAACACGCAATATTAGAGTTAATGCTGTCGCGCCGTAAGTGCATCTTGCCTATCATCTGGGGTGAGATAATTAACAGGTATCCAGGGGCGTGGTTGATACCGCGCTGATGGCGGCATTGGGACCCATTCAGCAGGTCAATGACCGACTCATCACACGAACAGCCCTCAAGCGAGTAGCCCAGCCAGAGGAAGTTGCCAGAACTATCCTGTTCCTCCTCAGCAACGTGTCTAGCTATGTGACGTCAAGTGTATGTCTCCTTTCTATTCCACTTGGCATCTACTAACGAGTCCCAGGTGATCAACGTTGATGGTGGTTACCAGTAATTTTTTGAAATGTTGATGAATATATATAAGATTGATCTGTGTACATATTATGGACCAAATGACATTCTATAGCACCCATTCCCTATGGTAGATAGGTCACATTCATATTGATTATGCAGTACAATATAAATCATCCCATCTGGCAAGTCGAGGTTAATGGAAGACTCCCCCAAATGAGCTAAGGAGGTCATTGACCCTGTGTATGTCAATATCTAGGCAAATGGGAATGTAATTCTGTCGCGATTTCATTCTCCCCAGATGATTCTTTTTCTCGTTGAGTTTCCCTTCCATCTGCACCGTTATCCTGTCTGATTGCGAGTTCCTCATATCCGCACGACTCAACAATGTCCATAAGAATTTTCGAGTTCCGCCCAATAACTCCAAATGTGCTGGATAATTCCTCTAGGATGCTAAAACAAACACGCAGCCATTTTCGCTCCTCGTTTCTTTTATTGTCACCCTTTTCTGTGGAAATCCGTGTAAACGCGGGGGAGAACCATGTACACGCGCTTCGGAACCAACCGAACGCCGCCCAGATCTGCGGCAGAACCTTTCCAACGATAATTCGGTGTTTCAGTTGGATTAAAGGATTTCTTGAGTACCTCATAAAGTTTTCTAGGAGATCTAGGTATACCACACTGATTTCAAGCAACTTAAAAGCTGAACAATCCACTCCGTCTTTTCCCAAACGGATAGGTCATCAGAGCTGCGATGAACAGTCCCACGGTGATGCCAATTGATACCTCCACCATGCCAAATCCCAGATCCGCCGTGTAGAGCTGGGAAGATTCCACGGAGTAAATTGTGTAGCTAGTATGGTTTATAGCACTGGATACATTATCCCTGGTCTCGTCAGCAGATTTGATGCCACTGATGATAGGTCCCGATGCCGCCAGGCCCGACGGCACTAGAACGAAAATTCCCGGTAATATAGATGTTGCTGCATGGCCATGCCATAGGCGGCTATAAAGATTGCCCATCATGCCAATGGTGAATGCACCGACGGTGTTGGCGACTTGGGAGCTGGTACCGATGCGCTGAGTCACAAAATAGGTGACAATATAGCCAGATTCTGCGATGAATAACATGACTGGTGCTTGTTTCCACCGGCCCTGGTTGATTACCAACAAACATAATACGAATGCTGCCACGAACGGAAACCGCTGTACATATTCGTTATCCCATGCTCCGGTACTTGGACATGTCAAGTCAGACGTGGCGTTGGGGTCGATCAGTCCATAAATTGTTGTGCCCACGGTAATCCCGTAGCCAAGGAAAAGAGAATATATGAAGGCGTATACCATACGGATCGATCCAGCCACAAGTTGGTGTGATTGGAGCTCCAGGCTACTGCTGAGCACAGTATATCCCGGGAGAATCAGGGCAATAGACGATTGGGCAACTGCAGAAAAGCAAAACAGACGCTCGCGGTTTCCACTAGATGTGGTCCAGTCGATACTTCCTAAAGCTCTTGCGATGAATGACGTCAAAACAGAAGCGGTCACTTCGAAGACATTGGAATATAGCACAGATCGTGGAGCAAGAACATGTTGTAGGATGCCAAGGAGGGCGCCGTTGAAGAAGATAATCGGCATGTCGATAGGACGGGCGTTGAATGCGAAAGGGCCAACCATTGCTGAAGCCAATCCATATACAATCACGATAATCCATTTGTTATACCGAGACTTTCTATTCATGATCTCTTCAAGCTCGCTGGTCGCCTCTTCCACCCCCATCACATCGTGAACCACGTTTTTGTACACATCGTGGGTGTCGGCTAGAAGTCCGAGATCAATGCCTTGAGCCACACGAACCAGCTTCACCTCCGTCGTCCGCGTTGTGGGGTCATCGAAGGACATGATCATACAGCCCGGCACGTAGAGAAATTGACTATCCACATCGAGAACAAACGCAGTCTTCTGCATGTGCTCTTCTAACCGATGCATTGGGGCCCCGAACATCATAAAAGCCTTGCAGAGTTGAATGATATACCTCTGGCGAGAGATGATATCGGCAATATGGATTGTCACGCGAATCTCGTCCTCTAATCGCATATGGCGGCCAAATATGTGTGCTCGTCTGGGGGTAGCACTGAGCATCTCTCTCGACGCCATGGGGCTGTTCCAACCTGAAGCGCCTGCACTATTGGTCGTCGTATCCATAGGCATATTCTGTGGCTTCTCATACCATTTTGGCATTTTCTTTCTGCTTGACCTGCTTCCACCGAAGGGGGTGCTGGGTGTCCCTACTGCTGGTAAAACATTGCTGTGCGATCGTGTATCTCGGGTCGGTGGATCCAAGCCTCCATAGAGCTTGAGCAATTGAGCCAGAACTCCTCCCTCACTTTCACGACGCTGTGTCACAGGTTCTGGCATTGGATTTGCCTGTGAGCGAGCTGTGCGGTGTTCATCAGACTGATCGTAAACTAAGCCCCGAACCAATTGATGCGCCTGTAAACTAGCAGAGAGATCTTCACTCTCATGCTCACTCCGATCCGATGCGCCACGATAGTCTGAGGATGGCTTGTACAGGCGGGCAACCAGGAATCTGATTTTCCTCAATATTGAGTGCCCACTGTTCTTCTGTAAGCGGGGTTCTGGGGGATTCGGCTGAATGGCATGTTCTGGCTCAGGAGAGGACTTCTCCCACTGGCCCAGAGTATTCTCACTCTGCGAACTGTCATCATAGAATGGCATATGACCAGTAGAAGGAGGCTCGGAAATATTCGGTGATCGATAACCGTATGATGGCTGACCACCTTGCGGAGCTGTATCTGTGTTGGCCTTTTTTTCCATTGATTCTGACCCAAAATGTACCCGGGGGAGCCGTGATCGCGATGTTCCGCGCGGGCTTCTGCCTTGCCAAGCAATATTCGACTGTTCATCATGTCTGTTGGCACGCTCGGAGTCTGGTATTTCGACGCTCCGGTAGCTGACGCGTGAGCTCTGGCTATCCAAGCTCCCACATCTAGTGGGAGACATTGGTCTGGAGGCTGGCTTGAAGAAACGAGACTTCAAATTCCAAAAACTGATCGCATAAGATACTTGCCAGACTTATGAGTTTGGAATGAGTGATACTACCAAGAAATGGAATGCACATGCTCATAGTCAAACTGAAGGTTAGAGTCTAGTTCATGTTGACCATGAATGTTTCCAGAACAATTCAAGCAAGTAAAACTATAATAAGGGATATTTTCGCGGTACCAAGTAAATAAGCCTTCTTGTAGCTAAATAAAGTTCGACTGCAGTCGTAAGTCAAATCGCGGCGATTAGCTTAAGGAACTCCTAACAAGAAAATTAACAATGCACCTGTCAATAGTCATTAATTACAAACATTCCTTTCTGATCCCATTCGTATAGTCACATTTTATTTACGCCATTTTTTCCAGAATGGAGGAGCTCACGCATTAGAATGAGCTCATGACAGTGTTGACGTCATAGAGATGGGATTGACCTCAACTTAATATACCAAATCTCCAGCCCATCCCGACCGCTTTGTTCCGGATAAGCCGCATGGACCTTTACTATCTGGAGTTGTGTCCACAATATCGCCCTTAGCCTCGGGGCCTGACATTGGTGGGAGACAGATTCTCGATCCGAAGATTGTGACCCACCTTAATCATACTGACCAATAGAAAAGTCTTGACTAGTTAAAGCTGGGGCCATATTGTGGGTACGCATTTGAAGGAATCGCGTGCAGTGTTTACGCGAACCTTCAAATAGTCCCTAAAGTCCCGATTGATTGCAGATCACATCAACAGGACCTGTGTAGCTAAAATCAGCATTCTAACACGATCTTACCAGCTATTGGGCATGATTGCGTTGTAGCCCAATGCCCTATACTTTTCTCCTTTCCCAGCCTAATTTCCCGTTGTTAAACCTGGAGATAAGGTGCCACAAGGTCCATGTAGATTAGCGCTTTCTTCCCCTTATTTTCCATACCACCATAATACCATCAGATTGTCCTGTCTGTTTGTTGCTTCTTGTACCAGCAGCCCTACAGCATGTGCTTTTCTTTCTCCCTCTTATGCTCGACCAGCGCCAAGCGCTGACATTTTTATCATATTTTCCAGTCCTAAGCATCGGTGACAACAAATCTTCTTGCATAATCTCGTCTTACTATCATCGATATAGTAGCAGATTCTGTCTTAATTGTTTCTCATGATAAAATAACGAGAACTGTAGGAGGCCCTTCGGTCGGAAGCAGGTAGAAATAATAAAATGGGACTGGAATGTCTTTGACCATGGAGCATCTGCTATAGTGTAAGCAGAAATTAAGTCCAGAGTCATCACGTCGTCCATCTCGTAGTCACGAAGTAAAATAGTATAGAACTTCTTGAGGTGCATCTGTATCGTAGGTCAGTGACCTTGCACTCTCTATATCTCCCCACCATGATGGCTAGATCAGACCTTTATACGGTGAAGCTGAACTTAATTTGCAATGAGTTTCTCAAATCCACCATATCGAATCACATTGTATGCGAACTTTTTAGCAGAGACGATCATGGCTTGATGGTCAAACGATCTTAGTATATGAAGACTAGCCAGTCCGAGAGAGGATGGAGCTTCTGCTTACGCGATTAAATAACATGCGCCAATATTATAGCGACGATTTGTTTACTTAGCCCCGCGCTTAGTGCATATTGACTTGTTAATACTGTTTGTCGTCCACACCTACCAGACCCGATCACCTTTAACTTTTCCATCTGCCAATGGAATAAATTATTGTTTTGAAATATACCGCACCAATATGAAGGACACACATTTTGCTGAGTACAGAATGTTACATCCCGAAGTTCTGCCGGGCATTGACCCCATTCACCCGCAACCGGGGAAACCCTCCGACGCCAAGCACCTCCGCACTGGAGATGCAAGTGGCGACATGACCTCGTGTTTGACCTGAATCAGTCTTGGCCAGGTATGGAATTCCCACATATATTCGAAATTCTCCAAGGTTGTTACTCAACATCGGAAACTTGCGCTGACCGGCTCTCAGAAAAAATCCATATTCATCATGGCATCAACATGTGTAGTGCAGGAACAGAGGAGCGAGGCGGATCACATTACCCTCGAGGCGCTGCCACGGAGCGAGCAGCTTACAATAGATTCCCCAGATGATCCACTGGGCGCTTTTCCAGCTTTGGAGAAATGGAACTCTCCACGGATCAATATTTATCGATCTTTTTCAACATTTTGGAGTTTTCTAGTGATGGGTGCTAATGATGCTGCGTATGGTGTAAGTTGCAAGAAATTTAATCCCCGGCTAGAAGATAATTTTTCCTTACTAACTAAAACAGGCATTGATTCCTTATGTGAAATTGAATCCTCAAGATCTCAGCTTAGACACGTGCTAATTGTCCACAGCTCGAGACATATTATAATCTAAGCTACACAGTAGTGTCGCTTGTTTTCCTGTCGCCGCTGGTCGGCTATACACTTGCTGCTTTTCTCAACCAGCGCATCCATACTTCTCTCGGTCGTCGTGGCCCGGCAATCATTGGACCAGGGTGTCACCTCCTGGCTTATATCATCAACTGTGTGCATCCGCCGTACCCTGTCCTGGTTATCTCGTTTATATTTGCTGGGTTTGGAAACGGCATTCAAGATGCAGCATGGAATGCATGGATTGGTAATATGGCCAATGCGAACGAACTTTTAGGAATCCTCCATGGGATTTATGGCGTCGGTGCTGTTCTAAGTCCATTGGCAGCGACTTCGATGATTACGGAAGCCCATTTGTCATGGTTCTACTTCTATTACATCATGGTAAGTTCGAATTCTATTTGGCTGTAAATATTCATGCATTGATGGTTTTCAGGTGGGTTGTGCGGTCATCGAAGTCGTGGCATGCGGATTGTGCTTCTGGAAATCTACCGGCGCGGAATTCCGCGCCTCGAACGGACATGCACTTGGAGATAATAATAAGGGTGGCTTGAGGAGTGCACTTTTTCGAAAACCTTCTGCACGAGTCACTTGGCTATGTTCTTTGTTCTTGCTCGGCTATGTTGGCGTTGAAGTTGCATTGGGTGGCTGGATTGTCACATTTATGATCCGTGTTCGACATGGCAGCGCTTTTGCCAGTGGTATGACGGCGACCGGTTTCTGGCTGGGAATTACCGTGGGCCGGATTGTTTTGGGATTTGTAACTCCGAGACTGGGCGAGAAGTTGGCAATCGCGGTGAGATTAGAACCTCGTTTTGAACCGATCCGTATATTGGACCATGTCTGACGTGAGCTTAGGGTTATATTATCTCCTCGATCGCATTCAGCCTAGTTCTGTGGCTTGTGCCTCAATTTTATGCATCAGCTGTGGCGGTTTCAATGCAGGGCTTCTTTCTCGGTCCACTGTTCCCAGGTGCAATCATCATGATGACCAAGCTGCTTCCTCAGCACCTACATGTTAGTTCGATTGGGTTTGCAGCGGCCTTTGGAGGATCTGGAGCCGCCATCCTCCCCTTTGCGGTGGGCGCACTGGCCCAGGCCAAGGGCGTGAGTGTCCTCCAGCCGTTCATTATCGCTCTGTCAGGGGCAATTTTTCTGGCCTGGCTTGGACTACCGCGGGTTTCGAAACAAAACATGCAATGATTCACGAGTCAGAAAGGGACAAGCTCGTGTCTTTTCACAAGGAAAGAATTATTTGACATGTGAACATGTGATATCGGGATCGATCTCTTATCTGATCCGATCGGCGAGCCCGCTCGCCCGATGACAGGGGTGTGCATGTTTAAGTTGGATATCTTGTTTCATACTTCTCATGTTAAATGAGGCCAAGGCAATCAAGAATTGTAGCATGGCTTGTTGTTTTACATCAGTTTCTTTCTCAAAATACCAAAGTTGTGGTGTTCAGCCGGAGCCGGCCCGGTTGGTATCAAGTGTGGAAAGCTTACATGACAAAATCAACTGGACAAAGCAATAATATATGGACGCGGTAATCGCAGCGGTTACTCTGCTATTGGAAACCGAGGTAATTTTATGTTGTGGCGCCCCCCGCCTCCCCCCGAGGGGCTTTACTATGGCGCAACACTGGCCATAGCCGTAGCTGATCGGGTGACGATCCCCGCTACACTAACAACCGACTTCGGTGACGCCAACGTAAGCTGACCCCGGGATGGACCCAGCCGACACCCACTCGGCTTCCCCCACAAAACACCTAAACAAGGCGACGATGAGAGCAAATAGGCATTGACTATTTGGGCATTCATAACATAATAGTAAAAATCGTTTATAATCTTCATTCAACTCACAGGACACATCTGATTACATCGACAGTCGGCAAGTCGGTGATCTTCGGCCTGGCCACTGATTGGTCAAATTTGAGCCGAGGCACATACCGGATTGGGCCACCTTGGTCCCTCGGCCTGCGTCGCTCTTTCAGTCCGCAATTCCCGGGGCCCCGTAGTTATAACCTCTTCCCCCAGATTTTTCCTCTTGTTCTATCCACCTCTTGTTTCTCAAATACTCCCCATATTCCTCACTATGCCGTCCCCACCACCTGACTGGGTCAAGGCTCTGAAGCCTTCGGGCCCGCAGGGTTCCGAGCTGCTCGCCGAAGAGCGGGCCCAATCCAACATCAACGTCGAGAAACTGTCCGAGTTGCTCCACACCAAGGAAGCCTTGCAAAGGACACAGAAGATCTTGGCCATCGTACAGCCGGAGAAGGTCTTTGACAAATCCCAAAACCACTCTCTTGGTCGCGTGGAGCGTTTGCAGCGGTCTTTGGCCAAGGCCAAGCGCTTGCAACAGCTGGCCGAACAGGAGAAATGGACCACGGAGGAGCTTCATACCGCCAATGATCTCATTGGTGAGCCCACACCATATGGCCTCCATGCGACCATGTTCCTGGTATGTTCTAAACCCTCTAAAACTCAGATTATGGCTAACACGCGACTCGTCTAGGTGACCCTCCGCGAACAAGGTACCCCCGAGCAACACAAGCTTTTCCTCGAACGTGCCGAAAAATACGAGATCATCGGATGCTATGCTCAGACAGAGTTGGGCCATGGATCTAATGTCCGTGGTCTTGAGACCACCGCCACCTGGAATCCCGACGATAAGACTTTCACCATCACCTCCCCAACCCTGACTGCCTCCAAGTGGTGGATTGGCTCCTTGGGCCGCACCGCCAACCATGCCGTCGTGATGGCGCAGCTGTTCATTGGCGGCAAGAACTTTGGTCCTCATCCGTTCGTGGTTCAAGTGCGTGACCTCAAAACTCACCAACCGCTGGAGAACGTGTACGTGGGCGACATCGGTCCCAAGTTCGGCTACAACACTATGGACAACGGCTTCCTGCTGTTCAACAATGTCAAGGTTCCCCACGTCAACATGCTGGCCCGCTTCTCTAGCATTGACAAGGAGACCAACAAGTATGCCCGCCCTGCTGTGCCAAGTTTGGTATACGGCACCCTGACCTGGGTTCGCTCCAACATTGTTCTTCAAGCCGGTGGTGTCCTGGCCCGCGGTGTTACTATTGCGACACGGTACGCCGCTGTTCGCAGACAATTCCAGGACCGTGATGCGGAGCCCCACGCTGGTGAAAACCAAGTCCTCAACTATAAGATGGTGCAGATCCGTCTGTTGCCGCTATTGGCATCTATGTATGCTCTGCATTTCACTGGTCGTGGTATGATGCGTCTGTACCAGGAGAACCAGAAGCGCATGAAGGCAGCCGCTTCGCCGGGTCAGGACTCTCGTGGAGCTGGCCCTGAGGAGCTTCGGGCTGGTGCCGACCTGCTGGCAGATCTGCACGCCACTTCTTGCGGTCTGAAGGCTCTGGCCAGTACCACCGCCGGTGAAGGTCTTGAAGTGTGCCGTCGCGCATGTGGTGGTCACGGCTACAGCAGCTACAGTGGTATTGGACCGTGGTACTCTGACTACCTTCCTACTCTCACCTGGGAGGGCGACAACTACATGTTGACCCAACAGGTCGCTCGTTACGTAAGTCTACTTTTCTCTCCGTACAATTCATCAGCTCACCCAGGCTAACATCAACACAGCTGCTCAAATCTGCCCGTGCCGTCTTATCTGGCAAGGCTGCTGATAATGATACTGCCCGCATTCTGCGCAACTACCTTAACCGTCGGGAGAAGGGTGCCTCCTTCGACGTGCTTGAGGAAGATGCCGATATCGTGGCTGCTTTCGCTTGGCGTACAGCCCACTTGACCTTCGAGGCTCTGAAACACCGTGATGCTGAGAAGCGTTCATGGAACAGCCTGTTGGTTGACTTCTGGCGCCTTTCGACCGCTCACTCTCAGTACCTCGTGGTGAAGAACTTCCACGATGCTGTTACCTCCCCTGAACTGTCCTCAGCCTTGGACCAGGACACCAAGTCTCTGATGCACTCTCTCTTCCGTCTCTTCGCTCTCCACACCCTTGAGCGTGAGGCCGCCGAATTCTTCTCGTCGGGCGCTGTCACAGTGCGACAGATCACCCTGACCCGCACAACAGCCGTAATGAAGCTATTAGACGAGGTCCGCCCACACGCTATTCGCTTGGTTGATGCTTGGGCCATTCCCGACTGGCAGCTGGACAGCAGTCTCGGTCGCTCTGACGGAAAGGTCTATGAAGATCTGTTCCGCCGGGCCAGTCAGGAGAACCCGGTCAACGACCTGGTGTTTGACCCGTACCCGTGGAACAACAACGTTCTCAAGAACGAGCCGGCCAAGAGCAAGCTGTAAATTCTCATTACTATTCCCTGATGTCTTGTTTTAGTATCTATTGCGTTTTGTTTAATGGCTCGGATAGACTAGAGATAAGTAGATCTCATAGAACCGAATGATGATACAGTCAAGATTTTATTCCACCCTTCTCGTCCCGGGCTATATCAACGGCGGGCTCATGTACTTGTGCTTGTTCCTGTACCTCCTTGCGCCATACATGTCTCGAGAAAACATGGCGAAATTTCAACAATATATGTAACTTGAAATAAAATCGAGCAATAGTCAATTATACAGCCCGCATTGTTAGTTGAACATCGCACAGTTTTTGAAGTATGCACTGTGCACCTCACGCTATCACTCATTTTCATACTTTACGTGACATAGGCTTTTATCTGCAATGAACGAGCCAAGCCCACAAATCTATCGCGGTAGATAAAGACGACCCCGACCGGAGGCGATGCGAAAAAGGGCAGCACAGGGGTAGACTACTGAGTTCATGACACATCAGGTCCTTGAATACTACAGATCCCTGCTTTATCGCCAACACAAGGGAAAACGTAAACGCATTGATTGCATTGGACTGATCATATTCAGTATCGGCTGGCGCGGCGGCAATCTTTGCACTCGCTACCAGCAGCATCACAATACTTGTCATTCAGGCTACATGCCGCTGGCTAGGCGGTTGCATGAAAGACACCAGGAGTTGTGTTAGATTTTGGAAGTGTACAGTGAGTTGAGTAGATAAGATGGAAAGTACACGGGAAATGCTGGTTTCGTAAAGTAGGACCATCGGGTTTAGAAATAACTAAGCTGATTAGTGAAACTCGATCCGATTCGAGCCAAATCAACAGATATACCTAGGGGAAAGTGCTGAGAAGACAAGCTAGGTCAGGTAGACAGAATGTGACAAAATAAAGCTAAGTCAAAGTACCGAGAACACAAGCTGGGTTCTGTAGACATCAAAAGACAAGGTCACTGCTTGAAATCGCGGTGGCCATGACCAAGACCCTTGCTGACACTCACCCGTTCCCTCTCAATACAGCCATCAACAAGTTTCAAAGGAAGGGTTGCGAGTCTCGGGTCCTTTCCAATCAAGATGTTGGTTGCCATCCAGAGATATTGCGTAGTGAACACTGCCCCAATTTCTTGTTCTATCACTTTCCATTAATGGAAGTGGGTGATAAGTGTCATTTTCGAAAAAGGACATCACTAGATGCGAGTCTAGTGCCTCGGGGCTCGCCAGAGCGACGGATTCGTCCCACATATCGCGTAAGTTGAAGTCTAGCATCCATGATCGGGTTGTACGCTGCTTGTAATTGACCAACTTCACAGACTCGACATCTGTATGTGGAGACAGTGCTGCTGCCCGCTCCAGGAATACATCCAAAGTGAAGGAAACATTCCGTTTATAGGTGTAGGAGATTGATGATTGAACGCCGCAAACTTAGTTGAACGCCAATCAACGGTACTCAGAATGGGCTATGTACTATCTACGTATTATTATCGAGTACCTACCCACGTACCTACTTGCTCACATTATTCTGTAGACTGCCTGGGGATGTCAAAGTGATTAAGGAGCGAAACCTACTGAAACTCCTATCCTTACTATATCGTAGCTCTAATGAAGAAGCATCATTCTGCATCTTGTATTGAACTCAGCAAGGTGATATGTATGTATGCTCTTTAATACTTGAGGTTTGTAGCGTACTATTTGAATTGCGATTATTGTGCTACATTAAGTACGCTTACTGAGGTGCTCAACTAACTCCGGGATATTCAGATAATTGGTTTCTAAGTACATACCCTTCACTTCCCGGGGCGTATTCAATAACATACTCATCAATGTTACCAGCCCCAGTGAGTGAGTGCTAACGCTTCACCAATAGCCCCAACCATCTTGTTGATAGGAGGGACAAGTTCATCGGGTCAAGATGCAAGATGAAGCTTCGCAACTTTAAGTTTGTAGATGGGGATCGGTATGGAGCGACATTCGACCGACCTCTACCCCAACCTATCTACGTTCATTATCTCCCGGAAATGGGCAAAGGTAAAACACTGAAAGGCATTGAAAGAGTAATTCAGGGAGGCCGGGCCCAATTGACATCGCTCTTGGAAAAGGCAAAGCAGCAGGAGATGATGGGTGAGATAAAACCAAAGCTTCGAGACATGCTCGAAACACTTCAGCTTGAAATCACGGATCTGTTACGACAGAGGAATCTTGTGGAGAAGATGCCTTTCATTCTTGGAAAGGTCCTGGTCACGTCGGGAGCGTCGGTGCTTGGGGACGCCCTTATGGATTGGGCGTTTATTGAGGTTTCTAAGGAAATCGAGAATCAATATTTCCACCAGAAATATGTTCAAAATCCCGGAGAACATCAGGCCAGATCTTTACAAGGAGATGCAACGCGTCTTCACACTATCTACTGGCTTCCCAATCGATACGTTTAGTTCCTTGAGATCAGGGGAGTACTGTGCAAAGATCGGTCGGACCACGGAGGTTACATCCGGAATATGCCACGGAGCCCAAGCAATTTGTAATTGGGAGGATATCACAGTACGGTTCACCCACGAGGGTGAGGAGGTATTAATGAAGAACAAGCCGAGCCGAGAGTACCTGATTATCAACAAGAAGCTTCACGAATCGGACTTCCAGGAGGCTTGCTTTGCTGATGATGGTGATTCGGGTTCGTTCATTCTGAACGAGAATGGAGAGTTGACTGGGATATTATTCCGTGGGATTAAGCGCCAGTGGGCCTTTGGAGGTGTCGCCATGAGTATGGCTGATGTTCTTGTTTCGATGAAGCTCAAACTTGGAGCCTCGGTTTCTTTGTCGCTGCCACAGTAGCTGTTGTGGACTTTCAGCCTGTTTCTAATTGTTACTATTGCTAGTATTGTTAGTTTGTTGTCAGTATTTTGCTTATTTTGCTCGGAAAATGAATGAGACTGAAATTTTCCCATTGCTCATAACCTTCTCTGTTTTCTTATTGGTCTCTTATCATAACTTCATACGTTTCTTCCACTACTTACAAGTTCACCATTCACCCAGAAGTATTCAATGAGCCTCTAGCCCGACCAGATGAGATCAAGCTAACGAAGATTTATCTGATTACAGACTCTCTCCCTGTCTTCTCAACAAGCATTCTGACGCGATGTCTGACCCCCATCGTGAGTTTGTCAGATATATATTCCAGTGGAGATATTCCCATGAGGCTAACGCAAAACTAGAGACGAATACCCAATATGAACTTCCGGCTCCAACGATCAACGGTACCAACCTGCCTCCTGGATTCTGGGCCATCGCCGCCCAGAATCCAAGCACGATATTGGTCCATAACCCCAACTGGAAACGCGCCATGGCCGAGATCAAGAAAGGGCGCACGCTGATGAACTCTATGTGTCACCTACGTCTCCTAAGGGAGCCGGAAGTTGTACGTAGAACAAAGAGATGGAAGGATCATTGGCCATGGACGGGAAAGTGTTTCAGCGACTTCATCTCCAGCAAAAAGTCAAACTACACGGGGCTACTGGCCCAAGCGACCGGTGGATTACTTGATGGGGACGATGCATGCCACCAGTGCCAAAAAGGAAGGGGCATGTTTGATGGGTGTGTCCGGGTTTCTGGTCTTGAGAACTGCGCCAACTGCCACGTAGGTGGCAAGTAAAAGCGATGCAGCTTGGGAAGCGGTATTCTTCCCCACATGACAACTCGACATGATGCGGTAGCAGGAGGGCACACCTCAAACGCCCAACAGCTACTCGACAGGGCCAGAAAGGAACAAGCTGATCTACAGTTGGTTCTTGCAAAGAATCAGTATGTCGTAGACCAGACGCAGTGTGTCCTCGACCAGGCACGGGATACGCTTGACCGGACGCAGCGTATGCTGAACCAGAAAACCCAGAAGGTTAACGCCTTGGTTGATGCAGGGAAGGATGAACAGGATGAAATGTCAATAACACCAGTATTGCATTAGCAATAAACCTAGTCACTTTGAGCTTACTTCATTTACTTAACTGCGACCTCACTGTGGCCTCCTTGGAATTCTGGAGTGATTCTAGCCAAGGTCATCCTGGGAATGGCACTGGGGCGAGTCCCCAATTTTGTTTATATTCGTTCCTCTTCCAACCCACTTCTTTCTCTTTATTCGACCTCATCCACCTTTCAAAATTTCTACTTCAGCCTTTTTCCAACCCTTTTCCCTTCAGAATACTTTAACTCGAAGCTCGTCCCCTTTTGGGCCTGACTGATCCTGCCAATGCGATCAGCCCGCCCAATCCACGCGTACCAACAATAGCGCGGGTAACATTCACGTCTCGATTATGATATTATTATTCCCTGGTGGGCCGCCGCTCAGCCGCTCAGCCCTTCTCTACAATCTGTGGCGTCGATGACAGCTCCGATGGTCCCCATGCTGATTCTAGCTCTGTGGGCTGAACCACGCTTGTTGTATGATATGCGGTGGGTTGCTGTCCCCAACCTTCCTGAAAGAAACTTGGATTTATGATTTGTACCTTCTGATCTTTTTGTGGAGCAGTATGGCGGTGGATCCATGCAGTGATCTTTGAGCGATTCCAAACCAGAGCGATGATGGCAACGAAAGCGACAGCTGCGACTACGATGCCGACAATTGCACCGGTAGAAAGGCTGATGCCAGAAGTCTTATCTGCAGTGGTTGAGTCTATAGAGGTAGCTGTTGCTGTGGATGAGGAAGAAGTGGTTGTCAAGGTTGCGGTCGCTCCTGCTGTGGATGAGCTACTGCTCGTAGAAGTCACCTAAGCGTTATGCATCTCAGATCAGACCCAAAAGTAGCCTAAATAAGTATCAGAAAACTCACCGGAACGTATTCCAGTCCAAACGCGTTGACCGCATCGAAATCAGGTGTGAAAATGACCGTTGCAGTCCCCGTCTCACCGGTTGTAACGAAAACCGAGGTCGTGGTGACCTCTGCAGTATACGAGCTCGAAAACCTCTCTTCGCAGCTTAGGGTGAGTGAGCTGTATACCTTTGCGCTGGATGCACAGGTCATGGCACGCGCGCTGGTCATCAATTTGTCAGCCATATGAGGGTAGAGGATGGAATTGTAGGGACTAACGTTGGGCAGCAGACGGTTGTCGCGTCGTCAAGACCATTTGCACAGGCCGAAGTATAACCAGTCGGACAGGATGCGGCATAATATGGTACTGTCGGATTATAGCCAGAGGGCGCGCACTCGGAGGTTGCCGTCAGAGGGCCCAGGAGAAAGAAAACAGCACTGGTGGTGATGTAGATTTCCCAAAGATCAGTTGATGCTGGGCAACTTGTTGGAGACCATGATGAGGCCAATGTTTGTGTGGCCATTTCGTCGCGGCTCAAGAGAAGGAAAAACAAATGAACGCGCCCAGAAGTGGGGAGAAGGAGGAGGCAGCTGGAGTCCTTCTAAGCGCCGATGGTCTAGCGATCCCTTATTAGTTGGCCCTGAAACTCCTTACCAGCATGGGAATCGGTGACTCCACCTAGTCCACTTGGACCCGACTCGGCCCACATATCGTTATTCCCTTCACATCCCGGAGAGAGTTGTATAGAAGAATTGTCGATGGTAAATCAACTCAGATTATCTCCAAATTCAATAACATTCCTATCGCTGTTCTACTTGACAAAAGAAAGTACCTACGTTCTGGTCGGTAGACTATCAATTTATGCGCTGGCCCCCACGCGGCTCCACTTTGGCCTACTTCACCGCATCACGAGTAAAATATATCCGTCCATTATATTGGCACAGATATATGAGGTAGATGAATCGTAGTCACAAAGGTCAGCATGATCAGGCCTGGACAATTCCACATAATCAGTTTGGAGAGAGAAACAGCAGAGTAAGCCCCGCTGATACTGGCCCGCGTGGGGCAGGATACACTTCAGCCGCAACCAATCTAATCAAGGGTGTTTTCGTGAAAACACCTGGCTATCGGGAAGCTATATATGTAAGATTGCACGACAACTGGATTATTTCAGATGTAGAGTAAGACAATGCCTCTATTCGCCTAAAGCATTTGAATGTAGCCTCGGTTCTTTGAGTGGATTGTTCCGGTGAAAAGGTTTGGGGGCCAGGACCCACATTGCATGCAGACGGGAAAGGTATCAATTACTTGCTTTGAGTACAACAGGATACCACTCTGGTTTGGAAGAGAGAGAAAACGTTGAGGCCCGATCAATGCAGCCGGAGACTCGTTATGCCTGTTATGACTCGGGAGTCTCTTAGCAACTTTTAAAGCCTAGATATTCGCACAAATGCAGATTATGAGCCGTGTAAGGCTATGTTAAATCACCTTTGTGCTGTTTTACTATAGGTCAGCGAGTATCATACTTCCTTGCTGGAAGATATGGTACGTGTTTTGTCCAGTCTGCATGGGCTTCTGAATTTCTGTCCTGTCCAATACAAGTGAAAGGACTGCAGTCAGAAGGGTGCACAAAATCTAGACTAGGTTACTTAGGTAACCAGCGTGAATAGGTCTCAAAGTAAAATAGTCTCTTTGGGAAATGTAATACTTCCTCATCCCTCTTCATCTTCCACAAATTCCACGCTCTTTCTCCCTCTCCCTCTCCTACCCTCAACCCATCTTCCCCATACACGCTATCTTCATGCATCTTTCAGCTTCTCTCCTGCATGTCCTGCTTCTCTTCGGACCCAAATATCACTTCGATCTCCTCAATGTCTGAGTAATATGCCCCATTCTGTCAATTCTGCGCTAGCAGAGGTAAACACTGACACTAGATCAGTAGCGAGACACCAGTATCCGCTCAAATCGCCAACCGCCAAGCGAACCCATATCCCATTCCTCCGGTACCAACTGAGACTAGTATGCGAGACTCTGGGTCATGGTCAAACTACATTCTGAGCACGCCGTGGTGGGTGCAGGTTAGAAGCAGACTGGCGAAGACAGATCTTATGTCTGCGTTGCGCCTCCTACCACCAAGGCAAGAGCTGACCCTACGGTCTGACTATCAAAACATGTGGACTGGTGAAAATATTTCTCGGGAGATCGGTCTGGAGATATCCAATGTCGAAGCGGCCACTATCCATGTGGTTGGAACCGGTCAGGTAGACGAGTGTACGCATTGCCAGCAAAACGACGGACCATTCGCTCTCTGTGTGACGGCTCCAGGGTCCTCCGCTTGTGGCAGTTGTCACTGGAAAGAGAAAACGGAGGATTTTTCATCCTATGACGCGTCCGCCCCTCGTTCCGGTCGCTGCTGTCAACCAGGTTCCCCAGCCACACCAAGGGCAGATCTTGAGAAGATGCGGGAAAGGAACCATGATAACGTTCGCCAGGAGCTCAAAGGCATCTTTCAGGAGCGAACAGTCCTGAAAGGAAAAATGAACCAACTTCGACTTATCATACGAGAAGCGCGACTCGCGTCCGCGAAGTTTGCCGAAATGGACTCTCAGAATTGTGATACTCCCTCAGTCCAGCAGGGGGTGCATCTCACCAACGAATACAACATATTCTTGCGTAATGAGTTTGTGCGAGCGCAGCGGGCATTGATCGACCAGATCATGACAGATTTCGAGAAGATGTTGACCAGAGATCTTTGTCTGCTGGATCGTATGGCGCTTCTTCTCAATTCCCGGTCTAGAAATGATATGGGGTTTTAGTATATGGCCACTGTTTGTTTTAGCGTCCCAAGTTGTTGCGTTCTGAGCAGGATTTTATTCAACAGATGAGGTCTCACTTCGGAGGTATTGACAGCATCGCCATTCAATGGACCACATTCGAGCTTTGCCTAAACCCTTTATTGAGCATGAGACAGGAAATACAAGTTTATTTTTATCCCAAATGCACGCTAACATTGCAAGAATTAGTTTGGATTCTTCAAGTCCGTCTCGATATGCCGAATTGCGAGATCAATCTCTATATATTCATGTTTCCTACCTCCAAGGCTCGAGTCTTGATCCAAAGCCATGGTGGTTGAACTAAATGGATAGATACTAAACCAAGTTTGCCAAAGGAGGGGTCAACCGAACTAGTAATAGCCCGGCGGTGCAGCCCGTCATATTAACCGAGGACCAGTGTAATCTTATCCTTGCTTTTAATCAAGATGTTACAGTTTCTTCAAGTAGTGTCGTCTTTCCCATAATCATTGGAGTTACATGACGCGTTCATTGACCAGTCGGAGAGTCTCGGCATCAAGCCATGTGCGCCATTTCCTTCAGTGGCGCCACGCCATCGGGAGGGAAAGCGGCCCGAAATGCGGTAAAACTACTACGATCACCGGGCAGCCCGAGCCTTTTTGCGTGTAATCCTGCCAACTCTGTCTTAGAACTAAAATCAATCAATCCAGTTCAGAGAAATGTCTTGGTAAAATTGTTTTACCCGAGCTCATCAGCTTTAGATCCAAGGATCCCGTGGTCCGAGTTTGGTACCATAAACCGACTCCAGGCCAATCCAACGATTCCCCATATTTTGTGACAAGTAAACGAGATATCCATAGGCTTTGAACTAAAGTTGTTCAACGTAATAGCTTGTCTGCTCGGTATCATGACGTCGGCATGCCGATCCTAGAACCATGCCGACCATCTTCAATCCTACGTAACCACACAAAACCCGAGTGAATGCAAGAAATAAAGCACCCGAGTGCAAAGACTACGCTCCAAAGGGCCAGGATCATCAAAACAAGGCCTGGCTAAAACCCCGGTTAAAAGCAACAAGAATCGGTTAAAATACCAGCAGCCGACCCGAACCCCCCTCACAGAAAATATCCCGACTGGCTCGCACCACCATTTCCCCACCCAATGACGCAGCGCCCTTCCCCGACTTTCCTCTCCCCGGGATCCACCTCCACATTAACCCCGGACGATCATTGCCGTTTTAAGAATGTCCCCGTTCAACACAGTGGTACCATTACGCTACGGCGGTTTTGTGAGTAGCGCCGGGTCTGAAGCCACCCCGAGAGCCACCCGAGAATGGCGCATGGACCCTGGACCCGTGAAAGGTATAAAGCTGGAATTTCACTCATGTTCTTGACTTGATTTTCATACATAGCGGGTCATCAATATGTATCGTGTTTCTAATATATACGGTAAGTTGAGGCCGCTTCGTGGGCCATTCGCAAGCCAGCTGATGCTAATGAATCAAACTAGTGCTTGCCGCATTCGGCACCCTCGGCGGAGGCCTCTTCGGCTTCGATGTCAGGTAGGTCTCTCGCAACCAGAACCAAAAGCACAAAAAAAAGCTAACAATTCACAGCTCCATGAGCGCCTGGATAGGTGTAGATGCCTACAAAGAATACTTCGGATACCCCGACTCAAACCTCCAAGGTGGAATTACAGCCTCCATGTCCGCTGGCTCATTCGCCGGCTCCATACTAGCAGGCTGGCTATGTGATTACCTCGGTCGACGCCGCTCTCTAATGGTCGCATCTTGGATCTGGATTGTCGGTGCAATGGTGCAATGCAGTGCGCAGAATGTTACGCACCTGGTCGCTGGACGTGTAGTCAGTGGTCTTGCTGTTGGTATTACATCTTCTCAAACACCGGTTTACATGTCTGAGCTTGCACCTGCAAGAATCAGAGGTCGGATTGTCGGTGTGCAGCAATGGTCTATTGAGTGGGGCATGTTAATCATGTATCTCATTGCTTACGGATGTGCGGTTGGTGTTGAGGGACCATCCGCGTTCCGTATTTGCTGGGGTATCCAGGCTGTCCCGGGTCTTGTGCTCTTTATTGCGCTGCTATTTTTCCCCGAGTCGCCACGTTGGCTAGCTGGAAAGGAGCGCTGGGAGGAGACGTTGGATACCTTGGCTTTGTTGCATGGCAACGGTGACCGAACCAATCCTGCTGTACAGCTCGAATTTGAGGAAGTGCAGGAAGCTGCTCGGATAGCGCACCAAGCGAAGGATGTGTCTTTCCTTGCCTTGTTTGGGCCAAAGATCTGGAAGCGAACTCTATGTGGTGTGAGTGTGCAAGTTTGGCAGCAGTTGCTCGGTGGTAACGTGGCGATGTACTATGTTGTCTACATCTTTGAGATGGCTGGAATGGTGAGTTCAAGGCCAACCGAACCCATGAAGGCAATTACTAACCTACCTCATCTAGACTGGTAACTCTTCGCTCTACTCGGCCGTCATTCAATATGTCATTTTCGTCTTCACTACGGGTGTCATGCTCCCTGTCATTGACCGCATCGGACGAAGGCAACTACTATTGGTAGGGTCAGTGAGCGCCATGGCAATCCACATCATCATCGCCTCCGTTATGGCCACAAAGGGGCACGCCGTGTCTAGCGTCAACGGCAACGCCAACTTGACATGGGAAATCAAGGGAGATGCCGGCAAAGCCGTGATCGCGTTCTCATATATCTTCACGGCCGTCTACGGCTTCACCTGGGTATGTCAAGCTCAATTCGTCTTTCAAACAAAACTAATATGATAAAATCTATAGGCACCCGCAGCTTGGATCTACGCATCCGAAGTGTTCCCCCTCAAATACCGCGCAAAAGGAGTCGGCCTCTCCGCATCAGGAAACTGGATCTTCAACTTCGCCCTGGCCTACTTCGTCTCGCCAGCCTTCCACAACATCCAATGGCGGACATATATTATCTTCGCTGTTTTCTGTTTCGTCATGACATTCCATGTCTTCTTCCTCTACCCTGAGACCGCGGGACGGACTCTGGAGGAAATTGATATGGTGTTTGATGCGGATGTTAAACCGTGGCGAACGAACGTCATTCCTAATAGGTTTGATGAGGAGATCGGAAGGAAGGTTGATGGGGTCAAGGAGGATGTTGATCATAAGGAAGTTGTTTAGATTATGTCTTGGTATTCGAGGAGTTGAGTGGGGATTTAGATGCGTACATGAATACAGAAACTATTTCGATTTCGATTTTGATTTCATGTGTTATGGTCCACTTATCTAGGTTGGCCTGTTGGCCTCAGTTCAATATCTTTTGGTCGAATTTTGTAACCCGTCGCCAGAATAGGATATGGTCTCTATCAAGTAAGCAGAAATCACTAAATTACTGATAGAAGTATCTGGGAGAAGGAAAATATGAACAATTAATGTATGTATGGACATTAAGGCTCAATAGACAAATAAACAGTGTACAGTAGCATTGAAGCTACACGACAAAAAGAATCCGGGTATATAACGAAGTGGACAGACCACTCTATCTCTCCTCACTGCTACCTCCATCACTATCCTTGATCTCGGTCATGTGCTCGTGATGGCTACGCTCGGCAGTCTTAGCCGGGTTGCTCAAAACGCTAGCACGGCGAACAGCCTCATCTTCGACGTCTTCGAGAGTGCGGAGTAGTTCACCGTTCGGTCCATACATATGCGGCTCATTGCGTGCGAGGGAGACGATATCGAACATGTTGTTTGACTTGCGGAACAGGAAGTCCATTTCTTCAAGAGAGCGGTTGGTTGTCTCTGGGAACCAGAAGTAGACCACTGGCACGATGAATGCGTTGCTACTAAGGTTAGTATTAAATTCTCACATCGGGAGAAGGAAACTTACATGACAGCGAAGATAACGTAGGTCTTGTATCCGATATTGGCGAACGCAACGGGTGTAATCATGACGACCATGAAGTTCCAAATCCAGTTCGAGGAAGTGGACAGGGCATTGGCGGGCGCACGAATCTTCAATGGCACGATTTCAGCCGGGTATAGCCACGTCATACCAAGCCAGCCAATGGCAAAGAAGGTGTTAAACACGAAAAGGAAGACGACTTGGGCGATACTGGCGGAGGTTTTTCTTTGACCGGTGCTTTCCACGGCAATGGCTTCAGCAATAGCGAGGACGGCCATAGAGAGAGACATGCCGACAGCGCCGAAGATCATCAGGGTGCGACGACCGAATTTCTCGATGGTGAATACTGCTACCCAAGATGCGGCGAAGTACTCGGTACCGTTGCAGGCTGCAATAAGACGGGAAATAGTGCCAGTCAGGCCGATTTGTTCCTCCAAAATGGTCGGGATGTAGTAGGTGATCAGGTTGATACCCGAGATTTGCTGGAACATTTGGTTGACATAGGCGAGCATTGTACGATGGAAATGACGATCCGGACCCATAGTGAACATATCGCGGAACGAACCCTTGGCCATTTCTAGAACGGTGGCCTTAATCGCTGTGAACTCGGTATCGAGAAACACCTCATCGGTCTCGTCACCCATCAAACAAGCCAAAACCTCACGTGCCTCATCCTCCCGACCCTTCAAAATGAGCCAGCGAGGGGACTCGGGCAGGAACATGACAAAGACCAGAATAATAGCTGCAAAGAAGATCTGGAATGCCAAAGGGAATCGCCAAGCTACCTCGCTAGGATCAGTGAACATAAGACCGAAGTCGACCCAGTAACTAATTGTGATACCGCAGGTAATCATTGCACCCTCGATCATGACCATCTGGCCACGGCGATGCGGCTTGCAGCACTCGGATTGCCAGGTCGGCACGGTAGATGTGTTAATACCGTTTCCGAAACCAGTGACCAGACGACCGACGATCAGCTGTGCGAGCTCGTAGGAAGTACATTGCAGAATGGCACCAATGACCATGATGAAGGAGCCGAGGAAAATGGCCTTGCGACGACCGAGCATGTTACCGACCCAAATGGTCGGGATTGATCCAGCAAAACATCCGAGATTGTAGGCGGCGACAGTGATACCCTGACGGGTGGAAGCAGAACTAGTTGCGCTAACTCCGGTCGTGTCGATAGAGGGGAAATATTTGATGAAAGATTGGAGCGTCAAAAGACCACCAGTGACACCTTGATCGTAACCGAACAGCAAAAAGTCCATGCCTGCCAACAGACCGATGGCGACCTGAAGCTTGGTGCCATTGAGGCCCAAGAAGTGCTTTGTCTGCATGATGTCGGAATGTGGATTCAATCCAATCAGTAGTATAGGGCTGTAGAACTCCCAAGTTATACACAACCGACCCAGTCGGGGGAATAGATGTCTAGAAAGATGCCAAGGGAGGACAAAAACAAGGCCTCCGAGAAGTGTATCTAAAGACAAGCTGGAGAAAGATCAAAAAAAAAAAAAAAACGATCAACATGTCCGGGGATCTGGCCGAATTTAAAAAGCCATGCCAATGGGGGACCGTGAGTTCCCCTCAGTACACAGAGAGACCTGTAGTAGTCGGAGCCAATGGTACAGGCTCCACCGTCCCCAGACCGCGCCATGGTTGGACCCGAGGGTCATCAGGGCGCAAAAGGCACTGGGGGTAAACGGCCCCCGAGTAATCTCTCAGACGGGATCGGGCCACGCGAGCCCGTAGATCCAATCAGAATCCAGTAATCCGGGGAATATCGGCGTCCGGGTTCACCAGGTTGGGTTAGCAAGCTCGCACTAAAAACCCCCCAGGTTGTTCAGCCCGCCGATCGGCTCTCGGCCTGTCAGATTTCAGTTTGGTGGAGTGGAGCCGCTTGTTTCTTTGTCCATGGGAAATAAATTGGGTCTGGGGAATTACCCTGTCTCTGCGGAGAGTTGTGGGGCACGCGCTGAAGTTCAGTTTAGGCAAACCGTGATAATGAAAGGAATACAGGAATAAAGGAATAAAAGACGAAAATGAGATGAGAAAATCCGTGTTGATTTCGTGACTAAAATGGAAAGAAAACAAGGATCTAGGCGACCCGTGTCGCGAGGAAGAGCGGTAGCGGCAGTATGCAAATCATCCATAAGTGATGTAGGTAACCCGGTCATACAAGGAATTGGTGTTCATATCGGAACGGGATAAATCGCGACTTGGCTTGGCGCCTAGATGGGTCAAGCCACTGATTCGGGGGGCTTGGTAAACCTTCGCTAACCTAATCAATCCTGGGAAATCTTGTTTACAAAGAAAACTCGGGGTTTGCTATGGTCTGGTATGTGATTGCAATCTCGTGTATTTTAAATCGCTATGGAATACGAGTGTGAGATTCAACTTGGATCTGTCATAATCAATTTGACTACTCCGTACTGTAATGCAGTTTCCCGTAGGCTCTTAGCCCCTAAACAGGCATAGCACCCCCACAAACAAAAAGCCGCAAAGTGCAACGTCATTCCCCACGGTGACATCCGAATCCTGGGGGATGGTCGCTCGACTTGCCTAAATAGGCAGTTCCGGGCCTCGTTTCACATGGCCTGATCTGATGGGCTCGCTCCCGTCCCATCTCACTCTGAGTATACACGGTCTATGCTCCATCTTTAGGCCATTTTGATATCTTATGGTCGCGCCACGGGCGCTTCCCGCCGCCACTGAGATCATTTGCGGGATTCTGAGTTTAACAAGTGTTGATGGCGCGCGGGTCAGGAAATCGGGTCCGGGCGCTCTGGTCTGTGCTTATCGCTGTCTCGGGGTTTGGCGTTTGCGGGGAACATCATCGTTAATGTATGTACGGAGTACATATGAGATGGTTATATGAAAGATGAGAGTTAATAATCGCGACCATCTTACGCTTCTTACGCTTCGTTGATTCGGGTGGGAGATCTTGGAAAGTCAATATACTCTGTACGTTATACTCGCATTGCCGATCGCTGATATACCCCGTTTCAGAGCCACATGTTGGCCTACGCGTTCTTCCAAAGTTTTCTCGAAGGCAAAGTTTGATCCCTGCATTGTGGAGCTGTGCCCGGCAGTTCTCGCATCTGTCCTCTCATATGCGCTTGGCTGTTAATTCCAGCCTCCGCTGAGAATGCGGCTCCGAACGCCTGATCGACGGGGCGCAGACTACCAGATGATCAGGTGGAGCTTTTCATTGCCGTACTAATTGTGGAGGTTTTATGGCCTATTTGTGGAAATGGAAGTGGTGATCCAGTCAACCCAGTGCCTGGAGGAACCATCGAACCAACCAGATTAAGGTTTTTATGCAAGGCGTTCACCTGGGTGGTTCCACAGTTGAGGGCATCGCTCACCGTTGTTTCCGGAACCTTGGAAGTCAAAGTCGCATGCAAAATGCACGATTTGCCCTGCTCTCCACCGTATGGAAGTTTCGGCTGGACTTCTCTTACAGCGAGCTTGACCTCAGCTTTGCCCTAATGTACTACATTGAGAGCATAAGCATCTCAATGCTGAGTCTTGATCCCAGGCCTATTGATTAGTAAAGTTTAGTTTCATTCCTTGTTAGGCTAAACCTATCCCAGCTGTCAAATGTGGTCTCAAAAGCTGTCAAAAGAGGGCAATGTAACATTTTCGATCGCCAGGATTGGCGGATCTCGAATATTGGTTCATCTTTGCTGTCTCTTGCTAGTGCTTACTTGAAGGGCTATCACCCCGTTTCAAAATAATACGCCATGAAAGCTATCTTGAGCGAGAATATTTGCTTCGGATCTAGATTACGTGGGGAAGACCTGTGTACATCCTAGGGGTGCTAATCTCATTCTCAACCAACGTGCGACCGACCGCTGCATCACCGATATCTCTACCGTGCTACGTCAACTTACCATATACTGCATCCTGCCTGTATGAGAATAGCTGAGTAATCTCTGGCTACGATTGCTGGAAAATCGCCCATAGCAACACTGGCGTCACTGAGACCATTAACCCCATCAAATAGATCCTGCCAAGCTGTGTCGTTATCGAGGTGGGCAGATTCTCCGCCTACCAGAGGCGCGCATCACATATACTACAGTTGGCATCTGTAATCCTTGCATCAGCATCGCAGGCAGCTATGGACTCCAGTGCCAATTCTTATACTGGAACCTGGGCATCAACTCCGGCTACACCAATCTATTGGTCGACACCGAGATGTGTGAAAGTTCCCGGTGGTAAATTTTGGACTTAAATGAATATAGCAGGCGACGGACACAGACAGCAATATTCGTCACATTGACAGTGGCGCCCATCGGGCCGACGGCGTCCGGCACGACGATACACTTCGGCAAATACTATAACCTGCAAGCGGGCGACATGTGCCAGCTCAGCCCACTCAATAACCATATCTTTATTCCATTGCGGCAACGGAAATTCGGTGTCAGGTCCAGGAAAGCTAACACAGCCACGATGACGGTAGCTCCATCAGCTATCCTCATCAACAGCATGATCCTCGTCGGCAAAAGCCTTAGCTCCGCCACTACCCCTGAGTTTCCAACCCGGCATATTCACTCTGACTGAGCTGGGTTGCTAATAGCTTCACATCTGTCCCATGGATGAAGAACACGGGGGAGAATATCTTTGAGAAATCGACGGTGGATCTACTCCGGAATTAACAATCTGGAAAAATTAACTCTGTAAGGTCCCTTTTGATAAGCCATACATGCCGAGCTTGGGGAAAATTGAGCGTGCCCAGGTGGCTCTTCAACTCGGTTTTACCGGACGAAAGGGAGGCCAACGTGGCGTTCACGCGACCATATCCCTGTTGAGTGTCCAATGTCGGCGACTGTCCCGTAAGGAGAAAAAAACCAAATAACAACCCCAGACATTGAAAGTTTCTAGGGCTGTTGGTTGGACCTTAAAAGATAGCCCTTGGCATTGATGTTTTGAACCTCTTTAAAAAAGTTCAAGAGTTTTTGATGTAACAAGATTCCAAGGTTTGTTCTTTATTCTGAGTTGACCTGCTACTGTATATATATTCCAAGGCTCTTGACGGTGCACGCGATCGCCAGTAGGTACGGGTATGGCCCAGAGAACACACAAGAAGTGGTAAAAAGTCCATACATAAGACTATCGATACCGATGTATTAATTTTCATTCCGGAATTCCGGCGGAGGATTCTCTACCTATAAATCCTTTGGAATGCCCTGCAAAAGATATGGCTTGGCGATCCTGGTCCCAATCTCCACAAATTGTGGACCCGGACTCGGAACCCGAGCACGTTTTGAGCCTAGAATATGTATCCACAAGCCCAGTCTCCACTCATACAAGGCCGGCTGGCCCAATGGCAAGGCGCTTGACTACGAATCAAGAGATTGCAGGTTCGACCCCTGCGTCGGTCAATTTTTTGGACTTTTTGCATCTACTTAGTTTTGTAAGGACAATTAGTAGTTAGACTAAGCGGGAAAATTACTGGTCAGGTCTGGGATTAATTACCGGGGCCTGAAAGCGATTCTGTATTATTGGAATGGAAGTGACTGATCTTAGGAATACGCAAGAGATTATTAACAAAGGAAGCCATATACCTCAGGATGTTTTCACACACTAAATCTAGGACCTTTACTCAAGTTTACTCAAAAAAGTTTATATTCCACCAATTATGTACTATCTACTTCATAGCGACAGGATTCAAGGCGCCTGGGGGCATATGTGACGGGAATATACAGCGTCGTCCAGCAAGCAACTGGAATTGCAAACAACACCTTGATGTGATACTAAAATACGGCATCGTCTAGTAAGCAACCAAAGATGCGAACCACTCCTTGTAGAGAGTGACCTTCTTGCTCCAGGCAATAGGAATCTGGCCCCATCCATCACCAACGTGCTGAACGAGCTTCTTGGAGCTAACAGCAGGCCAGGCCACAGTGGTATCCTCGCCGTTGGGGTTACCAGTCTTGATGAAGTTGGCCCAGTAATCGTTCATCTTCTTGGCAATTTCGTAATCCTCAGCAACCCAAGGCAGGTCAGTGGCATAGAGGTTGTTCAGGACATAGTTGATCTCAGATTCATGGTAAGCACCGGAGGTCTGGCCAGGAGGAGCGTGATCCCAGAAGTAGTTCCAGACCTTAGAGCTCTTAGCCCCGTACCAGAGCTGAGTCCAGAACCAAGTTCCAACCTTTGATCGATCGGTGAACATGGAGTTATAGGCACCGGCGGCGGTGGAGCTGTTGGCGGGGTAGAGCTCGAGGAAACGGTCGATCCAGACGCCGCTGTAGGTCTCGTTGACGTCTTCGTAGTACTCCTCAAGAGAGAGCTCAAGTCCATAAGTAGCACCGTTCTCGTCCTTGTTGTTTCCGGTAATCACAGGGACATCGTGGGCCAGTCCCTTCTTCAGAATGTTGAGGTAGGTGTCAGGCATAGCGTAGTAATCGAGAACAGCCTCGAACATAATAGTATCGTCACGGGTAGTGCCAGTAGCACCGTCGATGAGCTCCTCCATGGTCAGATTACGAGCCTCCGCAATGCTAGAGACACCTAGGTTCGAGAGATAAGTGTCACCATCCTCTAGAGCGTCATCCAGAGTAGCATAGGCCTCCGCAAGGCTGGTGCAGAGAGGGTCGTGAGGATCACGGACACCACTCTCAATGATAGCTCCGACAATCAGGTCCTTGGTAAGCTCACTATACAAGATGTGCTGAGTAGCAGCTGATCCAGCAGACTGACCCTGCACAGTGATGTGGTCGGGATCACCACCAAAGTCGGCAATGTTGGCATGGATCCACTTTAGAGCAGCGAATTGATCGAGCATACCCCAGTTACCAGAGCTATTGGATCCAGTAACCTTCTCAAACTCTTCGGAGAGCTCAGAGTGAGCGAGCCATCCGAAGGGACCGGTGCGGTAGTTGTAGTTGACGAAGACGATGCCCTTATCCGCCATACCACCACCATCAAAGAGAGGGTCAGCAGCAGTTGACTCAGCCGGATAACTCCACATGACCACAGGAAGCTTGGCATCAGTCTTCTTAGCAGGAGACCAAATGTTAAGGTTCAGGCAGTCTTCATTAATGGTGTAGTCGTTGTCGCCAGTAGTAGCAGAAGGGCAGACTGGGCCCCAGGTTCGGGCATCCAAAGTCTCGGTCCAGGCGCTTGCGGGTTGGGGAGCTTTCCAGCGGTTATCCCCACCAGTAGTGGCGGCAAAGGGGATGCCCTTCCAGACGGTGATGTCCTTCCAGTTCGTCATGTTGCCAGTGTTGGTGCTGTTGAAGGCAGGGTAACCCTTCACAGGGCCATACTTGGTATCGATGACGGTGTCATAGAGAGCGGCAGAAGCGACAGGCGCCAGGCCCAAGGCAATAGGGAGGGCGACGCTACGCATGATGAACGAATGACCGTGCAATTGAAGAGCGAAAGGATTGTTGCAAATGCTTTGAGAGAGATCGACAAGGGTTCTTAAATAGACTCACATCCTGAAGATCGGCAACGGATCCTGAGTAACATCCGGTCTACTATAAATTATAGTGCATGTCAACGCGTCCCTCTCAAAGATTCTTACTTATCGCCCTTTGAATAAGCATTTAGTTTGATTAAGCATTCTTCAGAGCGGAGGCCCCTGCTTCACATGTACGAAACAACGAACCCAAGACCTAACTGGGACGACAACTAGTTTGAGACATTAAGTTCCAAAGCTCACGTATCTTCAGCGTATCCGGGACATCCGAGTTGGATGTTTTCCCAGTTTAGCGTCGCTCGGAGTTAAATAATTCGGCAGTGATGCCAATTTTGGGTAAATGATTGTCGTGATGCTACAATTTAAGTGGATCCACCGCGTCATCCTTGTTTTATGGAGCTCTATGTCCGTACACCGGTCTGGCCTTTCATCAGTCCAGTGAAGCACCCATTGCATCAGGCTCTTAACTTCGTTTTAGTAGAAAAGAAACCAACGTCCCCTGCTAATTCGAAGCCACGATGGCCGAGTCAACACGTGGGAGATGCCAACAGAAAGGACATGCCCAAATTGCCAAATCGCCGACCGGAAGAAGGTTTAGGCATGATAAGGTTTGTTGCATTTTAAGTTCCTGATGGTGATGTTATATTATTACGGTCAAACGCGATACGATCTAGCGTGTTTCAGACCGATGTTTTGAGGTGCCGGACTGTGAAGACGCAAAATCAGGTCAGGTTCCAGTCGTATCTATACGGCGGCCGGCTACGGACATTTAGCTTAAGTGGGGTTTTAAAGTATTGGTCCCGTATTATAGGTCGGAAAGGTTGGTATACTAACATTGCCATTACGGAGAGAAAAATCGGTCAAAATCACCAAGTCCAACGCTTATATAAGCAAGAAACCCCCATTCTGACTACCGTAGTAAATTGGCAGGTCAAACTGATAATTTCGATGCCCTAGTCATAAAATCTCAGGGTCCCAAATCTCATCATCCAATGTTATTTGGAGTTCTCACACATTGACCTGAACGCTAAAGTTTGTTCAATGTGACTTCAGTATGACGCAATCTGAGCGCAAGCTCCTTTACCTTCAAGACCTATAAAAATATAGTGATTCCTCAGACGCACATTCAGTTAAACATGATCATTCACGATGTGGTTGTTAGCCAAGATTCATGCTTTATTCGACGCCGGCCTTCGCCAGCTCAAACTCCTTGAGGATCGGCAAGTGGGCTGGCTCACTCTGGATCGCAAGTCAGGCAATTTCAAGCGCGAACAACAAGCTCTTTGGAAGAAGCTAAAGCTTTTGTTGCTGTTCAATCCTATAACAGAATGGATTGATCAGACTCATGCTCTTCGTATCTGGACGCATAGGAAGAACCTCGAAGCTGGTAAGTGCATAGACCTGGACGAAAGGTTGCTCTTTATTATCTGCACCAGATGAAGACACCAACAAAAAGTTCGCAGGGCAAGTCGAGGGCAAGCCACAATCCCACGCCCAAATCAAATCTTTCATTGATTTCTACCATATCGACATGGGCACCTTTGAGCCTTCGGATCCTGAAAGCTATCCTACCTTTAAGGATTTCTTCATTCGCAAATTTGCTCCTGACGCAAGGTCCATATTTGCGCCTGAGGACTCAACTAAAGCTATCGTTTCGGCGGACTCCCGAGTAGTAGTATACCCAACTGTTGAGAAGACCCGGGCGCTGTGGATTAAAGGGAACCGATTTACAATTGAGAACCTAATCCAGGACGATGAGCGAAGTCTTCGATGGAGTAACGGCTCGATAGCCAGTTTTAGGCTGAGTCCACAAGACTATCATCGGTACCACTCTCCAGTCAAAGGAAAGGTCAAGTGGTATAGACATATCCCGGGGGACTACCTTCAAGTTGATCCCGTGGCACTTCATAGTACCGTCAATATCCTGACCGAAAACGCCAGAAGCTGCGTTTGTATCGAAAGTGAAGAATTTGGCGATGTCCTTTTTGTGGCAATCGGTGCTACTGATGTAGGCACGGTCGAGTAGGTGTCAGTCCACGATTTTCGACTTCCCACGCTCACAGCAAGACAGAATCCACGACGAGATGAGGAAAGAAGGGCACGCTGTGGAAAAAGGTGACGAGATTGGACTCTTTCAATTCGGCGGATCAAGTATTATTGTAGCATTCGAGCAGGGTCGAATTGACTTTGATGAAGACCTCGAACGCTTCAGTAACGAGGAAATTATGGTGGATGTCGAGGTTGGAATGAGTCTCGGCAAGGCAACTCGTCCTGGCGTACCGCCAAAGGAGGAGGCTTCGTAGTTGAGGTAGAAGGAAGTGAATTTCCTAACTTGGTCAAGTTATTCCTGGTACAGCTCATGTGCTGCCACGGTCTCCGTGTCAAAGTTGTTAATGTTAATGTGCCCTGATAAGGCTCCGGTAATTTCTTTACCAATATTTCTTGGGCGGGGGAAAGAGAGTGGCACCTGACTTCCACACGGAACTGATAGGGCAATCCGCCGCTATCGGTCTGAAGAATGGATTTTATCCCCCTAAGTGTTTAGTTGCATTCGCAGAAATCTAGTAGTGCGTAAGTAGCTATGTATGTCCAAATTGAAGGAAACCCGCCTGTGAAGTCAGATCTATTTCCCACAGCGCACCCATACTACACTATACGCTCATTAAGTTCGAATTCAAGATAGCTCGGGTAATCCCCTTAACCACAGAAACGGGCTTTCCGGCAACTAGTAGCAATAGTGGACTATTCGCCCGTTGATAGGTATTGTTATGGCGAGAAAAATCCCATAAGTCACATACTCTAGATCTCAGAAAGTCGAACCTTTTATTTTTGTGAAGCACAAAAAGTGACAGTGGTAGTAAGGAGAACTTGCCCAGCGTGAGCCTTCGGTTCTGCCCTTTCGAGGCATATCAGCAATTCCATCAATGCCACGATATTCGTCACCTTAATATTTGACGCGAAACAAAGATCTCTACAATGCATGAACCAACCGCAAAAATCCACAAGGGCAGAAAAAGGGCGGTACAGGCGTAAGCGACATGAGTCCATGCCACATCAAATTCTAGTGCTAACAGCAGATGCCTACCTTGTCGCCAACATGAGAAAAAATGTATACACCTATCAATTCAAAGAGGGCGAAACTAGGGCAAGGCGATCCGCTAGACGGTAGTGATGTCCTCGCCTCGACACATTCGGACGCGCCATTTGATCAGACACTACCAACTCCGTGCTTGCACTAATATATACATATATTTTCTCCGCCATGAACAAAATACAAGCAGTTGTTTTATGTTCCCCTTGAGATCCAAACTTGGCCACTTTAAATTTTTCTAGCTGTTAACATAGGTGTATACGTATAGTATACTGAAATCGGTTTGGTCAGACCTTTTTAGGGTTGTAATTCCCGTGGGATTTCCATGGAACTAGGCTTCGGTCCTATGGGCTAGATCCTTAAGAAATGCTGCCTAACTATAACTTTCCTTGTGTTTCGACCATTCACGCCAAAATCTTATTCTGACTCAGTCCACGGGTATCACCGCATCATTCCTCAATCACCTTCACATTAGGTAAAGCAATATAATCAGGCACCTAAGTAATGTGAGTAGGCGCATGAGTATTCAGTCCAAGCCACCGCAATAATGTACCTCCGTACCATGATGATATGGTGCTTAGCGATACAAACCTTGGAACCCATAGCACGCCGCAGCCAAATATGGCATCTGGTCTGACCTCTCAAACAAAAACCTCACTTCCCGTCTTTTATTCTCTAACATCCCTCCCATAACCCTTCTCAAGCGAAACCTCCCTTATTTCTCTTCTCTTATGATGGATCATCTACCCCGTTCCAAGAAGTCCCCTAAAAGGGACTTGCCTTCGTCCTTAAGCTCTTCTCTTCATGCTGACCTGGACTGGATAACCTACTGCTCCAGATTCCTTGACCAAGAGCAGGTTGGATACCGTGCCATCGGCTTTGGTCAGTGTGGTATCGTGTTTGAGAGACCTGGTCGAGGCTTTGTTCTCAAAGTTGCGAAACCTTCATATGAAGATAGCCTCTGGGCCGACTTCAAAGCGCATTCTATTGTGCGGCAAGCTTTCGAGCAACAAAGCACCACAGACAAGCCGATCGAATGCCGAGTTCCACGAGTTTTCTCTTATGTCGCAAAGAATAATAAGAAATGGAAGAAATGGTGGAAGGAGAATGGACCACTTTTGCCTTTTAGGCAAGAATCCATCTCAATACCAGCTATGACTCTGATCACCCAGCGCATTCTTCCTTTACCAAAACTCGCACGGGATGTTCTGATCAAGAAATATTGTCCTGATACATCTCGCAAGCGGGTTACCGCGCATCCTACAAATCGAGACTGTCTGGCTCGAGTCTACCTAGGTCGGCGCCGTACCACAACTGCGCCATCGGCGAAATTCACCCTCCGAAACTTCAATCTTCATCTCGACCAAATGATTGAACTTGGGCTTCCTGTCAAAAATCTAGCTATTGATATAGGTGAAGCTCTAGCAGTGGTCCATTGGTCCGCCCATGTTGATGGATACGACATTGAATTCGTTCTAGGAAGTGAAGAATCTATGGAATATACGGGTGATCTTTGCCTTACGCGGAAGCTAACCATGGCGCAATTAGCCGCAATGTCACCACATACAGATATCGAGTCTCTCATGCCATTTGACTTTGAGCCAAGTACGACACGTCTTTGGATTCTTGATTTCCATCTTTGCAATATCTGGGATGAATCAGTCGCTTTAAAAAATCCTGACACACTCATATCTCACCTTGTTCTATCTTTTTTCGAGAATGACCCATACTATCCTCTTCCACTGTTGGAGGATTGTGCGGATAGAGAACTGTGGAAAGACTTTAGTACAGCATACGTGCAAAGGGCGCATCAGGTTATCGAGGGAAAGGATCCACGACTAGCTACTCTTCCTCAGAGGTTCATCGATGGCTGTGTTCAAAGAGAGAGGAGGAGTCTTGAGTATGGCCTTGGGCATGGCCATCGCGAATGGAAGCAGTGATCTCTAATATAAACCTATGTCTTAGCTTTGTCTTTATGATGTAATTCGTGAGTCCTCAACATGAAAGCTCTTCTTAGACCTTGCAGCTAGCTCTCTTATTGCAATTTCTTATCTCTTGATCTTTATTTTTTTTGCCAATGCAGTGGTACACTCTGCTTATTGAAGGGGTTAAATATATTGCAACATAGGTGACGCCCCAACAGGGCATATCAACTCAAGATGGGTTCGACTGTTATGAATTTCATTTACAATCAACAAGTTAGCAACTACTAAGACGTGAAGGAGTGAATATTGGAAGATTCTCCGATAGAGCAGAAGCAGGGAGTTCAATATTCATCAGCTAATATTGTTTGCACACTGGAAGCTGACTTTGGGTTGACCACTCCCCAAGGGGTAAGTACTATCTCGCTTAGTCGGCATAATTTAAGTCGAACTTACGCCCACCCTCACCCCTATCCCAATGATGCAATAAACTCACATGATAAATGCATTGGTAATTCGCCGCGGAACAAATTAGAGTTAGCAAGAGTGCATAAATCCTGCTCGGTAGTTCGTCTCAGGAATGCAGGTACGTGGCGTCCCCAACCCCCAAAACATACCGGGTGAGAACCCGCGAGATGGGCTCAAAGTAGATCTGACCCACGAATCGATTCTAGAATCGGGACTTTTGTGCAAGCAAAGGAAACACCAGGTAGTCACGGGATAAGAGAGCGCGCTCTGCTTGGCTGTGTATTTCGCGTCGTGACGGAGCTAGCGCATACCTGATGTCAATGGAATGTTTGATAAAGCCGAGCTTCCGCGACTGGAGAGCTCCTGTGCCCCCTTGCCTGAATGTGAGTTACAATCAAGCTTAAGGTAGTAATTCTATGAAAATTAGCTCAGCTCAGGTCATGTCCAATCTCTACCTTGACCTTCGACCTACCCTCTACCTATGACCCGAATGTTCCAAACAACTTGACGATTATATTTTCACAGTCTTGATTTGGCTGTGGATCTACGTGTTTAATGGCAGACGGCTCAGTGCGAGATTGTCACAATGACGACTGTCGAGATGATATCCCTTTGAAAGAGTCGGGCAGCAGCGATATAAGTGATGATGAGAGAATCGAGTACCCGTCCACGATCAAATTCCTTCCCATCCTCATAGGCCTTTGTTTTCAGTCATTTTGCATCGCGCTGGTGAGTCTATCTTCAACCTGGAAGCTCTAATGTTCTCATCTAATCCTTTCAGGACAATACAATTCTCGCCACAGCTGTACCGAAGATCACCGAACAATTCAACTCTTTGGAAGACTTGTCTTGGTATGCAAGCGCGTACCTTCTGACATCTTGCGCAGTCACCCTCCCCTTCGGCAAGATCTACACCTACTATTCCACCAAATGGACGTACATGATCGCCCTCGGTCTATTCGAGATCGGGTCGTTGGCATGTGCAGCTACGCCAACATCGAAGGGTCTGATACTCGGAAGGGCGATTGCAGGGATTGGGTCGGGAGGATTATCACCTGGTGCGCTGTTAGTGCTCGCCAATAGTGTACCCCTACATCGACGTGCTCTTTATTTTGGGATCATTGGGAGTACGAGTGGAATTGCAACCGTCACTGGGCCACTGTAGGGATGACCCTTTGCAGGGAATGTACAGCCGCTAATCTCTTTTTGCAGACTGGGTGGACTATTAACGGACCATTTGAGTTGGCGATGGTGTTTCTATATTAATCTTCCTCTTGGCGCAATCACGGGTATCTTTATCGCTATATTCTTCAAGGATGTGAAACCGAGGAAAACGATCGAATCAGGACGGATGAACAAGGTTAAACGGATGGATCCACTCGGCATCCTGCTTTTCATCCCCGCTATTATATCGATTCTTCTGGCCTTACAGTGGGGTGGCACCAAATATGAATGGTCAAATGTGCGCATCGTTGTGCTGTTCGTCTTATTTTCGCTATTTTCCTTAGCCTGGTGCTATGTTCAGCACTGGAAACAAGAAGAGGCCACTGTTCCTCCTCGCCTACTCATGAATCGCAACATCCTTGGCGCTGTCATACACGCAACATTTCTTGGGGGCTCTTTCTTTGTGTTCGGATACTATGTAAGTTGAACCACCTCCTTGAAGATCATAGCTCACACAACACAGCTCCCTATCTGGTTCCAGGCTATTGAACAGGTCTCAGCATCCCAGTCCGGAATCAACAACCTGCCAATGGTTGTCTCAATGATCATCTCCTCAGCACTTGGGGGACTCTTGGTAAATTTGGTTGGGTACTACACGCCTCTCATGTTTCTTGGCAGTGCCCTCCTCACGATTGGTTCAGGCCTTTGTACGACATTCCAAGTTCACACAGGAAACGGGAAGTGGATCGGCTACCAAATCATAATAGGTATCGGCGCAGGGGTCGGGTTCCAACAGTGCATCAATTGCCTGCAAACCGTTTTACCATTGGAAGATATACCGATTGGGATTGCGATAATTACATTTGCTCAAAGTTTGAGCGGCGCATTGTTTATTTCTATCGCACAGACTGTGTTTCAAAATCGACTAGTGGCCAGCATCACCAAGTACGCTCCGACGATTAGTCCAGGGGCTATTATCGAAGCTGGAGCAGCCCATCTTTCGCACAGGGTCCCTAATCAGGCTCTTTCATCTGTGTTATACGCTTATAACATTGCGGTTACACAGACATTTTATGTTTCTGTTGCTGCTGCTGCCCTTTCCTTTATTGGAGCTGCGCTTGTTCAGTGGAAGTCTATGAAAAGACCTCAGAAATATGCATGATTATCACGGGTGGCATTTTCAGCGTTCAATTTTACTGTGGCATTATATCGCACATATTTTCTTGGCAGCCTATGAATTAAATACAAATGAAACTGAACTTTGAGAATCTTAAGAATCATCGAATTGTCCCTACAACCAAGGATCTGGTCAGGTATAAATATACGCTCATGTAGTCATAATGCAGTCTCTAAATTATTGAATCACCACAGGATTTTCCTTCCGCTCATCCATGAACAACCGCAATCGGTGCGTTGACAATTCAACAACCCCCTATTAAGTAAGCTCCAGAAAAAAAATATTTCTATAGACAAAACGAAGGAAAAGTAGAACGGTAGAGTAGAATGTCTTGCTGATATTTCCTCGTGTCTCATACAAAAAGAGTAGTACTAATTGCTGACAGTGGCCCAGTGGTGGGCACTGTTGCATACACACCTGGGCACGCATCTCTTATCAATCGAATACAATTGCAGCTTTGATGACTGATTTGTTTCTCAACGCCTGCAGACAGTCTTCCCATTCCTCCAATTTGTAGGTCTTGTTGACGATCCCATGAACGTTGATCTTTTTTCCATCTGTATATCTATCAGCATAATAAGCACTATTTTCCTATCAGTTGAATGCTTACCCAGATAATCAATCGCGGCGGGGAATTTATAGATCTGCGAAAATGATCCAATCACCTTGATTTCCTCTTTGAATATTTTGTTCGGCGACAGAGAAATATGGGCATCGTCGTTGTACACGCCGTACACCACCAACTTTCCGCCTTTCGTCACGAAGTTAATCGCGTTCTCCAGGATCCTAGCACTCCCCGTCGCTTCGACGACAATGTCGTATCCGTACGGGTTCTCAGCCTCCAGCTTTTCCAACGTCGCATTCGCAGCATCCCCACGAGGAAGTTCCACGTACTCATCGGCAGCATTCAGCGACTTCGCAAGCTCCATTTTCAACCCACCAGGCGCAGCGATGACCAGATGGCTTGCACCATTCTGACGAAGAAGCTGCGCTAGCATTAGCCCCGTCGGTCCGGCACCGAAAAGAAGAACACGGGAGTTCATATGCGGAGCGATGATATCAATACCATGGGCAGCACAGGCAGCGGGCTCGATCAGCGTTGCATCGGCGTCTGATAGATTGTTGAATTTGAATACGCGATGCCCGGGATAAACGGCGTATTCGGCGAATCCCCCATCAACCATCACTCCATGCGCGATAAAATTCTCGCAAAAAAGTTCTTTGCCATTGCCGACACGGCAGTAGTGGCATGTACCGCATAATTCAGAGTTGTCAGCTACGACGCGGTCTCCTGTTGTGAAACCGTGGACCTTGTTGCCAAATGCTGCCACTATACCTACTGATTCGTGACCGGGGACAAGAGGGAACTGGCTTTGTGAGAAATCTTATAAAATCATGGGCTTTGATTCGGCGTACTTGAGCTCCGAATTCACCGTCGTGGATGTGGAGGTCGGTGCCACATACTCTACATGCCTTGACTTTGATCTTCAAATTCTTAGATTAATTACTCAAACTGAATAGAGGCATACCAGAATATCATGGTCTCGTATCTGTGGCAGAGCCTTTTTGACAATGCTGAATTTTTGTGCCTCGGAATATTCTGAACGGTTATCTTGGTGTCTATGAAGGCAACGAACACGGTCTTACCTAGTGCCCTCATGAAGCGGGGAAGCTCGAATGAGTTCATTTTGCTGTGAGCGAGAATTTCAATGACAGAACAGCTTGATCTGCATATATGTATGACTTGTGACCAGCAGCATCACGGAGATATATGCGAAGCTTCACTTGACCATTGATTCAAAAGCCACGCGAGACGAGTTCCTCGGAAAGTCCCCCGGGATGAATAAGAGGAACATGTCACGCATCATCGTTATGCACTTTGAAGCACAAATCGAACAAATAAGATCACCAGAGAGCCTTCTACATTTGGTTTGACCACGACACGGTGCCACGAGCCCCACATTCCAGCTCGAAAATTTACTGAACATTAAAGCCTCTACGCTAGTTGCATTCAAACCCCCTATTCGGTTTCAACACTAAGAAATCAAATATCCTCGGTTACGAATTATAGGCCGGGAGAAGTTTCGGACAAGACTTTATCTCGTAGAAAGCAGGAGCGCACCAGCCCAGTTGCCATGAATCTGTGCCATCACATGCAGGGGAGCTGAGCGAAAGCGATCGGTGTCCGAATCCTCTCGTGTAGAGTATAACGAGACGGCAGCTATCTGTAGCACTCTGCTCGACTGTAGCAAGGACCCGACTCTTATACAAAGATACTGCCGGCCGCAAAGAATACGTAATTGCCTACACTGCCCCAAAGCCTACGAATAAAGAAAGTCACTCACGCTAGTATCTGCAATGCCAGCTTGTGTCAAAAAAGGACTTAAGATCATCATACTGGCCACGCAGCTTGAATTGTTAGATACCGTATTGAATAGTCAACTACTTCCTTTCGACCTTCTCAAAGTCGGTTTTGCATGTCGTTGTAATCCCTGAGAAATAATTGGACGCTTCGATCTTTTCCTTGTTCATCATGTCCTTGGGTCCTAGTCCAGCACGATCCAAGATTCGGCAAATAGCGACATCCGCCTGAAAAAGGCTATAAGCTGAAGATCGCTTTCCAAAGTACTCCTAATCACGCAGACGAGGCCAGACCCATAGCAGCTCTTCTTAGAGCAACATCGATGCGAAGCCGAACCTATCACTCCATTGACTACCCTAATGAGTCTTCCCTCTAACGGTCCCGTCAATCCCTTCCAAATCTGAATAAAGCCTCCACTCATAATCCAAACTAGGATCATTGAACCGCGCTCTCGCATCCAAAGTCGCAATTCTAAACATGTCCTCCTCTTCCAACTCAAAATCGGCAGCGATATTTTCGTCGACCTGCCAATCAATCACACTCTTCGGAATGACACTTCTCCCACTATTGATCCCCCACGCAAGAACGACCTGAACCGGGCTTTTATTGTGTTTCTCTGCGATTTCCTTAAGGATTGGCTGGTCGATCACGCGCATCATGTGCGAAACCTCCTTGCTCCAGCCAGTTTTCCGGTAGAAATCGTTCATATTGCCTAGAGGACTGAATTGAACGACGTGGATTCCTTTATCCTGAAGCCAATTGTTGAATCCTTTTTGTTGGAGATACGGGTGAACTTCCATCTGATGAACGGCTGGGATCTAACAAATGTTAGCACCTGAGCCTACTTCAGGGATCAGAGGAACACACAGTTGACGAATCTTTGATCAATGTCTCGATTTCTCCTTTGCTGAAATTGGAGACTCCAATAGACTTCACCTTGCCCGACCGAGTCAACTTCTCCATCGCTCTCCAGGTATCCAAATAGCTGGTCTCCCCTTTGATCATCCTTCCACCGTCGTCGCGAGGGAATCGATCAGCTCCACGCTTGAAGGTACACGGATAATGCATAAGAAGCAAATCAACATATGGAGTATCCAGGTCACGAAGCGAGTCATCCAAAGCGCGCTCCACGTCCTCGGGGTGGTAGTCCGAGCACCAGAGCTTAGTAGCGAGGTACACGTCTTCACGCGGAACACCGCTGCATTTCATGCCTTTGCCTACTTGAACTTCGACATCGTATACACGGGCGGTATCAATGAATCTTATGCCCTTTTTCAATGCTTGGGTGACGATGGCTTCCTGTGATTCTGCGTCTCCAAATGTGCCAATTCCGAGTGCAGGGATTTTGTGACCCGTGTTGAGTGTGTATGAGGTTGCCCGGGTGGCGATCGTGCGAGAGATTGACTGTCGGAATGGCGTGAAAGACTTTTTGAGAACCGAGGTGCGAATCAATGCAAAAGAGGCCATCGTAAAGCTCAAATACAGACCATTAGCCGGTGGCCTCGATGCTGAGGATAGTGGGTAGGCACGTTTCACCAGCCTTCGACCTTCGAACGACTATGTCAAGATATTTTCCTGATAAAACCAGGCGCCTTAGACTGTGAATATATTTCAATTCTCAAGTCATGGCATCATGCCAACATTTCAATCATGTATCTGCTGGAAATGCGGGGATGGGAGCGGGGACAAGTGAAGAGGTGCCGTGTCGGGGCAGAGCCCGCGAGTCGAGGGCGCCAAGATACTCACCCCGCATTTTCAACAGCCTCTGTATGACCCTCCTCTCCTTACTAAATGTCATGTAATTTGGGCCATTACTGCTGATCAAAAAGAAGAAAAGGATTGTCAGAGCCTGGAGACCAGTTGTCCACCAGTCCTGTAGATAGACCAGCGCTTCTTTCTCTTGTTTTCTTCTTCTCTCTGTACCACCAATACTAGTGTATTAATCTGTACGTTTATTCTTCCTTATATTAGCTTTTGCTTCCTTTCTTCTTTTCTAGTCTCATCTGTGACCGGCAATTCACGTGTTGACAAATATGGAAGTCAGAGTTCAAGTGACAGGAGTGAAAGCTGCCGTTCAAGGGTCATCTCATATATTGGACGACCTCCCCCTGCCTCCTAGAGGACTCTCTCACTATAGCGGCGTGATTCTTAGCGTAAGCGATCATACAAGCCTGACCATCGGCTCTTGCCTAACATTTTATCATTTGTAGGCGTTTCAATATGCCTGCTCACTGGGGGTTACTTATATGGGCACCCAGTTTGAAGAGAAAATCGGGGTATTGATACCCCATAAGAGAGCTCTTTATATATCCATCATCCCAAGAAAAGACATCGAGTCTTCTGCCATCATAGAATCGCGCGTAATTGGACGGGCGGGGATCCAAGTCCTTGGTTTGTGGCGAGGCCGAGATTTGGAAGCCGGGAAAACCGGCTGGAGGGGTACTGAAGTGTCGAATAAGGCTAAATTTGCCTGATCGTGTTCGACTTCGTAGGGCTGATGTGAGAAACTAAAGGAGCCATCATGACCTGAAGGATCCCGTGCTGTGAGATTTGAGGATTGCAGATCCTGGAAGGAGAAGTAAAACGGGTGGCTGATATCGATCATCTTTAGAATATCCGCGAGGTGGCAAGTCATGACTGCCTCGAGATTCTCATGTCCTGGTTCTCGTGGGGCTAATCCAGTGCTATTATTCGCTGTGGTAAACGTGAAGAGATTGGATTCTTCTCGCAAGATGCAGCCATGTAATTCGACCTCGTCGGTTGATATTCCCACAGAGACGCATAACTGACGGAGACGGTTGAGCTGTACGTATTATAAGGTGAGCGATACGCTCCTCTTGCAAGGGCTTTTGTAAAAGATACAACTTGTTATATCAAGCAGAAAATCGGAGAAGGGACATCCACTTGCCAATTGCCTGCAAGAAGACCAGTAACATTGCAGGCGCTGGAGCAAAAGCAGGCTGGACAAAGCCCGTTTTCTCAACAAATCCAGCAGAATTGTGCTATCTTTGGGAAGGATTTGTGTGGAGTCTCTAAAGAGGCGCAAGGCGGCCAGATGGATGGATGCTGTCAAAAAGGCACAATATGCAATAAAAGGTGGACTGGAAGAAGCGCTTGATGAGGCGAAAGACATGAAACTTGTTGCGACGTCTGCAAATAGATTCAAGTGGGACACTGTAATCCGAGCACAAAGCTGGACATATTCAGGGGAGGCCGAGGCAGTTTGTCGTAAAAACATAAACATGGCAAGATGGGGCAGAGCCCGGCACTGGTGATAGACTGCATGGAGCGATAGCAGCAATTCTGGCGCCTCAGCCGAATCATAAGGGCGGCCACTATCAAAGTCCCGAAGTGCGGTGGGAAATAACGAGTAGCGAGATGTGACTTTGCTATCCAGCGCAAAGAGAGCAGCCCACCATGCCGCTGGGTCTACTTCCGGTGCAAGATTATGAATGAACCTAAGATTCCGAATGAACCATCGAGCCTCACGCCTAGCAGAATTAGTCATGGTTCTAATTAATACGATTGCACTGCAAATCAACATACCAGAGACCCAAGGTTTTTAGCAGTGCTTCTTGCCCTGCAGTTAGGTGTGTTTTTAATGAGACGGACAACATGTGGTCCGTGGCTCCAACACCGATAGGCACTAAGCTACCAGAGGTATATGTAATATCAGAAATATCAATATCCTGACTAGAGCTTGCAAAGCTATCATCAAGCACAAAACACCGGCACATCATGTCAGCCCAAAAGCAGCTCCATCGCAAACCACGAGATTGAGCTTTCGGTAACTGTAATATTTGCAATTATAGATATCGTGCGGCTTGGATCACCATATCTATACGATATTCAGCGATGTATTTCAAGATTTGAATAGAAACAGTCTTTAGACTAAGATGCACCTACTCGCGTTCGCCTGGGATTTTTCCCACTGCCCAACGCCGAACCAATATGTGGTAAGATTGGAGAGAGTTCGAACAGTGTCAAGGGACGGAGCATGCAATTAGAGGGACACGATTTGGCTGGCGCTATTAGCCCAATCCTGGCCATGATAACGAGCATTTGGAGCAATATCGGAAATGCCTTCGAGTTGACGCCATTTACTGGGTGTCTGTGCGTGACCCAGGAATAAAGATGCCAACGCGAACATAGCATGAAGAGCGCCAGTACATAATTGACCTTGCAAATAGAGCTGCCTGGTGCGCTCTTGCTGAAACATGATACTAGAGGGAATAAACCCAGAAAAATACACGTCTAGTAAAGCGAGCCCTGTCATTTGTGAGGCTAACTGAGTGTCCGGTGAGAGTAATGTAAGGGGGCTTGATCGGCCTGCGACAGGTGTAATTTGGCACGTGTTAATGATTGAAGCGTTATTATACTCTTCCCAAGAAGTGATGTCAGGGGCCTCTTGTTTTTTTCGTTCTCTTTTCTTTCGCTGTGGATATGAGCACTCAACGCCTAAGCAGCGGCATCGGCCACATATTGGCAGTTCGCGGGAGCATTTGCGCTGAATAAGTCAGTTGTGTAGCTAGCGAGCAAAGTATTGGCTTTACCTTATGTTTTCGACAGCGCTCACATGACAGAGTGGAGGGATTCATATTGGGGGATTGGATGTTAGAGGTAATTGGAAGTTGAAACTAGTTCAACCTCGACACAACACCCGCGAGTCTGCTGACTAAGACCAGCTTAATTCTAGACTGCAATAAAAGAAGCCTAGGAATCTTCATAAGCGATTTGTTGTACTAAAAAAGCAATCATCGTATCTTCAATCAGTCCGGGAAGAGCGCATGTACGGGGGTCTATGATTCCGTTACAGAAATTGCTTCTTTATTCAGTATGATGGCACCCGACCTGAGCGGACTTTAACCTCGACGCATTCACTACTCACTGCCCCAAATTATTATCTATTCTATATTATATGCCAATAGAACAACAACGAAATACTTTTACAGAACCTCCCAATTAAATCCTGCTCTCACGACACGAGTCAATATTAGCAAAACGGCACCGGCACACATAGTTGCCCCTGCAAAGATCTCCAGAGAACCATAATGACCCTGTTCAACAGAAACGAGTGCGCTAGCAATTGGGCTGCCAGTGAGCACGGCGATTAAGACGAAAAAGTAAAGGGCCCCAGTGCGAATGCCAATCTCGTGGATAGGAGACAACTGGGCAACGAGAGCAGGTGTCAAGGAGACATATGCACTGGAAAAGAAACCGAAAAATACGGCGTAGAGAATGACCGCTACATTGCTGCGACCAGGTAGCCACAGCGCGAAGGTGAGAATACCTGAAACCAGTGTTGCTACGGACATGACATTGAAGCGTCCCACTCGGTCAGCGACCATACCGGGAACGATACGGCCAAAGACACTAAATTCATTAGCACTTATCTCGGAATCTGGAATTTCACAAATATCTTACCTGGTTGCGTTGATAATTGCCACAAGATAATTTGCCATAGTAGACGACATGCCAAGGGTCTGCGCCTGAGCAGTGATGAAGTTGAACGGCAGGAACAGCCCAAACGAGAAAAGCGACAGCGAAGCAACTAGCATTAGGAATGGAACCTCAGTGAACGGTATAATATAGTGTCGAACGCGAACCGGCTTAGGGGTGTGCGTCAGTCGCGACTTTACAGTGAAGATGACTATGACAAGACCCCCAAGAACGATGAAAGCAACCGCGCGCATAGTCTAACCGAAGCCTGCCTGGCCAATGAGACGGTCAACCATAACGGGAAAAATGACACCACCGACAGAGCCACCAGAGGCAGCGAGACCAAAGGCAGTGGCGCGCTTCGCCTGGAACCAGCTAGCCAGCGAACCAATGCAAGCATAGTAGATTGCGCTGGCGCCGAGACCACTGCAAATGGCCTGCGATAGGAATATTTGATAGTAGTTCTTGGATATAGAGACCATCATCAAGCCGAAGACATGGGCAAAACCACCGATATAAATCAGCCATCGGGGCCCATAGGAGTCGAACACGTTGCCAAAGACTATCCCGCCACCATACATAATGAAGATCTGAGTGGATGCGATCCAAGCAACTGTGGAGGTTGAAGAGTCCCTCAGTTAGTCTTTTTCGTAGTAGTTCTGAAGCACGCCGAAGGAATTGGTCCAGCCAAAGGCGATGAAGAGGGCCCACCAAGTGCCAAATGTGACGACCCAAGCATCGCGGCCCCGATCGACGGGTTTACCAGCTAAATCTTGTAAATTTGCCGCATCATCATCCTTTTGGATGTCTTGCTCCGGGCGAGCATCGGCGAGAGTCGATTCACTAGTTAAACCTGGTGGATGTGAAGGCATCGCAAGTTGGATGTTCCGAGGTCCAATGTTTGAGAGGCTTCGCAAGAAAATGGAAAAGGAGAAAGAAAAGAATCCGGGAATGATCAGGCAGGATGATGCAGAAGGGGAAGAATTGTATTTGCGCGAAATGGCATTGTGTGGATAACAGCCATGACGGTTTTGAAGGGCTTCCTGAGGACATGCCGAGCTCGGTGACTTCTCAGAGCGAAGGCCGAGTGTGAAGTATAGCGTGCGCAGCGAACATGCAGCTGCGGACTTTCGCTTCGTACTTCTGGGTTAGAAAAGTCCGCTCGGCGCTGATTGGTGAAACAAGCATCGATGCGACATGCGGTACATAGCTCAGAGAATCGAACTTCAGCAGAAGTTTGACTATGTAGAATTGGAAGAAATATCATGAAGAAATACCTTCAAAATACCGAGGGGTTTGTTTTTGCCTGTGGGAAGTCGGGGCTTTGGGTACAACACAGCGGACTTTTCGGGATACCGATACGAACTCCACTTTGTTGAAAAGAGTGGAGACCTTTGCAATCCCCAGTGCCATGAAAGTGACTGTTTCATCAGGACGACCTCTCCATGCTTCTTAAGCAGTCTCTCTCAATGACCCTTTGGATAAATGATACCTATTGATCATCCCGTAGGCTGAAACGGCCTGGTGAACGTCAATGTTGGCCCCTAATTCCCGGCAGATTAAACTCAAAGTGAGTCAGAAGGCTATTTACATAGAGTTCGCTCGGGATATTTAGGAAACAAATCAACAAATCGTATAGACTGCGCCGTACATAGGAGTACACCCCATCCCCAACAAAACAATGCATGATATTCTACATTCTACATTGTAGGAACGAGCATTCATGTAGTATAAAATGATAGTATGTCCACGTCTAAATCATACCTCTCTATCATATCACTCATTCGAACAGCTTCAGTTTCTTTCGAATCAGAGAAAGAATGGCCACTTTTACCTTGACTCGTGGTAATTTGCGAAATCCGATTATCAGAGCTATCTATCATCCAGCCTCAATACCTCACACAAGGCACCACACAACAACCCAGATACCACAGAAGTCATCATGGAAACATCCTACGTACGTCCAGCCCAATCTATTCACACATATATCCTGACAGAAGCAGCTACACGGAGGAGCTAATCACCGCCATCGAACCCACCCACCGTAAGCCCGACACCTGGCAAGACCGAGTAGCTCTCCAAAAAGTCCGTTTACTACGCTGGGGTATGGACTTTGCAACCGGATATCAATCTTCAGGGCCGACAGCCATATCGAAGGACAACATGACGGAAGAAAAATGGCTCCGAAGATTTATATTTCTAGAAAGTGTCGCTGGTGTACCAGGTATGGTAGCCGGAATGCTCCGCCATCTTAAAAGCCTAAGACAAATGCGCAGAGACAATGGATGGTAAAAAAAATCCCTTAATTTATGTCAAAGAAACTATAACACTGACCAAATTTATCAGGATCGAAACCCTCCTCGAAGAAGCCTACAACGAACGAATGCACCTCCTAACATTCCTCCAACTAGCTCAGCCAACCCCCCTAATGCGCTTCATGGTCCTAGGCGCCCAATGCGTTTTCTTCACCGGCTTCTCAGTCGCGTATCTTATCTCTCCACAGATATGTCATCGCTTCGTGGGGTATCTAGAGGAGGAAGCTGTCATAACCTACAGCAAGGCGATTCGTGATCTCGATACCGGACGCCTTCCACGGTGGGAATCGCTCCGCGCACCGGATATGGCCGTGAGGTATTGGGAGATGCCTGTTGATCGGCGGTGTATGAGGTCTTTGTTGCTTCATGTGAGGGCTGATGAGGCGAAGCATTGTGAGGTCAATCATACTCTTGGGTGTTTGGATCAGAATTTGGATACGAATCCATTCTCGTTTAGGGTTGACCAGCTAAGGGGAGGTGAAATGAAGGCTAAACCATGATAATTTGCCATTGGACACAATACTTTTCTAAATGCTGATATTTACAACTGAATTCCGTTGATATTTACTTTAATGTTCAGAGCTAACATGAGGCTAGGATAATCAAGGAATAATGGGCAAAGTAACGTAGTTCTCACCCAGTCCGAAGTGGATGTGATTCTGACCTTGGAAGCGTTCCACAGATCTAGTAGTCATTAGCACGATTCATGAATAGCACAGAGAAAGGGCAACCTTACCGGTCAATAGGCGAGTTATGTTGGAACATGCCAGAACCCTGAGTATCACCACTGGAAATCTCCAACACAATCTTTCCACCCTTCTCAACAACGACATTGGTAGGCCAAACCTCCACATCAACAGGGTAAACCTCACCCGGAATGACAGGACGGAAGTCAGTGGAATAATAGTCACGGTGAGGAAGGTAAGGCCGGTTCCGGACATGCTCCTTGTTAATTTGTCGCATGCTCACACGCAGCCAACCCTTGCACAGAGGAACGGGATCACCCGCTGTACCGGTGTAGAAGACTTCGTTTCCAGCAGCAGAGATATGACGCAAAGTGATGAAGAGATCGATGTCCTGGGGAGTAGGTGCACCAGGTTTCGCGCTCATTGAGACATTCAAGTGTGCGACGATGTGCCCGGTGATCTCGGTCTCCTTCTCAAAGGCAGGTGTAGTGAATTGGATGAGCTGGGGAGTATCCAGCGTACCAAGGGCCTCGTAGGAGATCTTAACTGGGCGCTCAACGGGAGCGTGTGTGAGTAGCTCTTGCTTAGAGGTGAGGTAGTATTTTGTGTACTGCGTGCGGGCAATCGGCCACTCATGCTCCGTGCGACGGGTGTATTGTTTCTCGGCTTCGGCGTTATTGAATCCGACGTCGCCCTTGCGAAGCACGATATCAACCTTGGGTGCCTTGCCAGTTGACCAACCGACACGGTCCTCGCCCTTGAGGAAGGCATCAAGGAAACTGCGCTGAAGCTCGACCTCCTCGCTGTAGTAGAAGGGTAAATCGTGACGACCAGTGACGAAGCGGAGGTACTTGAGCTCCGAGCCAGCCTGTGTGTATCCCTCGACGTTTCCACGCAGATGAAGCAGGATACCACCCCAGTTCGCGACTGACAACAGCGGGACCTGGATATCCGACATACTATACTCCTTGGAAGCATAGTAAAGATCATCGCGATATTTATTGGACACGTTGTCGACGTTTTGATCCTGTCGGTTCTGAATAAGTTCCTCCTCGCTCAGATCTCCCTCAATGGTATCGGGGCCCCAGTTTCTGGCCGCACGACCACCAAGACCGTACTGGTTGCTCACGACCTGGCGATCCCACCAGAACTTAATGAACTTGCTCGACAGGATTCCACCGTGGCGGCATCGATCCCGGTAGTAATCAGACATGCCCTCCCAGGGAATGATACAGGCCAGACCCTTAGGTTGACGTGCCGCAACCCGCCATTGGCTACCAGCGTAGTAGGAAATACCCAGCAAGCCAACCTTGCCATTGGACCACTCCTGCTCAGCAGCCCACTCAACCACATCGAAGAATGCCTCGCTCGTTCCCCGGGACATGGTATCGAGCTTACCAACAGACTGGCCCGTTCCGCGCTCATCTGCGCGCACAACGGCATAGCCTTGGCTAGTCCAGTACTTTGGGTCGGGAGTTTCCCAAGACGAGTGCTCAGACTTTTGTTCGGGGTTCACCTCGCTGAAGCTTTGTGCGTGAAAATCCTTGTAAGGAATATCTTTTCCGTATGGGCCGTAGGTGACAATCACGGGAACCTTGGAAGAGGCCTTAGGTCGGTAGACGTTTGCGCGGACGATACCTGATTCATCTTTGAGGTTAATGGAGACATTTTGCTCAAAGATGTAAGGGAAGGAGATCTCGTCGCGGGTCGTGATGTCTTTGATCTCGTTAGGCATTTTGAGAGATCTGTGAACGAATGATTTGAAGAAAATAATTTGGAGTTTGTGTATTTCATATACATTCTCCCCCACTCGGAAGGTTGAGCGTGCTCCGCAGCGTTGAATGTGGAGCCGAGAACGTCCCGAAACGCGGAGTTCCGAGCATCCATGTCGTCAACCGAGGGGGGATGTATAGATGCGGGGGAGGAGTTGATGCCGAGCGTAATTTAATAAAGTCTCACAGTCCCCATGGAATTAGTTGACCAGTATTATACCAGTACAAAATGACGCTGAAAGAATTAAACGGTAGTTCTGGTTTGCGCATCTTGATCGTTGGTGCGGGGATCGGCGGTCTTACTGCAGCGATCGCCCTGAGACAGCAAGGCCATCATGTAGAGGTATGTTTCATTGCTCACATAAATTTGTAATATGGCTGACTTAGTAGATTTTTGAACGTTCGCGCTTCGCCAATGAAATCGGCGCTGCTATTCACTTGTCCCCAAATGCAAATGGCGTCCTGCGCCGTCTGGGGATTGATGCTACGAAGTTCGGGGCTGTGGAGACTGAGCTGGTAAGACTTTATCCCTGCTCTGACTGAAACCTAGCTTACGGGTTAGTTGCGCGAATACACTCCATCCGGGGAGCCAGTCCACATAACGGCTGTGAAGGACCATGCGGATATGTGGAGACATGTAAGTTTCCCGGATCTGCTGATGCCCAGTTCTCAGCTTACTCAAACTTTTTAGCGATGGCTCCTTGTGCATCGTGCTCATTTCCACGAAGGACTGAAGACCGCAGCTACCGGTGCCGGCAAGGGCAAGCCTGCTATACTTCACACCGCAAGCAAGATCACCGACGTTGATGCCCAAAATGCAACAGTGACTCTTGAGAATGGCGATGTTGTTGAAGGTGATGTTTTGATCGGTGCGGATGGAGTCCACTCTATGACTCGGACCAAGCTGTCAGACAAGAAGCCAAAAAGCTCGGGAAAACATGCCTTCCGCTTCCTTATTAGCCGTCAACAGGCACTGGATGACCCAGAGACCAACAGTATCGCGCGCGACTTTGGCGCCGTCGATATGTGGGACTCGTCTGATCGTCGTGTGGTGATCTATCCATGTGCGAACAATGAATTGCTCAACTTTGTCTGTATCCATCCAGAAGAGTTGACGACTATCGAGACCGAGGGTGATTCGTACAATCAACATATCGGCAAGGACACTTTGCTCGATGTGTACAAGGACTTTAACCCGCAAGTCCGCAAGCTGCTGGAAAAGGCCGACCCGCAGACTCTCAAGCTGTGGCCTCTCTTGGATATGGACACCCTCCCGTCGTGGGTGGAGGGCCGTCTGGCTGTTCTGGGTGATGCTGTTCATCCTTTCCTGCCCTACCGCGCATCCGGCGGTGCAATGGCGATTGAAGATGCTGTCTCACTGTCCGTGATGCTATCTGGTGACATTACCGCCAGCGACGTTCCTGAGCGATTGAGGGTGTATCAAAAGGCACGCCATGAACGCGCAACGACCATCCAGCAGATGACTCGCGAGTCAGTCACACTGATCTCGCCTGAACGAAGTAAGTGGCCCGCTAAAATCCAAATAGCACCAAATGACACCTGCTGACTCCTCTAGCATTGCAAATGGTCGGTTATATCTATGGCCACGACGAGTTCGACCACTCCGCCCAGGTCCTCCGGAAGCACCTCTGGTCACAAAACCCGCACATGTACTGGCGTCAGCCCATCGTCTTTGGCCCGATGCCCGGTCCCCGACAAGATCACATGGGACGAGACCGTGCACTCAAATCCCTAGAATCTACCTTCCAAACCGCCTCGATTAAGTTCAAGACCAGCCGTACGCTACTTCAAAACTTGTTCCCCTCCGATCGGTACAGTTTCATCTCCCCGTCCACGGTGGCGCGAGCCTCTTTCTCACAGACCACCCTCAACGGAATGGACTGGCTGGGTGGTGGTGGATACCGACACATCGGACTGTACATCCACGGAGTGCAATACACTAAGGAGGATGGCGAGGTACTCAAGGGTACTTACATGCCAATTCTCTTCGAGAGTCTGGCAGACCCGATTGTGTCGGGACGTGAAGAACTCGGTATGCCGAAGTTGTACACGGCAATTGACATCCACGAGCGTAACAAGTCCTTCCGGCTACAAACGAGCTGGCAGGGAGCCGTGTGGGGCCATTTCGAGTTCGAAGATCTGGAAGATCAAGATCCCGCCGCGGACAAGGGGACGATCGGTGGCGAGGACGACGACGGCATCCTCGTATACCGTTACATACCCAAGGTCGGCAAAAGCACCAAAGGTGAGGCTGAGGCGGAGTACCCTGTCTTTGTGCCCCATGCGCAAGAGTCCAAGGTTGTGCCGTCGAAAGTGACGCGTCTGCGGCGGACCAAGAATGCAAAAGTGGAGATTAACGATTTGAACTGGGACGCGCTCCCCACGCTTCATCATGTGGTGTCGCGGCTGGCGGAGATTCCTATTGACGAGGTGATTGATGCGAAGATCACCGAGGGAAGAGGGGTTCCTGATGTTTCAAGTGCTCAACGGATCGAGTGAGCGTAGGGAATAGTACGTGCTCCATTGGGACGGGTGCAGCCAATCCATGTTTAGTGATTTCTTCTTCGAGTTAGTCTCTTCCAATTCCCGAGGGATCATCCACATGCATTGGCAATCAGACGTTGCGGCTGTCAATGCACATGCGAGCTTGACGCCGGTCAGCTTATGCTATGGGCTGTAGGTGCCGTAGTGGATGTAGGGTCAAAGTCAAAGTTGCGTGCACTAATCGTAAGACAGAGAAGTTCACAGGCGGACGGGATGATCCTGCGGGCCCGTTTCTATCCGAGAGCATAATCCGGGTTTTTAGTAGCTTTTAGTTTCCTGCGGTCGTACACTTTCAGCCGTCAAAGCAACATTAGAGCGGATTCTCCCGAAGGTGGTAAGTTGAGTCTGTAGATGAACGGGTATCATTGCGTAGGACGATGACTTAATTACGTAAATCAATAATTCTATACCCATCGGAGATATAGGGAGCAATTAATAGTAATGCGGGGCAGATCCACGTACGTAGGAGGTGATGGACCTGCAGCTGGTCTAGAACGGTTATTGTGGTTAGCTGTGGATCATGTAAGGAGGACAAGAACACAGCCCGCGCAACTCTCTCCACTTCTATCACCTTCCTTCTAATCTGTTTCATCCCATTCCACTTCTGCCTGGATTTGTGATCGTCTTGCATATAATCCCTTCCTCTCTCTTGCTTTCTCTCACCATCCCTCTCCGCACCTGACGCAACCCGACAGTCATGTACCTACCCCTCCAGGCTGACAGCCGCACCTCAACCTCAACTAACCCGTGATCCAGGCGTATCACCGTCAGTGTCATCCGCCCAGATGCGGATTCTGACATCATCACCCTAGAAGTCGGCGGAGATATGAGTATCGAGCTCCTCAAAGCCATCATCGAAAGCGAAACCTCCATCCCACCCGAAGCCCAACAGCTCGTCTACAACAACCAACTCCTCCAGAACCCAGCACAAACCCTAGATCAAGTTGGCATCGGCGAAGGCGACATGCTGGGTGTTCACGCCGCCAACCGCAGCGGTCCACCACAACTCCCTCCGCGTCCCAGCCCGGGCCCCGGCCCCAGCTCCGCACCGCGTCAGAACCAGATGGCACCCCGACCTGGCATGCCCGATCCCGAAACCATCCGACTACATATCCTTGGCGACCCGCGCGTGCGGGAGGCTGTCCGCCGACAGAATCCCGAGCTGGCCGAGGCGGCGGATAATGCACAGCGGTTCCGGGAGGTCTTGCTCTCGCAGCAGCAGCGAGAGGCGCGACAGGAAGCGGAGAAGGAGGCGAGGATTGCGATGTTGAACTCTGATCCCTTTAACCCGGAGAATCAGCGCGAAATCGAGGAGATCATTCGACAGAATGCCGTAACGGAGAATTTACACAATGCTATGGAGCATCATCCTGAATGTAGGCACCCGCGCTCGGCATATTATGATGCTACATACAGCAGAGAACTAATTCCAAAACAGCTTTCGGTCGCGTTACGATGCTCTATATTCCCGTCGAAGTCAACGGTCACCGACTGAATGCGTTCGTCGACTCCGGCGCCCAGGTTACCATCATGTCGCCCGAGTGCGCAGTTGCCTGTAACATCATGCGACTAGTCGACCGACGCTACGGAGGTATCGCCAAGGGTGTGGGAACCGCCCCGATCCTGGGTCGTGTACACTCAGCCCAGATCAAGATTGGAGATATGTTTTTGCCCTGCTCTTTCACAGTCATGGAGGGTAAACAGATCGATCTGCTCCTGGGTCTGGACATGCTTCGACGACACCAGGCATGCATTGACCTCCAGCGCGGGGCACTGGTAATCCAAGACCAGGCAGTCCCTTTCCTCGGCGAGGCAGATATTCCTAAACATTTGACTGAAGAGTTTGAGGACGAGCCTACTGTCAAGGGATCTGATGGGGCCGAGGTGGGTGCTCGGACTGGAGCGGTGACGCATCAGGCAAGCCGACCGGGTGAGGGGAGCTCCAGTGCATCCCAGGTTCCCCCGGCCCGGCCATCACCTTCCACATCGCGGTGGTCAGAGGATTTAATTTCCAAGATCACAGAGCTAGGATTCTCGCGCGGTGAGGCAGAGCAGGCACTCAACGCCTCCAATGGCAACCTAGATGCCGCAATTGGATGGTTGATCTAAATTCAAGCAGGGCATAGGCGTTTCGGTAAGTTTTTTTTTTAGCGGATTATATCACAGCACGTAACGAATCAATGTACGATTAAGAGTCTTGTGTGTGTATGCTCGTGTTTACTCTTATTCGCGTTTGGGCTTGGGGGTAAGTTTGTCTCGTAACCGGAAAACCATATCCAAAGCCATCAAGGCCCCTACACCGGTTAGTACGATAAGGTAGGGGATCCATGGGGTATACATACCCAAAGCCACATAAGGTCCATACAAATACGTGATCTGCACCTTCTCGTCGGTCGAGCGATCCTCCCAACTCCATACGTCCACCAAACAAGTTAAAGACGTCACACAAGCCTGAACGCCAAAGATAAGAAGATTCACAGGCACAAGCGGATGATCTATCACACGCAAGTGAGCCATTTGAGAACTATAAATATCAATCAAGACAAGATAGGGTCGTATTACCTCGGAGTAATGCCCATACGGCCCACGCACTCAGGGGAACATGGTACAGCAGTTCCATCCAGATGAAGGTGGTGAACCAGACCGGAGCGGGTTCTTCGAAGAATTTGTCGCGGTAGGTCGTGATGTAGAAATTGCGCAGGGATTTAGACAGGTCGGTGCGGAGGAAGGTCGGTTGGAGGGGGACCGTGTCGATTAGGAAGATGATGGGGATATGGATGAGGAAGAAGAAAAGGTATGCATAGTCTCTGCGAAGCATTGTGATAGGCCCAAAATCGGGTGTTGCGGGCGTGTTGGGACTTAGTATGTTATGTTATGATAGCTCTGTTCGCTAGCTTGTGATGGTCCACTCTGAGGCGGTGTACCGTACAGTAAACACTGCACATCTGGTCTCTCTGGCCTCCTAGAGCGGGGCGACCAGATCGGCGGTAGCTACACCATATTGCTTTTTCCTCCAAAATAAGCTTGTGGGGATCTCGGTCCACCATGATATACAATAATCGTTATCAATCAGGAAAGTCGTTACGATGCTTCTACCGTGGTTGTGCTCTGGAACTGACTCCGGGCCGATCCTTGTTTTTGGGGCTATATGTTTTCGTTTTTGGGGAGATCCACTTTGAGGGGAAACGGAAAATCTTTTTAGTAACACGGCATAGGTACCTTGTGCGATTAGGCATGTATCAACTCAGGGAACGAACTGCTGGAGCTTGAACTTGAACGGCCTCAAGCGCTACGCCAGATTCCATCAGGATGAGCAGGATGGCCTCAACTTGACAATCCCAATTGCATCCAGGTACCATACGTGTCCATGCACATCCTCGGAATCCTGTGGCACCGAACTTCCCGTGCGACGTGTCCGTTAATCTTTATAGAATGCGGGATTTGCAGACCGCATCTTCTCCACCCAATCCAATCCCGGAGCCCATCGAACGCCCAGGCATTCTACGCTCGTTCTCCAGGGAGCTGCCCCTTCCGGTTGGCGAGAGATTAGCTGCATCGTTTGGAAGCCGAGGATGTATTTGGTGGAATTTTGTCGGCTTGTGCCATTGACCAATCCGATCCACTGTACCGATCACGGCAGATAATGCAGTTGCCATCCTGCCTGCATCTGCCTTATCAGTCGTAGTAACTGCATACTATACGGTAAAATAGGCTGATACCATACGTAGAAATTAAAAAAGGGACATGAAACGCCCGAGTTGTTTGGCATTTCTTCATGAGTTCAGATTTTCCTGTCCCCCAAATAAGGATGAGCACATCGCACAGGAAACACCGGGGTCCCAGGTCGGAACTCACCGGGATCAAGGTGGTCTATGGATGGATTTCTCTTCCCAGACCGCTCATCTGGCGAACATGACACAGACCACTTACATGCTTTTCACTAGCGCTGAAGTTGGGCCCTTGGAGATGATATCGACGTAATTGATGGGGCATGTGGGTATATAAATTAAATCAATGCCCCGACTTCCATTCCCGTTTATCAATCAGTATATACAGCTCAATCGAGTATTCTCCCTCCAACCCTCATCCTTTGATCAAGATGCCCTCCTCCGCCCCCCTGATCCGCTCCAAAGCCAATGCTCCCAATGGCCATAAACCTGAGATGCCCGTCAGCTATGACATCAACATCCCCTATGTGGACGTGGAAAAACAATCCAAAATCAAAACCCCATACCCGGAGTACCTGCCAACGTGGGACCCGATGTGGTTCGACCCACTGCCAGAACACGACTACGCAGACCCAGCTCTTCGCGTCAAAGACAAATCTAAGCCCAACCTCCTCACACCAAATGTCAAAGTCAACGACATCCAACCAGCAATTGGCAGCGTAGTAGAAGGCATCCAGCTGAACAAGCTCACAAACGTCCAAAAGGATGAACTAGCCCTGCTCATCTCCGAACGCAAGGTTCTCGCCTTCCCAGACCAGGATCTCATTGATGCCGGGCCCGCCGAGCAAGAAGCTTTCATGCGATACTTCGGTAAACCGAATTACCAGCCCGTCTCAGGGACTGTGCGAAATCACCCCGCTTTCCATGTGATTCACCGCGATGGGAATCGTGAGGAAATCGCCCGATTCTTGGAAGCGCGTACGACTACGACGCTTTGGCACCAGGATGTCAGTTACGAGATCCAGCCGCCAGGGTATGTCATGCTGGGTCTTCTGCAGGGACCGGAAGTGGGCGGTGATACAGTCTTCGCGGCGACGGACATGGCGTATAAGCGGTTATCGCCTACTTTGCGCGGATTCCTGGATACGTTGAATACAGTGCACTCGTCTGCGAAGATGATTAATCATACACGGTTGATGGGTGGTTTGGTGCGGAAGGATGCTGTTGATACCGTCCATCCACTTGTACGGGTTCACCCTGTTACCGGGGAAAAGTGTTTGTTTGTCAATGCCGAGTTTATTACCAAGGTCCAGGGCATGAAGGAGCCTGAGACGAAGTGGATGTTGGATTTCTTGATGAATCACATTGTTACTGGACATGATTTCCAGGCCAGAGTGCGGTGGCAGCCGAGAACTATTGTGATGTTTGATAACAGGGCTACGACTCGTGAGTTTCCTCTTTTGTCCTTGCTGTGGGAACATATGCTGATCAGTGCACGCGCAGACTCTGCAATTGTGGATTACCTTGACGAGGATTATGGCGCCAAGGCTCGTCACATCTTCCGTCTTATCGCATTGGGCGAGAAGCCGATTCCGGTTTACGACGAATATTCCGAGTAGTGTAGATAGACTTTTGTCCTTTTTTTGCTTTTTTCTTTTTTTTTTTGCTTTTTTGGCGGGAGTTCGATCTAGACTTGTTCCTGTTTTTATTTTCATTTCTCGGGTTTCCTCAAAAATTTCCTTCTTATTTTGCCTAATTGATGATACCTATATCTTTTCGTGTCCTAGTAATCATTGAAACGGTTCATTATAATGAAGATTGATTTTCAGATTCATCACCTCCGAACGCCGCCTAGAGTACAAGCATAAGACACCAATCCTTCCAGGTGGAGACATGGAAAACAAAGAAAAAATTAGTTCAGAAGGTCCGAAATCCTTCGCTGAAGGTCCCGGCTTTGCTCCACAATATCAGCCCCGTTGACTGCTGCTCCCTGCTGCAGCAACAAGAGGGTCTCTGAAACACGTTCGGCAACCACATCCGACCCGAACACCATCCCGCCTAGTCGCATGGTCTCGTGGAACCACCCTTCCAATAGGTACAGCAGATCAGTGGCGATGAATCGGCGGTAAGCCCCCTGGAATGGAGCCTCGTCGGTGTAGTACATGGCCTCCAGGACTGCATAAATGGATTCGTGTGCAACTCCCAGATCCAGGAAAAGATCGACAATCCAATGCTCAGGTCCGACCTGGCGCTGGTGCTCGAGCGAATAGCGTTCGAGCAAGGGGACCAGTTCACGCACAGGGAATACCGTCTCCGACATCCGGAGCCGACTGCCAAGACTCCGAACCTTCTCAGCAACAGCTTCATAGGGTTGTGGGGAGCCCCGCTCCACAGTGACGGCGTGAAGATCCTGGACTAGGTGCTGCCAAGTGGCCTTGATGTCGGCTGCATTCCGGTAATCGGCCAGGTAAAAAATTTGCAGACAGATGTCATAATAACTGGCTGAGTCGGCATATTGGTTGAAAAGCTAATTTTTGTTAGTCAGTGGGTGATGCATGGCCCGGGCTTTCGTCGGATTGGACCGGACTTACCGTACTGATGTCCATAACTGGACCATCGACATCTTGCAGCACTTCATTCTTGCGCTCCGGAGCGATCCGATCATCATCCTTCAGGCGCTGCAGGAGGTCGTCCTGGATATTGGCCACGTCGATCAGATTAGAAATTTCCTGCAACAGGCGCTGCCGTGACTGACGCCCCACATCCGGTGTGAAAGTGGATGCGTTGGCCCGGGCCCGGCCCAGGTACTCAATACGCCGGCTCAGGGGAAGGGTAAATGCACTCTGCGCGAGCTGGAACTGCACCTTGGCGGCCTCGAAAAAGCGCTGAGACTGTGCATAGTAACGCCACAACAGATCAGCATGAGCGATATCGTCAGTAGACTTCCTGTCGAGGTAAGTGACCACAAATGGAGACTGTGTCTGCAGAAGTCGTTCACTCCACCCCTGCTCCAAGTACCAATCGTAAAGGCTAGTCAAAAACACCTCGTCGTTGGAGTCGGAAATGACAGTGTATGCCTCGTTCTGGCGCTTGGCAATTTGCGTCATTTGACCATCAACAAATCCGGGATCGGCCTCAGCCAAAGTATCAACAGCGAGAATAACATTGAAGACGAGGTCATAACATTGCTTGCGGTGCAAGTAGACGGTTTTCCGTGGGTCCTGTTGATCGATAAGTGGGTGCATGGCGTGATATTCGGGGGAAGAATTACTTGTTCAGGGCGCCCATCCATGATCCAGGAGATCGCGAGATTCGCCGTGTCGCATCGAGCAGCAACATTCAGTGCCAATTGAATCGCACCTGAAAAAAACATTAGCAAGATAATGGAAATGGGCGATAAAACATACCAGCGAAGAATTGATTTGCAATATAGTTCTCCACCGCAGAAACTAAATAGTCCATAGGAAGGTTATCAGCCACCTGCCGGAACAGATTCAAGCTCTCATTCAAAAGGTTGCGGCCCAGCTCTGAGTTGGCTCCAGCCTCAGTGGCTCGCTTGAGGAGTTCCTGCGCCTTGAAGATGACCACATCCTCCGCACTGCAGAAGCTGCCACAACGGCGCCGGAGGGCATCAGCAACGGTCTCAACATTGGAGCCCTTGGCAATGTTGCGGTTCACAATGCTCTTGACCAACTCTTTAGCAACTTCGTTGCCGTTGGTAGTACTGAAGAGCTCCTCGTAAGTGAGTTTCAAGAACTTTTGCTTGGACTCCTCGGGCAGGGTGGCCACGATCTCATCCATCCGCTCATCGAAAAGGACCAGCACGAACGATATTCCTTCAATTGTATGCGAAACCAACTCAACAAGGGAGTGTAAGGCACGATGCTCGCCTTGTAGCGCAGTTTCTTCTTGCTTGGTGGCTGCTCGTGCGAGAGCCTCGGGCCCACTGAGGCCTTCAATGAAGCTCTTGTTGGTCTTGAAAAATTTCTCAAGTGCTGAGAGATCCTGCTGGATAGTTTGCAGTTTGGAGGCAGCCACTGAAGCAGAGACAGTCAAAGCACCATTGGCTCCCTTTCCAACATGGACAATCTCCTTCTTCCAGATAGACCGCAACAGACGGGAGAGGTACAGGGCGATACCGGCATGTCGGGGAGAGGGTTCAACGAGATCAATTGTAGGGGTAGAACTATCGGCAACGATGTTCTCGTTTATCGCGGGGCGGCCACCGTAACCAATGAAAACTTTGCGGGCGAACTCCAGGACATCAGGATCGTTGATCTGAGTGAGTCGCTGATCCGACGAAATCTCTACACCTTGTCCACAAGACACAGCAAGCGCAGTAGCCAGAGCCTCAGGTCGGCCATATGTGCGAATGAAGTTCTTAGCCTCGCCATCCAGACCTTCCTCGCCGGTACCACCCCCACGGACCAAAGAGGCGAAGATGTCTACCAGGCGTCGCCGTCGGATGACATGGATGCCTGTGTTTGTCAGGATAGCAATCTCGGCGGCAGGGTGGTCAAACTGTATAGCCAGCTCATTTCCAAAGCCGGAAGAACTTGGTGGAGGCGGGGAGCAAAGACCGATGGCCTCTGCTCGGCCGCCTAAGCTCATCCAAATGGCGGACTCGCCTGTTTTGCCAGTCAAAACGTTATCCTGGGCTCTGGCAACTCGACCAGAATCCGGGGACGAGATGAATAGAGTATCGGCCTTCTGCGCTTGATCCTTGGAGGCGAAGCAGAAGAAATATCCAGGCGGGAACCTAGCTGCCATCCGTGTCGGCTTTAAAGTGTGAATCGCAAGCTTGCCACCAGGCTGCTGGAAGAGAGGCAGTCCAAAATCAGTAGGGGCGTCCACAGGTGGGGTCTTGACGTGCTGGGCTTGCATGCTGGTAGGCGCATTGGTGCCATTCGGCACAGGTGACCAGCTATATGAACCTGTGGCACTAAGATAGATACGATATCCAGTGGCAGTCGTTGCAACAAGGTGATAACGAGAGGCCTCCGCGGCAGGGACGGGACTGATAGAGACAATTGCCACTTTAGGATTGAGGGTTTCGTTAGATGCAATGATATGTCCGATGTTCGAGTAAATGTCCAAAGCATGCTTGGTGATGGCTAGGGAGAGAGAACCGTCTGGCTTCAGGTGGAAAACACGAATGGTGGAGGCCGAAGACAAAGTGTAGAGAAGGTTCCGGCTGTCGTCGATCACCATCTGTTCCACATTCTCCATAGCCACCTTTGCCAAATTCGTCAAGCTCAGCGATGGTGTGAATGCTGCTAGCCGGGAGCTGGTGTGGTTAACCTTTCCGCATCGACCCTGGAACCACCGCTCCTCTTGTTGGTATGTCAATTCGTACACGTCGTTGTCGGACGAACCACCGAAGAAAATCCGACCAGTCGAATCAAATGACGCAATGACGTGAATATCCAAACCTCGAATCGGAACTGCCATCCCAGTCTGATACAAGGTGACCTGTCGCCCTCCCGTCGGAGTGTTTTCCACTCCCATGCCCAACAAAATCAATTCGGCAGTCGTTGACACCACAAGCAAATGAGTGATCGCCGGCAAAAACACTCCTGCGCGAGGCTTGACGAGTTTGACGGTGTTGATACTGTTTGGCTGTTCTTCAAATCCGACCAATTGAGGGTTCGGGTGTGTGAAATCCCACAAATAGAGCGCGTTGTCAATAGCCACCCACGCGTGGTTCAATTCAGCAAAAAGTCCCATGCTTGTCGACACCTGGGCGCGATTGTATTGGTCAAAGATCTGGTCCGGGATGTTGTACATTTTGACTTTTTGGAAAGGTGCCCATGACGGGGACGTGGGGATATCATATTCAGACGAGAATCCCTCTGTTCAAGGTTAGTACCGATCACGTTGGACCAGCAAAGTAAAGAAACATACGTGATAAATAGCTGTCCAGATCTGGGTACCGCGACTCTTGATAGAGAAATTCATTGATGGTGCGCGCTCCTCGCTCTTGTACGCTCAGGTCCCGATTTTGTGTCGCGGCGATGGGGGAGCTTAATCTGGGGCGGGCTTCGAAGGACCTGTGGCGGCTGCTGCTGCTGTGGAGGAGACCTGGGACCATTGCGAGGCACAGCTGGCGTTTGCAGATAAGCTCCGGGTAGGGGTTTCTGCGGCGTCGCCGGAGGTAGGTTTGCTTGAAGAATCGGGTACGACATTGCGCTCAGCTGGGGAGGAGAGAGAGACGGACTCCCCGCTGAAGAAAAAAACAAAAAGAAAGCTGCAATAGAAATCAAAGAAATTGCAAAGCTGCAAGAGAAGGAGATAGTCGGCAGATAGAGGAGGAAGTTGCGGGCAGCTTTTGAAGGTGATCAGTTTCAAGGTTTCTTTTGCGAGGTCAACAATTCCCACGCACGGACCACCATTCAATGATCTTCCGCCTTTTGAATGTCTGCACTTTCGACATGATTCACCAAGTCAGTCACTTTTTCAATTCCACAAATCCAATCATGTTCCGCATCGGGAGATTCGCCAGCGCTCCTTTGCGCCAGGTGCGCTGGAATTCCACTGCTACCACACCTCCCATGATGGCAACCCTGCGGGCTGATCTCAAGACAGCCATGCGTGCCAAAGATACTGCCCGGTATGGTCGAATCCTCATTTTCTCAATTGCCTCTTCGCTAAGTACTGCAGGCTCAATGTCCTTCGCGCATTGATTTCTGAGACCAACAATGCCGCCAAAACCTCCAACCCACTCGAGACCGATATTCAGCTTCTTTCTCTTATCCGAAGACGTTCAAAGGCGGCCCAAGAAGCTGCTGAGCTGTTTGCTAATGAAAACCGTGCGGATCTGAAGGCAAAGGAAGATGAACAAGTCGTCATCTTGGAGGAGTATGCGGGTCAAATCAAAACAATGCCAATTGAGGAATTGGAAGCCATCATTGCGAAACAGATTGCCAAACTCCAAGCCAAGGGAGAGACAGTTCGTTCTGGTCCTCTCATTGGAGCTCTTTTTACTAAGGGAGGACCATTGGATGGCAAGCCAGTAAATAAGGCAGATGTGCCGGCTTTGGTGAAGAAAGCTCTAGCAAACTGATCGTGTACAATATGTATCAATAGATGTATTATAATATCCGGAGGCATCTCCTCTCTCTGAGTACCTCTGAGTATCAAACCAGGTGTTGATCATCGGCTTGAGAAGTACGGTTTACTGTGTCGGGCTAAAGATTTTCATGCATGCTGTGGAAAGTGACGGGTATAGGCAATCCCCGTCATTTCGACACAGAGGACCTGGCCCCGGAGACTTGCTATAGCATGTACGGTTGCTAGATCATACAATGGCTTGATGGAGCACTTGGAAACGGATTCGATCTGATTGTGATTCCAGGCATAGCGCTTCAGGGATTGCTTGGATATGGTAAGGATATTATAACCATTTCTAACTCGATGTTCATAGCTGGCAAGATGCCATTACCTGATAAAACCCAGTCCCCTTGTATTTTCCTATCCGAAATAACTTAACTCCGATACTAGTGGCTTTGTCGCTCCAGGAGCAGATGTCGAGGAGATCCGGTATTGGCGCATGACTGGCCTGGCTGGGTTGGTGCGCGCATGGTGGGTGAGCGGTATCCGGACCGCCGAAATGAAACAGAAACAGAAATCGATTTAAACGGCTTGGATGAGGGAGACGTTGTCGCCCTTGAGGAGGATCTGGCCTATTATCCCGGTGTTAGTTACCTTCAAGTCTTTGGACGGATACAACCATACCCAGCGGCCTCCGCTTCTCCTCCTCTGTGTTTGTAGCTAGGCGCACCTCGATCGCATCATCAATGACCAAGTTCATGAACTCATCAAAGCCCTGGAGCATGTTAGTGGGGAATCGCGTTGCCCTGCGGACTCGTGACTTACCCGGATCTTTCCCTCAATTCGAATAGCCAACTGCTCGTAAAGCCAGATAGAAACGGTGCTGCGTTTCTGCAGCAGGCTGAAAATAAAGTGAATTGGTGCCAACAATGTCTTGCGGCCAGCCATGATGAATGTGAAGGTGGTTGGTTGGAGTTGATAAGGTGTTGAAGCAATGAAGAAGTCAAGCTCTGCGTCCCGTGATTTGCGGTAATACCATTACACAAGTCACGGGCACCAACATCCCACCTTCCTCTCATTCTCGCACTCATATCGCGACTTCACCCCCCTTTACCTTAACCCCTCCACACACTCTTTTTTTCTTTTTTCTGTGTCGCTTGGGGTCTATATTGCTGAGCTTTGTTCTCTTGTACATCGCAATTCCTCACGATATGGCCAGCAAGGATGGTGGGCAGGCATTCGCCCCGGTCCTAGCGGCCGTCGCGACAATGCAAGGCAACGTATCCAGGGCCGAGAAGACCCAAGCCCATGAATTCCTCGAGAAATTCCAAAAATCGGTACGAATTTCCTTCTTACAAGAGAAACAGTCTCGACTAACGCGTTCCAGATCGAGGCATGGGAAACCACGCATTCGCTATTACAGTCACCCGAGGTGCCAATCGAAGCCAAATTGTTCGCCGCGACCACATTGAAGGGAAAGGTGAGTACTGTGATACAGATTGCGGGGTAAACACAAAGAATGCGCGAGGCTGACACCGGTAGATCGTCTTCGATTTGGACCAACTCAACCCAGAGTCCGTTTTAGCCCTCCGGGATTCCGTCCTTGGCCTCCTCGTGGCCTTTGCCTCCGGTCCGCGACCCATCCAGACTCAGCTATGTGTGTGTTTGGCCAGTCTGGCGATCCAGATGACCGCTTGGAAAGATGTTCTCGCCACCGTGGGATCCGCATTGGGCAGCAGTGCGGGGGATTGTGTTTTGGAGTTCTTGAAGATTCTCCCTGAGGAGGTTACAGAAGGCCGCAAAATCAATCTCAGCGAGGATGAACTCCTGTCGCGAACAAAGGAGTTACTGGAGGATAATGCGGAGCAGGTGATGCAGGTGATGATTCAATATTCTCAGTCTTCGCCTTCCGCTGCAACCAACCCGCGTCTTTTGGACTGCATTACCTCGTGGCTTCGCGAAATCCCCCCCGCCCGGGTCGTCGAGTCACCTCTAATGGATGTAATCATGAAGGCGCTGGACAATGACGTCTCCTTCGATGCTGGTGTTGACTGCATGTGTACCCTCTTCCGCGACACCAAAGACGTCGACGAATCTCTCTCCATAATCCAAGCCCTCTACCCCCGATTGATGTCTCTCCGGCCCAAAATCCTTGAAACCGCCGAAGCGGAAGACTTGGAGGCGTTCAAAGGCATTACCAGAATGTTCTCAGAGGCTGGTGAAGCCTGGGCCGTTCTTATTGCTCGCCTACCGGCCGAATTCCGCGGCCTCGTTGAGGCCGTTCTGGAGTGCTGCGCGCGCGACTGGGAGCGGGACGCCGTTTCTCTCACTTTCATCTTCTGGTACGAGCTGAAGCAGTACATCACCATCGACCGATACGCCGATTCTCGAGTTAATTTCCAGGATATCTTCTCCCAGCTGGTGGATATCATGGTCAAGCATTTGGAATTCCCTAGCCCCGAGGATGGCGAAACCGACCTCTTCGGTGGTGACCGTGAGCAGGAGGAAAAGTTCCGACAGTTCAGACACTCCATGGGTGATGTCTTAAAGGACTGCTGTTCTGTCGTGGGCGTGACCGATTGCCTCGGCAAGATCTATCAGCTGATCCAGCAATGGGTTGGCAAGTACGCGGCACAGGCTAGTAACGAGCACGTTCCACACTGGCAGGAGTTGGAGGCCCCTCTCTTTGGACTCCGTGCCATGGGCCGCATGGTTGACCCCGAGGAAAGTACCGTGCTGGGTCAATTGGTCAGCTTGATTGTCCAGATCCCTGATCAAGAGAAGGTTCGGTTCCAAGCAATCATGGCTCTCGCTCGCTACACCGAGTGGACCGCTCTTCACCCAGAAACCCTTGAAGCGCAGCTCAACTACGTAATTTCCGCCTTCCAACACCCCTCTCCGGAGGTCATTCAGGCGGCTGCTCTTGCGTTCAAGTTCCTCGGGACCGATTGCCAAAAGCTGCTCGGTGGCCATATTGAACACCTCCATTCCTTCTTCTTGTCTGTGCTTGACAAGCTGAAGCCCACCAGTCAAGAGGAAGTGACAGAGGGTGTTGCAGCCGTAGTGTCCGTTCAACCCTTGGACAAGATTTACGACTCTTTCAAAATGTTCTGTGACCCGATCATGCAACGAATTATGAACCTCGCCAACAACGCCCAAGATGAAGAAGGTCAGCGAGCGGTTGCCGACCATTTGCAATTAATCACAATCTTCATTCAAGTGGTGACTCCCATCGTTGCACCAGGCGAGGAAAACCCTGCCGTTAAGTACTGCGGCGAAATCCTGCCTATCATGGCCACGATCGTTATGAATTTTACGTCTTCTACCCCCATTCTGGAGCGCGTCTGCCGGTGCTGGCGCTACATGATTATTTCCTACCGGACCGCTATGATTCCCCTTCTTCCCACTCTCGCTCAAAGCATTGCCAGCGGTTTCGAGGCATCCCGAGAGGGTTGCTTCTTGTGGGCCACTGACGCAGTGGTTCGCGAGTTCTCTGAGGGTGCTGAGTATGTGGATCAGGCGACTAGCGATGCTGTCTACCAGTTCTATGAGCAGCAAGCTATTTCATTCCTCCGGATTTTGAATGATCTGCCCCCGGAGAATCTTCCCGATGGTAAGACCACTCTATCCATGAGCTCACTAGCTTTGTACTAATTTGGACAGTCATCGAGGATTTCTTCCGGCTGTCTTCTGACGCCGTCCGCTACTACCCTAAGAAATGTATTACCTCATCTCTAGCCATTCCTATCTTCTCCGCCGCACTTAGTGCTCTCACCCTTCAACAAGTCGATCCCCTTATTGCCACCCTCCACTACTACCGCGACTTGTTCAGCTTTGCATTCGACAAGCCTACCGTCTCCGAGTTTACCAGCCCCGAGGGCACACCCTACAGCAACCCGCCCGAGGTCCGTGAGGCCGTCAAGGCTCTTCTTCTGTCGCAGGGCCAGCTTCTATCCCAGCGTGTTCTAACAGGCATGATGTTCATCTTCCCTGGTGACTGTTTCCCTGATGCATCGGGTGTGATGATGACCCTCTTTGAGGTGCTACCTCATGAGACTGGCGCCTGGTTAGAGAGCACCCTGCAGATGCTGCCCCCTGGATCCATGAAGCCAGCCGAGGCCGAGCGACTGCTCAAGGGCATTGCTGAGAAGGTCCAGTCTGGTGAAACTCGGAAGATCCGCGTTTTACTCCAAGGTTCGTTCCGTCTCATATTCAACCAAAAATCGTTCCTTTCTAACATTTCCCAGATTTCACCAACTCCTACCGCCGCCGCAACGTGGCCCCCCGCGATGGCCTTGGCCGCCTGGAGGCGACACGATTCCGATTCAGCGGATGAGGTATCTTTTCTGTGTACAATTTTTCTTCTTTTATCCTTCATATGTTCTCCGGAACAAAAAAGAAACCCCCGGAGCATTTGCACAACAGGTGTTGGTCCATTCCTCTTAACGCGATATGTGGCATGTGTAGTATGCTATGAGGCACACGAATCCGGTCGTGCTCGTGATGATTTATGATCCGCCGGCTCATGCTGGCCGCCAGATCTTCTTGTATCTGGTCTTTCGACAGTGACCGGATCCTCGGGATTTTACGAATCGGTTTCCCAATTATGTGCGTTATGACAGGTAGAAGATACAAATAGACAATATGTCGCCTTATGCATTCATGTAGATTTGCCTAGATAGTCATTATCATGCAATCAAGAGGCTGAGAACTAACTCAATTTTCCACATGGAGTGTTAATATTTGCCTGATCGCAGAGCCTTGCATCGTAATTGACTCTATAAGATCCAAAGTTTAAATGGGTACAATGTTGTTCTCCTTGACGTGGGTTTATTATAGCGGGGATGGTTCAGACAACCTCCACTTGCGTTTACTGCTTGCCGAAATCTCGGATACTTGGACCTGTCGCGGTCGTCGAAAACGTTGGCTAAATTGCGATGAAACATGAAACATGTAGCTACTCCTTGTCTAGACTCATCTGTTTTAGTGATTTCTCAACATGGGATTTTCAGGCGCAGACTCGGAGCTATCTCATGAGCAAGCTGCGGGAATGGGTTATGACTTGGCCATGATAATACATTACCGCTTGAGAGAGAGTGAGCTGAACTGAGCAATACCGATTAGAAATACTCGTCTAAACTGCCTCTGTACTTGTCTTTATACCGTGACTAGTGAGTCTAGTTAGAAATACCAATGTGGCGTCAGACCCTAGATACCATTGAGCAGATGCTGGTCTTTCCTCATATATTACATAAGCTTATGCTAGCAGCAGCACAGAGCTCACATTGGGTGAGTGGTGGCCCTGATCTGGCAATTGGTTGAGATATGTGCCCAGTCTGAAACTAAATGGGCAATGTTAATGCCTCTTGGACGCTTGAAGCGGGAATGAGCGCTGTACCGGTACGCCGTCTCTTGGAACCTACAAGGGGAAGGTTGAAATGCAGCCAATCTGGAACCTGGATATGATCTATGCGTATGGCATTTTCCTGACCTTAGACTTTTTGAATTTGACCAAATATCAATTAATATCCAAATATTATAGTCGACATGGCTAAAGCTCTATAATCTATAAACTAGACCCTCCTCGCTCTGACAGCTCTATAGACTCATTTCTCACACTCAACTGCACAGTTCTGAGAATTTGAAGACCGCGCCCTGACTCTTCCTGCCCAATGATAGGGTCTTCTTCGCGCTCCCATCCTTTGAGATGCTCTGTCCTTTCTCCGCGGCGGGAGAATCGCCGACTAACCGTATCCTTCGATCGGGTCATTCCCGATCGCGAGCCCAGCTGAGAAGTCCCTTTTGAATCCGACTTGGTGGTGGGCTCCCGATACCTGTAAGAGATCCCATTTTCGTCCTCGTAAACCGCAATGAAAGATTTCGCGAATGCCGTTAAAAGGCAGGTCACACTGAGGGCTAGGTATATTTCGGTGATGGCTGTGGCATAGGACCCAGAAAGGGTTGGATCCGTTGACTCGAGCTGGACCTTGACCAAGTGTGCACGGACAGCGGACATGGGGATGAGCCTATAGAATTGTTCCATTAGCAAGTTAAATGTACCTTTGGTTCGTCAACGATGACCCACAAGATTCGACTCTCCAGAGCACAAAATACAATGATCCTTTTCTTCGTCGAGATTTTGACTTTACTGATTGCAAGTCCAGCAAAAACGAGGAGTAGGACTTCGGTCAAAACATCGATGACGGTGACGGCTTCCCAGCGGGCGAGCTATAAAGCAAGTAACCGGTTAGTGCTCATGTTTCCCTCCAAGGGCAGTCCAGTCTAGTCTAGTCATACCAAGCCACTGCACTGCGCAGTATCTATGTCGTTCCAAGGCTTGGAGGTACATCGAATTGCCAATAGTAACACAGCAAGTACGGTCCAAACAATGACGCTCAAAAGGATGGAACGGATAAATCGACGCTGTATCTGAGAGAAAAGCTCTTCATAGAACAAGCAAGTGGTCACTTTTGAAAGACCCAAAGTGATCACGGCGAAGATATCGGCCGCATATCCTAGCTGTGGAAGTGTGAGTGTATATCCTTCTTCATCCCATTGCAGGTCAACTCTACCTTTAGCATTTGCTCCTTGCTCCCTGCATCGATACTCTTCATCCGAGTTCCCCACCCATAATGGACTTGCCCGAACACCAAAGAAACCTGAATAAATGCTGCCGTCTATTGAACCATTAGTTCAAGCCCGGAGCTCAAACAAAGCCATCGATTCCGTGGAAATGCAGAGTATCGTACCACGAGCGCAGCGAATGCAAAATCGTCTGGCTGAAAACTGGCTTTCTGAGAAGATGAGTTGATCCGTGCTGCAATAGCAACAATGAATAGAACCAGAGTGAAGGCAGTCAATACAACGATCAGTCCGCTGTGGTTATACTCATTGTCTACCGTAAGTGGTGCGGTGATACCCGCAGGCCATGACTTCGACATGGCCACCCACGAATATACTGCGAAAAGGGAAACAGTGGTAGAATTTTTACTGGGAAAAGTGATGTGCGGCGCATATTCATTTTGAGGGGGAAATATATTAAAACGGAACGCCTCCAGGGCTGGTGATGCAGGGCAATTCAAGCGATAAGATAGAATTAATGTAAATGCATAGAACTTCCGTCTACGGGCGAGATCACGATGCTAGGCCGAGGGCATCTGCATCTAGACCAGATCGAGCATAGCCTGTACGCGTGTCGGTACTTTTGCCCTCATACCGTGCAGGGATTAAATCCTGTAAGCCCCTTATCTGTGAGGGAATTATATGCGAGGTAACGTTAGCGTAAACCCTCGAGTTCGTGGCGAAATGGAAACTAAATCCTGTATGTTCAATGGCATAGATTAACCACGCAAGCCCATTGGTCTAGATCACTAGTTCACGCTAAGAGACTCATCCCGCGCAACAACAAAGGCTTAGAATTGATTAATTAAATGCACTAAAAATGAACGCTAACCATCAAGCTTAGATGAAAGGAGCAATATACGCTTTCGATGAGCCAACCACAGTTGTTCCCCCATTGAAGGCGTTCTGCATCCCGAGTCTGCATCTAACTAAAGTCTACTAAAGTAGTGCCGGGACAACCTGCCACCTCTGGCGTCTCGACCGTTCTGAATTGCTATCGCTTAATTAATTGTTTCACCACCGTTCGCTTGCTTCCAAACCACGCTAACTGCTGGACATTTAACCCGCCACAATGGCGCGCCAGTATGAAATGGTCTGGCGCCTCTTCATTCCCCGGTAGGCACCGGCATAGCACGTGGGAGTCAGTTCCTCCCCTTGACGCTAAATATCTCGTGCTTGCAACTTTTCTAGAAACCTTGTTCATCCTTCTCTTTCATCCCCCAAATTTTTTTAAAAAAGAAATCTGGTCACCATGGCGGCGACTAAGACGACCGCGTTGGAAACCATGGACATCGAGTTGACTCACAGAGACCAAGACACACCCCAGAAAAGTGGGACGGTGGTCGATGATGATGAAATGCACCGTATGGGAAAAGTCCAGGAGTTCAAGGTACGTAGGCCTTGGAGACGTACAGTCCAACATGGTCACTCACATGTGTCGCTAGAGAAATATGCGACCCCTGGCAGCATTAAGTTTCGCATCGGTCTTGCAAGCGACATGGGAATATCTTATCATGTAAGTATTTATTGTTTTCTTTTCCAAAGCTCACGCTCCGATCGATCTGTAACTTGTAACTCACCAATTCAGTTCGGACTACACTGGTTTGGAAGATGGTGGCCTAGCCGGCATGTTCTGGTCATATATCTGGACTTTTATTGGATTCGGATTCATCATCGCCTCCCTGGCGGAAATGGCATCAATGGCGCCCACTGATGGTGGACAGTACCATTGGGTGTCGGAGTTCTGTTCGCCCCGACACCAGAAGTTCCTGAGCTACATCACCGGTATTGTCCACTCGTTACCTATTTTGGCATATTCCAAGCTAATCTTTCCGTGACAGGCTGGATGTCGGTTTTGGCATGGCAATCAGGAACAGCCTCTGGCTCTTTTCTCACGGGTACCATCATCCAAGGATTGATCAGTGTCCGCAATCCCGATTATACCGCTCCGGGCTGGCAGGGCACACTGCTCGTGTTCTCGATGGTCCTGGTGATCTATCTTTTCAATGTGTATGCCGCAGAGCTCATGCCCATTCTAAGTAACCTCCTGATGATCCTTCATGTCCTATCCTGGGCCTCGATCTTGATTGTGCTGTGGGCTATGGCTCCCCACCAGTCTGCTGAAGCGGTCTTTGTCACAAACTGGAAGAATATCGGAGGTTTGCCCACCATGGGAGTGAGTGTGATGGTTGGCCAGATCTCTGCCATCTATGGCTGTCTTAGTAAGTCGGAGATTTTTGATTTGGAAGAAAAGTTACTAACTTATTATCCAGGTTCCGATGCGTGTGCTCACATGTCCGAAGAGATCAAGGACGCGGGTCGCAATGTGCCAAGAGCGATGTACTGGGGATACTTCTCGAATGGTATTATGGCCGCCATTCTGCTGGTCGCCTACCTGTTCGCTACTCCCTCTGTTGAAGATTCCCTGAATGACTCGAGTGGCTTCCCCTTCCTTTACGTGTTCAAGCAGATCACATCTACTGCGGGTGTCAACGCGCTTGCATCGATTATCTTGCTTCCCGTGATCTTCAGCAACATCCTGTTCAATGCAGCCACCTCTAGGCAAACCTGGGCCTTTGCCCGCGATAAAGGTCTTCCTTTCTCTGGGTGGATCTCCAAGGTCGATACCAAGCGCAAGATCCCCGTCAATGCCATCGCTCTCTCTTGCATCATTAGTTGCCTGCTTTCGCTTATCAACATTGGCTCCAGCACCGCATTCAATGCTATCATTTCCGTGAACACGGCGGCTTTGATGTTCACTTACACCTTTTCGATCTCTTGTGTCATCTACCGCAAGATCTGGTGCCCTGAGACCCTTCCTGTTCGCCGCTGGGACCTTGGCCGTTGGGGACTGGTCGTCAATATCATCGGTCTGCTCTACTGCATCTTTGCGATGTTCTGGTCATTCTGGCCAACTGAGTTGCCCGTCACAGCTGACAATTTCAACTGGAGCATTGTGATCTTTGGTGCCGTTTTTATTCTCAGCCTTGTGATGTATGCCGTGAAGGGAAAGAAGGAGTACGAGGGGCCAGTGGTGACGGTCCACCAAGACTAAAGGTCGTTGTCCAACCTGAGAAAAGTATATAGAATTTCGGATGTTAAATCATCTTCCATATTTAATTTGTACTAAGTTACCATATATGTTATCAATATAACATGCAATATTTAGAGGTGCAATTCCCCCTGGGCAATGACAACATCAACATGTAAGTGGAAAGACTTTGAAAGATTAATCAATAGATCTATTGAATGCAGCGCTAACTAGTTTCATAATCGAATTTATACTGTACATTGTAAATTTATTGGGAACATAGGAACATTCCAGTGATCACCCATTCGAGTTCCGACGCAACGGAATCTCTTCCACGGGGATATTCTCACCCGCTTCCCCACCCTCCTCAGTGGGAACATTCTTATAGGAGCGCACCTGTCGACGACGACGAAGACACTTCCGTACGCCTACCACAGCTGCGTAGACACAACCAGCGAGTATTGCCAGGACGACAAAGCCCTCTACTCCACGCAGGATCTCATATGCCTTGTAGACCGCCTTGGCCACCTCCTTCGTATCGGAGTACACGGCTTCCTGCGACTTCACATTCGTGCCGACGGAGGCTGTAGAGCTATCAGCTGCGTCGTCGGTTTCATCGGTGACATAGAGGATGGAAGGGTCGTCGGGGCTTGGCAGGGAAGTTCCGTCAAATCCGACGGCTTGCCAGTTATCCGGCGTGTTGGTTCGGTGGAGATCTGAGGTTCCCAGGACGTTTCCTTCGCTGTCAACTGCCTCTGCCGAGACCCAGTCCATGAATCCGTCCGCCAGGTACATAGTCTCGAAATCAGATTTCTCGGTGTGTCCAATGAAGACGTTCTCACCCATGTCGTAGGGACGAGCGTAGAAGTTCCATCCGGCGATATCCGTGGCTCCGTTCCAGCTGACGTGAATGATGGTCAGGACGTCCTCGTCGTTGGTGCCGTAGACGGACGACACGACATCGGGAGGGGTGTTAGGGCGGCCGACCCAGTCGAATTTGTAGGATCGGTAGCTAGAGAATCGCTCGGATGAGAACTTAGCCCACATGAGCAGGTCTCCGTTGGGGGCGTGCTCGGAGTGGTATCCCCATTGACTCCAACCGATGAAGGTATTCAGGTTTGGAAGTTGTTGAACGTTACCGCGCAGACGAGTAAGACCGCCGTCGGGTCTCTCAATGCGTTGGATCACGCGGGCTGTCATGGCGGTCTCGTCAATGTCGATATAGAGAGCGGCAGAGATAGACTCATCGGCATAACCCTCATCCGCGCCGTTGTTCATTAGCGAGATAACGTGGTGCGTGCCGTGCGATTCGATGAATTTCACATCGTGCTGCTTGTGGAAGGTGAAATCCATATTAAAGTCGCTTTCCTTTCCGCCTAGACGCCACATGATGTGCCCATCGGTGCCCGAGATCAGGTAGATGGTGTTGGTAAAACGCATAGAGATGATGTAGTCGCCAGCTTCGTTTTTGTCGACGGCGTTGATGTGTACATAGTCCGTACCAGGAGGACCCAATGCCGCACTCTTAGAGCTCAAAACGGCAGATTCTAGAACCGAAATTTGGTCCCGAGAATCCCATTCAAAGAGGACCCTGGCGCTGTCGACATCCAGCTCGACAAAACCACCAGTCTGTGCCCAGCTTTCCTCGTTGGGTCGGCCGAAATCGGCAAAGCTGATCGTTTGAGTCCGATACGTGCAGGCGAGTGCGGTCTTACCGCCATCCAGAATATTGAATTCATGCATGTTGAAGGCTTCGAGATCGTTGACCACGTCGACTTCATGTTCGATCTCATAGTTGGTGTTCAGGATCATACCGCTTCCTTTGACTTGATTGTCATGTTGTATAATGAAGGACAGATGGGGATCGTCGTCAATGTTCCAGTTCGCTTTGAAGTCGAAAACATTCCGATTGTCGTACATCGGTGATCCGGCCCAGATGAGCATCTATGTGCATGTCAGCATGAGTGCGCAAAATATCGGAGATTACGAGCAACTTAACGCCATCATTATCATAAATATATGGACCAATTTGGTACTGAGTGTACCTATGAGTCGATGCTTCAGGGTCAATTTGACCATACGGGGCCACAAACCAGTAGCCCGGCTGTTGTCGCTCTCGGTCAATATGTTCGATCTCGAATTTCAAGGCCCGCACTTCAGGGAGCTAAATAAAATGCGATTAGTCGGTAAGTGACAAACGAGATGGGAGCTTGCTCACCGTGACAAATGAGTAGAGGTCCTTATCATGTTGCGCGGCGGACCCATGTAGTAACATGAGTCCTAAAACGAGAAATAGCATGGTGAACATTAAAGGAACGACTAGAAGGAAACGCCACTCATGGTAGAGCGGAGGCCTTCAAAGCAAAGGGCAAAACTGAGCAAAGAAGGAAAAGAAGGAGAAGAAGAAGTCAAAAGGCTTGGTTGAACGGTGGAGCGGGACAGCTCCGAGTAATTCTAAGGGTCAGAAGATCGTAATTAGTGCCGAAAACCGACTTTTTAGGGAGCAAACGCGCCCTCCAAGTCGGAGATAACCAAGCATTTTCCAAGCACATGGCTCCCGATTGGACAGGACCGCGTGTCCACTCTATCGTAAGCCCCTTAGAGTGAGCCTGCATGGGTGGGATTTGACAGACCAAAGAGATCGGCAATCTGTCCACGCCAGTCTGTGGCGGAATACGCGTCTTGTGGGGCATTTCCGTCGTCGGATGTGGGGGGGCGCTTGCGTATGGATAAAAGATGCAAATAGTGGGATTGAAATGGAAGAAATCATGAGGAAAATCGAGGGTCCTGAATTGGATGAGTGCCTTGAATCCCCCTGGACATAAAGTGGCCCATGGAATGGAATATTCACTGTTGTGGTGGGGAACCTTGGGATGAAATTGACTTGTGCCAAGCATCTCCGCCGAACGGTCGAGGCACACGAGTGATTCAAATTGAAGATAAGTGGGCCAACTTGCATTGCAATTGTATTAAAAGAGCGATTGCAAAGGGGTGTACGGGACGTATTCATGTCCCGATGGATTTCAAGTGGCTTTTCTAGCTCAAAACATGTACGAAGTACGAGATCAGTCGTACTCGTAGTCACGGGGCTCGTACTCGTATGGAATCCCGACCGCAACAAATCATGCCGAGACTAATAGAGTATGAAGCAGGCAGTGATGTAGGTATATTTCCAAGGCTTAACAAATAGGTACAGTATAAATACTTCTTGATATCTTTCCGAGTCTGAATCCGACCAGTCAGATGTCCAGGCTAAGAGTCCGAGAGTGATTGCAATTCTGGCTCATGCATATAACTGGTCTTACTCTTACCGTTCTCATCCTAACTAATCCAAGTAGAATATGGTATCAGATGTAAGGGGGATTAAGGAATCAGTTAAGAACCTTTAGAAGTAATTAGAAAGTAAGGAACCTTGGAACGCGAGTCAATAGTACTAGAAATAAATCGAGGTTTAATTGACTGTCGAACACCTGGGCATCGCAGAAATATATCATCAAGCCTCTACATACTAATGCAGGACCATCTATAAGCTTGAAACTATAACCCTCGATCTACTACATCTGCATCTGATGGGAACATTACTTTATATAGCTGGATTTATTGTAAATTATTAATAAATTACTGTAGTCGCATCTAAACTAACCAGTTGACGTCGATTAAAGCCCATGTTGGAATATAGTCAAATTCAATGACTGCATCTTCATGTACAAGATTCATACATAGATGGAAATGCTCTGAATGGATACTTTGAGTAAACGTCCAAGATATTACTAGTTACTTCGTATCGATAGCTAGGTACCTTGACTAATTTCCCCAGGTCGGCGAATATTACCTCCGCTAACTTTAACCAACCCCACTCCAGTTCTCCGCACTCCCCGGTTCCTGCCTCATCCCACATTCTCTACATCTCCCCCCGCCGGTAGATCGACATTCCTCCGTGACTATCGTGCTATGGCGCCCAATGGTATAGCCCGCCGTTAACATAGACATGGACGATGAACAACCCTCCAAGCGGCGGCGACGCAGTCGTCGCGCCCCGTCAGATCGCAAGTTCGAATGCACACACGAGGGGTGTGGGAAAAGCTATTCACGCGCCGAGCATCTATACCGACACCAGTTGAACCGTATGCTATCTCTTACCCCGCTTCAAACCCAGGACTGACCGTGAGAAGACGCTCCAAAACAGATCTTTCGCTGCGACTTCCCTAACTGCTATCGATCCTTCGTGCGCCAGGACCTATGTGTCCGCCATCGCGAACGCCATACTACCCGCGGATCCCAGCTGCAGAAGCGCGACTCATTCACGGCCGACAGCCATGACGACCTGCCGAAATCCTTGATCCCCACCTCGTCCCCTTCGTCACCGTCCATGACCGCCGCAGACTATACATTTATGACTGATGGCGCGCCCAGCTCCAAGTCTCCTCCAAGCTCAAATTACCCGCTATCTACCAGCATTGAAGTCGCGGGTATCCCGGTGTCGGGCTACCCGGACCTCTCCGTGGGATTTACTCAACCCGAAAGCATGCTGGATCTCGACGCCATGTCAAATGCATATCCCATTTTTGGTGGAGAAACGTATAACCGGTCACCTTTTGCCATGGCCGATGACTTTGCGGCTTGGCTGTTCAGTGAACCACTTGCGCCGCTGGGGTACGGAATGATGCCATTGGTGCAAAATCAGTTCTATGTAAACGAGCCAGCCTACCATAACTTTTGCACCGTCATTCCCCAGCACCCAATGAGCGTAACCAGCATCCTGGATTCGGGATCGCTACCGGCTATTATATCCGAAGAAAAACGGCAGGAATTGCTTCATTTGATGGCGACGCGGTTCAACGAGGCAGCGTACTCGGCTGATACCAAACGCAAAGACGCATTGATGGACGGAGATCTGGATAGTGACCGGCATGTCTTGAGTTTGCGCATGATGCAGACATACATTGGGTCTTATTGGTACCATTTCCATTCACAACTGCCGATTCTTCATCAGCCGACCTTCGCAGCTGATCGCACACCCAATTTACTGTTATTAGCTATCATGGCTATTGGAGCAGCTACTTTGGATAAGATCCATGGACAGGCGGCTACTGAGACAGCCGCTGAACTAGCTAGCTTTATTGCATGGCATCTACGCTGGGAAATATTTATGGATGCGGATTTCCGACCGCCAGCACGACTATGGGTCTTCCAGTCTTTGCTACTGCTGGAGGTCTATGAGAAGGGATTTTCGACCCGAGCACTGCATGAGCGCGCCCATATCCACCATGACACCACATTGACCCTGATGCGGCGAGGGAGCTCCCTAATTGGACGGTCGTCGTTTGATACCCCCGAATCCAAAGAGGAGGATGAGTCGTGGGCACATTGGATCAAGGCCGAAGCGACTCGGCGAGTCGCCTTTGCTGCATTTGTGTTAGATTCAACCCACGCCACGATGTTCGGACACTCAGCCAAGATGGTAGCACATGAGCTACGGCTGCCATTACCGTGCGATGAGGCCTTGTGGGCTGCGACCAGCGCCGCGGAGGTCGCGCGTGTGCAATCGAGTCTACAATCACACGGCGTGCGGCCTGTCATGTTCCTCGACGGGCTGAAACGTACCCTGAACGGTCAGCCCGTCAGAACAAACGTGTTCGGTCGGAGTATCTTAATAGCGGGGTTACTGAGCGTGAGTTGGCATCTGAACCAGCGAGATCTGCAGGTTAGCTCGCTTGGAGTCGGGCAGACTCTCGGTGGTCGTGACAAGTGGCGCACTGCGCTCCTCCGCGCATTCGATAACTGGCGTCGAGACTTTGACGAGGCGTTAGGACCGTCCCCGTCATCCGAGTCCGAGTCTCGCGATGTCCTTCATGGTCTGGCTCACATGGCATCTCATGTGGATATCGTAGATCTCCAGATCTTTGCTGGCGCCGATCGGCTGATGGGTCGGTCCATCACGGCACGAGACTATAGTACTGCGCTCGAGAAGACCGGTCGCTGGGCGACTAAAGCTTCAGCCCGTGATGCCACCTTTTATGCCCTGAAATTCCTATCAACTTGCTTTGTGGAACAGGCGTCAGGGGAGTATGTCGCCCGCGACGACTACCTTCTGAACCGGCCCTGGGTTATGTACTTTGCCGCGTTGGTGGTGTGGTGTTACGGGTTTGCCTTGGATGGCCCCTTACGACCACCCCCCACACTGGCAACGTCTATCGAACGAAGACAAGACATGCAATTATTCCTGCAGCGCGTTGGTGGGGTGCGTGAACCGAACGAGCTGGAGGGGATGAAAGGGCGGAATGCGTGTTTGGGTCTGTTGATGGTACTACGCGACTCGTTCGCGACTTCACGATGGGAATTGTTAGGTGAAGCGGCGCGGCTGCTGGACAGCTGCATTGCGAAACTACAGTCATAAACGTAGTACTTAATTATTCAATGTATATTTCAAGGTCCAAGGTTCCCACCCTAGATCTCTAGTGCAATATGATCTCACCTTAATCTGGCTTGTTGCCCGTTGCCGCAACAACCACCGCCGATCCACTCTCCCAGATTCCCACTTCTCATTCCTCTGCTCCTCTCTCTGTTTCCCCTTACAATTTGACCTCCTTCAAAGCAATACAATTCCAAAATGGTGCGTACCAAAGGGATGTTGACGAATTGCCTCTTCCGTGTGATCCGAGTCCCGATTGACTTTCCGCCCCCTCATCCCTGGATCACCTCCCCAATCCCACATTCACCGTCATAACAACATCCACCACTCCACATATGCACAACACAAGATACACTATTTCGATTCATCATGGCTAATAAACACGATCAGGCCTCCACAAACTACAAGGAAGCGTTCTCCCTCTTCGACCGCCGCGGTACCGGCCGTGTCGCTGGTGAACTGCTGGGCGACCTTCTCCGCGCTTGCGGACAGAATCCCACTCTCGCTGAGATCGGTGATCTCGAGAAGTCCGTTGGACCTGATTGTACGTGGAAAGCGATGCCGTAATAGATGGACACCAACTAACGATGATAACAGTCGACTTCGATTCCTTCCTTAAGGTCCTTAACCGCCCAGGTGGTTTCCGTGAGCCCGGCGAGCCAGAGGAATACTGCCGCGGATTCCAGGTGTTCGATAAAGACATGACGGGCTTCATTGGTGTGGGACAGCTGCGCTACAGTACGTGATCATTGCAAACAAGCCCAACCGCTGCATTAGACAGTCGCTAACACTATAATCAGTCCTCACCAACCTCGGCGAGAAGATGTCCGATGACGAAGTCGATGAGCTCCTTAAGGCTGTCGATACTAGCTCTGGCGAGATCAATTACACTGATCTCGTGCGCACCATTTTGGCCAACTAGGTCACCCGATACCCCTGCAATCGATGCAACTTTGAATTTCTGTTTATGATGCGCACACGTTTACGGTTATGGAACATGTCTTGTCTTGGCGGAATCGGGCTTTACACTTCTTCTTTTTAAATGCTGTCTATTTTTCTTTGGTTGAGCCCCTACACTATCCACGGTTTTCGGCGTGAAAGGGATACTTGTATTACAATCCAGTTTGAATGGATGTCTATATTACTAAATGTATTCAATGATCCTAATCATACCATGAAAAGTGATTAGTTACCTAGTAGAATCTAGGCTTCATTATTCCATCCTCTCCACTCTGCGTCATCGCTATTCCCTCCCATCTTGTCCGTCTCAACAATAGCCCCGGGAAGAATATAAACAGCCCGCCTCTTCTCTTCGACACTCTCATCGCCATCAACAACCTGAGTCTTCTCCTCTCCATAATGCACACTGTCGAGATAATACCCCATCACAACCTTACACCGCCCACACCGCAGAAGAATCCTCTTCTCAATTCCATCTTCGCGTCTGATAAGTGTAGCTCGTCGATCAGGTATAGTAGTAGAAAGAAGCAGAGTCGCATGTTTCGTCCTTGCGCCTTGCGCTTCGCCCATCTCTAAATCCTCTTCATTTGTCCGGTCTTCCAGTGGGACAATTATCGCTTTATCCTTTGCTTCGCCGCCGCGACGGGGGAGGGTTGATATGTCTCGTGTTGTCGCGAGCAGAAGATGATTGCAGAATGCGCAGTGTTGTGTTCGGATCTGGAGGCGGGGTTCGGAAGATGTCATTGTGTTTTCTTCGACGCTCCGCGAGGAGAGTATTGTATTCGATCGGTTTTGGACGTGTGCATATGCGTGTGGCGGGTGGTATGCAAGCTTGCTTTTGCTGATTTCCGACGTGGCTATATGTAGTGATTGAGACGGTCTGGGGAATCTGAGTGGTAATGTCAGATTTAATGGCTCGCAAAGATCGCATTCAAAGCCATCATTCAAGAACTTACGGCCGGAAAAAACAAGATGAATTGGATCGAATTGAAGTTGAGCTTGCGGAGCTGAAAGTTGGAGATGTGGATTTGAAGGCGGTGGGCTTATCGATATCAGCCCACTGTCCAAGCTACAGATAACTGATATCTCGAATCTACCGATCACAATACAAGACAACAAGGTAAAATATCTGATGGACAGGAGGAACCAAGATTTGTATTTGTATATATCTATCACTAGCTCATTACGCCAGACCAAGCTCCTTGTAAAACGCAGTAGTCTGCGGCTCACGACCCAAGAACTCGGTCAGCGTCTTCATCTCGTCCTGGCTGCCACCCTTCTCTAGCACCTGGTACCGGTAGCGGCGGCCAGCAGCCTTGTTCATGGGGTCATCCTTGAAGACCGTGTAGAACATGTCAGTGGAGTACACTTGGGAACTGTATGGAGTCAGTATGAATAATCATCAAAAGGTAGGATTGGGCGTACCTCAAGTATCCGTAGTATCCAGCATCATAACCACCAATCAAGTGACCGAATGTCGCCTCGCCGTGACCCCACTCCTGACCACCACTTAGTGCCTCCATGCCGTCCATCTGGGTAATCTCCTGGCGGAGACGGTTGTAAGTCGCGGAAATGGGCAGGGCTTCGATCTCGGCGTGACTTTTAGGTTCATGCACGGTCATATCAAAGATACCGAAGTGGAGCTGGCGCAGTTGGAATAAGGCGTCGTTGACGTGCTTAGTGCGGATAAGGTTGGCAATCACATCGTCAGGGATGCGCTCCGAAGGCGGGGCAGTGGCTGTCTTGCCGCCGCTACGCGCTTGTTGAGCTTCCTGCCATCCGGCGAGGTACTCGGGCGATAGGGTGGAGTAGTGTCGGCTCAGCGAGCGCAGCTGTGAGGGAGTCCAGCACCAGTTTTCAAGCATTTGGCTAGGCGCCTCAACGAAGTCCCGCACGGTGCTGGTGCCGTGGAAGCGAGAGTAAGTGGTACGGGATACCAAGTCGTGAATACCGTGGCCCAGCTCATGGAAGAGGGTCACAACCTCGTCGTGCTTGAGCAGACTGGGCTTCTTAGGGCCAGGCTTGGTGAAGTTGCACACCAGGGCGGTGGCGGGGAAGCGTCGGTTACCCTCGGCATCAATGAAACCCTAAGAGAATCGATAGTTAGTTCCTTGCTGTTTTGAAGCTCTTGCTGTACATACCGGCTGGAGGTTAAAGTTGGCGGCATGGCCATACTTGCCCTCACGTGGGAACAAATCCAGATACAAGTAGCCGACAAAGCCAGAACCCTCACCCTCGTCATTCCACACGCTAAAGACCTGCACATCCTCATGCCAGACAATGTCATCAGCCTGGCCGGTGGGGGCTAAGGCCGCACGGTCCTCGCCGACAATCTCGACGAATTCCAATCCAAACAGCTCCTCAAAGATCTTCAGCATGCCCTGGATGGTGGTTTGCAACGGGAAGTACTCGGCAATAAGCTGGTGATCCAGTTGGAAGTCCCGTTCGAGCATCAGTCGGTCATAGTATCGGTGATCCCACAAGTAGTAGCGGTCATCAGAGTTGGGGTCCAACTCCTTCTTCAACTTCATCAAGGTCTGGATCTCCTGCTTACCACCGTCAGTCAGCCGGGCGCGCAGATCGCCCAGGAATGTGTCAACGGTCTCCGGTGTCTTGGCCATCTTGTCCTCAATGCGGAAGGCGGCGTGGTTGGGGTAGCCCAGAAGACGGGCAGCCTCATCACGCAGCACAATAGCTTCGCGGAATAGCGGGACGTTTTGGTTGCACTTGTTCTCGTTGGCAACCATGACCTGCTTACGGACCTCCGAGTTTTTGGCGTACTTCATGGTCGGGAACAGATCCGGGTACTTAAAGGTCAACCAGAGCTTGCCGGCGTTCTCACCCTCGCCGCGCTTTAGGCCGGAGGTCACGTCCTCCGGCACACCATCAAGCTCCTCCGGGGTGAACCAGATACCACCGTTCTCCTCGTTCAGGTTCTTCTGGAACTCAATGCTCAACTGACTCAGACGCTTCTTGATCTCCTTGAATCGTGCTCGCTGGGGCCCGGCGGGCAGACCCAGTCCATTTCGCACGAAGTCCTTGTGTGCCTTCTCTAACAGACGGCGTGATTCAGGATCGAGATCCTCGTTCTTATTCAGAGCAGCATCCACCAGCTTAAAAACATCCTCTCGCATCACGGCCTCGATGAAGAACTCATCCATGAGCTCTTCCGCCTTGGAGGAAGCATCCCGGAGCTTCTGATCGGTTGATACGGCCTGATAAAAGCCCAGGATGTGTGCCTCCAACGCCATGACATTCTCATCTTGAGCAAGCGGACGCAGCACGTTGGCAAACGTGGCGTCATCGGGCTTGATGTCGCCAACAAGCTTGTCTTGAATGGTTCGGGATGTGTTCAGCAGTCGCTCAGCATCGGCGACAACGGACTGCGGGGTAGCCGTGAAGGTCGGCGGGGCCTGTGGTGGATGCCGGAGGTGAGCGGGGGCCATATTGGAGGTTGTCAAATATCGAATAGGTGTAGACCGTGTACGCAAATGACCCAGCACGGAAGTGAGGCGGGCGGCGGGGAGACGGAGGAGGGGCGCCACGATGACAGCGGCAAGAATGATGAGGAGGTGGCGGGTGAGAGGAATGGCGGAAAGTAGAAGAAAGATGCGGTGTGTGTTTCAGAATTAAGCTGCAGCTGTGATGCAACCAAGTTCGGGATCGAGGCCTACGGAGTACACAACAGATAACAGATATGGGTCAGGTGATGACATCCTCCGGAGTCTCTACACAGTTCCCCGCTTGTTGAATCGACCCTGATTTGGTACTAGGTCGATTATAGATTTACATGAAGACAAACATACGGACTACAAGAACTTGAGTTATTTGCAGGAATGGAATCAGATCTGATATAAAAGATGGTCGTTTCTAGTTCATGACAAATTATCTATGTGAAAGTCGCTTTTCTGATACACAATAAAAGAGGGAAATAACGCCAAAAGAACACCAGCCCACCCACAATGCAAGTCACGTCATCTCAGTCAAAGCACATTTAAGCAGCATCAGCAGTGGGGACCGGCTCAGGGATCTTAGTCACCTGCATACCAGCCCGAATAATGCGCTGGCCAGACTCGTCACGCACGTACTCGGTGTTCTCCTTGTGGGAGCGCTTCCAGATCTCCACCTCACAGCCACCGCGGATGACACCAACACGCATAGTAGAGAGCAGATTGTGGGCACCGTTGGAGTGGTAGTAGATACCACCGTTGAACATGGCAGTGGCATCCTTGCCAATACCGGAGCCAATCATGGCCTTGCCACCGGGGTGGTCCTTGATGAAATCGGTCACGTCGTGGACAACACCAGCGACGGCAATCAGACCGCGGCCGCTCTTGGCCTGCTCGACATATTCGTCCCACTCCATCACGGGCAGCTGCTCCAGAGGAATGCCCCAGTCCAGCTTGGCGCGCTTCTGATCAATCTTCTTCTGCAGCTGCTGCACACGACCCTTCTCGATCTCGTTGGCACGGAACTGCTTCAAGTCGTAGGCGAGACCCATTTGCTTCCAGGTCCAGATGGTCCACTTGGTGGGGTCATACTGGTGCCACTCGATAGCGTTGCGGTAGTCCGAAGGGAACTCGTGGTGGAAGTTGTGGTATCCCTCACCGAGAGTAACCAGGGCGGTAATGACGTGATCACGGGGTGAGTTGCGGTCGTCGAAGGGCTGGTCACCGAGCCAGTGAGCCAGGGAGTTGACGCAGAAAGTGGCCTGCTGGACGAAGAAGATACGCAGGATACCAGCGTAGACGAAACCGCCGAACCAGTCACCCCAGCCGAGGCCAGCAACAAGCATGGGAACGATGAGACCCATGCCGAAGACGACCTTGAGGTAGTGACGGTGCTGCCAGATAACGACCGGGTCCTCATTGAGATCGGTGATGTCGGTACGGCCGATACGCTTAGGGTTCTGCTTCATAACCATCCAGCCAAGGTGGGAGTACCAGAAGCCCTTGCGAACGGAGTAAGGATCCTTTTCGGTGTCGGTGTAACGGTGGTGAGCACGGTGACCGCGAGCCCACCAGCGGATAGAGCCCTCAACGGCACCACCGCCAACGAGAGCGAGCCAAATGCGGAGGGGAAGAGTGGCCGAGTACGAGCAGTGAGCCCAGAGACGATGATATCCTGGGACAAGTTAGATCTAAATCGCCCCCAAAGAAGACATAGAACACTGGAAACTTACCTGCGGTGATACCTAGACCGGTGAAGAAGTAGTAAATAACGGCCCAGATGGCAGTCTTAAGCTGCAACGGCACCCAAAGAGACTGAACACAGCCATACATGGGGATACCGAGAATGAGGAAGACATTGAGCCAGTTGACATGCTTGTACCAGTTGGCACGGGTCATCTGGGTGTCAGCAACGTGCACCTTCTTGGTGTCTGCCGGCCGGGGGCGGGAAGCCTCAGCCTTGGTCGACATGATGATGGTGATGTGAAGGTGACCAAAGAGTTTGAAAGGAAAAAGACTGGGATGAGGGCGCGGGCAAGAGCTTTTTTTATATGGGGAGGGCCCACTTAGGACCAACGTTGGGGGGCGTCGAAGGGTTTGATCGCCAACGAATATGGGGGGAGCTCAGCACCCAAGCGAATGAAACGAAAAGGCCACTGAATCACAAGATCCCGAGGTAGAGAAACCGAGAGAAAAGAAGGAAGATCAATTCTCTTATTTCAGTTTACCCTGATTGTGAGTGGCGAGATCAATGTTTTCCCGAACAATGTTGGGTCCCGCCCCAACGCTTTGTTGCCTGAGGCATGGAACCATTACTCCATGCGGAAGCTCCGGGAAGATTAGGAAATTTCCTGCTTTAGTAACTCTCTGATTTGCTGGCCCAGAGTGGGATGGCATGGTGTTGTTGGACCTCTATATTAATGCTCCTTGACCAATATCCATGGAATCATACGTTCTACAAGGTGCAACCACGTTGTCTCTGTACTAGTTCGTAGACCCGCGAACTGCATTGTAGGGAAAATAAGGTGCAGGGCCTGGGCCTAGACACGTGATCCCCAACATAGGCACCAGGGGGATCTCCATTCTCTATACGTAAGAGTAAGGGTCAATCCCTGTGTTCAAAGAGCAAGACACATTACCCTCTATCCAATTGACTCAAAGTGACTGATTTTCCACTGGATCTGCACTGGAATTCACTGCCCTCCTTGAAATCCAAGGTTATTCGGCCCCTGCGCCACCAACGCCTTACGGTGGCAAACCCGATGAAGACTGCTCCGCACTGCAGTAGGCCGGTGGCATCACGTGATAACACGTGAACAATGCTTTAAGCTTTGGGTCCACAGTCCCAACTAGTCCCACTTCGGTCATTTACAAGTAGTATAGAAACTCAAAAGCATGAAGTGACACAGAAATAACTTGTTTCCATACTTGCTTCTATCAATTTCCAAAGAAGGCCGAAGAGTGTTGACGAATTTCCTATACGTCATTTTCTTGTTGGCCGACCGCCAAGGAGCCACCAGGTGCCGAGGATAACAGCTGCATAGGGCTGGTGTAAACCCTATTTAGGTCTATGACATCGACGAGGCTTAGGTCTCGAGGTTCTCGCGAGTTTTATCAACCATAATCTATAGGCCAAGATGCTCGCAGATAAGCTTGAATGGGTCTAGATTCCTTATCAGGCCTTCCATAACCCAGCTTGAGTCACTTGGGCCCAAAGACATGGTGACACTGACACGCTGATAAGGAACATTAGTATGTATGAGCTGAGACTAAGCGGTCTGGTACCCACCCTCCCCCGCAGGCCCACGCCTGTAGACCAGATATTCTGGCCTTCTTGTGACTTACTCGTCTGCACAATTGGGGAGGTACCTAACTTAGGGAAGTTGAAGCAGCAAGGAAGCCCCATCTTCAAACAGAAGTCTCTGGGAAATATTTTAGAAGGCTCTGATAACGAACAATCCGGATGGGAAGGATTTTTCCCAGGACGAGGAGTCATCGCCTATGTGCAGAGACTCCACCTTTGCGGGCTGAATCAAGACTACATCACCTTCAACTTCAACATCTTGTCACGTTCGCCGTAGGCATAATTCATTTTCCTCTTCTGTGCCCAATACAATGTTGATGTAGATATATTAATCAGCGGATTACCTGATTAGACCAAGCCGGTCGCATGAACTTACCCGGTGACCATGTGCAGATGAGTGTCCCCGGTGGGGGCATATTATCTAATGACATTCTCTTCTAGTTCTTGGGAAGATCAGTGCACCCATTGCTCGATGGTAGGTGATTCCAACCGAGCTTCGTACCTTGCCTCGTAGGCCTTAACACACACCAAGCTTAGATTTTCACCTCATATATGTAGTAGTCGTGCTGGCTGATACTTGGCTATGCAACGCTAACTTCAAGCGGTGAAGCCAATGTATTTCCCACATGACGGAGCGGGCCGTACCAGAATGTTGATCTGGGTTAGAGCGTATATGCACAAGCTCACTAAACGTGGAGATGGCGTTATTATGTGGCATGGGTTCGTTCAGTAGATGCCGAAAAGGTCCGCGCATATTCTCGGGAATCTTTGAGGTACATTTGACAGGAACTGGGCCTTCCGCTAAGTGACAGCAAAAATAACACTAACTGTATCGACAAACATCAAATTATGATTGGAGAGATACACCCGACTCTGGCCCTATTTGGCGAAAATAGTCCCAAGTTGCTTCGAGGCACTGACAGGGCCTAACGAGACCGCTTTTACGACGAAATGGTGAAATATATTGAGGGTATCGAGGTTGAACCTATATCCCGCTCAAGGCGCATTATCTCTTCTATAGGAAAATATATTCTTACAAGTTTTGGATCTGTTGCTTGCCGCCGCTCCCGCGTTTCTTATCGAGCCAGTATCCATTTCCTCAATTCATGAGATTGCACTAATCTTTTTGGATGCATGGCCAAGTTTAGGCTCCCAGAAAAGTTGATAGTGCAGCCCTGCAATCGCTGTGGGACGAGTCTTCCAACATGAGCTGGGGTTTCAATGATTGATTCTGTTTAAAAAGAGATGCTCAGAGAGCCTTATCCAACATAGCTCCATACATTAATCAGTCACACAGGCGGAAGGAGCTGTTTTGAATAGTATCACTTTGTTATAATGGAGTGATTGACACTGGCCACCAAGCCTTGACAAGGCGAGACATGAATTTATGGAGATCGTAACAGAAACACTGAAAGGGCTTGAGGCTGTGGCTTGGTACTTGCAAAAGACGAATGGTCAAGAAGCAGAGCTGAGTAGTCGCGTTGCGTCTTTCAATATTGTTGTCAACACTTTACTACTGCTGAAGTGACTTGTTTTATTAGACATCTCGGTATGGCATGATAGAGTGTTCAGAGGATGATTTTGTGAATTTTGTTCTTCAGTCTGGAGCTAATAGTGGCCCCACTTTAGAAGTGAGACTGGATGAGACTATCCGTATTTGGTTATTGTATGAGCCACTAATCAACGCACTTGGTTCCTCGCCGCCAATTTTTCATAACTACAAGACAAACTATACGCTAGTCTCAATACAGGAGCCTCTCGTATGTGACACGTGGCTTGGCTTCGAGACCTATACCCGTCATGATATCGAGATAGATGTAATTATAACTCACAATAAAAAACAATATTATCCCGAAAGATGCATTCAGACTGCAAAAACAACCCAAGCCAGAAAACGAGGTCTTGAAAGGTCGAAGGTAGAGACCAACGGGAGTTTCTCGGATCCATATGAACGCCTCGTGGCTCCGCCCCAGGGTCTTCTTGCTCAAGGAAACGATGGAGATTTTGTCAATGGGTAATCCAAATCTACAATAATAATAGGGCACCTTCTTTGAACAGGGCTAGCTAAGTTAGTTCTGAGAAACCTGATGAGTGTCAAGACTTTAACGGAACACTGGAAGGATATTTCTTCCCCAGATAATTACCACTGGCACCATGGCGAAGCAACTGCGCCAGTTTGGCAATGCTTTATGTTATTCATTGCAGAACAGAGTTTTGTAGTTCCCATGTTGTTTGTTGTTAGTAAGCGTCGGGTGTTAATGCGCCAAGAACCGCAGTGCAATCCTGAAGATTCGATTTCCTTATTCGAATTGTCACTCTTTGAGCTTTCACGCGGGCCTAATCATAATTAGGCCTAGCGGAAAAGTTAAAGAGGTAGAAACCCCACAACTTGGTGGCTTAAAGGCCACGCACAGTCGCCACCTTGTCTATGGCTACATAATTCCTTGACTCATAATTTGAGGTATACACAAGCATCAAGTATTTGTTTGAAGTTGTGAGTTCTGATCCGTGGGTAGACCTTAGAATTGTAAGCAATAAAGTGAATATAGAGAGTTGTCTGTAAGTGCTCCCCGTGGCAATAACCCAGGTAAGCTGACTACAAAAGTACGAAGGCACACTGTGAATAGCTTCATCAAACCCTCAGGAATCAGCCACAGTTCTTCCATCACCACAGCCATCGGAGTTGATCGAAAATGGACTAAATTACCGGACTCAGTTTCCCCATGACCAGTATATAAATAAAAATGCGTAAATAAGAGGCCTTTTGCATGACATGTCTCTAATTTTCTTGAAATTTCTTCAACCCTATTCTTCAACTAGACACTTCGGGATTTCCGAGTTTTGCCTCTTTAATCTCGCTTCGAGGCAGCAAAGCAAGGCTAGAAACCTGGAATGCATCAATCGCAGAAGATTAGATATCTTTGTACTTTGAGTTCTCATCCCTGGTCAACTCATATACCACAGCTCTGACATCCTAGGTCATATTGATAAGGCATCGGCGCCTTCCATGATCCACGGGGGGCTCCGTCAGATGGTTTGGAGAGCAGAGATAAAACCCCAGATATCACGATAACCGACTGTCGAATAATTCTCGGGGGACCCGTGTTTACACGTGCCCGATGGCTCCCGGGCCTATCACAGGGTGGCGAAAGGCCGTAGAACGAGGGTTAGACCCACTCGACACGCACGGAATGGGGTGACAGCCATGTAGAAAGGCAACGAGGACGAACCGTAAATCCAATAGCGGCTAAAGACATATTCGGTTCCTTATCTCGAGACTTCGGAATCCAGTCTGGGCAACTGGAAGTTGATTGGTTGAAGAGGGAGGCAAACAAGCCCCACCCAGATAAGAGTGCAAGTGGGCTCTGGTAGCCGAACGGAGTTTAGTGGACCAGGCACCATTACAGTAGATTTACTCGATCCTCTTGCCTAATGATAGAGAATTAAATCTTATCTGCCGTTCCCCACACAGACCGCTAACGACATTGAGACCGGGGTTGGATTTTTTTTTTAGTGATTGCATGAATCATGAATCTAGACATGAAATCCTATATAGTGTGGGACATCCCCAGGTTGATGTGGACTCCAGTAAACACATCCACTTTCCCATCATGGACGGCCCCGATCAGATTGGTCCGGATCTCTCGCCCAAGCGCACCTACAGCGACAAACTACGAGGCTTCGTGAGAGCTTTTACTACTCGGTATGCTCATCGCCAATTCTACTTCAGATCATCCAATTGACAATTATTTTAGCGATGGTCTCATCGGCGACTACGACTATGCCCACCTATTTACACCAAAGCTACCCTTCACGAAGCAAGCTCGGAAATCCGCTCCGTTTTTCGGCCTGAATGATCGTGTCCCCGTCGTTCTCGCTTTGATTCTCGGATTACAACATGCGCTCGCTATGTTGGCTGGTGGTGAGTACCATCGCAGAATAATGGGTTAAAATATCCGCTGATCGAAAATAGTCATTTCGCCACCAATCATGCTCGGTGGTACCTCCGGTGTCAACTTTGGCACAGAGGATTACCAGTACCTCGTCTCCACATCTTTGATTGTATCAGGTCTTCTCAGCGCCATCCAGATGACCCGATTCCATATCTATGGCACAAAATACTACATTGGAACTGGATTGTTATCCGTTGTCGGTATGTGGTCGCTTGAATATACCCCCGCGATACAGGAACTCCACATACTAACTGTAGCCTCCAGGTACATCCTTTGCCACAATTACCGTCGCTGAAGGCGCCTTCACCCAAATGTACGAAACAGGCTACTGTCCTACCTCCGCGGACGGAACCAAACTTCCCTGCCACAAGGGCTACGGCGCTCTCCTCGGAACATCCTGTCTATGTGCCCTTCTCGAAATCGGCCTCTCGTTCATGAGCAGTCGCCTCCTGGCTCGCATCTTCCCCCACTCGTCACCGGCCCAACTGTCCTTCTGATCGGTGCCTCCCTGATTCAATCCGCTATGGAAGACTGGGGTGGTGGTTCCGGCTGTGGACCGTCCCCTCGCAGCATGTGTCCCAGTGCCGATGCCCCGCACGCATTACTGTGGGGTAGTCCAGAATTTATTGGTCTAGGATTCTTAGTCTTCGTAACCATCATTCTATGCGAACGGTTCGGACCTCCCATCCTGAAGTCCTGTGCCGTCATTGTTGGTTTGTTGGTTGGTTCGATCGTCGCTGCTGCATGCAACTACTTTGAGTCCTCGGGTATCGCTGAGGCGCCCGTTATCTCATTCGCCTGGGTCCATACCTTCCCGCTATCGGTTTACCCCCCCGCTCATCCTGCCGCTGCTGGCTTTGTACGTCGTTATCATGATGGAGTCGATCGGTGATATTACCGCCACCTGCGATGTATCCCGCTTGCAAGTCGAGGGCGAGATGTTTGATTCCCGGATCCAGGGTGGTGTTCTCGGAAACGGAATTACCTGTGTTCTTGCTGGATTGATGACCATTTCCCCGATGTCCGTCTTCGCCCAGAACAACGGTGTCATCGCCCTTACCAAGTGCGCCAACCGCACCGCCGGTTTCTGCTGTTGCTTCTTCCTGGTTGTCATGGGTCTGTTCGCCAAGTTCGCCGCTGCCCTCGTGTCCATCCCCAGCCCCGTCCTCGGTGGTATGACGACTTTCCTGTTCAGCAGTGTCGCTATCTCGGGTATCCGCATTATTTCCCAGATCGACTTTACCCGTCGCAACCGTTTTATCCTGACTGCTAGCTTTGCGCTCGGAATGGGTATCACGCTTGTTCCTTCGTGGTGGAGTTACTTCTTTACCTACTCGGGTAATAACCATGCTTTGGAAGGTCTGCTGAATGCCGTCGACTTGGTGATGACCAATGGATTCGCAGTCACTGCTATCTTGGGTGTTATTCTGAACCTGATACTTCCCGATGAGCCGGATGAGGTTCCTGTTTTGGAGTCGGAGGATGAGGTTGTTGAGCAGGCTGAACCTACCGTGACAACTTCTGGCAAGTTGGAGTCTACTGCATAATTTGGGATTTTAATTGCTTAGCGTTTTGTATTTGTATATAGCCTTTCATGACCCTACCTAGCTAGTAGGTAGTATTTAGCACTTTGCATTGATGGAATCAACTGGAATTGATGGTCGAAAATCTCTTCAACCCTCGAACATTAGTGCAAAAACATAGTACATTGCCATATGGTTTAACGCGCGTGGCGGCAGTTGGTCTAATCGCCTGACTACCCTGGGATAATGTCGTAGTGTGTTGGCAAAACTGTGAAACTATGATACAGGATGCTATATACGGAAGAAAGCTTTTAGATCGAAATCAAGTTGACAGTGGCGAAGACCCAAAAAGAAATCGCAGATAATTGCACGCACACATCACGGCGCGCCGCACGCGACTTTATTTGGACCCACTTGACCCACACAACTCGACTACACCTCTTGATATTCGTGACAAGCGTGGATTCAAGATTGATGATCGATCACAATATGTTATAGTCTTTAATCTCAGTTGATTGGGTCCTTTCATCATGAGCGGTACTGTCGACCTGTTCGGCGCCGACGGCCAAGATACGCGTACGTTGACTCACAAGGTGCAGGAAACCATACTGATCCTTTGATAGAGCCTGTCATTTCAATATCAGCCTCACAGTCTCTTAATGCATCCGAGTTCTCCCGGGAGCCTATTCCGACGGGCCTGGCGCGTCTTGATCAGGCGCTGGATAGCGCGTCGGTAGACCCGGGCCGACCTGGCGGGATCCTGCGTGGACAAGTGACGGAGGTATTTGGGCCACCAGGCGTGGGAAAAACTGCATTAGCGTGAGAATTCACCCAATCTCTCCATTAGCACATGGGATATTGACTCCATATAGAATGAGTATTGCATCAAATGCACTCCGTGAAGGTGGAAAAGTCGTCTGGATTGGTATGCTATACGCCTTCCACCCATGTACACCCTGGATCCAGTCTAACAATATCAGACACGAGCTCCCCAATCCCACTCCCCAGACTTGAAGCCCTGACCCAAATTCCCTTAAAAAACCTAATCTACCTCCGCACTCCAACTCTCCCCCATCTCCTGTCCCTCCTAATCCATCCACCTAAAGATTTCCCACCCCAAGAAACCTCTCTTCTAATAGTCGACTCTGTCTCCTCATTAATCCCCTCTTATTTCCCCCACGCAGCAGAGCTGAAAGAACGTCAAGCACAAGGCAAAATCACCGACAAGGCACAACTACATTGGCTTCTTAATCGGAAGTGGAATGTTTCATCCGATTTAGCGGTCCACCTGGCCAGGTTAGCGAGTCGGGGTATTGCTGTGCTAGCCATCAATCAGGCACATACGAAGATCAAAGGTCAACTGCGTGCAACGTTACATCCTATTCTTGCAGGCGGGGGTTGGGAACAAAATGTTATGACGCGTATTGCTATGTATCGAGATTTACCCGACAAGCGATTTATGGAGATCACCAAGAGGGGTGGAAAGATTTTCCCTGTTAGGATCGGGGAGTTGATTATTCCATTCCGGATCGAAGAGGTTAGTATATTCGCTACCATGACTTTTGCTTCGTTATCTAATAGGTTTAGGATGGTCTTCGTGAATGGATTGATGTGGCTGAGCGGAGGTTTTTGGGCTTGCACCCACCATTACCATTACAGCAGACTCAGCCTACGCCATGTCGGAAGCGGAAAGCATCTAATGAGGTTGCTGATAGTCAGGATGAGGACTCGGAGGACGGATTTGACTGGAACGATGAGTCTTTAGTTGGTGCTAAGAGTGCCGAAGAATGATTCGTGATACCTCGGATTCTCGTTATTCATTACATGGCCATGAACCCGGTCTCCGTGATTGCCTCGATTCGACAAAATCCCTCGTCTCAACGACCTCCCCGTCCGGCGAAGCAATAACACCCTTCGGCTCGGGCTCAGATTCCGGCTCAGGATCAGTCTGCTCAGCACGACTCGAAGACTCGGGCAGATGGGGATAAGAACAAAGAGGCAGTGTATCAGCGATAGCAACCGAAATAGGATGCCTCGATCCCTGAATTATATCAACCAACCGACCCAGCACGGCGAACTCCAACTTCAGCTTGATGGAGTATATAAACCCCTTCAACACGATCTGGACGGCATATTGATTCGCATATTCCAAACTCAACAACAACAAGTCCATTGCCATGATAGTACAATTTATCCCGATAACATGGTACATGATCGTCCGCGAGTTGGAACGACTGGTCGCATCCGCACCAAGACGAAGTAGTTTGACTGTATGGATGACGTAGAGCGTAGATATAAGACTCTCCTGGATCGTGAATCCGGTCAACTGGACCTTCTCCATAACATTGTATCCCCATACCCAGGCCAGGCTACCCGTATGGATGATATTAGCTCCATACGTCAGGATGGTAGTGGGGACTTGCAAGAGGAAGAAGTTAAGCACAATCATTCGTAAGACCCAGGTCAAAATCTTCTCATCCCGGAGGACGAGGTGGAGTCGTGAATATAGTACCACTGATTGGCCGGTCACCATTGTCCACCACCCAATTGTGAGGACAGTAACGGATAGCACGGAGTCGGCTCGTGTGAAGAATTTCATCATAAATCCAATCGTGTATGGTACCACGCCAAGACAGCCTGATGTCAATAACGACCAGAAATATAGACCGCGCCAACGGCGGAAGGTTGCTGTCACTAGGACGACTAGCTCGGCGATGTTGTAGCATGATAATGCGATGAAGGTGACGAGAACCATTTGTAGAACATTTCCTTCTGCTGCGAGGGCTCCCGATATTCCATCTAGTAGATCCTGGGGGAGTGTCGACATGGTTGTGAGCACTTTGTATAGTAGCGATTCATTCGGGGAGGAATACTGCAGAGCGAGTAGACTCTGTAGAGCCTTTCACCCGGTCTGGTATGCCCACATCCTCCAGACTGGGAATAGTATAAGGGGAATCGTAGAGGAGATAGAGGGGAATCGAAAGAAAGAAAGGGAAAAACAGACGGGTGGTACAAGCAGATACAAATGCAACAAAATGCAGAACAGTAGATTCTAGACCTGCAGACCCAGGGGCAAATATACAATCAAATACTTTTTCAATAGCGCGGTATGTGGCTAAGGACAAGAAAATTAGCGAGTCAGAATCTAGTCTAGCCAAACCCGGGGTAACGGGAGATCCAGGACATCGTTCATAGCGCCGAATTTGAAACTAAGAACCAGCGGGCAGGATTGTAACTTTGTCGGGTCTTTCCCGGATTCCTCCTTTTAGTCAATGACAGGGATGGCACAGACCTTTGTACCCGGGAAGTTCATGCGGTATACGTAGCACTTCACGCGACAGAAACCGCCGAGGTTCGGCCCCTGGAAAACTTACATGAGTACCTAATGTTCTTCCAAAAGAGATGTGGGATGGGGCCGTGGAGATACGGGATGTGGACTTTTACTGTCGACCGACTGTCAAATGTCAAGCGGCGTCTACCCGGTCCGTGCTGCAACGGTAGTTGTCCTCGCGATTCTATTTATGAATTGCTCAAACAAATGAAATGTCATTCGATTTCTATCGTGTCTCTCATAGGTTGGTCAGGTAGTCCTCGATCTGCTCCTTGGTCAATGTCCTGAACCGAGGGCCTTGGGCTCCCTCCACACCCTCGAAGCCCAGCAAGTGGTCTGCTGGCGGGCCAACAATACCTAATTGATGTTAGTCCAGAAGCAAAAATCAGCTGAACCAGCTCAAACTCACCGATCTCTATTGTGTCTCCGTTCATCTCGCCCTCAATGGTCTCCTTGAGTGTCAACAGCGCAATGTGGATGGCATCCTCCAGCTCCAAGCCCTCAGTGTATCGCTTCTCAAGGAAAGTCTTGGCACTTGTCGCATGCTTGCCGATGGCCGTCGCCTTCCATGGGTAGTAGCTTCCACTGGGGTCCACCTGGTAAAGGCTGGGACCCCCCTTAAGGATCCCACCGGTCTTGGTGGTGGGCTTCTCCTCAGTTGAAGCCTCTTCGGACTGGGGCTCAACGCCCTCATCCCAGCCAGCAATCAACAGACTGACACCGTATGGCCGAACACCTCCAGACTGCGTGGCCTCCTGAACTACCCGGGCGACGTCCTGCACCAGAATCCGGGTCGGTGGGTACTCGTTATAGATGCGCTTGTAGCCAGTGTGTGACACTTTGCGGGCCTTGTCCACGAGCACACGGTAATCGGGGCCCATGCCGGCGTAAACCATACCGATGTCTGGGGTGACGAGGGAGATCTTCGAGAGAGAGGGGGATCGATAAGTGGAGATGAGGACTTCTTCTCAGTTGCAAGGACGATGCCATTGGTGGCTGGATAATTATTAGCTTTGTAGGTTTTGATTGAGATGGGAGCCTTACCTTTGATGCCGAGGGCTGTAACACCCTGGTTGACAGCATTTAAAGCATATTCTGTCCAGAATTAGTAATTGCTAAGATATCCCCTCATATCCTCTTGATTCGGTCTTACCAATCTGCACCAGCTTTCCGCTGTCGAGGATGGGTTAGCTTATGGACCAATGCTGGGGGTTGGGACCACCAACTTACCTGGGGGAGAAAGTGGTCAAGGAGAAGGAATAACGGTCAGCCATGATAATGTGTAGAATACAAACACCAAACCACAGAGATCGAAAAGATGAGAAGAAGGAGGTTGGATAAGTAGGCAGACGGAGGGTGACGTTTGACGCGGTTGCTTAGGTAGCTGTGACTGAGCTGCTCCAAGGCGGTGAGTCCAATCGGGTTAGTCCCTCAGGTCTTTCCCACAGTTTCTTTATCTGTCTTCTTCCGCTTTTCCTTCAAACCTCTCTTGTCTTTGCAGCGATTTAGCTCTGGGAGATGATCCTCAATACACTCGATGGACTCCCCAAGCAATGAGTCGGACTCACCGGGGCTAGGGACTTCTGAGCAGAGCTATCCCCCACGAGTCTGTCGCATCTGCTTGGAAACAGTATGGCCCACAGTTCAGCCCTCGGAATTTCTCCAAAGACCTCGCTTGGTTTATGAGTCCAGCGATCCGGAATCAGGTCGATTGCTGCGCCCCTGCAAATGCAAAGGATCTTCGCGATATGTACACGAAGGCTGCCTGCAGTCCTGGCGACATGCAAACCCTGGGTATGGCACACGGAACTACTGGGAGTGTCCGACCTGCGGTTTTCAATATCGCCTGGAGCGTTTGACGTGGGCTCGCTGGATCAGTAGCACTGCCACCCAGATGACCCTCACGCTGGCCATTCTTCTATTGACTATTTTCTTACTTGGATTTGTTGCTGACCCCGTCATTGAGCTCTACGTCGGCCCCTTGGATGATGAATACCTGGAGCTGGACGAAGATGCCTCTTGGCTTGAACACTTTGTGAAAGGATTTGCTGCCTTGGGACTGACGTCGTTCCTCAGGGCATTGTTCACCCTCTCGCCGCCATTCTGGATCCGTGGCTCAGGTGTTGTGAGCAATGGTCGGTCTACTGGACGCAATCGCGCTGCCAACTTGAACTGGCTAGTGATTGTCGCGGGAGTGGCCACCTTCCTTTGGGTATGCTGAGCATTGCTAAGACGCTACCTCATCTACTAACCACATTTCTGCAGACCGTCTATAAGGGTGTCCGGTCTTGGAGCAAACGAACCCTACAATGGGCCGGTGAAAAGGTCATGGACGTCCCCTTACCAGAAGACGAGGACGAGGATGAAATGGTACCCAATGAACCCTCTACCCACCCAAAAACCGAGTAATTTTATCAAAATCGCACTACTTAAGTTGCCGTCCTCCTTTCCGATGAGACGTTGATTAGTCAATGTGCGAAGAACCAGTTTGCCTTCGTTAACTCTTGATGGAATCACCTGAGAGACAGCTCCGGTGACTACTGGAACGTCTTGTTCCGCTGTTACTGGTCTGTTTCACTATTCAGGCTTTCATCTAGGGGAAGGCAAGACCACATCTCGATTAATTCGGAAGGCATTCTTTTTGTCAGAGTCACTCATGTGACTCGGACACTATTCACGATGCATTCGGGGATTGAGAAGTGGAATATATCTACAGTAATAATAAGTATAATTAGGGAATATTTTCGGAATCCATATCTTGTTTACCTTACCGTTTTTGCCATTTTTCTCACTTCATTTCTTCCTAAACCACAACCACTATTTACTTTTAGCCTCCTCCTTCCAATGTCACTGCACACAGCATGACTGATCAATCTGCTATGTCATTGCTGACTTCAGTCCGCTCCCAACTCGTCGTCGACTGGGACGCTGACGCTTCTCCACCGTCCACGCTGAAGCCTGAAGACCAGGAGCAAACCGAGTCGAGACATGATCATATCTACTCCGAGCCGTTCCCAGATTACGATGATGAGTCGTCCGTATCCGATGCAGAAACCGAAAAGGCTTACAAAGTCGCCTTCACTGCAGCCATGCAGGAGAAGATCCGCACCCAGACCGTGGACCCTCACATCTTGGTGCTCAGACAAGTGGTAGACAAGAAAGATAAAACACTGGAAGCCATGAAGGAAGCTCTCTCTCACCCGCAGCTTCGCCAGAGGACTCGCCTGCGATTCATTGCATTAACCAACATGATCATCCGTCTGGAAAACACCCTTTTTTCCGATGAGGAACAGTTCCTGGACTCAGAGGCTACGGGCAATGCCCAGTCAATCGCGACTTTGATTCTGGCTTTTGCCTCATGGGTAGACGGGATGATGCAAGAGCTTGTCGAGACGACTGGCTTCGTTGCGGGCACCTTGGGACTGCTGGCCGTCGAGGATGTCGCAGTGGTGACTCGATACCGACGGATGGCGCTTTTAGTCGCTACGTTAGTGCCATATTTCGGGGCCTTCATTGAAGCATGACTAACACAGGCAGGCAGCCATCTCAGAAAACCACGACACCTTGAACAGACCCTTCTTTCCAAGTACCTCGATCTTTACGACGAGTGGGTCCACAACACGTTTCTCCATCTCCGCAACACCCAAATCACCCAGGAGAAGAATCTTGATATCGGCCGTCTGCATTTGACTCGAACGCTCCATGCTATCTGGGATGTTCTGTCACGTGCGATTGAAAGCTACGCTATCTACCGGGATGCTCTGCACAGTATCAAGAGCCGATTTTTTGCGCCGGTCATGGTGGAGCTCGCGGGTGGTTCCCAAGTGGCACGATGTTTTGAGGAAGATAAAGTGTGAAGGGAAGGAAAGACATGAGATACCCAAGCCCGAGCTGAAGTTTCGATGTGAGCATGATATGATGACCAGATACCCATTTTTATTCTGCGAATTCAAAATAACTAAGCATATTCGCAATAAACACCCCCATAACCGAGACATTGTTATAATAAACACAAGCTATGACGACGCAGATCAAGCATTGCTATCCTTATAGTCACCCAATTTGAACAGCTTCTTAGCATTCTCCCTTCCAATCTTCAACCGATCTGGCTCCGACAACTCAGCCTTATCAAACCAGTCACAAGCATCCTCAAAGGTCTCAAACGGATAATCAATCGAGAACAAAATCCGATCAGCTCCAACCTCAGCCATACAGAAATGCAGTGTAGGGGTGGAGAAATGTCCAGAGGTAGTAATCCACAGATTTTGTGCGAAATACTCCCGAATGGTCTTCTTGCACGTCTCCTGTAATCCGAGCAACTTCTTGCGATCCTCAAACCAGTGGTTAATTCTCCACATATCGAATGGGATGTGTTCACCGAGATGTCCAAGGATAATCTGCAGCTTGGGGTGGCGGTCGAATACTCCGTTTGTGACCATACCCAGCGCGTGGAGACTCACGCCTTGCGCGAAGGATAGAGGAGGTCCAACGAGCCACTTTCTGTCTGCCCAGAGTTTCTCGTAAATTGTGCCGGTAGGGTTGCGGGGGTGGAGGTAAAGCGGCACGTCGAGCTCGGTACAGGTTTGCCAGAAGATATCCCATTTCTCGTTATCGTAGAAGATCATGTCATCGCCGTCTGGTCCTGCGCGCTGGGTATCATTGACGAGAGCACCGAGGAAGCCGTATTTTGTTACACAGCGGCGGAGCTCTGCAGCTGCTTCTTGGGGGTCGTGCATGGAGAGGGTTCTAAATGCAGCGTTAATACGACGTGCCATGGCCGCGATATATGGGACTTACGCAAAAGCAGCAAATCGATCTGGGTGCGCTTGCACCTTCTCCGCGATGTAGTCGTTGATCTCAACAGCGAGTGCCTGTGCATCCTTGGCATCCCAGATATCCTGTACACCTGGCGCGGTGTATGAGAGAATCTGAAGACCGACACCGTGCTTCTCGGCGAAGTTCAACCGAATGGAATCCACGTCGTTGATCTCAGCAGTATGCTTATCGACATCAGTAGCGAACATGCCAGCCCACCATCTTGTCTTCTCCTTGAAACGGGGAAGCGCGAAAGCTTCTTCCAGGGCGATCTTTCCCAGCATTTTTGTGGTGTGGTAGTATGGGTGGTTGAAGTATATGGAAAGGAAAGTGAGGGGTTCAGTTGAGTGGTTTGTTCGTGTCACTTTATATTTGGCTCAGCGTTACTTTCCCCGCACCTTCGGAAGGTAGTCTCAAGCCTCTGTTCCATGACACTGAGCATTACAGCTGTTACGATCGGAAGTGAGTGAATCGGCTCCTTATCCGACGGTCGGCGATCCGCTGGCGGTTGCTTTTACATGGTTTTGCGGGGCGGATCGCCCACTTCCCCACGCCGAGCCGACCTTTATCCGACGGGCGCTTCATAAGCTTTATGCAGTGGTGCAGTGATTTTTCGAATAAGGTCTGCTCCTAAGATCAGATTGATTCAAAATCAAGTAGTTGTGTGGACATGTAATTCTACGCTGTTAAATATATGGGGTTGATGACCTACTCTGTCGAGGCAAGTTATACACCTCCGCATCGCACACGTCATCAGCGGGAAAATTATCATCCAACTCCACCATACCTTGGTAAATACGCAGAAGAGCTGAAGGTATAATGGCATCTCAAAACCACTCCAAGGTTGGAGGTATAATCTACAGTATCCTTGAATCTCGGTCCGCCACTTAGTCATTCAAAGGAATGATCCATGGATGCACTGAAAGATTATATACTTCCAAGATTGTGAGCTTAAGTGGTTTGTGTATAATTTGAATAGCAGTATCCGTCACGATCAGATTATGAATTCAATGATATTGTCACAGAGAAACGACAAGTGATGCTCTATCACAGGGCTGGGCAACCACTACTGGAGACTTGAAGTGTGATCCCTAGCAGGAGAGACCGCTAATCACACATGGCCCCTGCAGCTATGAGCAACCTCCAAAGCCAAATAATTCCCAACATTGAAGCAATCTGGAGGAACCCAGTTCGCTTCGCTATCACAGTATCTTTTCAGGATCTAGCTCACTTTCTAATACCCACGCTTGATTCTCCAGGCTTCATGCACCTTCGTGATCTCACTGCGTACTGCTCCATGCACCTCTCAGCACCCAGCCACTCCAATAGATTGCGTGCACCCCTGCAGTAATTGAGAAATCGAGCGACGATCCTTTGTTTATCTGGCTGCTTACTCTCCAGCCCACCAATGACTTGAAAGAACACACGAACCGATTCCCCACCGGGCGGTATCCTACACTAGCTTGCTTATATCCTTGGACGTCTCTTCTTTGACAAAATGAGTACGGAGAACTATGTACCCAGTAGACTCGAAAAGCAAGCAACATGTTTGTCTCCGGCCATTTCTTTGTTTTGATTTCGCCCACCCACATACTTTTCATGCCCATTTAATACCGATGCTTCCTGGCTAGTATCCTTTTACTTGTGGTCATTCTAGACAAGGTCGGAATGACGGAGAAGAACGAGTCCCTTAATGAACAGCCGGTCGCCGACTTCGTGCTGCAGCACGATTTTGGCAATGCGGCCGAGCGCACCCGTCGCAATCTCAATGCGAAGCTCTCAAACCCGCTTGCTGGCTATAGCCATGCCGAGCTGCGGAAACAGGGTCGTGTCTTTGCGCTCAATCATGAGATAGGTGACGAAGAGGACATTCGTGCCTTTGAATTGGGCGCGGTGTTGGCCCAAGCTCCAGAGCGCTTTGCGAGTATAGAGGCCTTGACGGCTCAAGAAAAAGCAATACTGCTCCACGAGGTCGAGCACCGATGGTCGCAGCCGAAGAAATTGTACTTGGTGATTGTATTATGTTCGCTTTCTGCTGCTGTTCAGGGAATGGGTAAATACCACCCCAGAGCCAACCGAATGACAGAGCTGACGTGAACATATTAAAGACGAAACCACCATCAATGGCGCCCAACTCTGGTACAAGCATCAATTTGGAATCGCTGATGACAGTGCCCGAAGTACTTGGATCTTAGGCCTGATCACCTCAGCACCCTATCTATGCTGCGCTTTCATCGGTTGCTGGCTCACAGTCCCATTCAATCAATGGTTCGGCCGACGTGGAACAATCTTCATTACATGTGCCTTTAGTGCCCTGTCCGTCTTCTGGTCCGGCTTCGCATCGGAATGGTGGAACCTGTTTCTCTCTCGCTTTGCACTGGGCTTCGGTATTGGTCCCAAGTCCGCTACTGTTCCTATTTACGCAGCCGAGACAGTACCGCCGTCTATCCGCGGTGCTCTGGTGATGCAGTGGCAGATGTGGACTGCGTTCGGTATCATGCTGGGGTATGTCGCGGACTTGGCGTTCTATCAGATCACTGATCCTTCCACAATTGTCGGTCTTAACTGGAGATTCATGATGGGATCTGCATTGATCCCAGCTGTCATCGTTTTGACTTTTGTTTTTTCATGCCCCGAGTCCCCGCGTTGGTATATGAGCCAAAATCAGTATTACCGCGCTTATGAGTCGATGTGCTCGCTGCGGCATCATAAAATCCAGGAGGCAAGGGATATGTTTTACATGCACACGTTGCTGGAAGCGGAGAAGAGTATGAAGCTTGGACAGAACGGCGTGATGGAGCTTATCAAAGTACCTCGCAATCGTCGAGCTATGATAGCCTCGCAGATTCTCATGTTCATGCAGCAGGTAAGAACTACCGTGCGAAGAAATTGATCGTCTATTAACTGGAATAGCTCTGTGGCGTCAATGTCATCGCATACTACTCATCTGCAATTTTCATGGTACGTTGGACTCCGCCTTTAATACCCAAGGAAATCCAATCTGATGAATCCCAGGACGCAAATCTCTCTGCCGTCTCGTCCATGCTCATCTCCTTTGGCTGGGGCGTGATAAACTGGCTCTTCTCAATTCCGGCAATCTACACAATCGATACATTCGGCCGCCGCAATCTCCTCCTAGTAACATTTCCCCTAATGGCACTAGCAATGTTCTTCACAGGGTTCAGCTTCTGGATACCAGAAGACCACAACGCTAGAATTACTTGCATAGTTCTAGGAACTTACCTTTTTGGCATGGTCTACTCCCCCGGCGCGGGTTCCGTACCATTCACCTACTCTGCAGAGGCGTATCCGCTCTATGTCCGGCCACACGGGATGGCATTGGCAACAGCCACGACGTGGTTTTTTAATTTCATTCTAGGCATTACATGGCCAGCCATGCAGAGTGCGTTTACAGCGGAAGGAGCGTTTGCCTTTTATGCTGGATGGAATCTTGTAGGGTGGTGGCTAGTTTTGCTTTTTATGCCTGAGACGAAGAATAAGACTCTTGAGGAGTTGGATCAGGTCTTTTCGGTGCCGACCAAGTTCCATGCACAGTATGGGTTGAGGCAGATACCGTATTTTATGAAGAGGTATGTTTTGCGGAAGGACGTTAAGCCGGAGGTTCTGTATGAGAGGGAGGCCGTGGGTCCAGTGCAGGAGGATTTGGGATATAATGCTTGAGGTTGAGAGCTAGGTGTTATTATACGAATGGCTATGGCATCGGAAGCGATTATGGTCTAAGTTGGTCTACAATTTGTGAAACGAGTATCGGGATGATATAGCAAAATATATTGTCACTAGCATTCAAAGTATGGTTTTCTGAGATCTGGTGATAATCATTAGCAATGATCACAACATATTGCCAAGTAAAGTAAGAGGCAAAGCTTCATCAGATTTTATTATCGATCTAGTATCCTCAAAGTTTTTTGGAACAGGTCTGTGTAAAATCTTACTCATCATTGAAGCGGGAGGGATAGAAAGCAAAGATACTCACCAGTACATAAGGGTCGTCGGATTGGCGTATGGAAGGTTGGTATCAATGGAATTCCTGTTCTGAGATGGTCATTAGCAACAATCAACCATGGTATTGAATCAAAAATAATTCAAAAGCTTCATCAGATTTTATTATCGATCTAGTATCCTCAAAGTTTTTTGGAACAGGTCTGTGTAAAATCTTACTCATCACTGAAGCGGGAGGGATAAGAAACAGAGAGACTCACCGATTAGTGTATATGATATGGTCAATGGTCGTCTGGGTATCTTGGTTCCTGTATACTGAATGGTCATTAGCAATGATCAGACATGGTGTTGAATAAAACACAATTGAAAAGCTTCATCAGATTTGAATATCGATCTGGTATCCTCAAGGTTTTTTGGAACAGGTCTGTGTATAATCATACTCATCATTGAAGCGGGTTGCAAGCAAAGAAAGATAAGAACTTACCAGTCAATTGTTAATTGATCGGGATTCTGCGTGGTTAGAGTTTTCGAGGCAAGGCAAAATTAGCTTTATGCTCATGCAATGTCGGCATTGTGCGAGCACCGCCTATGGAAAGCTTCATTGCAGCATCTCAATGTCATAAAGAAACCCGAATCATGGTTGAGGTCAAGAAAATCCCATAAATTTTCAATGAATATTCCGTAACGAAGAAAAGAAGGAGAAGCGAGACGCCGCGCGAAAAAATAAATAGTGGAATCACGTGTTTGCACTGTTTGCACTCACAAACAAAAAAAGTGATGAAGCATCACTTGGAGGTTTCTTGGTTCTGCACGAAAACTATCTTTGGGTGATTAATTCCGGTGAAAATTTCAGTAAGAATTGTCCTCAATATGAATGAATCCCAACTGAACCTTTAGACCATGGCCGATACCGAGATCCCCAGACCCGAGGAGCAGCAAGGTGTGCAGAAAAATACAGCCGATCATTCTAGTACTGGAGAACTTACAATTTTTCCAGCTCCTAGAACTCCTCACCAGAATGTCCGCACCAACGGCCGTGCCTTCAACTCTGCCAACTGGCGCATGAAGGGCGAAGAAAGCCCTCAACCCCCCTCTCCCTCCCCGCGAACCAATACCTCCCGCACCGCCTTTAGTCGTCCAGGATCCCATGTGCCCCAGGCTATCTCCGATGGCCGCCGTCTGTATGTCGGCAACATGCCCTATACTGCCAAGTCCGAGGATGTCGAGGCACTCTTCACAGCATCCGAATTCTCCATGTATGGCATTTCTAACCTTCTGCTGGCGAGTCGGCCTTGCTGAGTCTGAAACTTGATAGCGAGCGCATCGACATTGCCATTGACCCGTTTACCGGCCGGAACCCATCGTACTGTTTCGTCGACCTGCTCACAAAAGAACAGGCCGAGCGGGCTATGATTGACTTGGATGGAAAGGATATGCTGGGCCGCCCGGTTAAGATTAAGCCCGGTGTGGCTAAGTCGTCCGCCGAGCGTGCCAGTGAACAACAGCAGCGATCCCCGATTGCCATGGATCGATGGCGTCGCTCGGAGACTGAGAGTTCGCCCAGAGCCAGCGAGGATTCCAGTCAACGCGTATATGTGGGTGGATTGCCTCGTGTGGCCGAGCCCGAGGTTGCGGAGGCCCAGATCAAGACCTTTTTCCAGGGATACACCGTGTATGTTCACCCATCGTTTTCTCTCCTGGCTCGGTACTGACGTGTTCGTATCCTAGTGAGAAAGTGAGCAAGCTGTTCTCCCCCCACCCCGCGAAGCGATTCGAGCCCGGTGAGCACTATTATCTGTTTGTCGATCTCAGCAGTGTGGAAGAGGCCCAACGGGCCCTCAACACTCTGAATGGCCAACAAGGACCATGGGGTGGCCCGATCCGCGTGCAGCGGGCGCGGGGCATTACCAAGCCAGAGGAGCGCATTAGCCCTGAGGCTCTTTAAGATTGATGATCATGACCAAATGACCAGATGACCGGAAAAAATTATAGATAGGAGTTTAAAGAAGGGCATTCAGGATGAATTCATAGGGAAATCAAGCATTTGAGAAGAAAACGGGGTGGATGACGTTAGTTATCGATAGTGGAGCAAAACCAATTCCAGACTCACCGCATGATCGCATTCCTTTTTCCTGCACATTTTAGAGAGAAAAAGTTAAACCCTTTTTCTTTTTACTTTTGGAATCAAACTAGTCAATCCACTTACCACCTCGCATATATACTGCGAATCCTGCATTGGTGAAATCCCGAATCCTGCATCTCTCGGCCTCGGGTCGGAAAGCTATCCCTATTCCTCCCGATCTCAAAATTCGCAATGTCTTCAAAAAGTGTTATTCGGAGTCAGCAGCAGCATAAGGTGTTTATTGCTAGCGTAAGTTATACTGCAATTGCCCCTCTTTCCCCCTTAGTTCCGGATCGTCTACTGTCCGCGGGGAATGCCCCTCTTTGCCTCGGTACAAGCTTATCCCTATCATATCTGATCGCTATAAGACCTCGTCTATCTTTTAATATGGAAAGTCACTTAGACGAGGCTGGAGCACAGGGCTTGATATGATCAGGGGACCATAATGCTCTTATAATAGGACTTTTATGATCATCTGATCCCCTGCTACTCCTCCACCTGCACTCTTTTTCTCCCTTCCTTGTCATTTTGATCAGTTCTACCCATGTGCTCCATTTCCCCTTCGGTCCATCCTTGATCTTTGTTCACCATGATCCCGAGCTTACCTCCTATCAAGTCAGATGAGTCCAAGATATGCGTGGTCATGGTTGGCCTCCCAGCGCGGGGCAAGAGTCTCATAGCTGGAAAGGGTAAGCTCCCCACCAACCCCACCAACTGATGATCCTAAAGGCTAATTGCTCCAGCCATGCGATATCTGGCCTGGGTGGGCATCCCTGCTCGTGTGTTCAATGTCGGCAGCTACCGGCGTCATAACACTCCCCAGCCACAAGCGACCTTCTTTGACCCTCACAATGCCGAGGGTGAGCGCATGCGTCGGGCGGCCGCCGAGGCCGCCATGTCCGACATGCTAGCTTGGTTCCAAGCGGGCAAGGGTGTAGTCGCTATTCTAGATGCTACCAATTCCACCAAAGAGCGCCGCAAGTGGATTCACGAGCAATGTACTGCTGCCGATATTGAAACTCTCTTTGTCGAGTCGATTTGTGACGATGAAGATCTCATCATGAACAATATTCGGGAGGTGAAGACAACCTCCCCGGATTATAAGGGCCAGGACCCTGAGCTGGCCGCCTTAGATTTCCGGAACCGAATTGTCAACTATGAAAAGGTCTATGAGACAATTGACGATGGCGAAAAACAGTACACTTATGTCAAACTCATCAATGTTGGATCGACTGTTATCATCAACCAGATCAAGGATTACTTGTCCAGTCGTTTGGTATATTACATTCAAAACCTTCACATCAAGCCACGATCGATCTGGCTATCTCGAGTGAGTTTCTATTTTGAAAATACGAGATAAACGAATGCTAACATTAGCAGCACGGCGAATCGGAATATAATCTTACCGGCCGCATCGGCGGTGACTCCAACATCTCAGAGCGCGGTGAAGCCTACGCCCGTGCTCTCCCTGAGCTACTGCGCAAGTCTGGCATTCCCGAGAACACTAAAATCGTCATCTGGACCTCAACTCTCCGTCGCACCATCCAGTCAGCCCGGCACCTGAAAGCCGAGACTGGCTTCGAGAAACTAGAATGGAAAGCGCTAGACGAGCTGGACTCCGGCGTCTGCGACGGCCTCACCTATGAAGAAATTGCCGAAAAATACCCCGAAGATTTCGCCGCTCGCGACGAAGACAAATACAACTACCGTTACCGTGGCGGCGAATCCTATCGCGACGTCGTCATTCGCCTGGAGCCCATCATCATGGAGCTGGAGCGCAGTGAGAATGTCATTATCGTTACGCATCAGGCTGTATTGCGTTGTATCTATTCATACTTTATGAATGTACCGCAGGAGAAGAGTCCATGGATGGAGGTTCCCCTGCATACATTGATTAAGCTTACGCCCCGTGCGTACGGCACAGAAGAACAACGCTTCAAGGCAGGTATATCTGCCGTCTCTACTTGGCGTGGGAAAGGAAGTTCAGCGAAGCACCAGGACTTCCCAGCGGATGAACAGGTACAGAAATAGCGGTAGAAGAGAGTTTTCAGATATATACAGATACCAAAAAAATGACAATTACAAATTCATCCTAGTCATCCAAGTCCAGATGCCTTCCAGAGCGAGTATCCCTAGACCGGCCGTCCAGCTGCAATATCACATCCCGAGGTCTGCCATCCCAGGATAGAGTCCATAAGCTTGTTCGATTCTGATAAGAACAAGGAATCTTTGATACCTCGGATCCTCCATCATCTCTCTCATCACTGTTGGAAGTGCATTAGCAGCAGTCACATTAATCCATGGGCCCATTCATCTCTAGGAAATGGTGATCGTCTACCCAAGTGCTAAGGTCATTTCCAGGATGCAAAGCCGGTGGAAGCGCAGCTATTCTCCCCACTGTAGCCCACATCGAAGGTTCTTCCATAAGGCCAACTACAAAAGTAGTCAAAGTGGGATCGGTAAGTGACTGGGGAACCGTATAGTCTGCTAGGAGTATCTTGGCCGCAATATATGCCATGATCGGTTTAGAAACCGGGTCATTCTCGGCCGCATGCAACATATAACCCTGCAGTGCATTGATAGATCCATTTATCGAAATGATATTGTTTCTCACAAGGAAGTGCAAACATGGGACACGACCAGCGTCCATTATCTCATCCCATGCGCGTGATACTAGACCTGGTCCTGGTAGAGCAACTGGACCACCTGCTACTGCGAGCATGGTAGCGTGATTAGGATGATAATTAGGAATATAAAAACTCTGTGCAAGGGCTCTCACGGCAGCTGTCATTCCGGTTCGTATGACACCCATCGTGTGCAGGCCGATGGCACCTCTCTCAAGGTCAACAAGTGCATGGGAATGCTTCATGCGTTCCCTCGCGTACCATAGAATTTATCAAAGTATAATGAAGTATACCAAAAATAATCTCTATTGGTCGAAGAAAAACAGCGGCTGGTGGCACAGCTGCCATAGTAACAGTCTTGGGGAGAAAGAAAGATAAGACTGGATGAAGATGCTGATGAGGGTGACGCTATAAGCTTGAAATGCAGGAACGCAGGATCTTTGACGGTAACAATCCGGGCAGGTACTCGAGGTGGGGAGAGCAAATTGATAATTTGTGTAGCAAGCGTAGCCACCGAGCTCTTGCAGACAATCTGTTAAGAATACAGGTTTCAAGAGGAAGCAAAGTCGTCGGATTGCTCTGATACTCAAGCACTTTAAAAGGGTCCAGGAGATATGGAATTGTAAGTGATAGTTCTTGTTCCAATTGCCTGTTTATATATTTCTCTCTGAGTGCCCTAGTACTATCAAGATAGGTCCATTCGTGGGACTGGTTCCATTAGTATTCATTATTGATGTCCAAGAATAGCATTCTAATTCCCACAAGGTGTGTGATGAAAGAGTATTATGAATTCAAGTTAGGTGCTTTCAAAATGCTTGACTCATTGATCTTCTAAACGGTCCCTCTGATGACACTAGGAACAGGGGTCGGCGAAGCTCTCGCGTCAAAGCCAATGACGGTCAAGTATAGATCGTCAAAAGCCTTGGAACAAAGACGAGATTTTGAGAGTAAGATCGCGTACAGTCAAAAGGGTTGGGATCTATTTCAATAAAGCCACAAGCTCCGGAAAATACATCAAAGAATATGCCCAGCCTTTGAGGCACTGCTACGATTGTGCAATCCTTGTGAAGATTGGCTGTGAATTGACGTTGTTGCCTCAGGCAGAAGGATGACTCATCAAGACGTCACATGGCGGAGCTCCTCGATACCACAAGCACCAAGGAGCCCAGTGAGGGACAGGGACAAATTGACCCTTGCCGGCGCGCGATGTTATCCGCATTCACCGCGCAACCGCTGGTGGAGCTCAAACCACGCGACAAATCCAGAATCGACTCGGTGCTAGCCTACGGCGACCGACTATTAGCCGGCCTCAACAACGGCACACTCCGCATCTACCGCGTGACAGACGATGGCAAAACCGAGCTACTTCGCGAGCTGGAAAAGTTCGCCCGGTACAAGATTGAGCAACTGGCTTTGGTGAAGGAGGCACATGTTATTGTTTCGCTGTCTGGTGGCTATGTGAGCTTCCATGATTCGCAGACCTATGAGTTTCAGGAACAACTTGCGCAGACAAAAGGCGCTTCGGCCTTTGCGATCACCTCGAATGTCGTCAATGATCCCGATACAAATGTTCCCGCTATTGTGTCCCGGTTGGCTGTCGCCGTGAAAAGAAAGATCTTGATGTGGGTGTGGCGGGATATGGAGCTGGAACCGAACACTACGGAGTTGAGCTTGGTGAGCGGGGTTAAGACGCTTACCTGGGTATCAGCGACGCGAATGGTTGTTGGACTAGGCTCGAGCTTCGTTATGGTGGATGTTGAAGGTGGACAGGTTACCGAACTACCTAGCCCGGCAAGCTTGGAGGAATCGGGACGGTTTACGGGAGTCGGTGCAGCGAGCATGAGCTATATTGGGATGGGTGGCATGGTACCAAAGCCACTTGCTTCGAGGTTACGAGAAGGCCAGATCTTGTTGGCCAAAGATGTGAATACCAACTTCATCGATGTGGAGGGTCAGCCGCTCGGGCGACGACAGATTCCTTGGAGCCATGCTCCTATGGAGATTGGCTACTCCTATCCGTTTCTCCTCGCCCTTCACGATACAGCTAAGGGCGTTCTTGAAGTCCGCAACCCAGAGACTTTGTCCTTATTGCAATCGATTCCGCTTCCATCGGCAAGCATTTTGCACATACCTCAGCCGAATATCAGCCTTGCCCATGCTGGAAAAGGGTTCTTGGTTGGGAGTGACCGGACGATCTGGCGGATGGATGCTTTGAGCTATGATACCCAGATTGACACATTGGTCGAGAAGGGGTACTTGGATGAGGCTATTAGTCTTCTGGGAATGTTGGAAGATGCTCTGCTCCGAGACAAAGCCGGCCGACTACGCGCTGCACAGCTTGAAAAGGCACAGAGCTTGTTCGCCTTACACAAATACCGAGAGTCTCTGGACTTGTTCACAGAGGTTGCAGCTTCTCCCGAGACAGTCATTCGCCTTTATCCCCGGTCAATTGCTGGTGAACTTTCAGCTGTCCCTGAGCAGACTGAAAATGGCTCTGACCCAAGGAGCTCAGACCCAAAGATCAACGGCTCGCAAGCTGATAGCCCCGTTGATCCCCCGCCAATGTAACCAATGGGGCCATTGGAGCCAATGGAGCCAATGGAGGTCCCACATCGTCCCTTTATGCGCCGTCTGTCCAGTCTTTCCTCAGACGAGCTGACACGAAAACTGATGGGAGCAGCGACTCGGGCAGCATCCGAGACGAAGAAAAGGACCTGAAAAATTCCGTACGTGAACTTCAGGGCTATTTAGCAGATGTTCGTCGGCGATTCCAGAGATTCTTGGGTCAAGATGGATGCCTCAAAGCTCCCGTGCCAACTGAATCCACGGACGAAGCTAGCGACTCTGTGCTGAAACTGTTGGACTTTCCAGCCAGCGAAGACTTCCTGTCTACAATCCGTGAAAAGGCACGACTCGTTGACACGACATTGTTCCGCGCCCATATGTATGCAACGCCATCACTCGCAGGATCTCTGTTCCGCATCGCCAATTTCTGCGATCCAGAAGTGGTAATGGAAAGATTGGAAGAAACCGGTCGGTATAATGATCTGATTGATTTCCTTTATGGAAAGAAATTACACCGCCAAGCTTTGGAACTGCTTCAACGATTCGGACAGGATGAGGAGGGCATGCTTAGTGGGCCAACACGCACTGTGGCTTATCTGCAAAACCTTCCACCCGATCAAATCGACTTGATCCTCGAGTTTGCAGAATGGTCCCTTCAAGATGACCAAGATCTTGGCATGGAGATATTCCTGACAGACACAGAGAATGCTGAAACCTTGCCACGCCCACTTGTCTTGAAATTCTTGCAGAGCGTTGACTCCAAACTCGCCGTCCGATACCTTGAACATGTCATCCACGAGTGGAATGACATGACTCCGGATCTACATCAGCAGCTTTTGGTCTTGTATCTTGATCAGATTATCACCGACAAGAATGACACCCAGACCAAAGAAAGATTCTTGGGTATGCTCAAAGAAAGCGAGCAATACTCGCCAGCTAAGATTCTGAACCGGCTGGACCGCGAAGGTAGGCAGGCTCAAAACCCACTCGAAATTGGAATTATTCTGACTATGCAGATCCTGAATTCTACGAGGCACGAGCCATTATTTTCAGCAAGATGGGCCAGCATCGCCAGGTGCTTGAGATATACGTGTTCAAGCTAGAGGCTCACGAAAAAGCGGAAGAGTAAGTTCTCATTCTCATTCCTATGCATCTAACTTGACTAATCAAATTAGGTACTGCAACCATGTTCATTTGTCCGAAAGCACCGAAGAGAAAGAACCAGAGCAATCCATCTATCTCACCCTGTTGTCGCTGTACCTGGCCCCACCACACGGCTATCCAGCCCAGAATGGACCGGCATTGGCCTTGCTCGCCAAACACGGGTCCCGATTACCCGCGGATGCAGCTCTGGGTTTGATCCCTGCCACCCTGGCCGTGCAGGACCTCGAGTTCTATTTCAAGGGCCGGATGCGGGCGGCAAATTCCGTCTTCAACGAGGCCCGCATCGTAGCGAGCCTGCGCAAGGCACGCGATATGCAGACCGAAGCACAACTCAAACTCGGCGAGAATATCCGAGGTGGAACCCGAGCGCGACATGTTACGATCACGGAGGAGCGGATCTGTGGTGTGTGTCACAAGCGCTTGGGAGGAAGTGTGATCAATGTATTCCCCGAGTAAGTTCCAAGGTTTATTCCGAAATTCGAATTTCTGCTAACTTGTCTAGCAACACTGTTGTTCATCTGGGCTGCGCGAATCGGGTTGCGAATGTTCGTTCCGGGTAAAGATGTTCGGTGCCAATTTTTTTCTTCGTCTGCATCCTGCAGGGTTTGGTGTTTTCGTTTGATACCCAGTTGTAGCATATTATATCATGTCGTGATGTTGATCACGCATCGTCTTCGACAACTTCCTCGCCGTAATTTTCCTCCTCCTTAGCTTCCTTCTCTGAGGCTTGCCCTTGAGCTTTCTTATCTTCTTCCATTCGTGCGGTCAAGTAGACGTTAACCTCGTCCTGGAGCTTTGGGACCAGGGATTGGAGGGCTCTCAGGTGGGCGAGCTTGGCGGCGAGGGGGTCTGATGCAGTCACGGAGGTCATTGGAATTGCATGCTGGAAAGACTTGGTGGCGTCTGGAGCGGTGTAGACCGCTTGAAGAGGAGTGTTGGCCATGATTGTAATGGAGAGCGTACTGTAGAATGTGAATGTGGGAGTGGCGGGGAAGGAAAAGAAAAGATCGGCGGAGGGTCGATTGACTAGACCCAAAGGGGTGAGCTTGTTGATCACCGATCAAACAGGCCTCCAACCTTGTCAACTTCTGACACTCTCTCCTATATATAGATAAAAAAAACCTATATAACATGGATCGCTCGCCATGAACCCTACTTATCGCTCTCCTAACTCTCCGGGCCGGTCCCAACGAGCCCCCGCCCCGGTTTATCGTCATCCCCCCCAGCCTCCACCAGTCTCCGACGACGAAGAAGACGATTCAGACGACGACGAATTGGCTCGCCCCGGATCTTCCGGTAGTGATGCTTCCTCCAATGTGACCACCGTCTCCGCTGCCCCGATCACCCCGATCAACCCACCTCCCGGTGGCGGGTATTTCTCTCCACACCGAACCTCCTCAGCAACCACGTCGCCCCAACACGCGGCCGCTAGAATGCCGCAAGACCGTCGGCCGTCGGGTCGAGGCCCTTCGTCCGAACTGACGCGACATAGATCGCGACATCACTCACAGGGTTTCTTTGAGCCTTCATTACCCACCGCATCATCCGATCAAATGCCTGCGGTGTCGGCTTCCCGCATCGCTGCTCAGGCTGCGATGCAGCAGATCAAACGTTCAGATGATGCACTCCGAAGTGGCAGTTCCTCCCCTCCACCTTTACCCGCGTTGATTCCCGCTCCTCTTCGACTGAATCAGCCCTCTCCCAATGTGGCAACAACGGCTGCCAACGTGGTGTTCCCGCGGGCTGGCGCAGCAGCCCAGCCGATGGACCAACCAGAAAACAAGAAGAAGAAAAAGTTATTCTCAAAACCGAAACATATCGTTCTAAGTCGAGAGAAGTCGGATCCTTTTGCCCGGGATCGTGGACTGCCGTCTCCAAGCAAGATTGGCAATGGTCTTTCGCGCATGGTTAGCGGGTCTACGGCCAGCTTGGCCGATCTGCCCTCTAACAACTCGTCCATGTATAACCTGTCCAATGCGTCTGTCAGCACCGTGGTACCAGCTGGAGATAAAGCCCAATCTGCTGTGCCGGAGAAAGACACCAAGGACAAAGATAAACACAAGCATCACTTTTTGTCGCGGCAGAAGCTGAAACTGAAGGACCGTGACGAGCATTTGAAGCTACCTCTATCCTCGGCGTCGAGTAATTCTCGTCCTGCTGATCCCAATGCTCCTCAGTCCCTTTACTCATTCACCGGACCTTCATCCCCGGCACCAGGTGCCACATTTGGGAAGTCCGTCAGTGGGTTGGATCTGCTACATGGCGGTCGAGCTCTGCGCGAAAAGAAGAAGGAAGAAAAGGTGAAGGAGAAGGCGTTCGGGGAATCCGAGCATACTGAATGGCTCAATAATGCGGCGGCGGGTGGAAATGCTGCTGCCACCGTCTTTACTGGGCCTTCTTCCTTAAATAGCTCGTCTGGTGCGATGGGAGAGGCGGTGCTACGGGAGACTTTGCAGGGCTTCGGACTAAACAACATGTCCCCTGAGGATGCATGGGACTTTCTCAAGGCGAAGTTGCTGGTCATCTTCGATGGTGAAGATGTGCGGATTGCCATCGAGGACCTTAACAAGCTTGTGCTGGTGCACTTACAACGCTGTGTTCAGAAGCGCACTCCTACATCAATCATTTTCGATCTTCAAGAACTGCTGGAGACGGGCTTTGCGACGCTCAATCATAGTTCATTGGTCGGGATTGCCGATGAAAAACTCGTCCCCCATTTAGTTCAAGTGTGGCTGTTAGTCTTTGGCACTATATTGCCATTCATCCAAGCCGTCTTCTTACCTCTGGACCTCGAGTTCAAGGGCGTTGGCTCCTTAATGACCCCTCGTGAAGCTCATGAATTCTGGGGATCACTACCAGTCGGTGGATTCCTGGACGTCCGAAACATAGTGTTGATCGCCTTCCGCGACCGCATGATCTTAAACCGCTACGAAACCCTCAAACAAACCTTTTCCCGCCTCAGCCTCGACAGCATCAACACTGGTTTCCCCACACTTAGCGTGACAGCCAAAAGCGCCGGCACAGGCGGCCGACCAGGCACAGCTGCATCACTAGATGCAGGCCTTGGCAGTTACAACTCCCAATCCTCAACAATGCTCAGCAATGCTGCTGACAGCTACTCCTCCGACTCAGTGAGTATTCTAGCTCACACAAACACCAATTACAGACCCGGAAGCAGCGACTCCCGAAGCCGCGCCGCATCCAACACATCCTCTAACCCAGACCCAATGATCTTCTCTCTTTCGTCTCCCCCAACCTCGAACCAACGCCCAACCATAATACACCGCGTTGGCTCTGCAGACTCATCCCACGTTATCACCGAGACAGTCGGCCGCATGCTCCAATGCGTCAGCGTGCTCGCAAGCGTCCAAACGGATGACGAATCGCAGGAAAGGATTGAAGTGCTCAGCAAAGCTCTGAAGCACAACTGGCTCGGCCGAGGCCGGACAGGTCGTGATCGTCGGGGCTTCGTTGGCGCAAAGATTCGTCCTGTCATGGTTGGTGGACCCGTTCCCACGATTATGGATGATGGAGACTCCCTCACGACGGCGGGCATCAGTATTGGTGCTAGCACCAGTACCGGTGGCTCCCGTGCCCGTGGAGATTCATCCTCTTCGGAGTGGAGTGGACAGGGAATGGGAATGAGTATGCGGAGTGGGACTGGGACAAGTGGAAGGCGGGAATTGAGCGTTCTTTGATTTTATTTATTTATGATTTATGAGGTTGGATTGGATAGGTGGTTGGCTGGCGTTTGGCGGCATCTTGAGTTTCAGGGTGGTCTTGGAGATTTCTGGATAGTTGTAACCGCAGGATAGCTTACTTCTACTACTTCTACCTAAATGGGATCCGATATCAAAATGCTTCAAGTCATTATTGACAGTCATACGACCAAGTATTGACACGACTAAGCTGTCAGTCCTCAGAATCATAAGATTAGGCTACAAGGCCAAAGGACGAGCCGGAGAAAGCGGCAAATATGGCCTATGGTCCGGACAAGCCCTTGGCAAGTTAGCTATGACTGGCTGATCCAGCTTGTGTATAGTGACTAAACCGTTTCAAGGCAATAAACTTGTGTCATCAAATGAGCGAAAAGTCTAAATGTGTTCAGGCTCTTGTGTACAGCGCGGTGATTGGTCCACTGGTATGGGGCCCCATCTGATAAGATGGATTAGACCCTGGATTTAGTATTTCCCCAAATTAGCTCATCCTGCGCCAGCTTTTCTTTTTTTTCTTTCCTTTTTTCTCCGAACTTAAAGGGCCTGAAGTCCCCTTGACCCAGTGATCAGCGCGCAGATCTTTCCAATCTCTTGAACATCTCCTGACACTGTTCATCATGGCTGTTCCTGAGAGCCCTGTCAGCGGCCGCCTCGGGGAAGACTCGGGAAAGGACCCCCATACTCAAGCTGCGCCAGCTCAGGATGTTCAGCTGTTGGGTGAAGGCAGCCCTGGAGTCCACCGTATTGAAATCATCAACTCGCACTTTCGTCTCTTTGATCGCATCTGCTTGTTTGCGAGTGTGTTCCTCATCGCCTACGTTTACGGGTTGGATGGAACGGTTCGGTACACATACCAGGTCAGTTTCCCAAAAGATTGGAGGATGGGTAACAGAAATACTAACCAGAGTCCATAACAGCCCTATGCTACCCAGAGCTATGGTCAGCACAGTCTTCTCGCAACCATCAACGTTCTCCGCGCTGTCATTGCTGCCGCCGCTCAGGTATATACCACAAGCTTCGAGGCCCGAATTTGCGAAGCTAAAAATTTGTTTATGTAGCCTACTGCAGCAAAAATTGCCGATGTCTTTGGCAGAATTGAACTTATTATTGTTTCCGTTGTCTTCTACACGATCGGAACAATCATCGAGGCATGCGCCAAAAACGTGGAAAGTTTCTGCGCCGGAGCTGTTATCTACCAGGTATGTGGGCCCTCCACACATACCAGAGCGTTTCTGACAGATTAGATTGGATACACCTGTATCATGCTACTTGTCGAAGTTCTTATTGCAGATTTGACTTCTACAAGGTCTCGTCTCCTGTTCTCATATATTCCAGCTCTGCCATTCATCGTGAGTTAAGTCTTCTTTTTACAAGTACCAAGGAGGTCTCTAATGATCCATTTGGTAATAGATCAACACATGGATCAGCGGTAATTTGACCGCAGCTGTCCTCAAAGTCACATCATGGAGATGGGGCATCGGAATGTTCGCCATCATCTACCCTGTATGTGCGCTGCCTCTGCTCACAGTCCTCTTCATCGTCCACCGCCGCGCAAAGAAATCCGGTCAGCTGGAATCGTATAAAAGCTCCTTCGATCTTATGGGCGGTCGTCAACTTGCGGTCGCGCTTTTCTGGCACCTGGATGTCATTGGTATACTCTTAATGATTGCCATATTCGCCTGCATACTTGTTCCATTCACACTCGCCGGAGGTGTCAAGACAACCTGGGGAACGGCAAAGGTCATTGCGCCCTTGGTCATCGGCGTGCTATTGATTCCGGTCTGGATCTTTTGGGAAAAGAATTGCAAATACCCAATGCTTCCTTTCAAGGTAGGTAGTATGGATTGGGTGCTATGTATTTGCGGGGACTAACTTTATCAGCACCTCAAAGACCGTGGTGTATGGGCTGCCCTCGGAATTGCTGTTATGCTCAACACAGGTATGTATGACATAACATGAAGTCCGAAACTTGTCTGACATTGTTTCAGCATGGTATCTCCAGGGTGATTTCTTGTACACGGTACTTTACGTGGGATTTGATGAGTCGATTCTTAGCGCGACACGCATCACTTCACTATACAGTTTCACATCCGTGATTGCTGGAACGATTCTGGGTTTCATTATTATAAGAGTCCGCCAGCTTAAGCCTTTCATCATTTTCGGAACCATGCTGTTCACTGTCGCCTTCGGTATCTTGATCCATTTCCGTGGCGGCAGTGGGGATGCAAGCCACTCGGGTGTGATCGGTGGACAGATTCTTCTGGGAATAGGTACGCCACAAGGACGTTCAGTATCCCAGAAAATGATACTAATACCTAGTCTTAAATAGCTGGTGGATGTTTCCCTTACCCTGCCCAGGCTAGTATTCAGGCAGTTTCCAGGCACGAGCGTAAGTGATGAAATGGCTGATCACAATTCCGGAAATCCAGTCACATACTAAACATGTTTTAGATCTCGCTGTCGTCACCGGTATCTTCCTTGCATCTTACAACATTGGAAGTGCCCTCGGTAACACGATATCCGGTTCCATCTGGAACCAAGTGCTCCCCGGAGAGCTGAGCCGCAGACTTGGAAACGAGACACTCGCCGCATCGGTTTACGCTGAACCGTTGGTATTTGCGGCTGCCAATCCTGTTGGTACTCATGCCCGGGACGAGGTGATCCTTGCCTACCAAGCGACTCAGCGGCTCCTGTGCATTACAGGAATCTCTCTGACAATCCCGCTTATTGTGTTTGCTCTTTGTCTGCGGAATCCCAAGCTTACCAAGGAGCAGAGCTTGGTCAAGGCCGAGGCATCATCTGATAGCGAAGGGAATGTTGTGCACAACTAGAGACAGTGACTATATGGGATATTAGAGGATGTTCATGCTTATCCTGTTGCTCAAAACAACCTTTCCAGGTTTCTGATGGATATGATGAATTAATTATGTTTTATTATTCCAAAAAATAGCCTTGAGCATGCATGTGCACTTTATTAGAGGATCCAATTCGGCATCTCAAAGTACCCTACCCCAGCGGCATTATTTCTCAAATAAGGCCTCTTGAACTCCGGATTCCAGGACTAAGCTATGCTTTCAGGCTTCCTCAAGTAATATCTAATTCCAAGTCTCACTCATCAACTGCGTACACAAATTATCTTATCAACCAGTGTTTCTCTGTTCACATGGCCACTTCACATGTATTTGCATACAGGAATGGCCAAGCATGCTCAAGCATCATCAGCCGATTTCCAGAGTGCCAAAAGCAAAGCAAAAGCCCCCGAAGTACCAACAACCACCCAACCTCCCCAATTTACCTGCCTATTTGTAAACAGTCGACCAGTATCCCAAACCAGAATACGAACACCATTAAAGCCGTGAAAGGCCAATGGAAGCGCAAACCCAAACTTCACGGCAATTTGAGCCGATGGCGGAAGGTTACTAAATGCAGCAACCAAAGACTCGGATCCAATATCCCATCCGGTCACTGGGGACAAAAGATAGGCCGTTGAGTAGAGATATAATCCACCGGAAAGAGCAATGCCGGTAATTCGTGTAAGCATGCTGGGAACCCAGGTGATCTGAGGGCGGTAAATGGAGAGATGAGGCGAGACCGGACGTCTCAGACGTTGCTCTACGACGAGAAGAGTGGCATCATGGGGTGGTTTGCTGTGCGATGAGTATCTGAGATTAAGACTGGAGATAAAACATATTAACCAGACTTCGATATCGTCGTTTAGAGACTGCTTACAATCTAGGTGATGCAAATCGCTGGGGTAAGCCCGTGCGGCCAAGTCCAACTTGGACGGAGCGAGCTAGACATCATGGTGAGGTCAGTTAAGCCTTCAAACATCGAGAAGTACACACCACCACTTTGAATTGGACGGAATGTAAATAAACACATAACGAATTCGATGGGTTAGTGAGGGATTTGAAATGAAGAAGAGAGTCTTGCACTGATTACTTTGACTACAAATGGACGGGATATGGATCCTTCGACGACGCTGGCCTCTTCCGCTTCGTACCGACCATCCGAGTTCCGGAATGCGCTTTGGCGTGTAAGGGATGGTGGCAATTACCCAATCAGTTATGTATTTCTCTAGCTATAGTGTCCAAGGATCATGACTAGCATTTAGGGCAAAATTTAATGGTCCAGTCGGGAAGATGTCATTATGCCATATGTGAGCTTGTCTTGGCCTCAATCCAGTATCAATCCCAAGCATACAACGGAGGTCGCGTCATGATTCGGTATCTGTGAGAACATTAGCACTTGTGTCCGCCATATCCATATTTATTTGCATCCCAGGTCACCAGTGCATACTTTCTCTTTTAGGAGATCATCGAACCATCAGCCTCGCTTCCTTGCATCTTTGAACCATTCCAGAGATTGAGATAACCCCGGAGGAATCAGCAAAGTGATACGGTACTTTCGGAAGCGAGGTCCGTAATCTGGGCATGATCGATAGGCGCCTTTCGCAGACTTTCCGTAGTTTCATGTTTTTCACCGTGTGCCCTCTTCGTAGCAATCCCAGCTTTCTCGTCTATCCTGAACATCTGGGCTGGCTTGATGTCTTCCTTTAAGCCAACCCCTAAAGGAAAACACCAAGCCCGCCCAGGATCCCAGGATCAAAGCCCTTGCGCAACTCCATGTCAAGCATGAGGGGATTGCCGCCGAGCCCAATGAGGTGCGACTCGTACCGCCCTGCAGCTATCATCCATGGATGCCACCTTGATCAATAATGAAAATGATCTTGTTGATAACCGCCATTTCTGTTTTCCTGTTGCTGCTGACCAGAAAATGTCAACACTGAGGAGGATACCGTGATACAATGGTTCTCATGAGGCCTTGGATCTGAGCTGGGTAGGAGCCCACACCTATAGAAAATTGGTATTAGAGACAATCCGTTCTCAGAAGTTGGAGGGAAAGGCTCGCCTCTTTGAATTTCTCGCGTAGCGAAGAGACCCCACGGAAGCTTCCGGTCCCCGCATCGGTGAGCGTGTTGCTGAACCCAAGTCCAATGCCCCATCAACTGCCGATTCTCGATTTCAACACCCAGTATATATGTATACAGATAAATAATTCCCTCGATCGGATACACTGGGAAGTTGTATATAGCACTTGTCAGGTCTCACGTCCACAGGGCTAGCACCAAGACTGGTCATCGAAAGTCATGATGACGTGCCATTAAAGCAGTGCAGGGAGATTGCCTCAAACCCCCAAGCGAAGGGGCTGGTGCTCGCCAGCGTTCTTTCCCCTCTTATAGTCTGGCGCTCAAGCACCTGATCGTAAATAGTCATGTGAATCCTGACGATCAACTTGGTAGGATAGAAAAAGTCAGTGATATGCTTTATATCGGTGATTCTTGATAAATCCCCGGCTACCCCCGGTCATCATGGACCGGCTTTGATGTCTTCCTCTCGGCCGAAAGGAAAACATCAAAGCCAGTTCTGGCAACCAGGTGCCATATCATGGACTCATTGTCTGAAGCTGGGTTGGAGATGTGGAAAGAAGAAGAGGTGAAGAATCGAGAAATTGAACCTTTTATATTTAGGAGAGCGGTCAGGTGACAGACACCTGGACAAGACTGTCAAACATCCAATATGGATATTGAGCTGGCGAAAGACTCTTTGGTCATTGACTCGGTTCAAAAACACTTGAGACGGTGTATTGGGTGCTGAGACCTACCAGTAGGTGGTAATACACTCATATCGCACGGCCAGTCTCTTGCGGCTCACAAAATGCCCAAGATGTAAATCCACAGAGTCAAGAAGACATAATAAGACCATAAAAAGCAGCAGTACTCTGGCAAGGCTCAATTAGCCTTTCTTTGGGGTCTCAAAAAGGTGATTTGTGAAGATCGATTCACTACCATAACACCGTACCCAATAGGGATACATATACCATAGGCAAGTCGTCTTACTTGTTCAATATCTTCTACTTTGATTTACTATTACCTTTGACCTTACTTATCAATGAGAAAAAAGACTTACAGGGGGAGTTTTCTAAGTCGAAGAACGTATAAAATCGATTAAACTTTGGGAAAGTCCAGAAAACATCGTAAACATTTAACGAAAACGCGTGGATCGCGGGACAAAGAAAAAGGTTGTTCTACGCGCGAGCCAAGGCTAATGTAAAGTAGCTGATATTAAACCATACCTATCTGGTGGAGATGAGGTGACATCTGAGCAGTTAGTAAAAGGTCTTCTAGTGATGGGTTTACGTGTCATCGATAACGAAACAATCATCACTGAGTCTATTATTTTAGTTATTCTATTACGTCTTTGCCACCTCTTTATGCCAGAAATGAAGCGAGGATAATCTTGACTCTTCTAAGTCCAACCTGTTAACCTGACGCAGTCTCGCCATCGCCAGATTCCTCTCTCTCAACTTTTGGTGGCAATGCAGTTTTCTCATATAACTTCTCCATAAATGCATGCGAGGTAGCAGCATAGTGACATCGCTTTCTGATCCCCGGACCAAAGCGATAGAACAGGAAAGGCATGGGCACGCATGCGAGGGCCAGGAAAGCCGGGATAGAAGACGCCCAGTGGATACCGAGGTTCTCATACATATAAGTGGTGAACAGCGGGAAGACGGCCCCGAAGATCGAGCGCAAGGAAGCGTTGGCAGCCAGAACCGATGCAGCGTAGATCGTGTATGCGTCAATCAGATAGTTCAGGATTGGAAGGAAGACCATCACCATGCCGAAGCCGAGGGGAACACCGGCTGCGATAGAGGCCATCCAGTGGATGGAGGGAGAATTTGTCCAGGCGAACCAGAATAGACCTGCGGGCAATGCGATTGAGCCGATCATGGCACCTGGGAGGCGCTGCTCCGGTGCTAGGCGACCACCAGCGGCGAGAGTCTTCTTCTTGTAGTTAAAGTAGATCGGGAACGTTGCGACCACGGAGAAGAGGATGCCGACTGTGATTCCCAAGAAGGAGAGTCCGCCGAGTCCTTCACTCCAGCCGCGCTCCGTTTGGTAGACAATTGGCATTGCCGCGAAGAGCATGTATAAGCTGGCGGGAGTCAGTAAGAGATCTAATTGACTGGAAAATGGATGAATACTCACATTCCATAGATGATGGAGAGGTAGATCGAAAGTAGCAGAACAATGGGTTCCCGGAAAAGAAGTACCCATGGCCTCGAGAGAGCCACTTTGAAAACATCCGCAGGACTCTTCTTGCCTTGGTCAATCTCGAACTTGCTACGGTACACATGACCAGTAGAGGCAGACAATCGCTCGGCTCGTTTATTCAGCAAGGTAGGCGCGAAAGTCTCAGGCAAAAAGAAAAGAGTAATAATTCCCAAGACTCCCGCGAATGCAGCCACCAGCCCTTCAACCCAGCGCCAACCAGCAGACTCCGACAAGAACCCACCAATGATCGGGCCCAGCGTCGGACCCAAGAACGGCGCAGCGCAATACAGACCGCTTGCAAGTCCACGGCTGATGGGAGGGAAGCAGTCCGCAATCACACCACCCGCAACAGCGAATGGAGCCGAACCTAACGATCCAGCGATGAAACGCAGAATCAGCAGAGTCCAGATATTCTGCGCACCAGCACATCCCGCCGTGAAAGCCGTCAAGCCGGCCGAGCTTGCGATCAAAATGGGTCTTCTCCCATACATCTCACTGAGCGGCGCCCAGATCAAGGGTCCGACAGCGAATCCGACAACGAACAACGAGATTCCGACAATACCGAGCTCCTCGCTGATTCGAAAGTCTTCGATGATCTCAACCAGACTGCCCGAATACGCAGACGAGACCAATGCGACAGCCAGGGTGTTGATCCCGACCAACAACGTGATCATCCATTTTTGCACAATACTGAAGTTCATAGGATTGCGCGCATCATTATCAACCCAGGTTACCTGGAAGGGATCCTCATCTGTACCGGCCCCATCGTGATGGTGCGCTGCGACCTCGCGCGGAATGACGCTCGCATCGAAGATCAAGCGCCAGTAGGGGATTCCTGTTCGCTCAGGTTCCTCTCCAGCGAGTTTGCTCATGGCGCTAGCGATGGCGAGATAGGTGACGGAGTCGCATTTCACCTGAGCGCGCGAGGAAAATCAGGACACGGGGAGACAACACTAAGACGAATCCACCCCGATCGCAGCCCGACTCGGTGGATCACCGAGCATTATATTTTGGCCCGGAGTGCTGCACTAAATAGCAAACAATCTCCCGAAAGAAACCGGTCTGCTCAAACCCGAGAAGATGATTGGGTGTTCAAGGGGGAAATGCATCAAGTTGGACCCGCTTCCTTGCTCTAGCGTGCTTATTTTCACTTTGCTGACGCGATCTACGTCGATAGTACTGATAAGACTGAAGCAAAACTTGTCGTTCCACTGGGATCCACTCCTTTGGTCTACGACTATTGGTCGATCTGCGGTTTTGTCTCTGATCGACCCACTTTGCTCCATCGAAAAGTTCGGTTCGATGATGTTTTGAGTTCCAAGGTTCGATAGGGCTTGTTGTTGATGATCATAGTGGATCATGGACCTGAAAGCCCGGGCTATTGCATCACAAGTGGAAGAACTGTATGATGAAGTGCACATTTAGACTGTTCTTTTATCGTGACATGACTTGAGAATCGCAGCATACTGACTTACACTCGCGGGTTTCAACAAGGCGTTCAATCCAGTAAGGGCACTCATTGTTCTATAAAACTTCTACCCGAGATCCACAGCTTGCAACAATCCGTGATGCTTTCCAGTCTTGATATTCTCATCCTCAGATCCGAGTTTCGGACCATGTACTAGCATCCAGAGATGTTTGTGAAGTTATTCATATTGCCTATGTCAACTAGCTAAACATTCTAAGGCCATATGGACTGATTGGAGGCAAGGGGCAGCTAAGTACCATCAAATTTGGTCAAATCAAGACCTGCCCACACTCCACAGACAACAGAAGTCTTCAATACAAACTTCATACAAATAGTCTTCTGCCATAGATCGCTTCCTAAGATCACCAGACCCATTAAATCCTCCGCACGGAGCCTAAAAATGAACCTCCAGTGAATCACCATCGTATCTAAGCGTCCGTCCATTGTTCCCATCCATCAAATCTTTCCAACCATCGTGTTGATCTTTGCATTACCACAACTCCCATAAATATGTTGTTCCCCCATAAATCATATTTTCGGTATCGTAAAAACGGATCAATAACTCGCAACGGCTCAGGCATGGAAAACCTAGTACTAAAAGTACCAGGTGTCCTCTTCCTGGTCGGGCTTGGGAGTAGACAGGCCGGAAGTATCTTCGTCCGCTATTTCGGGAACATCATCTTTCTCTTTGTCGGTAAGATTCTTCTCCTTCTCCTCTGTAGCATGATCCTCCTTCTCGTCTGTAACATCATCCTTCTTCACTGTGGTAAATAACAAAAATTAGCAAATGGCATTTCAACGTTACTCTGTCCAAATAACAAGAGAGCACATACCCGTCTTACTGGCTTGGAGATTGTCCGGCATTTTACCGATGCTCGTTTCAATCTTCCAGTAGCGATTGCGAAGGGTCCTGGAGAGATAATCCAAGCCACATGTTGCTCTCAAAGTCTCGGTGATTGCTGGGAACTCTGCGCCTTGCTTTCTGAGCTCGAACATCAAGATGTCTGACGCAGAGGCCTCTGCCCAGCTATTGGGAAGTGATTGCCTTGTCCTTATCTTTCTGATTCGTGGTGTCTGCAACCGAGCTCTGTCAGCGCTTGGATTGTTGCGCTTAACCTTCTTGCTAGTAGTACGCTCAGCAACCGCAGTCTTTTTGCTGGTGTTGCGGGTTGTAGTCGGAACTTTTCTTTTGAGCGTCTGAAGTTTAACGCGAACCTTCTTGCTCTTTGGCGTTGGACTATCTTGCCCTGAGGATGAATCATCTAGTCCCGGCGACGGCGTATCATTAGGCTTTGCATCTGGTGAAGATTGCTTGTCCATAGTCGAATCGCCCATGCTCCTCTCCCAGCGGACCGAATCGAGATTCATTGGGTCCGATGTCCGACGAGCTGCCACGGTAGAATCTCGCAGGGAATAGTGGAATGCACCAATTTCCTCGACCGACTTGGCAGAGAAGGGCCTAGACACAGTGGTTCCCGGGTTCAACTTCACATTTTCTGCAGTTTCCTTCAGACTACTCGCAAGCTGGGCCACGGCCTTTTTAATATCGAAACTCGCATCCTTGTTGAATACGAATTCAGACTTCCTGCGCCGTTTGTCCTCTCTGTGGGCCATGGTCTGCTTGGGAGGGTATGTTTTCGGGGCATTCTGAGTCTCATTATCAGGAGTGCCATAGGCGGGCTGGTGTTTGCGGGGCTTAGGAGTAGAGGGCTGTTATCGAATGTTAGCAAGACTATTCGGTATGTTCACATTTCTCCTTCGTACCTGGTCAAGATCAGCCTCAGCTCTCTCTTCCCGGCAAATTTCACGAGCCGCCGAAAAGACCTGTTCTTTGAAAGGTGGCGGATCACTATCAAGGACTGGTGGTTCCACGTCGAAGTCCGGCAATTGGGAGCGAAGTTTTTGATAGAGGTGGCCTTCATTGTAAAGCTCCTTGTTTCGTTTGAGTTCAACCTGCTGTTGAGCCCAGAAGTAGTCCTCTTGGTATCGCTCAGCATTGGTAAGCCCTGGCTCTCGAGGCGGGATTTGATATCCACGGCCTTGGAACAAAGGAGCTTGCCCGCAGCCTTCAATCATAGGAACTTGGGAAAGCTCCGACAGCTGCTGACCATCTTCTTGTTTCACAGGGCGCTGTGCCGGAGCTGATACTTGGGGGGTTAGGAGTGGCAAATATGGCCGGTTCTGGTACATTTGTTCAGGAGGTATGATCGTGTATGGTATGATTGGGTGGCGGCCTCCTGGGTTGTAATCCAAAGGAGCAATAGGCCTGGGCAGACCGGCGTCTTGTACGCCTTGATTGGCGCTGTCGAATAGTACCGGGACATCTGAGACCATTTCTCCGAACAGACTGACAGGATTCACTCTAGGCATTCCCGCAGGATAGGTTGGCAAAGGAAAATACTCAACCTGATTCAGATGGTCTGAGAATTGAATATTCTCATAGGAAGTATTGTTTCCTGCGGAGAAGTCCCCAGAGGAGATAGGGAATTCATCCGCAAAAGGATTCACAGATTCGTTGGGCAAAGTATCAGAAGCAAAAGACTGCTCCGCAGTCATAAATTCCGTATCCTCAAGGTCCCATTCAGCATCTTGCGTGCCAGAGTGCTCATTCTCCAGCTCAAAATCATCATCAAGGCCGGAGTCATCCCTATAGTTGTAATCAGTAAGCATAGAACCAGAATCAAGTTCAACAGCCGTATAATCAGACTCAGAGTGACTGGGTTTCTGGAAATTATACCTAGGGTCCGGTTCAGCTTCTGGCTTCATAGCTGCAGCTTTTTTATGAAGACAAAAGGCAAGTAACACGAAGATATTGAAGGAACCAGAGTGCAGGTACGCATATGCGTCTGAATGTGAAAATAATGGAGAAAGTATGGAGTAAACAGAAGGTGGGGAAAGATCGGACGTGTAGGGCGTTTCACTTCTTTGCGATGATATAAATCTCTGCACAACCCAAACGGGATGCCACGACTAAGCAACGTAAAAAGTGTGTTTTGCATTTTAGCAGCTGTCAACACATGGAACATGCCCAGGTGCTTTACATACTATTATGACGATGCAAATTCAACAGGGCTGATCATATCATCAGACAATCAGGCCATGAGCGGCTATGAGGGCGTTCAAGGTAGATGAAGATCCTATCTGGAATACGAATACGAAGTATAAAAAGCCCGAACTTCAATCGCACACATGGGACGTCTACCTTTGTCATTTATGCTATGAAAAACTTAAACTTGTTCACTTACCCGTAACCTCCTTCAAATCCTCAACTCATCTCTTGAACCAGTCCGGAAGACGGACTTGCAGCTAAATAGCCTTTATAGCTTACGCTGGAGCCCCGCCGGTTGTTTTTATTACAACCACCTTCGCTCCGGTTCCTATTATGTCTGAATCTTCCACAATCGTATTTAGGCTACAAAACAACGATGAGAGATCTATATGGTATCACTTTCACGACAATCATCCGAATTCTGAAGTAATTCACCAAAGGTTCAAACGTTTTGGCACTCAGTTTGGACAAAAGCTGGATATCTTGCCGATGTGTCACGTGATACATCGGCAAGTGGAGGAGAGAAGCACTGGATTTGCGGGGATACAGGCTCAGAGACTCTACCTGACCCATGAATGAATCAATTGTCCAGCCCACTGCAAAGCGCAAAAGACTTAGTTATGCATGTAACTACTGCCGTGAGAAAAAGACGCGCTGTGACGAGGAATATCCATGTCGGAACTGTCGCATGGCCGAGGTGGAATGCATTACAACAGACAAACGACGCCATGGCGCACTAGTCAGGCATCGCAGACGAAAGAGTCATGATACAATATCTCCTTTTGATGCGGCAAATGCTGAGCCGCAAAGACGAACAATGATAACACCAGCACCAGAAGTGTGTACGCCTCAACCACTAGAGTCGCATTCTTCTTCAGCTGTCCGCACCTCAACTGAACAGAGACCACGATTTTCTTCTCAATGCTGGGGTCCAGAAGGCTGGAGAACGGGGCGTCTTCCGATGATGCCCCGCTTTGTGGGATCTAGTTTGCTGGAGTTGATGACTGAGTGGCTTGATATGGCCTTCTATCGGTTGAAAGGCCCCAAGGCTCATGCAATTTCTCCAGTAATTGACCAGGGATTTACATCTGTCACCTTTGTGCACCCACCAAAGCTTCCACCGGGGGAAATGCTGCAGATCTGCATTGAGAGCTACTGGAATACCGTTCACCCAATATTCCCCTTTCTAAATCGGGCTATTGTCGACTCACTCTACGATGCAAATACCTCCAGCACGCAAAGCTCCTTTTCGAGTCATGCAGAAAATTCCCCGAGCGAGGCTTTGAAATACCTTGTTCTTACAGCAGGTTTGCTTGCCACGCCAGCCGACGGATCCTCTAGATCACTTGTATCCTCATACATCAGCTACTGCAACTCGCTGCTTGGCCATATTATTTCGCATCGCGAACTAAAGTCAGTGCAGACCGTGCTCCTTTTTGCGATGGTGCTGCGCTGTTGCGACAAGGTTGCCTGGGCGTGGGATATCCTTACGATGGGGGTCTCCATGGCGCAGTCTATCGGGATAAACCAGACGAGTTCGCCCCAAAACGGACCATCAAATCAAGATACCTCGGAATTTCAAACCTGGTGGTGCATGTATGTCTTTGAACGAATTCTAGCTTTGGAACTTGGTCGTCCATCCGTCATTTGGGATTGTGAGCTATCTAGAAAACTCGCATCGCCAGTTCAAGTCGATCAGGAGTGTGGGTCAGAGCTAGAATTTCGCAACGCATTGATAAGCTTGGCAAACACATTACATGAAATGCAAGAGCGCTCCGCTAGAGCCTGGAGGCGCGAGGAATGGATGCCACAGTCGGTAGAACAGGCAATCGAGGACAAACTTCGAACCGGAGGAGAGCTGCAAATCTTGCTTTCTGAATGGCAAGATAGCCTGCCTCCTGCATTCAGGTATGTCTCAAAAACAATCGTTGCTATGAGGATGGAATTAAAAACTCTCCAGGCCTGGATCAACATCCGCACTCAGCAATGGACCACAATCTGCATTTCTTTCATACTACTACAATCTCGGGTATGTCATATCCCTTTGTCGCAGCATATCTGCTAATGCTCTCCCAGGGTGATTTTAGTAACACGATCTACTATTCTTGTACCAAAGGATGAGCTTCACGCAATGGTTAACAAATTCGCTGTTGGAAAGGCATGGCGCCAACGTCTCCTTTCCGCACCGACAATGGTCATCGAGGCCGCACGACAAACGATCAAATTATTTATTGCACTGATTGATTCAGGAACACCAAATTTTCTCAAGAATATGACCTCACCTTTGGCAGCAGTCTATACTTTGGCAGTTCATATATTCCAGGAACGCAGTTCACTGCTTATTCGGTCTGACTTTGAGGTAAGTGGAGTTTCTCAACAGATGCTCGGCGCTTACTTTTTTTCAGCTGATGAAGGTTGGGATTCAAATCACGAAGGAATATTATGGTAGGCACGAAGCTGCGGGGAATGTCGATGACATTCTTCTCGATTTGCAGGAATACGCATCTCGCTGTCTGGAGGCGCCAGCACTGAGCCAATCCGATCTCTTTCCTCTAGACACGAATGGTCTCAATATGAATGATATACCTATGAGAGACACAGTATCTACTTTCGAGATAGGGTCAACTTGGGGCCCGTCTGCTCTAGATTGGGCTGGATGGGATTGGAATGATTTGAGCCACTTGTTCGCACACAGTGAATAGAAACAGCATATCACAGTAAATCAAATACAGACATGTAGAATCTTCAAGTACAGAGCAGTAGTTCAAGCCATACTCTCTAGATATGGTATGCCCGTCAGCTTAAAGCCTCGGTCGGAAAGCTGAACATCCGAGCGAGGCTTCGAGCGTTGGTAGGGATCGGGCTCTCCATTTCTAAAGACTGGTAGGTCCACAACATGCATTGCATTTGGCCAGTGAGTAGTCATTTTAGTCTCTTCAAAGGCCTTCTTCTTCACCTGAAGCTGTTCCTTGGTAGCGTCCGCCACAGGCATATAGCAAGTGTAAACGCAGAAACGCGGCTGAGATGTCTCCGACGACAAGTTGTAGTGCGGGGTGCGCGAGTCCCCTATAACTTAATTAGCTTCTGGGTGGTAAAATTCACAGATTGATCTTACAGAGTATCAAGTCACCAGGCTGGGCCTCCACCTTGATCCACTCGCACCCTCTTTCCTTCAACCATTCTCTGTTCGCATCGGTCAAGCCGTACCATTCCTTTGTCCTGTATAGCACTTATTAGTATGCAGGTAATCGAAACAACCAGGGTACAACATACCAGGACCAAATCCTCTCCTCTCCCTTAAAGGCCTTGTGAAGCTCTTCACTCAGCAAATGAGCACCCTTGCAAACAATCAATCCTCCATCATTGGGTCCATTCGGCAGCAGATTCACAAGGCCCTGCAAACAGCGGAAGCCTGGCTTCTCAGGGTCTTGATCTTGGTGCGGCCATGGTACATTGGGCTGGATATCTTTGCGCGATGGGAACCCAATGTTAACGGAATCAAACGACACAATGATATCCTCAGTGTCGTAGACCTTCTCAAAGGCCTTGACCACTCCTTCCTCCTGCCTCACGGCCCACGTGAACGATTCGTGGGAGACAGCGTAGCCGAGACACATTCCCTTTTCGTTGATATCGGGAAGATGGTCTTTGTGGATTGTTGAAGGATCATCTCTTTTGAAACCGAGATTGCTGTTTCAAGAGCGCACAATAGGTCAGTAGATATACTAGGTAATTTGGTCAGGGGTGGAATAATGCACTTACAAGCCTTCAAGCCAGTCATAGATATCATTTGCATATTTCAATGCTCGTTCACGTGGGACGGCGCCTTTGATGACCACATAGCCATTTTTCAGCAGGTCATCGCGGAAGTCACCGTATTTTACGTCTGGTCCTTTGGAGAACAAGCGTCCGGATGACGCTGTTAGGTGGGTTGAGGTTGCCGTTGCCGTGGCGGTGGTCATTTTGGGTCACTAGTGAGATGTTGGCTCTTTGTGAATTGAATAGTCCTGATGTATTGCGACTATTTACTCAAAAAGGGCCGAGAACTTCCAAAGTTTATATTCGAAGTTTCTGCTGTAAGATTTAGTGGTAGACTTCGGTTCGGGTTACCAGGTTCGGCTCGGTCCGGTTCGGTTGGGAAGTCTAAGTGTACCCCCAGGAAGATACCTGTACTATCAAATGCCGAACCCTGTGAATTTGCTTGTCTGGCCGTTGATTTAGTGTTACTCCTCAAAGTGCCCACATCCCGGTTGATGGCTTAGAATCAGTACTCAAGTTTCCATGATATCTGAAACTATCTACTGGGCAGAGAATAAGGAGAATAAGCTGCAAAAACGTCATTTCCTGAGTTGCTCTACCCTTAATTATCAATCAACTTTCCGCTCAAACGAAAAATGCTCTTGACTAACTCAAAGCCCCAGACGCACTTCCACATCAATACGAGCCTCCATTATCAAAACGGCGAAATCAATCACATAAAGGGTTTTTGAGGCCCCATCGGTCACCGGTCGGCCAAAGAGAGGGCCGAGAAAGGTGAAGGCATCGAGTTCTCGGTCTCAGAGAGAGGAGCGTCCAGTCTACCATGCGTTTCGAGATACCTCTTCAGCCAAGCGTGGTCGAAGTAGGCGCGGGTAATTAGCATGTGGTGTGAATGATAAGCGAGGCGTGCCCTCGCGAAACCCTCCTCATCAGAGCCGAAAAGAGTTTGGTCTTCCAGAGGAGACTGATACCAAGTACTGTTGTAGTCCGGGCCGAATTTCTCAGTCTCATTTTTAGCTTTCAGCTCCATGGGTTCAAGTTCCTTCTTCGGTTGCAGGACTCTAGGGGATTCAGGTGTTGTTTGGGTTGCTTGGGTCTTCTCAGGGGCAGGGCTCGGAAAGAAATTCTGCTGAGGCCTGACTCCCTTCTCCTGATAATGATAATGCATTAGCTAAAAAGCAGCCGCACTCTCCGACTCAAGTGAACATACTTTGGATTTGGCTTCAATCATCATCCGGTGATATGGGTTCTGCTGCTTCAGCCAGTCGAGTATCCAGGCAGGGAGAGCCGTCCGGAAAGAACAGTTGTATGGCTTTGTTTGAAAGCAGCAATTTGCACATGCACCATTGTAAATCAGATCTCCTTCAAAGATGAGGACAACACACTCCTTGAACGGCCCCTCGCGGTTCGCGCAACAAGTGCAGGACTGTCCAGCGGGCGCGATACGGCCTGTTCGCTGAACGAGGGCAGAGCGTTTGGAGTATGCAGTGGTACAACTCTGCACGATGCCATCACGCCAGTCAACGTTTCGAGCAAGAGGAACTCGCAAAAGTTTCTCATCAAATTCAGTGATGAGTTCAGGGATAATTTCCCCAAACCTGGGGTTACCCTCGCCATCCACACCCGCCAATGAGGCAGCTGCGAGTCATGTCAGTTTGAGAACGATGATGAAGGCCCACGCATAACATGACTTACGTGTCAAGGGGGACGCTTGCGCAGATTTCTTTCTTCTGGCTGTTTTGATGATGTGAGCAAGCTTCGTCATAACATGCATCGAAACTCGAAGTTGTGCACTTACGCATTATGCCAGTCGAGGGGGTGAGGTTGCAGCAAAAGGCAAAGGTAAAATTAGAGTTGGAAAGGATGAAGGGTGGAATTTTTAGCAGAGCTGGAGGTGATGAAGGAGAGGGAAGGAGAAAGTGGCGATAGTGAAGGAGAGGGACGTGTAAAATTAGCACACATGTCAATAATTGAAAAAGCACTGGAAGTAAATAGTCTACTGCTCAAAGTAGATCAGGCCAGCATCTACACGTCCTCACAATTTAATGCCTTGAGATTGTCTAGATACTAAAGAAGCCCGCATAACTCGCACGGAACAACGGATGAATTATCTGGTCTCAATATCCATCAACAAACACATAAACAAAATGAGGGATCTTTCCACGTTCCAATATAACTGGCTCCAAGTTGTCTCGTGCGCTACATAGGCTGGCCGTCACGAGCTAGATCAAGAGAACTTCTCAAGTTCACACCAACTCTGAACATACTCGCGGATACGAGGACCAAGGAAGTACATCGGGATAGCGAACAAAGCCAACACAGCACAGATAACCTCCTCCACAATCATCGTCCCATCATACCCAAGAGTAGCAACAGCAGGCAAAGTGGCATAGCTCAGGCCAAAAGAGATAAATCCCCGTCCAGCACAAATAACGACCAAGAATGGTGCCGCACGAAATGGGAAGCTGTCCACCGCGTATGTGATACCTACAATATTGGCTCCCAGGAATGCAAAGTAACTGGCATTGTACCCAATGACAATCGATGCAACACTCCAGCTCTCAGGGCGTGCACCCGCCCTTCCGTATATGATGCCGCAGATGATACCGACAATTGCTGGGATTGCGATGACTGGTAGCCGGTATTCCGGCTTATATATTCCATTGTTACGGCAGCTGAAAACCCGGATGACCATGTCACTTCCATAACCAAGTAAGGGGAGGAAGACGAGGCAACAAACAATTTGACCGGCTTGGACGTAGCCGAGCGCGTCGAAGCTGAAGTTATATGGGGGTGCCATCAAGATACTGGCAAAGGTCGAGGCTTCGAAGACATATGTTCCGAGGTTGGCGCCATTCAAAAGAAGTAGCCAAACTGTTGTCGGAATAAACAGTCCCTGGAAGACATGCTTGTAGAAGGTCGGAATATCAGAAAATTTAGGATTGGAAACAAAGAGCTGGATATCATTGCGCCAGCAACGAGGCTCGTATTGCTCTTCCACGGCAGACCGCTCATGGACGAAATGGATCTCCTGAATGATCAGGGGCGCCAACGCTTCACTCTGTCCGGCGGCGAGACTCATAATGATTCGGCCAGCGATATGACTCTCCAGACTAGTGGAGCATTGGCACCACACTCCACCTGCAAGGAGCAGCAGAATCGAGGCAAGGAACACTGGTCGACGACCAATTGTGAAAGCCCAAGGCATGGCAATGAGGTTTCCGATCCCCATGAACAAAGTCGGATAAGTCATCAGGTCATTAGCTTTAGCTTCTTGTCCGGGATAAGAAGCCTCAACAACGGAAAAAATGGATCCCATTCCTGATGCGAGAACGACGGCCGTGCAGCTGAATGCCGAAACCAGGATCAGGAGGACCCATTTGCGCCAAGCGGGAAGGTTCAAGGGATCTTCATCTTGTCAGGACCCGAGTTTCCAAGGAAGGATGGAACATACCTCTGGGATCCGCCGACGGGGTCGGAATAAGCACCACTTCATCTCCTTTGAATAGCTCAACATGCAGTCCTGTAGGTGGCTTGGGACCCTGCTCAGCAAGTTCAATGTGCAATATGTCGCTCTTATCCATAGTGAGAATGATTGAAGTGAAGCAAGAACAAGAACCTAGACTGCTTCTGCGGAGATTGTGGAGCTGGATGGTAGCCACATCTTAAGGGCTGATCGCTCACGCCTGTCAATCCTTCTGTGAAAGCAATCCCTTCGTGTACCCCGGGTTCTGTTGTGGGGCCCCCACACGGCACACGCAGTCTGGGGTTGAGCCGCCAACCGAACCGAACCGAGCCGGATGAGTGGACAATAAATGTTTACACTATATTTATATAATACACGTCAAGTCTCATCAGCATCGTTCTACCATTGTGTTTCTCCCTAGCTTTTATTAGCACATCATGGTCAAATTCAATGTGGACATTCCGTGGGAGGAGCTCTCAGCACCAGAGCAAACTGAGGGCTACCTAGGTCTTCAGCCGCACTCTGAGGTCCTAGCAAAAGGCACTTCAACTGCACCAGGACGATTGATCTTACCATGTGACATCCTTGTTGAGCACGATGTCTCCATTCCGGTCAGAGATGGCTGCACTCTTTACGCGGATGTTTACCGACCCCCCAGCGCTCTCGATAGAACCACACCAGCAGTTCTCTCCTGGAGTCCCTTCGGCAAAAAATTCAATGGAAGACAATCCCTCAAGTTGATGACACCATGGAATCTCGGGATTCCTGAGGAAGCACTCAGCGGCCTAGAGAAATTTGAAGGACCCGATCCCGCCGAATTCGTGAATCGCGGGTACGCCATCGTCAATGTGGATTCTCGCGGCGCATTCGACTCGGAGGGAATAATGGCAATCATGGGGACTCAAGAAGCGGAAGATGGATACGATGTGATTGAGTGGATTGCCAAGCAAAGCTGGTGCAATGGAAATGTCGGCATGGCCGGCAACTCCCACTTGGCGATTGTCCAATGGTTCATCGCCGCGTTACAGCCACCATCACTGAAGGCCATTGCACCTTGGGAAGGTTGTGGAGATCTTTATCGGGAACAGTTCGCAAGAGGGGGTATATATGGTGGTGATCTCTTCGACAATCTCATTATCAAGTACATGCTTCGAGGGAGATACGGGATTGAGAGTTTCCGCAAAATGTTCGAGCAGCATCCTCGTGCGAATGACTGGTGGAATGACAAACGGCCTGACATGACCAAGATCAACATCCCGACGTACATCACTGGTACATATACGAACACTATGCACGGAATGGGAGCGATCAGGGGTTGGCTAGAAGTGGACTCTCCTCACAAATGGCTTCGTTGGCATCCGTATCAGGAGTGGTATGATATTTGGGGTAATCAGGAAGGGCGAGATGAGCTTTTGTTTTTCTTTGATCGGTACTTGAAGGACATCAGCAATGACTGGGAATCGACACCTCGAGTCCGAATGTCCCTCCTTCGATTCGGGGAGAAAGCGCCGATCGAGAATATCGTCGAGTCAGAATTTCCGCCGTCGCGCACCAAGTACCTGAAGGCATACTTGACACCCGATGGCTTGACTTTTGATAAGCCATCTGGTTCTGAGACAGCGGTCTCGTATAATTCTCAAGATCCAGATGCAGGTGTGGCTTTCAAATACACATTCTCTAAGCGAACGCAACTCATGGGCATTCCCAAGGCGGTGCTCTACATGCACTGTGATGATCTCAACGACATGGACGTGTTCCTCGTTCTGGAGAAGATATCAAATTCTGGCGAAAGATTGTTGAACTTCAACATTCCTTGGAAGAATTTGCCGGTCTCATCAATTGCAGAAATACCAGAAAAGGAACATTCTGAACTCATCCTTTACCAAGGTCCCACTGGGATTCTGCGTGCATCAAACCGAGAAATAGATGCTTCTCGGTCTATGCATCCAAATTGGCCCTTCTACACACACGAGAAAATGGAGAAGGTTGTTCCTGGCACGGTGGTGCGGTTGGAGATTGGGATATGGGTCATGGGGATTGAATATGAGGCTGGAGAGTCTTTGCAGCTGCGAATCAGTGGTCGCTATCAGGGCTTTTCCAAGTTTGGTGCCGATCATACTCTGAACAGGGGTTTGCACTGGGTGCATATGGGAGGAGAACATGACAGTCATCTAGTGCTTCCTTTTGTGTAGTATGTGCTGTAACTCATATTATGCATTGCCTTTGTCTCATCGAGTCTCTTAAACAAGCAGATAAAAATAAGTTAGACATAGAAACAAACACAGACAATGCTTACGTTTGATCCAGGTTTATTCACATGGTTGTAAATCATAGCATTCAATCCATGTTTTCATCCTCCGAGACGATAGTCAAGCACCCCAGGGCAAACTGCATCTGCTCAATCTTTCCTCGCGGCTCGGGCACATGCACATTGGCGAGAGCCCTCTCAATCTTCCTATCCAGCTTCACAAATTTCATGTGCTCTTTGTGGCACTTCAACTCCTGATAGTACACATCCTGAAGATTCTCAGGGCAGATGTCCCCATCATACCATCGACTGAGGAGTCGCAGCCGCGTCTTGAAAGGCAGTCGCTTGAAGTATGTTAGCAATTTCCTCAAGAATCACATCTGCATGAGACGAAATCATCTTACGTAAAGCTGCGTAAAGGTCAGAGGAAGCTTCATTTCCTTGGCAATGCTCTTGTTCTGGACTCGAATTTTTTCAAGGGCCTAAGCTAGTCAGCGTCTCGATACATCTTTGGAGCTCATGGTCGAATTTGCACCTTCTCGGTCCTCGTTCTCTTCTTCTTCCTGTCGAAAAATGAGGGGGCTCGGGAATGCTCATGGAATCTGCCAGAGCGATTGGGTGCACTGTGGTTTCGGATATCGGAAAGGCTTTGAGGTGCGAAAGCCTCTTGGGCATTGAAGTCGATGTCCGTGTTCCTCTCCCATGCAGCTGTGTGAGTTGATTGGGTCATGATAATTTGCCGTAGCGGATGAGATGATGACAGGTAATTGTGTTGTATGATGTGGAAAGATTCAATGGAACGAGACCGTGGGTGGTCATAGAAGTGTGGAAGTTGAGGTGTTTGGGAGATCTTATGGTGAGGGTTGAGAAGTGAATACAGAACGACTAGATGTGAATGATCCGCAAAACTGGAACGTATCTGTGATTGTTGATAGTTTTCCTTTCTGGGTCTTCAGGGCTCGCATCTATGTGACCCTGGCAGCCCTGCACTATAAATTCAATCCTAATACCCTATCAACCTAACAGTGAAGAAGGATATGATACCACCATTAATAAAATAGTCTTTTGGCGGTTGAGATCTAGAATACAATGCCCACGCCATGTTAAGGAGGTTATGTGCTCCATAGTCAGTAGACCCAGCCCATTGATGCCTTACTGCCTTGTTAGCTGACTCATTTCTGCCTGAGGACGTATACTTGACCGTCTTTCCGAGTTGGACTTTGGCAGAATTGAAAGCGGTGAATATCTGCCAGATGGCCCAATCAAACATTCATGTTTGTCTCCTAAAAGTAAACAAACCCCTCTGTACTCCGTACAGACCAAGGCAAAGTGTCCGGCCTGGTGATCGGGAAAGTAGTCAAAAATTTTCAAACTGGCTTCACCTTTGAACCTTGGTCAATTCTACCTGGTAATGTTCTAGGAATAACCATGGATTCCGAAGCTCGGATAATACTGCGACCAGAATTAATTATATTGCCGGCACAGAGAGCCATGGACTCGAAGGGACTCGAAGAGGAAATCCGAAAGCTGCAGCGCCAGTGGCGTACACTGAAAATGCAAGGCTCTAGACAGATGGTAATTGCAAGTATTAGCTCAACCCCTGAAAAGAACGACCATTGACGCGAGTGGCGGGGCAGTCATCTAGACCTCGCTAAAGGCAGGTTTGGGTTTGGTAATCCTGGGTCTGTGTTTAGATTGAATGTACGTTGAGAGAAGCGACGATGGATTAACACATGATTCATCTATCGCTGAGATTTAAGCCTCGGAATCTTCGATATTAATGAAAATTAAATGAATGGCTTGGATGATGACCCCGCATGCACCCTTAATCTATCGGCAAGCTCTGTGTGGCTTAGGCAAAACGTAAAGCCATTAGGCAACCCTGAAAGGTACACTCACAATATCTGAATTTTCATCATGCAGGGTTCATTTTCAGGGTCGGGCCGGTCGGGGCTGTACTGAAATATGGGGATAACCTGAGACGCGGTGGATAGTCTAAATAACCTCATAAATAGAATGGGAGATTTGAACTAGGAAATAGAGAGCCGCAACCGTTGAGTCAATGCCGATCTATTTGCAGAGAAAACTCGAATTTGAGCAAAGTTTACGATGTTCGGGCATCAACAAGATTTTTGCGGGGCCATACCACTGTGATTTCCGGCTACTTGTTACCTACATTGGACACTACAATATAGAATCAGTTTCATAAGTTGATATTCTATTACACAGTATCTCTCTCTGCTTGAATACGGTGACTATAAGAAGAAGAACGCCCGGCTCTAAGATGTATCACGTCCCACAGAGGCATGTGGATCCCGTTGAAACGGGAGGCCGCAGCTCAAGAAAGGGAGATCTGGATCTCGCAGAGTTTGTTATTATATACATTGAACAAATCGCTTGCTCAATTATGTTTCTTGTCATAGTCTATGGCGATATGCCTAACCATTAGTCATCGGGATCGGGCAGTGAAGGAGTTCCGATCGTGTAGGGCTTCGTGTGATAGATCTTTTTCGCAGCTACGGACCTCGTGGAGCCTGAGCTGACCTAGCGGGCTATAGAGCTTTCTAGTATGCATGCAGGATTTAGCGTGCGGGTCCAGGAGTCAAAGCGACGTACGATAATGTATGTCGTGCGAGATTGAGCCCACGTCGGTTGCACCGTATTACATGCACAAACTTGCTGTATGACGTGAAAAAGCACTGATGTGTTCTAGGCTGGTCAATGGCCGAGATTTGCGCTCGTTTGGAGGCATTCAGTTCGAGTTCCCTACTTGGCAGTCTCTGACGCCACTTGCCCCTTTACTTCTTTTCCCCCTGGTAATTGCTTTTGCTACTTTAGATAATGATATTCCCAATAATCCACTCACCCGAGGGTGCTGCTCACGTTGAGCAACTCTCCACATGACGCAACACGGGGAAGAAACAAGAACCGTGGACAGCAGGAAATGAAGATTGGCGATGGAGACAGCGAGGCCGGGGAAGTGGAGAGAAACGGGAAGTAGAACTCAACCAATCAGCTTCGTGTCAATCATCGGGGGAACGTGACCACGATTCCATGTCTTAGATGATTTGCGCTAGTAAAATAGTTCCGTCATGGAGCAAATTCTTGTCGATCAGAGGAGATATAGAAAGTGTGGAGATAGTCCACATAACGGCTCTAATAAGCGAAGCATAGAAAAGAAATAAACAGGATTAAACAGGTCTAAACAGAAAGGGAGTACTCTCCATCATTATGGAATATTAAATGATGCATCCAGGAACCTGTGCAGGGTCTTTGGTCCCTGGCAGTCGAACCAATGACAGCCGTTTTTATTTGTCTTTCTCTCCGGCGTATTATGTTCATGTGGAGTAATGATCGGCGGGTTCCACCGTAGACGCAGGACGCAGGACACTGCCAATTCCAAGGCTCTGCATCCAATAATGCCCCACTTAGGCCCCGCTTAAGAAGGTCCGGGGTAGGTCTTGCTGCCATTTCTAGCTCTAGCTCCGAAAACCCCTCATTTTGGTCTTTGGTCTGTCCGGTTCGACCCAACAATGGGCGTCGACATGGAGAACGATCCGCTCTTCTGGGTTTAGCTCCCTGCCGCTAACCCCTTAGTCCGTTCTTGCTTCCTCTCCAACACGACCTATCTCCACAAAAGCCACGAAATTAAACAATGCCAAAATAATGGAACACATGTGAACTGGTCGTTCTACGCCCCTGAACTGGGTTCATTCGATCTATGGCTCCCCTTTGCCTCGGAACCGGCCTAGTCCCCCCCCAGATACCCCGGTCGATGGCGCACCGCTCAAGCCCCAGGAACCCGAGTGATGTCAAAGATGCGATCCTCAATGCTAGTGATGTGACGAGATTTTGCTTTTTCCTGCTCATCACATGGCGAGCTTGCTGCCTCGGACGGCGATCCACATCTCGGTTTCCTCCACCACAGCCTCTTAGCGCAAGACTCGGGTGGAGGAAGCATCCCCCGAAATGATACCCCAGATGGACGATCCCACGACCCGCCAAAATAAAGACCTGGTGCGACCCGCGTCCATGGACTTTTTTCCCCAGGCTCTCCTTTCGCGGTTTCCATATAGCCCGACGCCCATTGTGACTGCGGATTAAACGCATACACAAGATATTGGAGCCACACCGACAACATGCGTTTTATTCCAGTCCTTGCGACTGCCTTCCTGGCCGTCTCCTCGGTCACAGGCGCGTCGCCTACCGCTGCAGCATCCACGGCTGCTGCTTCTGCTGCTGACAGTCAGAACAGCGTGGCTGCTGCTGCCGACAATGTGGCCGATACCATTGCAAATGCGGCTACCACCGCAGCCAATGCCAATTCCAATGCTGCGGAGGCCGCCGCAACAACCGCTGCCGCTGCCAATGCTGCCAATTCGGAGGAGTCCACCGAGGACACAGCCACCAGTGCGGCTGCTAATGCGAATGCCAATGCTGCCTCGGCCAATGCTGCCTCGGCCAACGCTGCTACCGCCGATGCCAACACCGTAAACTCGATTGCTGCCGCTGCTACGAACAGCGCTGCCGCTTCCACTGCTAGTGCTAGCGCGGCTGCTGAGTCTGCCAACACCGAGAGCACAGCTACTAGCTCTAGCACCAAATCCTCATCTACCGATTCCACCGACTCAAGTAGCAGCAGCAGCAGCAGCAGCAGTGGGCTTCTAAGCAGCATTGAGAGCCTTCTGTCTGGCTCTGGTCTTAGCTCCATTGGCACTGATCTGAGTGAGTTGGCCTCGGGTCTGGAGAATCTGTTGAACCCCGATTTCCTGAACGAGGTCACCTCAACTTTCAAGTACCTGTCCACCAGTCTGGCTCCCCCTGTTGATACCAACATCCGAGTCTTGCTTTCCACCGAGAACACCCAAGCTATTGGTGACCTCATTACCAACGCCAACACCCTGCTGTCGGCTAAGAACACCAAGACTTTGAGCAACATCCTGGACAAGGCGGATACTCTGCTGTCTGACCAGAACCTGGCCGGCATTGAGAAGCTGCTTAACAACATCGACAAGGTCAACGACCTTATCGACAATGCTGACGACTTGCTCAGTGCCAAGAATGTCAAGTCTATTGAGAGCCTGGTTAACAACGCCAACGATCTGCTGACTACCGATGTGACCAACGCCCTGAAGAAGATCTTGGGCGATGTCGTCACCCTACTGCCCAACTTGGAAACGTTCCTCACCAAGGAGACCTTCGACGAGCTCGCCAGCTTGCTGAAGAACGGCAACTCTCTTCTGACCGAGTCCTTCGTCACCGAGACCCAGAACTTGATCAAGAGCGCCACTGCTCTCCTGACCACATCCGTGACCAACGCTCTCAAGGAGATCCTTAGTGCTGTTGTACCTCTGCTGCCCCAGCTCAAGTCCTTCCTCACAGTCTCCACCTTTAATGACCTGGAGAGTCTGCTCAAGAATGGCAATTCCTTGCTCTCTGCGAACTTTGTCTCTGAGACTAAGAGCCTGGTTGCTTCAGCCTCTGACCTGCTTACTACCTCGGTCAGCAACTCTCTTAAGGAGATTCTCAATGCTGTTGTGCCATTGCTGCCGGAGATCAAGGGTCTGCTCACCAACGACACCATCTCGGATATCCAGACTCTGCTCACCAACGGCAACGACCTGCTGTCCGACTCGTTTGTTTCGGAGACCAAGTCTCTCGTGGCCGGTGCTTCTGCCTTACTTACTACTTCGGTCAGCAACTCTCTCAAGGAGATTCTCAATGCTGTTGTGCCATTGCTTCCGGAGATCAATAGCCTACTCACCAAGGCCACTATCACCGACATCCAGACTCTGCTCACCAACGGCAACGATCTTCTATCCGATTCGTTTGTTTCGGAGACCAAGTCTCTCGTGGCTGGTGCCTCTGCTTTGCTTACTACCTCGGTCAGCAACTCGCTCAAGGAGATTCTCAATGCTGTTGTACCATTGCTCCCAGAGATCAAGGGCCTGCTCACCAACGACACCATCTCGGATATCCAGACTCTGCTCACAAACGGCAACGATCTGCTGTCCGACTCGTTTGTTTCGGAGACCAAGTCTCTCGTGGCCGGTGCTTCTGCCTTACTTACTACTTCGGTCAGCAACTCGCTCAAGGAGCTTCTCAACGCTGTTGTGCCATTGCTTCCGGAGCTCAAGAGTCTTCTCACCAAGGCCACTATCACCGACATCCAGACCCTGCTCACCAACGGCAACGATCTGCTATCCGACTCCTTCGTATCAGAGACCAAGTCTCTGGTGGCCAGCGCTGCTGGTCTCTTGACCACTTCGGTGTCGAACGCTCTCAAGGAGATCCTCAGCGCTGTTGTTCCTCTGCTCCCCGAGATCAAGACCTTCCTCACCAAGCAGACCTTGGAGGAGCTCGAGGACCTGCTCAGCAACGGCAATGCCCTCCTCACCAGCTCATTCGTCAACCAGACCCAGAGCCTGGTCAGCAGCGCGGACGATCTTCTCACTCCATCGCTGGTCTCTGGTCTCAAGAGTATCCTCAGCGAGGTGACCCCGCTCCTCCCCGAGGTCGAGAAGCTCCTCACCAAGGACACCATCGAGATGATCTCCTCCCTCCTTATGAACGCCAACGACCTCCTCTCGCCAACCTTTGTCAACGAGACCGAGTCTCTCATCTCGGGCGCTCACGATCTCCTGACACCCTACGTGGTGGGCGGTCTCAGCGAGCTCCTCAACCACCTGGTGCCAGTCGTCCCCAATATTACCGCGGACTTCCTCAACGCCACGACCCTCAAGAATCTGACCTACCTCTTGGGCAACGGAACCACCCTCCTGGACACCGCCTTCGTCACCGACACCAAGAACCTTATCGACGAGGCTGGCGAGCTCCTCACGCCCTCGACCGTCAAGTCCCTCAGCGGTCTGGTGAGCAGTCTCGACAAGTCTATGCCCGAGCTCGAATCCCTCCTGCAGCCGGCCACTATCAAGGAGTTGCACTCCCTTCTGACCAACGCTGGTGACCTACTTACCACCAAGTTCGTGAACGAGACGGCTACTATTATTGATGATGTCTCGGCCTTGTTGCCGTTGATTGATGGGATTTTGAACTCCCTGTGAGGAGTTGACTATGATTATGTATTCTCATGATTGAAAGGACTTTAATTTATCCTGGATATGATTAATGCGTTTAATGATATTATTTATTTTTTGTCTATTTTCTCTTTGAAACACTCTTTTGTGTAGCCCGTGTTCAATTGGGGTAGATGACCAGGGCAATGATGAGAAACTACCGATAATGCCCTCAAGTGCCCCCATCTTCTGGTCTCTTATCTCCCCTTTGCTTTCCCCGCACATCCTTGATAATCTCACCCAGGTCAACTCGGTGTTACCTTGTCGTACCTGCCCTGAACCTCGAACATAACCATCGACTGAAGTCCAGTATTAGTGGACATGCATTAGTGAACACGCGGATATGCACTACGCCCTTTACGCAATAACACCTACCAACTTCGGTAACATGAACCATAGCTCGGTTCCACTGCAGGCACATAATGCCTTTGTCAGTGGGGCCACACGGCCCGAGGCGACGCACGAGCTGACCCATCATCAAATCTTCAACCTGATAGGCTGGCATTCAAGCACAATCAGCTCAGCATGACCAAACACGGCACCTGCCGATATCCATCTGCGACCGATTTCACGCGATAAGTTCATGATAACGAATCAAACAATCACGGTCAGCAGGTCTTCACGGTCAATGGCACTCAGGAATGGACCTACAAACTCAAAATTGGGGGATCTTCTTCACGAACCATTCCTGTCTGGAGCCTCTTCTACATACAGGGGTCATAATAGGCCTAGCAGAACCGTGCATCAGGCGCCCGTGCAACCACACGTGGAAAACGCTCGGCCGCAGGCACAAATCGAAAACCAGCAAAGTTTGGTTACATTATCCGATACACGAATGACGAGTGATCTGACATCGGCTTTTTCGGACAAGTGCAGAATTAGTTCGTCGGACTAGCCGGATGTGGGTAGTCAAAACGCAAACTACTAACAAATTGGATGAACCTTGCGACGAAGACCTCGAAGCAGCTGAGCGACCCGAGCATATATATGGAACGATTGGTCTTAGCAAAAGTCTACCGGCCAACTTCCTTTTCTTTCTGTCATGAGTAATGAAAAGTGGATGCAGTGGCTCTCGGAGCGCACTATGAACGCCGTCAACACCAACCTCCGCTCAACTATATTCCTAGGAGCACTTGGAAGTTCGCTTTTAACCTACTACGCCCACAAGAAATTTTCCCAATTGGTGTTGAATAACTTTCAACGCACGGGAAAATGGGACCCGGAAAACGAACTGGTTCTGTTGACAGGCGGCACAAGCGGAATAGGAAAACAATTGGCGGAAGATCTTTCCAACCAACAACTCCACGTGATAGTCCTCGATATCCAGAGACCAACATATCCGCTCCCTCGCAACGTGATCTTCTACCAAGCTGATATCACATCTTCGAAGGAAGTATCCGAAGTAGCCCGCCTCATTAAAACAGAACACGGCGACCCAACAATTCTAATTAACAACGCCGGCGTTTTCGAACATGGAACAATCCTCGAGAAAACAGAGGAAAAGATTAGACGGACATACGAAGTGAATAATCTTGCTCATTACCTGTTGATCAAAGAGTTCCTCCCGTATATGATCCGAGAGAACCGCGGCCACGTCATTACGGTAGCAAGCGTTGCTAGTTTCGTGGCCGTGGGCGAGATGGTGGATTATTGTTGTTCGAAAGCCTCGGCGCTTGTTTTTCACGAAGGGTTGAGGCAGGAATTGAAGTATTGGTATAATGCACCGAATGTGCGGACGAGGTTAGTTCCAAATATAGTAGCCAGCAACATGTCATTGTCAAGAGATGTTCCTTGGTTAACTGATTATTGTTAGCATTGTTCATCCACTTTGGGTTGGGACGCCCATGATCAAGGGTTTCACAGATCACCAATCCCACTTCGGACAACCCATTATGCCCCCGAAGGCTGTCTCGGATGTTATCATTGAACAGATCGTGACAAGGAGAAGTGGACAGGTTATTCTTCCGAGACATCTTTCGTTGGCCGGGTCTATTCGGGCGGCTCCGTTGTGGTTGCAGGAATTCATTCGGCCAGTGTTTTCGAAGATTGTGCGACGGGTTAGAAATATGCGCGATCCGCTGCTTTGATGAGGACTGTTTCTGATTACGATTAAATCAAATGATGCTTAACGGGATATGGAGGGCATGGAAGTACCATGTTTACATTATTTATGTTCATGAATTACGTCATTTTATAATTAAGCTCTCAAGGATTCAACTTGCACCGTGGCGCAATGAGCTTAATTGCAATAGTGGAGAGGTGGAATAAAAGATGATAGATCACATCTTAAGCGCGAGAAAGTTCATACTGCTTGACCATGGGCCAACCTACGGGGAAGCCCCCGGTTTCGTCAAAAGACATTCCACGTCTGCTTTTCGAAAGATATATGTTATTAGTGGAATGATATTGTATTTAGTTTTTCGAACAATATCATTCGGTCGGAAATGGATATAGTGTAATATTACTGCTTTTCACGCAACTTTTGGCCACGTTACTGAGGTGTCCATCATGTGACAAGATCGTCAACCCAATTGGCTAAACAATGGCATTTCATTACCTCGACAAAGGTTTGTCCAACAAAAGAGCAGCAGTCTTTACTACCACCAATAAGGCTATACCTTATCATACCTTATAAGATCCCATAGAGGGGCGAATATCTACCTCGATTCATGTAGTCCATCTCAAACACCATTTCAGATTCACAATGCCCGATATAAACATCCCCGAAACCCAAAAGGCCTCCACCCTCCAGAACGTAAGTCCAATTCAATCCACATATTGATCCCAACTCACAAATCCAGCCTGGCCCGGACTTCGCCTTCAGCATTGCGACTGTTCCAGTCCCCACAATTACCCCGCAACAAGTCCTCGTCAAACTATCCGTAACAGGGGTCTGTGGCACAGATATCTCACTCGCAAAAGGCTATCTAGGCCCAACCCAGCAAATCCTCGGCCACGAAGGAGTTGGCAAAGTCATCCAAGTCGGGGCCGCATGTACCAGTCCTAATGCCGTGCTCGGTCAAACGGTCGGTGTTGGCTGGATCCGTGATGCGTGTGGTTCGTGTCAGAATTGTGCACGAGATACGACCCGGTGCGAGACGCAGGTATTCAGTGGTCGTGATGTTTCGGGCACATTGACTTCTTACGTGGCTGTTCCGGAACGCTACATTACGCCTTTACCGGAGAACGTTTCTCCTGAATTACTGGCACCGGTGATGTGTGCTGGTGTTACGGCTTATAAGGCGCTGAAGGTCGCTGGTATTACCCCCGGATCTTGGGTGCTTGTTTCAGGTGCTGGGGGTGGAGTTGGGGCGTTAGCTGTTTCTTATGCGAAGGCGATGGGATATCGGGCCATTGGTGTTGACGGGGGTTCAAAAAGGAGGGAGATTGTCATTGAGGCCGGGGCGGAGGTCTACATAGATTATGAAGAGGATCAGGATTTGAAGAGCGCGGTACTGAGGGAGACAGGTGGGAAGCTTTGCGCGGCTGCTATTGTTTGTGCGGGTGTTGTGTCGGCGTATGAGTCTTCGATCGAGTGTCTGGATTATTTCGCGACGCTTGTTGCCGTTGGAATCCCGCCGCCACCGTTGAAGATGTCAATTCATCCACTGACTTTGATTGATTATGGGATTCGAATGATTGGCAGCATTACGGGGGATCGAGCTGATATTGCCGAGGCCGCGGAGTTTGTGCGTCGAGGTGTGGTTGTGCCGAAAGTCATGGTAGTTGCCATGCCATTACTAAATTCTTATATGGAGCGCTTGAATGACTTGGAGGGTAAGAAGCTTGTTGTTTGCTTAGATGGTTCTATTTAGTATCACCTAACATAAACACCTCAAGTGCATTTGCCGAGATACTCCATTCTTCCCCTCTTCGGCCCCATCTGGACGTGATGTCAGTGGGGCTTCTCTCCCCTATCCCCACACCACTGTGGTAGCTTCAGCTGCCCCATACGCTCATCACTGGCTATCATTTCCTGTTATAGCACTTAAAGCGTTGACACGAAGCAGGTGGAGCTCGCTTGCAGTCAAGGGTGCGGATAGGGTGGTACTCATCAGACAATGCATGACAGCGGGTCCAGGTACTTGATATACTGGGCTCTCCAAATTTCGTCGCTTTTGCACTTTTTCATTAAACCATTTCAAGTCTTGTTAAACAGATGTCTGGTTCTCACAAGTTCACTCCTTTGGCGCTGCCTCCCAAGGTGACACTCGCCGATTTCAACAAATTCATCGAAGAAATAACTACTCTCGTGGGTGTCGAAAATGTCGACATCATCACGTCCAAGGATCAAATTGACGACAAGTCATACATGGATCCGACATATACACACGATCCTCACCATGTGATGGAGCAGGATTATTTCCTTGCCTCTGCGGTAGTAGCGCCTCGAAATGTTTCCGATGTTCAGTATGTGCAGAACATTAAGATTTACAGGAGTCTACTAACGTGTTGAACAGAGCGATCGTCCGACTAGCTAATACGCTGTCATTCCCCCTTTGGCCGATTTCCATCGGACGAAACTCTGGATATGGCGGTGCTGCGCCTCGTGTATCAGGCAGTCTGGTGCTCAACATGGGCAAAAACATGAACAAAATTCTAGAAGTCAATGTGGAGGGCGCATATTGTCTTGTAGAACCAGGTAAGAGAACAAGCCAATTCTTTGGATATGGCTTACACTATTTCAGGTGTAACTTTCCAAATGCTGTATGACTATCTCGTCGCCAATAATCTACAAGATAAACTCTGGATCGACACCCCTGACATCGGTGGTGGTTCTGTCCTTGGAAATACAATGGAACGCGGCGTGGGCTACACACCGTATGGCGGTACGTATCACAAATACCACACTACTACCATCAACTAACCTATCAGACCACTGGATGATGCACAGCGGTATGGAAGTCGTTCTTCCCAACGGCGAACTTCTACGAACAGGAATGGGGGCTCTTCCAGATCCTAGCTGTCCAGAGACAGCAGGCCTCAAACCAGAAGATCAGCCGTGGAACAAGACAGCCCAGCTATTCAATTATGGATTCGGTCCATATGTCGATGGGATCTTTACACAGTCGAATTTTGGTATCGTGACAAAGCTTGGGATGTGGCTAATGCCTAATCCAGGTGGGTATCAGTCTTACCTTGTAACCATTCCCCGGGAAGAGGACTTGAAGCTGGCAGTTGATATTATCCGCCCGCTTCGGTTAAACATGGCGCTCCAGAATGTTCCTACCATTCGGCATATCTTGATGGATGCCGCAGTCATGGGGTCCAAGAAAGATTATACCTCGAAAACCGAGCCACTCGGAGAGGGAGACTTGGATGCAATTGCCAAGAAGCTCAAACTTGGCAGATGGAACTTCTATGGAGCACTCTATGTGAGCTTTCCTTCTCCCAAGGGTTGACTAAAATACTAACCTTGTTGCAGGGCCCGGAACCAATCCGGAATGCCCTTTGGACCGCCGTCAAAGAGGCCTTTTCCGCCATCCCGGGCGCCCAATTCTTCTTCCCGGAGGATACACCCGAGAACTCGGTCCTTCGCATCCGACACAAGACCATGCAGGGCATTCCGACGTATGACGAACTCAAATGGATAGACTGGCTTCCCAGTGGAGCTCATCTGTTTTTCTCACCGATTGCCCCAGTCCAAGGAAAGGACGCGATGGAGCAATACGCAGTAACGAAGAAGAGATGCCACGAAGCCGGTCTAGATTTTATCGGAACTTTCACAATCGGCATGCGAGAGATGCGTACGTACCTTCCCACTACTCATTGGTATCATCAACTAATATCAGCTTCAGATCACATTGTCTGTATTGTATTCAACAAAAAGGATGCTGCGCAAAAGAAGAAAGCACACTGGCTTATCAAAACACTTATTGATGATTGTGCTGCTAAGGGTTGGGGAGAGTATCGGACGCACTTGGCGGTCATGGACCAGATTATGGGTACCTATAACTGGAATGATGGAGCCTTTTTGAAATTCAACGAGCTTCTGAAGAATGCTATTGACCCTAATGGGATCATGGCGCCGGGCAAATCTGGTGTTTGGCCTCGCCAATACCAAAAGAATCAGTGGAAGCTTTGATCTGAGTATATGCAAAGCTGTTTGTTCCTATCTCCAGACTTCATTTATATAGGGGTGACTATCAATACTTTTACAGGTTAATGATGTAGTGAACACTTGATACCAACGCACAATGTTTCGTCAACTTTGAAGATTTGAAATTTCTGCGCCTAGTAAAGCCTTTGCTCTAAGGGCATCTCGTTCTTCTGTTTTAGTTGTTCCAAATGAGGCAATGGGTGGTGCACGGGCTTCTTGATACGGATCCTTTCCGAGTGGCCAATCCCAACCTGGTAGTTCTTCTGTTTTGGCTGAGGCTGTGGCTATGGCTTTGGCCACTATAGTGGTATGATCGCAGTTCCTGAGCACATAGTTTGTAGAATCAATGAAGACTGCTGAAGGGTCTTCAATTTAGATGGGTGGGTTTCTTTGCACATTGCGGAGGACCAGGTACGAAAGGGCTGCTTTTAAACCTTTTTATTATTTAGGGTCTTTCATCCTTGCAATAAACTCACAACATAGCCATTGGTATGCAAGGTACAGACTTGAGTCTTTGCCACTGGGTGGAGACCATGACATGACATGACCGAATGCCAAAAAAGGAAATAACCTGTGCCCCGTGCCCCGTGCCTTGTGACGTATATTCTCAGAACTTACCGCATAGTATGTTCACGATAGCAAGCGCGTTTGATCCACTTCATCCTTGGGTCCAGAGATATCTTAGTGGGCTGTTCGGTAAAGAGGTGGACCCGGTTCGGTGCCGGACCTGTAGATCTGTAAGTTCTGAAACAACTGCGAGAACCATTGTGTGTTTCAGATAAACCTACAACTGGCTTCTAGAAGGAACTTCCGATTTGCTGACTTGCTTACTTGCTGACTCGAAGCCATTATTATCGAAACGCTTGTGGCGAACAGAGCTATTTGTGGTAACAACGCTACCCGGCCTTGTAGCTCATTTTTGGGATTGGCTCAAAACAGACCGATATTATTCAATATGAACGACTGGTGGACGAGGGTAGACAACTAGCATTTCCTCATACAACAGTTCCTTGTTTTCCCGTAATTATGCAGCTAGATAAGCGTAAACTGGGATGCTATGGCCCCCACAGGATCAACAGGTACTTCATCACGCACAATCGGTGACGCACCCTGCAGATAAACCCATGTATCGAGCACACCATTACGCCCTCCCAAGCCGTGCATTTGGGGCTGCCATGGACAAAGATTGCAACCCTGCGGATCTAAATCCCAGTAACTTCCCTGCATCCCATATCGCCCCAGTGTCACCCTCCACATGCTTAAACCTAATTCAACCTTGGAAGACGAATCCATGGATTATCCAGCCTCTCAAATATATTCTCCCCTCTTTTGACATTTCCATGCAAGTCAGATTAAAATACTTGCAAGACCGGAGTTATAGTCCTTGGCACAAATCCTTCAGGATCATGTACTTGCAGCCAATCACAGGCTGAGAAAGTATACTTTCGCCCCCATTTGGGTAAGCGGAAACCGCGAACTTGACTTTAATCTAACAAGTTGGGGGTCAAAAGCCCACTCTTCCTGTACAAGGTTCCCCGGCCCCCAAGATGACCACAATGGCCCCAATGCCCATCTTTTTTCTGCTTTTATTATTCGCTATGACGGGTCGTAGCGGGGGAATCGCCACATGGTCATGTAGCTATTTCAGTCTTGCACTGCCTTAAGTTGATGGCTGATCCGGCATGCGCGAGCTCTACTTTGTGACCTTTGCTGGTCCTACCTTTATACTGTCAGCATCAGCACTTGAGGTTCCAGGATAGGCGACCGAAGTGATAGGCGACTAGCGAAGAGAAGACGAGAAGGAATCCTGATCCTCGTGTCATCGTGTCATCGTCTGCTGGCAGACTGCACAGATGAATCTATCAACGACCATCGCAGAGCTCTCACCCCCGCCGGCGGGGGTGGATCTCTCCCAAGACCAAAATCTTGGTAATAATATCGCCATCATCGTCGTGTGTGCTTTAGCAGCCATCGTTCTCCCGATACGCATCTTTGTTCGCATTCGTACCAATAAGACGCTGCGAGTCGATGACTGGATTATGATTATTGCTATGGTGAGTTGGGAGGTAAATCGATCCTTCATTCTAAGCTCTGACTGAATGAACAGGCTCCCCTCGGGGCATTGTTTGCAATTAATTTCGTCGGTATGTACCAATCCGCTTCACTGCATCAACGTCTTCTAACAATCTCTAGCCGATCACTATGGACTCGGGAAACATGTTTGGCTCTGTACAGTCGGGCACATGATCACCATGAAAAAGGTATGCTAACCAATCTGTGAGGATCAAACATGCACTAACACGAACAAGATGCTATTCGTATCCCTAGTAATCTATAATTTCGAACTCTGCATGATCAAGATCTCTATTCTTATGTTCTACCGCCGCGTCTTCGGCATGAATCCCCTCAACTGGCTAGCTTGTTTCTTCGCCATCGGCTGGTTCATCGGATGCACCGTCGCCCTTTGCTTTGCGGCCGCGCCAATCTCATATTTCTGGACACAAATTGCCGATGAGACAGGCGGACATTATCGATACAGTTTTTATAACTATTATATCGGCAACGCTGCTACGAATGTTGTTTGCGACTTCCTCGTTATGGCAGTTCCGATCCCAATCGTTTGGCGGTTGAAGATGCGTGTCGCGCAGAAGATTATGGTCTCTCTTGTATTGCTTTTGGGATGTTTGTATGTCTCTTCCAACCACCAATGATGTTGATCAAGGTGATACTAACAGTCTTACAATAGTGTCTTTGCTGCAAGCGTCATCCGAATTCACTACTTAACAAAAATTAAAGGTGAGGGTCTTATCGACATAACCTGGACCATAGCACCAGTATGCCTCTGGTCCACGATCGAGCCCTGCATCTCAGTGATTGGCTCATGCCTCCCAGCAATGCAGCCAGTTGTGCAATGGGCTCTTCAACTCGAACACAATTACTACATTCGGAAACATATGCCTTCTCGAGCAAGGGGTTCTATTCGTGGAATCTTCCACGGGACTGGAGTTAGTATGAACGCGAGTAGTATGGAACGCAGTATTACACCTATTGATTCTTTTGGGGGTAAGAAGGAGGAGGATGTTGTTAGGTTATTTGCTCATGCTGCTCGGGTCGAGGCTAGTCCCGAGCCTGATCGGGATTTGAATCCACTCGAAGAATATTTGGGACTAAATTATATTCGGGTCCAGCATGATGTCGAGGTTACGATTGATCGGAAAAGTGAAATTGGATCTGAATCATGTTGATTATGTGGCTTTGGATTTAGATTTGCTTCTACAGTCCTATATCACTCGAATTTATCTTGAATATTGAAATGGTGGTCAATCCTGTATTGATGCAAAACTTTCTATGTACAATTTCGTGATGAAAGAAGATCTTGGGATCAGTAGTTATATCTAAAGTGAGGGTTCTTCCAGTCGGTGATATCCTCAAAAGCATGTGTAAAGTTAACATCAGGCACAACCTCCCCAGATGCAATCTTCGCATCCCTTCTGCGGTTCTGAATGCTGTACCACATGCGCAGCGCGATAAGAAGAATAAGACACAATCCAAAACAGCCCAGAATAATTGCAAAGGCAAGATAATACCGTGGTGCATCTTTGTCTCGGAAAATCTGAGGTCCAATGGCATTTCCACCAGCCCAGAAAACAAAGTTGCAGGCGATGACGATGGACTTCTTGGTCTGACCGGCCACATTCCGAGACATCAAACTCAACCCAAGCGATTGAACAGCAAAGAATGAATAGAAAATAAAGTATGCGATTAGCATGCCGATTTTCCTGTCTGAGGAGAATGGGATTCCGACTAGGATTGATGTGCCGATGATTGATGGAACTAGCGAGAGAATCATGATTATGATGGTTTGTTTGAAGTAGCGGTCAAGGTAGGCCGAGGATATCATCGTGATGGCTGTGACAGCTCCGACAACCATCAACAAGAGTTGACTCGCCCAGGTGCTGAAACCGAATGAGCTGACGATGATGTTGGCAAACGCACCAATACCGCCGGAAGGAATGGTAGTCAACAGTTGAATGAGAGCGAATGCGTAGACTAAAACTCGTTAGAATATATCTTGCAATTGTATGATTGAAGCACATACGCTGTGGATCGGCAAAGGCCTCTCTCACTTGCTCCCATTTGAAAATTCGATTCTGTAGACCAGTCTGGTTTTGTCGCACTCGCTCAACCATCAGACGCTTATCTTCTTCCGACCAACATTTGGCGCGCATGATGGAGTCAGGCAACCAGAAAAAGACGAAAACGGCCCAGATCACGGTGATAATTCCGTAGCTCATGAAGAGGGCCTGCCACGACTTGATTGGGGAATTGGAAGGTACGAAGGAGAATCCGAAGGCCAGAAGACCACCGATAATGTTCTGGAGACCATTCATCATGAACCTAGGATTGTTAATAATTATTTTTGATAGGTCTTTCGGTAGATACTCACCAGAAGTTGATAGTACTGGCCTGCTCTTCTCTCTTGTACCACGTTGCTGATAGCACGACAAAGGTCGGCTGGCATGCGGCCTCGAAGACACCCATGAATGCACGAAGAGTGGCCAGTCCTTCAAATGTGTCCATGGCAGCGATCAGGGAGATGCAAATACCCCACAACAAAATATTAATGGAGAGCCACTTTCCGATGGGAACTCGCTGGATGATCCAATTTTCCTGTTAGGTGTCAGCATCTGCCTCTTGGCATGAGTATGTGATACGTACCGGATATTCAACGACAAGGATAGCGATATAGACGATAGTAGTCAACCATGAGTACTATGGCAGTCAGTAATAGCAACAATACAGAGTTTAAGCTCTCTTACCTGCTGGCCCACCAGGTGCGCATCGGTCTTAATGCCCATAATCGAGGCAAAAGACAGCGCACCTTTATCCAAAGTCTGCAGCAAATATGTAAACATCATCACCACCAACACCCGTTTATCGATCATCTTCTTCAGCCGTTTATTCGTGGCTTCGTCGATCTCGATAGCGCCATCGGTGGCGTACTTGGCAATTTCCTTGTCAACTTGACTATAATCCGTGTGATTCTTCTGTGGTTCGCTGAAATCGTTCATGCCAGCCACATTCTCAATCTCCTGGTTCTCCGTTTTGGCCATTGTGAGTGCGTACTGGGCATTCCAGGCCCAACGAAATAAAAGCAGTTAATGATCCCGATCGAAGGTAAGTTGAAGCCAAGATATCTTCCGTGCGCCAACCGTAACTGTAAATTATGAGTAGGAGAAGGGAAAGAATATTACACCCCTTTATCCGGGGAAGCGGGGGTGAACCTGAACATGTGCCCCGTGGGGAATGTCCCTGTCCCCCACGCTTTGAACATGCCATCCCTAGTCGGGTTTTCGACCAAGCGAGACTAATTCTCATCAAAGTGGAACTAGTGACGCCTCGAGCCAAGAAGCTCGGTACAAGAGCACCGAGCCCAAACTCTGATTGCTTGGCCGGCAACGGAGTTGGCCGTAACAACCCTAGTCTGGATCCACCGGGCCAGTCCGCCATCATCCCCCACGGCCACGCTCGGGTTGTTGTCTCCCGAACGGTTATCCCGCAAGCCACGACTTGTAAAGGCGAACCCGGGGCCAATTCCAAATCGCAGGGAGGCTGGCCTGTAATGGATAAATTCGTAAATGTGAAGCTGGAATTTGATGCGAGTGTAGCTAGTCGATCGGTACCTACCAGGCACTTCGGGTAGATGCTCAAGGCCTCACCGCGATTGAGATTGGATCTCCAGGTATCCCTTTCAAGCTGTACCCGATGTCGTCGGTCCGCCATGCGGGGGTGGGGTGGGTAGCTCCTCATTATAGCCGACGTGAAAATGGTGGAAGTTCACCGCGTCATTTTACTGTGACATGACATAGCATCATGTTTGAAGAACAGCTCGTCACTTTCGAGGAGTCTGCGAACTTTCTCAATCTCGTCGGAGCTCCCATTCTCATTGACCCAGTCGACTTTGTTGGGATTCAGCATGCCGGTCAAGACTTGGCCAACGATTTCGGTCGAGTGACACGGGATAACGCGAATCCATTCCAGCTCGTGGACGAGGCTGGACTGACTCCTCTGAATACAAGCACGGCTATTATCATTGGTTGTATTGAGTCGAGTTGGATGCTCAAAAGACTTGAGAAAGAACGAAAAGTCGACACCAGTGCGATCAAAGGAAAATGGGAATCATTCATGACTGCGGTCGTGGACAATCCGATCACGGGATGCTCCAAGGCCTTGGTCATCGCGGGAAGTGACAAGCGAGCTGCGATATTTGGCGCATACACCTTGTCCCGCCAAATTGGTGTATCTCCGTAAGTTCACCATACTCAATTTCTTGGACCTTGTCTTACTAACTATGCAGATGGTATTGGTGGGCCGATGTCCCAGCCCAATTTCATCCAGAGATCTATGCCCTCCCTATTCAAACAATTCAAGGCGAGCCGAGCATCCAATATCGAGGCATATTTATCAATGACGAGGCCCCAGCGTTGACAGGGTGGGTATTGGAGAAGTTCGGTTCCTACAACAGTGACTTCTACAAGAAGGTCTACGAGTTGCTGCTTCGCTTGAAAGCCAACTTCATGTGGCCAGCCATGTGGCCTGGATACCCAAATCCCGGAGCTGTCTTCTTCATGGATGACCCAGAGAATCAGCGCATTGCGGACGAATACGGGATCTGTGTGTCGACTTCGCATCACGAGCCGATGCAGCGGGCTACAACTGAATGGTTTGAAGAGAAGCCGCGTGCAGACGGGACGTGGGATTGGAACAAGAGCCGGGAAGAGATCATCGAGTTCTTTCGTAAGGGCGTTCGACGAGCCGAGGGCCTTGAGTCCTATTTCACATTGGGTATTCGAGGCGAATATGACAAAGGAATGGTGACCGATGATCCTGGTGCTGTTATCCGAGATGTGCTCTTGCAACAGCGCGCTCTCTTCAAGGAGGTCTATGGACAGGAGGATGCCGTTCCTCAAGTCCTTGCTCTTTACAAGGAGATTCAAGACCTGTACCAGGCAGGCGAGTTTACTGTACCCGATGATGTGACTCTTCTTTTTGCGGACGATAACTTCGGCTCTCTGCGGCGATTGCCGTCCGGAGCTGAATTGACTCGTCCGGGAGGCGCTGGTATATACTATCATTTTGAATATGTTGGGGCACCTCGGAGTTACAAGTGGATTAACTCAAACTCATTGGTAAGTCTACATACGCCTTGGATGAACATGACTGACAAGTGTAGGGTAAAACATATCACCAGCTCAGTGAAGCATATCGCCGAAATGCGCGGAAGATATGGGTGTTCAACGTCGGCGACATCAAGCCCATTGAGGTTCCTCTTACCTTCGCCATGGAAATGGCATGGAACATCGACTCGGTCCAGGAACACAGTATTCCTCGATTTCTGGCCGATATCTCCGATAAAAGCTTTGGCGCAAATCTGAGTCCGGGGATTGTTAATATCTGGCATGAATACGATCGTCTTGTCCGTCTCCGCAGGCATGAACACATCGACCCAGAAACGTTCTCACTCCTGAACTACAACGAAGCCGACAGCATCATCAAGCGGTGGAAGCAACTTTCATTTGCCGCAGAGACGATATATGAACAAGCCAACGAGGAACAAAAACCAGCAATCTGGGAACTCATCGTCCACCCAGTAAAGGCCAGCACTATCTTCACCCAACTCCGGGTAACCCAAGCCCGAAACCAGCTGTACGCCCGCCAAAGACGCAACACTGCGAACAAACTTCTCCGAGAAGTCCTCGATCTATTCGATGCCGACTTCAAGCTCTCACAGGAATTCCACTCACTATTGGATGGTAAATGGAACCACATTATGTGCCAAAGCCATCTCGGTTACGGTGATACTTGGCATGCACCATCGCGGGACGCGATCTTCGGACTGGCATATGTTCAGCGGGGTCAGGATAGTAACCCGATTGTGGGTCAGATGGGTATCGCGGTCGAGGGTCATGAGGGTGTTCGAGCAGGCCGTATTAATGAAGAAAGCGAACGTACTCATCCTAGCCGTCGGGATCTGGTGCCTGGCTTGACATTAGGACCAATGAGTCGATATGGACCGGAGGGGCGATGGTTTGATATTTTCACTCGAGGAACACAGAAAACTCGCTGGACGGCAACAGCACCTTATCCGTGGGTTCTTATTTCATTGAGAGAGGGAACGTTGTATCCTGATGGCGACGATGCACGAATCTGGATCCATGTCGATTGGGATCAGGTTGAGACAAACTTTGAAGAGGAGGTTCTGATTACCATTAAATCGATGGAGGGTGACTACGAAAACATTCATCTTCCTGTTCATGGTCACAGGGTCCCCAGCTCTTTTCACGGCTTCGTGGAAGCAGATGGGTGTGTCTCTATTCCTGCTGTTAGCGGTCTCAAGGCACCATACATTCATCATCATGAGCTGGGACGAGGAAGCGAAGGCTCAGTCACCATTGACGCTGATGCACTATGTAACGCTATTGATGTCCCGTTCTTGGAGTACTCTATCTATACACTTTCTCATTGTGAGCTGTCGACTGTTACTCTTTATTTCAACATGACACTGGACCTGGACCCGAACAACAAAATGTCTTATGATTGCGAAATCGATGATCAGACTTCTACATCACATATCTTAGTCCATGAATCCACTGGAAAAGATAAGCTCCCTGCAGAAGGCTGGCTAGATGCTGTCATGGATTGTGTCTGGAAGAAGACTCACCACATGGGCTCTATGGATTCAGGTGTTCATAAATTCCGGGTACGATTGAACCATCCGAATCTGCTTCTGGAGAAGATTGTTCTAGATCTTGGCGGTGTCAAGGAAAGTTACCTAGGACCACCTTCGAGCTTTTGCGTTGCATGAACATTCAGTGGAAGACATAGATATTAGAGGTAATAGAATAGTTTCAGTCCTAGTAGTATTCTTCACTGTCAACTCGACCTTCTCCAGGAATCCAAATACTCGAAAAAGATTTGTCTCCTTCCTCGCCATAATCAGCCATATTAGCATCCACCCAAGCCTGATATCCCTTCCAATACACATATTCATACCCAGAGACTATTTCAGAAAAGTCCATATTTGCCAGTGAAAGGTTCAACACAGCCATCATAGCGTCTTCTACACTCCTTGGTACAACGCCATATCCCATACACACCTCACTGTGTTTATCGCCCAGATCGTCAGAAAACTGGAGCTCCCCAGCTTCCTGCGATGCTAGAATCACAGCCTCCGACGCCCCCTTTCCTTTGGGGTGAGTGGCAGATTTCAAAGCGTCACGATCCACTGCGAGAAAATAACGCGGCGGGCTTTGCATCTCGTGTTCTTCGGATTCGAAATATTCAAGAAGACCTTCTATATCAGGGGTCTCGATTTTGCTCGAAACGTCCACCCAATCCAAGTCGCAGTCGAATTGGTCCTCCGTTTTCGAAAAAAGGTCTTTGATTTTCTGAATCTCTTTCTCGGTCATTTCTTCAAGGATAAAAATTGGATCTCCATCATAGGACTTTGTTCCTTGTTTCTATATCAGGTTAGTTGAGATCGAGCATCTGGGGAGAGAAGTACTACGTACTATTATCGCCTCGGAACTATTGGGGAGTGGCATTGACCCCTCAAGGACAATGCCTTCAGCCGCGGCACTCAAGAGAACATTAGCCCTATGAATAGGAGCTCTTAAAGTTTCAAATCTCTTCTCGGGCTGTTTGCAATTCACCAAAATGACCTGTTCATCATTCAAATACTGCTCATCAACAAATATCAACGACTCGGTTATCTCCGCCCGTTTGACGATAGAGGACAGAATCGACGGATGTGCAGGCGTGTCAATCAACCAAGGAACTTGTAACAACCGCCTCGGCTCACAAGAAGGGCGATCAGGCCAGTCGCTATCAACGGTGATCAGATTTTGCATGATTTTGTCGCGTTCCTCCTCCGTCCTTGGACATAGGAAGATCACCATCCATGTTGGGGTGGGGTCATCCCGCTCTACAAGCACGGGGAGCTGCCAGAGTGGGATTGGAGACATTCTGATCTGCAATTGCCATTTTGGATGGGTTCCGTGTAGCTTTATAGCTGGACCCTGTAGTGGGGGCGAAAAGTGATATTTGTGGGCCCGCTAGGCTGCTCTAGGCTGCAAAGGCTAAGGCCGTAGTAAGCTTGTTCGGTAATCAGACTTTTGCAATGCCGATATACCAAATTCGCAGCCGTCGAGAAAAAGAAGAGTGTAGGGTCTTAGGAAAATCCGATTTGAGACAGGGACAACTTCATGTATGAGGGACTGTATGGAGCTACTCCAAGAAAATATCGCCAAACTGTGGTTTCGCCTTCACCCATTTTTTCAGATAAATCCAAGCAATACCCACCCGACGTGCTGTCGATCCAGTACGCCGAATGAGCATAGCATTCACAACTGGAATCGGAAGAAGGGGTGCTCCCTTCTTATCCAAATATGTCAGCTCCCTCAATACTTCATTCTCGCGCAAGTGCTGCTTAGGATCCCTATACTGAAAGTTACCTGAGCTTGTTGTCGCATCTGGGAGGATGATGCCATTGTATGTACTAATTGACAGGGCAATAAACTCAAAACATTCGCCAGCTTCTACATGGCTCAGTAGATCTGCTTGTAGATCTGGGTTCTGGCCGACGAGGACTCCCACTGTCCCGTCGTCGTCGATGATAGGGTAGTCCCGGAGCAAGAATTCCTGATCTGTGGGGAAATTGAGTTTGAAGAATGCTGACTGCGCACGTGTGTAGATGGCAGTTGGCTCAAGCTTGGGCTGTAGTGATGCAACATAGGAGAGAGATTCACTGGACGGTCTGTTTTTCAGGCCTTGGAATTGCCAGGACGTATGCATGCACGGCCATTCAGAGGCAATGGCCTCCTTGAAACTCGAAAGCGACATCTTTCGAAGTAGTTTGAATGGACAGTCGCTTTCTATGCATCCCTGTCCCCATGCAATAGCTATGAACAAGAGCTGCTCATCTTTGTACCTTCCGTGCCGGGTAGTTATCGTCGGTTCATTGCCATTTTGGCAAAGGGAGCATTGAAAATCAGGTGCCGAGTTGGGGACAATGCTCTCAACTTTAATGACATTCTCCGTCTGCTGACATGAATACCACACGACCAGTGGTCCACAGTAGCGAATTTGCCTTCTGTTGCAGTTGTCCAGTAGCAAATTGTCCCACCTTGTCGAGGACCAGGACCAACTGGGGATTAGACCCCCGGGGCATCTTTCAAAGCTAAACTTTCGCTTGTCTGGTTCATATGGTTGGAATCAGGACACCACAGTAACGCCTTGTCAAAGTCGTTACGTGGAAGCCCGAACCAAAGAGGATGCTTCTTCCCGTATAATGCGCTGGCAACGCCTTCGATAGCATTATAGATATCAAATTGACTCCCCAAGTGGCGCCTTGAATATTTTCCCACATGGCTATAGAAGCCGTCGACTAGGGGTTGCCATTGTTGTGGATGCAGCCCGTTTGATGAATACATGGCTTCTTGTTTCATTCCGTCTTCATCAAGAACACTGTTGTCACATTCGAAAAATGACTGGGAAGAACTGAAATAGAGCTTCCTTCTCCCCAGGATTCCTTCTTGGTATGTCCAGCCTCGTGTCGACCACACGGATGCTCCACCATTTATTTCTCTCCCGCTAGGAATCTTGTTGATAAATTCAATTCCTGCGAGTTGACGCTGGATCTGCTTCTGCACTCTTTCGCTGCTCACGCCGGGAATGCCGTCATGCATGTCTCCATCTGTGGAAATGATCACAAATGCCGCAGATGAGTATATTGCAGCCATCGATGCAATTTGCTCTGCTTGATCAGTCGGATCGTCTTGAACGATGCAGTACTGGTCCACCCATAAGTAATCCTCCTTAAGCTGGGCACAGATGGTGATCGCGTCGTTGATCGTCTTTGCCACATTCGAAACAAGCAATCCGCCAACTTTCTGTAACGATTCCAGCGTCGCTCGGGAGGTCATTTCCTCGGTCTTATTGGGGTGTGGCCCCCACACATAGCTGAGTGCGACGTAGCGACAGTCCTGAGGCGCATAGATGATGCACCTCCGCTGCACGTCAATCAGTCTGAAATGAGCAGGCATTAAGCCCAAATTTCGAGGCCCACAGTCCGAATGTTTCTCTGAGCATGTTGATAGCCAGCCTGAGAGAAGATCCCAATCGACAAATCCACCGATCCTTTTGACCGTCCTGAATGTGTCAGGCATGGCATTGGTTCGAAATTGCCGTCGGGGCTGTTCCGTTCTTTTCTCAATCAACTGCTCGGCCATGCTTGTGCTTGTTAGCGACGCATCGGCAGAGCACCGGGATTACATACAGCTCAATATACCCAGTGCACGGTGATTTCGATCCCTCCGTAGAATCATAAAATATCCGTCTCGCACCCAACCACCCACGATCGGGATACTGAAATTTCATATATATTGATCCTCCGCCTTCAAAGATCATTTCCAGAAATCCACCTTCAAACTCGGAGCGTGTCGCCATCCCAGAGAAAAACGCGTAGGGCATTGCGCTCCGGATGATCAGATGACAAAATGGGCAGTTTTGGCGCTTCTCGATGTCTTCAAACTCGCAGAATCGTATACTGCATCGTAGCTTGCCATCTTTCAGGCACTCTAGTAGATGGTTAAGACGTAAGTGACGACAGAAATCACAAAGTGACTCCTGGACTTCGTTGATATCTTTCTTGTTAGAGCAGGTTCCATGAAATAGGAGCTTCGTGAGTCGCTTTGAGTCTTTTTTATCCGGTGTTTCGTCGCCCTCAAATTGCAGAAGAGATTCCGTGCATAGATGGCATGACTTGCCCAGCCGCTTATGGGCAATTCCCCCGGTCTTGTAAGGGTCTCCTTGTCATGGCTGTGGGTATCCATTTTGACTATTGCATAGATGTTAGAGGACAGTCCTGGAACTAGACTGGGCTCATTACCTAGACAGATATACCCTGGTAGTTATCTCGTCTGACAGGGAGACGATCATGCCGGTTCGTAATTGCGGGGGAGTCAAACTCAGAGCTGAGAAGGGTCCGGGATATCAGGCAAGTTCTCCCGATAAAGCTTTACTTTGCAGCCATTTCCCTTTGAGTGTTCTACATGACTATTATCGAAGTCAAAAGAGCCGATTGGCAGTGATTCGCTTATGGCATTACTGGTAGTTTCACGATTCGTCCAACTATAAGTCCCAAGGCTAATTTAGTATTTGGGAAAACTGCTCTCGAAGTTAGTGCTGACCGCATGGATTTCAATCACTCTCACGGGCCAGACGTTTATCGCCACGATGACTTCGTATCCAGCCAAGGCTGCGGAACACGGTGGGGCTTGTTAAAACTCGAATATTAGCTGGTGGTCATTAGAACCACTATCTTTAGGAACGATACAGTCTCGATATATAACAATAAGCTAAGTTTGAGGTAAGCAGTAGTCATGGGATGCTGCTGATTAGTCAATTTCCAGTATGTTTCCCCAAAGCCGCAACAGAGTTGCGAATATCTTCATTTCTATTTCCAGGAAAAATCCACATATTGACACTATTCTTCCTCCACAGCATGAACTGACTGGAAATAGACTACACAATTGATCAGTATCATTGATCTCAATAATAAAAAAAACAGAGACGAAGGCTCCTGGTTCGCCTTTATCTCTTTTGTCTCCTCCCTGTAGTGTTTAATGCTTTTGGCTTGTGTTTCTCCCTCTTCCTACGCGAAGCTTGTCCTTCTATCACATGAATAATTCACGCGTTACAATATTATCTCTGCCTAGATCTACTCCAGCCAGTTGCTCCCCAATACAATAGTAATGCCCGCTATCTCAAGTTGCAGTGTCAGCTTCTAAAGGTCAGCTACTGCATCGAGTGATACAAGATGCTTTAGCTTTGCTGCTGAAGCCAAGTGCATCTCCTTATTTCAGCATGAATCATGCAAAGCTTTGACTGCTCTCCTGATTATACTTCCCAGCTAATATTATCCTCATAATTAGTTATAAATGCGGCGTTTTCAGCACGTTCATGACTCTTATCCAAAGCAGCAACTCAGCATACTGAACTATGATAGGGATGTCCACCATCGATCTACAGGATGCTCTCGTACCTTCAAGCTAACACCAGGACATGTTCCCTTCACAATATTCTCTCTTCTCCTTTCCGTCCTTCTGCCTTTCATCATCCATATTCATTTCCTTTGCACACCTCCTTTTGTTCTCAGTCAATTATCGCTTTCCTCTTTTTCCTCTTCATTCCACCATGGCGCGTCAGTGTCCCTACTGCGGTATGGCCTACAAGAATGGGCATGGACTTTACATCCATCTCACCAATAACGCCTATTTTGAAGGACACTGGAGACGCCCACTCGATGGAATCCATGATGCCAGGGAAATAACAAGGATTGTCAACCGTGATGCCGGGGAAGCTGAAAGGCACCAGAAACCCTCCAACTCTGGTTGGAGACGGTACCTCGTCGGACTGGATCGTCCCGGCAAAGGATCTGACAAAAAGCCCGTTTTCGGATTCATGAATCTACCGTTCGGTAAGTTGTACTTCATGTCACTTTGCCGGAAGCTCGCGTGGCTTACAAACCCATCAGAAATTCGTCTCATGATCTACGAATCTCTTTTTTGTTACCAACGAATCACATTCGAAGGTTCGCACGTGGAAGAGGTCCCAAAACGCCGCGGTATACCGTTAGAATATGACTCTGTCAGCTGCCCCCGAACCTTTCGAGGGGGGAGACATTCACTTCACTGGTCCACAACCCTTTGGCGATCATGAGCACAAGCTCACAGATCTACACTGAAGCGCGAAAGGTATTCTACAGCCAAAACAAGTTCTACTTCCCCGACTTGCGAACTCTGCATGTCTTCCTGCTTGGAATCGGTGATAAGAACGTCCAACTTCTTCGTACGGTAGAATGCAAGGCCATCACAACAGGTCCTGGTACCATACGTGGTCGAATCCGCAAGTGCTTGCCTTGGATCAGGATGGCCGGTGAAAATCCACGTCCCTCAACTTGGTATAGTGAGATTCTAGACCAAATTCTTACCCATTGCCGTTACGATGTCCTTCTTGAAATCATGTTTGGTCCAAGCATGCACCGCGCACTCATGAGAGTGGGGTCTCATAAACCAGAGAAAGAGAAGGACATCATTCACCATCTTTTCCGGATGAGGGTTTTCTTTTACCGTCATAACGAGCAGGGGCAAGAAGTTGAGACAAATGGCAGGGTATCTTTTAAACTCTGTGCGTTTCGGACGGGGCAACACTAGGTGATATCATTTTATCGCGCAGTCAGAAGATCTATGAAAAATGGTAATAATTGGGGAAGAATTTCTACCAAAAAAGCACACTCTTGTGATTAGAGAAGATCGTAGCAAAGTCTATTTTCAATGCTTGAGGCTTAATCTGAAGATGCACTTGCCTACTTCAAAAGAGTATGACATTTAAGAAAAGGATAAAAAGATGCACGTTGTGGCTTGTCCCACATGGTACCAGCCAATCTTTATGCCACTCCCCCTTTGCTCAATTCAAAATTTCTATAAGAGGCGTCAAACATAGTTACCGAACGGCGTGGAGAGAGGAGGTGAAGTATGCGAGTATAGCCGAAGATGTTGTTCCTGAGCCATGGAATATATGATGTTCCATTGCCATTTGAGGATATGACGGAACATGAGAAACGAGTCGGGTTGAATATCGAAATACATGGTAAATCTCCAGTGCTACTTGATATCTAAATAATCCTGAAAAGTAGTCATAGTCATAAATTCATTAAGGTATCGTGTCGTCGTCCGAATCTGAGATAGCTACTTGAAAACTGGTTGACAAGCAGCCATAGCATCGGTAGAAATATCATCGGAACCCGCCTGCTGGGAAAAATCTGGGGCCCGCATAACCGTGAGCAATGATGCTTTGTATATCAATATTGCCATCACTACGGGGACTCCAGAGCTTGATAAGAATGAAACGACCAGAGCTAGTAAGATTAGTGCCTGAACATGAAGGACAAAGGGAGACAAGAACGTACGGAGGCGGATCAAACTTGATGCTGACCACGCTCTTCTCCCTCTCGATGAAGAAACGAGCATGTGGCTTGAGGACCTCGCCATTAGATGTGGTCATTGCTGGGCCAGGAACGGGTGGAGGAGGGATCGGGTCGATCAGACTTGGGGGTTGGCGGCGTCGTTGAGATAAATCGCCGTTCATTGAGCGGCGTGCGGAGCCGATTCGACGTTGAATTTCTAGTCGGCGGCGGGTCATCGGATGATCTTCATCGTCATCGTCACTCGGGCTGTCGTCATCGGTGTCCGAACAGAGCAAATCGTCTAGTTCATTGGTCCTTTCTAGATCGGCAGTGACTGAGGCAATTAGATTGTCATCTTCCCTTTCAACAAACACGTTGTCTTCAACGGTCTCATTGTACTCGGTAGTAACACGGAATTCAGCCTGGGGATCATGTGTACCCCGACCCGAAGGCTCGGTTTCGGTGGCCAGATTGGAATCAGGCCCCATAAGCACGGTGCGGTCGAGAGATTGAAGAGGGGTTCGGAGCCCAGTCAAATATGCTTGGGATGGTGGTAGATCCATTCGGCGATAGCCACGTCGGCGTCGTGTGCTGGAATACTGGATCTGATATTGAGCGGTCCGAGCAAGCAGTTCATCCGACGTCATGGACACAAACACCATGCCTTCCTGGATTCTATTGGAGTCAGCCAAGTTTCAGACCCAAATATAGAAGCACATACGGAGAATCGAACCCGGTACGAGGGGCGTTGATGACAATCTTCTTCAAGCAAAACGGGGCTTCATCTCTGTGGCGAAGAATCAAGTTGCAGCGATCAGACTTGGTGCTGTATACGGTCTGATCATTCCGCAAAACATTTCCTGGGAAAAAACTGTCTCCTTCTTGGTTGAAGACGCCGCCCCCATCACAGCTTGCAATTTCCATTTTCAAGGCACCGGGGACTACCTGGCCCTGGTGTCCATAGTTGAATCCACGGGAATCCTCGCGGTTATCATCGGCATCCAGCTTGCGCCGCTTTTGCCGGCGTTCACGTTCGCGGCTGCTCTGGGATTGAGGCATGAGTGACGGTGTGGGAAGTGTATCTCGTAGGTCTGGTCGGAACGAACGGCGTCGGTGACCTCTATTGCTTGGTGGGCGGGGCTCAAGACTGGAAGGGGCCACAGTAGCTGGTTGGCGTGGAGGGAGTTGTTCCAGCAAATTTCTTCGCGGATTTAAGTTGGGAATCGCTAGAAGTGAATGAAAGGCTTGTTGAAATGTGATGCGTCCATCCCGAGCTTGGTCAAGGTAATGATCTTCGATTTCTCGATTCAATGTCTCCAAGGCACGAGTGGTATCATCAGTATTTGTGTGATTGCTTTCTTGATGGATCAAGTTCCGGAGATATATCAAGCGTTCTCTTGGTCGGGCCGAGGATTGGTTGTCGCGCGGGGTCTCTCTTGACTCTTCGTCAATCAACCGGTCTAAGAGGCGCGAGGTGGGATTTGCAAATTGAGCGTCGGAAAGTATCGTATCAAGATCCGACTCGTATTCATCTGAGGGCTGTCGCTGTAGATTGCGAGCTTCTTCCACCCTGCGAGCCTCTAAATCGCGAGCGACGTGTTCTAGGCTCGGGTCGGCGTTGATAAGATCATATAGTCGCTGTTGGTAGTAACCTCTTCTCTCGGCAACAACAGCAGGGGAGCTTTGACCACTGGGAAGCGATGGCCGGCGGGAGGAAGCAGGAGGATGGTCGTAGTTTTCTGACTTGGGGGGCGTATTAGACTGGGAAGTAAAGTCAGGGATGTCAAACATACCATACTGTGTGGTTAGTAGGAGCAATATAATACTGCCAGGATGATTGGTTACCTGGAACAGAAAGACTGAAATTCAGACTTCTCACAATTCCGGGAAAGATGATAGCCAAGACTGCTCCATGGAGCAAGAAAGAGATGAACAACTATCGATCGACAGTGACTCCGGTGCTTCCCTGTAGATTCGCACGTGATAAGATTAGGTCATTGTGGGGAGCTTCTTTATCGGAGAGCTTCTTCCTTCTCTCCACTCCGCACCGTCCTACCGCCAATATGACTGAGTCTGAAAAACAGGAGAATGGCCAGATCAGCGCCGGTAAGTCGATTCATGTGTTTGTTCAGAACAAGTGCTTACAAAACTCAGATGAGATCGCTCTATATGATCGTCAAATCCGACTATGGGGCATGCAGGCGCAAGAGAAGTAATAAGATTTCAGTCAACATGTCGCGCTGAATACTGACATCTTGTCCCAGAATCCGCTCTGCCAACATTCTCCTAATTACTGTGAAGGCCCTAGCAAATGAGGTTGCCAAGAACCTTGTGTTGGCAGGTATCGGTTCCCTGACCATCATTGACCACGAGCCGGTGACGGAGAACGACCTGGAAGGACAATTCTTCTTGGAGGAGGTATACCGCGATGAAGAGCTCATCAAGCAAGGAAAAAATGTATGATCATATTTCCCCGGTCTTTTCGTCCTGTTTCGTTACCTCTTAAGACTAACAGTCCAAAGCGCGCCGAGATTGCCGGTCCTCAGATCAAGCGCATGAACCCACGAGTCAAGCTCACCATTGATACCGATGACGTCCGAACAAAGCAGCCTGATTTCTTCGGCCAATTCGATATCACAATTGCAACGGAACTTGACTTCAACACCAACGCAACCATCAACGCAGCTTGTCGCCTTGCAAACCGCCCTTTCTACGCCGCCGGTCTTCATGGTCTCTATGGCTATGTCTTCGCCGACCTTATCTCCCACGACTTTGTGATCGAGCGGGAAAAGTCCAACGTGCCTCCAGCAACCCAAGAGACATCAACCCGCAGCATCGTCAAGGTTACCACCAAGCAAAAAGACAAGAAAACGGACAAGACAATCGAACTGGTCACTAAGCGCGAGTCCTACTCGCCGCTTATCCTGGCAAACACCTCGCCTCTTCCAGAAGACTTTACCCGTCTCCCCCGTCGTCGCAAACAGGTCACACCTCTTCTAAGCTGCCTGCGCGCGCTATGGGGTTTCGAAAAAATATCCGGCGGCCGCCGCCCCACAAATAACCACGCCGATCTAGAACTCTTCACCAAGCTCGCCAGTGAAAGCCACCAGGAACTAAAACTTGACATGGGATCCCTGGACTCCGTCTTTCTGCGCATGTTCCTCCAGAACCTGGGCAGCGAATTGAGTCCCATTGCTGCGTTCCTTGGCGGTGCACTAGCACAGGATGTGATCAACGTTCTCTCTGCACGAGAACAACCATTGCAGAACATGCTTCTTTTCGATGGCGACAAAAACGTCGGCCCTATATACCCCCTTCATCCGTTTTTCCCCGCCGATATGAACGTTGAGGCATTGGCTGCCGTACCGCCAATTTCCAATCCCATCCCCTTGGGGCAGCAGCCCTCTACCATTATTCCATTACGTATGGATGATGCGCCTAACAATAAGGCGTAAATTGGGTGTTTTGCGGGCGTTCGATTCATTTCAGGGTTGGGTCTGCATGGGAGATGATATCTTGGATATCAATAATCATTGGTAATACTTCATCGAATGTTCCAATGTTTTTCACTTACGAATCATATGTTGTACGATAGCGAGTAAGAACGCATTATCTTTATTCGGATTGCTTTTCCCAAGTCACGGTAGCAAAAAGAGTCCATTTATGTTCAAAATTAAGGTACGCTACATAATGTTTTCTGGTATGTTATACCCCCAACCTAGACGCCACAAGTGCAAGTGCAAATTAACCAGCCATCTAATGAACACAGTCGAGAGGGGAAACAGAGCTCAACAAATCAAGCATGAGTTGTTTCTTTTGCGCCCATCTCTTCGTCGGTCGTCTTTTTGGGTCCCATGGAGGTGCCCTCCTCTTCATCTTCATCATCGCTGATCAGCCCCTGCAACTCGAAGCCCTCGGCATCTTGAATGCGCTGGGCCTCAGAGTTGGAGCGAGCACGTCCATTACCATTCATATGGGCTCCGTTGACGTTGGTGTACTTCGGGGCCTCTTCTTCCTCGTTACCGTTGGGCCAAGCGTGGACGGCGTAGATATGCAGCAACACGTTGACGACTTTGAAAGTTAGCGATGAGCTGATTACAGGGAATCGATGTTGACTTACAGAGGAACATGATAAAGGCAACGCTGTAGAGGATCAGCACGTATGAGACGTGGGTAATACCCGCATCATTGAGGAGCTGCATTTGCTCCTCAGTGGCGCCCATGAACAAGAATCCAGAGGCGTACAACAACTGCAATGGTTAGCTAAAGATCAATATTCAGCATGAGAGGGGACGTACAAATGGTGTCAGGTACTGGAAGCTGTTCGGGTCGCGGCCACTCATGCTAATAGCAGCCTTGTCACGCAGCACAAACGAGATCTCAATAATGCGAGTCAAACCAGCAGCCATCAAGGTGTATCCAAAGACAGTATGGATCATAGTGCTGATCATCAAGCTTTGAGCATGAGCAGACATCGCATATCCAGTCATCATGATCACAATCGCAGGAATCAGATTGCGCTTAGGACGACCATCACGGCTGCGACTCAACCACATTCCCAAAAGACCAGCACACCACCAAACAATACCCATAGTGGTGTGTTGTAAATCATTGTGCGCCCATGGCTGTCCCCACCGGTGCTCGGTGAAGGTGTTCACACAGCCCCAAGCGGCAATAATCAACGAGTCGAAGAACTCCTGGCTCCGGCCCGTCCGACGTAGCCAGAATTGTCCCACCAAGAGAAGAATCGTCAAGCAGATACCGTAACCGATGAAAGCTGAGCCCATGATGAAATGCGCAAGACACTGACCCATATGGTCGGCCTGACAGAAGCCCATCATGGCAATACCACCGAACAACATCTGCGTCCAGCTAACAACCGGCATAATCTTTCCGAGAACACCATGCGCAAGCACGAAGATCCACCGGATACGACCCTGGCCGCCCTTCTCAAGGTGCAACTTCAAATAGAATCCCAATCCGACTTGCGCGGCAAGCATGAGCATCAGCCAGTTTGCGAAGGAGTGGTGGACGTTCGGAGCGAATTGGCGACCCTTGTGCGCGTGGCCGAGGAAATAGGCAACGACGGCAATGACGGTTCCAACTACTTGGACGGGAACGTGCCAGCGAGAACGGACGATCTGATTCTTGTTAGATTTGAGGCGCGTGGAGGGGAGGAATAAATACGTACACCTAGGACCATACCAAATGGGAAGACGAGGCCGAATGTGAAGCCCATAAGAATCATATGAATCCATAGGATCGAGTCCTAAAAATTGTTAGTATAGGAGTCCGACACGTAACCATGATAAGGGAGGGGGCGACAAACAATCGGATCTTGGGAGACAGTTTCGCCCTCGGGGACACTTTCATGGCCACCGTGGGCTGTAACGAGCCCGATGACCAGAAACAGGGCCCATAAGGACCTTTGCTTCAAGAAATCCATGATGGAGTGTGAGTATGAGTTGGTTGAAGAAGTGGAAGGGGAAAAAGGGAAGCGGCCAGATCAGGCAATGTCGATCTCACGAATCCGGAGCATCCGATTACTTTCCTTGAACCATCAACACACAACTATCAAGTAAATTTAGATGAGCAAAACTTCTATCCTTTGATCATCTACAGTTTGTGTCTCTCGAATTACCTTCCTATTTACTTCCCCTGATCCAACTCTTCCTCATCACTGCAACCATCCACGGATTATTCAGCGCACCTGCTGATTGGCTCTCTCTCATCTGACTTGCATCGGTTCCCCACATGGCGGAACGGGAACAACGCTTAGTGAGTGGTGGACTCGACTAGAGTATGATGATTTGTTAACGAGAATATAGAAGGGGCTCCGCAAGTCAATTGCGCAGCTCGAATTCGAACTATCCCAGCTGGAAAAGGAGGTTGCAGAGAATAAAGCGGAGCTGCGGTATGTACTAGGAGTGGGGTGGCTACATACCTGAACCATGTACATATCGATGAAGTACGACGCTAATGCGAATGGTCTAGGAATGATCCCACAGAAACTGTACAGCGACATGTCCGTCTATTGCATGAGTATAATGATATTAAAGATGCGGCGCAGGGATTGATGGGATTGATTGCGGATGCTAAAGGAGTCAGGGTAGCGGAGATTCACAAGGAGTATGGAGTTGACGAGAAGGATTGAAACTTCAACTGATACCCTATTCTTTGCTTATGCTCTATTCTTTTCTTTTCAATCCAATAATGCATCTACATCTCAATTTATAGAATTGTTTGGAATTCATTTATTCATAGGCATTCAGCATTGCAGGGGCATAGACAACCAATCAATTCTAGCGCGAAGTCGTAGTGATATCTATTTCAGGTTACGCATCTGCATTAGACACATGCAGATAATAGATTCAAGATGAAAGATGAGGGGTATATGGAACAGTCAGGCAGTCAACGCATTGCCTTCGCCATGCGAACGCGGAGCAGGTAGGGCATAACAAGGCAAAAAGCAGCTATTGAGGTACAGTAGGAAACGGAGGTGCCTGGGCCGGATGGACATTTCGGCCTATCACGTATCATGCGTCATGATTCAAAACCATGGGGCGTCAGTCATGCCAAAAGTCATAAAAATAAGTGGGCCAACTCGTGCCGATTAAGCAGTCCTTTCAAGACTCTGAAGGTTAACAAGCTCATAGTAGCGGCCCCTTTTTCTCATCAATTCAATATGGTTTCCAGCCTCAGCTACTTTGCCATCTTCGAACACGTAGATGATGTCGGCATTCCGGATGGTGCTTAATCGGTGAGCCACGGCGATGGTGGTGCGACCCTTGGCAGCGGCATCTAGAGCAGTCTGCACAATCTTCTCGGATTCGGAATCAAGAGCAGATGTAGCCTCGTCAAGCAACAGGATCTTGGGGCGACGCAAGAGAGCCCGAGCAATGGCCACGCGCTGCTTCTGTCCACCAGATAGCATTCCACCTTTGTTACCAACTATGGTGTTGAAACCGTCACTGCGCGTAATTAGTACATGATGGGTCAGAATAAAGAGTAGAAAACCTTACGGCAGAGATGTGATGAAGTCGTAGATGTTAGCATCACGGCAGGCCTTCTCGATATCGGCGTCGGAAGCGTGGCGTCGCTCAACACCCAACATGATGTTCTCTTTTATAGTACCCTGATATAGGGTAGGCTCCTGGCTGACCAGGGCAAGATGCTCTCGGTAAGATTTAACATTGAGGTCAGCAATGTTGCGGCCATCAACGTAGACACCGCCATCCACGCAGTCATAAAAGCGCTCCAATAAGGAGATGGTTGTACTCTTCCCGCACCCAGATGGTCCAACCAGGGCGACATACTGACCAGGTTTGACGGTCAAGTCCAGCCCGCGCAGGACGGGCTGGTCCGGGCGAGTGGGATAGCTGAAATGAACATCACGAAATTCAACTTCGCCCTCCATCTTCCAGACACGCTCGCCCTCCTCAGACCATGTGTCGATAGGAGGCTCACGCTCTAGTAAAATACGGGTCTGGATGGCTGCGTTCTTGGCCTTGCCCATATCGGGGGAGAAGGAAAACACTGTACCTGCCGACTGAGCACCGAACAGAATCTCCGTAAAACAGACGAAGAATCCAAGAAGACTGAGGTCGCCGCGGGATACAAGAGTTCCACCCCACCAGAAGCCAAGGGCAACACAGAAGAACACCATGGCCATGGATGCAGCATAGAGTGTTGAAGACTTGGCAACCGCAAGAAGACTGCTATGGGTCTGAGCCTCTAGTTGCAAGTGGAAGTGCCTTGCTACGTCATCCTCACGGGTGAGAGCAGCCACGGTTCGAATAGCACTAGTAGCTTCGCAGGCATAAGCAGCAGACTGAGCATATGCGTTCTTGGAGCGACTCTGAAATCTGGCAAGCATCTCGAACCGATAGTAGCCACATGCCAGGAGAATAGGGACACCACACATAATGACTAGAGCCAGCTGCCAGCTGAAGGCAAGACCAATGATTATACTGACAACCAAAGTGGTACTGCATGAAAGGATGGTCCCTAGAGTCTGACCACTAATACCAGCGAGAGACTTTGTTTGAGTCGAAAGGAAGGAAGTCAGTGCACCGACACTATTCTCCTCACGATCGAAAAAATTCATGTCCTGGCGCAGGATGGCACGGAAAGCTTTGCTCCGAGCGTTACAAATCAAGCGCTCGGAGCAGTATGCAAACGAAATACCCATCGCTCCTGAGGTAAAGAACTGAGTGACCCCAGTTACAAAGAACATCAAAGACCAGAAGTCAACATCGGAGCGAAGTTCCTTGTATTCACTCGGCGGGAGGGAGATAGCACCAATTGCTTGAGAATACAAGAAAGCTTGGATGGGTTGACCACAGCCGGCAAGCATCGCGAAGACAAACCCAACCGCCAGAACCTTCCATTCGCCCGCATTGAATTCAAAGGTGAACTTTATAAGCGAGAAAAGAGAGTACTGCTGTGGCTCCTGAGGTTCCTCTTCCGCAAGAATGAAACTTGAATTGCAATCATCTCCACCAGCCTCCTCCATACCGATGTAGCTATGCCGTAGGTATTCAGTTGGATTGACTGCTTTTATGGAGTCCATAGTGTTCGAGATATCCTGGGAGAACATGCCGAGGGCAGCACGATCTTCGGGGCGGAGCAACATAGTAGCCCGTTGATTTCTGTCAGGATAGAAAGTAGGCGGGCGTATCAACGAGCCACGGTTCCAGGAGCCACGCATGGCAGGATGGAACACCGAATGAGGACGTAATACCGAGCAAGGATGAGCTATAGACTCGCGGCGGGCCATAGAGCGATGGCGATCCAGATGTTCGTGGTGAATAAGGGAGCCCTGACGAATCACAGAACTATGACGAACAACGGAGCCTTGGCGGATCACAGAGCTACGGCGAACAATGGAGCCCTGCCGCATTACAGAGCCATGGCGAGCTACAGACCCACGACGGAACATAGAATTCGGGTCAGCAGTCGACGCACGCCACATCGTCTTGATGCGATTGGAAGCGACAGACTGTTCGATCAACATATCAGGATCTAATTCATCGTCATCCTTCTTGGTCTCCGCGATATGTTGGGCTGCCACCAAAGAGTGATAGTGACCCTTCTTTTCAAGCAACTCGTCATGCGTGCCTTGTTCTTGAATCTCGCCCTTGACGAACACAACAATGTTGTCGGCATTCTTGATGGTAGATAGTCGGTGGGCAATGACGATAGTAGTGCGCCCCTCGGCAGCCTTATCAAGAGCAGCTTGGACCACACCCTCAGACTTCGTATCAAGGGCAGAGGTAGCCTCATCCAACAAAAGAATCTTGGGGTTTGATACGACGGCTCGAGCAATCGCAATACGCTGCTTCTGTCCTCCAGATAGTAAAAGACCACTTTGGCCAACATTGGTTTCGTATCCCTCAGGAAGAGCAGTGATGAAGTCATGGGCATTGGCCATCCTGGCAGCATTCTCAATCAGCTCCCGGATCCTCCATTCGGGCTTGTATTCGTGTCGAGTTCCAATCAGACCGTAACGAATGTTTTGACTAATGCTAGCTCGAAAGAGAGTGGGCTCTTGGCTCACTAGAGCAATCTGCTGACGCAACCATCGTAGGTTAAGCGTTCCAAGATCATGGCCATCAAGGGATACTGTTCCGCTAACAGGAAGGTAGAATCGCTCAATTAGCCCCACGGCGGTGGACTTGCCGGAACCCGAAGGCCCAACCAGAGCTGTGACAGTACCCGCAGGGCATGTCAAGTTCATGTTCTTCATGATAGTCACATCAGGACGTGAGGGATAGATATGCTTGACGTTCTCAAAGCGGATATCGCCATTGATGGAAGGAAGACACATTCCCTCATCAGAGCTCGGGTTCAGAGGAGAATTACGCTCGATCGCACCAAAGATCTTTGTACCAGCAGCCACGGCATTGGTAAATGCCTGAGCGTTAGGGCTGATGTTCCCTAGGCTGAAAGAGCCTGTGAGAATGGCCATCAGAATAGTAAGGACGGCTCCGACGTCAATTTCACCCTTGACTAGGTATCGAGATCCCATCCAAAATCCCAATCCATAGTTCAAGAACATGATAGAAAACATAGATGCGACGAGCAAGCCCGTTGCCATCTGCATCCGCGTTCCCCATCGTTCAGCCATCTTCAGATGGGTCTCATATTGTCGGGCGAGTTTATCCTGCGTGCCGAATGCGGTGGCATTGCGGATTGAGCTGATAACTTCTTCAGCGACAGTGCCACCAGCACCATAGCTTTGCAGAGATAGTTCACTGTACTTGACAATAAAGCGCGATCCAATCGAGCCTAGCAGTACCATAGCGACCACGGTGGAGGTACAAATACCGGCCAATTTGGCGTACTTGCAGTAGGCGACAATGAAAGCAGTAACAAAGGTTGATATGGCGGTCAGAGTAAGGCCAACCTTCTCAGAAATTCCCTCCTGTATCAGGTTGGTGTCGCCTGTGATTCGGGTGGTGATCTCACCGGCACCCTGTTTATCGAAGTAGCCAATGTTCTGGCGCAGGATAGCCTCAAGGTACTTCTCCCGTATCTGCTGGGTAACGTGCTCGCCTGTATGCATAAAGCCAACCATACTGATGTACACAGTAAAAAACTCGCCGATTCCCAGATACAGGTAGTATACAACCTTATGGTTGAGTTCTTGCATAAAAGCCTCCTTCTCCATCGCGCCAATCGAAACTTTCGCAAAGTCTGAGCTCATCGAACCAAAAATGATTGCAAATAGAGGGTGTGCAATGCCGGCCGTAATCGCGCATATGGCGCTGATGGCCACAATAATCAAATCGCGGCGGGAGGCGAACTTATAAAGACCAAACAAGGAAATGGTGGGGTTGAGCTGATCCAGCTGGCTCTTAAGTATGTGCTTTTCATCGTGAGGCAGATGGGCATATATGGCATCTTCTTCGGAAAGAGGACTTGCCACAGAATCTTTCTCGTCAGGGAGGAGGTGGTAAGCGGATATCGGTAGATCAAGATGAGGATTAGGAAGCTCCTTGTTGAGGTCGATCGCGCCTTTTTTAACAGGGACCTCGACCAGCTCGACGGCCAGCGCCAAGAAGTCCTGCTTTTGAGTCGAATCCGGACGGCGCATGATGAATGCTGACTATATTGTTGGACCAATGTTGAGAACACGAAAGTCGCACAATCTGGTTATAATGAGTGGATTGGCTTCTCGCGGGAGATCGCGAAGCCTTTGTTGTCGCCAGGCCTGGGCGTGTTGCAATCGTAGATCGTTGGTAGAGACAGTCTGATGGAAGGAGAGACTTGAAGCCGGACGACGAGCAGCATTTGATAGAAACTTGTCATGAAATTGTCCGTGAGATATGGGTGGCGAGCAGGAGCCGTAAGGAACGTAGGGATTACCGCGTAAAGCCGGAAAAGGAACGCTTAAGTATATTCCAACCAGAAGTGTCTGAACCTTCGCGAATCCGGTTATAGGCTAAGATCTGGGACGAGGTTTTGAATGCACAAGCTAATCACGGTTTCGAAAGAAGCGTAATCCATCCAAGCCCATTGAGTGGATCACGAGCTTTCGGAGCTCCAAGTAATGTTTATGGGAAGGAGTGACTGTCGGTCTTCAGCTGCTGCATTCCTGATGCAAGGGTATGCAGGGGAACCAATAGCGTTGCCGTCCGATCACTCTCACTACCCCTAGATCCGAAGGCACACAGCCATGTACAGCTTACATACTCTGTAAAAGGCTTGTCCTACCACTTATACCAACCATGTATCTCATGTTGGATGCCCTTTACCGGGTATCCCTTGAGATGCCCAGGTGTTTACCCGGTGGATGGGGAGATAGCACCCGTAAATTTCCCATACTGCTGTTATCGGAGTGTGATATGTACCTATAGCATCGGAGCACTGTTCAATTGTAAAAGTGAAGGGAAAGAATTAAGTAAAAAGCAAAAGCGGGCGTTGAACTCAGATTCTGTTCAAGTGTGATTGTGATGCATCGTAGACTCGTAGTGTAGATGGATGGATCCACTTTAGCCCTGGACTGTGTCGATTGCTGATCTAATCACGAACTTTAACGTGGACTGTGTTTGTGCCTTAAGGCATCAAGTGAAGAATTTTAATTAGCCTCAGGCATCCACATTACTTAAACTGGGGTCATAGGGTCACCTGACCATCCAAGCGAAGTCGCCAAGCCCTGTCCGCACACAAACCACCCGCTTTCCCGAAGGTCGACATCTTTCTCCCATCCAAACCAGCTTGTCGTTGCGATCAGCCATCAAGATGCCGGTACGTCTAATACCCATCTCTAGCCTTGTTCCATATACATGAGCTCTTTTACGCCTTTTTCCTCACGTCGCTAACCCACCTTTTCCCACAGAGCCACAAGACCTTCCGCACCAAGCAAAAGCTTGCTAAGGCTCAGCGCCAGAACCGCCCTATCCCCCAGTGGATTCGCCTGCGCACTGGCAACACCATCCGGTAATTCGCCCTGATCAAAGCCCAACAAGACCCTTGCAATCCCGATTTCGATTCGATTCAAGAATCCAGAATTTCTCGACCCGACCGCAAACAAGCACAAGAATCAAAAACTGACAGGATCTCTCCCACAGCTACAACGCTAAGCGGCGACACTGGCGCAAGACCCGTCTGGGCATCTAGATTCGACCAGACAATTCCCTCCGACCTACGTCTCAAGATCCATTTTTCCAACACTTCCAATATGTTGTGCGATGTGTGTCGATATCCCGGGGCGCCTACCTCGATATGAATTTTCCATTCCAACCACTTGGTCGCGCTAGTTTGATGGGGAACTACTCAAGTCCGATGCGGGATCGTCAATGTGTGATTTCAGGTGCAACATGATCGATGCCGGTGATATTTCTCCGACTTCGACCGATATTCGATTGCTTCCGATAGCGAATATCGACCCGGCCTGGTCCCGACGATTCTCATCTTTTACGATTTATGGGAATGGGATGAGATAGGGCTCGTCTTTATGGAGGAATGGACTTGAAGGCGGGGCGGATTTTTCCTTTTTACAAAAATTTTGAATGGAATTGAATTGACGTCCCCTTTGTCTTGCATACTTTTGTGCTGCTTCGTAGCATTGTAGGACTTCGAGTTTCTTCCACGGGAACAAATGAGTCTTGGAAAGTTGATCAACTTTGGAAGCGACCTCACGCATGGGACACATTGAAACCATTTGGAATAATTCAAGGAGCCACCAAAAATGCTTGACTTTGAAGAATGGGTTCCGTGCGCTATGAATGATGAATGACGACAGAAGATACATCGTAAGATATTTAGAGCATACGGAAATGGATATCAACCAGTGAGACGCCGGCCAACATCTATCCCAGGCGGTTCAGTGATTGTCACAAACATCATAACAAGAAGTGTCAACTAGGATGATGAAATTCACCTTCATCATTCTGTCATTCTCCCCACTTTCCTTATCATCTTTGTTACTAGTCTTGACAATGAGAAGCAGCTGACCTTGCTGCAGGAAAACATTTAATCCCAGACCCAGCCTTGATATCCATCTCACCATGCTTAGGTTCCAAGAGAATGAGGACAAGAATTAAGAATAGGAAGATAAGGATTATAGTTCAAAAAGAAGGGGGTTTTTCTATTCGAAAAACTCGCCTTCCTTGATTAAATTTATCGTGCCTCCTTGGTCTAAGATGCACGAATCGCGTCTTCCTAATCATTAGTGACACTTGGACGAGAAGAATAAAGATTATCGGCGAACGCAGAGAGGCAGTGAGAAACCGGAAATGGCCAGAGGCATGCGAAGTCCCGAAGCCATTATGGCTCCACTCATGTTGCTTTGGGCAAGTAGGCAACTACGCCAAGGCGAAGGCAGGATTTCATATGATTTCGATCACCACTAAATATCTGTCATTTAGTGTGCCAGCTCTCGGAGAGCAACTCCAATTCGTCTATGTATATTCCGAAAAAATTGCGATATTTATCTTCTCGTCGAGTGATATATACATATCCAACATTATAACTGGCCGGAGTTTCAATTTTAGGATACTGACGGAATAAAGAAAGCAACAGCATTCGAATGGGAGACATCGAAGAACACTCTCAATTAGAGATTGGTTCAGCGAGTGGCATCTATCCTTGTATCGTTTTCTGAATAATTCCCACCTGGGCAGCCCTGAGGAAATCCTGATACGCTTGGTTAACATGAAGCAAAGGAGGCCGATAGCTATATTGGCAATATTGTCGCTTTTCTTTTACAGGCCAGAGCCAGCTTTCACAAGAATAAAATTCGCTGTAGAAGCACATTTAAGCTTGAAAAACTAATATTGTATTGAAGTCATAAAACCAGTGTGGAGGCTGGCTACAGGATTGAATCATGTAGAAGGGCAAGCAAACGGTTAAAATGGTTTCCACATAGCCGAACGCCGTTCTAAAGCAAAAGAGCCTATCTCAAGCATTACAAAAACAATGCCAGGAGGGAGAACACGACCAAATTTCAGTAGGTCGTGAGGTCACCACAATCCAAGCTTACGGAAAGTGTGGGGTATGAATGGGAGGGCGAATCCATATAAACATTGTACTGTATGTTTAGCGGCTGTTGGGGAAATATATCAGTAAATTCCAGTTCAAAATAGAGGAAATAAGTTAAGAAAGCTTACTCTTCAGCCCATTCGTTCTCCCGGCGAATCTGGTCCTCCTCCTCGGGGGTGAAATCATTTTGGATGTTGAAGGTCTTGCGGATCTCCTCAGGAGACTTGCCCTTAATCATATTTGCAACGGTCTTGCAGCCAACATCCAACAGAGCCTTGATATCCAGGTAGTTTGCAGCCTGTAAAATGTGGTCAGTCAGTATTTACCCACTGAAACAAAGACTGTTCAGCTGTCATGGCTTACCAGAATAACCTCGAAGAGCATCTCCTGGTCGACCTGCATGAACTTCTGATCCCACTCATCGATGTCTGTGGTCTTGCGACGGTTGTCGTCGTCATCACCGGCGGTGGGGGGTCGTTCTTGTGGTGGTCGCACCACTCGATGACTTTCTTTAGAACAGTTTCGTTGACCTGCAGAACAATGAGCTTGAGTATGGAAAGATGTGGGGAAGTGAATCGCAAGACGTACATTAGGGATAGGAATGGCCTCGCCAGAATCACCCAGATCCTCCAGCATGTTCTTGATTAGGATGGACCGTTCGGCCACAGCGCGCTCTGGAATAGCGGGGTTAGTTTCCTGTCCTGAAATTTCACACCAGCACTTGGTTCACATGTGCTCTCAGTTGACACATACCAACAGTGACCAACGCATCGTCGGAGCTCATGAGGCTAATGGTAGCCATGTTGATTATGATAAATGGTGAAGTGGCAACGTCTGAAAGGTTGGGTGTCAGTTTTGTGGTGACCTGGAGTATCGCAGGGAAGGTTGGAGAAGAGAGTGAAGTAGATGGCACTGCGAGGATATAAGGACGCAGAGGGGAGAGGGAAGACTGACTTTAAGTATTGGTGAAAGGGTTTCGGCGGGGAGGTGGAGAGGTCAAGACGGATGTTTGAGTGATGGTTACCTAAGTCACGTCTCCGAGGCTCTGCACACGGCAAAGGCTTCCAAGCCAAGGCCTTTTAGGTACCTCCGCCCCCACATTGAGTAAAGGACCCTCAAGAATAGGCAACAACTACGTAGTGAAGAGATTATGTTCATTTTCGGGTTCTTTCTCTTTTTTCAGTTTCATAGTACATTAAGATATATAAAGTGGAGACCATAGAAGCGAAAGAACTATTATCTAGTACTTCATATTGATGGCTGCTTTTACATAGGCAAGAATACTCTTAGTAGAATCATAGAATCCTTTAGGTTGACCAGTATAATTTTTTGGGGTTTTTATCCCCTTTTTTCTTTTGAATAGTAACTATGAGCGTTGTGGATTTTAATTTGAATTTCAATGTAAATGTAAACTATCAACTATTGTGGAGGATAGTCGGTACACTGTACACGTAGATTCTGCCGGCGCGTTATCGGTCGCAAGTGATATCATCGCCAATAGTCAACGCGTTTCTTTTTCTTTCTTTATACACACTCCTTGTCCATCCGCTCCTTTTGTCTCCTCTGTTACATGTATTAATTCTTCTTACCATTCTTCTTCCAGCATGTTCCTGGTGCCCCATCATGTGGAGACGAACCTACCTACTGTTACTGCTGATCCGTGTTTACTTCGCGCTCTCCCCCAGCTATCTACATCCCGATGAGCATTTCCAAGGCCCGGAGGTTTTTGCCGGTAGGTTTCATCTCCTGGCTTCGGTTGGATATACACCGATGAGCACGGCCACGCAGCTCTGGCTGTTGTTGAAAAATGCGACTTCCAGGCTTCCGGCGATCCCGCGATGCCCTCCTTTTGAAGTTGGACAACATTTGACTGATCACCCATTATTCTACAGGTCGCATTTTCGGATACCCCTCCAAACTCACATGGGAATTCACTACCGATCTTCCTATTCGCAGCGTCTTTCCATTATGGCCGATCTACGATGTTCCCATGAGCCTGCTGAAATGGTTCTACATGGAGATCGGGGCGGGCAGCCCGCCACCACAACTGGTTTATTATGCGCTGCGGGGTGGAATGTTCCTGCTGAGCTTTGTGCTGGAGGATTGGGCGATCTATGAGTTAGTGCCTTCTCCGCGGCACCGGCGCGCTGCAGTTGTCCTGGTGGCCTCGTCCTATGTCACCTGGACATATCAGACGCACACATTCTCCAACTCTCTAGAGACCCTGTTGGTGACCTGGGGCCTGGTGCTGATTCGTCGCATCGTTGAGAACAAGGTTCGTTCCGGATTACCCTAGCGCAAAGGCTTGGGCTAACTTGGTGGCTTTAGCATACATCCTTCTTCTCCTACGCCGTCCTCTCCTTCATCGCGGTGGTCGGTGTTTTTAACCGCATCACCTTTCCTGCTTTTCTTCTTTTCCCGGGTCTACAATTGCTGCCCTACTTCCAACGCAAGTGAGTTTATCTGTCAGGTCTCTAGCGTGTTGCATATCTGATTTGTATCACAGGCCAACGTCCTTGGTGGTCTTCGTCGGCTTCGGGCTTCTCTTCACCTCGATAGGTATCTTCATTGATACATCCTTCTACCGACCTACAGCTTCATTCTTGGACATTGTGCGCCATCCAATTATCACCCCTCTTAATAACATTCTCTACAACTCCGACTCCTCGAACCTGGCACTACATGGCCTTCACCCGCACCACCAACACTTCGTTGCCAACCTCTTCCAGCTCCTAGGCCCCGCATACATCGCTATGATCCTTTCACTATTCAGCTGGCCGATCGTGCCACCATGGATGCGTAATACGCGTGCCCTCTCTGCGGTCTCCGCGACTGTCCTACTCTCCATCTTCCCGCACCAGGAGCCACGCTTCCTGATTCCCTGCGTGCCCCTCCTTCTTAGCTGCGTCCGTATGCATCGCTCAAGGATATTCCTGGCGGTATGGATCATCTTCAATGCAGTTATGGGCTTCTTAATGGGTGTCTACCACCAAGGCGGTGTTGTCCCAGCTCAACTCGCCATGCGGTCCATTGTCGAAAACAACGCGGCAGCCCAGGGCATCAAGTCTCATCCAGACGCGACTGTCTTCTGGTGGAAGACCTACTCCCCGCCACACTGGCTTCTTGGTGCTCAACAGGGAAACCATACCGGCCAGATTGACACCCTCGATCTAATGGGTATCCCGGGTCTAGAAATGATCCAACAGCTCGAAACAGCTGTCCCTAGCTGCCCAAATTCCTCCCCAGTATATCTAGTCGCTCCTTCCTCCGCGACATTCCTCGATCAATACTCCTCTCCTTCGTCTCTCTCCACCCCCCACTCACCCAACCTCCAACTCTACCGCCTGTGGTCATACAGCCAACACCTAAACCTAGACGACCTCGACTTTGGCGATGACGGTATCCTCGAGACACTAAACAGAGTTATTGGCCGCCGCGGGCTGGGCGTTTGGTCCGTTCGTCGAGCATGCAAATAAACCGATGTTGGGGAGGCTACGAACTCCATTACAGCGTGAATCCAGTCCTATACTTCATGTCTATTTTCTTTGGGATATCTCTTTTACTTCTTTGCTTTCTTCTTGGTCATTTCTTGGTGCCTCGGATCGAGTCATTCGTTCCTAGGCGCGCAACGTATACCTTGAGCTTCTTTCTATATTTTACATTCGGATATACCAGGTAGCATAGCCCATTGGAGTGGGCATGAATTGACGGACATTGAGCTTCTCCATTTCAAACCTTAAATTGATTTTTTTTTTGAATCTTTCTTATCTATCCGTATGAGCTCTTGTGATCACCTGGGCAGTGGCCAGGTGTTGGATTTGAGCTATCTTATTAGTGGATTGCATGTGGCGAGGGTAGTCCTCCTGACCAGCGATGTGCTTATCTAAGATTTGATATCGGCACTAGTATCCAAGAGCCTTCGGGGAACATCCATGTACTATGGTCGGTGCTTGAATATCAAACATGAGTCGAAAATATTGGGTATACAGTTATTTTGGAGCAATGCGTGTAACAAGAGGATGAGTAGTACTTTGAGCACGGTCTGGACCTCGGACGTGGTTGTGTATATTCCAAGTGGATATCCATGGATCGTGTAGGTACCACCAACCCAGATATATATTGACCATGCACGTAAATAATTATATCACTTGAAATTCTTGGGAACTTTTGAAATGTACATGATCTGCTCTTTTGAAACCATTGATCCATATTATACCAACACTGAATGCATGAGCTTAACCCACACATCTTGAAACATAGACATAAGGTTCAGGGTTTGGTGGGTCAACGGGTCAGGGTCATTTGCAATGATTCGCATGATCGGAGCACAGGGTACGCACGGACCATTCCGCTACGAGTTCACCACTTGATACTAGCGAAACGTCCCATTTTGCCCATTAAGTTAAGTACATGAGATGCCATATCAAAGGGGTAAAAGATGGAGGACAAAGCGGTATACAGGTTAAGTGGACAAGGACAGCTAAGAAGCTCGGAGATGCCGGAGTGACCGACTTGATTTGGATTTAGGGAAGATGGAATGGATGGGTAGGGGGAAGGGGGAAGGGGATAGCAGAGGCATAGGCTCTGTCACATGTGGAATCAAAAAGCAGTATGCTTGGTATTCATCATAACGTAAAGAAGCAACAAGAAAAAAAATACGTAAGAGGTTATTTAATCCTCCTCCTCATCGGGCTGTTCAAAGAGGAAGTTGGCAGCAAGCTCCTCGTTCTTGTCGCAGGCGAAGTAGGCCTGAATGACGGAATCCCGAGGGAAGCCAAGACGGCACAGCTGAGTAAAGTTAGTGATCCGTAGATAAGATATTACGAGAGAAAACTTACGCGCTCAATGGCGTCCCGCTCTTCCGGTGTGACGGAAACGGCTTGTGTGCCTGGGGGCAGGTTTGCCTCATCATCCTCATCAAAGTCCTCACTCAGCAGCTGCAGGAACTGCTCGGAGTTTTGTCCAATGATCTGGGCAATCTGGGGGTTGCCAGCCGCAACTTGTTGCAGAATGGGCTCAAGCATGTGGGGCTGCTGCTGAACGAGCTGGCGAAGCTGCTGGAAGTGGGGGGTTGCTGCGGAGGAAGTCCAAGCTGGCAAGGGCATCACCACCAGCACCAGCGGCGGCGGGAGCACCACCAGTGCGAGCACCACGGGCACCACTACCATCACCGGCCTGGGCAGCGGCCTCGAACAAGTTCACGGGCTCCTCACCACCAGAGCCACCGGTAGCAGCAGGAATGGAAGGAAGGGAACCAGCAGCCTCCTGCTGTTGTTGCCGTTGTTGCTGTTCCTGCTGAATATTTTCGGGGATACCCTACCAGAAGTGATTAGACCTTGAAATCCCTTCCTCTCTTGTGTGTTCTCAACTTACAGTCAACAGATATTCAATAGCACGGTCAGGGTTGAAGTATGCAGCGCGCATGGCACGGTCGATATCGCTTCTTGCGAATCCCATGGCCTCCATCTGGGTCACGGCACTCTCAGCTGCGGATCCCATCGCCAACGTGGAAGGGTCGTTGAAGGCAGCATCTTGGCTAGCGGGTTGAGTGCCACGGTCGGCGGGCGATGGAGTCGCGGGGACGGCGGGAGCTGAGGCAGCAGCAGGGGCAGGAGCAGGAGGAGCAGCGGGGGGTGGCAGCAGGAACTCGGGCAGCGGGTGTGGAAGGGGCCTGGGCAGAGGCAGAGGGGGCAGCCTTGGGTTGCTTGAAAAGATGTCAGCGGTGAGGCTCTCTAGTACAGAGGGCTGTCCTTCATACCTTTGAGGGCAGGCAAACTAGGAAGTCCTTTTCTTGGATGTTGTAAGACTCCACTGTCTTGTCATCCTGCAGAATCTTTCCTGTACAGACGAAGATGGTTAGAGCTGCGGGCCAGGTCCATCGGATAAATAATGGCGGGAAATAATCATATACCAGAATAGATGACCTTCGTGCGGTCTGCATCATAGCCGCTCTTCACCTGAGCGATTTTCTCCTTGACTTGGCGAACCTGCAGTACAGTATCAGCCCCGCACTGGGTGGCGTTGGGTAGCTTGTTGTGTTAAGAGCATCACATACAGTCTCGGAGGGCTCGGCCTCGATAACGAACTTCTCCTGCTTCAGATCCTATAGCCGTGAAAAATATCGGTTTAGTCTTTGATCGCCAGATAGAGAGGGATGGGGCGTATTTTGACGAACCTTGAAAGTGAGCTTCATTTTGGCACGACTTGAGGATGGAATGGGGGGAGAGGGAAGAAGGGAGGATGGAAATCCACAGAGTCAAGAATGACGGATATGGAGGTAGACGAGATGTGGTCCCAATGAATGTCCTGGTAGAAGTCGAGTACAGAGTAGATGAGCGATGATGGCAAGCAAAAGAAGCCCCAGGCTCACCGCCCCACTCGGCCAACCCTCGGGGATTTCCATTTCCTCAACTGGGAACCACACGTCAGTCGGGATGGAAATCATGAAAAATCATCTTTCTGGCCTGATCGTGACATTAATTCATACTGAATCATTGTGAACTGACACGTTCAGACTGACATCTCTCATTGAGATTGACAAGAAAGTTCCGAGGTTGTACGATCGCCCATGCTCGTGGTATCATCCAGTGGGTGCCTGCAAGCAAGAGGACCTTACTGGCCAGGAGTTAACAGGAGTCAAAATCCACATGAGATGTCACTATGTTTCTAGCATACAGGGCTCTAGGCCAGCAATTGAATATTCGATCTTTGAATTACATGCAATGCTTGCAATCGACATGAGCATGAACCAGGTACCCTTGTCAACTCACGGCAATTGAAGACCTTTATGAGCAATCAACCCAACCACAATGAAAAGCTTCCCGATTGGATTGACAAATTGTAGATGTTGATCTTCTTTTTATTAAAGCCCTGCAAGGGAATATGGGGAGGTCCGATTGGCAATCATGGATCCATCTGCGTAGATATGGAAGATATAGGTCCACACCGTCCCAGGAACCTGGCCAGCTCTACCGATCCCCGGCCACTTGTTCGGAAACGAGTTACCTCAATAGAGAACGATCCAACCAGAAGGAAAACAGTTCAGGGGAATACGGGAGATTTTCCCAAAGCGGATTGATATATCACATTTTAGCCGGAGATCGGACTACTCGATCCGCTTTGAGTTTCGGTTATCCTAATGGATGAATCATATAGATAGTTTCCCAGCTAGCGGCCGAATTAATAACACTATGGGAACTTTTCTCTGGGCTGGACCCATTTCGCCATTGTACCCCGGAAATGGGCGTCGATAATAGAACGCCTGCACGCCCATAACAACCTAGGTGGGTATTAGGATGCAGTGTGGCATAAGATAATTGCATTCAGAGATTAACTGCCGGTGCCTGGGATATGATTGCTGCAAGTAGACCTGCATATTAGAGCCACGTACTATGAAATAGAGTATTGGCCCTTCCTACTAGCAGACCGCAAGTTCATGCAGTGGACTCCACTCGACAGATCAAATGTAGACGAACTAGATTGAGCGGTCTCTGACACTTTGACTCTATTCCATCATAGCTCAAAGGTAAATCTCTGTGTGCCTAGGCTATTGTGCTTGCTTATCCCGTCCCCGCAGACTCTAACCACTTTGCCGGGTTGATGGATCAGATCCGATCTATATGTCAAAATTTGACATGTTCAATGCAACCTGCATATCGTATGCTCGATACACTTTGCAGCCACGCCGTGTGCTTCGCCCCGTCCCGCCTATTTCTAATCCACGCGAACTCCCATGTTCATAAATATGCGCATCCCCCCTGCATACAATTGTGCTCTCAAGACTCACCTTACGGCGTTGCCCGTGGATGCTCAGACCTTTCCACGCTCTCTGAAGTGCATCTGGGTTCATTCTTTACTTTCGTTTTATACCATGTCTTCCAATATGCTTTTTTACTCCCTAGGAGGAGCTTCCATGTTTTCTGTCTTTGTTGTTACTATTCTTAATGCCCTCGCTTACGGGGCAGTCCAATCCTTGTCCTCTTCCACTCGGACCACTGAGCTGGCTCCTGTCAGTTTGAGCGCTGTGAGCTGTGTGGCATTGATCATGCTCACCTTCCTCATGCATAAAGATGTTCGTCACAGCTATCAATGGCCTCGTTGGAAGGTTGGTGTGTTTTTTCTGACGGTTGCATACCTGATCATTGCGGCCGGGTCAACTGCGGGAACTATGGCCACGAATCACAGCTTGTCCACGCTATGGATTGCTCGATCAATCTTCTGGGGGCTTTCAGTCTTTGCACAGGGCTCTTACTGTGGATATCTGCTTGTGATCTGCTTTCAACAAAAACCCGAGACTGCATGGCCCCGCTCCTATAATCTCTCACAGGAGCTCAAGGCCCTCCCTGACACACCAACTTCGGTCACACCTCCCGCCCAGGTCTCGGACCCATATCCTGAGATGAATCGATTCGATACTCGAAGAGGCTCTCTTCGCAAGTTTCCTCGGCGTGCCAACCGAGACTCTGGGCTCAGCTTAGAACTATCCAAGTCGAAGCATGGCTCTATTGACACCACCTCCACCACATCTACACTACAGTCCCCAAACGAACAAGCCCAATTCCAGGAATATAAGACCCGGCCTTTGCTCCGAGGCAATGGAAGCATTCGCAGTATGCCCAGTCTCCGCCAGGATGTTTCCCGGCAGCTCTCGCTAGATACCCTCGTCCAGCCTTCCCCAACAGCATCCACATTCCATCTAGACTCCCCAACAGGGTCTATGGAGACACTCACTATTCAAGAACAAAATATTCATCCCCTCTTTCGATCCACAAGTCCTTGCCCCTCCCCTACGCCAACCCCGGGGACGAGGGTCAAGGCGTCCCCGTCTGCGGGCCAGACTATCACACACCAGACCTTGACTCGGATGCGATCCGCCCGATCTCTCCGGGAATCGCGACCAAATCCATCGCCATTTCTCAGTGAAGAAGAATTGGCCCAGGCGCGAAAGGAACCCGATTCCGGACTATTGTCTTTCATTGATGCCGGCCATGTCCGGCGCAGTATCACGCAATATGAGAAGAGATATGACCTGAACGAATCTCCCTACGAGAACTGATTCCCCTTTTCCTTTTATTTTTTGTTTTTTTGTTTGTTTGATTTCCCCCATTTGGTCTCTGTTTATTTTTGGTTTTTTGGAAAGAAGGTAATGTGATTTGATATGGCTGAACTTGTACAAATGGCTTTGCGCGATGATAATGATCTGGAGTTTTTTTTTTTGCTTCTAATATGAGCATTGGTTGGATCTGATCTGCAGTACCTTTCAAGACGTCCTAGTTACGTAGGGTTTCCTCATCCAACCTAAGCTGATCAACAATGCACCCAAACTTTGTATGATCCCCGAGTATAGCGGTGTACCCAGGCGTGGTACTGGTTCGGGCATCCACGGCCGCGTTCGTCTTCACCAAAACCTCAAGTGGGTCCAGAGCAGAGAGGGAAAGCCGGTATTTTTTTTCTCTCACAAAGTGGGTGAGAAAGTATAGTACAAATAGGATAGAATGGAATCAGCTATAGAATACAAGAGTAATTCCCAACCATCATCGACGGATATCATTGGGTTGAGGATTAATCCCGAGGAGTCTCGTGCACTGTAGACGCGCGGGAAAAAGCACCGAATCTCGTAATTTCCTATCTTTTCCTCTTTTCTCTTTTTCCTTATTTCTTGACCTTGAAAACGGAGCCGATCTTTTAACCTATTCTTCCATGGGGCTTTGTTTGAGGTTAACTGTACTTGATTCCCACCCTTGCGTCCTTATTCGCGCGCCACCTGGCCCCGTCAAATCCTGCGCTCCGAGTAGATCCTTACGCCTTTCTTTTTCTCCTCCCCATCTCATCCATTACACTTGGTAAGTTTCTGGTTTTCCTTTCGGATGGGAGTATCGGCGATTCTTATCCTGCCTTTCCCCTTAAACGTTCTTCATCTCGCTTCCCCCAGCCCTGCGCATTCTACGTAATCTTGTTTTTTTCCGCCCCCCCTGTCTACCACTTTAACGTCTCTCTACCTGGTATCAGATGCGTCGCGTGGTATTCCCATCATTGCTATTCTCTATTTCCAATTCTTCTAGTGCATGGGCTTCCTCGGATTATACTTCCCTTGTCCTCCCCATTCCCATTCACTGTGCATCTTCCCTTTGGTCGCGGTTATAACGCCGTTTTTTTACTTTTTCTCTCCCAATCTTCGCTCCCATTTTCTTCCTTTTCCATCCTGGTTTCCTTCTCTCCATCCATACCAACCTTGTCTTCCCGTTTTTTTCTTTTTTGATCTTCGTTTTGCTCCACAATTCCTTGATCTTTTGTATTGCTGATCGCGGTTAGACTGGGTCTACCTGCGTGAGGCTCATTCCTCCCTTGGTTCCACCAGCCACTGTAGCCAACGCTAACGCCTCCATTCAAAGACCTCAGGATGGTGGGCAGAAGAGGAAAAAGAGGTGTCGGTGCGGCACATACTCCTAGCCTGGCTACGCGATCCCTATCTACGCGTCGTGCATCAGGTAAATGACCAAAACCCCGGATATGCAATCCGTATGACTGCATGTTTCTTTTTCTAACTCCCTTCAGTCTCTGTCTCAACGCCAACGCCCCGCGGGCGTGGGGGGTGGACGCGGGAGAGGTCGCTGGGCTAATCGTTATGCTCGCGGTGGTCTCCCAGCACCTGTAGTGACACGGGAAGAATCTCCCATTTCTCATTCACTGATCATCAAGTTGAGCATCCCCAGTGACAGGCTCGCTGAAATCGCGGGCGATGCCTCACCAGAAGATGATGAGCCCTCAATGGCTCTGTCAGGTATGAATGGTAAAATTCCGACGACTCCGCGTCGGCGCTCCAAGCGGGCCCTGGCGGTCCCCGAATCATCCAGGGAGACTCGCTCAGCTCGCCTCACATCTCGTCAGTCAACTCGACTGAAGGGCCCCGGGGATGACCTCGAACAACCCACTCCCAGCAAAGAAATGGAAGCAATTGAACATGATGACATGCAAAATGGCGAGTATGAGATGCAGCAAATCACGAAAGCGTCTCAAACGCCTGAAATCCTTGATGCGTCTAATCACCAGGAAATTGATGATCCTCATCAGACGGAAGATGAGCCTGAATCGTCTACATCAACGAAACCATCTTCGGATGAGGCTACTCCTGAGGTTTCCAATGTGACCAAAGAATTCACATCGCCTCGCCTGTCACGCAAGCGCAAGTCAATTGAAATGAAAGATGAGACTCAATCTCCTGATCCCATCCCGAAAAAGCCCAAGCTGGAAGAGGCCGAAGCCACCCCAGAGAGCACTCTCCAGAATGGCATGCAAACGACATCCCAGGAAACCACGCCGGAAGACGCGGCCATGGCGGATCCTGATGTTGAACCCATTGTTGCCGCACCTGCCAAAAGGGGTGGCCGTGGTCGTGGCGGATTTCGGGGACGGGGCCGCGGTCGAGGTCGCGGTCGTGGTAGTCGTGGCGGTGCCATTGGGCCTGTTCGCTCGACAGCAGCCCGTGCAGGACGTGCAGGCCGAGGAGGCCGCGGAAGTCGGGGAGGGCGTGTTCGTGCAAGTGCGACTGCAGTTCGACGAGGCGGTAAGAGGATCGAAGATGAAATCTGGGATAGTGAGAGTCGACGACGGTCCCCTTCGCCCATTCCCCTCACTCAACCTATCAAGGATCGTCAAGAGGAACTGTCTGTTATTTTCAAGAAAGTGGGACAAGTCCAGCAATTGGCATTGGCTGTACTCGCCGATCATTCCATGCAGAAGATTGCTAAGGATAAGAATGCCCACAAAGACTGTCCTGAATGGCCTCAAGTGCAAGTGGAACTTGCGGAGTTTGAGCGAAAGGCCATGAAACGCCTCAAGGCTGATTATGATTGCAATGTGAAAGCTTCGGAGAGGGTTTATCAGGGTGAGATCCATGCTGTTGAGCATCGAACCAAGGTAATTATTCGTACCCCCTGTTCATTTTCAACTTGATTTTAACTTGCTATTAGGAACAAATTACAAACATACAGGATGAACTGTACTACATCGCCCGGGGAAAGTTCATTGAACTGGTCGCAGGCCAACGGGTTGCCGAAGATGATGAGCACACCGAGACTGATGGATCAGACCCCGATGCCGAAGAGCCGCAATATCTATTCCGGATCGGCAAGCCTGGAATCAAGGAAGTCCAACGCGGTTTCTTCTCTGAACATGCGCGAACACCAGAGGGAGCCGTTGCTTATTGTCGCGGCATGGAGACTTGGGAAGACTTTATGATTCAAGTCCGCATGGGTGTCGATGTCAACCCACAGATCCGAGCACTGAGCTCAGGGAATGATGCCGAGACCCAAAGCCTGGTCGATCAGTCCATGCAAATTCTCCTAGAGGCATCCAAGACTGTCGGCGAGCAAGACAATGGCAGCAGAATCAATTCTGTTGATGGAGCAGCGGAGCCTGTCCCTCGAGCATTGTGCGCGTTGGCTGATATCGCTCTCGCTGAGCCGATGCCAACCCAACTGCCTCAGATGCGAACAGACCCTAATATGCCACCCTCTCACCGGCCTATTTTGTCTCAGCCCTCGCAAGCGCCCCCTCCACCCCCGAGCATGAGCCATGGCCCGACTGATCCTCGGTCATTTATTTTGCCTCGTCCGACTCCAACCCAGCAACCTCGTCGCCTACTCCCCGCACGAGGTCAACTAGGTCTTCCTGATCCGTTTTCCTCTATGAATGGACCTCCTCAACTGCCACCACCTCCGGGTTCTAATTTTGCGCGTCTGCCGCTTCCAAATTACTTGTCTCCCCCTGGGCCTCACTCTCACGGGCCCCCTCCTCCAGGTCCTCACTCACATGGACCTCCAGGCGGTCCCCCAGGTCCCCCAGGACCCCCTGGACCGCCTTCACTCTATTTCCCATCACCTCACGGACATGGGCCTCCTCCACATGGACATGGGCCTCCGCCACCTCGCCGATACTAAATATGAAAGATTGACGGCACTTTCCTAATCACAACTCATACGAACTCACAATGTACCATCACCATCTCATCCCAGTGGCTCAGCCACACCGAATAATTTCATTCGGCACGCCAAAAAGGAAAGGACGATCTCAAGAGCGGAGAATAACTCCGTGCTCTTGTGCCATCTTCAAATCCCCATTGAGTATATCTCAATTCATACGACCGGTTTCCATCTCACAAGTCCGGATCGAACCACTCTGCCTGCTTTTCCCCCCACGATTTCCCTGGATGTACTCTACTGCTTTTTACCTGCTTTTCAGCGTCGGTGTTGTTTTCCCCTGGCGTCTATTACCCTGGGCTTCGATCGGGCCTTTTGTTTGTCAGCAGGATTCAGTTAAGAATTTAATCCTACCATTCTAGTCCTGAGTCTAGTAAATGCTTTGATCTATATGAATCCAAGTAACTTGTATTAAAAGACTTGTGTCCTTTCAGGCAGCAGGTAAGGCACAAATAAGACTAGACAGAATCTAGACATTGAATCATCCACAATGGTACTAGTCAAGCCCCATCTCATCGAGTCATCTTCCCCGTCAACATGAGACAAGATGAGTCAATCGAGGCAAAAGTACCGGGTACCTGAGCTTGCTAGTAGAATACGAGTAAAACCGCGTACCGGTGACTAACCCTGATGTCCTACGACTCCACCAGCGGGGCAAAGCAAACCATGCATTCTGATTGGCCAGAGCTTTTGCTCTTTTTTATCTTCATCCCACTTCAACATTTAAGATCTGCTCTCTGCTCGACTTCACCACTTCAGTTGTATCCTGGGTTTCTGTTTACGACCTCCCCTAATCAACACACACACCTCCTCCATACCTAGGACTTCATTACCTAGGTCTTTTGTTTACTCCGGTCCTCCCGCAAAATTCTTTCCTGTGATACCCTCGTCTTACGACAATCCTCCAATATGGCTGTTCGCGCGCAATTTGAGAACTCGAACGAGTGAGTGAACCTATGTGTTTGTGGGAGGGAATGCGATGCGATTCTGGCCCTTCGTTTCTTTGCTAGAGTGGAAGAGAACTGCAGAGCCGCGCTCTGCATGAAGATCCAGACTCCAGTCTCGGCCGTCGCAGATTTCACAAGAAAAAATATTACCAAAAAATTATACATGTTCTAACATACTATACAGGGTCGGTGTCTTCGCCCGTTTGACCAATTCCTACGCTATCGTTGCTGTCGGTGCCTCCGAGAACTTCTACAGGTGTGTCATGGATCTAGGCCGAATTTGAAATTTCTCGGCATATACTAATGGATCTTCTATAGTGTCTTCGAGTCTGAACTCCAGGATGTTATCCCTATCTGCCACGCTACCATCGCCGGTACCCGTATTGTTGGTCGGTTAACAGTTGGGTATGTGAATGTCCATCACATCGTATAATATGATAAGATGTTAGACGGCGTATGAAGTTAATACTAACCGGAAATAGTAACCGCAAAGGTCTTCTCGTCCCTACCACCACCACAGACCAGGAACTGCAGCATCTGCGTAACACCCTCCCAGACGCGGTCAAGATCCAGCGCATAGAAGAGCGATTGTCCGCACTGGGCAACGTCATCTGCTGCAACGACCACGTCGCAATCGTGCACCCCGACCTGGAGCGTGAGACAGAGGAGATGTAAGCACCTCTCTCGATCCCATTAAACATCAATTTACTAACAAAACCAGTATTGCCGACGTCCTCGGCGTAGAAGTCTTCCGCCAAACAGTCGCCGACAACGTTCTGACAGGTTCATACATGGCCCTTTCCAACCAAGGTGGTATCGTCCACCCTAAGACCTCAATCCGCGACCAAGATGAGCTCTCCTCCCTCTTGCAGGTTCCTCTCGTCGCCGGTTCCATTAACCGTGGTTCTCCCGTTGTCGGTGCCGGTATGGTCGTTAACGACTGGCTCGCTGTTACTGGATTGGATACCACCGCTACTGAGCTGAGTGTTATCGAGTCTGTCTTCAGATTGGGTGAGATGGCTCCTGGTGGCACTGGACAGGGTCCTAATAAGGAGTCCATTGTTGAGAGTTTCTACTAAGTTACTCTTTCCTTATGTTTACCTTTTATTTCAACGAATGGATCTGCATTGAATGAATTGAGAATTTTTTCTATGAAAACTTTGTCTGGTATCATGATCATATCAGGCCGTGTATAGATGTAAGTGTAGATAGTGTATGAATGGCAAGGACTTTGGCAAATAGTGCATTCTATGCTCTATGCAAACAAGTACAGTTTAACGCATATGCAGTTTAGCAGGCAGTATAGGCAAAGGTATAGCAGTGTAGCAGAAAGTCCAACTCCTTGATTGCAACTATGATCGGGGTATTGATTTGCAAAGGACAAAAAAGCATCGACCAAGGTCGAGCGTATATCGAAAAAGAAAAAGAGAATAAAAAAAAACGCAATCAAGAAGTGAATACCAAGAACACAACTAGACCGGAATTGATATCAAATCCTATCCAGCTATGCCCTCCTCTGCTTGTATTCCCCGCCTCGCGAACAATTACTTTTGTAAGGCTCAGATTCTCTCCCCTCGCTGATTTGACGCTGATTTGGATTGAATTAGAACTATGCATTACACTTCAATCTGTGAAGGCGGCATCTCTTTCATCTCCACATCTGGGTCTTCATAACCATTCTCATGCCCATGTCCATTTCCTGGTGAGTCTTTGGGTGGAGGGGGAGGTGGTGGTGGGGTAGGACCATCGTCATTCTCATTCTCCTTTGAGTCAACAGAATCTCTGGCTGGAGGTGACGGTGGAAGGGGAGGAGTGGACTTTTGTCGTTTGGAAGGAGAATTGCTTCCATCTTGACCCGGAGTAAGACGGGTTGAATCTTGATCTATACGATCGTGACGCTTGCGCTTTAGGGATGCAGATGCATCGTCGTCCATTGGCGATGTAGCCGTGCCCGTGCCAGCAGATGGCTCCGGCTCGTCGTCGGACATCTTTGTATCTTCATCCGCGGGGGTACCATTGGGTTGGCCGGTGGTTTCGGACTTGCGCTTCTCGCGCTCCTTGTGCTTTTGTGCCGCTTTATCGAAGAAGGCGGTGCAGAACGATGTGACGGTTTGTTGGTGCTTTTCGCTGATCTTGGTTGGGTCTGAGACCTTGTTCCTCTTATAGTCGCTTTCGACAAGCTTCTTGGCTGTCTGTGAAAAGAGTTAGGAGTAGAACGAGGGACCGTGACAAGGATTGACATACCTCTTTGGCAAACCGCTTCAGATGCTCTTTCGGGATCTTGTGCTTGTATTGATCGACCACGGCTTTGATATAAGGGTGGAGCTATAATGCCATTAGCATGCGTGCATTTTGACCAGTCCGATAAACTTACCGTATTCTCATAAAGCTTCTTCTGCTTGTGAACATCCATCTTCTTCCACCAGCCCTCTTCCCGCTTTTTCTTCTCTGGTCGATCGGATGAAGGCTGAGGTGTACCAGGCGTTACACTCTTCTGTTCGGAGGGGGTCGTCTCCTGAGTGTTCATGATCCCGTCGATGATATTTTGCAAGATTGAATTGGTCTTGTTGAATGCAGGCTGACCAGATGCGGGGACAGTCGGTCGATCCCATGTCACTTCTTGCGAGGCAGAGTAGTAATACATGCGCCCTTGGTCGTCCTTGGCAGTATACCATCCATCGGGCAAAGGCTGCTGCTGCTGCTGCTGCTGGCGATTGCGTCGATTGGGTCGAGGCTGTCGGTTATGAGACTCCCGTCGATTCTTCGGTTGGTTTGGTTTGTGCGCCTCGGGTGATGGAGAACGACTGGCGGATCGCGGGCGCTGCTGCTCTCGACCGGACTCGCGGCGTTCGAATTGGTTCACAGCTTGCTTGGCTTGCTCGCCCCGTTTCATACGCGGAATGCGATACCCAACTGTCAGGTTGGCCCAGCTTACCAGCAACGCTGTCGCCTTCTTGGCGACTTGCTCGTCGGCGCAATCTGTAAGCGATCGGATGGTATCTTCGATCTTGGAGTCGATGATCTTGTTCCGGGTAAGCCGAGGGAATGTATCCAAGATCTCCAAGATCTGCCGTGTCACGTTGTGATCTTCTTTCCACATAGAAAGCTGCGACTTGAGGATTTGATAACCGTGCATCTTGACGACACGATTCCGCACCCGTTCATCCTCGCAGCGCTGGATTCGTCCTAGCAGCTTGACGGCAATCCACTTCTCCTGGCACTGCATCAATGCCGCCATGACCTTGGTCACACCTTCCTCATCCAAAGACTTCGGTTGCACGCTATCCACGTACTCCTCGTCGTCCTCCTCGGTCTTCTTCTTCTTCGGACGCCGGGCCACCACAGTATCCCAACCGTCCGAATCGTCGATACCGAGGGCTTCAATCGTGGCATTCGATAGCTTCGTTGCGCGCTCCGTCTGGGTCCGACCACCGATAAAGCCTGTGCAGTTCGCCTCGCCGCAATAACAGGGCTGCGGATCGGCGCCATATCGATCCACATTGTAGTTAAAGACCAATTCCTCACCCGCCTGTACCGCGCGCTCCGCGAAAATGCCCATGCGCAGTTTCTCCCCAACCACCCATTTATCGACATAGCAATTGGGATTGCACGAATGGTTGCAGAATCGGCCCAGATTTCCTCGTTTGGTCGCATCCACAAACTCGCCCTTGTTCAGCGACATGAAATAAAAGTGTTTGATGCCCTGCTCATCGTAATCTCGCATCCGTTTCCGAAATTGGGCCTCACCCACCACCTCGCCCACATATTCGTAAATCAACTGGTTCGGCTCCAGGTCGACTTCGGCTCGTAGTCCAAATCCCTTTTTTTCTGTTTTGATGACCGACACCGGCGCATATTGTTTTTTCTGAAACCGCTGATTCTGACAGTCGGCGCCACAACCACAGTCGCCCAGGCACTCCATCTTCGTCCATCGGTTAATGCAATCGGAATCATCACCGCATGCCAGGTTTCGACCAGTTTCGGAATCTATTCAAATGGGGGTCAGTGACATGGAACCCCAGAAATCGATGGTACATGGCAATGCCAGCCCCCTTTCCCCTCCTCGCTCTCCTCCCATTTCACGATCCAGGGAAAATAGGAACTTGATAAAGAATCAAAAGAATAAAGAAACTTACCCCACTCCTCTGCACATTCACACTCCATAGCATGTTCGGTGATACCCATATATTTGTTCGCGTACCAGCACTCCTCAATCTGGGTAAACGTCGCCTTCGCATCATCGGTGCTATCAGGTAAATGCGAGAACAGCTGAGGTGGCCTTGACACGATCTTCTGCGACGAACTCCGAGACAGCTTCGGGGGCTGACCGGGCTCCTGCTTGACGACAATGTCGCCACCGACTTTCTCCTCCACGGTACCAGATTCCGGAGCCATATCAGGATCGTCCTTCACGGAGTGAGAGTTCGGGGTCGAGGTCTGGCGCGGTAAAGGCGACCGGGACGTGCGCGCGGACCGGCCATTTTTCAAGGCGTCGCCGTTTGGTGAATCCATAGCTGCCTTTAAGTCATGGGAGTCCGTGCCATGGGCAGACATGACTGACACGGACTACGTGGGGGAAAGTAGAATCAAGAGGGAAGAAAAAGGACAAGTGAAGGGAAGGAAAAAGAGGTCAAAGTCACTGGTGATAATATCCTACAGAAACCACTGGCGCTATTCCGTGTCGCGCGCGCTCACCGCCCACGCGTAACGTTAACAACCGGTTTCACGTTTGATTGCTTTGTCTTTGGCAACACGTCCTGGGGATGAAGAGCATGAAGATCGAATTATCTGAAATGTATGAGGTGAGATGGTGGAGATGGTGAAATAGTTGCGGTAAGTGATGTTTTTTTGTTCTTGTCTACCACGTCCGTGAAGGGAGATCGCCATGGCTAGGATCGTCTGATAGAAAACCAAATGACCCCGAATCTATGTGTGTTGAGTGTGGATCATGGAACGGAAGCTATAGATTCTGGATTTTGGAAGGATTTGAATGATTTGACGAGTTGACACGTTGACACGTTGACCCCAAGACTCCTGTTTCATAGATCAAAAAGAGCATGCAGCGATCAAGCCACATGCACAGAATGAGACACGCCAGCGAAGAAGTGCAGAGGCGGACAAGTGCGTACAATGAGTGGATAGGGATGGCAGATGAATCTCGTCAGCAAAGCAATTGTAGTCTGGGCGGGAATCGATTGGACGAGAGGAAACCGTTGACCATAATGCAGGCAAACGGTGTCTGTGCTGAACCTTCAGTATAGTCGAATACTGGAGACTTGGTACTGGACACCGTGTATGGAGGATTAGGTGTCGATGCGAACTATACGGAGTCGATCCGAACCATTGGGGCGTACTGTACCTGGTACAGGTACAGTACCCATGTTTGGACCAGGCCTTGTCACTCGAGTCCAGGGCAGAGAGTACAAAGTAGAAATTAATTACTCCGTATCATACTCCGTAGTGTAGTATTACAAGTGGATCGAGTCTAAACCATGACTGGCGTTAGCTTCAAACACAATCCATTGACCCAGTGCGCCGGAATAAACGCACGGTTTGGAACGGGAAAAAGCACTTGCTTCCCGCGATTGTACCTTGGCTCTGGAACTTCAATACGTGCAGATCCTGAATAACTACTCCGTACCTACACACATATGTAAGTAATAGGGGTTTGCCCCTCTTAATTACGTACTTTTGCCTTTGGCCCCTCTTCCCGAACCTACCAATGTTTGAGCCGTGATTTAGTGGTAATTTTACTTTCGAAGTCTTCCAGAAGATATGAAACTTGCAACTTGCAAACCTGCACTTGTTTTTCCCCCAGTCCCTGCAGCTTTCCCGGTCCAACGCGTTGTTCCTGCGCGATCCCGGCTCAAGTCCGTGTTGACCAATTCGAGCCGGGAATTGAATGGACCGCGTTTTGTTTTGCTTCGACTTCCTCTTTTCCACTGGCTGAAAAGCCTTTCTTTTCTGTCACTCCTTAGCACCTCCTCGGAGGATGGCCACTTAAGAATTCGCCTTTCTGCTTTTCTTTGGGGGGGTTTTCTTTTTTACTTTCTCTCGAGGGTTTTTGGAAAAAGTACCACCGTGGTTTTATTTTTTTTTCTCTCTACTGGACCCGCCATTCGCTCCGATTGAAATCTGGGGGAGGTGATTGTGTGTTATTATATTATATACATATTTTGTTCTATTGTGTGTTATTGTGTTGTACTTTCTATACGGTTATATCGTGCTAGGAAGTCCGGCTCCGCTTCCATGGTCTGGATATGTCGAATCCATCCGATAGGCAATGGACCGAGGAGGAGAAGGTATGAACTACAGACACAAGACCCAGAGACAGCACAAAGGACTGACCAATTCATAGTACTTTCTACTCACCGAGATCCTCAAAAAGGCCGGTATCCCATCCACTTATCTGGTTCGCATGATCAATGAGAATCGCATTTCGCCTAATTGGGACCATATCCCTCTTCCGCCTGGTATCTGACCCCCGGCAATCACAATGGCAATTGCCACAAATCTCTAATGCTTAAATGGAAACAGGTCGCACTATGAGTTCCTGCAGGATGGCCTATGAGAGCATGCAAGCCCATTACCCTTCATATCCACCGGTTGCAACACCGGCGATGCCCACCCCAGTCCAGATACCTCGTGCAGAGGGAACCAGGGCATCAGCACCACCCATAGACCCCAACCTGCGCAAACGACCAATGTACGATAAACCGCGCGCCATTCAACCAAGACCCCCAGGGCCACCAGCCAGCGTCGCCTCGTACAGCAGTGAAAGTGGTACCTCAGCCCAGCTCTCTCCACGACTAGAAGGGACCCCCGGCGAACCCCCGCGCAAACGAGGCCGTCCCAGCAAACTCGAAACAGAACGCCGCAAAGCCGCCGCCGAAGCCCGTGGGGAGACATACCCTCCCCCGAGACGATCCGGCTCCGGTAGACTCAAAATCCCCCCGTCCCCTAATAGTCCTGTCCCACTCGCACCCTACGCGCATTCCGGTATTCTTCATCAGACGCATGGCCCGAATCCAGGGGCTGGTATTACCATTCCGTATGATCCTTCGGCTGGTCGTCCAATTGCCCCTGCGCCAGGTCTGCCGGGCCCTGAGGAACGCCGGGACGTCCCGTCGCGCACCATGGGTCGAGAATTGCCCCAATTGCCCCGCCCCCAAGAATTGGGTCACCCCCTTCCCTCCCCACATGCTTTACAACTTGGTCCACCGGATGCTATCCCCCGCTTCACGAGTAATCCTGGTGCATATGGTACCTCGGATCGTTTCTCGCCCGATAGTGGCCGGAGGGACTCGGTGACCAGTCGGGGAGATCCAACATCAAAGGGACAGGGACCTTATGATGGACGTGCAAGTTCTACCCCTGGCGAGAACCCTCGATAGCCCTGGATCTGATATGAACTGCAACTGAAACTTGATTTGATTTGATTTGACTTCACTTGACACCCATTGATGCGATGTTCACGATTCCTGCGTCGACAACCTTTTGAAACATACACCCTCATTGACTTGACCCTCCCCAGCAACGATTCCATGAATCCATGAACAATAGAAAGCGTTTCTGTAGCGCTGTTGTTTTGCGTTTACATTCACGTCTGCGTTTGTGTTTGTGTTTGCGTTCTGTGTCTGCTAGCGTTAGCGTTTGCTCTTCAGCGACACCGAGACTCGGCTCGTTTACGGTAATGTAAACCCGTCTCCAACGACACTCTTTCAATTCTGAATCCTGATTCCACGCCAATCCTATCCAATCTTCATTCCATTTCAATAACGATGTGTCCATGATCCACGCTCAAGCTCGACGATTACTCCCTTCAATCTGCGGCTTTCTATGACCAAGACGAAACGAGTGTTATGTGATGCAGATACAGCTGCATCATTTTCTCTTTGTTTATGCTTATGCTTAACCTGAAGCTTTCTTTTCAGTGTCTTCTCTTCTTTGACTATGCTTCTGGCTTTGATTTGATTCTTCTCTTCTGTCCTGCCCAGTCTAGCGTAATGTGACATGCACCCCAACTAACGAATGTCTTGCATGGCGACGGCGGCTTATTGATATTGAGCCCTTCAACTTCTTCTTTGGCTGCTTTTTGTTCTCTTCTTGTTTTCTTTTTGGACTTGCATTCGATTCTACGGATCTGCTGTGTCTTGTATTATTTAATGATTTTTATTTCATTCCTTTCTCTGCTGACTGACGATCGGCACTACTGTTCTGCTGATCCCTTTTTTTTTTTTCTGGGATCTCTGAGGAGATTGTATGAATCTTCTGAGGACTTGATTTGTTGACTTCGGATCAGATTCATATCTTCCTTATACTACCAAAGCAACTTTTTTCTATTCATGAATCTTTTGTGGTGCATGTAAGATGTGATATATAATGTACAGCGAGCTTTTTGCTCTTCTTCCATCCGCTCCAGGTTTATCAACCTTGTAAGATATTTGGAACAGGGACGATCTTATGATGTATTCCCAGGTACATAAGTGTGCTTGTGGTATGGCGGTGTACTCGAAAAAGCATCTCGAGGTCATGCCGATGTTGACGTATATTTCCGACGACCGGAGCCTTGCAGTATAGTGGTAGGCAACAGAATAGGTTACACATTGCGAACCATCACCAAATTAATCTAAGAGAAATAATAAAAATTTCCAAAAAATCGCAGGCTGACCTAAGGGAACAAGAAGAAAAAATTGGAGGAACCAGAAATGACTGCTTGTGTAACCTTGATTATGCAAATGACCAGTTGACAGGTCCTCCATACTCATCGATTACCCCGAGACCAATGAAATGTCAAATCTGTTGGGATCTTCATGTTGCCTTCTTAGTATGCTTGCTGATGCATATTTCGTCGGGATGCACACTACGAGTTCATTCGATGGAGATTGATTTTAAAAAGCTCAGGTTGGGGGGTAAGCCGCTAGACCAGATCGAGGGGTAAATATGCAAATGCACCAGTTTACATGAAAAAGCGGAAATACAGGGAACCCAAGCGAAGGAAAAGGAGGGGCAAGAAAAATATGATCACAAGCTGAGGGTTATGTGCTGTACATCCCATACCCCTACTGGGTTCAAACTATTCCCCACCTTTGTCACGAGCCCGAGCAAGAAGTCGTCGCAACTGAGCCTTGGAGTCCTCGCTAGTGGGAGGTTCTGGAATAGGCACTCCCGTCGCCTCAAAAGACGACGCTTCCGGGTCTGGGAGGGATTGCGGCTGGATCGATGATGAAGGTGGATTGGATCCTCGTCGCTCAGTCGGAGGCTCCGTCATCTGTTCTTGCTCCTGTTGCTGTGGAATCCCCATGCTATCCGCATCTTTCTGCTGTTCTATCTGGTTCCGAAGCAAGCTCACGGCTGCACTGAACGTCGAGGACGGGCCCTTGGCTACTGGTGAAGAGACGAACTTTTTTGTGCCAGTCTGCAAGTCAATCGCTTTTTCCTTGGCAAAATTCATCACCTCATCTTTGTTCTCGATGCGTCGTGTCAGGTATACCCTAGGACCGACACCGGGAAAAGTCTGACTTGAGTTGGCATTGATTCGCTCAAGTTCCTGTCGATAAGCCGTGTCGTAAATGTCGAATTCAGCCGCTCCTGGCGATTCGCTAACAAAATGCACGGGACCGACAGAGTCTGGATCCAGATCGTTCTCCATGCTATCTGGCCCAGCAACAAGAGGTGCTGGGTCACTTCCAATATTGAGATCGGTGGGTTCCTGTGACGAACCCGTGTATGTGGATGGCCCAATGTGAAGATACGGGAATTCTTCTTCTAGGGGATCCCGCGCATGACCCCGAGTGCCTTCAACACTCCGTTTGGTAGTAGCTGAGCTGGCTCGGGACAGTGGCATTGGGGACCCCGACTGTGATTGTCTTGCCTCATGCCCGAAGCTGGCCGGAGATCTACCAGTGCGTATTGAACCAGAGTCTTTCCGCTCCGGCTCAAAGACCCCACTGGGTCGTTTGCTCCCAACGGGGCTTTGACCTAGTCGAGACGAGCTCGCCGAGTCACTGTTCCATGAGTTGTCTCGACGATCTTGTCCAGCGAGCATAGGGTGTCGCCCGAAAACCTTCCGAACACCACCTCCTGACCCGTGGCCAGTTCCAACACTTTCATCCAGTCCCACGACCGGAAACTCGTCGTCTGGATCCATTTCCATGGGTGGCTCAACAAAGTGCGCTTCATGATCTGCACCGAGAATACTTTGCATAGCAGGGTCTGCCTTGTTTGGTTCAACCAGACGCTTAAAATTCTTGACAGCTTTCATCTACAGGCTTGGTTAATAAACGTCCCAACAGGTTATATCAAAATGGAACGTACCAGAGTCATCACGTGTCCTATACTCTTAGTGATGGCAGCATTCATTTCTTCCTCGGTTGGCGGTTCAACATTATGGGCCGTATTTTCTTCTTCGGACAGAAGAGGATCGGCTCCATTCATTGTAACCCAGGGGTGTTCCTGCAGATCGGTGAGAACAAATTCAAAAACCTAGTCGGGTCACTCACTCGCAAACCATGCATGTCAATTCGCTTCGCCGGATCCTTCTCCAGCAGACGGCTCATCAAATCTGTGAAACGCTCATCCGGCTCATCTTCGCATACCACCGGGTCGCTTCTGATGCTCTCATACAATTCAAAGATGCTTGCTTTCTCGAATGGCAACTTCCCGTATCTTAAACAATAGAGAGTCACGCCCATAGACCAGATATCCGTTGCCTTTCCCGAGACATCGCCGTGCCTCACAACGCACAACTCAGGTGGCAGAAACGCAGGTGAGCCAGCAGACTTAGCCGTGTACATGTCCGAGTCCTTCGCAAACATTTCCGATACACCGAAATCGACGACCTTGAGCACATCGTCACTGGTGACAAGGCAATTGTCCGGCTTGATGTCGCGGTGCACAATACCCTGTGCGTGTAAATATTCAATTCCCAAAATCAAGTCGCGGAACCAGCATCGACAGAGGTCGTCATCATAAGGGTCACACCGTTCCTCCAGTCCGACCTTCATCACAACACCCTTCTTACACATTTCCATAACCATATAGAGAGAGTCTTCGGTCGGATCGTCCAGCACTTCAATCAGCGATACCAAGTTGTTGTGATTCAGCTTCTTCATGATCGCAATCTCCTCCTTGATCAAATAAAGCGGGTTTTTCGCATTCTCGTTGTCATCTCCAGATGGATTACGGTGCAATGGCGAATTGGGAAGATTCAGACCGGTGCCCTGTCGTCGTGGCCCTCGTGGGCGTCGCAGCATATGCGATTGTGCGCGCTTCCTCAGTCGGGATTTGGAGAACTCTTTCACTGCCTTTGCGCATATTGTCAGCATTAATTCTGGTACACTTCGACATAAAATTTGGCTTCTCAAAGAGTTGCGATCGCGGGAGTGCATACATATTCATTCCCATACTGGTCAGCTGCCAGATGGACCGCGCCAAAGGATCCTCGTCCAATCTCTTGCTTGATGATGTATTGATTGATATGGTGTTCGGCTGTACCATCATCTTGACTTGTCGTATATTGGGAGCGAGCGTCCAGCGTTTCCTAACAACATGATCAGTCTCACCGAGTCTGTCACGCATCAAGAAACCCGCAACACCAACCTTCACCGGACGCCTTGTTCGGGGGTTTCGTCGCCGATGCCGATCAAGGCTCTCATAAGACGCAGCAGAGCTAGATTACATGACAACATGAGTCAGTCATCCATCCCAAATCAAAAGACAATGGCTTTTTTTTTTCTGTCTTTGAAGCTTACTCGACTCGGGTTGGGGGTGGCGGTGGGTCTCCCAGCTCAAAACCTGACGAGTCCACGCCAGGCTCCGCAGAGATCTCATAGGGAGTCTCAGGACCATCGTCCATTGCGGAAGATATGTTTGACGAAATGGAGGGAGGAGCGAACGACGGATGAAAAGATGTGGGGTAGAAGAGGGGAGAGAGAGCGGGGGGTTGAGATAACGCGTGATGCAGTGCAGTCAGCCTTACGAGAAAGCTTTTAATTTAACCAAAGAGTATCAAAGAAGGAGCTATCTAGATAGTGTACAAGCCCTAAGTTAGGTGACACTAGACTAGAAAAGACCCCAGGCCATTCACTAAACTAGGCAGCGTCTTTACCTCTCTATCGATAAAGCATCTCTGAAGGTTCACCGCCCTGATCCCCTGAACATCAACAACCTTTGGCCCCCATCGCTATCTCTCTCCACGTTGAAGTTGAAGCCGCCATGACTGTCTATTCCTTCTACATCTTTGACCGCCACGGTTTGTGCCCTATGGCCTTGTGACATATCAACCTTTGGCTAACCCACCGATCCCGTTTAGCGGAATGTATTTACAAACGCCGTTGGCTTCCGCGCCCGACGTCCGTCGCGGGCAAGCCCCAGACCCAGGGTGGACCAACAGGACTCGGTCAGACAGTGAGAGCAAGCGATGATGATGCAAAGTTGGTCTTTGGTACCGTGTTTTCTCTCCGAAATATGGTGCGCAAGCTAGGAGGCGATGATGACAAGTATGGACAACCCCCATTGCGGACTTCCGAACCTCGAGCGCTAATGGCGAATGCAATAGCTTCATCTCCTACACCACCAACCAGTACAAGCTACACTACTACGAAACTCCGACCAATATCAAGTTTGTCATGTTGACGGATCTCAAGAGTCCCAGCATGCGCATCGCCCTGCAGCAGATCTACATCAATTTGTTTGTCGAATATGGTTCGTGAGACCTGGTGAAACCCGAACTCTTTTGCACAACCTCTCTGACTTGGATCTCTGGAATTAGTGGTCAAGAATCCGTTGTCTCCGGTCGAGCACCCTGGCGGCGTGGGTGTCAACAATGAGCTGTTTGAGGAGTCATTAGAACAATTTGTGGTATGTTGCATCGCTTCATAATTTCCATCTGCCCTTGTGTTGTTGACTTGTTTTCTGATCTGCTAGCAGACTCGGGTTCTGGCGTGATCGAGTGATTTTCAGCCCAAGCAGTTCCGTGTTGCCAGTCCAATCAGTTAGGGACTGATGTTGCACAACGGGTTCAAGTTGGGCCAGCCTTATTATATGACGGTCAACCACCGATTCTCTTTTTCCTCCATTGAAGGATTCGGACCCCGACAGCAGACAACGCACACCGCAATCTCTCTACGGGATCACTGTGGTCTCATAGGTACCTGCACGGACGGCATGCCCAGCGACAAGAGCCCCATACCGCCCTTTTCTTCCCACCATGGTGGTTGCCACTCAGTACGCCTGAATCCCCACGTGGCGCGCACGCGCCAATGCCCTCTGGCTGGATCAGCGATTGTCACCCCGACGCAAGCCTACAAATGGCTATAGCTCGCGTTTTATGACCAAGGAGGACAGAAGACAATTGCAGACGGAGCGGGATGAATCGGAAGTCTAGTCGGTTCGATTGACACCATTATCCTGATTAATGACAACAATGCATCAGAATACCCGAAACCAGATATAGTCAACGATCAAATCTATAAATATCCCGTAAATCTTAGGTGGGTTTTACCTTAAACAGTTTGAACCTTTTTCTCCTCGCTCCCGCGCTCCCGAGAGTTACCAAGGTCTAGCGGCACAATGAAAAGACGCAGTGCCAATCCTTTTCTAAGGCTAGCCAATCATGGCGGTCCAATGGTCCAATTGCCCATGTTGCCAAGGAAAGATAAAGCAGGCTCCTTGAAACCTGGCCCATGGCCCATGCACGGACTGAGCTCACGGCTATCAGAGCCCTTTGCAGACGCACATGTTCTGTGTGAAACAGAGACTCGGTGATCAAGATTTGGCGGTCTGCAGCATACGTTGGGATCTCAATGTCCAAAAATGATCGAGCAGAAAAACTCGTTCTAGGCCAAGATTAGTCCTCTATTATTATAGGTGGCTAAGTAATGCAGCATGCTATGATCACAGTTGTATTACCTTTGATATTACATGTACATGCTTGCAGGCGCTGCGCCATTAAACCTTCCAATAAACGGGCTCTGCTCCTTGGATACTACCTAGGGCAAAACAAGAAAAAAAAAGCAAAAAACTATAAGAAAAAGCAATACAAGCACGGGTCGAAGCTCCTGCACACTCCTGTATGCAGGTCGAGCTGAGCTCAACTTATCTCATGAAGCTCGCTTTTTGAATTCAATTCAGCCCACGGACAATTCCGACCTGCATGTTACCTTTGTCCTACAGGATTGATAATCATAATTACCTTTGAATGTCAGTTCCGTTTCGCCTGCTTTCTCCCTAGCGTTATACGTTATAAGGGTGTTAATCTCCAAAAGTTAGGTAATTGCTTCATGTATCAAACGTGGATCCACGTTAAGGTCAGCCCCCTCATCTTTTGGCTTTGTGGCTTTCTGTCTTTTATCTAAACTGGCGGTCAGCATTGTTTGGCGTGGCAGTGGAAAAAGCTTTGGCATGGGAATTAAATCCGGAGCTACGGCGTGTCATCCGCGCTTGTGGATGGTGGGGTCCTGAGGGGCTGTCGTGTGCGAAGTTTACCATCGAAATTGAAAATGAGGTTGAGTCTCCTAGGATCGTGACTGATATGGACTCGATAGATACAGTAGATCAGGTGATAGTCTAATTTTGGAACATATAGACATCAGTCCCATCTATCTAGTTGGATGATACTTTAAGAGATGCTTCTTCAACGTACACTTTGAAGTGTATAGAAAATAAGAAAGTGGTAACAATGTACGGGGCTATTTACCATAAAGAGCAATACAGGAGATGAAAGGCGGATATAGCCCCTCCTGATTAATCTGATTGGCGAGAAGAAAATGCCTCGTAGTGTGCTTTCCTGCGAGTGGAAAGAGTAAAGTTCGCTTTCGCATGTGCACTCGGGTATATAAGGCCGAGGTTTGGTTGAATAAACCTTCAGTGCGTAACTATCCTTCTATCCGTAACTTGTAATCCATCAGCCGTATAGGCCAAAGGTCAAACACGAGAGTCTTGGAAATTGGAGCTTGACAATTGATTACTGTAGACTAGGTTACCCGCGGACTACCCCACTCGACAATACTGTATTACTGGTTTCTTTTATAAGTAAAGAGACGGTGAAGCACACAAATCAAGCTCGATCGCACACTCGTGCTGTCCTGATAGGCTCCGATTTATCACTCACACGGTCTTTGCTCCTACATCTGCTTTCTTTTTTTTCATGTTTTACTTTCTCTTTCTCTCCCCTCGTTGGACAAAATTATGTGTGTGCACCTTTGTGGTTTCCCGAAACGAGATGCCGTCATCCAACCCGAATGACGCTACGAGATAGAGGGGGCGCACAAACTAGCTTACATGTACCCTTCGTCTTGACGGATGACTCCATCGCACAGGGACCCCACGCGGACCTTCCCTGTGAGTAACCCGATGAGGAGATGTGCATAGTTTTGACCCCGTCACGTCGTGATCGTCCGGCAATATGTAGAAAGTGGGCGACTATGGTCTACAGAGGCTTCGGATGATTCGCGGGGTGAAGATGTCGGAAAGCCATCGGTGATCCATAGATGATCAGTGGAAATGTACAAAAATGAGATTGGTTCCCCATTTCCTTGAGAAGTCTTGGCCTGATTTTACTGGATATGATCTCTATTATAGGAACCAATACGGCATTGTGCTGTAGGTCCAAACATGAGATGCATAATGTACTTGCCTTATACGGAGTATACATCCTACCTCGGGTCTATCGTCTAAGTTTTATCTCACCTCCTATACCACCTTAAGATCCCTGGGGTAGATACCAATGTCATCGAACATGGGGAAAGGCGCTTAGACAGTGCATTGTCCCGTGGGGTAATGGGTAATGGCGTTTTCGGAAGACGAAAAAGATAATGACTGTGCCATCGGACCTGTACCCCTCAAAAACCCAATAAAGAGTAACAAGTGGCCATGCTAGCGCCACAACACGCACCCAGCGCATCGGCTCTTGTTGCTGGTGCGGGGCCCCGATCGAATCATCGTCGAGGATGTTCGTTATGCAGAGGAGCTGCACAGCCTCACTCGCCTCAACTTTATGAGAAAGCTACTGGATTCGAGGAAGCCTAGGATAGCCGACGTTTGCAAAACCCCTCATTTTTAATTTCAACTTTTTTACAGTTCGGGAGGTATACTTCGACGTCACTGGGAACATGGAGAAACCGGGGAGGTTACGTGGTTTTTGTCGTGGTTGAATCAGGGGGGACGTCATCGGAACGGATCGGCCTGTTAATTTCGGGACTGGCGAATTGCTTAATCTTTCTTAGCTGCGAACACGGAAGACGACCCAGCGCCGGATCCAAGGATCTGCCCGGTTGTTGGAGGGCGGAAAGGAAATAAAATCTCTCAAGTACTAAGGACCTGAATCCACACCACTAGGGCAGGAGGGCATGCGCCACTTGTGGTACTCGGTACCAGGAATGTACTTGGGGTATTGCATGATGCTACCACACCATATTAGATCTGTAAGGGAACCTCCTAGAATGACTGACAATTAGGAGATTACTATAATTGCAAAGAAAAGTATTATTTCTCCTCCAATGTGGGAGAAAGAAAATTCCATTGAGAAGGGCTGAAGTCTGACATTACATTGGTCTCAGTGTATTAGAAATACGCGGTAATTACCACGGTTGCGTCCACCGGAAATTTACAATTTTGATTATGTAGGACTCTGCTAGATCAGCCTTAATAATCCACGAAAACCAAAAAAAAAAAAAAAAAAAAAAAAAGCGGAATTTCCAACCCCGTGAATCTCCATTACAATCCATACAAATCCATACACAGAAACCGTTTCCCCGTGGTATTTCAATGTGCTCCCTCCCGTAGCATCGCCAATTTTATCCCTCGTCTCTGCCACTTTTTTTCTTCTTCCTTTCTAATCCTTTCTCCTTGATTTCAAAGACATCATTATATGTGATACCTACCCTCCATAGGGCTGGTTCTGGCTCCAGTGCCATTCTTCTCTTAGTTCTACTTATATCATCTAAAGCGTTTCCCAACGTTAACTGGCGTCACTTTCTTGCCTCAGGCATCAAATTAAGGCCAACTACCGCTTTTTTTCCCGCCGCTCGCCGACGCCTGTTTCGTTCGCCCCGTCTCTGTTCTTGTTTCTTCTTCTTCCTTGAAAGGAACCGATTTCACAGATTCAGTCAGAGCTTGCATTTTTTGCGCAGCAAGGCCGCGTCATGAGCTCCGCTCGTCTCCCACATCCTCTCCGGGGACGACGTGATTCTTTGAACCTCGATATCTACTACCTCCCTTTCGCCTCCCCCAAAATTCATCGCACATGACTCCAGTTCCTCCCTCACCTGTTCCGTCTGCAGTCTCTTCTACCGCAAACTCTCAACATTCACATGACCCTAGGGATGGAGAACCTCCGGTAACACGCCCTCTAGCGGGCATGCATCTGTCCGCGGCGAACGGGGATGCTCTCCCCCCACCGGCATCCCCCGCCACGAAACCCCAGAAGCCAAATATGGCTTCTCGTATCTCTCGCATGTTTTCCACTACGGGCAAAACAACGCCCACTCTTCACGACAGACACGACATCAACCGTGATCTATCCGACAGCAGCTTGGACAGTGTCCAGCCACCACCCAGTACCAAAGAAAAACCAACCTCAAAACCGACCACCCCAGCCAATTCCAGACCTTCCTCTCGCACTCCCTCTCGCCAACCCTCTCTTAGAAACGAACCCATCGAGGAAAAGAAGAAGAAGACGATTACCGGCAAGGAACAGAAAGATGGCGTTCCCCCGCATAAGCGTTTCGAGATCCTCACTGAAGCTCTCGGTAACCACTCCCATCACCTCCGGAGTGCCAGAAGACAAGAAAAATTGACCGACCTCCTCCGTGATATGTTGGGTGGTGGACGAAAGAAGAGGGTGGAGATGACCACCAGGTTGATGAGCAGCAGCTCTCACTCATGTCGACTTGGATCGACCAGTTCAAAACCGAGCGGGACAAGCTGGCCCTCGATAAGAAGGGCGGCCCCAATGCCACAGCATCCCTGGTAGACAAATACGGAAAATGCCAGGAGATTGTTGGCCGCGGTGCTTTCGGTATTGTCCGGATCTCGCACAAGGTTGACCCCCAGGATTCCAAGTGTGAGCAGTTGTATGCTGTCAAGGAATTCCGCCGCCGACCCCAGGAAACTGCCAAAAAATACCAGAAGAGACTCACATCGGAATTCTGTATCTCTTCCTCCCTTCGGCATCCGAATGTTATCCACACCCTCGACCTTTTGCAAGACGCCAAGGGCGATTACTGTGAGGTGATGGAATTCTGTGCTGGTGGCGATCTCTACACGCTGGTCCTGTCAGCTGGAAAACTCGAGGTGGCCGAAGCCGACTGCTTCTTCAAGCAGCTGATGCGCGGTGTGGAGTATATGCACGAGATGGGTGTTGCCCACCGCGATCTCAAACCCGAAAACCTGCTCTTGACCACCCACGGTGCACTTAAGATCACTGACTTTGGTAACGGTGAATGTTTCCGTATGGCCTGGGAAAAGGAAGCCCATATGACCGCTGGTCTCTGTGGATCTGCTCCCTACATCGCGCCTGAGGAATACATCGAAAAGGAATTCGATCCTCGCGCAGTCGATTTGTGGGCTACCGGAGTTATCTATATGGCCATGCGCACTGGACGTCATCTTTGGCGTGTGGCTCGCAAGGATGAAGACGAGTTCTACCAGCGGTACTTGGAGGGACGCAAACACGAAGATGGTTATGCGCCCATTGAGACGCTGCATCGGGTAAGCATTATCTTATATTGGATTTCTAATTGGATCATCCTCCTAACAAGCTCTATGCAGGCCCGTTGCCGCAACGTGATCTACTCCATTTTGGACCCGAATCCTTCTCGCCGTATCAATGCCTCTCAGGTTCTCAAGTCCGAGTGGGTTCGGCAGATCAAACTGTGCAAGGCAGGCGAGGAAGGGTTCTAAGGTTTCGCACACCTTTGATTCTTTCGGGGAAAGGGGGCTTGTTTTGATTATGATGTAACCCTTCCCTTATACGAGCATCTCAGGGTGGTTCTTTCTTTTGTGTTTTAGACCCTTTCAAGGAAAAGGCGGTCTTCGTCCTTTTGAATGCTCCTTATAGACAGGAGGCCCTTTTTGTTCTTTTCGGTCATTTGATCCGGCGCATTGATATATCCTTTTCAGCATGGTCGTTGATTAGCTTTTTTTTTTTCTCGTTTACGGACGTCATGTTTTTCACGTCAAATGCAACGAAGAGTCATGACTTTCTTTTTCCCTTATACCTCGAGTCTGCTGGATTTAACAGATATCGAGACGACGGCGTTGGGTGGACTTTTTCCTCTTTTTCTTTTCTCTATCTCACTCCTTTTCTGGGCTTGTATTTTTATATGATGAGCGACTACTGTTGGAAGGTTCCTACGCGATCCCAACCGAGGCTATGAGGATGTTTTTATCGTCAACACGCTATATACCAGATGCGCCTGTAAATAGCAACCCCAATGTGGAATTTATGACCTACTGAACCTTCTTTACACAATTGCTTAGAAATCATTTTCTCACCGTATGACCTCGTAAAAATCAGGCGGCCTGGAGTGGGCGTCCGTGTCTTAGGTTGATGACATCAGGTTACAGAAGTGGCACCAGGGTCATGTCAGGTCCACAGCCACCTCAATTTTACGATGGAACGCTCAACATCCGGTTGTATTCAGCCTGTACGAACTGTATAATACCGCCCAAGATCCTTGTTTACCGGACTTTATACTACTTGTGCCCTGATAACCTTTCAGCCCTTGATTTCCGCCCCGACCCCAATCTATTCTAAGCGATCGACACAGCCTTATCAGAGCTGATGCAATATTGCGTCTAGGCACTTTCAGTCCCTGAGTTATCTTCTCCAATACTCACGTTTTCAGACTTGAAAACTCGACTTGAACTTTTGTTTGGACTATTGTCTTGGCGCATCTCAACTGTCTTTAGGCATCTGCATTCCAGCCTCGGCGCCGGCGGAGATGGCAATGCAAAGACGCTGTAATCCTTCAGCCTTATACAAGTTTAGTTCATGCGGTGTATCCTAGATTTTTAAAAAATACATCCAATAGATCAATCCTATGCCTGTTTGCCAAGACATGAGATTCTTACATACTCGGCCCTGAAGTTCGTGCAATTTTTGGAAGCAAAATTCTATACTTCATCGTGACGTAGCCGCATTCGGATACATTACATAATCCAGCCACGCACCGCCACACTCGTAAGGCAGACTTCGGACTTGGTTGCTCCTCACGATCAACGGGAGATCGCAGCCAACAGTAGTCTTCTCTCAGACCTGCGTACTTTGGTTTTGCGATTATCAAATTATCAACCCTTCTTGATCTCAATTTGAACACCCCGCTCCTTTCAACAACTACAATCCGATACTGCCATCATGTCTTGGGCAGGTACGCACTCCGACAACCCCGACAACCCCTCGGTCTCGAGAGTCTTTTGTGATAGACTCTTGGTCATCTAGTGAGAACTATGCTAAAGTTTGATCATTTCATTCAGGGTTCAAGAAGAATGTCAACCGCGCTACCACGCAGGTTATGATGAAGACTGGTAAGTTCGCGGAATGCTACCCCGCAGAATCGCTGCCCGATCGCGACGACCACCGACGAACACAAAAGCAGCTGCGATACTAATTCGCGGCTCCAATAACCAGGCCACGTGGAGAGAACAAATGATCGCGACTATGAGATTGAAGAACGGTATGCCCCGAGATATGCTCTTGAGTTGGACATTAGAAACTGACAAGTCGCAGGCGCTACCGGACCATGGAGGCAGCCGCGAATCGACTGCAGAAGGAGGCAAAGGGATACTTGGACTCATTGCGAGGTGGGTGCTGGATACTTTCCGAATGCAAATGGAAAAAGATGCTGACTGGTTTGGCGATATGCAGCTATGACTGCATCACAGATGCGCATTGCGGAGACAATCGATGCTTTCTACGGTGATGCTGGAACCAAGGACGGCGTGAGCCGAAGCTATAAGCAAGCCGTGGAGGATCTGGATGCCGAGACTATCAAGGCTCTGGATGGACCATACCGGTACGATCACCGCATGAAGGCTCTCGTTCATCAAGACTAACAATTGTAGGACCACCGTCCTCGACCCCATTTCCCGCTTCTGCGCCTACTTCCCCGACGTCAACGAATGCATCAAGAAGCGCAATCACAAGCTTATTGACTACGACTCTATGCGCGCCAAGGTCAAGAAGCTGGTCGAGAAGCCCGATAAAGATGCTACCAAGTTGCCGCGCACTGAGCGCGAGACCGAAATAGCCAAGCAGGCTTACGAGCAGCTGAACGAGCAGCTTTTCAATGAGCTGCCCCAGCTCATCGATCTCCGTGTGCCTTACCTGGATCCTAGTTTCGAGGCTCTTGTGAAGATTCAGCTGCGCTTCTGCGCGGAGGCGTATTCGCGTATGGCGCAGGTGCAGCAGTATCTGGATGCTGAGACGAGAGACCAATATGCTCGTGGTGATCTTGATAATCGGGTTGAGGAGGTGCTACAGGAGATTCGTGATTTAAGTATTGCTGGCACTGTTTAAGATGGGATACGTTTAGCATAATTGGGGCACACGAAGCTCGGGTAGCCCTTCGCCGAGACTACGTGACCCGTTTCCTTTCCTTGTGTTTTCTGTTTCTTCCAGCCTTGTTCATGTACATGATCAACCGAGCTATATCGGTTTATTTCCTTGTTTTTTGTTCCCGGAGACAAAAGGAGTTCAATTCAGGTGCATCGCTCATGGGTATCAACGCTCGATCCAAATCAAATCCAATCAGTATAATACAAATCCCCTTTAGATCAGAGATATCAGAGATCATAGATAGAGGTCATCATGACTTCTCTACCTCAGCTCTATACAATTCCTCCTCCAGAATCTCCACAACAGGATCAACAGCCTTCTGCACAGCTGCCAATTCCTTTGCATCCATCTCCGTCAACACATAATCGGCGACAGCATTCTTCGCCCGACTATCCGGCCTCCCAATCCCAACACCAACCCGCAAAATAGACAAATCCCGCGCGAATTCATTCTTTCCACGTTTGCCCTGACCCTGATTCACAGGATATAACCCCTTCCCTCTTAAACTCTCACAAACACTAATCAACCCCCGATGACCCCGTAAACTAGAAGCCTCAGGTCCACCCCGCTTCACCCGCACTTTACCCAACGGTGCCTCAAGCTCGTCGTGCAAGATAATCAGTGTAGCGGGATACTGTGCCTGTCCAGGTGCAGATCCAGAGGGTACCAGCCCAGCTAACCAAGGCGACAAGGAAGGACCCTGTCCAAGAACCTCATCCTGTTTCCCAAGTGATTTCACCATTTGCCGGACTAGTTTCGGGCCCGACTCGTTCATGAAGGATGGGCTATACCATGTCGTGTAGTATGCGCCGATGGGGGGTTGTGTTTGCGCATCGCCAGGTGTGGATGTCCATCGCGAACGGAGTCGGGGAAGGAGGTCGTCTAGCAGGACATGGCCCGCGCTGTGTCTTGTTCGGCGGTAAGGGCCTTGGTTGCCTATTGAGGCTATGAAGAGAAGACGGCGGGGTGGTCCTGCTGCAACAGTAGCAGTAGCAACAGCTGGCATAATTGCTTCTGGCTGATGTTTATGTTTATTAATCGTAGCCGGGTCCAACACCGGATCTGGATTCGATTGGACGGAAAAGTCGGGTGGAGGATCCCTTTGCATGTGTATGATTTGATTTTTTTCTTTTGGATGGAACTGGAACCCGCCCGTCTGGATCAGGGACGGGAGATCGTCTCGTGACTGGCCTCGGAGGTGCCGCTGGTCCTTACCGGATTAGGTAACCCTGGCGGGATGTGTGAACCAGACTGTCGGGTTTCCGGTGGGGAATAAGTTTTTAGAAAATGGATTCCGGGTGTTGGGTCTCTGGGTTTTGGGGATTGTATCCCGAGGACGTGGTTCTTTATATGATCTGTGGGGCTATAGGATTCATGGACTTCAATGGAGGAATTACTATAAAGTACATGGAGCACCTACCTGTACATGTTGGCAGACAAGTATCGCAAACTTTCATTGTACTGTTAGCGCTTGTGATACTCGGAACCGCGGATCAGAAATTGTCTGTGCTACTGAGTAACATCTAACCCTTCAATTCAGGGGCTTTAAAGCGAGATTAAATTAATAGCCATTCAAATCAAGTCGGACATTAACGGTACAAAGAGGGAGGTATAGCGGTGTATACTAGGCCTACTCACTCATGCCTTTGCTTATGCAAACATGACCCAAGTCTTCGGGACCAATTAAAGAAATGCCCCTACAGAGTACAGAGGATACTATACTGCATATGTACATAGCTGCATACCCTAGGGAACTTAAGTATTTCCCTAGAAAGTTCTTACAAAGACACAAGGAGCTGTCATGGTCGTATAGTACCACTGTGTCGGGTCAAGAATGTGGTACCATTGTGTACACCGTGGACATGGATCCACCTGTACTATACACATGTATAACCGACTTCGATATCACATCATGAGCTCTCGGGCTGTTGGATACAGGTCATTTCTACACAGAGTACGTTGTACCGAGTACCCCGTATATCACCCAACCTCACTGGTTCATCCTCCGTGGATCTCCCCGGTCCACTTGAGCTGGTAAACTCTGAACATGCGAACAGTGAATCCAAATGTCCACCTAATTTTGACTTTTTATTATGGGGCAAGGACCAATTCTAATTTCCCGGCCTTCGGGATTACTCCAATGACTCTACGCTTCCCCGTGCTCTGTGTGCCCGAGTCCAGGTGGTCAGTTTTGCCTTTTAACCCGTTCTCCCTTCTCGTGGCGGGTGTTCCAGTCTGTCGGGTTATCTTCTCCATCACTTTTTATCATCTTTTCTTTTTCTTTTGTATACGGACTATGCAGTGACGTATCATCCGTGTTGGTCCGTCTCCACTATATTTCGTCAAAGTTCCTGGTGCTCATGTTAGGCGGCTGTTGCGCCCCTCTTTCGCTTCTGACAATTGAGCTGTGAACTGTGTGGGTTGCGTTTTACCTAGTGTGGGCCAGAGTTACGATATCGTTCCCTGAGCCACTTTTGTGCCGTATACTTCTCCCCCTAAGACATTTTTGCTGAATCTTGGGTGCGTAATACTTTTGCAATATTGTCCGGTGGATCAACCCGTCATGTTATGGACGACATGCCCATTCAGCCAGAGGAGGACCCCGGCCCTTCTTATACTCGAGAAGAGTCCCTAGAGATTGAAGTGGGGAGTTCAGACCCAGAGTCAGACTCGGACTCGGACGCAAGTTCAGACGGAGAGAAATCAATGTAAGTGGTCATTTTGAATAATGAGAAAAAGCCTGGAAAGAAACAACCTGGAGGTCCATACTAATCAACAATAGAAAATCAACCCGATCTTGCACATCTCAAAACCTCCCCCATGTGGAGGAAAATGGTCGCCGATACTGCGACGAAAACTACTTTATGCCCAACGACGAAACAGAACTAAGCCGCCTAAACATCGTCCACCAAATCTACCTCATCCTCTTCGAGGGCCGCCTAACTCTAACAACATTCAATACCGACTCCCCCCGCATCCTAGACATCGGCACCGGTCCAGGCGACTGGGCCATCGAAATGAGTGCCGAATACCCAAATGCCACCATCGTCGCCTGCGACCTAGGCATCTTCGACTCAGGAATCGGCCACGTCTCGCTTCCGAATGTCGACTTTCAACTTGCTGACGCCCAATCCCAGTGGACGTACCATGAACCTTTCGATCTAATCCACATCCGTGGTCTTTCCGGTGCCTTCAGGGATTGGCATAGTATCTACCAACAAGCTTTTGCACACCTTAGACCGGGCGGGTATATTGAGATTGCAGATACTGATCCTGCAGGGGATACCATTGCAGTCACTACCAATTCGGATGAGGGGAATATCAATACGCCAAATCTACGAACTTACGCCTCTGCCCTCCGTGCCTCAGGCGAAATATCAGGATATCCACGAGATCTCCAACATCTCCGCAAAGAATCACTGTCAGCAGCTGGATTCGACAATATCAACGTCATCGAGGAAACGTTCCCGATTGGATTATGGCCGGAAGATATTCATGACAAAACACTGGGGAAAATGGCACTGATCGCACTCCTAGAAGGCTTGGAGGCCCATGCGCTTCGTCCGCTTACCAAACTCGCCGGATATACACTTGAGGCTGCTAAGGAACTCTGTGAGAAGGTTCAGGAGGAGGTTCTTGCTGCTGGGAAGATCACCGCTAGAGTGAGGATTGTTACGGCGAGGAGACCAATCTCTTTTGAGCAGCGGAGAGATGAGGTTTTCGCTAGGGCTACGGCCAGGGCTAGGATTTTGAGGGAGGGGAGAGGTGATTTGTAACACATTTATGGGGACTGGGTTGGCCTATGCGGTTCTGTTCAGATGGAGTTGTGTTGGGGTTGGTGGTTTGGTTTACATGCATACAAGTAGGTCATTGACCTGGTTGTCTCAAGTCATAGCGAAAAGTTTAGCATTGCATAAATTGATACCAAGGTGGCATTAAGATCACTACTTATACTGTGGAGCTGAACACATAATGATATCTAGTAGTTGATGACATTATGTTCATTCAATTCAAGTATGTAAGATGCCCAAACCCATTTTAAATACTCCGAACCCCATGCAAAAGAAAGCAAATGGATAATCACAGTTGGAACTTCGTGCGCACCTTCTCCATTCCACCCTTCCACTCCCACTCCTGTCCACTGGCTCGCTGGATACCCTTATCCACACGACGCAGCTTCAGAGTGAAACGTGGTCCAAGTTCCTGCAGACCAGTACGAATTCCTTCCACACCTGCAATTTCCTTGCCATCAGCTCCAACAACGGCCTTCTCTGTCTCCCGCTTCTCACGGAAGACATAACGGTGACGGCGCACAAAGATGTAATCACGCTGGTTGTGCAATGTCACAACCTGTCTACCCTGGAACTCGGGACGAGAAGGGAACAGAGTTCGGAAAACGTGCGCAGTAAGGAGACCGAGCGGAGTGCGGAAGTTGTTCAGGATCAGCTCGGGCCAGTGTTCGGTGGCTTTACCGTGACCTGGCAACCGCTTACCCTCAATCCAATTGCTGATGGAGAAGTGGAATGTAGGGCCTTCGGGCAGGTGCACCATTGTCATACCGCTGGGCTTCTTCTGGTCCTCGTTCAGCACGAGCACAGTGGTGAAGTTCCGGTTTGCGGCGAACTTGGAGATCTCGCGAATAGAGAACTTGTGCGAGTAACGGTGGGCAGTGCGGCGAATGTAAACACTGTTAGGGAAGAAGTCGGTGAGAGTTTCGGCTTCCTTGTGGAGAGTCGAGTTGAGGGAGGTTGTGATGAGAACTTTAGGCGTAGGAGGAGGCTCCGAGGAAAAGAGGGTGGGGAATTTGGCGGCGAGAGCTTCGGGCGCAAGGTTCAAGTTCGTGCTTTTTGTCGATTGTGTTGGGCTGGTAGCACGTTCAGTGGCAGTGCGCAGTGTCGATTTGCTTCGTCCGCGGCTAGCGTTGTCTTCCTTTTCATTGTCCTCATCCTCGTCCTCATCTTCACTGTCGCTCGCAATCATACTGTCGACCGACTCGTTGTCGGACTCAGGTGCATCGCTGTCATCCTCTCCTTCCTCCAGAGGTCGGTTGAGTTCATCCTCTTCTTCCTTCTTGGCGCGCTTGATGCGTTCGACGTCAACACTGAGACCCAGACCAGTCTCCTCAGCGTCATTATCGGCCTCATCCCAGACTCGCTTACGGTCGAGAGTCAAAGGAACGTTGCGCTTCAAACGTTCTTCCTTCAATTTGGGGTTCTTGGACTCTTCCTTCTTGAATGCATATCGCTCGGCTCGGCGCGTTGAGTCCTTCTCTCTCTTGCGCTTAATGTGCATCATTTGACGGCGCATCTTGTTGGCAGGCTTCGACTCTTCGAGTCCCGCATTGGGAGGGGGTCTACCCCGACCTTTCATGCCCATTTTTGCTGAGTTTTAGATTTGCGGAGTGGTTGAGCTTGACCGTCCGATAACGTTTTTTTTTTTTTCTGCAAAGAAAATAGATTATCACGGAAGATCTTTTCCCCGGGCATAGGCGCTCCGGCCACGAAAGTTGTTGATCCCTTTTCGATTGGAAGTAAATTGGGCTTAATAAAGAAGTAAAAAGTCAAAATCAAAAGCGCTTGGTGCATTCTAGTCCATATTCACTACTCATTCCTTGTACTTTAATTGTTTTGTTGTTTGAGTCAGGCAAGGGTGTGCCTGGCTTGATTGGATGACTCAATTGCTGCCGCGACTTTTCCCCCGCTCTGCTTTTTCCCCTCCGTCACTCCTCAGGACTTTCACATCAAAGACCGCGCCCCCAAAGTCTTCCAAACGAAACCCCAAGATGGCTACCGTCGCCACCAAGACCGGCCAGGATGTTGACCGCAACGTCCTGGACTCAATGCTCCGCCGTCGCATGTTCTACACCCCCTCCTTCGAGATCTACGGTGGTGTGTCGGGTCTCTACGATTATGGCCCACCTGGAACCGCCCTGGTCGCCAACATGACCGACTTGTGGCGCAAGCACTTCGTCCTGGAGGAGGATATGCTGGAGGTCGACACCACCATGCTCACCCCCCACGAAATTCTCAAGACTAGCGGGCACGTGGACAAGTTCGCCGACTGGATGTGCAAGGACCCCAAGACTGGCGAGATCTTCCGTGCGGATCACCTTGTGGAAGAGGTCCTCGAGGCCCGTTTGAAGGGCGACAAGGAGGCCCGTGGCCAGAAGGTTGTCGTTGACGAGGAGAAGGAGGCCAAGAAGAAGAGAAAGGCCAAGGGTGATAAGAAGGCTGTTCAGTTGGACGATGCTCTCGTCAAGGAGTATGAGGAGTGTCTGGCACAGATTGATAACTTCGATGGCCCCGAGCTTGAGAAGATCATCACCAAGTACGATATCCGCAACCCCACCACCGATGGCCCTGTGCTCCCCCCCGTTGCCTTCAACCTGATGTTCCAGACATCTATCGGTCCCAGCAGCAACATGCCCGGCTACCTGCGTCCCGAGACCGCCCAGGGTCAGTTCCTGAACTTCGCCAAGCTGCTTGAGTTCAACCAGCAGTCCATGCCCTTCGCCTCTGCCTCCATTGGCAAGTCCTTCCGTAACGAGATCTCTCCCCGTGCCGGTCTTTTGCGTGTGCGTGAGTTCCTTATGGCTGAGATTGAGCACTACGTCGACCCCGAGGGTGGCAAGAAGCACCCCCGCTTCGTCGAGGTCAAGGACCTTGAGATGTCCTTGCTTGACCGTAATGTGCAGCTGTCTGGCAGCACCAAGACCACCAAGATGACCATCGGCCAGGCCGTGGAGACTGGTCTGGTGGATAACGAGACCCTCGGTTACTTCCTGGGTCGTATTCAGCTCTTCCTGCTCAAGCTGGGTATTGATTTCAACAAACTGCGTTTCCGTCAGCACATGGCCAACGAGATGGCTCACTACGCCGCTGACTGCTGGGATGCTGAGCTCCAGACTAGCTACGGCTGGATTGAGTGTGTTGGCTGTGCTGACCGCAGTGCTTACGATTTGACCGTGCACAAGAACAAGACCGGTGCCCCCCTAGTGGTTCGTGCCACCCGCGCTGAGCCTTTGCGCATTGAGGAGTACCAGATCGACCTCGAGAAGAAAAAGTTCGGACCCCGCTTCAAGAAGGACGCCAAGGCTGTTGAGTCGGCCATCGATGCTTTGTCCCAGGAGCTGCGTGAGAAGCTGTCCCTGGACCTGGAGAAGGATGGCAAGATCGAGATTGAGGTTGCTGGTGTTGGATCTGGCAAGGTCGAGCTGGAGAAGGACCTCATCACTATTGAGAAGCGCACCCGCGTTGACAATGTCCGCGAATACACTCCCAACGTCATTGAGCCGTCTTTTGGTATCGGCCGTATTATGTACAGCATGATCGAGCATGTCTACTGGTCCCGTGAGGGTGATGAGGCTCGTGGTGTATGTTTCATCCTATTCTGGTTTCATTTCATCGTATACTAACTTTTTCTAGGTCCTGTCTTTCCCTCCCTCTATTGCCCCTACCAAGGTCCTGCTGGTTCCTCTGTCCACCAACCCTGCCTTCAAGCCCCTGACCCAGCGTCTTACTTCCAAGTTGCGCCGTCTTGGTGTCTCTAACCGTGTGGACGACTCATCCGCTTCCATCGGTAAGCGTTACGCTCGCAACGACGAGCTGGGTACCCCCTTCGGTATCACTGTCGACTTCCAGTCCGTTAAGGACAACACCTTCACTCTCCGTGACCGCGACTCCACCAAGCAGGTCCGTGCCAGCGAAGATGAGATCCTGGCCGCCCTTAAGTCCCTCACCGATGGTGACGAGACCTGGGCCGATGTGGCCAAGCGGCTGCCTGAGTTCACTGGTCAGGAAGTGGAGTAGAGTAGAGACGTTGTCTAAAAAATATACACCTTTTGCCTTCTGTTCATACATCTCTCTCAGTCTTTTCCCATTTCATTAATATATTTAGTCTTAGTTTAGTAAACAATAGTTTGAGCTTAAGCTTCCGGCATCACCCAATGTGGCCATCCGCGCCAAGAATCCGGGGAATCGAAACCTCCGATCATCCCAGATCTGTCCTCTTCCTTCGTCAAGAGAACAGTCCACACCAAAAGAGAAGATGGCGCCTACAGTCCACTCTGCCAAAATAACGCTCTCATGTCCGCTCTTCTCCGCTGAGTTTGATCCACGTAACAATGGTCGTTTGTTCGTTGGCGGCGGAGGCGGCGAAGGCCGCAGCGGAGTTGGAAACAAGATCGTGAGTTACACAGCTGTCCGATGAGTGGATGCTTTGACAAAACTCTAACTTATCTATTTCAGTCGCTGCTAGATACGTCACGTCGAGATGAGATCACGGAGGCTCTTGAGCTGAGCTTGTCGCGCGACGAGGACTCGGTGACGTCGTTGGCCGCGGCGCCGCAGGCTGGCGATGATGAACATTCGCTAGTCGTTCTTGCTGGAATCAACAGCTCTGTTGCGGAACAGAAGAAGAACAACAACCAGCACATGCGCTCATTTCGATTCGACGCGCCGCAGAAAATACGCTCTACCTCGACCGAGGTGGGGGACGAGGGGGACGAGACCGAGAATAAAGAGCAGCCGAAGGAGGAAGTGATTCCTGGAAAAACAGAGTCACTATCTCGCGCATCGCTGTTTCGCTTTAAGAGCGGGGCTGATGCTGGCGATTGCTACCAACGCGTGCTGAGGCTGTCGCCCTGGAGGAAGCCCAAGACCGATGGCGACAAGAGCAGCAGCGAACCCAGAATCGGTGCGATTACAACTGGACTTGCAAAATCGGGCGAGATTGTCTTCTTTAGCGTAACGGAATCCCCTACAGAGTCGGACGTCATCGGCCGTATTCGTCTCGGCGCCAACGAGGAAGCAGAGGATGTGGATTTTGCCAGTCTTGAATTCGATCCCGATCAGACGACCGATGCTCGTGGCCGATTCCGTGTAGCATATACCAATGGGATCGATGTCATGGTTGGTGAGGTCTCGTCTTCCACACGTTCCAATGCTGCTCCGGATGTTCGCTGCGTCTATACTATCCCTCTGTCCAGCAGTGGCTCTCGTCCTAAGTTCCGTGCTGTGCGCTTCCTCTCCCCTACTGCCATTCTCCTCCTGCAGAATGCCCCGAACCGCAGCGGAAGTGAGCTGGTTCTCCTCAAGCTGCCAAAGACCAAAGACGCGCAAGCAAGTATCCTCCGTCGCCGCAAGCTTCCTCGAACCGTGAAAATTGGTCTCGGCCTCGATGTTTGTGCACTTGGTACCAACCCGGTTGGTCAACAACAGACCATCATTGCCGCCAGTGGCAGTGATAACTCCATCAACCTGTGGACGGTTGAATATGGTCCCAACCGCGGCTACGAGAACATCAAGTCCTACACAACACTTCGCGACGTACATCCTTTCTCTATGACAAAACTGTGCTTCTCAACATTCATCGCCCCCCGCCCATCCCATCACTCCAGATGTGCCTCCTCAAAGGGTTAAACTCGCGTCTGTCAGCATGGGCAACACAGTCGTCGTCCATACTCTCCCACTCTCTCCATTCCCACCTTCCTCGCGCTATCCCCGCTACACCCTATCTCTCCCTGGTCCCTCCGAAACCTGGGAACTCCTCACCTATGTCATTGTTTGCATCCTATCATTCTGCGCAATCATCTTTGCTATGCTCATCTATATGGAAATCCGCGGTGCAACTCCTCCCTATTTCGGTGCCACCCAGTGGCTATCTGATGGGATCCGCGAATCCTGGGCCTCCGAATACATTGCTCCAGAACAGGGCCGGGGATCCTACTTGGACTATCTTCTCTCTCCATCCCGTGGCAAGAGCTATGACCCTCTCGAGAAGACCCATTTCCTTCCAACCCCTAACGCAGATGTCACTGTCGATGACGACGTTCTGGAGAGTCTAAAGCAGATCCTTGACCGCGTTCACAGTGCTGGCGCTGCACCCGCTGATCTGGAGACTCAGGCTCCACACTCTCTATCTGTGATTGTGCGCTGTAACGACCACGGAAACGCCGAAAAGAGTGTCCTTATTGAGACATACTCGTCTGCTCACCACCATCAGCTTACTGAAGCCGAGCGCCTGCGTGCCTACGAGGATATGAGTGGTTCGGATCAGGCTGTGTGGAAACAGCGCCTTACTGATGCTGGACGCTGGACTGCTAGTGAGGGCGAGAGCGTGTTGAAGGGTGTGTTGTTCAGCGAGGCCTGTGGTCAGTTGAGGCAGTTTGTAGCGAACGGACTGCCTTGATTGAAAGCTCAATGCGTCAGGGTGTCTTTTTTTGGTAGTTACAAGAATTTTCTTCTCTTGGTATCTTCCGTCTCTCTGAGATTTCTGGTTAGGGTATATACTGCCCGGCTAGCAGCTTAGCGATGTATTACTTGTACGATTTTCCTTATACAGCTGATTGAAATGAAAGACGACATAACATGCAAGATCAAGTCCAATGAATTCAGTAGCCAAGGGCCCTTCTTTGGAATGCTGATGGCCCATTGACACGCCCAGCCTTCGAGAAAAAAGGACATACATGTCAATCACTTATTCCCACAAAATGATTGAAATCCTTGAGTAAAGGAGATACAATCATGTCAAACACTGATTCATCAAAACGATCGTCATCGAATCCACCCCCTCTGGACCAATAGAGGCATTCTTTAACTACATCCCCATAGCCCAGCCCACTTGTCATGTAAACCTTCCGTTGAAGAAGACGCGTAGCAGCATTGAAAAGCGTTTCCTGCTCAGACGAGCCCTCGTCGTGAGGAAGTACAAGTGAGATGATTGAACTCCCCAAGGAAAGTTCAATTAGTACCAAGGCAAGTGGAAAGAGAATCTCATTTGACATCCATTGCCTATTTTTCCCTTTATGGGTTGCGGATTCATTTAGCTCTGGCTGGTGTATACTTGATACTCGTCGAACAAGATATGGACGTTGATACCGGGAATATAGGGCTTCCTTGGTGCGGATGAAGAGGATGTCCTGTGTGCCCCATTGTTCTTGCAGCCATGTTCCATGCAGATGAAGAACACTGTTGGCGAGAGCAGTGGCAAGGTAGAGGCTGTCTTGGCGACTCATTTGCTCTATATGTTGGTCTGGTTGTACCGCTGAGGATGAGACCAGAAATGTGTCTCTTAATGAATAACGGCACACTTCGTCTTGAGTGTTGCCAACACGGGTGACAGTATATGTGGCACCGGATGGAGCTGTTTTACTGGAGATGTATCCCACTGGCTCAAGGCCTTGCTCATTCAAGACCGAGCATAGATTGGTGACAACGCTTCCCAGAGACTGGGGAACTTTGTGCATCGAATCTGTGCAGTATGTAGATGAATTGACCTTGACCTTTCCATTAGATTGTGAGTTCATGCAGATGCAGTGCGTCACAGTTTGAGAAAGATCATTCTCGCTGGGCTCCAATTTAACTTCGCTCCATCGCCGCGTATGAGCGGGAGTGGTACTTGGTGGTGAAATCAGTATGTGGAAAGTTGATATGGATTCAGGATCCGAGTCCAACTGAAGTCCAATTGAGTGCGCATCCTGACAAGCGCAATTCCAGCATTGTCTTTCTTGAACCATGATCTTATATAGAGCTCTTGCGTGTCTTCTTTGCTCTCGATGTCGTTGCAAATTTCTTCGCCGTCTTGGATCTGGTCCGGACTGCACACGATATTGAGACTGCTCGCTGAGCGTCTTGAGCGTCTGATTTGTCTTATCGATCTTGTCAAGCAGATCATCATATATTGCAGTAGAGAATATTTTGCGGAATTTCAGTGCCCCAAGAGGCTTCGTTGATGTAATCGTGGAATAGTCTGTATTGTCCAACCCGAGTCGATGAGATAGATCTTCCAGAAGGCCACATAACCCCTTCACAGTTGCTGTGAATGGCATATAGTCACGGCCCAGCTTATCAATAAGGCGATCTTCGAATGCTGCATCCCTCCACCCCGGACCTTTTGGGTCACTGATCAACTCAGCTCGGTCGCGATCATTTACAACGCCCTCGAGAGACAATTCTAGTGTGTTCAATAAGATGGCGTACTGTGCACTTAGGCCAACGGAATATTCTTCCAGCTGCCATTTGTATCGACGGAGAACTTTGATTCTTTCCAGTCCACGGGCATAGTTATCCACTTGGTTCACGACCAGGGGGAGAATGGCCAAGGCCAAGCCGACAGCCTCGATTCCGGTCACCATTTCAAAGAAACGCGAATGATAGAGCTAATCAGAGCTGGAAAGAGGGGAAAGCGAACTCGTACAGTAAGTCACGATGCTTATCGACCCCCGCGTTTCCCCGCTCAATCAGTCACCAGCTGTCACTCCAATACGAGGGGCTACTATGTACCTATAGGTACACGGAACTCATACCGTTCAAACAACGTTGCTCCTCGACTCATGTCCCTCACTATCAGACTCAAGACCCCAAATTTGCCAAATGGCAACAATACCATTCACTTTGAATGATTGTCTGAAGGAGTTGGCAGACGTGGCCTCCTCGAGGGTCCAGCGCTATGAAAACGAAGTCTCCCAGGCTCGCTGGTTGGACGAACTTGGCCGACTGCGTATTTGGGCAGGCAACACCGGTGCCCTTCAATGTGACCAGCTATCACTAGATTACCGCCTTCGTGATGCTTCACATCTGAAAAACGAAATATCAAGGATCTTGCAGCGAGTGCTGCAGGTAGTTCGAAGCCTGTCTGACTTGCTCAATGAGCCAGAAGATACGCTAGAAGATGAGGCATTCCTGGACCCTGCGGGTGAAGTTTTGGATGAAGAGGACTTGATGACAGATGTTCAAATGTTGCATCAGTCCATACATAATGCAATCAGTCTGTTGAATCAATTGTCCTTGGAGACTCGCAAACCAGCCGACCACGACATTCTGCTAAATGTGAGCAGCAAGGATGTCTCGCTCTCCGAACCATGGGCGCAGCAGCACGTTTCCCGAAGTTTCCCTGATCTTGATGAGGCTACACTTCACCGGCTCAGTGCTGCCATGACAAAGCAAAGAGCAGTTCTCCAGTATAGATCACAGAAGCCAAGGCCTAGCAAGGACTTCGATAATTTAGAGTCTACTCTACCTGAAAAGGAGGCGGCAGAGAGCTCCCAGGCTGGTGGCTTAGATCAGTTGCATCTCCCTGAAACGCTCACATCTGAACTTCAACCACCATACCCTACAAGTGCATTCACAGACCATGAATTACTGTCCATTCCAAGCCCTCCAGAAAACTCAACATACAACTCTCTATTTGAATGTCCATACTGCGGCTCTTTAATGACAATCAAAGATTTAGAGGACTGGGGTTGTCACATTTTCGAAGACTTGGCGCCTTACATTTGTTTATCATCCGATTGCCTTACTCCTTTCAAGCTCTATGAGAGCCGTTCGCAATGGTACCATCATATGTCCGAAGCGCATTCCATACCCAACAACAATGATGTCTTCACTTGCCCTTTATGCAATGAAGTTTTTGAGCCACCCGTTACTTTTGAGCGCCATGTTGGAGAACATTTAGAGCAGCTGGCTTTGCTCGCCTTTCGTGAGAGCTCAGAGCCCACGTTACCAGATACAGCCTCTCATGGCGGTTCCTTGAAGGTTTCAAAAGGTCCCACTCTTCCTGTTAGTGACCTGAGGACACAAGAGATCTTGAATGACAGGCTTGCCGCCGAAACTACAATTACGGGATCAGCAGCTGAACGATCACTTGAGGCTACCCAGCAATCCGTTGAACCATACAATAACCTTTCTGAAATCCCTATAGCTCATTTGGAAGATATGAGCCACCGTCAAACACCCGAATCCCCCGTTGATAATGACAAGAATATGTCCCTACCTCCAGAATTGTGCAGCCAGGCTGCACAGAAAACGAGTGCGGAACTGCAAGACGAAGTCGATCCACTCTCGCCGGCAGGATCACTGAGCCCAATCGAATTGGACTCGCCGGGAGACATTGACAGAAAGTCGGATTGCTCTCCGGGGCCTTCTTCTAAACAAATTTTTGACCGCCAAGCCGCCTTCGACCGCTTCTTCCCAGAGCTGGTGCACAGTCTTCCCCAGGTGTCCATCGAAAGTCGTGCAGGTCCATGTGAGCCGCCAGAGACTAATCGAGCAAGCCCTACTCAAGAAAGAGGACAGAATTTTACTCAGTATTTGAGTGAAGATCAGTCTCCGATTTTGGATGATCTCGATGTTGATCGGAAGTTGCAAAGTAGTAGAAAAGATCTCGTCAGACCCGATGATGAAGGACAAATGGCCAATTCGGCGTACTCTCCGAGTCCAGTTCTCTCTGAAAGAGAATTATTGTCCCCTCCAGGAAAGAATAGACCGACAAAATTGTTGGCTAGTGTCCGTCCAACATACCATGACTACACGTCGAATGAGCTAAACGAAGAGGGCGATGAGTACATCCAGATCAAGTTCGATGACGTGGGCGAGACCAAGGTCGACTTCTTGGGATACCTGCGCGACGATCGTGAATATATATGTCAGACTTTCCGCTTACCCCATCGAGGCAAAAAGCTGTTCATGCTCTCGGCACAGTGTGCAGATGCATTGAGCTTTCGTAGTTCTAGGATATTATCCATGAACTATCGGTCTCTGCACAATATGGTCGCCTCATCAGTCGAAAAGGAAACTATGATAGAAAAAAATATTATTCCAATTGAAACACAGCACAAAGAGGTCACCTTTGTGTCTGCCCGGTCCATTTTTCTTCAGTTCGGGTGCCGCATAATTGCCAACGGTCGTCGGTTTCGAGATGACTACTGGGAAAGCAGAGCGAGGGAAGAAGGTTTCCCTGAGGTTTATACAAGGAATTATCAACGACAATCCGCAGCTGCTGCTAGGACAGAGCTGGTTGTTTCAGGGAAAGAGGCTGTATCGAAGAGAGAAGTAAGTACCTTATATCCTTTGTCCCATCTCGATCTTCGTCTTCATCGCCCCATACCCACCATGGTGAAGAGATGACGAGCTGACCTGGATTTCAGCCCATATGCCGGAATTGTGGCACGCACACCACACCTTTATGGCGCAGGGACGAATATGGCTACGTACTTTGCAACTCTTGCGGGTTATTCCTCAAGTTGCATGGGAGGCATCGTCCGACGGACTTGCAACGAAGCATGTGAAAGGGAGCTGATAGCTCTAGCTCTACCCACGCTTACCTCACTCCTTACTATACGCCTATGTCTGGTGCTTCTCTCATGTCCGGTTCCAATCATATGCCAGGCTCCTATCCCATGTCTGATCCCTCTGTCATATCTGATCCTTCTACCATGTCTGATCCTTCTTACATGTCTGGCCCTTTTACCATGTCTGGTTCCTACCCCATGCCTGATCATTTCCCCCCGCCTGGTCCAAATTCTATGCCTGATCCTCACAACATGTCTGATCTTTACTCCACGTCATATCATTCTCCTATTCCTGGTGCTTATGTTAACATGGCCCTTGTCCCCGTCTTACCATGGTCCAGGCTATCATATACCTGGTCTCTCTCCCCTCCGTGGCCCTCAGTACACTAGCTGGTCAGATCCTCATGTTTGTGACGATGAGATACGCAGAAATTTGCCAGAAGATGACCCATTTCAGAGAGCGCCTTTGTCTCGTGGTAGACAGGAACGACGTCAGAAAAGCCATGATTCGGATCCAAATAATCCAGAGCAACGCTCACCTGGCAATCAAGCTTGGGATTTTGGTCTTTCAGCCACAGATCAAAAAAAACCTCAAGAGTTGATTGAGTCAAGGCCACGTTCTGGCAGATCCTCCGATTCTCTATATACAGAGCCCGGTAATAATGAGAGTTTTGACTTCGACACTTCTATCCAGAATGATGCTATACCGCCTTTCAAGCCGCGTCGAAAGAAGTAAAAGTTTCCAGAAGAAGATTCTTTGGCTCAAAAGAAAGCCGTCACACTCGGAAAGATGTTCGACCCTTACCTTGTGTGGCCAGGGCTTGATAAAGACGCGTCGAAGAAAAGATCCTGAAGGTTAGGGGCGAGAGTTTCGAAGAGCATGACATGTATGTTTCGAACTTGGGAGATTTGTTTGAAAACGAGATCCAAGCGTATCTTCGAAAGACGAAAGAATATCGAGGTATGTACAAGTAACCCCAAAGTACCTTCTTTGATGTGGATATCAATCCTTATCTGGGTCTTTAGCATTTCACAACATGAATTCCATGGAACGGGATGGTGCAAACTATAGCTAGGCATTGAATAGTGATCAAGCTTGCTGGACTTCAATTTGGACGACAAGGATATCGAAAGTCCAATCCTTCAACTGCCCAGGTGGCTACATATTGAGGAGCTACTCAAGCTCTAAATGAAAATCTACGACGAATATTCACCCGGTGCTGTAGAAATAAACATAAGCTTCGCGGAACGGGATTTCACGAATTTTGAAACCTTAGATAAGCCTTCCAAGACTAGTTAGTGGAGTTGCTTGCTCGATTCCAGCTCAAACTGAATACTGAGAGTCTAGTAGTAAATCACCAATACAGTATCCACGGATTGCTCAATGAATTCAAATTATGCAATCTTCATTTTAACTTGGCGGGTATAATGCCAGTAACAAGAAAGAAAGCCCTCAATTCAGACTGAAACTAAGTAGGTTGTCGCTTTTTAGTGCAGAGACACAAAATACACAGTGCACGGAATCGTCAACGTCGTCGAAGCAGGCACAATGGGGGATTGAAAAAAAGGCAAAGTGGTATGAGGGTCTTGTGCATGAGACGTTAGAGACAGAGACGAAAGCAATCAAAGTTCATCAACGCCAAATTACCCACGCCCAGGGTTCTGTATGTGTTGCAGCAAAAAAAAAAGAGTCTCAAGGGCAAGCTCAAGGCAGGGGGGAATATGGAAATGTCCATGCAGTATTCGGTTCGTTCGTAAGAGGCAAAATTCACACAAGAAAAAAAGGAATAATCTAACCGGAGGCGCGTTAAATCGGACTCATATGTGCGCAGGAACAGATCTTCCAACTTGAATGGATAGGTGTGCAGAGGTGAGGTTTAATTAAGTTTTAAGAGACAAAGACAGACCTGCCTCGAACTCCTTACTGGCCGTTGGCTTTCTTCCAGCGCAGCAATTCTGCTAGGCTGGCAAGGCTGCAGCCGGTCTGCAAGAACTCATGAGCGAGAAGCTCGTCGGCCGTAGCACGGCTACGGACGTCAACGCAGAGACAGACACTCAAGAAGGCCTTGAGTTCCTTGCTCAGCTTCTCGGGCTTCTTCAAACGGGGGGTACCGTTGGTGGCAATGAGGTACAACGCCTTCAGGGGCTCCTCGTTCAGGTAAGGAGGCTCGGACTCGATCATCTCGATAGCCATGATACCCAGAGACCAACAGTCAACCTTGGGACCGTACTCCTTCTGCTTAACAACCTCGGGTGCCATCCAGTAAGGGGTACCCACCATGGTGGCACGCTTGCTCTTGGACTCGGTAAGCTTGGCACAGAAGCCAAAGTCAGTGATTTTGACGTGGCCGACACGGTCGAGGAGAACGTTGTCACTCTTGATATCACGGTGAATGATGTTCTGGCTATGCAGGTGGGCCAGCCCCTTGCAAGTCTACAAACAATATTTATTAGTGAAACATTCAAGTAAAGGAAGAATGGAGATGTACCTCGGCACAAATGGTTGCAATCTGGTTCTCTTGGATAACTGGGTTGTTGTCGATCACATCGGTCAAAGCACCACCCTCCATGAATTCCATGACAACCCAGAGCTCGTTGCTCGACTCCTGCAAGAACGAATCCAGGAAGTTGACAATGTTGGCATGCTGGCTGTCCTTCATGACAATGATCTCGTTAACAATCAGCTCCTTGCGGGGCTGACTGCGCAGATCCATCTGCTTAATGGCAACCTGGCACCGCGGTCCGTACTGTCGGTACAGCTCGTGAGCCACTGCCGATGTGGAATGTTCCTTGACTCGTGCCACATACACGGAGCCAGAAGCACCCTGACCGATTTTACGCTGCTTGCTGTAGGATTCGTTCGGGTTGTCCTTTGACACCACAGCGCGAAGCCGATCCATGACCTCATTCTCGGACATTGCCGACATACGCACTTCCTTCTGTCGGGTGTCTGGCTTCTTGGTCAAGGCGGCCTCTGCCTGGCGAACGCTATCGGGGACGGCCTTAGGAGTTGGCTGCTTGTTTGCAATGTTTAGCGGCTTCACCTGCTGCACAGGAGCCGGCAACCGGGTCGGGGGAGGACCCTGGGCCTGTTGAGGCCGGCTTGATGAAGCCTGGGCTCGAGGGTCGTTGGCAGCATAGCGCGAGGGCGATCCCTGGTCCTGGGAGCCACCAGGGGTGCGGGACGAAGATTGTCCACCATAAGGACTTTGCGATGGCGGAGCGGGGGCTGGTCGCTGCGCGGTTAACTGACGGGGATCGGATGCTGGAGCGCGAGCTGCAGAGCCAGGCGCTTGTGGGGCAGGGCGACTTGGCTGGTAGCGGGTGTCTGAACCACCACCGTATCCACCAAGCTCCTGCTTGGCTAGTGGAGTACGCGTCTTGGGAAGAGATGCATTGTATTCTTGCTGTTCTTCCTTGCGGCGGGCTTCCTCAACTCGGCGACGCTCCTGGTCCGCTGCTTCCTTCATCTGTTGCAATTGTTGTTGCTGGTCCGCAGTTCGATCCGATGTTGGTGAAGATACAGAACGCATAGACTGACCATTGTCCAGGCGCTGCATAGGGCCTGGTGGTGCAGGCCGAGGAGGGGCAATACCGCTACCCACCGAAGTGCTTGTAGGCATTTTATTCGGGCCACCCGAAGGGCCATTCATCCCACCATAATATTGTGGGTTCTGCTCTCGCATTTTGATATCAGAGTAAAACTCCAAGACCTCAATCACTGCCTGAGGATTCTTCTTGTAGTCCTCCTTGGTAATGGCAGAGGCTGTCAGAAGCTTCTCCCACTCTGGGGGCAAGCCGACAAAGGCACCAGACTGCGGATCAAAGCCAACGTGAACACGGTGACTGAAATTAGTGGGATTACTGACACCACCCATACCCGGGCAGCGCTCATAGATCTTGTCGATCCACTCGTAGATCTCATCATCAGACTTCACCTCACAAGTGATGGTCTTGGTGGGCACGTCCCGAGTGATCAAAGCAGTCTTGGAGTTCGCATCCTTCGGGTTGGCCAGTCGGGTGATCTCAAACGCCATCTTGGAATCCTCCGAGCGAGAAACAGCGGTGACGGTCGATAGGGGGAATGAGAGAACAACTTTTCCGGACTCGGTCTTCAAGAATTCGATTTTGTATTCGCGCAGGATCAACTGGCGTTGGTTCCATGTTGCCAAAAACTTATCTTCCTTGCATCGCACAAGGCCTTCCTTCACAATGGTGACGCCGCTTCCGCCAGTTTGGCTCCGGGCCAGGGACGGAGTGCTGGTGTTGGGGAACAGCGATAGATTGCCACCGGGGCCTGGGGTGCTCGGCGAATTCAAGGACATTTGGCTGAATGAGGTGGCCACCGGGTTGTTGGTAGGAAGCGTCAACTTAGGACGATCAGTTGGGGGGCGGGGAGCCGGCCCCGGATTCATGAACTGATCCGGCGAGTACGCGGTACCACTGTTCATTCCAATGTGAGTCGGGGGGTGGTTGACATTGATAATTGTTCGAGCCACGAGCCTACTCACTTTCCATAAGAACCCATGGTTGTTCAGTCCCGAGTTGGGAGTCACGTCGGGATCAGCGTTCGCGGGGCTAAAAGAAACGAATGCGCGACGAGACCTCCTGAGGCCCCAAGCTAGTGGCTTTTTGAGTAAGAAAAACAAATTAGCACAACACCATCCCTGTTGTCGCACGATCAAATTCTAGGGGCGTTCGAAGGGTTTGAAGGAGGAGGGGAAGAAGCTTATTGGCCTCCCACGTTCCAGGGGGTCGGGATACATCCCCAATCGGGGTATGTTCGCTTACCTGTGGTGAGTGATAAGGAGCGGTCCTCGCACTGCGAGAACGGCTCGAACACAATGAATTCCCGAAAGAAGTCTTGGGGTGTTCGAGAAAAAAAAAGTGGGATGGTAATGGTGGGGGTGGAAAGAAGAAAGGAAACGGATGAAAGGGGGAGAGAAGTGGTTTGGGGCGGGAATGGGGGCAGATCTCCCCTGAGATGGGATTTTGGTTACTGGATAGGGGAAGAATTTAATAAACCAACTATGGAGTGTATGGAGCTAATCTACAGAAAACAAAGCTCTACCAATCATAGAGATTGAAATGCGTCAATGGTCGTGGATGGGATCCACGGTTGTGAATCTGGGCCCGCGTCTACTTAGTACTAGTACCATGAAAAAGAAGCGTAGTTAAGTGCGGGCGGCTAAACCCGTCAATATGGGAAATCTGACTATTACAAAGTTGATTTATAGGGTTATAGAATATTCTATAGGGTATAAGTACAATATAATACAGGATGGTTATACTATTCGCCAAATGGATGGTTGAACTTGAGTAGCCCATTCAAGCCACCAACCCACCCTTCGTGCGCTTCATCGCCCATACTTCTCCGCATGACACTGGGCACGCCGCCTTGCCATTCATTCATACCATGTCGCATCTCCTCATTCCACACTCGAACCTCCATGCCGGTCGCCATTCCTTGGCCAAGGTTGACCCCGTCTAAACTGACCTCCAGTTCACGACCCCGGTTCTTATCGCTGAGCCGCATTGTGATCGGCGTGCTCAGCGGCAATACGAGGGGTCTGAAACTGAGGCTACGCGCGCAGATGGGCGTCAGCAGAATGGAGGGCACTAATGGATGGACGATACTGCCACCGCTGCTTAGGCTGTACGCTGTACTACCCGTCGGGGTTGAAATGATGATGCCGTCAACCACCGCCTCGGTCAGAAAACGACCCCCAACAGAGATATCCACCACGGCAAGATGCGGCTCTTTACCACGGTGGATAAGCAGTTCATTCATGACATAGACTCCTTTTCCCTGATCACTTTTGCCGCCAATGGGAGTTGTCTCTTGGCCATCGCCCGTGAATAGCCCAACCTTAAGACGATTGCGCATCAAGATCGGGGCCCCACGAGTACTTCCCATGGACTTGCCCCGGACCGAGGACCAGCCTGTCGGTCCCATTGATTCCTGTGTGGGCTCTTTGGTATCTGCTGCAGTGTGTATCTTATCTTCCAGGACAGGCGTGCGATCTCCGGCTCCGGCTCCGGACATGTAAACTTCTCGAAATGCCCGTTTGAATTCGGAGAATTTCCATTCACTAAGGAACCCTAGTGTGCCCATGCTGAACGATAGGACCGGGGGAACATTGGAGCAAGTAGCAAAGAGCGAGGACGCATGGAGGATGGTGCCATCTCCCCCCAGTGTCACCGTAAGGTCCACCTTGTTATGAAAGGCAGTTGGGTTCTCGTCCAAGGATGCAGAGTAGACGGGGAACGGTAGCGACGAATGAACTTCGGCCGCGGTCTTGGATTCGAGGATCACAGCGGTGGATGGATACGTGGAGGTGATATGACTGGAGGAAAGGGTGTTAGGAAAGCGAGCTATATGTCTGGCATTAAGTATAGTTCGACATACTTGGCAAACTCAATAAGAGACTCTGTCACCGTTGGAGCGCAATCCTTGCGCACCAGCAAGATGTTTCGTGGCGGCGCTGGCCATTGAAGAGAAAGAAGTTCGCCTTGGGATTCTAAAAGAAAGTTAGCCTTTCGTTACCCTTCAAAAATATCACACTCAGCCACACCTTGGTATTTGGGGATCAGCCGCTGCGATAAAGCGCCAATATCGCGGATCTCGTGACGGGGCGCAGACGAGGAGAAACAGCGACGCAGGAACAGGCCGGGAAACTTGCGACGGGCACACTGCATGATTGAATAACCGCAGCGTCGGTCATGCAGCAAACCGTGTAGTGAGTATCATATCCGGACAGTGGTCCAGTATAGAGAGATATGTTGGAGTTGTGACACCAAGAGCCAAAAACGCCCTGCGAGAGAAAAGCGGAGAGAGTAAATAAGATCAGGCCCCACCGCTCTCGGGCTTCTGACGTTATGCGTGTACACGAGACCCCACAAAGCTGGACACTTTTGCTTGCTCTCAGTACATTCCCCTAAATGGATATATTCATTCTATCCTTAAACTGATTCATCTCATCCCTTTGCAGCTCATCTGCTACCTTCTTTGTATTTTGGCAGTGGAAATAGACACAGCCCGAGCTCGTGCCCTGATTGTCGATCACTCCGATCCCGCCAGCTCCCGCTGACCACTAAAGCAAATACCTCCCCTCCCCGTTAGCGAAGTGTTGTACAACATCTCCCCTGGAGGGCCTAAATCTTCCGATCGTCTTCCAGCTTGAGTATCCTTTCTGCTAGCCCATTCGGGCCCCAAATTGCATCATGAGTTCAACCGAGGCTCGCCAACGCAAACCTCCCACCAAAGAAGCGACCGAGCTTCAAAAACAGTCCACCAAGCCGCCCACAGAGCCTGGTTTGAAACATGGAATCGCGATGCAAATACTTCGATCCATGGCATTGGCGACATGGTTCAACAGCTGTATGGTCCTCATCTTCATAACCCAGCTTGTTGGCTGTCCACTGTACCTGATCCACAGAAGCTGGTACTACTCGTATATGGCGTACACAAAGCAAAACTTTGGGCTAGTGATTACCGCACTCACAGAATGGGGTAGCCCGACGCTTTTCCGAGTTAGTGGAGATGCCAGCGTTCGAGGTCAAGTGCATCTGTCTGAGGATGGCATGTTGCAGACCGACTTCCCAGAGCGCCTGGTGATGATCGCCAACCACCAGATCTACACCGACTGGATATACCTGTGGTGGATTGCCTATACCAACGTGATGCATGGGCGCATCTTTATTATTCTCAAGGACTCCCTTAAATGGATCCCCATAATGGGTCAAGGAATGATGTTCTATGGATTTATCTTCCTGGCACGGAAGTGGCTTTCAGACAAGGCCCGAATTGAGTACCGGCTGCAAAAATTGAAGACAAAGTACATGGGGGCCAAATCGGACGGGTCCCAGTATGACCCCATGTGGCTACTGATCTTCCCCGAAGGAACCAATCTGTCCATCAACACCAAGCGACGGAGCGATGCATTTGGGGCGAAACAGGGACTGGCTCCACTCAACCACCAAATTCTGCCTCGATCAACGGGTCTGTTTTTCTGTCTCCAGCAGCTCCGAGGGACGGTTGAATGGATTTATGACAGCACTATCGCCTATGAGGGCCCACCGTATGTTTTGCTTTTCGGAGGGGGTTTGAAGCATACTGACTTAATTTTAGGAATGGAGTCTATCCCGACAAGTTTTTTACTCTCCGCTCTACATATATGCAAGGACGACCCCCAACCTCGGTTAATATGCATTGGCGACGATTTGCTGTTTCAGAAATTCCTTTGGATGACCAGCCCGAATTCGAAGAATGGTTGCGAGCCCGATGGACTGAGAAGGATCAGCTGCTGGATCAATATTGGGAGACGGGTCGATTCCCGTCTGACTTGGCCGGCTCGATCAACGCTAAGAACGCCACTCCTGAACAAAAAGTAGCTGTCGATGCTGGGTATGTTGAGTCATACGTTCGACTGCATCATTGGATCGAACTTGGACAAATTTTTGCCATACTGATTGGTTTGGTGTTCTTGTGCAAGTTTGTGGGCAGCTGGTTGCACTGATTGAAGTCGCATACGACTTTTGACTTGACTATTGGTATGGGGACAAGACATGACATGACTATCAAGACCTAGATAATAAATATCTATATATATATATCACTTATTTCATCCTTACAGTTACTTTGAAAAATGGGTAGTCAAAGAAGTATGTACACTCTAGATGTGGCGGTGCCGTAGTGTGGCTACGTGGCAGTGCAGTAATCCAGCCACGCCAAGCATCCAATTCTCAATTAGAAGCACCGCGGTCTGCGATCCTCTCCGAGATTCACTGGCGCGTTTCATGCGAACGGTTCTCCCAGTGAATTGGCCCGCATCCTCAAGATTTCAGATGGGCAATCTTGCATGATCATGAGCTGAAGTCTTTGCTCATATCCTTTCATTTCATTCGCAACTTCATCGGCACCTCTTGCTTGTCAGCGCGCAGTCGCAATCATGGCACCCCTCGAAAACGGCCACACCAATGGTTCCACAGAGACAATGCCTCCTCCAAGCTCTATGAATACCCTGCGCTTTGCCGACATTCCCGATGCCATCGATATTCCCGCCTCCAGCTTCGACAGCGAAGTCGAAGTCAGCCTCCTTGATCTTCCCGAAGACCCTACTGAGCTATGCACGCTATTAGAAAATGAACGAGCAGCGAAGAACTTCTGGGTTATTATTGCGCTTGCCTACGCGAAGCGAAAGCAACTCGACCATGCCCTTGACATTCTCAACAAAGGCCTGGCCTCCGTGGCTCACGGAGCAACCAAAGAAAAGCTCGGGCTTCTGGGCTGGGTCTGCTGGCTTCTGATGCTCAAGAGCCGGCAGGCACCTCGTGTGGCACCGGAGGGAGAGCTCTACTCGCAGGCTAAAACCAAGGACCACTACCTGCAGTTGGCAACATCGACCCTGAACGAGGCATCACGTTTGAACCCGGCATACCCACCTTTGTTCCTCGCTCGCGGTGTCCTGTGTCTTCTCCGTGCATCTTTGTACCCGCCTCGTGCTGTCCGCCCTGGTGCAATCGATACCTCCGAGAGAGTGGAAGCCCTGCGCCAGGCGCTGAAATGCTTCGACGAGTCATCCAAAGCCTTCGGTGGCCGCAACATCATGGCCATTTTGGGACGTGCTCGGGCACACTACATGCTAGGAAGATATGCTGAGGCCCTAGATGGGTACCAGAAGGTTCTCATGAAGGTGCCAAACCTCACAGACCCAGATCCTCGCATCGGTTTGGGATGCTGTTTATGGCAGCTAGGATTCAAGGATCAAGCCAAGGTGGCTTGGGAGAGATCATTGGCTCTGGTAGGTTTAAGTTCGGGCCCTTTTTGAATCACACAGCTAATTTGCTTCGAATATAGAACCCCGAATCCAAGGTCGCAAATATCCTGCTTGCAGTGTATCACCTATACGACAGCTCTCGCCGGTCCACCACCGACCCCATGTTCGGTTCCTTGTACAAGATCGCCATGACCCAGTACACCCAAAAAGCATTCAAGCTTGACAAAGAATACCCTATGACCTGCGCTTTGTTCGGCAGTTACTTCCTTCTGCGCAAACAATACCCGACGGTGGAAACTCTTGCTCGCAAGGCCATCGAGCAGACTGATGTCATGCCAATTGCCAGTGACGGCTGGTATCTCCTCGGACGCAAAGCTCACTATGAAAACGACAACGCACGAGCCACTGAATACTATAACCGTTCTGATCAGGCCCGCGGTGGTGGTGATAAGGGCTACTTGCCAGCCAAGTTCGGTGCAGTGCAGATGCAGGTCACGAATAAGGACTTTGATGGCGCTAAGTTCCGCTTGGAGAAGATTGTTCAGCAGTCTAAAAATGTTGAGGCGATGACACTTCTGGCAGCAATTCATGCGGAAGAGGTTTTTGCTGTTCAAAAGTCTGGCGGCAAGGAGGACAAGTCAAACGAGATCAAACGGGCAATCACTCTCTTGGAGTCTGTGCGATCGATGTGGAAGGATGAGAAGCTAAACCTGACTCCCGACGAATCGGTTCTGGTCTACCTTTCTCGACTGTATGAGGGTACCTCCCCCGAAAAGAGCATGCAGTGTCTTGTTCAGCTGGAGCAACTTCAGATTGCCAGTATTCCGGATAGTGCTCGTCCAGACGGAATTGAAGATGACGAAGATATGAAGAATGCTCTCCGTGACATGCTTCCCCCACAGCTGCTCAACAACATGGGTGCCTTTTTGTATCAAAACGAGAAGATCGCATTGGCCCGTGGCATGTTCCAGTCGGCGCTCAATGCCTGCGTCCAATCACAGGAGAGAGAAGACAAGGCCGACAACGATGCGCTTGTTACTACGATCAGCTACAACTTGGGTCGCACTTACGAGGCGGCCGACATGTGGGATGAAGCCAAGAAGGTCTACGAGGGTCTTTTGGAGCGACACAGCGATTACACAGAAGCCAGTGCTCGACTCACATACATCAGCTTGCGCCAAAGTCCCACTGATGAAGGCCCCAAGAAGATGGCTAAACTGTACGAGGTTGAGTCTTCGAACCTGGAGGTTCGCGCGCTCTTCGGCTGGTATCTCAGCAAATCCAAGAAGCGGGTTGCCAACCTTGCCGAGGATCATGAGCAGCGCCACTATAAACACACTCTGCAATACCACGATAAGCATGACCGATACGCTTTGACTGGTATGGGTAATGTGCATCTTCTTTCAGCTCGCGACATGCGTCGTGATTCTGAGCAGGAGAAAGAGAAACGTCGGAAGGTGTATCAGCGTGCCGTGGAGTTCTTCGACAAGGCCTTGCAGCTGGATCCTAAGAACGCCTATGCCGCTCAAGGTATCGCCATTGCTCTTGTCGATGACAAGAAGGACCACAGCACCGCTGTGCAGATCCTTACCAAAATTCGGGAAACCCTGAAGGACCCCAGTGTTTATCTCAACCTGGGGCATGTCTACGCCGAGCTTCGTCAGTACTCACGGTCAATTGAGAATTACGAGATCGCTCTATCCAAGGATCGCTCTCGTGACGTGCAGATTCTTGCCTGTCTTGGTCGGGTCTGGTGGTTGAAGGGCAAGCAGGAGATGAACCTTGTGGCTATGAAGACGGCTCTTGACTACGCGCAACGAGCACAGGGTGTCTCCCCCGATCAACTTCACTTGCAGTTCAATGTGGCCTTTGTGCAGAACCAAATTGCCTCGTTGGCTTACAGTCTCCAGGCCACCCAGAAGACCTTGCAGGACGTGCAGGAGGCAGCTGAGGGTCTTAAGGAGGCCATCGAGACATTTGAGCGCATCTCCAAGGAGAAGAACCCGCCTTATCCCAGTGCCGCTTTGGAGCAACGTGCAAACATGGGTCGCACTATCAGCAAGCAGCTCGACCGTGCCATGCAGAGCCAGAAAGAGTACGAGGAAAAGAATGCAGCGAAACTTCAGCAAGCTCGCGAAGCCCGTGAAGCCGCAGCCAAGGAGCGCGAAGAGGCACTCCGAAAGGCCCAGGAGATTGAAGCTGAACGGAAGCGCAAGATTGCTGAAGAGCGCCAGAGCATGGTTGAGCAGGCTGAGCGACAAGCTCTTCAGCGTGCGGAAGCTGAACGCGCCCGCGAGCAGGCTGAGCTGACTGATGATTCGGCGACCGGCGAGAAGGTCAAGCGCAAGAAGAAGCTCACCACGAAACGCAAGAAGAAGGGAGGTGACGACTTCATTGCTGCCGAGGATGAGAATGATCAGGAGCACAGTGGCGCTGAGCCCGAGAGCGAGGGCGAGAATGCCGCCCCTAAGAAGCGCCGTCGGTTGGAACGCCGGTCTGGTGCGAAGGCCCAGAGCAGCAAGGCCTCGAGCAAGTTCAAGAGCAATGAGAGAGTGGAAGACTCGGACGATGATGAAGAAGGAGAGGCTCCGGCTACTCCTGGTGAGGAAAAGGAAGATCAAGATCTCTTCGGTGATGATGACGAGCCAATGCAGGATGAGGAGGTCGCAGCACCCCGTCGCCGCGACCGAGCCTCTCGCCGCATCGCCGATGACGATGAGGATGAGGAGGAGGAGGAGGAGGAGGAGGAAGCGGCGCCAGCGCAGACCGTCGAGGCAGACGACGATAACGAGGAGCTCTTCGGTGATGTGGATTTGCCCAAGCCAACCGAAGATGAAGAGATGGAGGACTGAGCTGCGCCTGTCTTTTACTTCTTTTCTAGCATTTTCTTTTCCTATCGCAGAAAGTGTTTCCGGCGTCTGGGATGGTGGCAGAGACGATGTCAATTACTCTGCCAGATACAGTTTGCGAAACAAAGATGTTCTTCGATGTAAATTAGCCCTTTTAGTTGTTTTTATCTTCAATACCTTGATATACTTCCTCCAGATGTATACTCTCTCTCTCTCTCTAAGTTGTCTAACTTGTACAACTTCCACAGTTACAAGTCAACGCGGTCAACAAGACCCAAGCCCATTGCTAGTAACCCATACAGTATGAATCGGTAACACGGACCCAATTTCATGTATTCTGCGAATACGAACTCGAACCCAGGAACTCCACAACTTACGCAATCCCCGAGGTCGCTGGCTCATTCTAATTCCCCACCAATCACCCACCACCTGCCTAAAAGCACCAGGAATCAAGTCCGATCTATGCCCGATCTATAAACAATGGAAACCCCACAAAGCAGAACTAAGCAATCAGATGCAACCCACGGATCCTAGCTATATTAAAAAAAACGAACTGTAGTGCGGTACCGAGCGCCATACGAGGAAATTGTTGGTTGTTCACATGGGACAAGGAAAGAAACTGACACCGAGATCCATCCGGCCGAGCTAAGCTGACTGGTTTAATTTCCGATCCCTGGTGTTTTCTCGTTTAGTCGCGTGTCAAGACCCTAGGCGTGCCATAAAGTCAATCGAGATTTACAATGTTGTAAATGTGAATTACATGGCATACAGGTGAATTCCACGGACTCGATACATACATATCCGTACGTGTATTGTCTGAGGCAGGCTTTATGCGGTATTGAACTCTGTGCCAGGGATTGGGTCCCGATTCCCGAGGTGCAGGCTGCAGCATGCAGCATGCAGCATGCAGGCGCAGGAGCAGTCCCGATCGTGCATGTTTCGGAATTTGGTTGGGATTTCTAATTCATCACTGATTCCAAGTTTATGTGCCTTGCGGGTTTTTTTTTAGCCCTTGCCATACTGCATATGATCTCGGAACTATGCATATGAGATTCATCCCGCTTTTCAAAATGCTTATTGGTTGCATCGACTGCTAGGAGCTTATGCCAATGTCGTGTATTTTAGGGTTTTTCAAATTTGTTATCATTTCAAAGTGCTCTCTTATTTACAATCCGTTTAATTACATGTCTTGCATGTTTTTGAATTGACGTCTCACGACTTCAATACCTGTCCTCCATGATACATGTATACCTGAGCGGGTAGGCAAGATACCTAAGATAGGGGTGGCCAAGACATGCAGGGTAGAGTTAGGTAAGGTCAAAACAAAGAATGTGACAGAAAACTCGGAGCGTTCTAGGTCTGCTGTAGCTCCTGAAGAATATGTTCTTGCATGCAAGTCGCAGTGCTGTACTAAATTCCTCCTAAGTGGGCTCTAGAAACATCACTTGCTCAGGTCGGGATAGCCGACAATTACCGCGAGCTCTGTACTCTAAAGGCCATTACCAAAAGCACTTGAGCTGCATAGGTATAAACTTTGCCTAAAATACTGCTAGGGAGAAATCAAATTCGTCATCTCCAAGTGTCTCCGATTGGCCGATGACTACGTAGTTGCTATCTCCAGTACTAGGGATTGAAAACTTGTGAAGATATGAAAGACCCTCTTCTCTGTGGGTCTTTGAGCAAGATTCAAATGTCCCATGGAAGCTGGATTGCAACACTATATACTCGGATTGCAGCGGACCATTCCTCGGTGACAGTAACTTTATCCATCTTAAGGTTGTGGAAGCTTGGATATACATTCTAGGTGGCGTACAAATTCTCTGGATTGATATATCATATGTACCTAGAGTACCTGGTCAAAACATAGATTGAACGACGTCTATATAAAAATCTCCAAAATCTCTACTTAATTCCAATGCGGTATAAGTATTTCACCTAATCAATCGGAAACACTGTGTTCGGCTCGGCAACCCGAAATGATATCACCATCCGATTTTCTATGGACCTCTCGCCCAAATAGTTAAAGATCGTCAACGACCAAATGTCACCACCTGATAGCTTATAACTTTCTCATGGCCCTGGTGTGTAGTTAAAGTTGAACTTCTGTAACCCAATGAACCCACTTTTCCCATTCTTGTGGGCCAGGACAGGACAGCTCTCCACATGAGCTCCAACGCCATGGTTCGCTCCCAAATTGGGTTATCCGCGGCTATAGTGAGGGTTCCTAGCTGAGGTTCTGAGGTGTCTAATGTCCTAGGTGAAGTCAGTCTCCCTCCAAAAAAAACTTTGAGCTTAAATCTGCATTTCTTGTGGTGGGGCATGAGAAACTTCCCAGTGTCATTGACCTTGTCCTGGACCAAAGGTATGCGTTGGTTGGAGGGGGTTTAGTATGTTCAACTCTATAATCTACCAGCGGGGTGGAGCACGTCAACTATATTCTTTCTCTCGTTCTTTGATGGACGAGAGCTCCTACAGGTTCTGGACCAAAAGACTGTGCCTTTTGAAGTGGCTCGTCCCCAGCACTTTCTTCCATATCTCTCTCTTCCCTGGTATCCCAGTTTCGTGCCACACGGACACCTTGACCTTTCAGCACGGTAAGTGCAGTACAGTGTACAGGCATAAGAGCCATAGGCCTTGTTGAGCAAGTCTAATTCACCATATAGGCTTTTGTATAAGCCCAACACTTTTTACCATGCAATACCGACTTGTAGCTTTCTTCGCCATGACTGTCACCGCAGTCCCTGTCATCCTGACAGGCGGTAGCAACGCTGTCCTCCCCCGCTCAGAGGAGGATCTTACCGATAATGTCGGTATTGCAGTCAATGCCCTGAGCAACGAAGACAGCACTGGCAGTCAGAACGCCAAGCGTGAAGAAGATGGTCTTATTGCTGATTACACCCAACTGGCTGAAGACTATGTCAATGCCGTGAAACGCTCTGAGGACCTCATCGGCAATCTTGGTGTCTCAGCCAATGCCCCGAGCAATGGAGATAGTACTGGCGTTAATAATGAGAAGCGTACTGATGATGTCTCGGTTGGTCCAGTTGGGGTGGGACTTCCTGTCGTTGGGGTTGAGAATATCGTGAGGCGCGCCGAGGATCTCGAGATTGGTCCCATTGATATCCGTCGTTAAAGGGGTACATCGCCTATCGAGGCTAATTTTACTTGAGAATAGCCGACGGTATGTATACTCGCTCTCTTTGTATCTCGTTTACTGAGAATTTTCACGCAGATCACTCTTAAAGGAGAATTTTTCCCTCAAAAAATGGGCTGGCGTTGGGATCTAGTCTACTATTTGAACCAATACGTAATCTAATATTTGTTTTAATCCAGATTGACAATGGACACGGCAATATGAAGTCTTCCCCTTTTACTCACTTGGGAAGTGTTCACTATCGTGGCTAGTGGTCCCCCTTTATGGACCCGATCGCCCAAAAATATAGTACTAACCAGCTGGCCGGGACAACTATGGACTCACAGTAGATTGGATTTTCCAACTAGTCGCCGATGGCGCCAGTCAGCTGGGGCTGATACAAAATAAATCTCCTTTAGTTCGATTTGCGGCCCACGTCCAGTTCAGATCGCGTGGAACCGGGGCCTGCGACCACTTGAGCATCAACATACAGTGGCAATATAACAGCTGCTCTAGTACTGCATCCTGTAGACAGCAGCTTAGTCAATATTAGTCATTAGAACAAAAAAAGTTAAAATAGAATCCTGCATCCTTCATCCTTCGGCAATTACAGTTGCGTTCCTGCAGCGAAAAAAAAGCAAGCCGGGTCGCGCGCCAGCCTCGGTAGACCGTTTCCTCCCCGAAGCCCGATGGGGCCAAATGGGTCGGGATGGGACCATGACGAAAGATGAAGAGAAATGGATAGAAAATGGCCCCCTGGAGCTATCTATGAACATGACAATAGGGGAGAGTATCCGACGATCTCAGCCCCTTAGAGTATATAGGAGAAACGAGCCGCAGGAGGATTTCGGTAACTAAATATACCGAGGGCTTGGATCGAGAGGATCCATCCACGTTGCCATTGGCGTCCACCCATGGGCTAGTCGCAGGATTGAAAGTAACGCGGGGGCCAAAGTAGCGTTGCAATGTTCTGCAGTTTGACTATTGACCATGTTGACTTGCATGTTTACTCGGCCCCGGGGAGGTTTTCAGTTTGGCTTTTGGCTTTCGGGAACATCCTTATCTGTTTTGGCCCCAGGGGAAAACAAGATTCTTCTGGAAGAGCATGAGAACATGAATCCTAAAATAAACCGCATTGCGAGTACAGTGAATTCGGGGCCACTTTCATAAAACAAACATCGGTATTTGTACAGTGGAGTAGGTTCGAAAACTGCTCAAAAGGTGCAGCTCCGGGTCCACTTGAAACGAACTGATCGTCTAAGAATTCTGCTACGTTCGCTTCCATGGATGGTTCTAGACGAGGGATCGTCAGGAGAGCTCCCCGTGGGTACATGGGCGTAATTGGTGAGATTTTTGACTTTCTTCCCGCGTCTACACTCTGAGACGCTGGCGTACTTTTCTTTTTTTTCTTAGTTCACTTTTCACTTTTCTCCCCTTGTTTCGCAAACTGTGGGCTCCAGTCCCCCACTTGGCATGACGATGTCGGGTCTGTTCCGTAGGGCTTGTGGGAAATGGGCTTTTGGGGCTTTGGGGCTTTGGGGCTCGAGTTATCTTAGGAACTGTAGACCCCACCGGAGATTGTGTGTATCACGGTGTATCAATACACGGGATATACAGGCTTCAACCATGGATACAATGAGGGGAGATTGCCCCCTAGTTGACTGAGACACTGACCTATGTGCAACCGGGGACTTCCGGGGATGCAGGAAAGAGAGTATAAAGAAGAAAGAAAAAAACCAAAAACATACTACGTATCTATGTACGTATGTCAGGATCTGATCAACACGGCCGCCTCCGATCTGTTTATCTCTGCCGAGGTATGGTACGTTACGCTCCACTGGATCTGTGACCATCGCAAGCCCTATCTTCGGGGCCCAGCCCAAACGCACTTTGCGACAATAAAACCGTTAGACCGAGGCGTGCGCTAGTGACGCGGGGAAAAGGGAAATAGACTCGGGCTGAGTTCTATAGCGAATCAATGGCCCAAATGGAGGAGGCTAGAAGCCCAACAGAAATAGCCAATCTCCTCGATATTATATGCACATGTCCATTCCTCATATGCGAGGGAGCTGCATCCCATGGAACCTCGGATTGTGCTTTGTGTAGGGGGAACTCCGTTGGATCAAGATACCACATCTGTACTCCGTACAGTATTATTATATTTTTTTTTAAACCAAACAAAAACGGATCCGTATTCTATGCCGATACTTACTCGACACGGATAAGCGGCCCCCCCCACATTTACCAACACGTTCAGTCCCCCTGAGTTGCATGGCACTACAATCCTTTGGGTTTCGCGTCCGTATCAGTAGTACGGGATAGGGGGAAGAGAAGAGAAATCGAGAATTAAGGCGTAGAGATATGGAATAAAGAAAAGGCTCAATTATGAGGTATAGATACTAGATCGATAGTTCGATAGTTCAAAGAGACCCCGATTATGCTTGAACAAAAACAAAGAAATCCAACGGTTGAAGCATCGAATCATGGCGCGACCCCCCTGAAAGCCGGGAGCTCCACCAGTATTTACCAAAATGTATTGTACATATGTAACTCCGCCCCGACCCAATCTCCTGGGAAAAAACCGTCTCTTCTTTAACACTCGCGCGCTTCAGGTCCTACCATGAAACAAAGCCCAATTGTTGGTGCTTTTGCCTGTTCGCACATAAATTAGGGGGTCTCTACCCGATCTTTCGTTTATTCAATGTATTCCCAAATGCCCTATTCGCGGGCCTGGGATGACGATGGGAGCAGTGATCCTCCATCGACCCGCTCGTCAAATGATCCCCCAGAGCATGCTGCCCATGCTCGCTCCAGGTCCACGGCCCATCCCAATGCCCATAGTCCCAAACGCCGGTCGGTCTTCAGTGGTCGTTCCAGAAGCAATACCACGACGTCGACTTCGTCTCACCGATCTCCGGGTTCATCTATGACTTCCTCCATGGACGGCTCCCTGTCATCTCAGGACGAGCGTACGACCTCCGCATTGGGGATGCGTATGGAGAAAGCGGACAGGAGCTCTCGCTCTTTCCTTGCTCGAGGAAGTCGAATTCTCCGCCGCCAAGGCAGCAAGATCAACATCGTCGCCACGCTGGACGAGGAGGATGAGAATGATCGTGAAAAGCCTCGGGAGAAAAGTGATATGTTTGGTCGACGATCACGCCATGTCGAACAACGTAAGTGCCGAAATGATAACATTGGCTGGAATTGGAGTTCGACAAGCCCTCGTGGTTCAATTGACTGACGCGCACGTGCAGAAGATCGACTAAAGAGCCTCATCTCGGATCCATTCGACTTTCATCACCTTACCCATACGAGCCCGGCACAGTTCCAGTCATTGGACCAGACCCGAGAAAATGATCTATGCACCGAGTTCTCCGTGATTCGGGCATCCCAACGGCCTGAGACCGGTCTCAAGGGCATCCGAGCTACCGATATTCACTTCCGCAACTTCTCGACTGATGACCTCGCCGCATATGGCACGGCTACCACCGTTGATGAACCCCGGCAAAGTCCCCCAGGATCGCCACCATCAGGCCCCGTTAGCCCTGGTCATGTTCGACGGGAGTCTCGTGCCTATGAGAACTTCTCGCGGCCGGTCCCCAGATTTCCTCGTTCTTGTCCCACAACTCCGCCTCCACCCGCTACCCCGGAGGTTCCTGCTGAGGTCGCAGAGCCGGCTCCGCGTGCCATTGATGAGATTCTGGGATTATCCACTCCCACGACCTATCCGGAAAACATTCACACCGCACCCTCCTTAAAATACCGTCGGGATTCCGCCGACGATCTCTCCGCTCGCACATCCTCCATGAGTAGCCACTATGACCTCGAAGACGTGCCGGAGGAGGAAGAGACCACCCGCATGTGGGATAGCCCTGACAACAGCATTGGCTATGCCCACTCTCGTTCAACCTCGCAACAGAGTCAGCCCCCGATTGAAGCGTACCACCCATCTACTACCAAGGCATCCAAGGCGCCACTATCCATCTTCGTGGCTGAGGAGCTTTCAAGAAAATTCTCCGAGGCCCTGGGCTCGCCGACTCTGCCACAGAACCTCCCCGAAAGCCTGCCCGCAACTCCCCCAAGGACAATATGGAGACCACTCCGCCATCAACCTCCGGTGTGAATCAGTTCTCATATGAGGACGAATTGTATGACTCGTGGGATGCGGATATCGACTACTGCTATGAGCACGCAGCCGAATCCACATGCAACTTCGATTGGACGCGCACTTCTCTGGAAGACAATCAGCGCCCTCAGATTGGTGTGCCCTCCCCTAACGAGAACTGGCTTGGAGCTCCCAAAGTTCGGCATCTTCAGCCCAGCCCCCTGAGCACCTCCGCTTTTCCCACATCGGATTTGGATTCCAGCCCAGCCCGATCGACACCTTCGCACTTGGCTGGCACTCCGTCGACTGCCGAGTATGAGCGTGATTTCATTGTTCGGAGCACTAACGACTACTTTCAACCTGTGGGCACCTTGCCATCTGGCCTGGGCAAACAGATCCCTCAGGACACTCTGTACGAGGAATACCTGAGCACCGATGCAGAGTCAGATCGCCACTTTCCTTTCCCCCAGGGAATCATCTCAGAGAACCCTGTCTCTCCACGCAGCAGCTTCTCCCCCATTAGCAAATGCAACTCCCAAGAGAGCTTGATGCTCTCTCGCGCAGCTTCCATTGTTCGCAAACACCGTTCATCCGTTTCGACGACTAGCGTGCCTGAGCTGATTCACAGCCTGTCTAGCAGTCGCGAGCTGATGCCCACTGACCGACTGAGCGCCAGCGAGACCTTGGCTGCCGGGTCTAGCACCAGCCGCCCATCTTCTTCTTCTATCCACCGCCAGACCAAGAGTCTGGCCGAAGCTCACCTACTGCTCCAGGCGGGCAGCATCCCTTGCATTGGCGCAGAATTCCCTGCACCCACTCACATTCACGACCGCGCCAAGTCCACCTCCGAGATGGATACCCGGCCGGTCAAAGGCTGCGAGCCTCCTCTCCCCTCGGTTCCTGCTATGCACCCGAACCGAAAGAAGAGCCGCAAGCCCTCCTACTCTCTTTTCCCCACTGCCGCTCAATGAGCGCTCTCCTTTTTTCGTTTACTTGTTTCCGGGGAGAGCAAATATGTCTTGCATATCTGGTTTTGCTTTCTCTTTCTCGCTCTACCCCTTGATAGAATTTCCCCACGAGTCATGACCTGTTTCAATTTTGTATGGTGGGAGGGCTGTGTAAGCCGTGTTCAATCTGTTCGGTCGTTTGGTCTGAATGCATTTCTCAGCGATATTGGTTTGGTGTCTGGAGGGAATTGGGTAAAAACCATGGAAAAGAGGACATCGGGAGGATTTGGTACATTCGCTATATCTTTTTTTTATCTTCATGTGACTATAGAGCCACGGGCAAAATCCATGGTACCTTGTGATTTGATCAAGCTTTCATTGTAGATCTGAGATTTTAGATATTAGAGTAGATTGTAGCTGTCAAATGATGGGGACTAACCTGGAAGGAGCTGTGGAGTACATGGTTCGTGGATCATCTGACTTGGCTATCTTATCGCCCCAAACCTCAATTCAATCTTGCTTCTTTCTCCACGCCACCATGGCCTCTCCGTCGTCGCAGTCGCAGGCCTTGGCCAAGAGGCCAGATGGTCAGCTCATGCCACCTCCGCCACCTCCAAATCGCATCAAACGTCCCGCGACCGTCCTCGACGAAGATGTCTACACCACTGCCCTCTCCCACATTATTGCCCGCGACTTCTTCCCTGGTCTGCTTGAGACCCGATCAAAACAGGAATACCTTGATGCATTGGAATCAAAAGATGCAGAATGGATCAAGAGTTCCAAGCAGAAGCTTGCGGACGTCATGCGCACTCCGACCCCGGGCTTAAATGCGCGACGAAAGACCGACGCCGCATCCGTGGCGGGCACTCCGCAACATATACCAGGTCGATCAGATGAGACCCCTCGGGGATGGAAAGGCGATACACCCATGTCTGTTGTATCTACTTCGACTACAGCAACAACGGCAACAGCCAACGATCAGAAACTTGCCGATGCAGCTAACATGGGACTTCTTGCCTTCCAAGCGAAATACACCAGCGAGGATAACGAGTCATTCAACAAAGTCCTGGACAAGCAGAACATCAAGCGACGTGAAAAAAACGGCTGGCTTTGGAATGACAATAAGATCCCATCCGCGCGGCAGATTGCTCATCATAATCATGAAGTGAAGCGCATCACAGCCCAGGGTGGAAACCCGGAAACCAGTCTGATCAAGGCAAATGACGGTCCTGCTATCAAGACAGACCTCGATGCTCGCCCAGCAAGGCCTGATCACTGGAATTCCCGCCCGGATAACTCGCTCATGTTCCTTCCCTCATCGGTCGAGGATACCCATGAAACACTCCAGCAGAAGGCCGAGAACGCGTCCCGCGCAGGGCCCAAGCGGACTCTATACCAAAATACAAGACTTCTTGATGCCGACGCAGCAGCGGCCGCCGATGCTACAAACAAAGTTCCAGCCTCGCCTTCTATCTCGGCTATTCAAGAGGCTATCGCGGGCCGCCCGCGTCTTAGCGAGTCTGAAGCCTCTTCTGTTCCGGGAGGAGAGACCCCACGAGTCAACGGATATGCTTTCGTCGACGAAGATGAACCTGTATATGAGCCACAAACGGCCGGGTCTCTCGAAGCTGACTGGCGTCTCCTCGGCACGAGCGATGCAACACCAAACCCCTTCCAACTACGCGAAACCGGTAGACGTGAGGCTCTCCACCACCGCATGGTGGATCGCGTCGCACGTAATAAGCGCGCTGAAAGGGCAACTCGCGTGACCAAAACACCTGTTAATAATACTCCCCGGTTTGCTAGCAGTCCGCGCATAGATGGACTGACTCCAAGACCTGGCTCGGGGAAAATGTTGACTTCTGCAGCACAGAATTTGTTGTCGCGAGTTGGCAGTACCCCACGTGCCTCTGGGGGAGCTTCTGGATTGAAGAATATGTGGACTCCCACTCCACGGCGCAAGTGAATAGATTATGATAATGATATGATACCACGGGAGTAAAGGCGTTTACATTCATTGTCAAGAGAGACAACGATAGGTCAAGATATGGCTAGTATATTGATCACAATGTACATTGATAAATTGGTTCGAATTAAGTCCTGAAACTGAATTCCAATATAATAATATCTGACTTCTATATTGTCTCGGCATATGTTAACCTTCACATAGAGTGGGTAATCGGAACGACCAACCCGATCCTATCCGGCCCGACCTCGGCCTTTCGTAAGTCTACTTCTCGAGATCGACTTGAATTCCTCAAACTCTTAACCTCCTATACTATCTGCCTGTGAATATTGGTAAGTTGAAACAAATTATGCGAAGATATGGTTGTACTTGGTGCTAAGACTAGAATAGGCCGGGCTGAACGTTCTTCCGCCTGATTTCTATCAAAATCTATCAAATTGAATTTACCAATCTTTCATTGTTCAAGTTTGCATTCCAAGGTTGCATAACATTGCATTCAGTACAGGGTATTCATACTCGCCATGAGTATAGATTCAGGTTCGGGCTTGACAGAGCCTACGCCTGTACCTAATGAATCGGGTGGCAATACTCCTGCCACCAAACCAATGTCAGAGAAAGAAGAGAAAAAGCAGGAGAATCAACAGTCCACACTATTACCAACATCAATTCTCTCATCTCTATGCGCCCCATTCAGCAACCTTTTATCCGGCTCAACATCAACATCAACATCAACCAAGGAATCGTCCCTGCAAAACTCAAAATTGGCAAATGATGCCCCCACTCTTAAAGAAGCCAGAGCCAAAGACAAGGAAGAGGATAAAGAACCAGAACCATATTACAAACCTAATGAAGTTCCCACCTTCAAAGCACTTCAAAAGAAACGACTATCGGGTACTCGGACGAAACAGCTACTTCGAGCTGCAGGTCGTGCATATAATGATCCCCCACCACCACCGGAGTTAGGAACATGTTGTGGGAGTTCGTGTGATCCGTGTGTCAATGATCTATGGCGAGAGGAGAGGGATGTTTGGAGGGAACGATGGGGAGATAGGAAAGTTGAGGGTGAATATGCGGAGGGGAGGAAGGAATTGGAGTGGTAATTAGACCTGATTGAGGATTTAAGAAAGCTACGAAGTCAAGAACCTATAACGTGAATCATCTATGCTCATGCTCATTATCAAATCTAAGTCTACAATATCAACCAAACTCCCCACATCCCAATCAACATATACACACTTCCCCAAACACCTAATTTCGCGCCGAGATTTAAATAATAGGCCGCTCCCAGGTAACTACATGTGATGTCTCCGTTTGGATCTCGGTAGCCGTATGATGCGTTTAACCATTTTCCAGTCGGACAACCGAATCCCAATGCCGCGGGACAACTCTTCACCATGTCGTGACAGATGTCTGTACATGGAAGAATCTCCTTGTACGGACCGGGTTTAATGTCTGTGTCGATGATGGGATTGCGGGATTGGTTCGTTATGACAGACCAGCGAAGGGGATCGTCCGCTGGTAAGGAGCTGCCGTTGATGAATTCTTGTCCTGCATTGCGGACTTGGAGATACGTTTCGTTGGAGGTGAAATCTGCGCAGCGGGGGATGCTGACGCTGCAGAACCATTGTTTGTACTGTGTCGCGCAGTCTGTACAGTTGACGGCCAATGAAAACATGGAGTCGGCTGTTGCGTTGCATTGGATTTGCTGAAGGGAGTAGTCAAAGTTTTTGTAGTATTTCGATGTGTAGTTGTCATATATCTCGCGTAGAGCTTCAACTGATCTGTTGGGGTTGGACGGGACTGCATATGCGACTTCTGAGCAGAAGGTGAGATTGAATAAGACGGCACAGTTATCCTCTGTATCAATTCATTAGTTCGTGATGTGAAAGGATGAGATTGGAGAAATACGGACCTGTTTTCGTGGTGAAATTCATCGGCTGCCATACTATTCCACCTCCGCCAACGATGTTATTCCCAGAGCTCGTCGAGTTGCCATTCATACCTAAGATTCCTATGTAGGTCGAACTACGATTGAGTCCCAATATGTAGAATTGTTCCTTGGGCTTGTTTCCGAGTCCGCGGCTGGTCATTCCAGTGTTGCTCGGGTTGCTGACCACCTGAGAATGCGCCGACACCGCACAAAAAGAGGACTTTAATCCGCTCAATGAGGTGTCGTTGACGTTGTGGGCATACAGGGTATAGGGAGCAGGATTCAGGTCCATCCACTCTTGAAAATTCTCCGAGCTGGAATTGGACTGAGTCAGGTTGTTGGTGACTAGCAGCGCTGCGTTTTGATCAGAGTCGACAAAGTACAGAAATGGGTCCTCCGGAACCACGTTGAAGAAGTAATCATCGATCGATATGGCAAGCTCATAGTTATATGAGCCTGAATAGGACGTTGAGTTATCTGCAACAACACTGATGTAGACATCGCTCTCCGCCTCAATTTCAAAGCCGATGTAGCCATCACTCGCCGTAGTGACATTCTGAAGCGAGTCATCCTTGCCTGGTCCAGGATACTTCAGGTCCTTCGAGGTCGAGTAGTAGACTTTCAGCTGAGGGAACAAGCCTTCCGCGCCGGTGGTGTTGGTGGAGGGCCTAGAGCATGTGTTCAATGAGACATAAACTGTGGTTGATGCGCGTTTGGACAACTCTCGCTTTCGGAGCTCATGCGCCGCCTCATGCGACACGACATTGCCACTTTCATCAAGGTAGTCAGGGAGTCCTTTGCCGACGGTTCCATGATCGCCATTCACCACATCATCCGGGATGTACCAATACTGTATATCCCCAATTTTGACGCTGCTACTCTGGAAATTATTGTTTGCTAGAGACGTAATAGCAACGGCTCTTCGCACCAGGTCCAGCCCGGTGGATTCCTCGTCTTCGTCATCCCAAAACTCTAGTCCATTGAACGAGTCCAGCGCAAATGGTAATCCGGCCCCGTGGGCAATATTCTCAATTTGGAGGTTACTCTCGACCCCGCCATCGCTCCAGATATCGGCATAGGCGGTCGGTGCGCTGGCGAGCGCAAGAAGGGAAGTGGCAATGACTGTTGCAGTCAGTTGACACTGCAAGACAGAGAGTAGTCGCATGGAAAGAGGAGGGCCGGGTCGCGCGGAAATCGCATGGAGGTGATCAAGGGAGTGCACATGCGATTTCAGGGAGTCTGAGTGTGGAGAACTCCTGAAGGGCGGATCATCGACATGTGGTCGATCAGTTGGAGAAAGATGTTAAGTTGTGTTTATCGGGATCTTATCGTTGCTGCCTTAATGCCTGGCCACGCGTATACTGACTATACTAAGTACTAACCCAATCAATCACTTTGTTTCTTGGCTGATTCTAAAAGCTTTTGATTGAACACCCTCACTAACCGCATTGAAAAGTAGCGCAGTATTCAAGATCCAGGGAGTAATATAGCTGAGTACATACAAGCGCTGGTATATTCCAGGGAACATCATGTGACTGACAATATTGACCTAAGTCTAGCCTCTAAGACATAGATTTACTATGCAATTCTATATCGTAATTTCAAATTGATACGGAATCCAATCCAAAGGATTAACGCCGCTTGCTATGCAATAAGACACTATCCGAATCAATATCCCTTCTTCACAGAGCACTCCAAGCGCGGCCAATTACGATTGCCGGGTGGGCAACTGTGAGAGCAATGCATGCAATAGAAACCATAGTGCTTTCCAACACCATCAGATCAACCTCATTATTGGCCAATTCACTGGAGAATCCACCCTTCAGCTCGGCAACTCGAAAAATCGATCGAATAAAGATGGTCAGCGTGGCAAGGGCAAGACCTATACAACATTAGTGTCCGGACCTCAGGAAGCTGGCAGAGGACATACAGTAAATGAACATTGGCCACTTCCAGCTCTGTCGAAGACCACTAAAGTCATTGGCTTCTGACTTGGGGCTCCTGCGCACTCGGAGGGCAAACTCGCAGCCCAGAACAATGAACGCAAATAGCGAGAAGACCTGGAAGGCCAACCCCGCAATCATGATGTTGATGCCGGTCTGCCGGAGGCTACGCTGATCGTCATCTGCGATAGAAGTGATAGCACCACCGGCGGCTTGGAGTATCAGTGATACAAGGTCTGAGCAGATGAAGCAGGTCGTATAAGTTCGTGGACGAAACCGGGCGACATTCTCCCCATAGACCCTGATGATCTTGCCCAGACAGACGTAGATTGCTGCACTGAGAAAGGCCGGTCCAATCGTCAGACAGATCAGGTACCTGTATAAGAAATCAGCTAAGGGTCAGTCATGACACATGAGAAACACGTACAGAAGAAAGTTGTTGAAATTGAACGGGTTGTTGTGCAACATGATCCGGCCGATGTATCCCAGCGCTTCAAGGATAAGGCCGCATAACATTGGGATCATATAAACCCATGTTCGGTACCTGATTCCCAGAATAAGTTGTATTCCAATGATAAGACCGAATAAGCCGACAAAGAAAGCATTGGCGGGGACGTTGGGTAGGTAGTCCAGATACGCCTCAGTAAGCGGGCAAGTGGAAATGGTGCAATTAATGTCAGACATGTTGGATAATTAGTATAGATCGAATGAATCTCGAAACTTGATAGAGATTATCTGACGGCATCGAGATTTCTTATACATTGTACCACGATTGCCTGGCCATCCATAGCCACGTTTCAATCTTCCTGCCTAAAACTCTGATTTATTTTCAGGGAGTAAGCTGGGCTATGCATTCATCCTTCCAAGCAAATTGACGTGTATACATGCAAACATCGTATAATCAGCCCCCATATTTAGGCCTCCACCCAAGTCCACAACGATGATTGGCCAATTCCTCGGAATCTGACATAAACTCCGTGTCCGCGGATGATACAATGTCCGTGTCCGCGGACCGATTAAAAGAATCCAATGTATCCGTATCCGTGATTTCATGTCCAAGCCTCATAATGCCCGAGTCAGATCGGGTTAAGACCTGTGAGAACTGCGTCCGGGCTAAGATCCGGTGCGCTCATACCCCGGACTCGCTAAGCTGCGACCGGTAAGCCGATGCTTTTTTATCTTAATCTCAACATTTCCCGGCCTCTATACATCGTCTTTTATTAACTAAATAAGATGTCGTCGGTTGAAAAAAGAATGTTACTTTCGACCATCGAGGCCACGAGGCCATCACAAGAAGCGGACGACGTATGTATTACTGCCATCTGGAAGTGTGTGTCACTGACCATATGACAGGCGCATCGAGGCCCTCGAAGACAAAATCGATCAAATAATGGAACAAATTAACCCGCGTCCAGATCGTACATACCCAACACCTAAAAGCAATGATGGGAGTGACTACCATAACCGAGTCTGCGATGTAATCGGCAAAGGACTGGTCAGCAATGAACTCGCAAACATCTTACTAGATAACTACCGGGAAGCAATGCAATACTTCCCCTTTGTGATGCTCCCCGGAAGAATGACAGTCAAAGAGTTGAGAAATGAAAAACCATTCATACTCCTTTGCATCTTCGTGATCACGTCCTTCCGAGATACCACTCTGCAGCAAGCCCTGGAAGATGTTCTCAAGTCTTATATCGGGGATGTCATTCTTCATTCTCCACATGATAACCACCCTAATGCACTGGAGACGTTCCAGGGATTGTTAATCGTCTTGTCTGGGTATGTCTGTCATACGCTGACCGATGTGCAGTACTAACGTTTGCAGATCTCGCCAATTATACCAATTATGTCGTTTCAGCAGCTACATACACATCGCACTAAGCATTATGAATGATGCAAGAATGGATCGTCCACCCAAGTACCGAGTCGCGACCCGGATTGATATCGAGGGTGAGTCGGATCAGACCGGATCAGCATCTATACCAGGATCGGTATCCATAGCCGATGAAAGCAGGGCTTTGATCGGATGCTTTTTGCTCAATTCAACGTAAGTAGACCTTTACAACGGGGCTCATGATAAATGGGCCATGCTGATGAGATCTAGGCATGCAATCATTATGCAGAAAACTTGCACGTTACCCTGGTCACCGTTCATCGAATCATGTGCTGCAACATTATCGGCGAAATGCGAATATCCCACAGATCGCTATATGATTTATTATGTCCAGCTACAACATATGCTGGAACGCATGAACTTATTGACCACGAAAAGTATTGAGGGTCATCCGGATGTAGAGCTGCAACTCCAATCATTCCGAGCCGAGGTGGAGGAGTACAAGAATCAGCTACCTATTCCACCCACCTGTGATCGTCAGTATACGTATCCAGATACACGGATTGAAAATACTAACACCAGTATATAGTCCTCATCGCAACGCAGTACCAAACACTAGAACTTCAACTTTGCCAAATCAGCCTCCTAGATAACAAACATACCTCCACACCAGGTGACGGCTTCGTCCTAGTCTCTCGAATCGACACATTATGCCACGGTCTCGCCGCCGCGAAACGTTTCGTCGACTTCTACTTCACCTTACCGCCCACAATCGAAAAGAGCTACAGCATCCTTAACTGGCTGCAAACTGGATTCATCGTGGCGGCGGCATGTAAGCTAGTCATCGTGTCTCTAGATTCGTCGCTGAGGTATAATGTTCAAGTTGAGGAGCTGCGTGAGGCGCTGGAGCTGCCCAAGGTGCTGCAATTTTATGTGCAGAGGCTTCATGAGGTGGCCAAGACTTGTAAAGATGGGGAATTTGCGCATTATCAGAACTGGCTGCTTGCTGCCTCAGTATGGTTTGAGAAGACTTATCGGGCTGCTAGTATGGAGGTTTCGAGTAATGCCGGCGCGGAATTGTCGGTGGAGGGGTTGGATTTTTCGGATTCTAGTCCTGGGCAGTACGCTTTACCGGACCCTTCAATATTTGGGTTGGACTTGGACATGACGATTGAGGAGTTGATGAGTGGCTGGATGGGGCCTTTGAGAATGGGTATGGATATTCGATAACTCGGAGGCTATGAGATCTCGATATGTATATATATTTGCAATGATTCAAGGAGTGCGATAATAGAACACCACAAAATTACCTAGTTAATCACCTTCGCAGTCTAGCGCAGTCTACAGAGTAGCGTCAGCAAGTAGGTACTTGGGTATGTACGCAATAATATTATGTACTCCCCAGATCTTGAGTATTGCGCCATTCCAATTGTGATCAGTAAGGGTGTTCAACTAACTCTGTGGTGTTCACTTGAAAAGCTCCTTCAAGAATGCATGTATATAAGTCTATCTAGGATATTCAACAAGAGACATGACGCTCGCAGAGTCTCATGCCAGCAAAATGGAAGGTATCAACAAATCAAGGATATAGCAGAAAGATCAACAAAATATAAGACGAAATATCAGACAAGGAATCAGAGCCCGAGAACAAAAGGAAATGCAGGCAACATGCAAAAAAAAAAAAAAGATATCAAACCAAAAAACAACACGAAGATTAGACCAGCTTCTGCCAGCGAGCAAGGCACATGCTGACAACAACAATAGCCCCCATCACACCTAAAATACCAAAGAACCATCCCAGGCCCTCGGCATTCTTTCCGGGTACTTCGACGTTCATGCCAAAGAGACCGCAGATCAGGTTCATGGGAACCAAAATTGTAGCAATCAGAGTCACCTTGCTCAGCACCTTGTTGACGTGGTTACCCAACACCAAGTTGGTGACGTTCAGCTGCGCCAGATAGTTGGTGTGCGATCGGCTCAGCATTTTCTCAAAGTGAGCCAAGTTGGACATCATGGTCACAACGTGATCCTGAATATCACCCAAGTAAAGGCCAATATCACCACGAGGGGTCATGGCGTACTGCTCATTACAGCGCTTGGAGAATCCGCGAATAACGTCCGCCTTTCCACCTAACAGGCGCATCAAACTCATGACCTTCTTGCGCAGACCACCAATCCGGGGCAAGAAGGACTCAAAGTCGTCGACGCGAGCGATGAAGACATGATCTTCAATCGCCTCAGATTCGAGCTCGACATCTCGAATGACTGGACCAAAGCTATCGACGATGTCGTCACTAGATTCTCGTTAGTATCTTTGAAGATCGCAATGATTGAACAAAAACTTACATCATGGCATAACAGATCCAATCGCTACTCAGCGAAACGTAATCACGCAGCTTTCCAATACGCTTCCGAACATTGGAGGCATGGGGGTTCTCCTCGAAAGAGAAAGTCAAGACCCCATCACGGAAGACCACCATGTAAAAGTTGACCGGTTCCAAAAACTCCTCACTGGTCTTATCCATCTGGTAGAAGGTTCGGAAACAGACAAAGTAGTACTGCTTGAAAAGCTCAACCTTCTCACGAGCTTCCTGAGTCAAAATATCCTCCGTGGTAAGAGGGTGAATGGAGAAAGCTCGGGAGATAGCGCCCAACTCCTCCTCAGTGGGGTTGACAACATCGAGCCACCACACACCACCTTCAGGACCCAGCTGAAAGAGATCGCGGAAGCTGTCACCAGGGAACACCAGGTCTCCCAGGTCCGCCGCGTGCACCGTCGTCTGAGATTCAGACGAGAAAAACCCGAATCGAGTAGGCTCGTTGATGTTCTGGAGCTTCTCCACCAACTGCTTTTCATCCTCGACTTCGGGGAACGCCTCAGACTCGGGGGCTCGGTACGTATCGCTGGAACCGGCCGAATCCGACTTGTTGATCTCATCAACATCGGGGATCTTCTCACCAGGGCGCAGGTCACAAAAGATCCGAGGGCTCTTGATCTGGGAGCTTTGGCTGTGCTTGCGACGGTTGGCAGCCACCCTTGCCTTCGCCTGTTGATTGAGCGCGACGAACTCCTCCAGCTCCTCATAGTCGATGACGGGAATCCGACCAGGTTCCTCGTAAGTGTGGACGCAGGCCTCCTCTTGTCCATCAATAGGCACATCACCAGGCTGGGGCCGAATGATACTGGCATTGCTGAAGGTCGGGCGCCGGGGCTGGGTGCCCCCCGAGACGGTACGTTGCAGCATAGCCTCCAAGTCCGGGGGACCATGGCTGTCAAGAGTGTTTGCTCGTTCTCGGCGACGGGGGTCGGCAAAAGCGTCCACGGAGTTGGGGGTGACGAAGAGCGAGCCGATACAGATGACTTCCGGGAAGCATTGCCTAGATCTTGCTGGCCAACACTGATGCGGCGTGGCGAGTGGAATTGAGCTGTAGGATCGACCGAGAAGCGCCGACCCATTGGATTTCCGTCGTTGGTCGAGTCATCCAAGATAGCTTGCTCAAAGTCTCGGAACAATGGGCCGGGGTCGCGAAGCGCATCCTGAGCGTGCAGCAAGTCAGGACGTTCCGGCGTCTCCCCCTTTGGTCCCACCAGGTCCATGCTGTGATGGTTCCTCGAATCCTGCGTGGGAGCCTCAATACACGGAGGATTCATTTGGAAGCGGTGATCATCCAATTCCGGCACCGGGGTGCTGAACCGGGTGAGAACCAGCTCCTTCTCAGATCGGGGCGAGTCCGACATGATGCAGTTAAAAGCTTCAGTACGCCAGTTTGACTGTTTGTGGGTTGTTTTTGGATTCCCCTAGGGGGTTGTGCTTTTTGGTGTTCGTTTTGTTCAGATTAATATGAGATATGCTCTTGGCAGCTTAAACAGCTGCAGACGCAAGTCGGTAAAAGAGGTTCGATTATGGTCGAGCACCCTCCATCCAGAATCCAGACCCTACGTAGGGGTCTGGAGTTACCGACACACGTCTGGCTGCCACAGTTGAAGGTTGGGGATAAGTCGAGTTAGGGGGTCTGGTGTCGCCCCCGCAGAAGACCCGGAACTTGGGGCCTGCAAGAGGGTGGAGGAGAGAGGCCTTAGAGTAGCGAAGTCCCGCCAACTTGAAGGAATCCCAGAAGAAGGAGCGCGGCTGCTCCAGGGTTGCAGAGGGGTGCGAAAGGTGCGAGCTGGTCGCAGGTTTGAGGTTGCAGAAACTTCAACGAGCAGAACGTTGAGTATGCGAATTCCTCAATTGGGGGGATCTGAAGTAAAAGAAATGATAATGCAAAGTTCTCCCACTTGAATGCTTGTGGGTGAAATTTATGTGTGAGAAGAGAAGGTAGGGGGAAGAGAGAAAACCCAACGCTAGGCGTGGCGAGTGGAAACTAGACCGGGACCACTTTGCTGGTTCTGGCTTGTACGGAGTACACCGTACACTGTGACAAAACCCACTTTTTTCTTTGATTGGATTTCCACAAAAGCAAGGAAAATCTCAAATCAGATTGGTTTTGCGAATGCACAATATTACAGAAAGAGTGATAGAATAAAACCCGAGAGATTTAGAAGGTCTATATACATGGCCACTAAGTGAAAATTTTCCGCCTTCACTAGATGCGGGTCCGCGGGACTGTCGACTCGGTCAAAGTTTCGCGTATGGACATACGCTTATTGGCCATGAGGTATTTAACTGCCCGTTTCTATAGCGGCACGTCATGTCTATATTTGAATTTTCTCACGGTCATTTGTCTTATCTACTTGCAAAGCTTAAATGACTCACAGGATCAGATCTCTCCAATCGTCACAGCAGTGAATAGTTAGTCAGCATCACTGATCTGTAGAATGTACATTCATGTCACGTAAACACCTACCTAAGTGGGCATAGCACCTTTACTAATATGGATCTATGTTTCGTCTTCTTGTCGCCCTACAGCTACTCAATTAGTTTAGGCCGCAAACTAAACGCAACTAAGGTAACCGAGAAGTGGAGGCAAAGACAAGTGGGATCGCCTTAAGTGGGAATGTCCCAAGGCACCCGGGTAAGGCATTGGACAATGGGGAAAATCCCCCAAGATCCTCCCAACCAGAGATTGTTATATCTATAAAGGGGAAATAATCCATCAAATCACCCAATCATAGCTAATCTGAACCGCAGTGATGGTCAGATCCACTCTAGGATCCCCGACGTCGGACCGGATCATTTTTTTTTGGTGTGCCAAGACTGTCCCGCATCGAGTCATACCTTGGAGATTAGGTCCTATAGAGCCATTACACCTCTCTGTGTGAGCTGTGAATTAAACCAAAATGCGCTCGTTCTTGATCAAAACCCCTTGCTCCTCGGCCAACATTGGCCCCGGGTTCGATGTCATCGGCCTGGCACTATCCCTCCACATGGAACTCAAGGTCACCGTGGATGACTCCAAAACCTCGTCCGAGCTCCCCTTGAACTGCCAAATCACCTATGAGGACCTGAGCAAGAGCACTGAGCAGATCAGCCTGGACCCCGAGGTCAACCTGATCACTCGAGTGGCACTGTACGTCCTGCGTTGCCACAATCAGCGCGCCTTTCCCGTGGAGACCAAGGTACACATCTCCAACCCCATCCCACTGGGTCGGGGTCTGGGATCGTCGGGTACTGCAGTCGTGGCCGGTGTGATGCTGGGTAACGAGGTGGGCAACCTAGGCTTGAGCAAGGAGCGATTGCTGGATTACTGTTTGATGATTGGTGAGTCCCTGTACAATTTCTCTATTCGATGGATCTCGGGCCCATCCAAACACAAACACAAATCCAAATCCAATCACAAACCCACACCCCCACCGTATTGCATACATGACGCTAATGATCTATAGAACGGCACCCGGATAACGTGGCTGCGTCACTGTTCGGAGGCTTTGTGGGGACTTATCTGAATGAACTCAAGCCCGAAGACGTCGCCCGGAAGGAAATCCCGTTGAGTGAGGTCCTGCCGGCGCCTGCTGGTGGCATTGATACGGGTAACAAGCCCCCCAGAGCCCCCGCTGGGCATTGGTCACTACCGAAAGTTTGACTGGGCCCCCGAGATCAAGGCTATTGCCATCATCCCAGACTTTGTCGTGCCCACCGCCAATGCTCGCAACGTCCTTCCTCAAAGCTATAGCCGTGCCGATGTGGTATGTTGAGGCATGTGACCTAATCTGACCAGACTTTAGACTCATCATTTTTTTACTAGGTGTTCAATCTGCAGCGTGCAGCTTTGTTGCCCGCTGCCCTGGGTACCTCTCCACCGGACCCTGATATGATCTTCCTTGCCATGCAGGACAGAGTTCACCAACCATACCGCAAGACCCTCATCCCAGGCTTGACTGAAATCCTGCAATTCATGACCCCCTTGACGCAGCCCGGTCTTTTGGGTATCTGTCTGTCCGGTGCTGGACCAACCATCCTGGCTCTAGCGACGGAAAATTTCGACCAGATTGCGGACCGCATCATCGCACAGTTCGCCTCCAACAATATTACCTGCCAATGGAAGTTGCTGGAGCCCGCACAGGCGGGTACCACGGTGACCGAGATTTAAATCTAACTTTATGAGAACAAAATCCCACCGCGTCATCGGCGATCTTCGTTCCCTAATCCTGCCGTCTTTCCCTGACGCGCATGCACGGAGATGGAAGAGCTCCAATCGGTAGCTATTGCGAGACAGGTTGTCAAAATCAATGACGCTCTCGTAATTGGCGCACCGAAATCATGTTTTCTCTGCCAAGCATCGAACATGTGTTGCCGCAAGATCCTCCGTTTCACCGCTGGTTTGCGGTCTGCGCTGCAGCATGCAGCCGATCTGAGACACGGGAAATTGCCACAATAGTATCTGTTGTACGGTGAGAAACTTGGTCTCGAGTTGCCATAGTGAGTGCTTTACATGATCTATGTATGAGTGGGCCGTATGGCCCCAAGCTATAGAGATAGAGGTAGATGTAGATGAATTACGAAACTTTCCCCGTATGATTTTCTCTTCGTAATCGAAAATCATATTTATCGTGATTTCAAGGTTTCTCATGATAATCATACAAGATCACCTTAACATCCATCGAAGGAGTGATGGCTGATAAAGGTTTTATGGTTGACATGGAGCTTGGGCGGAGGCGGTGGGCAGATGACACCCTTGCGATAAGGGCCCCCAGGTTTACGTGACCTTTCGTCACGAGTACCCCATTCACACATCTAATAATGGACGAGCTACTTGCGCCAATCCAGGATGCCCTGGAAGGTCAGATTGTACGCATCCTCTACTATGGCACAGGTGTCTCATGATTTTGGGGAGATCTTCACTAACATGACGCGATAGGACTTTCACGGTCAACACCTAGCAGAGCTGCTAAGCACTTTTTTGCTAGTCATTTCCGGAGCAAGTGCCCAAACTCATTCATTGGACACAACGGAATTTCGCTAACATCTGGACTTTCTCTAGATCGTCAGCTTTCTCGTTGGATGGATTTACAAGGACATCCACCTTACGCTTTGGGTGGGCCTGGGAGGTACACTGTTCACTGCCCTCGCCGTGATCCCGCCATGGCCCATTTACAATCAAAACCCCGAGAGATGGTTGAATAAGGATGGAAGTTCAAGGGGTCCACATGTGATGGTAGATGGGGTCAAGGTGGCATGAAGGATGCGGAAGAAGCATACAGATTTACGGGATAACACATGGAAGGATTCATCGGGTTTCGATAAATACCAAGGCAAATCACTACCTAAACGCCGGGAAAGGAAATCATCAAATCCTGTTTGTCTTTCAAAAAAGCGCTCTTCTCCCTCCGATCATAGTCATTGAACATGTATGCGTGGCAGCAGCCAGGCCCCGGTGCATTTTGGTTCTGGTCTGTTGAATACTTTCTCGAGTCTTTTACCGGCCGTACTTCTGAAATTCCCAGTCACGGTTATCCAGCGGACACACCTGGCGAGTCTTCAACCATCTGGAGATGCAATGGAAGTGGAAGGCATGCTAGACAACGTCAGAATGAATTTGATGGCCCCAACGAGCGTGTAGGCTACTTACGTTGCAGATACCCCACGCAACAGTACACTCCTCGGTTGTTGAAGATCCCTGGTTTGCTTGACACTCGATACCTGTTGCCCCGTACTTTAGCTGTAGCTCGAACCACGCAAGCGTCATGTCAACAACTTACACAAGTCCATAATGTGGTTTCGACAGATAGCGCAGTTATCCACGACAATATCCCAAGCCCAGAGGGCAACAGCATTCCACTGGAAATCAAGATCAGTATTCCATCGTCATGATCGCTCGTGGCTCCCAAGGTGGTTGTCTAGTACCTTCTTCACCTCGAACTTCTTCTTAGCATCGGCACCGTCAGTCTTTGCGACAGCTTTGCCCTTTGAGGAGGCTGCACTCGAATCTTTCATTTCCACGTCGGCCATTATTGTAGCTTGTATGGTGGTGTAGCGGTGGGGGAGGAGGTCGGGAGTGGGCTGGACGATAGATAGGAAGCTGGGAGGACCTCTCGGGTCTTGTTGGATTAGGCCACTGACGTAAGGGTAGAGTGTGATACAAAGATCCCCAGGGTGCCTACTCTGTAATCAAGGTACTGAAATAGCAGGAACGGAATATGCCTTACCAAGCCTTGAAAATGAAATGAGGCTCCAGCTTGTCTCAACACAGCAAACCCCCACTGTTTCTGGAGGCGGCAAAACCCTTAGTCATGTGGTCCCCGCCTTGGGAACTCTTCCGTCACTTTCCTACGACTCACCTTCTGCTTCACACATCTTAGAGACATGCCTTCCCGCGCTTTATTTATGTCGTTCCCTGCGACCTAGATTCTGCTTTCACTTCCTTTTACATTCGCTTTCGCCTATTTTCTCTGCTTCCCAAGCGTTGGAAATAACCTAATATTGTCGACAGCTGCTGAGCAGTGACAGGACCGGCTTTCTACTCGATATCCTTACCTGCTTTTCTTAGCGTCTGCGCTGTGCTTTACTTTCCCTTTTCTCACTTTTCGAACCAGGCTGCCTATTTTTCAAGCCAAACTGTCGTCATGTCGACTCAATCACCTCATCCTCCTACGCCCAAGGGCCCTCGCAATAACAACAACAATCGCCGGCCACTACCCAAGAAGAACACCACCCCACACGCCCAGAAGGTGGCCCTGTTGAATACCCCTCCATCCTCACCACCACGCAATATGAGTCCAGCTGGTGTAGCCACAGATTCTCCCATTCCTAATAATGTCCATTCCAAGAAGAAGCCTCCCCGCTCTGGGAAGAAGCCCAAGGACACGAATCGAGCCGAGCCTGCTTCGAATGGGTATAATGCAGCTAATGGATCTCACGGACACCGACACACCTCTTCTCGCTCGAACATTACCCCGCAACCCAAGGATAGCGCATATGCAGGACCTACTTTCCATGCATCACCGGCGCCATCAGCATTGCCAATTCCAAGCTTCTTTTCCAAGTCGCTACCTGAATCAGACCTCGCGACAACGCTCGAGACTGATAGTGATACAGCCGACACGGAGGGCGACCTCGAAACAACTCCTTCCAAGCCCCGAGCTCGCCCTCCGCAGCCCGCAGCTGATGAGCCCAAACCTACTCCTCTGGATTTCCTGTTCAAGGCTGCTGTGCAGGCGCGACAGTCCAATCCCATGAGCAGTCCCGAGTCTAGCAGTCGCGTGCGCTCCCCTCAAACTGAGCCGAGACTGCCTTACTCCAATCCACCTGGTGGCATGTTCTCATTTGAGATGGGCCCCGAAAATGGACGTACATCTAATATCGGACCTTCTTTTGCCCCGTCTTACCAAGACCGCATGTCTGCTTTCCGCTCCAACAGCTCGCCACCTACCGAGTCTCCAGAGGCCGAGGAGGAGCGACGCATGAAGAATGCGGAGTTGAGGCATCTGCTTCTTAATCCGCGCCCCCAGAAGTCGGCGTCGGGCTCTCCAGCTCAAGATTATCCTGCCAATCACGGGAGCCGTCCTCATGTTAATCCCAACCTTCCTCCATATGCGACTCCCAGTCGAACTAGCTCTGGACCTCCCGCTCCAGTCAATCGCGGATACTCTCCGGCACAGCTTCCGCCAATGCCCAACCACGGCGGGTATCCATATGGCTACGCGAGCGGTCACCAAGTTCGTAATACGGAGTCACCGCTGAGACGTGAAGTCCCTCCTAATCAGTACCATGTCCCGTCGCCTGGTCCATATGGCAACCATTACATGGGACAAGCACCAGCGCAGGCTGCTGTGCCCCCGAATGACTACGTATCTCCGCAACCTCAATACGCCACTGCTGCCTTCCGGATGCCCACTCACTCCCCGTCGCCCTCCAAGTCCGTTGATACCAAGAAGATGGAGGATGATCTTCGACGCATCTTGAAGCTGGATGCGGCACCCGGCATCCAGAGCTCTTTCGCTTAATTTCTGTGACTTACTTGTTTGATGACGGGCGTCCAGATGATCTGGTTCTGCTCCTTTTTCCCCATTGATGTTCTTGTGCTTTCTTCTTCAACACCATCTCTCTCCGGTTCGTTCGATATTGTTCTTTATCTATTTTCCCTGTATTTCTCCGTTCTTTTGCATTCGGTTCATAGGGGTAACCTGGACTGGTTCAAGGTCCCCTCGGTGGCTTCGTTTGGGCATTCCTTTCGCTCGCGATTGGTACTTGGTTTGGAGGTGTTTTTTTTTTGAGATACACGGGTCTTGCTTGTCGGTACAGTGATTGGGTCAGTTTTCTTTGAGAAAAGAGGACCTTTGCATCGTTCGGAGTCGGGATCTTTCCAAGTGCGGTGCGTGCCTGGTTGGGTTTTCGCGGATGTCAGCCGAGGATGGCTACGATATGAAATTCGCTGCATGTTTTGATGATTTTTGTCTCTCGAGATGGTCCCTCCTTTGATTTTTCTTTTTCTTTTCTTATTCTCATTGTTTGGTGTATTTGCTGGACCTCTGGTCATGGCTTTGCACACTCTTCCGTGTCAAGTAGTTTTTCCCTTCGTTTTAGTCTTCGTGACTACGTTGGTGTGAATCCCATGCCGTCCACTCCTTGTCGAGTCCCCTTGGTATTACGTATTTTCAAGGTCTTTCTCTATAGAGTAGTAAGTTTACTCTACAACTGCATGCAGTGATGACTACAAGTGGCAAATACTTAAACCCGTGGAAAAGTGGACCAAGCCACACCGTTTCGGAGCGTCGAATCACCGGCGAAGGTCCGAAGCCACCAAGAGATTTCTAGCCACTGGTAAGCAACGGTGCAGACCAGAACCCAAATGGATTGGTTCGCCATGCTGATCCCAATCAGAAATCGGGGCAGAACTGGTTCTCGAGAAGGGTCCAAGGGTATTTTATACTTTGTTCTTTTGTCCCTGTGCTGTTCTTTGCTTTTGCTTTCTATCACTGGGGGACTTGAACGTGTTTCAACGGAAACCCCAAGGGCTGACGTGGTCTGTATGTCTGCGTCGCAATGTTCCCCTTTTTTAATCTGGGTCAACGACGCCACTCACTGCGCTCCACTTTTCTGGCCATTGGAGTCCATGGTCTAATTTTATAACTTGCGATCGTGCCTCGATTTGTGTTTGGTACGTCCTTGGTAGTCAATTCCGACCCTAAACCTTGCTGCGAGACATACCATAGAATTGACTTTCAAGGCATCTACTCCATAACCTAACGTATATGGCGATGGATTGATGGGGGATCACCTTTCGTCTCCGTCGATCTTGTCTCGGTTATGATGAAGCTTAATTGCAATGGAGTCTAGGCGCCACGGTGGCTGATTTTGACACATACAGACGGACTAGAATGACTAGTAAGGAGAGCTAGAGAGTTAAGAGGAAGTCGATGGAAGGTATGGAAGGCGTCATGCAGTTGTTCGGTATAGAGAGACTCATAACACAGCCTTAGCATAAACCACTACTATAGTAACACGGTGTAAAATGACCGTCTTCAGTATTAAAGTGTTCAAGATTATCATTCTGCGATCGGGTGTCGACATCATGATCTGCATGCCTGAGGAACCTGGATGCGGCCAGGGGGAGGAAGTTATGACCTTCATCAGCGGAAATTGATTCATTTCCATCTTTTTTCTCTTCTCCATATTTCAGATTTCATATTTCAATACCCCATTTGATTCTAGGCAAAAAGACTGCAAGAATTCTACTATACCCCCCTGATTTGCGGGTCTAAATGACTTAAGACCTTCCCTTTCCTTTGCCCAAAAAAAACCCTCCCCTCTTCTTCTCCATCAACCCGCTCCCACCATGGCGAATGTGTTAGTTGCCCCCCTCGCAGATCAATACCTCTCTCTATATCGATTCTAATGCGCTTTGCAGATTCGGTTCGACATGGCGCTCCTTTTGGCATACCATGACCTCCTATGATCGTCATGCCTCCCACGACTCTCCCTACCGTACCGGTCGACACGTCCCTCTCAGTCAAAGCCGCCATGAACCTCTCACCTCCATTGCCACCAGTGCCATCGAATCTCGTCCAGATCTCTCTAACCCTTACGACGATGAATCCTCCAAGGGCCTGGCGACCGCCCAATCCACCGAATTTAACGGCTCCCCGACCGACCCTGGTTCCCCTAACCGCCCTTACTCGCCAGGCATGAGATCCACCGCTTCTAAACGGAGGTCGAATGATCAGGAAGGAGGAGAAATTCAGATGCAAAGTTTCCACGACGGTGCGCCGCCGCCGCCGCCTGTCGCTCACTCCTGGCGAAAGATTGAGCGGTGGCTGGAACACAACTACGAGGAATTATTGGACAACCTCGGCGAAGGATGCACACAGAACGATATTAACGAGTTGGAACACGAGTTGGACTGCAGTTTGCCTCTCGAGTTGCGGGAGTCTTTGATGATTCACGATGGTCAGGAGCGCGGAGGTCTGCCTACCGGTGTTATCTTCAGCTCCATGCTGCTGGACTGCGAAGAGATTGTGCAGGAGCGTCACAATTGGAAGACCGTCAACGAAGAGTTCCTCAGCGCCGCCATGATGTCGACTCCCGTGTCCAGTTCCGCTGCCAGCTCGTCGGCCGCACCCGCTCAATCCGGTACGACATGGAGAAACGAGTTGCTCGATCGTCAGGACTCTCAGCCTCCCGGAGCCGTGCAAAAGGCCTATGCTCACCCTGCTTGGATTCCCCTGGCCCGCGATTGGGGCGGCAATCTTCTTGCGATCGATCTTGCCCCCGGTCCCGCTGGTAAATGGGGCCAGGTCATCATCTTCGGCCGTGACTATGATTGTAAATACGTGGTTGCGCGTTCCTGGGCGGCCTTCCTGGCCACCTTCGCCGATGACCTCTGCAGCGGCCGAACCATCGTTGACGAGGAGACCAACGAGATGAAACTCAAGGAGTTCAAGTCGCAGAATGTCGAGCCGCCATACATGGAGGTTCTGCGGTGGAGAGTTGACCAGAAGTACGGCCGCCGCCCACAGCGCAGACGTGGTCCCAACGGACTGGGTGTGAATGCATCCGGTAAAGGATCCACCCGGGATTCACCCTACGGCAGCCCGACTCGCGCTGAGGAGCGTGGCCGATCTCCCAACCGCTTCCCTAACCGTGGACCCGCTCAGAGCCCCAAGACTCCCTTCGGTATGTCCAGCCCTCTTGCCCGGGTGACCGAGGAAGGCCCCTCTGGTTCGGCTGGACCTACCATCTCTGAAGATATCCAAGAGAGCAAGGAAGAGTCCACAGAAGATTTGCTGGAGGTGACCACCCCGCAAATCTCCAATAAGGAGAATGAAGGATTCCCCGAGTCAAAGCCCTCTGAAGAAAAGTCAGAGAAGAACGATGAACCCGTTGAATCATCCAATTCCCTAGACTCCGAAGTCCTTGGAGAGATGAAGAACGTGGCCATTTAGATCGTGTTCTTTGTTCTTCTCTTGTTTCTTTTCTTTTTTTTCCCCAGATTTCATATTCTCAAGGGCAACTGGCGTCTGATGACGAGCTTCTGGATCTACATGACAACTGCTCTCCGTGTATAGAATTCCCCACGCTTTCTTCTCTCCGGTTTCCGGCTTCGCGGCATTTCATTTTGTAACTTTAGGGAGCTGTCTTTTTGGTTTTGTTTAGCTCTGTGTTCACGGCCATTGATATTTTGCCTGTAATTCTATGATGATGCAGTTCTATCCATGTTTGATATCAAACCCTCCAAGTAGATTAGACTTGATGTTGAGACCCTAAATCTTTTGATATACCTGGCAGGTAAAGGGTCATTTCAAGTACAGCCGTGACAAATGCTCTCAATTCTATGTTTAATCCCATTCATCGTCATCATCATCATATCTTCCTCGTCCGGCCTTCCCACTCTGAATCGCCTTCTTCCGCAAACGAGTTCCTCGCCTCACATCATACCCTTCATCGTCACTCTGATGCTCATCATCATCCACATCATCCGCTGAAAACTTCGCCTGTACTAAAACGCCCTTGTACAGCAATCGTTTCTCCAGGACCGACACACTAAACCCAGCCTCCGTTCCATTCGTCCCCCCAGCACCCAGTCCCTCGAATCCAACCACGCGCTCAACACCAACGCCATCCTTGAATCCAATCACGCAAGGCAATACCCGGATGCTCAGCTTCTCCGCCAAGAAAGGTGTATTTCGTACATCGACTCGGGCAAATTTCACCTCATAATGTCTCGCCGCTAACTCCTCCAATCGTGCATCCATCGTCGCGCATCGCGCAAAGTCGTCATGTGCGAAATGGACAATACACCGCGTTGTCGATGTGGTAAAGTCTAGCACGCTTTGGTCATTGCTGAGGGAGGGGTATCTTGTGTCCTGTGTGTATGTGGCGCCGGTCGAGTTCGCGGAGCGATTGTCTTTTTGCGCGGCGAGTTCGGCGTTTAGTTGTTGAATACGCTGGGTGCGATATGTGGCATCATCTTCGTCTTCGTTCTCCAGAGCTGCGAAAAGGGCTTCGTCGTCCGAATCTTCGTGGTGATCTTTTGGCATTGTGGGATTTTTTTTATTTTTTTTTTGAGGGGTTATGAGGGGTTGTTTGAGGAGGTCGAAGATTGGAGAGATATGGTGGTCTTTTGGTCCTCTACTCTTTTGAGGGTTATCTGAGTCGTCTCCTTTCTTCCTCTGGTCAATTGGGTATGGTATAGATTGTTCGTTCCCCTGAATGGGAGGTGATATGAATTATCTGAAAAGGGAGAAGTGGAGGTTTGGAGGATCTTCGCGTCTGCTCCACTGGGGTATATGGTATTGGTATATAGTCTTGGCTTAGTTTGACGACGGGTCTATAATCATATGTGAGATTGAACTAGGTGACTTCTTCTCATGAGCAACAGAGACACAGCTTCTTATTTAAGTAGTTCATAATGTTCGAACCCATATTGTGCTGGAATGCAATCTCCCCTAACGAGACTACTGCAGCGTTCAATCTGACTAACCAAGGCGCTAGGCCTGAACAGGCGCTATCTCTAAAATTAAGGAGTCACGTGACTCCCCTGAGAGCCCCTGCTGACTTAAGCCCGCGCTGCTTCCGGCCAAAACCAAAAGTTCTGTCTGGACTTGTTTTCTCCTTCGCGCGTCCAGTTGTACGCTCCGTTATTTCTGTGTCTTTGACTTGTGTCCTCTCTTCTATCCCATCTCCGCCACCTTTCTTTCGTTTCTCTCTCTCTCCGGGTTTCTAACCCCACCAAAAACGCCATGGTCGAAGACAAAAAGACCGACGACTATACCGTCGATATGGATAAGCTGGATCAGGGTAATAAGGAATTCGAGGCCGCGCCGCCACCACAGCCCCGGCCGTCTCCCCCTAGCAGCATGTCCAGTAGCCCTATATTGCCTGTTCTGTCCTACTGCGGTTCGTCCATCCTGATGACCGTGATGAACAAGTATGTTCTGTCAGGGTTGGACTTCAATCTCAACTTTCTGCTGCTCATGGTTCAGGTATGTCCCGCTCCCATTGAACTATAATTGAACGGGAATCGCTGACTGGGGCTTGCTATAGTCTATTGTCTGTATCGCGGCTATTCAAACCTGCAAGTCTATGGGCTTGATCACCTATCGGGACTTCAGCACCGACGAGGCGAGAAAGTGTAAGGCGTCCCGTGCATGGCAGTGTGTAACAAAACGACAAAGTATTGACTTGATCGTCGTTTAGGGTTCCCGATCACTCTGCTGCTGATTGGCATGATTTACACCGGCTCCAAGGCCCTTCAGTTCCTCTCTATCCCCGTCTACACCATCTTCAAGAACTTGACCATCATTCTCATCGCCTACGGTGAGGTCCTGTGGTTCGGTGGCTCCGTCACCAACATGACCCTGTTCTCCTTCGGTTTGATGGTTCTCAGCTCCATTGTTGCTGCCTGGGCCGACATCAAGCACGCCGTGGAGAGCACCGGTGACACCTCCAGCAAGGTCTCGACCCTGAACGCCGGTTACGTCTGGATGATGATCAACTGCCTGTGCACCTCGTCCTACGTCCTGGGCATGCGCAAGCGTATCAAGTTGACCAACTTCAAGGACTTTGACAGTATGTTTTGCTTACTCTGATATCCCTGGCATATGCCGTTCTAACTCATTGCTTAGCCATGTTCTACAACAACCTGCTGTCCATCCCCGTCCTGATCGTGTTTACCCTGCTAGCTGAGGACTGGTCCTCCGCCAACCTGGCCCGCAACTTCCCCGAGGAAAACCGCAACGGTATCTGGATTGCCATGATCCTGTCCGGCATGTCGTCTGTCTTCATCTCCTACACCTCCGCCTGGTGTGTTCGTGTCACCTCGTCTACCACCTACTCCATGGTTGGTGCTCTCAACAAGCTGCCCATCGCCCTGTCCGGATTGATCTTCTTCGATGCCCCCGTCACCTTCCCCAGTGTGACTGCCATTGTCGTTGGTTTCTTCTCCGGCATTGTCTACGCCGTGGCCAAGATCAAGCAGAGCGCCAAGCCCAGAACCGGTGTTCTGCCCACCTCCAACCCGCTGGTTAGTGCCAGCAGCCAGAGCATGCGTGACTCACTGCGCTCTTAGAAAATAAAGAAGAATGAACGATTGTTTTCTCGATACGGAGTCCTAGGACCACCCGCGCATCAACCTCCCTGATCTGATATTGGGACCCTTTTGCATGTGACATTATGATTCACGTTTCATGGCAGCCTCTTGGTGCTCTTGTGGTCCTTCATTGGTGTTGGGCTTTTTTTTTTTCGTCATCTAGGGGAAAGCGTTGCCACTTGGGCTGCAGTATGACTTTTAATTATTTCTTTTCTGCCTTAAGCAGGGGCATAGCCTGGTTTGGATTTTTTTTTGTTGTTTTCGATGTATATAGCTATGCCTTGTTGGAATAGAATGTGTTTCTACTTACACTTCTTCCTGATCATTAGCCCGAGGCCTTGGGAGATCTACATACAGAGTCCTGAAAACCATGCCACGTCACCTGGCCCTAATCAATGGCTGTAAAACACATGCTTTGAACTTGATGTATAGTATACGTACATATAATGAGGTATATAGTTCCTCATACAAAGTTTAACCAATCTCAGATACATCAATCACCTCTGTGCCTTTTCCCGCGTGAAATAGAATAACTAATCCCTGGGGGTTTCAATTTGCCATGACCCATTTCGATGTCATTATTGGGGGAGCCTGGCGTCTTCTCTCAAACCGAATCTAAGGGTAGCACTTCTGATATAAAAAAAAGAAGCGAAGGAGAAGGAACTACAGTGTAGAAAGCGAAGTGAACGTAAGGTATGACTCCCCATACTAATGAAAAAAAGATCCGGAACTTTGATTGGCCGAGCTCCCCAACCTCCAAAATTTCATACTGCCCTCGACTCCAATCTCCCCATCACTGTCGAGAATTAGAAAATGCCCCGCAATAAGAAGCAAAAGGGTCCCCCGGCTCGCGCTAATCGCCCCGGTCCTCCGCCTAAACAGGGTCAGACTCCTTCCCAGTCCAAGCCGAAGACCAAGGGAGCTGGAACGACCGAGGCACCTCAGAAGAAGGGACCGCTTCAAGCTAATCAGAGGCCTATTGTGCCGTTCTTGAGGGGAGATCGGGTTTTGCTGATTGGAGAGGGTGAGTTTCTATTATAATTATGTCGTTTTACCCCCATGATATTTCATGTTTACCCCAACTTCTTGGTCCTTTTGAGTTGCTTCTTGATACATACATTGTACCGAGATTCTATTTGTTGTCTCCTATGCATACGTTCTCATAAAATTGTATAATTTACTAACCTGTTCCAGGCGATTTCTCATTTGCCCGTTCCTTGGCAACACAATACAAGTGTCACAAGTTATACGCCACATGCTACGACTCACAAGAGACACTCTTGAGCAAATACCCACAAGCAGAGCAGAATATCTTGGACATTCTAAACGCACCGGCATCAAAGTCAAAATCCAAGTCCAAACCAGAGTCAGAGTCAGAGTCAGGACAAGAATCAAACTCTAAACCCTCAGACGAACAGCAAGATGCACCCAAAGCTGCGCCAGCAACTCACCCCAACGGCCCAAAGGTCCTCTACTCCGTAGATGCCCGCAAGTTAGGCGTCTCAGGAGGTGGAGGCAAGGAAATCAAATCTGGCTATCCACGCAAAGAGCGCAAACGACCTACCTGGATGATCCAAAAAGAGCAACAAGAGCGACAAAAGCAAGAACAGAATGTGCGGCAATTGCTCAGACCGGAGCCGGAAGCCAAACCCGTGCACAGCGGACCGTGGGATGTGATATGTTTCAATTTTCCGCATGTGGGTGGTCTTTCCACCGATGTTAATCGTCAGGTTCGGGCGAATCAGGAACTTCTCGTTGCATTTTTCAAGGCATGTGTGCCTCTTCTTTCTTCGGCGCCGGAACCTATTGATCCGGATGACGATGACTGGGAGGAAGATGAGGATGAGGATGAGGATGAGGATGAAGACGAAGATGAAGACGAAGACGAAGAGGATGAGGCTCAGACTTCTGGGAAGGAGATCCGTACTGGGCCGGGTCAGATACTGGTTTCGCTTTTCGAGGCTGAGCCGTATACCTTGTGGAATATCAAGGATCTTGCTCGTCATGCTGGGCTACAGGTTGTTACTAGTTTCCGGTTTCCGTGGGCTTCTTATGAAGGCTATTCGCATGCTCGGACACTTGGGGAGGTGGAAGGCAAGAATGGAGGTCGGGGTGGATGGCGGGGAGAGGATCGGGAGGCGCGCATGTATGTGTTCGAGGTTAAGAAGGAGCCTGTAAAGGCGGGCAAGAAGAAGAGAGCTAGAACCCAAGATGATTCGGATGATAGCGAGTAGGAAGTCTTACGCCTTTCAGCTTTATCTTCGTTACTTGAACTCCTTTCTTTGTACAACAACTGATAAATGCCAGTGTTGCATTCTACTTCATGATCTTGATTTAAAAATACACGCTCAACTATACAGATCCGTCGCTGAACTCCCAATAAAAACAGCTCGCCCTCGAGAATCTTCACATTGCAATAATGCTGACAGGAGATTCAGGGACACTGGACACAACAGCTGATTACAAAATATAGACTTTCTTCATCTCGCTTTCGTCAAAGACCTCACCCGTTGTGGGATCTTTGACCTTGCCAGCCTCGACGGCCCCGAGGTTCTTACTAATCTCCAACAGCCGCGCCTTTCCATAGACTCGACCGTTGGGTAGCACGATTGCATCGCCTTCCACGTAGCTCTTGGAATGGTGGGCATATGGCATCTTACGGGCGAGGTCATTCAGTTCCGTCGAACAGATCGGGCATACTGATGTGCTTGTCGATTGTGAATTGGAACTGGATGACGTATAAGCTGAGTGGCACAAGGGTGTCTTGAGCGCAGACAACCCTGCAGAAAGGGCAATGTGAAGAAGGGGCTGTGAAGGTAGTGAAAGGAGCTCATGATGAGTCTTGATGAAGAGTTCAGAAAGAATCTTCCATCTATCTTGAGAAAACAACAACTGTATCATAGTCAACGATGTGCTGCTCCCACTTCAAGGACCCGGTCTCACCTTATATGGCTCTGCCCGAGTGTCCTGGCTAAAGACAAGCAATCCTGCTGCCCGCATGACTTCACTATTCTGGGATTCGTGGTTAGGAGTTAAGTATTTTCTCGCATGTAAGATAGCCTCCAGCTTCTTTGACCGGTCCTGCGTCCGAACCAACTCAATGTACTGCTGCAACCTAAGCTCAAATTCGAGGTTATGCTAAAAAGAACAGGTTAGCTTATTTGTTGTATGGGAGGTATGGGGTCGAACGGACATTGCTCTTTTTTAACGCCGCTTTGTTTTCCCCACACCATTGTAATGCTTCTTTAGTGTCCCCTCGGCGAAGACTCTCAACAATCCGTTGACACTGGGTGAACACTCCCAGGTCTACAAGACCTTCGATGTCTTGTTCTTCGGCAAGCTGCTTCGCACTCTCCGAGAACCCCGACCGCAGCATATGATCAACCAGCAAACGATCCAGCCGTACCCGAGACCATTGATCATACTTGACGTCTGCCAGGCTCGGGATATTGTGCAAGGCCTCGAGATGCTGAATTCGTTTGCGGGATTGGGTCTGGATTCGTCGCTCTTCTTCCTGCAAGCTTTCCATCTTCCGCTTCAGGCCTTGCATTCGGGAGATCATAGCATCGAGTGCCGCAAGAGTCTGGTCGGGAGTGTGGGTGTTGGAGAGGGAAGCGTTCGCCGCCTCTTTGAGAGCAGGCAGAACATATTCCTTTTCTCGTTCGACGACTCGTTGTACAGCCTTGAAATTCCTTCGCGCGAGTTCATGAGGGAGTCGAAGGAGTGGTTGGTCCTGTACAAATTCGATTGATTAGTTGAGTGCTTTCTAATGACGTTGTAGAGCTGCGATACCAGGATCAGGTGACTCTCAGCGTTGAGCTTTGTAGAAGTCAGCTCAGCAGCCATTTCTGGATACTAGATGCGCGTAACGCAAGTTTTCTAATCTTGTAAGCCTTTTACCCTGCGTAGGTGAGAATACCTGGACAACGGTCAGGGTTAATGAAAGGTGTAGAGAGGGGAAGTGCGGAGTGCCGGCGGTCACGAGCTTCTCCGCTCCCCAAAGTGGAATGCTCTAGTCATCTGAACAGTTCGAACAGTTCTACATTATATCAACTACTTTATAAAGAGATCATCTTTACAAGAACATCACAGGTTGGAGTAACAACAACTATGGACGAATAAATCTTGAAACCAACATTCCCTTTTGACCCAAAGACTCCGGAAGCAAATAATGAAAAGACCTAATAATATGGTACAGGAAGTAGACCGCGAGCTAGCAGGGTGTCTTCCTGGACATCTACTCGCTGTCATCGCTGTCCTCTGCCTGCTTGGACTTCCGGCGCTCCTTCTTCTCCTTCTTCTCCTTCTTCTTCTTCTTGCGCTCGGCCTTCTCCTCGGCGGTCTCACCGTCGTGCTTGCGCTTCTTCTTCTCGTCCTTGTCCTCATCGGCCTCAGCATCGGCCTTCACGGGCTCCTCAGCAGGCGCGGGGGCAGCGGCAGGGGCAGAAGACTCCTCAGTAACGTCCTCAACGGCATCGTAGTCCTTGTATTCCTTCTTCCAGGAAGCGGGGGTAGCCTCGTTGGTACGGCCGTATTTCTAATATAAGATTAGTTTTGGACCACAATAGCAGATGTAGCAAGATCATGACTTACGTCGAGCTTGCCAGCAGACTTGAGCTTCTTCTTCTCAAGGGCGATAGGGCCCAATCCCCAGCGGCGGGGGTACAGGTCGCGCTCCATAATGCAACGCTTGACCTTGGCGACGACACCGTGGTCGCAGGTGGAAAGCTCCACGGTGGACATCTGGGCAATACCGATGGCAATAGCCTCACCCTTGGTGGTCATCAAGACAACCTCCTCGTCGACCTCAATGCTAGCCTCTGTGAAATGGGATTAGCTATGGTTTCTTATAAATTGAGACCAAACGAAGGGAACTAACCGAAACGCAGAAGACCAGGAATCATGAGCTTAGCACCATAGCAGACAGCGTTGACAGCGCTGTCCTTAACCACAATACGCTTGTAGCCGGTAAGCAGGCTCTCGAGGGGACTAATGACCTTGCGCAGGTAAGACTCGTCACGCTGGTTGTCGTACACCCACTGGGCATCCATGACATCGTGCAGGGTAACCATGCCGCTCTCCTCGTTCATAGCTCCGGAACGCACACGACGCAGCTCCTGCATGTGGGCACCAACACCCAGCAGCAGACCCAAGTGAACGCAAAGGGTACGGATGTAAGTACCAGCCTCACAGCTGACCCAGAAGACACCCAGGTGGCGCTCGTTGTCGAACTCGTACATCTTGCTCTCGTAGATGGTACGGACACGGAGCTGACGCTTGACAGCCGAAATGAGAGGAGGACGCTGGAACAGAGCACCGGTGAGGGTCTCAAGAGCGCGGCGGAACTGCGCCTCACCACCGGGGATCTTCTCGTGCAGACGGATGACACAGACATACTCCTTACCAGCACCCTGCTGGGACTTGACCAGGCGGGTAGCACGGTCAATGCAGACAATCAAACAACCAGTGACCTTGGGGTCAAGAGTACCACTGTGACCAGTCTTCTCGGATCTAGAATAACCAATTCGGTTAGAACTTTTTTTTCCCCTTTCTTCCTTCGTCCTGAAAACTCTATGGAGATAAGATAGGATGTGGTGAGGATTTACCTGAGGATTCGCTTCATCCAAGCCACGACCTCGTGACTGGAAGGGTTGGAGGGCTTGTCGAGGTTGATGACACCGGAGCTGATGTAGGACTTAAGGTCACGCTTAAGAGGAGAGGCACCAGCAGGGATAGGGGTGAAGTGACCGGTGCGAACAAGCACTATATAATGACTGGGTTAGCCAATGCTTCAAGGATAAGGATCGCGGTAAATTTTTTTTTCTCCATGAAACATACACTTGTGGTAGTTCTTGAGCAAAAGAGGCCATTCCTCAGCGGTAATGGCAGGGTTAACCGCCTCGGGCTTGATGGCGTAGTCCATCTCCTGGTTCTTGACGGCGGCCATGTTGTCGATGGTGTTGCTGTTACAGACCAAAAATTTGCTCGAGGAAATTTTGCGAGTGCGGCAGCTCCATATCCTATTCCGGTTTAGCGCCCGCGGTGGGTCACGTGATTTACATTCGAAAGAAATTCTCGTCCCGTACTTTACACGGTCTAAGCAGGTGGCTGGGGGTTTAGGGTTTCACCTTACTTAATTGAAGATGTCTTGTCTAAAGTGCAGGTCACATTGGTGGAATCTTGAAATACTAAATGGTAGTAATGGTTGCTAATCTAATGTACATATCACAAGAAGTGAACTCCCGAGATATGTAATTCTGTTCAGTCAAAAATGACTGCTTAGCTAGGTAAAACGCCGGGAATAATGCAAGACCAACCCTCTTCCAGACCCGTGGATGTTCTTGAACATCAAGGGGCTTTCATGCTGAGGTGCGCTCAATCACCACCAAGTCTTCGACCCGCGCCTCGACCACCCCATGGGTTCTGGATAGAGGAGGTCCAGCCCCGAGATGAGGGCTGAGCAGGCTGGGAAGATGCTGATGCCTGGAAGGCAGTACCATATCCACGGTGACCGGCATTTGGGGTATGGCGAGAGAAAAAGCGCTGTACTGCCGCAGGCGTCACAAGGTAATTTCGGCCACCGCCAAAGGTTGGGTAGATACGGGTGAGGAAGTCATAGAGATGGGCAGCCACAATGCCCATGCTTTCACTCAAAGCTGATGGCCATCCGTTCAGGACCATGGTGATCACCAGCATCGCCCATGGGAGGTACTCCATGGGTATCTCAATGAACCACAGCTTGGTCCTCCTGCCCCGGTTTTCCTGGGCAAAGGTGTAGATGAAAGCCAGTATCAATGCTATGGAATAAAAAAGCAATCTTAGTTCTTGCCCTACATGGGGTCTAGGCAGGAATCTCACCAGAAGTAAACACCATCCCGCCAAGGACGTAGCCTGCAGTAAGCTTGGGCAAAGTTAGCAATTTTAGAACAGAATGAGCTACCACGAACGGAGTTGGAAAATGATAATGATATTTGGGAATGAATGGTAATAGAAGTATGTAGAATGTAGGGCACCTGAACCGCTGGCATGAATTAGAATCATGACAACTACCTAAAGGTAATCCCACCAATCCCACACCTCATGCAGCACCAAGTTATTTTGCGAATTCTTGACGGTGCTGCACAGGATGCAGGGGTAATCTTCCTCACGTTCAGGAACCGATACAGCCATTTGTTTGACTGGGCGGGCAGATTGGGAGGTGATAATATGAAGAAGAAAAAGAAAAAGAAGAAAACACACGACTCGAGATCAAGCGAGCCACTTACCATGATGACGAATGCTACAAATACCAGGTAGATAAAGAAATCTCCGGGTTGGCTAAACCGAACAGCGCTGGTCTCCAGCTGACTGCCATAGTGGTACACTGCCGGCAGGTTAGCAGGGCCAAGGGCCAATGCAACACCGAGGCATCATACAGAAATAGAGATCAAAGAAAAAGCTGAGCCTTGGACCGGTTAGTAGGAATGGAGTGGCAAGACGCCAGATCTCCGGAAGCAGCTTGAAAATTTGGGCCGGCCAGAAGACAACATAATATCCGCTGAGCACGCCACCATAGACTAGGACAGACTGAACCAGAGTCAGAGCTGTGATTGTGCTTCAGACAAGTCAGTCAACAGATCCACCGAGGTGGAATGACAATGCAGCGTACCGAGTCACCGGAGGTGCTGCCCAGAAGGCCACCTGGACTTGGTCCATGGTGAGCCGGTAAACAAATTAGAAACGAGAAATTCAAGCAGTTCAAAAGAGCTAAGCCATTGAAGGGGAAAGGAAGGATGAAGAAGAAGAGAAAAAGTGATGAGAGAAGCCACGGATGCAAGCTTTTAAACCGACGTGTGCAAAAGTCCGGAGCCGGTTTATCCGGGGTCCGGAGTCTTGGCATCACATACAATTTGGTCTAATACGTACTATACCGGCCACGAAATGTATGCCTTTCAAGGAACGCTAAGCTAGGGTCTTGAATAAATCGAATCAACAATGCATAAAAATGCGATACGAGGCGAAAACTCAGGTAACTTAACTTTTTACCAATTCCGGGCTAAAATGCCTCGGGTATTTCTGAGCTATATAATTAGGAAGGGAGTGAGAAAATAACATTTTTGCTCAACTATGTAGCTCCATACGCTTTAAACACGCTGTGAACCCCAGATCACCTAGTGTTTCCAGTATCCATATCAATGCAAACTGGATCATATGCTGAAGTACTTGCACTCTAGGCTGGGCAAGTTTTGGCAGTACCTCGGACAGCCAGGCTGCCACGAGGACCCTCGATCCAGACATCCCAAACACCGTCATTCTTGGGCTTGCCACAGACCGTCAGTTCCTCCTCCACATACAGAGGTGCAAGATTCCTATACTCAATATGTCCAACCCGAAGATTCAGGCTTTCAAGGTGGTTTTGCAACACACTCAGAAGCAGTGTTAAGGTCAAGGGACCATGAACCAAAAGGGTTCGGAACCCTTCCTGGTTCTGTGTATATTCTTTGTCCAAATGTATTGAGTGTGCATTCATTGTCAGTGCTGAAAAGCGGAAGAGTAATGCCTTGGTGGGTAATATCGAATGGCGGAATACCGCATCGGAGGGAGCTGTTTGCAAACTGTAAGCTCTCTCTTTCTCTCTCTTTGGTCTGCAAGACCTATCAATGGGAAAAATGAGACAAAAATCTAAAGGAAGTACTAACACTTGACAAAGCGGGTCGGCTCTGAAAATTGCTCTCGGTCTAGTGCAATTTGTTCCGCCGTCTTGGCCCGCATGAATATAAGATCTCGATTCTCGATCAGTGACGAGTCCCCCAAGTTCGCTTCATTCTCCTGCCAGATGCGATTCCAGGTTTCATCCTCTGCCTCTCCTTCTGGCACGGTACCAACCCGTCGCTCAATTGTAACAATCACTTTCTCGTCTCCCTCGCGTCCCTTGACGGTCACGTTGCGGATGGATTCAATGCAGACAGCGCGACTGCCATCCAAAAGCGGACCAGCAGTTGGAAATCGCACATTACCACCTGCCCACATGCGACGATTGAAAGGATCGCCTGGAGTGTGAAGAACATCGCAGCCATCTGAAACCAATTGCGACAGAGTCACCTGAGGCGGGAAGTAGATCAAGTGGTGGCCGATTGGCAATAGAGATGGGTTTTTGATTGAAGGCAGAATTGGCGATACATTACAACCGCCAGATGGCCGTGGAAGAAGATCGTGAAGCGAGAGGTTCAAAAGGTGAGATGGCTGAGGATGTAGATAGTCGAAGGTCAATGGAAGCTTCCGCGTGGTCAAATCATGGCGCAGGCGCTCTGGAAGCGAGGAGTACGCTCGGCGGTGTACTACTCGAGGGAGTAAGTACCGTATAGAAGTCGATTTCATGGACAACCCAGATCTCACATTGAGAGGCGAGACCATGATAGTCATGTCAAGTCCCAAGTTTGCCTTGTTTGTTTTTGGGGTTATTCTACACCGCTCAAAGATGGGATTAATCCGAAATCGGGATAATGTTTGGTAGTTGAACTCAGACTCAACACCAAGGGAGAATTCTCCATTCAAAAAGGACAATTATAACCCGAGGATATCGCAGAAGAATCCTTCCCTATGGCGCGCTTAAGGGTGGCTTTTCTCGGCCCGTTAGCATCTTTCTCGCACCAGGTACGCAGCTTACCCCGCATAGCTGGGATCCTTTGCAAACGTACTTTACTTTCCAATAGCTAATCCCTGTCTCAAGGCTGCCGCCGAGGCCTTTGGCAAAATATCAGCCTCATTACTTCCCCAACTCTCCTTCGCCGATGCCTTTGTCGCACTTCAAAACCAAGAGGTCGACTACGCCGTGATTCCTTGCGAAAACTCAACCAATGGCTCGGTTGTTCAGACTCTCGACCTCCTCGCCGATCGCAATGATGATTACAAGGATGTGAAAGTCTGTGGCGAGTACTATTTGACCGTCCACCACTGCTTGTTGGTTCACAAGGGCTCATATCCCTCCGGCTGGTCAGGGTATGACGGGTCTATTACCAAGCTATACACACACCCCCAGGCATGGGGCCAGTGTGAGGGAGTCCTTTCTAAGTATTTCAAGGGAGTGGAAAGGCAGGATGTCTCTTCTACATCCAAGGGCGCCGAAATTGTTGCTAAAGAGCCAACGGAGAAAAGCGCAGCGATTGCCAGTCGCTTCGCCGCCGAATACCACGGTGTGGATGTACTGAAAGAAAACATCGAGGACCGGGCTGATAATACAACTCGGTTCCTAATTTTGAGGAATGTTCTTGCTGCGCGGACAGCTGAGCTTGACTTGGGACAGCCCAAGGCGACCGCTTCAAATGAACAGCCCAACACGCACAAAACGCTGATCTCGTTCTCCATTGATCACGCCTCACCAGGTGCCTTGGCCAGCGCGCTTTTGATTTTCAAGCAGCATGGTCTGAATCTCACGACTATAAACACTAGGCCCAGTTTGAAACGAGCGTGGCAGTATATCTTTTTTGTTGAATGTGGACGAACGCTATCCGAGGAGAACAAGGATGCAGTTGTCAACGCATTACAAGATCTACAAAACGTTACCGAATCGTGTAGAGACCTGGGAACGTGGAAAGATCAACTGAGTGCGCAAACTGCATGAGTTTCCTTTATGAAATGTGGGTTTTGGGATGATTTACGAAGGGAATAATAGAGAGTGCTCATATGGTAACTTAAAAGGAATGATAGCATAGAAATTTCGGGGTTGGTATACTTCAGGCGAAAGACAAAATATATACTTGACAAAGCAGGATAGCGAGCCTCTCCAATGTATTTTCAGACTATAAAGAGTGCGAGGAACATTAAAAGCGAACCGGAACGAGCCACTCTGGCAACGGCGACGAACAGAGCCGCAATAAGCAATGCCCCGCCTCGCCTGCACAGTGGCAGACGGCAATAGGGTACTGAAGATTGCAGAGAATCGCATCCAACCTTTTAAAATTGCAATTTACACCTTAGTTCATCTCAGTCACTAAGATAGTCTGAGTGAACATGTCACGGAGCTTGGATGAACCTGTCTGGCGATTATTATGTGAAATTGAAGTGTAAAGGAAAGCAACAAACCTCTGAGCAGCTTCATGAGGCTTGGAGCAGGCGTCTCGAAGAGATCCTTTGCGGGTGCCTGGCTTTCAGTCACGGAGCCGCCTTCATGATCCACGGGGCGAGCCGTCAGAACACTCGCCGAGGGAGCTTCTGGCTGTTCATCCTCGCTCTCTGCGAGGGCGCTCAACCGTCAATCTATGGGAAGTAAGTGTTAGCACATTTACTGCAAGTAATCGGCAGATTCGGGAGCACATACCATCGTAAAACTCGTCATCGTCGCTGTAATCGGCAAGTTGTTCAAAGTTCACCTTGTATCGGAGAAGAGCTCCAATACCACCAAAGCCCTTGACGAACTGGTTTCCTTCACCGGAACGGTCCGAAACGAACTCCAGGGTGGCACCGTAGTCCTTGTAGGACTCCGCGAGCCACTCAATGAAGGTGGTGGACTCGATCACCTCCATCTCGGCGCCAGTTTCCTTGTCCTGGAAGAGCTCCCGGTTGTTGATCTCCTGGGCTTTGGTGGCGTTCACGATCACCTCATCGCCAGTAGAGGTCTTCAGCTGGTATCGGGTGACATCCAAATTCTCAAAGACAATTAGAGTCTCGGCTGCGCCAAGCTCCATGGCCTTGAGGGTATCTTCCACACCGTAACAGATCTTGCCGGTGTCCTGACTGATCTCCTCGAAGTATTTGGAAATCAACTTCTTCTCTTGGATGAACTTGACGTTGCTCAGGGTCTCTCCAGAGAGTTCAATAGCCTGATTAAAACCGTTCTCGCCGCCGTAAGACACGTCAACCACCTTGATGACCTTGCTCTGGAGACGTCCATCGAACAGGTCGGACTGGTTGAGGTCGTTCTTGAAATCGGCGGAACCGGCCAAGACAAGACCAGCGACGTTAACCTTGTCGTTAGTGATGTAGTTCTGAACAGCCAACTCGGCGATCTTGCGCACGTAGTTGTGACGCTTTTCCTCACGCAGACGGGCGAAACGCAGCGCGGATTGACCACCACGACCCTGGAGATCAGTCAGGTGGGATGAAGGATGAAAATAGTGGGAATACCAAACTTACGTGTTTCTTGGGCAAGTCGACAGACAAGCGCTGGAGAATTTCACGAGTGTTACCGCTGAGGGTACCAAAGAGCGCACCGTTTCCGTCCATGATGATGAAACCGAACTTGGAGTCAGACTCGAGCAACTCGCTCAGAGCCTCGGTGTGGAACTTGTTGTCACAAAGGTAAAGGGAAGTGTTGATTGGCTTGAAGGGCTCGAAGTCAATGTTGATCTTGCGCTCCTTTCCTTCCGAGGTGATGATTTCACCACAGTAGACGACTAGTCCATTTGGGGGGACCTTGTTGTACAGCTTCAGACGCTGCTGGGTGGATGTGATAGCGGACAAGACAGAAAGACGATTGACTCGGGACTTGATGTTAGAGGCAGTACCCTGCAAGATCGGGCGTTAGGCATATATGGGCTTTCTGGAGTTGGGGCCAAGGCGAGCGACGTACGTATTCTTCAGCCAACATCTTTGCCGCTCGAGAAATCTGATCCTTGGGGGCTATTCGGGTTGTCAGGTCATCGAGATTTAAGGATCAAAAATCCAACGGAACCGCGAGGGGAACGTACGAATAATGAGCGAAATCATGGAAGTTCCATTTCCGCGGGCGGATTCCAAGCGCTTGATCAACTTCTTGACCTTCCAGATCTCAATGTTCTTCTCCACATCGTTCCCTTGCTGTTGGGAACTCATTTTGGGCGACGCGAAGGTGCAGTATCACCAGAGGGGGGAAAAGAGTATCGGCCTTTAGCCTGTCGACGCCTAACCGGGCTCAAAATGGGCCGAAGGAACAAAGGATAAGATCCTGTTCCTGTTGTTCAACTGTTCACAGGGGCGCAATAGTTAGATATTGGTTTCGATTTGCCAAAAAGATCGAGTGGCAAAGGGGGGGGAACGAACCTTGCTGGTTGACGTAGAGACAGCAAATTTCCTCAGGCACCGTGGGGTTTCGAGGGGTTCTGGTGGGCTGAGGTAAGCCATAGGCCCAGGGCACTGACGTTGTACTGGGTACTTCATCGTAAGGTGGACCCGGGGCTGTTTCATCCGGTATTGGCTACTTCTAGGGGCTGAAGGCTTAGAGATTGAGATTTTTCGATTTTTCGATTTTTCGATTTTCTGTTCTTGCGTTAGTGCATATATTCGTGAAGAAATTGACATTGGATGCACTACCGAGATCAAGTTTGGTCAAGCGAGTATTCCACACTAGATATGGGGCCATTTGTATATGAAAAACTTCGAATCTTTCAGAATGTCGATTGTTCGAAGATTAGTATGTCGTTTCAATTTCAAATGCTTTGTCTAACATGGAACCATTGTAACATCACGTTGATCCCCATTGATCAAGGCATAAAGAGCAGTGGATGACTGCTTATTATACCATAGGGCCCTGAGTACTCCGTAACTAGGTCAATATATACAGTAGTTGGCTTCCAAGGAAACAGCACGTGCACCTATATATTTCAACAACCTTTACAACATACCCTGACCTCGAAAAAACACCTGCCTACAAGGTGAGCATTCTAGTTGCCTTTACCCTTATCCTTGTCCCTGTCCCCCCCTCCCGGTCGGTATACCACGTCCAATACACCCCGATCGCGACGAGCAGTCCCATGCAGCCCTCAAAAGGTGCCAACTTACGCCATCCTCCACCACTGCGGTGGAACACAAAGGCAGCCAATAGTCGCCCCGGTACCGCGGCGATCATTATGGGAAGATTGTTCTGATACGCGGCGATCGTTTGGCATGTTCCCAATGCCATTGAGGTGAGACTACCAGCGATGAGCGATGTACAGATCACACCTGGCATATATTCGCGATCGCGTACCTCATGGCCTGAATCACTCCACTGCTTACCCCCTCCAGCGGTGAATCTGGCATGTTGGCGACTGCACCCGGCCAGAGCAAGGTGTAAACTCCACTGGCTAACAAAGGGATGGCTTGGATGCCGAAAATATATTGAGATGGGCGAATGGCCCGAAGACTTACCCGAGGTTCGTCTGAGGCCATAAGAAGCCAGGGATTATATCCAGGTCACACGTGGTTGAGGTTAAGATCTGACAGCGATCCCTGTACATCGACTTTGCGCCCCAAACTCGTGACTTTTGACTTCACGCGACCCTGGTCTAGACTGCAGCTTGTTGATATCTCCCGTTTTCATTACTGTCCATATTAACAATCGCTTCAATTGTCCCCTAATTTCGTAAAGGCGCTACACTAGACATGGTTTAGCTTCCAGTTTTAAAGCGAAACTAAAAGAATCATTATCGGCTTATCGCCCAACCCCACACGTAGCTCTCTGTTTGGGCCTTTTCGTGCTTCTTATCTTTGGAGGAAAACAAGGATTTCATTGTACCCTGAGCTTTGTCCTCCGGTATATATATTAGGGACCCGGGAAATTTCTTCCCCTTTCCCTAGGCCTATCCGCGACATCATTGAGGACGAAATGTCCACCAGGAATGCAGAGCACGACTCTGAAGTCAATCAGGGATCGTTGAGATTCCCGCCAGGCTCTTACGATTATGGTCACCTGAGTGGAGGGGACCCGATCGACGAGGAGAACTGGGGTCGGCAAAGGTAATACCGATACGACAAAGCTAGGGTAGCAACCCGAGTGTTAATGGATTTCGCAGATCATCGTCATTCTCCCGCCTCCGACAAGCAGGTGGTCCGAACAGTATCGACAACTTTGCTCGCTCATGGCAAAGAGCAGCCTGCTTCCCACAGGTGCTCCCGCGACGCGCTTCGTTCGTATCGGCCGACTCCGACGATGAGTTCGACATCGCAACCGGGGGCAATTATGGTCCCAGGTCGGGGGAGCGGCCTCTTCTCTCCGAGGACGAGGCGGATGACGACGATCAGGAGGAGCACGATTCGATGGCGCATGCGCATGCAAGCCCTAGAAGGGCTCTTCCGGCCACCGGCCTTCTTGCCTCGTCTGTAGATAGAAGTATTGCCACCTCATATGGCACGATCTCATCGCGCGTGAGTGAGTCGACCAGGCGACATGCCATTCAATTTCACCGCGAGCAACTGGTCCGTGTAGATGGCGCGGGGGCTATTGATCGAGAACCCTTGTTGCTTAAGCATGTGGAGCATGAAGATGGTACGCATGAAGAAATTGTGATTGGTCAATCGACAGTGCCGCAGACCGTCTTCAACTCGGTCAATGTGCTGATCGGCATTGGATTACTGAGTCTTCCGCTGGCTATGAAGTACGCTGGATGGCTGCTTGGTCTACTGTTCCTTGTTTACTCTGCAATCACCACTGCCTACACAGCCAGGATTCTGGCCAAGTGTCTCGACGTGGACCGGTCTCTCGTTACCTATGCCGATCTTGCCTACATCAGCTTCGGACAAAACGCTCGCCTCGTTACAAGTTTCCTCTTCTGCTTGGAGTTGTTGGGAGCATGTGTGGCCTTGGTGGTGCTATTTGCAGATAGCTTGTATGCCCTGGTCCCTGGCCTCAGCATTTTCCAATGGAAGATGGTATGTGGGCTGGTGTTGATTCCTCTGAACTTTTTGCCTTTAAGATTTCTTAGCGTGACTAGCATTCTGGGTATCATATCATGCACCTCAAGTGAGTACCAAGCACCAACCAAAGGGTCGAGATGGATGTGATCCCAAGACTAGGACTAACCTTTTTAGTTGTGATTCTCATCTGCGTGGATGGCTTAATCAAGCCAGATGCCCCGGGCTCTCTACAACAGCCAGCGAGCACATTTCTTTTCCCCGAGAATTGGGCTACTCTGCCCTTAAGTTTTGGTCTCATTATGTGTAAGAGCGGAAGTCTACAAAAATCAGGATATAGCTAACAAAGTCATAGCACCATGGGGTGGACACGGTGTATTTCCTAATATCTATCGAGACATGAGACATCCAAAGAAATATGGCAAAAGTCTCTGGGCCACGTATCTATTTACAGTATGAAAGTCTGATGCGAAGTGACACTGCAAAGAGAATGCTGACTAGGTTGATCACAGGGTTCGCTGGACTGTTCTATGGCCATCATCGGTTGGCTCATGTTTGGTGACATCGTTCGCGATGAAGTCACGGCAAACATCCTCAGTGAAGATGCCTACCCCCGGGCTTTGTCTGTTTGTATTATTGTTTTCGTTTCGATCATCCCGTTGAGCAAGGTGCCACTAAAGTGAGTTTGTTTCTGGCTTCAATGGGTACAGATTGCTGACAGCACATAGTGCCCGGCCCTTAGTGGCCACATTTGAAGTCATCTGTGGTGTTGGTGTGGGAGCTACATCTACCCGGAGAGAGGGAGTCCAGGATTTGATTCGAGCTTTGGTTCGTGTCTTTACCGTGGCTCTCATTGTCGTCCTTTCCGTTATATTCCCAGCCTTCGACAGAATCATGGCCTTCCTTGGGTCCTTCCTGTGCTTTTCCATCTGCATCATCTTCCCTCTCGCGTTCTATCTCAAGATCTTCGGGAAGGAGATAAGCCGACGTGAGCGGATTCTGGACTGGTTCCTGCTCATCACGTCCACAATTATGGCAGCCGTGGGGACCATTTGGGTGTTTTTGCCGCATGAAATGATCTCTGGGGCTTGATTCCATGCCGACTCATTTGGAGCATGTATGTAATGCTTTGGAGCGTTTTAAGGGACAGGATCAGCTTTCGCGCATAACAACAGCGAAATTGTTTCTTTTGTGGCCTGGGTTGACCATCTCCTTTTTAAAAGACTGGGGCGAGAAAGCACCAGTATGGTTCCATAATTGGTAGATGAGCTTAGAAGTCCGTCTGCTTTGTGCGAGTTGGAAGCCCAGACTCTCTAGGATGGCAAGAAGTCTATTCTCGGTGAGATAACGGGAGTTATCCACACATGCCACCGGAAGGACGAAAAAGAGAGTCGGGGGAAGGGAGATGGGACATTCCGCTGTCAAAAACTGAACACAGCGTTTGAGCATATCGCCCCGACCCACAGGATCTGGTACATAGTTGAGCACCAATGAAAGACTAATGATATTGAATCTCTCTGTTTCCGTAGATGGTAACGGACGTTCCATGAAATCTTGCTTCAAGATACCCGGTTCCTGAGAATTCAGGTCGATGCGGGTCACCTCCAAGGCCGGGGTCCTGGAACAGACATTCTTCGTGCTTAACGCCCCAACTTCGAGGACCCGCAGTTTGGGGAAAGGTGGGTTTCCATTGATTGAGCTGCGGCTTGATCCAATCCACGAGGATCTTACTGGAGTCGCCGCCTCGATCCCCGGACTGGCCTAGTTTGCTGGCAATCTGGTAGCTTTCCAAACCACCGGCAGCTTCGATTTGGGCATTAATGCTACTCACTCGGACTTCATCACCTGCGGCCTCTGCTTGGGCTCGTGCCTTCATAAGTTGATGATGGGAACGGATGAGAGTCCGAGTGGCCTTGGCCGACAGCGCCGCATGCTTGGATTTGACTGTCGGCGGGCGGGTACTGGATAGTAGACCCGGCCGCTGAGACCGACGCTTGGGAGGCATAATACCCGGCAATGAAGTGAGGGGGTAGATTCGTTTATTCAGAGTGGTGCAAATTGCATGATCAAAAGGAAAGAGAGTGTTATTAATCAATATCTCGTTATCAAGATTTCGATATCCAAAAAAAAATAATAAAAAAATAAAAAAAGATCGAATGCGGAGAATGACTAAGCAACGCGGGTCAGGGTGAGTCAGCAATCACCTGACCCACAGTGTGGTAGGGTTTTCGCTTAGCGAAGCCACTTTGAATTGTTCGACTCTTGACACTGCGACAATCAACACGACAGCGGACGACAGCCATGGCCCCTACTACCAAGCAAGGTATGTTCTAATACCAGTGGCTTCTTGTTTGAATATACCCAATTGCGAATTTGCGACGAGATTGTGTGTTGGGAGTGTTGTGGGAGGAATGGCAATATTTCAATATTGCATGGAAATTTCCATGAGAGAAAAAGAGACGGCGCAACAAGAGCTGGGAATCAAGGGAACATCATTGCAAGCCAAAAAAAAACCACCACCGACAACTCGATCTTTCCGACAAAAACTCTTCGTTATCTCGTCTCTTCCTCTGGAGCCACACACAATCTCCGACCGCACCTAAATCGCAATATTCCGACATCGCACACACGCCACCATAATGATCAGGAAACTAACCAGTCTTGTTTCTACAGGCACCGCCGGCAAGGCTAATGCTGCCGCCAAGGCAGTCGTGAAGGGAAACTCCGTACGTTTTTCAAACCCGTGATCTGGAGAGATGAAATTTCGACCAAGCATTTTACTAACCCTGTGGGAATACAGCTTCACAAGTCCCGTAAGGTCCGCACCTCGACCACCTTCCACCGCCCCAAGACCCTCCAGCTCTCGCGGTCCCCCAAGTACCCCCGTGTGTCGATCCCCCACCAGCCCGTCCTCGACGCCCACAAGATCGTTCTCTACCCCCTCAACACTGAGAGCGCCATGAAGAAGATCGAGGAGAACAACACCCTCGTCTTCATTGTCGACGTCAAGGCCAACAAGCGCCAGATCAAGGCTGCTCTTAAGAAGCTGTACGATGTTGACACCCTCAAGGTCAACACCCTGGTCCGGTAAGTCTACTCATCGAAACATCCTATGGCTGGTGATGAAAATTTTACTAATAGCATCTCCACAGCCCCGACGGCTCCAAGAAGGCTTTCGCCCGTTTGACCGCTGATGTTGATGCTCTTGACATCGCCGCCACCAAGCTGGCTATCGTCTAAGGGCGATAAATGGGATTTCTTTGGGTTTAGGCGAACTTTGTTTTCCACCGCGGTGATTCTCTATACCAGCCAGTTCCCTTGGCTGTGTGTGCAGCAACGAGGGCTGAATGATTAAAAAAGAACTTTCTGACACGATCATCTGTGAAAAATTGTATGGATTCTAATGATTTTGGCCCTGGCTCTGTAGTTGCAGCCATGGCTTAGACGTAGTCTTATTGCCTCGGTACAAATTACATATCCGAGTAGATGGCGTTTTTGGGTCAAGGTTGGGAGGAACTAGTGCAATCAAAAGCATTCTATGTATCTTCATGCCCCGTAATCTTATCTTGAACTTAGCTTCTCATCGGGCTAAGTGCATCTTGTTCTACAGCCCTCTACAGGTCTAAACATTGTAGCACAGGGAAACTCTTCGACGTCATTTACTTGGTTTACAGGAACAGCAGGTGTGGAGATGATATACAGGATTTCGTTCATTTTGACTCTTAGTATACAAGCGACTCATACCGTGCACCTCAACCCTCAGAGAACCTCTCGAGGTATACACCGGCCAAGTAGAATCGCAATCAAAGGGTTATGACCACATCAACTCCAGATGAATTGAGTTGTAGTTGCCGTGAAGGTGGTAATGGTCGTAGTGGAATCGAACCACGACACCAGGAGGAATGGAGAATGAAGCGGAGGAAGGGGTAGAGGGGGAAAGGAATTTATTGGCGCATTTCCTCCAGGTGCTTCAAGATACCAATCTGGGTATCCATCCACCGGTCAACACAGTTCTGTGCGCAGGCCTCTTCGGTCTTGCTGAGGGTGTTGGACGAGATCTTGGAGGTGACGCACTTCTTCCAGCATACGTCGTTGAGTTGGTGGACCACTGTACCCATTGGAGATTAGCCAAGCTCAGGATACTAATGCACAAGTAAATGCTGCCTAATCCCTCCCAATCCGGACATCTGCTATCCTCCGGGGCCACTTACTCTGCTGGATGTTGGACTTCTGCGCCTCGTTGGCCAGGACCACGTTCAGCTCCTTCTTGTCGGCCTCATTGAGCTTGGAGAGATCAACCTGAGTCTGAGGGTCCATTTTGTCAGATATGTGTGGAGAGGGACTGTATGATAGATGGTAATCAAGAAAGCTTGGGAAACTGGACGAGTACAGCATTCGTAGGTGGAAGTGCTCCGGCGCAAAATCGAAGGCGGTGTCGCCCGGCACAAAAATGACGATCCATCGCGGTGTTGGGAAGACGAACTTCGCTTTCTCGCTCAACTTTCTCCTTCCCTCTTGTACTTTCCTCTCCAAAAGCTGGAGCTTTTTGCTTTCAAAGATTTTTGCGCTGGATTTGCTCATATCCCTGCCGCGTCAACAATATGCCTCCCATTCGTACTGCTCGCAATCGCAAACCGCCGCCGGCCGGCTTTGACGACTTAGAGGACACTCTGCTGGAGTTCAGCAATAAGATGAAGGATGCTGAGAATGCTCCTCACGAGGGCAAGAAGAAGCACGAGGTCCTATGGCCCATTTTCCAGATCAGTCACCAGCGTACGTGAAACTTAGACCCTCTTTGCCCCTCCGATCCCCGCCAACTAAGCAAGCTCTATGCTACATATGAATACTGACATTTTCCCTCTCTTTTCTTATAGGCTCACGATACATCTACGATCTTTACTATGAAAAAGAAGCAATTTCCAAGCAGCTATATGACTGGTTGCTTAAGAATAACTACGCTGATGCGAACTTGATTGCCAAGTGGAAGAAGCAAGGCTATGAGAAGGTGCGTACAAATCCATCCTCGTGGTCATAATACATGAGACTACATTGGGAAGCTGTATGATTTGTGCATCATGAAGACGTGGCAAATCAGCTTAATTCGGGAACCGCTTACTAACTCTGTCTACAGTTGTGCTGTCTTCGCTGCATCCAGACGAAAGAGACCAATTTTAATTCAACCTGCATCTGCCGTGTGCCCAAGGCTCAGCTTAAAGAGGAACAGACAATCCAGTGTGTTGGCTGTGGCTGTCGGGGCTGCTCGAGCAGCGACTAAAAAAGAAATGATTGTTGAGATATTTCATGGGCAATTTGGGGAGGGGGAATTCCTTTACTTTTCTTTCGTCACAGCTTGGTCTGTGTTGGCGTTCAGGTCTTGCATGGATTTGATTCTACTGTTTTGTTGTTCATGACGATCTCTCGATCAATCAGATACCCTTCAATATCAACCTTGGTAGACAAGTAATGAAGATTTCAAATTTGCTAGACTAATCCATAGCGCCTCCATGGCCTATTTTGCCCATCCCATAAGAATAAATAAAATCCCAACCCCGATAATCCCGAATCATGAAACCATCGCTTGCTCATGTACATCTTAGCATCGTCATTAAGTTCGTAACCAGGCCATCCCGGGCTAGGTGATAAAAGGAACAGTCAGAACCGGCGCCTCAGCGCAGCCCAAATAACTCCCGAACGAAAACACCGCCCAATCGAAACCTGGTAACATCCAGAAAACATCAACTCCTCAATCCAGAACGCAGAAATGAAGGCAAATGAGAAAAAAAAAAAAACAGAGGGGTAAGAATCAAGACAGTAACTCAAACAACGCCCAGAAACAACACAGGAATGTAGACGAGGAAGAAAGGCGGAAGAGTCAGATCCCAAGCAGTGTAGGGAGAGGATCCGATGGAGTAAATTACACCCTCATCCAACAGGTCAAATCAAATGTTCAAATTAAACATGCAAATGTTCGTTAAAATAGAGTAGTGTTGCTGCGGTTGCTCAGATGGGGACGTGGGTGTAGGGCCCGAGGCTTGAGTGCATCATCTTTTGTAGGACCTCCAATCTTTTGGAATCCTTGCAAAAGATCCACACCGTCGACCTCCCCAGAGCTATCATTGCCCTCATCAAAGAGATGGAAAGAGAAAAAATCATCCTGATTGGTGTCGCCGAGGCGGCCAATTTCCGGCAGCTTAGACGGAGACTCAGGGAAGATGGCTGACTTTGACCGTGATAGAGGGGGGATACCAACCCGACTGTTCACGCTGACCGAAGTGATGTCGGTAAGAGGAGTAATTCCGTGGTCAATCCGTTGACGCTTGACAGAGCGTTTCTCAGGGGATCCATAGGTGGCCGACGAGACATGTTCGGGACCTGAGTCTGCGAAGACATCGAATGTGGTATGAAAATGATCATGCGGCGTGTAGCTTTCATCGTGAAGATTGAAGGCCGGACTCCAAGGCAGGTCCTCATCCGTCAAGCCCAAGTGCTTGATGGGTGAATTGACCATCTGTTGGATCTTACGACGGTGATTTCTAAGGTTGGTGTTGGGCGAGACGGATGGTGGGGGCTTAGCTGGTTTTTTAAACTTGATGACAGGAGTCAACGGCGGTGGCAGCATGCTCACATAGCCTCCACGCAGCGGCGAAGAACCAACCAGTGTGCTGGGGTCCTTGCGCGTGGTAGGTTGACCTGGGCTAATATCGTGGGAGGAGCTGCGGATCCGTGCAATCTCTTCTTCAGCACGACCACGCTTGATGCGCGGAGGTTCAATGTCCAAATCAGATGTCAGCATATGACCGGCCTTATTCGGCCGCAAGGCGGACGACTCCAGAGAGGAGAAATATCCGCTGTCATTCATCGTAATCGACTTGCGCTTTCGAGGACGAGGAGCTGGTGTCGGACCGGCCTGAGTTGGAGTAGGCGGGGTACCTTGGCGGGCAAAACGAGGGGGCGCAATAGGGGGAGAGGATCGGATTGCTGGTGGAGGTGATGAGCGTAGAGGCCCAGTGGGATGCGCCGTCGTGTGAACGCCCTCATCCGTGTCGTCTTGCAGAGCAGGGTCAGACGCAGGCAAAGTAGCATCCGATGACAGATCAACGTTCCGCGAAGAAACCTTTGGCGGGGCTGATTGCTGTATGGGTGGCGGAGGAACCATCCAGGTGGTCGTGCTTGCGCCTTGCGACTGAGGAATCAGATCCCTTGGGGGACTGCAGGGAGAGGAAGACTGGACATGGTTGCACGGCGGACTTGCTTATCCTTGAGGAATTGCAATTCCATACCAGGCTCGATTGCCCAATAGTTACCCTTGCCCGGGTCATCCTTTGGACGCTCTTGCTTAATGAAAGCTTTGTTTAAGCTAAGATTATGGCGAATGCTATTTTGCCAACCCGGGTCGCTGTTTTTGTAGTACGAGAATGTGTCGGAAATCCATTTGTAGATCTGTGCCAAGGTAAGGCGACGATTAGGAGCGCGCAGAATCGACATGCCAATCAATGTCGCATAACTGTATGGTGGCTTGGTGCCATCATCTTCGATGGGTGGCATATCGTGTGGCTCGGGAAGGTGGTGAAGTGGCGCGTCCTCGCGCTTTTGCTTCTTGAGCGAGCGCTCTTTCAAAGGGGCGGATTCCATGAGGCTTCGCTTCATAGGCAGTCGGGATTCATATGAGGGTTCCGGGAAATCGGCAAAGCTGCCATTGGATGGGTCCTCGGGATGCTGGTTCTCCTTGGACTCGTTATTGACACTGGAGAAGGTGGTGAAGAGTGCCGACTGGGGCATCGAGGGTTGCGAGTAGATAGAGAAGGGTGGCTTCTTGGTAGGGGAGTCGGTGGTGAACATGGGAGGGGCCGGAGCAGAGATGGGAACGAAACCGAGTTTTCGCCCGGGATGTGAGCCCTGGGTGGGCAAACCTTTTGTCGGTGATGGCCTGTGCGGGCCACGGGACAGCGGATGGAATGAGTTTTCAATGGGCTGCAATGGTAGCGGTGAAGGTTGAAGACGGGGCTGCGATTTGACGGATGGTGGTGCAGATGGGCCCAGGGCCGGGGAATTGTGCGCGATGGGCGCCGGACGCGTCGATCCCATAGTCTAGATAGACAAGGCAGGTGCAGAACGTCACCAGTCACCAATCGGGACTTTATGACGCGTCGAAAACAATCTCCAAACACGGATCTTCGGTTGGTTCACAGAGGCAGAGGCCGGGGACAGCGGAGCCGACGGGGTCAGCGCCGGGTGATGAGACTGGTTGCAGAGACTTTCGGGTTGAACCAATGAGAAGCCCAAGGAAGAGTGTGATCAGCCAGCCTCAGGCCGTCATGCAGGCCCGACTAGTCGAGATCGCAAACGTTGGGCCACCAGGCGCTAAGACGGCTCAGACACGTCCAATTGAGCCGGACGAATCAAGGCAATTTTCAGGTGGAAATATTCCACGAGCACCTTAACACTGTTGGGCTGCTGCGTGGAGATAGATAGGAAGGTAGAGAGAACAGCAGAACACAAGTTACAGAGAAGATAATGCAAAGAATATCCAAGTTGATCTAACAAGCAGTTGATCGAAGGGGTTTGGTGCAGATGTAAGAGGGACTTGATGATCGAAGGGAGAGAGAGTGGGAACGGCAAAAACGAGAATGAAGGATCTGGCAGTCACGTCCCTTTTGTCTCCCCTCGTTATCACCTTTTCAGCCTTTAAGAGTTTCAGTGCTAAGAAGACCCTCGAGGTGGGGAGAGGAGAAGGATGATTAGATGAAGAGTTGGGGGAGTTGTACCGCCTATCGAGAATACCGTATTGGTAAGGTCAACCTGTCGACGCGTCGCGCGTTTTCTAATACTTGGCGGCGTAATATACCACGTACCAGCGTGACCGTACACTGGTTCCAGGCTGGTACGCTGGATACAGGGATTTGGCCCTTGCTCGCATTCTGATCGACGATCGACGTAATTGCTTCCTGCACGCTAAACTGTTCCACTGGGACTTCAATGATTCTACTCCGTGCTTGTCTAGTGACTTCGCTAGTTCAAAGGTAAGTTGTACGTTTGAATCTCTATGGAGAGTCAGACCTTGAAATCAACCCCAATTAACCCATTTCATTTACATATATCCCCTCATATTCATGTTCCAAAATCAAGTCTACTGGAATGTCAGATGTAACATCTGAGACGGTGGTCGTGTCGGATTATCCCTTGCTAGCCATTCGTATTGTACAGAACTCCACCCCGTGCGCCATTGGTTCAAATCCAATATGGCTCGAGGGCACTTGATAATTGATGCATGAAAGAAGGCAACTTTAAAAAATATTCTATCGGGATTCAGGAACAGGTGAACTGCCCTTGCAGACATCAAATGGATTTTATGTACAACACAATTGAGATCCATCCCTCGATGAATCACCTCTATGAATTAAACGCCAAGCCCATGCCAATGAAATAAAAAATCCAAAAAGATGCTCACGTCCCGGTCCTTTCTCTCCTACAATAGGGGAGCTTAAAGCAAACAGTGGGGATGCACGACAACTTTTCTCTAAAACCACGCAATAAGGAAAAACCGGCCCACGGGGATATCTTAAATGACAACGCACTCTTGTGACGTAAAAAGGTCTATTCCAGGAAGGTGAACATGCTGGTGTGGATGATGTTGAGGGCACGGTCGGCATCGCGTTCCTCGATGACGCACGAGATGTTGATTTCACTTGCACCTGCAGGGGGAAAGATGTCAGTTTCAAGGGTCACCCAATGTGAGGGGCATCAATCATTGACTCACCTTGCGAGATCATTTCGATATTCACATTGTTCTCGCCCAGTGTAGTGAACATACGCCCGGCCACCCCGATCATATTCTTCATCTGCTTGCCGACCAAGCTGAGAATGGCCATCTCAGGGATGATGTCCACCATACCATATTTGCTCAGGTCATTGAGAGCTCCCTTCAGGTCATCGTCAATGACCTGGTAATCATCCCGTCCATTGCCATTTAACAGAGGCATCTCCGAATGGAGCGCCATGGACACGTGAACCTCGCTGGTGGAGATCAGGTCAATCGACAGGCGCCACTTGTCCAACACGGAGAAGATACCCGCAAAGAAACCATGCGACAGAGATCGCTTGTTTGAGTGCACATTAATCACCAGGATCTTGTGCTTGATGGTCACCGCAGTCGGCCGCTTCGGTGTCTGCACTAAACTGGGGCTCCGGGTCCGGAATAAACGCGGGTCATGGCCCGGAGTGTGTCTATCGAGCTCCGCCGCAGTGTCTGGGTAAATGACGGTGCCACGGTTCTTAGGGTTCATCACATTCTTGATGCGGATGGGGATCTTGGCCCGGATGACTTGCTCCATGGTGAAGGGGTGAATAACCTCGGAACCATAGAAAGTCAACTCTGCTGCTTCAGCGGGAGTAATGGCTGGCAGGAGCCGGGCTGTAGGCACTTTGCGTGGGTCCGCTGTGAAGATGCCGTCCACTTCCTTCCAAACCTGTAGCTCTTTGGCATGAGTTCCAACTGCCACAAGGGCAGCACACAAATCCGTATAACCACGGCCCACCTGATCCAGCAGGCCTCCGGGGATGGTACCAAAGTACCCAGTCAGAACGGGGACTCGGTGTCCACATGCCGCAATCTTTTTGCCCAGGTTGGTGGCTAGGCTGTTATAAAAGTTTTGGTCCAGACCATGGTTGCCAATGGGAAAATCAATCACATCGGACAGATCCACATACTGTGAATCAACACCACGGTCCTGCAGAAGTGCGGCCATCAAACGACAGCTGAGTTTCTCGCCGGTACTCATGACCTTGTCCACGCAGCGAGCGCTAATCTCGCCCAGCGTCTGTGCTGCCTCGAGAACCTTGAGGACCCGCTCACATTCTCCGTTAAGATCTGCTATGACTTGTTCTTTGAGGTCCACCGATTTCAACTGTTCCTGAGCCACTTGCACGTGCTCCAAGCGAACCGCCTCGACGAATGATTCATATTGCCGGGACTGGGAGTTCTCGGCGTCTCGTGCGGCTCGTAGTAACCTAGTCAAGAAGAAAATATAAATAGTCAGTCCTTCGGCTCTTGTGTGACAAGTGGAGAGAACCTTGGTCCTTCCCGCTGTTAGGCCATTCAATGGTCAAGGCGAGCATGACTCACCGGTTAGTAGTTCCTTCGGCTTTGGTCGAACTGCTTCTGGCTGAGCAGACCACAGCAACCCGGTTCTCTGCGAGACTAGGTCTATGACTTATGTTAGTTCTGTGTCTTTTGTGGCGGCATGTATACCAAAAAAAAATTGGAGGAGCATACAGAACGACTTGTTCAATGATGTTGAGCGCAAATTTGCCGACACTGGTACCACCGAACTTCTGCACGACCCAGTTACTATGCAAAGCCTGAGGAGGCGGGAGATCTGAATTAAGGGAAGCCATAGCCAAATCAACCCAAAGATAGCGAGGTCAACATAGAAAGGATGGAGGGGGAAGTGGGAAAGCGAAAGCGGAGGGAAGTGGGCCGTATGCGGCATTAACTTTTTTTTTTCCGTTTTCTGCACCGAACCTAATGACTCAATGCCTCAATTGAGTTCCTTCCGCCTGCCTTTTCAGATCACAACGATGTCGGAGATGCATTGGCCAATCAGAGTACTTCTTTATACAAATCACGCCATCAAGGGCCGATGACGTGGTTTTCGTTGGTTTGTTTGGACTACTGCAGCACTGGACGAATCTTTTGATCTTTAAGTATACAGATTATCAAGGAGCTTTCATCCTATTCATATATTAGGAAGAATTGCAGAAATCTAGGAATGGAGGAATGGAGGACTCGAGGACTTGAGGCATTGATGACTCAAGTAGTCGTGCTTACCTAATCTGGTAAACGCTCAACCCGAGCCCCACCTGATCAGGCTCACATACTCCGTAAAACATACCGTATGTACGGGATACACGCGTGATGAATAAATTCTACGTCTTTTATGGTAGAGAATCGCATATCATACAACTGTACAAGATCTGGCTTGTAAATAAATGTTCATTCAATTGTGATTGATGTCAAGGTTTCAACATCGAATGACTACACAAGGCTACCTCGGAGCATGGTATCCTCGTCCCTCTGATGATTGTATCATCGGGTGTTCCCATCCTCGGTGTTTAGATAGAGCCTCTATATTGTATAGTACACAACCCTGGGGTATACTCATGCAGCATCCATGGTTCATGGTTGTCGACTTTGTCCTCCGTTTCTATTGAAAGAAAAGTGGGTCAACACCTAAGCCACCTCAGCCACAGTTGTCAGGCACCATGAATTTGGAGGAAATCTACAGATGTACTCCGTGTAAATGCAGACAGTCCCGAAACACGACATTTTGGTCTGAGACCACATTTTACCGCTTGTTGCTCTCTTTTGTTGGGGCCAAAAGACAGAGCTCTCCTCAAAAAGCTGCCATCTTCATCATCTGCTCAATCTGCATCGACTGATTAGAGAACCATGGACGCTTCTCACTCGTCTTGTCCTTTCTGCCCCTTCTCTGATCCAGACCCCAGTTTTGTGGCAGAGCATATTGAATATTGCCATCCAGAGAATGGGGCCCACGAGTCGGTCCCGCATCCTCTCCCCAGATCAAGTCCACCGCCCCAGTCGGACTCTGAAGAATCAACGGATAAGTATGTGGATTGCCCACATGGCTGTGGGGAAATAGTTACTACTGCAGAGCTATCCACTCATCTAGATCTTCATGTTGCAGAGGGTATTGCCTTGGATGAAAGTGGATCAGCCGAGTCACCTTTGGATGCAGGATCGGTCGTGAGCGATCATGAACTCTCTGACCCGGAAGACTCCTTCGACGGTGCAACCGCACGGAAAGGTGAGAAACGAGGCCTGGGTCGGGACTTTGCAAACACCAAGAGCTCTAAGCCAGGTCGTACGCGGAGTCCTCCCCGGACGGTGGGCCCAGACGGTGCAAAACGATTGGGGGTATGCTCTCATCTCTCAGAAATAAACACATTCTTTTTGAAATAAAAGCATGAACTGATTTTAGTCGTTAGCGCGCAGAGCTGGGTCCTCATGCTCATGAGAAAAAGATGCCCTCATGGTTGAAGAAAATGCTAGAGAAGGGTGGTAGCAGCTCGAAGCAGACTCGGATCACAGCTGACGGCAAGCTCACTCGGCGTACAAGTGTGGATAATGAGACGGACCATCTGATCCCCGTAATTGCCAAATTGTGTGAGCAGGACAGCTCCGTTCAGCGGGCTTTTTTGTGTTCTCCCAAGGTCCGCCATGTCTGCAAAATGTCTCGTGAGGGCGGGTTCTGCGGGTATCGAAACATCCAAATGCTGGTTTCATATCTCAAGAAATCCCAAAGCCCAGGTCATGAGCATTTTACGAATGGTGTTCCATCGATTCTTGAGCTACAGGACAAGATCGAGCTTGCCTGGGACATGGGATTCAATAGTACGGGCAGAACCGAGACGGGAGGCATTCGAGGCACACGGAAATTCATTGGGACCCCAGAGGTGATTTTATCGGGGAAATAATGAGAGCCTGGTAGACATGCTAACAGTACCATCAGGCACAAGCATTGTTCATGAGTCTTGGGATTCCGTAGGTTTAGACCGAAATTATTGAATCCTTGCGGAACATGACTGACAGGTCCATTCCAGATGTGATGCCAGCAGCTTGAGCGAGAGTGGCACCCTGCGGGCCTATGACTCTCTCTACATGGATGTGGCTACCTACTTCCGGTCAGGGTGCTCTCTGGAGGATGAGAAGAGAGTTTACAAGACGGATTTGCCGCCCATCTATTTTCAACATCAAGGTAAGCTCTTCGTCTATCTGATATTCTCGATACCTGACCTTCGCAGGACATTCTATGACAATCATTGGATTTGAAATCCGGGATAATGGCAGTGCCAATTTACTGGTATTTGACCCTATGTTCAAGACCTCACCTGCCATGCATCGTCTCATTGGAACGTCTGCTCAATCCAACAACCCTGGTCGATTGCTCAAAGCGTATCGAAGAGGAACTTCCTACCTCCAGAAATATAAGATATTTGAACTTCTCAAGTAAGTTTTCCATTCCACTCGGCAGGTGTGACTTTCGTTCATTTAACACATGATAGGCTATGCCCGGTTGACATGGCTACAAATCCCAATCAATGAATCAATAAAGACTCTTGGTAATCTGGCAACAGGAATACCAGATGACGAATTCATGAGATAATGATATCATTTTCAGGCCAATAGACAGAAGTAGTAGTAGTAGTAGTAGTAGTAGTAGTAGTAGTAGTACATCCACGATAAGATAAGCGGGGTCACGGGAATCTGAATTATTTCCATCGCAAATCATCTTCACTTGCCTTCCCCTCCATTACTTACCCCGTTAATCAATCTTGTCACAAAGGATGAGAACCTCTCCGAATGTGATCGTCACCGGCACCCCTGGGGTGGGCAAGACCGTGCACTGCGAGCAGCTGGCGCAGGAGATCGGCTTGAAGCACTTGTCCGTGAACCAGGTTGCCAAGGACCGCGACTGCTACGAAACATACGATGAAGAGCGGAAGAGCTGGGTCGTTGATGAAGACAAGGTATGTTTGCATCGCCCTGTTGAAAGAATCATCAGTCGTCCCTCAATTCTTTCGTAATTTTCTTTACTGCTTTTCTCTCTGTTCGCGGGGTTTTGCAATGTGGGGCTGATCCGATTGGAATTGATGCGCGGGATTTAATGGAAGACATTCTCATATGAACTTCTATTATCTAGTTACTGGATGCGATCGAGGATGAAGTCCTACAGGGCGGGTACCTGATTGACTGGCACGCCTGTGATCTCTTTCCCAAGTCGTGGATCGATCTCGTCGTGGTCCTCCGCTGCCCCTCAACCGCCGTTCACTACGACCGTCTTGCTTCCCGGTACGCTTCACCTTGAGAGTTGCATGAATTATGGATTCTAATTGTTTTCTTTGTCTAGGGGGTACCACGAAGACAAACTCCAGGAGAACCTGGACGCGGAGATCTTTGGCGTCCTTCTCGAGGAGGCCCGCGAGGCCTTCGACGAGGAAATTGTGGTGGAACTGAATAGCGAAGAGGACGGTGATGTCGACAGCAACTGCGCTAGAGTGACGCAGTGGGTCAATAACTGGAAGAAACAACATGGTGAAACCGATTGAATTGAAACGGTGCATCAAGGGTGGAAATAATGTTTTGTCTTGTTCTCATCTACAGTCTTCCTGCTAGATCATCTACATATACCCCGAGGTCCTTTTTTTTCTTTTTCACTGTTGGCCCTCTGCCAACCACTGTTGAAGCTTCATCAGTGCCTTGTACCGGTGGGAGATCACGTTCTGGTCGAGGCATGTTAGAATCCAACTGGTCATTGTCGCGAATTGAAACCAAAAAGGGCATAGAGGTGCAGAGTGCAAAGGTTGAGATTCACAGCCTTGCAATGTCTTACCTTGGTCTCTTTATCCATCTCAGCGTATGTCTTGCCTTCGTACTCGAAGATGGGATCCCAGCCTGCAACCCAATTAGTCTACTTCGAGCTATCTATCAGTGGTAGTTAAACTCACCAAAGTTGGTCGGGCCTCGAGGCCGCACAATAGTTCCCTATTATTGTAAGAATGCTATTCGTGATAAGAGATCATGTACTTACCCGAGTCCGTCCTTGGAAGATGAGAGGTTCGGTTCCGGGGGCTCGGCAAAAGGCAAAGGTGCACACGGCCTCAGCAGTGCGATCCTCGAACCCGTCAAGCATCTTGTTCAATCCTTCATTACCCACCGATTCCAAGAAGGATTTGCTGACAGGATTAGCATTGCCCGTGTCCTTCGATTGGGGTATCTCACATGTATGGTCCCGGTAGGCCCTTGAGGGCGTGGAACTCTAATGCCGTATCTTCGGTCAAGGCTGGACCATTGATCTAGATGATTCGGATTAGTTGCGAGTCTTCGACTCTAGAGTCCCAACATACTGCTTCCGAGGCACGACGAGCCTTCTCCTTGGCAATCTCCTCGATGGTCCCTTGGATCTCGGGGACGTCTACGGCTTGGCTGTCGACTTCGATGACATTTCCGAGGATGGCCCGCACTTCGGAGAGCTTATTCTTGTTGCCAGTGATGAAGTTTAGCTTGGTTAAGGTCATGATGGGCGATTGGTGTAGAAGAGTGGGATAGGGAAATGACTCCACCGGGGTTGGCGAAGACACCGCTTCCGCGGTGGAGATCCTGCTTAGCTGCTGATCTATCATATACTTGTTTCCCCTCTCGTGTGGCATACGGTCGTTTATCAACTTAGTTTAACGGAAATACCATTCGTCTTTAGGCCCCGCCACCATAGGGAGCTTAGTAGAGAAGCCGTTCATCGTTCCCCTTGATTTCTATGATGAATTGTATCACTTCATTTGTATTCGTTCTTGAATTTTTTGGGCCAAATTCACTCTCGCGGGTTTATCTATAACATGCTACTCTCTGTCATAGGAAGTAATACTGATTCCGAGGATGGAATTGAATGCAAAATCATATCACTGTATCAAACCTGGCACCATCCCAGGTATAAGTTCATGGTGAGATGTCGTAATCCGTAGCTGACAGAAAATCCACAAGGAGATGAAGAAACACGTCTAATATACAGAACTACTCCTCCAGCACCCCGTTGTCTCCGTCGAGTCTCTCCTGTTGCGCGACCGCCTGCGCCGACACAATCTCCGCCAACCGCTTCAATCGCGGCGTTTGGAGCCCTGCGTGAAGGTTAGAATATGCACGGGGAAATGGGAATAGAATGGCACATACAGGATGGAGTATAAGTCTCCAGGGCCGTGATGACTCGTGGCTCGGCAATTTCATAAGGCCCACTGTCTTCCATATCAACTGGCGTCAGTAAGAGCACATCGCTCTTCTCGGTGACACGGGAGGCGACGGCCTTCATAATCTCGCCATTGATAGGCTGCTCGTAGTCAGCAACAAGGTACTGGTTCAGAAGCTTCTGAATTTGATTCGGAGATAACCTAGACGATTGAGTTAGCACTTTGGTCTCTGGTCAATAAGACCGAACATATGGTGGATCTGTCTTACATCCAGCAGATGTCTTGGATGATCTCAATATCATTCAAAGTTGCCTTCTTAAGCTGGAGAAGCTTGGTCGCTTGCTGTAGTCGTCGAATTAGCTAACTTGGCTTCCACTCAATCAATCCTAGAAACATACCATCAGGTGTTCCAGCTGCAGGGTTCCCTCTGGCATATCATGGCTCTTGCACCATTCTTCAATGCGGGTAATGTTGTAGTTGATCTGCAGCCCTCTCTTCCACGACAGGAAATTGCGCCGCATGAGAAGGTCGTTGAATGCAGTCACTCCGACAAGGCGCAAAAGCTCCGTCACGGTCTGCAAGATAATGGTGTCTTCCAGATAGAATGCCTTCATGGCCTTATAGGCACCATTGAGAAGACTCAAGAGATTGTCCATGCTGTAAGCGGGGTTGTTATTCGAAGGCAGCAACTTGCCGAGGAACCGATTGGTTTCGCTGGTAACGAAGCCCGGCAGAGACTGAGATTCAATGATGGCCGGGACAATCATCTTGTACAGCCTCTTCTTCAACACCTTCATCCAAGTGTGATAAATGTTGAATTCCAAACTCTCCAGGTCATGCTTCACAATCTCCAACAAACGATCATATTCGTAATTGTCACTCTTCTGTGCTTCATACCAGTCCTCGGCCAGGAAAACAAACGACAGCATCTCATGCACGTTTGACAGCCAGAAGGCACCGGGGTTGATTGCATCATCGCCATCGTGCTGCATGACTTCTTGCTGAATGGACTGCATAACATTAGCCAAGAAACGTTCGGATTCCTTGACGAAGCCGTTGTTCCACATCTCCGAGGTGACAAGATTGATCAGGTAGGCAGGGAACAGGACTTCTTTTTCGGTGGGTGGTGGAGTTGAGCTAGGAAGAGGAATCTTCAGGTTGCGAATCAATCCCATAGCGACTTCGTCATTCAAATCTTCCTCTTCGGAAAGGAGCTGCTCAAGTTCTGCCTCCACCGAATCCAGTCCTGGTGAGTTTGCGACGTTCGAGCGAGCAGCGCCAAGACCTGGGATTGCCATAGAGACGGGCCGCGGGTTGTAGGCACCGCTGAAGCGATCAGTTCCAACCTTCTCTGCACCGGCACTGCGACGCTGGGGCTTAGGCTTCTTGGAAGAGACGAGATTGATCAAACCGGTGGCGGGAGTAGGGGCAGCGGCGCCATTAGGCACCTCGCCATTGACACCGTTGACTGGAGCAGTTCGCTTGGCGACTTCCAACTGCTCCTCGAGCTCTGAAACACGTTGGCGTAGAGCTGATTTCTCCTTCTCGTGGTCACCATTGAGCAGTTTGAGACGATCCAACTCCTCGTTGGTAACGCGAAGGGCTTCACGCGATACTCTCTCCTCTTCTTGGAGACGCTTGATGGTAGCTTGGGCTTCGGAGTGGCTCTGCTGGAGTTTGTTCATTTCTTCTTCCACGGCTTCCAGGCGGGCCGCGGTAATACCTGCCTGGTTAGCCTCCGCCTGGAGCTCCTTTGCACGAGCCTCCAACGTGTTGTGTCTGCTTCTCCACGACTTCAACTGGGTCTCATAGTTCTCTAACTGGGAGACTAGAGACTTGTTTTCACGCTTCAGAGACTCTAGGTATTGGGTCAACTCAACCACCTTGTTCTCCAGCTTGTAAGAAATCTGTTTGAGGTCCCTAGATTCCTCACGCAAAGACTTGTAGACCTTTCGAGCCTGTTTGCCTCGCCAAAGGTTTTGAATGATGACCACCTTATGGCGATATTGCCGCCAACCTCGCAATTGACGCCAAGAACGGAAGGCTCGTTGGATGACTTTGGCAGCGTTTCCATGGATAGAGTCCATGATGTTGCGCCGGCAGAGGAAACCCTTGGTGACAGACTGGAACAAGACGAAATTACTTCGAATCTCATTGTAGTGTTTCCTCTCCTTCTGGCCGCGCCAAACCCTCTGAATTGTAGTTGCTGCCTTGGTCCGGCGGATCTCCTGTGCACGTTGCCGCGCTAGGAAACCCCGAATAAAGGCTTGAGTTGTGAGTATGGACTCGCGGGCCTCAAGATAACGACGACGGTAGTACTTGCATCGCAAGTTCTTCTGGATCATAATCGCACACTCATTCAATCGAGACGTGCGCAAATTCTCAAGGAACGCAAGCATGCCCGCCCGGAAGAAAATCTTAGTCAATCCCAGCTGGTACTTGTCCTGCTTCGCATCACCCAGGGCCTTTCGCAAAATGGCATGACACATATCTCGGATTTCAGATGTCCACTGGGAGGAGTGGCAAAGCATGTAATAGCGTATAGCAAACTCCTCGTAGGTCCAACGAGTAGGATATCCAGCCGTACTGATTCTAACGGTTTCCAGCACACCACAGGCCCTCAGCTGACTTAGGACCATAGGACCCTCAAACTTCCAGGCTTCCTTGGCTTCGTTTGGTTTGATGCAGCGAATGTAATGCACATCCGTGGAATTGATAGTGTTCATAAGCTCGATCAGAGACGATTTGAAGATCCCTCCAAGCGTTGGTTTGCGATTCACAGCCACGCCGATCCGACGCCCTGGAGCGGCTGCAACCGGCTTAGATGTGAGGGCTGCCGAGTCTTTCTCACGAACCGTGGCAGCTGTATCCAAGATCTCTTTAATGAAATCATGAGAAGAATTGCGCAGCACCTCCAAATGCTCATCGGGAACGGTATCACGGTTCTTTTCGATGAATCCGTCAGATTCGTAGGTGACGTCGATAGCATAGTGACAAACGGTGAAAGCGGACTTTCCAAAGCGAGGCTTTTTGTAGAACTTCTGCTTATCAGCAGCAAAGTTATGGTGAAGTTTTGTGACAAACTGTTCATCCGATCCCATGGGAAGCCGAGACTCCTCGTCAAGCAGGGATAAGATTCCAAGTTTGGCCTCGATCAGATCGATACAAGGCTGGTTATCAGAGAAATCAATAAAAGTCCAGTCGATCTCTTCTCGGACATATTCCTCTTGCTCAAGCTTGAACACATGCTGATTGAACTCTTGCTGCAGTTTCTCGTTCGCGTAGTTAATACAGAACTGTTCGAAGGAGTTCTTTGCGAAGTGTTCGAAACCGTAGATATCCAGCACACCAATAAAAGTCTGCACTCGTTCAATAACTTCATCGGTTGCTAGGCCCCTATTGATCTTATCCACAAGCCAATCAAAGAGGCTGGAATATATGAACTTGGCCACGGAGTCCCGAACCACAAGAGCTTGTTGCTGGGTTAGGTTAGAAGTGATCTTCTCTCCTCTCGTGATCAACTGCTTTTTGACAATCCATTTCGCGAATTCATTCACATCGATTCCTAACATCTCACAGGCGCGCACGAGGGATGGTTCGGAGGCAGACAGAGAAGAATCGGTTCGAGTCGCAGTGATCTTCACATTACCGAGGTGCAGCAGAGCTGCCAGGATACGGAAAATTTCCGTTTGGAACTGTGTCGACACGCCGATTGTAGCCAATGACTTTCTGGTCGCGTCGAATTCGGCTTTGTCATCGACGCCATCGATAATCGGTGTTCCACCCTGGTTGAGATATTCGAACTCTTCCACAGGCAAGATACCCAGCTCCTGTCTTTCCTCATCAGTGGCACCGGCCACAAGCTGATAGAAGATGTGGTAGTTGCGCTCCTTTAAGGGCTGGAATACAAGCCTCGATCTTTCCAGCAAGTAGGTACGGATCTTGGCACCGATAATGTTCGTTCGGTCATCGAACATAATTTCGATGTATTTACCGAACCGGGAAGAGTTATCGTTACGGGTGGTTTTGGCGTTACCGAATGCCTCCATGACTGGGTTGGTTGCCAGAATTTGCTCCTCCGTCTCACTGATTGCATCGGCTCGGCTTGTGGTGTACTTTCCAGGCTGGTCTGAAGACTCGCGGGTCGCAAAGTACCGCATGATATATTTGGCGCTCACCGTCTTACCAGCACCTGATTCACCGGAAACCACGATCGTCTGGTTCTTCCCGTCGCGAAGCATGTCACTAAAGGCGAACGTACAAAGTTAGAGGACGATCCAAGGAATCCAAAAGGAGCATTGAATCTTACGCAAAAGCCTCCTCTGCAATGGCGAATAAGTGGGGTGCCTGTGAGGCGCGCTGTTTCCCAGCGTACACCTGGACCATCTGCGGGACGTAGAGGGAGTCCACTCGCGCAAAAGGATTGGTAGCGATCAAAACAATTCCACTGTAGGTATATATCTCTTTCTGCGCGTAACGGAGCTTTATAGCCTGCAGGACTTGAAGGCCGTCAGTCGAGGGAACAAGATCTTCATATTTCTAGCATGACGAACCAGCGGGCTCATTCAAGTGAGACAGATTGGTCAAGTCTTCACTCGCTTCCAGCATAGCCGGATTCATCAACGGCGGCAGATTCGAGTTGTTGTCGACCTGCAATTCGGACTGCGTGGTCTCGACGGTTTTGGTCTAACACTCCCCGTCAGCTTTCCATCTTGTGCACACCTACCAAGAGCTTTCCTCTTGTGACTCCAACACCCACCTCTCCATTCTCTAACTCAAACACCAGCTGGACTTTCTCTCCATCCACCAGCTTTTCCTTGACCTCGGACGCAACCCATCCCTCTGTCGGGTCGGGCTGCCAGGCCCTTGTCCCAACTTCGTAAATGTGCGCCATGGTGTTTCGCTAACGTTCCAGAAATACAATTGAGTCGTAAAGGCGAAGGATATCGAAGAAAATGTGAAGCGCCTAAAGATAGCTAGGTCTCGGAGGAACCGGGCATCCAAAGGGGGAAAAAAGTAAGGGTAGATCAATCACAAACAGTCCAAAGACAAGGGGTCTCACGGTGACCCCTCATGGACTCATGATCCGAAAGAAAGAAAGAAAGGAAAGAGGTAGATTTTGAGGGGATGGAAAGGGAGAAGTTGTTTAGTGACACCTGTTTTAGCGAGAGAGAACCCCTGAAGGAGCGCGAGCTTCGGGACTAAGTTGGGGGTTGCCGCGCCACAGCCCCCACACTGTCACCGCCATCTTTCGGGTCACATTTGTCAACATCTATCATACACCTTAAATGCATTTATGTCTATAATACGGATTTGTATGGTGTCTGGACAAAATAAAGGTATAAAAAAACATTGAAGCCATTCTAGGTTCGGGATTCTATCTATCAAGGCCATATCGCCTAACACCCAGGACAATACACGCCTCTCCTCCACTTTCCCTAGTGGACGGGCGAGTAAATAATATTACACTGATTATGTCGATTGATTGGAAGATATTAGGTAGAGACAAAAGTTCACGCAGTGCAAGGGAGACAAAGACATCAGTGATGAGGGAAAAGATAAGGAAAAAGGAAACATAGCAAGAACATCAACAACGAATTCCATCAAGCATATCGAGTGAGCCGTGTGCTGGCCAGGGAACCACACTTTTAGTTTTCTCTGGTTTTTCTCTTTCTAGTTTTGCTTGCACTCGGCGGCCTCCTTCTTGGGCTTGGAAGTACCATCCTGGAAGACAGTTAGCAGTGGGACACTACGGGGATGAAACTAAGGAAGGAAATACCTCTTCGTCTGAGTCGTCCTCCACGTCACGGTCCGATCCCCGCTCATCCTCATCGTCCTCATCGTCCTCGTCGTCCTCGTCATCCTCGTCATCCTCATCATCGAACTCATCGGGGTCCATGTCGTCACCCAGCTCCTCGAACTGAAGGGCCTCACCGGTGAACCAGTCGATCGCACGGGGGATCAATTTCTCCTTGATGTCCTCACCCAGTTGGTAATCCAGCTCCAGGCGCTCTTCGATGTCACTGGCAACGGACTCGTCGTCGTCAGTCGGGGGTTGCGGGGGGAGAAGAAGTTGAAGAAAGACTCGGTAGGCACGCTGATCTTGACGACACGGGTCTGCTTGGTGTCTGGACATGTACATTAGCCTTGTTACTGTATACCGATGGGAAGAGGAAGGGGGAAATTTCCACTTACTCTTGTTACGCTGCTTCTTGCTCTCGAGACGCAGAGTGAGATCCTTCTCCGCCTTCCAGTCAATCTTGGAACCCTCGGCGTGGTCGTAAATGAAGTCGCCACCATATCCACTCTCGTCCTTGTAGTAGTAGGTCTTCGAGATGGTCTTGTTGGTGAAGAACTCATTCTCTGCGAACTCGAAGATCAAACGGAATCCAGGTTGGTCGAGGTACTCCATGCGAATGTCGGTGAGTTGCTTAAGGGCCTCCTCATCCCGCTCAGTGATCATTTCCGCCAGAGAGATCTGGTTCTTCATGGCCGACAGCCAAAACTCGGGAATACCGGCCGTAGCCTCGCCTTCGGTCTCCTTCTTCTCCTCTGCATCGTTGTTCTCCTCGTCCTCCTCTTCGTCTTCCTTGCCAGCCTCAACCTCGGCCTCGGTGGGCTCCACACCTCCGTTAATAATTGTGGCCCGGCGCTCATACAGCGGGGTGAACTTGGCGAAGTACTTCTTCTCAAGTTCCAGGACCTCCTCTTGGAACTGGGCCTCCAGCTTGGAGTGCTCCTTCTGGACACCCTTCAAGCCAGCGACGCGGCGGCGGACGACTGGGGGCAGGGACTCGATGTAGCCCGATGAGCGACCAACGAGCTGGCCCAGCTTGCCCTGGATCATCGAAACCAGGGCGGGGTTGCGGGCGAAAAGTGAAGCGGCTGTCGCATTGTCTAGGGTTTCTAGGAACACGATCCCGTTTAGAACCCCGGGGTAAATCACGCGAATGAAGGAGGGGGAAAGTCTTACCTTCCTTGATGCTGGAGACACCAGGCTGTTGGGCGTGCGATGAGATGGGAGCATTGTTGGCTGGGGTGTTTTGCGGGGTCCTGTATATTTTTTCACGGCGTCAGTGTTTTTGCTCGATAAGCGGTCAGGGAAAGGGAAAAATCCTTACGGGGCGACCGGGAAATCAGCCTTCTTATTCCTGATGGGCTCAGACATGATGAGAAGGGGAGGGGGAAGAGAAGGTCTGAAAAGGGGGGTAGGAGATGAGTTGAAGATCAGAAAAGGAGGGAAGAAAATTGATATGGGTCGTGGAGTTTTGGGGGAGGAGTGAGAGTCTGGATGGTGGGATCCTTAGCGCCGGTGGCCGGAGGGGCTTGGCGGGACGCGGTTCTGGTTGAAAAACTGCTCCCAACAACTTCCCCTCTCGCTCTTTTTTCTCTTCCTTCACTTTTTTCCCTCACTCCTTATGGAGATTAGCTAATTCATGATAGATTCTTGCATTCCTCTCCATGTCAATTTACATCTATTCACCTAGCTTACCCTGGCATAGTGGAACCACAGGGGAAAAAAAATCATATTCAACCTTCCTATAATGGATAATATTCCCGTTTTTTTCTAATATAGAAGTTAATAAAGGAATATAGAAAACCTAGAATCACAATCATCAGCTACAGCGTAGTAGTTCCGGATCTTCAATGTAGATCGTGACTTAACCATTCAATGTTCTCATCTGGAACCAAGTCCGACTGGTGGCCGCGACCCATTTTGCCATCCAAAATGTTAATTTTAGAAACACGGCTATACATTATTGTTAGGCCGATCTGGAGGTTGATAGGAGCATCATTTAGGATCATGTTGGTTGTTCTAGACTGATCCTGTCATTCTATCTTATTCAAATTCCCACCTTCCAGATATGATATGCATGAATATATATATTCTGGCAAGGTGCTGTGGAGTATTTTCTCTGGGCTATACAGCTGACTCATACATTAGAATCAGAACTGGGTCTTCTTGATTTCATAGAACCTTAGGATTAAAAAAAAAAGTGCCGCTGCTAATCCTGGGATCTGAATACTTGATTACTAGAATATATATCTATATCTACCTACCCCCAAACAAAACCTCTAACTATCTTGCCCCTCCTGCCTAAACAGGGATGGCTTGCTTACATCACGCCCGAGGCCATTCGCCGGCTTATCAAGGTCACATGGCGATAGCGCAGTAGCACTGACTTTCGGGGACACCGCCCGAATCAGTGGCACACGAGCTCCCCGCGGCCACTCTCACTCTATTCGGCGCATTCTTGACTTTCACATATCCGTCTCTGTATAGTGATGCACCGGTCCCAATTGAAGGCATCATAGTGTTCCATTGCCCGTGCCAAAAAGCCTGCCCGGGCGAGCTTCTGATCATCGAACTCAATCCTTCAAAAGCCGTCTTATCATAGCGTGATGGGTAGCCGACCACCATCCCCGCCGGGAACTGGCCCCATGGACCTCTCCATGTCCCGGTCGAGTCGTCGACGAGACTCTCTTCGGAGCAGGTAATGAAGCCCCGGGATCCTGGTGAAGATGACTCTAACCGAAAGATGTAGTGTGAGCGTGGTGTCTGACGTAGAGATGGCCCGGCATGAGGTATGTTGAAGCGATTGCTCCGTCCTGCATACTGTACAGTATTGACTGTGAAATAGGTATTCGATGGTCCAATTTCGGAAAGTATCCCGTCGAGTGTGGTCTCATTTTTACATCGTCGTAACCGAACGGGATCGACGGTCAGTTTCACTTACTTCCAAGATGGGGAAGATTTTGCAGAATGGTCGAACGAGGATGCAGTGGAGGAAGATGTGGAGGATATGAGCTCCGGATTTGAAGAAGAGTCGGCAGATGGACTCGCCGAAGCTGATGTCGAGTCCAGCAGAGGTTCTTTCATTTCCAAGAGACATTCGCAATCGCGAGACTCGGTAGAGCAACCTCTGCTGTCACGATACATCTCTGCAAGCTCTTATGGCCGTGATAGAAGGTCCGGGAGCAGACTGAATCAGAAAGTGTATATCGCATCGGAAGACTTGACGGCGGTCTTTGCGGGATTCTCCACCAGTGCAGGAGGGTTTGCTCTCTATATTGCTCTATGTATCTTGACTGGTGGTTTCGCATACCTTCTCCTGCGCTGGCTCCCACGATGGCGCGTAAGGTTGACTGGAAGAGCGGCTCCACTGGGGAAATGTCAGTGGATTGCTATCGAGGTAAGAATCACAACAACGGAGTCTCTAGTATGAGCTTCGATCAAGTCTATTAACCTGCCATTAGGATCAATGGAATCAGTTCACCATCCACAAAGTGGGCAGCCAGTCCTATGGGCGTCCACTATCCACAGTTTTTGTTGACTCCTCTGGTCAAGTTTACGACGAAGACCGCGATCCAACCATTGAATCCCTACGGTTCCTCGATTACAGATACCTACGATTCTTTTACCACCCCGTCGAAGATAAATTCTCCTTGATAAATGGCTGGAGAGATCCCGCGTGGACTAATGCAAAGGCCATGCGTGGAGGACTGGATGCCGACGAGCGAGATAGCAGAGAACAGATTTTCGGACAAAATGTCATTGATATCCAGCAAAAAACCGTGCCGCAATTGTTACTCGACGAGGTATGTCCCTTCTTTTACAAGACCTACCCCTTTGCATCTCTCTTACTAGGAATAGGCTTTTCACCCCTTCTACATCTTCCAAGTGGCGAGTCTAATCCTTTGGTCTATGGATGAATATTACTACTATGCGGTTTGCATCTTTCTCATCTCCGCCTTCAGCATTACCACCACAGTGGTAGAAACGAAATCGGTAGGCCCTTGAGACCCAGTGGAATGTGGTTAAGCTGTAGAGATACTAATATGCGGACAGTCAATGAGTCGGCTGAGAGAGATATCCCTATTCGAGTGCGACGTGCGTGTCCTCAGGAATGGATTCTGTAAGCTAACGCAAATAAATGGTTTTCTTGGTCTTGATTGGCGGGCTGCTGACCACGAACTCCAGGGCGATCGGTTTCTTCACAAGATCTGGTACCTGGGGATGTGTTCGAGTTCTCTGATCCGTCATTGAACCAAGTACCTTGTGATTCTATCCTGTTATCGGGCGATTGCATTGTGAATGAGAGTATGCTTACTGGTATGTTCTCACGATCCCCGCCCCATACCCTTGACTGGTCGATCTTCTAACATATAATAGGTGAATCTGTGCCTGTATCTAAGACGCCCTTCATCGATGATGCTCTCAAACATCTTGATCTCAGTGCCCCGTCGATACATCCCAATGTTGCCAAGCACTTTCTATTCAGTGGGACTAAAATCATTCGGGCCAGGCGGCCGCAGAATGCACACGACGATGAAGCTGTTGCCTTGGCTATGGTCGCCAGAACCGGATTCTCAACCACTAAGGGTGCACTAGTCCGCTCAATGCTATTTCCGAAACCCTCGGGCTTCAAATTCTACCGAGACTCATTCCGTTATATTGCGGTGATGGCAATAGTCGCGCTCTGCGGCTTTGTGGCTTCATTTATCAATTTTGTGAGACTAGGGGTAGGTCAATCCCGACGGGATATATGTTCAATTGCTGATAAACAGCAGCTTTCTTGGCATCTCATCATTGTCCGCGCCCTCGATTTGATTACAATTGTTGTCCCTCCGGCCCTCCCGGCAACCCTTAGCATTGGAACAAACTTTGCACTCTCCCGCCTCAAGAAGCAGAGTATCTTCTGCATTAGTCCCCAGAAGTGAGTTGCTCTTTTATGCGATATATCAAATCTCCCGCTGATACCCTGGAAATCTTAGAGTCAACGTTGGAGGAAAGCTAGATGTTGTCTGTTTTGATAAAACGGGAACCCTCACGGAGGATGGTTTAGATGTTCTCGGGGCACGGGTTGTTAGCAATAACCAAAGGTTGGTACTCAATGGTCATTCGAACACAAAGCATCTATGCACTGGAACTGGTCTGATGGAAATAAGGTTTTCTGAGCTGTTGTCCGGAATTTCTTCCGGTCTACTACTACCATTGTCAGCTGCGAACTCACCTTACGACCTGGAGAAGCAGCGGAAGATTGTATACACCATGGCAACATGTCACTCCCTCAGGGTTGTGGATGGCGAATTACTAGGAGATCCTCTTGACGTCAAGATGTTTCAGTTCACGGGGTGGTCTTATGAAGAGGGTGGCGGCCATGCCTGCGAGCCGACAAGTCCCAAGTTTGATACCATCACTCCATCCGTTGCAAGACCACCAGAGACACATATCGGCGAAAGCCAACGAATTGGTCCAAATGTAAGCTGTGAAAAGTGTTCTTGTGTTCAAAATGGCCACTGACCATTATGTCCCCATCGCAGCTTCCCGTCGAACTGGGTGTTTTACGGAATTTCGAATTCGTGTCTCACCTCCGCCGCGCAAGTGTTCTTGTTCGACAGTTTGGCGACAATGGGGTCAGCTTCTTTGTGAAAGGTGCCCCCGAAAGCATCAAGGATATATGTGTTCCCGAAACCCGTGAGTCTTTCCGTATGTAAGAGTTTCTGGCTTATTTACTCACCCCATGGGCAGTCCCATCTGACTATGACGAACTTCTTAACCATTACACCCACAAAGGGTATCGAGTTATTGCCTGTGCAACCAAATACGAACGGAAGTTAAGCTGGATGAAAGCCCAGAAACTGAGCCGGACCGAGGCCGAGAGTAATCTTGAGTTTTTGGGCTTCATCATCTTTGAAAATAAGCTGAAGCCTAGCACTTCCCGTGTCATCTCCGAGTTGAATGAAGCCGGCATTCGCAATGTCATGTGTACGGGGGATAACATTTTAACAGCAGTGAGTGTTGCCAAGGAGTGTAAGATGATCGACCCAGGCGAGCATTGTTTTATCCCACATTTCATTGAAGGTCTGTACTGCGCTATTCCCCATCGATGCATTTGAACTGAGCTGACCGATTAAGAACCCGGTCTTATCGGCAAAACATCCCTTATATGGGAAAGTGTGGACAACCCCGATCTCAGGTTGGACCCAAGAACGCTTCTAGTATGGAAAATCCGACTCAATTGCCGTCATTGTAGTTATTAATCAATCCTGTAGCCCCTCCAAACCTCAACAGAAGATGATCCATCTATCCCAGGAAATATACTTCATGATCGGCATTACTGCGTTGCAGTTACGGGTGATGTGTTCCGGTGGATGGTTGACTATGGGAACGAGGATGTATTGAACCGGGTAAGAGTTGCTTTTGCCTTATTCTCGTTGAGTATGAAAACGACGAGACGATTTTCTTTCTAACAGCCCTGCTTAGATTCTGGTCATTGGCAAGGTTTTTGCTCGAATGTCACCTGACGAGAAGCATGAACTGGTCGAAAAGCTTCAATCAATTGACTACTGTTGTGGCTTTTGCGGAGACGGGGCGAATGATTGCGGTGCTTTGAAAGCTGCTGACGTGGGGATTTCCTTGTCTGACGCTGAGGCATCTGTTGCTGCCCCTTTCACCAGCAGGCTTTTCGAGATCTCCTGTGTGCCCACATTGATCCGGTAAAATTACTACTCCCCACCCTCAACAATAGGACATCCAGCTCACAAAATTTCGATAGTGAGGGCCGCGCTGCTTTGGTCACAAGCTTCTGCTGCTTCAAATTCATGAGCCTCTACTCTGCCATTCAATTCTCCTCCGTGAGCTTTCTTTATACGTCCGGTTCCAACCTTGGTGACTTCCAGGTGAGCAAAACCCCCAACTTCTACACGTGAAGATACCCAGAGATCTGACTAACCGTAATTTTAGTTCCTGTTCATCGATCTTGCTCTGATCATGCCGATTGCTATCTTTAGTGAGTGATGCTTTACCTCATCTTGGACGATTGACTGACCGACAACTAGTGGGTTGGACTGGTCCTTATCCCACGCTTTCTCGCAAGCGGCCCACAGCAGATCTCGTGTCGCGAAAGGTGTTAACTCCCCTCCTGGGCCAGATTATCATGGTGGTTCTCGCCCAGCTGGCGATCTTCCAGACTGTTCAGACCCAGCCCTGGTACGTTGTTTCCTCTGTTGAACTGCGAGCTGAAGACATTGCTGACTGCTGTAAACAGGTTTCTTCCCCCACAACTGAATCTAGAGAAGAGTAACATTGTGAACTCCGAAAACACGGCGCTGTTCCTGTTCTCCTGCTTCCAATACATTTTGACTAGTATTGTTCTAAGCGTCGGGCCGCCTTTCCGGCAACCGATGACATTAAACAGTGAGCGATACCCTGACCCCAGAACACCAGACGAGCTGCTACTAATCACTGTTTGCATGATAGTCCCATATCTTTGCACAATCATTATCGATTTGCTGATCGCAGTCTACATGCTCTTCCGACCATCAAAGTGGGTCACGAACGTGCTCGAGTTGACCATGATGTCGGATACCTATCGAGGCTGGATTTTGATGCTTGCACTTGGGATGTTTGCATTGGCCTGGTCAGCCGAGGTCACTGTGTTCCCCCGCTTAGCGCGCATTATTGGCCATGCCCGGACTCGGCTACAACCCAGCTATCGCAAGAAGCGTCGCCAGTACAAGGTCCTACTGGAAGGGATGGGCCTATGAATACATTGAAGGGGGCCAAGGTGGTTGGGGTGGTGACTGTATTTATATATAGAGAAGAGGCGCGGTAGATAGAGTGTCGCATGGTGCATCGCATTGTCACCTAATAAAAACGGTATGGTACATATCAACCACCCAAAGCCCCTGGAAGCTTCTTTCTCCCAGGGAATTAAAGACAAAAATCAAAGTCAAGGTATCAAACGGCGCGCAAGCCTGCTCAACTTCAATTGAGCGTGGTTCCTGGTTATGAGACAGACCAAGCCCCTCCGTCTAGTGATCCCAAGGATGCTTCCATCCCAGCAGAGCCGGACCGTCCTTCTTAGCACGGTACATAAGCTGCGTCGCATCTAGTTAGCATAATCGAACCAGATACTAGTATTTTGAGGGACGTATTCATACGAAGAACCACATGCTCGCGCCTAAGGCAGTGGCAGTGAAGCGGTATAACGGCCGAGCCGCGTGAACGTGGACCGGGTGGTGGGAATTGCCTGCCATGGCTACAGATTGAGTCAGCAGACGCAGGTTCTGGAGGTCGAATAAGTCACCTACTTATGTATGCAGGACGGGGAGCTTTGCGGAAGACGGAGAGTTCGTCGGAAGCGGGAATTCGAGGAAGTGGAAGTCCCACCGTCACGTGACCAGTGACGGCGCTCTTTCTTCCTGAGCGTCCAAGGTTTCTTCTGTTGCTCACCTTAAAAGAATTTGGGACTTGGGTCTTATTTTCTTGTTTATCTGCAAGACCTGGGGACTGGGACATTTGACCATTCCCGTTGCTTTCCTCACTTCACCGAAGTCTTCTTTCCGCTCAAGAGACCCTTGAATGGCCCTGGCAATGCGAAAGCTCACATCTGGTCCCTTTTACTTTTTAATCTGATCAGTGAATGCTACTATGATTCCATCTATCCTCCAAAACCCTCGGTGCTCCTTGACTCCGATTTCCCCGACAAATTTCAACTAAGCGCTGTTATCGCCCTGAATTGAATGAACCCATGATACCCGACTAAGATTCCCCGCGAGCACCAAAAACCAACTCAGCAGCATACCTGAATCTGAACTCAAGTGGTCAAAGCCCACCATTTCCCAATCGAATCACTCCTTGATCAACCAAAAGCAAGCATTCCGTGCCGAATCGAACCTGCATCCATGTCGTCCCTCGAAAAGGACAACAACGGTGAGCCCCGATTCCCTGGCTGCTCTAACATTCGAGACTTTGAATTCATCGGCAAGCTTGGGGAGGGGACTTTCGGGTGGGTTTCCTCTGGCCAAATGGGGTTTCAAGGGCTAATTGTTGGACCAGTGAGGTGTACAAAGCAAGGTCCAAGAAGGACAACTCGGTCCTGGCCTTGAAGAAGATTCTCATGCACCATGAGAAAGAAGGCGTATGCTTCACCTGCAATTTGCCCCCATTGTACACCCCAGCTGACCTGCTCTGTAAAGTTCCCGATTACCGCAATTCGAGAGATCAAGATTTTGAAGGTGCTTTCTCATCCAAATGTCTTGCAGCTCAAAGAGATGGCCGTTGAGCGGAGCAAGGGTAAGAGATGGCCTTTGATGACTTTGAGTCTTTACCGCCGATTACGTATTGACACATACTTCAGGCGAGGGACGGAAGAAACCCAGCATGTACATGGTTACCCCATATATGGAGCATGATCTTTCTGGACTTCTAGAGAACCCATCGGTGCAGTTTACCGAGCCTCAGATCAAATGTTATCTGATGCAGCTTCTTGAAGGTCTTCGTTACCTACATGCGGTATGGCTTGTTGTCAACCAGTTCAAGGAGTTACCTGTCTGACGCATAAAGCAGAGTCGTATTTTGCACCGTGACATGAAAGGTATGTGTTCATCGATTCACTTATAACTTCTGCTTCAATCAAAGCTGATCAATGGGGTAGCTGCCAATCTTCTTATCAGTAATAGTGGAATCCTCCAGATTGCCGACTTTGGGCTTGCACGACCCTTCGATGAACTTCCCCCGCAACCTGGAAAGGGCGGGGGCGAAGCAAAACGAGAATACACAGCCCTGGTTGTGACCCGATGGTATCGCCCACCAGAGTTGCTGCTCTCGCTCCGGAAATACACGACTGCCGTTGACATGTGGGGTGTAGGGTAAGATTGAACCCAATACTTTGTTGAATAGGCTCTGATATACCCTATAGGTGTGTTTTCGGTGAGATGTTCAAAGGAAAGCCCATCCTTTCGGGCAGTAGCGATCTTAATCAAGCACAGCTCATTTTCAATCTTGTGGGGACCCCAAATGACGAGAACATGCCCGGGTGGAGTTCTCTGCCTGGTTGCGAGGGAGTCAAGAACTTTGGTTTCAAGCGTGGAAACCTTGCCGATGTCTTTAAAGAGTAGGAAGACCCTTCATCCTCTGGTTTGAAATGCGGCTGTTGGTTAGACTGGCATAGACTAACAACACAATAGTCAACACCCTGCCGCTGTCTCGTTACTCACCGAGCTTCTCAAGCTTGACTGGCGGAAACGTATCAACGCCATCGACGCATTGAAACATCCCTATTTCACTACCCCGCCACTTCCCGCACGCCCTGGGGAGATCCCCACCTTCCAGGATTCCCACGAGCTGGATCGAAAGAAGTTCCGCGGCCAACGGGTCCCCGTCCCCGCAGCTCCTGGGGGCAACGCTGGTGATGCCTCTTCTAACGGAGCCTGGACCGGGCCCGGTTCTCGACCAGATTCTCGAAGCAGAATTCCAGGGGCCGCTCGAGGTGGTCGACCTAACGGACCACCTGGTATGTCAGGCAACTCCAATCGACGTGGTCCATTCCCTTCGTCCCAGCGAGATAGCGGGCTCCCCCCACGGCCTCCTGTGTCTTCTCACCAACAGTGGGATGGTGCGCAAGCCGGATGGACCGACGACTCACGACGGGATCGGTTCCCCCAAGGCCGTCCAGGTGGTAGGTTCTCCAGCAGTATTGACTCTTATGTCCCAAACTATGGACAAGCTCCCGAAAACCCATCCCAAAATGCAGATCGGCGTGGAGGGAACCGGCGTGAATATCGTCGTGAGCCAGCTCGAAGAAGAAGTCGGAGTCCTGGGTTCCGAGGACCTGGGTAGAGGCTGTGCGTTATCAACATTCCCATACTAATTCAGCCGGCGTAATGCCCGCAAATGATGCATCATTCACCATAAATAGCCGCGGCATGGGGGCGTTCTTAGCTGGCAAAATATAAGATATTAATTTGAAATGAAAAATGATATCCAACACACCCATTTCACTATAGTACTTCCCAAGATGCTTCAGGTGCTTCAGTATATGTTTTGTGTGTAAGTCGTTCTTAAGGTAGTCAAGTGCCTACCTACATATCGGCATAGACAGAGCAAAGTTTACATAGAATTTGGGTTGAAGGCACTTGTATAGACATTGCTTGCGTAAACCGTCAATTTGCTTTTATGCTTTTCCACCTCTAGTCACTTGATTTTACTGTTCGGGGATTCGTCTGTGTATGAAGGACATGACCGAGTCAACAGATACCGAACTCCTCGTTGCACAGGCAGGACCTCGTTGAGGGTCCCAGCGAGTTTTTCAAATGGAATGAACCCAGGTTCAAAACATGTTAAGTTGATTACAATGGTTGGAGTATCATGGGCTCCTTGTTTAGTACAGAATTCGGGTCATAATTCGGGCTAAAAGGAGTTAGTCAGACCTCGCGTGTAACAAGAGGAACGGAGTTGCCTTACAGTTGAGAGATTCAAGTCTCTCATACAAGTCCTTGATGACAGCAGCACTCACGTTGCTGATATCAGCCATCAGGTAAGCAACCTGCTTATGGTTAGCTCTTTATACTGATTACAGCATCGGTGGCAAGACTTACATCGCCCCTGCTATCGGTCATTTGCTTGTCGACATTGTGGTCACCAATGACTTCGTTCACTGATTAAACATGTACGTTAGAAAAGTAGTGCTTTGGAGGAGAATGGAGACTTGTTGGAGGGAGAGGTCCGTACCTTTTCGCAGCACACCAGGAATGTTCTTGTGGATATAGATGACCTAAGGAAGATAAAGACGTCAGTTTGAGTTTCCAGACTTCCTCGTCAATATTGATAAAACTCACCCGAGCGTGGTTTGGCTCATCCATCGTCAGAGAACGGAGAGTGACCTCAGGCAGGTTAACAGCACCCAGAGTGGTACCCTCGTTGACGTATCGGGTCAGCGCCTGAGCCACTTCCACACCAATGGCACTCTGAGCCTCCTCGGTGCTTCCTCCAATGTGGGGAGTCAGGATCAAGTTCTTCAGGGAACGCAGGTCAGTTCCCCATTCATTCAGTTCATTGTTGAAATAGTCGCCATTCCCGGCAGGCTCATTCGGGTACACATCCAGCGCGGCACCGGCAACTCGGCCGCTGCGCATAGCATCGATGAGGGCGGGGATGTCGACAACGGTTCCACGACTGGCATTGATCAAGTAGCTGCCAGTCTTCATCTTCTCAAATTGCGGTTTGCCAATCATGCCCTTGGTCTCAGCAAGTTCGGGCACATGGCAAGTAATGAAATCGGCCTCGGCCATCAGTTGGTCCAGAGTCTCGACCTGGCGGGCCGTACCGAGGGACATCAGGTTAAGCACATCATAAAAGATGACGGACATACCCATTGCCTCGGCTAGGACAGACAATTGAGCACCGATGTGACCATAACCAATGATACCTATGAAGATTCCGTGAGTGATTGATTCCTGCGTGCTGTCGAATCCATAACCTACCCAATGTCTTGCCACGAATCTCCCAGCACTTGTTGCTCACTTTGTTCCAGGTTCCATTGTGCATCTCGTTGGAACGGTCACCTAGCTGTCGCGCAAGAGCAATGATCTCACCGATCACTAGCTCGGCGACACTACGGGAGTTGCTGAAGGGCGAATTGAAGACGGCGATACCTTGTTCAGCCGCATATTGCAGGTCCACCTGGTTGGTTCCGATACAGAAGCAGCCGATCACAATCAAATTCTTGGCCTCCTTCAGGACGCGCTCAGTGAGCTTGGTCTTGGAACGGATACCAATGACGTGGACGTCCCTATTTCAATCCCAGTCAGCTTCCCAATCCAGTAGCTACCTCCCTGGGAAGGGAGAACGTCGGAATACCGTACCGAATCTTCTCAATGAGTTGGTCCTCTGGAAGGGAAGACTTGAGGAATTCCACCTGGTAGCCCTGCTGTTGCAGAATTTCACGACCGGCCACGTTCACGTTCTCCAGGAGCAGAACCTTGATGTCTTGTGTCGCAAAAGGCTTCAGATGCTTCGCATTCAGCACCGGGATCGTCCGGGTGAGCGCTGAGCCATGGCTGGAGGGGGAATGGAAGGAAGCAGAGGGCGAGGTTGCGAGGTATTGAGCCTGAGCGGCCAGGTCGTCCTGGCGAGGGCGGATATCTCTGGCAGATGTCATGGCGTAACCGAGCAAGGAGGGGGAATGATAGAGAAAAAGAAAGAGTCCAAGTCTTGAGCAATGAATAAAATGATGGAATCACGGGCAATTAGGTCACCTTATATAAGCCCACCGAGTCTCCGGAATCGGATGCGATCAATACTTTCTTTTCCTTTTTTCCTTTTTCTTTTTTCCTTCTCTTTCTCTTTATTTATGGGGAAAGAGGGAGCGATCAATTGATTTAGTCCTGGAAAATTGACTCATTTCTTGCATTAACTACAATATATGCTACGCTGCGGTATAGAGAAAAATCTGTATATACGTGACTCATTAGACTCATGAAGGCGTGATTGAAGAGGGGCATCGCGGGGCTTTTTTCTTCCTTTTTCCCGCATTTTCCGCCTTTTCTATTCGTCCAATCAACCACTCGCAACTCTATTATGGAGGATCCACTTTCAAATTCGTTTTTCCGCATACGTACTACATAGTAAAGCTCATGTACTACATCTCTCTCTTTTCAATCAGACTTTGAGATCCTGCATCTTCTTGGCCGCTTCATCGGCTCCCTTGGCCTGCTTGGCCTTGACTTTCTGTGAAGTCGTGTCCTTGGGCAGTTCCTTGACGTAAGGAAGGAACTCTGGGTTGCCAGGGATGTACTTCCGCAGAACTTCGGGGACCTCGATACCCTATGATGGAATGCGTTAGCAATTATCAGCAGAAAGGAAATGTGGAGAGTGCATACATCTTCCCGCTGGTAGTTCTCGAGAACGCAGCAGAGGGTCCGCTCGGTGGCACACAAGGTAGCATTCAGCGCGTGGACGTAGGTCTTCTTCAGATCGGTGGCCTTCTTGACACCAAAGCGGATCTCCAGGTCACGGGACTGGTAGTCAAGGCAGTTGGAGCATGAGACGAGTTCCTTGTACTCCTGCTGGAAGGGGAACCAAGCCTCCAAGTCGTACTTCTTGGCTGCCGCGTTGTTTAATGCGCCCGACACGATAGCCATGACTTGGTATGGGAGCCCCAGAGACTGGTAGAACTCTTCCGAGGTGGCCATCATATCCTCAAACGCTTGCCATGAGTCCTCCGGCTTGGTCAACACAAATTGTTCGATCTGTAGAATACATAAGCCTCTAGCCAAGGAAAACAGGTGATGCAGAGGGGAAAGCGGGACGAATTCAGCTCACCTTCTCAAACTGGTGAACACGGAAAATGCCCCATGCATCTTTACCGTGGGCACCAGCTTCTTTGCGGTAACAGGTACTGTAGCCAGCGTACCTAGAAATGAAGATATCAACATTTGCACAACTAGGCAGTGGGAATAGCTCTTACTTGATGGGCAAGTCACTCTCTTGCAGCCACTCGCTGCTGTGAAGTGCAGAGAGCGGTTGCTCAGAGGTGGCAATGAGATACTTATCGGTGGACTTGTCCTCACCCTCGGTGACCTTGTACAATTCCTCGTCGAATTGCTCCAGTTGTGCGGTCTTAGCCATAAGCTCCTTGAGCATGAATTGCGGAGGCTGGTTGGGCTGGTAACCCTTCTTGAAGAGGAACTCCAGACCGTAGTTAACAAGGGCCAGGTTCAAAAAGAGACCGTAGCCAGTCAAGCAATATCCTCGGTGGCCAACAATCTTTACACCACGCTCGGGATCATATCCGTTCAGGCGAGTCAGGACCTCGTGGTGGGAGAGACAATCGGGCCGCTGCATCACAGCATCTTGAGGGGTCCAAGTCCTAATGACCTGGTTGTCATCCTGTGGTGCACCATCGGCATTAGTTCACTTCCCACGTCACCATCCTATAGGGATGAATTCTTGCCTCGTTGTTGCTCAAGGGGACTGAGTCGTGAACGTAGTTTCCAATCGTTCGAATCTTACGGTCCCGCTCCAATTCCTTCGCAAGAGCTGCATCCTCAGCCTGCTTTTTTCTCTTGTCCACATCTGTCTTCTGGCTGAGCAGATCGCTCGCATCCTCCTTGTTCTATCCAAACCAACATATGAGTTATTCGTGCTCGAGGTAGCGAGAAGGTGTGAGATGAGGGATACCTTCTTCTTCATGCCGATCTGCTTCATGAGGGCATTCAGCTCGGAGCCGATTTGAGTAACTGCATATCGGGCTAATTATGAGTTAGAAGCTGCTTCCTAGGTCGATCGGGCCACAAACATACCTTGACGGGCTTCTTCGTACAGGGCGATCACTTCGTCCACAGTCTCCTCTGGGGCGTGGCGTCTGCGCTGGCTCTCCTTGATCTTATTGGGGTCACCGCCGCGCTCGGCGACAAAATCATTGAGGTCCAACATGGTCAGGAAGGGGGTACAATCAAATCTGAGTCACTGGCGTTGGTGGAGGGGTAAAGTGGGAAAAAAGTGCGCGCGGACAGCGGGGGATTACTTAATCCAAACATGGTAAATCCGTTCCATTCCAAATATCACAAAGATGTATACCAGACAGACATAACTACAGTCATGTTTCATTAACCAACATACAATCTCGAGAATTTCTCTACATAATACTATGTCAATCTCCGTTTCCATAGGGCAGCAAAAGATATTGACGTGTCGGTGGGCCCAAAAGGGCCCAGCATTTCATTACTCTATGCAAATGTCAAATACATATTTCCCTAGCCCTGGAACCGCAATAAAAGAAACCCATGATTCAAAGCAACCCAAAGTCCCAAGATTCCACCATTCCCGAATGACAATAACAAGGAGAGAAGAAGAAAAAAGAACAACAATAACACAAGGAGAGAAAGGCGCGGGAAAGCGAATAACCAAATGTTTGTTGTATGTCTCCACAGGAGAGAGCTCCTAGACAACAATCGGATGGTTAGCTTCAGATTATTCAAAGTGACAAGGGGCATGGTTGGTGGGAGTTAGACGTTAGGCATACATGAGAAAGGGAAGGATGAAGGGAGATGAGTACTTGCGCAGCAGGTCCAGGAGCTCCAACTCCCATAATCTCCTGCATAATCCTTCCCGAAAATAACATACCAGGGGAGAATATATGCCATAACATGACTCAAAGTCAGATCACATCAAAGCACACTTATTGCCCCCGGTAGGTTGAGACGGATTCTGAGATTTCTCAATTTCCCCAATCATCAGCTCGAATGCGTTGTCGACATTGAAGTCAAGGAAGGCACTGGCCTCGGTGAATGCACAGTTGACCTCTTCCGCCAATTTGCGGCCCTCGTCCAATGAGACTTGTCGTTGCTCTGGCTTCAGGTCACTCTTATTGCCTACAACTACCAGAGGCACTTCGTCTGCTCCCTATTGTGTCACACGATAGCAGTTAGATATTCATCTTTCAGAATAATAGACTTGGATAATGAGTGGGGGAGAGGGGGGTTACCAGATGGTTCAAGATCTTGTCACGAATAGTCTTTACCATTTCAAAAGACTGGCGCGATGTCACCGAGTATGCAATGATATACCCATGGATGCCGATGAAATGCTTCGAGTTTAAAATGCTGTATTCATCCTGGAAATAGAAGTCAGTTCTAGGAAGTCCCCTCTCCTCTATCCCAACGAGCAGAGGCATACCTGTCCAGCCGTGTCTACGATTTCGGTGGCATAGTCCTGACCATTGTATTTGATGATTCGGCTGAAAGTGTTTTCAATTGTGGGGTAATAACTTTCCACGAAGTGATGTTCAACGAAGCGGACCGTAAGGGAGGATTTTCCTGAGGCATTCAGTGTCAGTACACCGGAGATTTTCCCCTTGAAAACCAACGCTGATCAAGGCTCATACCCACGGAACGACTGCCAACAATGGCAATCTTTCTCTGCTTCGGAGCAGCAGGCATCGTGTCAAATATAGTGAAGTTACAGGAGAAGTTCTCGGTACAAGAAGGGATATGTGGAGGTCAAGGAGGAGGTTTCAGAATGATTTGGCGATCGATGGGAGCTCGCGGTTGGAGTGGCAAATCCACAGGTTGAAGCAATCGGGGAGCTCGATTGGCTGCAAACGCTGCAAACAGGCGATTAGATACCCGATCTGGGACCGCACGTGAGCCGATAACAGCATTCCGATAACACATATAGGATATACACTACTTGATATACGATTCAGCATATACTAAACACAATTAGGAATGACAATGAGAGAAAAGGGAAAGGGTATCAAACATTAATTAAATATCGCCAAGGTCCTTCTGTCTTCATCCACAATTCCAGGATGCAAGACGAAAAGAAGAAAGAAAGAAAAGAGAAAAGCCAGCGTCGCCATCACCATAGGTACAGAAAAGTCATAACAGACCATGATATTCATTTAAACATTTAAAAAGACATTGTCACTCGATGAGTCGAATTCGACCAACCAGGTCCTGCAATCGAATATGGAATCCACTCGAATCACCTTGTGCCGGGAGGGGTTGTAGTTCTTGCTCGATCTTGCGGTGGTATTGCAAGAATTCTTCAACCGTCGACATGATCACCGATAAGCCCCTAGAGTGCAATGATTTCTTTACCTCGGCTCGAGCACTGGAATTGAGACACAGGGCTAGGAGGAGGACCGCCAAATATCCCATTGCAACGTTATGATGAACTGCCGGGACAGAATGTGCCTAGGAAATCAATGCATTAGCAGCCAAATAAGAAGAGGGGGGAAGGCCAGGAGTAGAACTATACCTCGGAGGTGGAATCGACATGAACCAAAAAGAGCTGCAGCAATTGGCCGAGGAGAGACGGGCTTGAATTCCGTGGGTTGAGGAAAATGATACGCGACGTTTCGCTTTGTTCAGTTACGTTGATCAGAGCCCCCAGTGCCAGGATCACGGTATCTAAAGAATTGCTGTTATCCTGAGCGAGGGGCTCCTTGGACAAGTCAGCAAAATTGGCGATTGCGATTGCGGCCAGTTCATCTATCATCTCGGGCGTTGCAAAATCATCGCAAAGATTAGGATGGCTGTTGGTAACGTTCAGGATCACTCGGATATAGAGACTTTGAATACTCTGGCTGATCGTATTCACTGAACCGTCACCTTTCACTGAAAGCAAACCATACAGACTTGAAATGGAACCCAGAACATCACGATGGTCCTCGGTAAGAAGACCCCCAGAGATCGTATGTGCTTCTAGAATAGACAATCCCAAGGTTAGATTTTGGGAGGCTTCTATCCCAATGATGGTTGAACTTTCCTCCCGGTAAGTGTTGGTAGATAGCATGAGATTCACCAATCGCTTCAAAAATGGCACGGGAAGACCGCTGGGATTCTCGCCTTTCTCCTGAATTGCCGCCATAGTCGTCCTCAGGCATTGAAGTATTAAGAAGCAGGGGGATAACTTGACCATATGAGCATTGGGAAGCAGCATTGACTGAAGTTTTGGGAGAATGTGTTGGATGGATAGTTGAGTAGCCTTGGCTATTTTCAAGCGCGGGGCACGTGCCATTGCAAACAGGTCATCTTGAACGTCCAACAAGGGTAGTGAAATATCCAAAAGCTTGGGCAAGGCAGTCGTGGCGAGGATATAGGGAAGAGGTCGCCCGATGGCACAAAGTTTGTAGGCACAGAGGGCAAGTGAAGAGGAGGTCAAGTCAAGATCCCTGCGAAACAGATCCACCAGCCTCCTATCAAAATTGCACTCCAGAAATTGATGTGCAAGCTTTGGATTGAGCAACTTGCTGCAGAGTTGCACCAATGCACTGCACCGGCCCGAACTGGAAATATGGATATCCTCAATGTCTTCGAATATGGACTCGACCGCGCCCCGGTAACGAGCATTTCCGCCAGCTTGACGGAGTTCATGAATGCTCCGAACTGCGGAATCATCATTGTCTGGTTCCTCAATGATGAAAAGACGAGCCCGAGACCCAGGATTGGTATTCATGTGGTGAGGGTCAGCTAGCGGGTCATTCTGCTCCGCACCAGGTGCAAGATTTACGCCCGAAGGTCCAGTTTCCAAAAGAAGGTCATCTAGAAATGAGCGCTGACGGGCATACGTGACTTTAGAGCCACGTAAGTGGGGCGAGGGTGCAATAGTAGGGTCCTGGTCATGACTATCACATTGACTTTCGACCGGCGTTCTTGATAGTGCAAGGTCTCGTCGAATTGGCGTAGGAGCCAAGGGAGAAGACAAGCGACTATCAGCCGGCATATCTGGTGATGACCCCTCGGCTGGGTGTTTCCTGGTGCCCAGCGAGTCAATTAGTCTTCGACGGCCAGGAGTACCACTTTTCATAAGCGGCGTGGTACACCCTGGAGACCCAGGGGACTTGAAGCTAAATTGCGCGTTCCGAGTGACACGTTTCTGTGTCTCGGAATTCTTGGGTCGCTCGTTCTCGCCTGGAGTAGACTTTTGCGGTTCGGGGTTGCGTATCCCATGATCTATTTGCTCAAAGCTCCCTTGATGATTAACTGCGCCTTCTCTTCTTCGTAGTGAGGCAGTCATAATCTGGGGGGTTGCTGGGTTCATTTTCTTGGTGGAGATTGCGTCCGATTTGACATGCTTCTCAATCGCTATGGGTTGTCGCGAGCCCACAATATCCTGTTGCAAGGTGTCCGTATGCCCATTCGAGCTATGCCGTCGTCTTTTTCGCCTCGGCATATATTGCTGTTGATCTTCATCGTCTGACGATGGTAGATCATAAATTTTCTCGTCTGAAGCCTCACCCAACACTTGGGGCTGCTCTTCTTTCAGTTTATTATCTAGTGGGTGATGGCTCGATTGACGTGAATGGCGCGATCTAGTTGGCGTATGTTTGGTAGACGGACGGGGGAGTACAGTTTTAGATTGCGATTGATTATTAGCGGTGGAGCGATAGGTCACCAGCCGTCGATTTCGGGGGCGCGATTCCATTCTCGCTGAGGAAGTAGCTTCAAAGGGCCAGCATGCCCATCAAACAGGGGGAGAAGGTGACAGGGACCCGTGGAGACCAGTTCAAAGGCACCGCAGGCTGATCCAATAGGGCTGGAGGGCGTCTGCGGGCGAAGGAGGCATGCCGCAGACAGCCTAGTCAGATTTATCAAAGGAGAAGGTGTCCGAAGAGATAGAAAGGGATGACAAGAAGGTCGAGCTTGAATCGGAGAATTTTCCTAGATTGCAAGAGACGCGAATCCCCAAGTCCTGCAAGTCCCGAGGCTTATTCAGCGGGACCGATAAGGATGAGTGCGGAGGGCGCAGGTCGTTCTTGACCGATAGCTCCGATAAGAGAAAATCCCCTCTCCCCACTTTTGCTCTCCTGCTGCAGGTCGTGTGTCTCCTGGTGTTGACGTTATTTACCCCCTCCTTTCTGATCCTCCCTCATGGCTAGCAAGGATCCTGTTCCATCGCCCGCCCAAGGCGTTGGCCCTAATTATCAGCCAGACGGTGAGAAGCCCACAGCAACTGTCTCCAAAGAAATATCCTACGAAAATGTCCATGTGCTGTCCCAAACGCCCCAATTAATCGCTCTACTGACGTGAGACAATTACCCCTTCTCGCCGAGGCTGGCTTAAGGATCTTTGAAGACCTCTAACCAATCTGTAGGATGATTCGCGACAAACGGACCGCTCGGGCAGATTTCATCTTCTACTCCAACCGCATCATCCGGCTGCTGGTGGAAGAAGGACTGAACCACTTACCCGTAGTGGAACAGTCAGTCACCACCCCGGTTGGACGGGCCTATTTGGGAGTCAAGTTTGAGGGGAAGATCTGTGGTGTGTCGATCATGAGAGCTGGAGAGGCCATGGAACAAGGGTTGCGGGATTGCTGTCGATCTGTTCGAATTGGCAAGATTCTAATCCAGAGAGACGAAGAAACCTGCATGCCGAAGCTCTTCTATGAGAAGTTGCCAGCCGACATTGCGGATCGATGGGTCTTGCTCCTGGATCCCATGTTTGCCACTGGTAGGTGTCAATGTCACATTGACAACCTAGGGCTTTCGCAGCCATACTGACATTTTATAGGGGGATCTGCAACATTGGCAGTAGAGGTACTCAAGCAAAAAGGCGTCCCTGAGCATCGGATCCTATTTCTCAATTTGATCGCAAGCCCTTCTGGCGTTGCGGAATTCGCTGAGAGATTCCCCAAACTCCGGGTTGTCACATCCTTTATTGATCAAGGACTTGATGACAAAAAGTAAGAGACTCCCTTCTTATCCAGGCTCTTCGGCCATACTAATCGGTTTGCAGGTACATCATCCCTGGGCTGGGAGATTTTGGTGATCGATACTATACTTTGTAGTACCATCTCCGCCGATAACGACATAAGTAGTCCGAGCTTTAAAGCTATCTGCGGTCCACCCGTATATTCTTCGTAGAGCAAGCATCAACGGATGGCCTTTGATACATGATTTCCCACCAAGAAGGGGTTATCGTCTCATCAAGCGCCGAACAGGTCGGATTCGTCATCTGAGATCGTCTAGGTAATTTGCTAGAGAGGGCAAAGTATTTTCTGAGAAGAGAGTAAGATGAATTTAAGGATGCGCCGAAGTGTATATAGATGAGGTCATCGAAATTGATACCATTTCCCATGCGCCAATTCGCCCCGTAAAAACAGAATCAATAGTCTTCATCCTCGAAGCCGTCTCCTGGTGCCATATCTGCCGAAGGGCCCGGTTTGCGACTGGCTACCTGCGAGCTGACTGCCCCGTCATACTGGTTTGCCGTGTCCTTGGCAACTGCGTCGCATGCGTCCACCCAATCCGAATAAACATCAACGGCAGCGGAAAGATCTATTTGACAATCAGAAAGGAGCCACAGGTGGTGCGACCAAGGAATGACGCACAATTTATGCCAGTCTGGAACTTCTGGCCACAAACTTTGCAGGACAGATCGCCGAGGCCGAGTTTCTTGTCTAACTTGACGATGACCGAGTTCTCATGGTTGCAAAACAGACAGGCGAAAGTGGTTGAAAGGGGTTCCCGCTATGTGGACCAATCAGTTTCATGGTGTGGTCTGAATCCAGTGTGTCCTCACCTTTTTGGGCCCTTGGGGTTTGGAGGAAGATTTGCGCTTGCCCTATTAGGATGAGTCGATTAATATGAAAGAAAGGAAGTAAAATGGTGGATGATGTAAAATTACCATGCTCCACGATGAGTTCAAGAGAAGTAAGTTGGAGGGGTAAGAAGGCGAAGTTCAAGAGATGCAGTTAATGACGGTGTGCTTCGTGCGGAGAATGAGAGTCGCAACAACAGGAGTGGAGCGGGAGCTGCTTGGGCGGTTGCAGAAAAAGGATCTTAGGTGATCATGCTAACCGCCCACTTATAAGATCACTTAGAGTAAATATAACGAAATATGTGTACTTACAAACCTACTACCATATCTTAAATCTTGGTCTAGAAACTTAATCATTGACTCTTTGTCTAATTCCTAATTTGCTAGTACTACTACTGACTACTGAGAACTTTGAATTTGAACCAGATAGGGTAGCTGGTGTAGATAAGATGTTGTCAGTAGAATGGCAGGTCGTATGAGTGATATGTGACTTGCAAACAGTCAAAACTAAAGTCAAAGTCTTGAAGATGTGGTATATCGGTATGCTTAGGCACTATGAGATTCATGATATCATGAATTTAACAAGTTACTTAAGAGTATGCATATGTAAGCAACCAATCACAATTTGCAGCAGACAAATTTGTCTGTGTGTCACATGAGACCGGAAAGGTGGCTGAGTCAGCCACAGATAGGGCCCGGTGGGCTCGCTTAGCCGAGTTTTCTGTGGGTTTTCGATTTCAACCCTCCCGTCGACCCGTGCAGCGAGAATCTCGAAACCTTCCGAGCGCCGTGGTGCGATACCTTTGTCTATCTTCTAACAACACACAGATAGACCCGACTCGCAATCATGGCTGTTGGCAAGTAAGTCTTGCTCCCATCGTCACTCTCTATTACACCATTGGCCCTATCGAATCCTTTTCACTAATTCACCTCGTCATCAGGAACAAGCGCCTTTCGAAGGGTAAGAAGGGTATCAAGAAGCGGACCGTCGACCCCTTCACACGCAAGGATGAGTACTCCGTGAAGGTGAGCTTACTGAAATCTGAACACTATATTCAAGGAATGCATTAACTAACGTTCTCGCTGCCAGGCCCCCTCTACCTTCCAGACCCGCGAGTAGGATCCCCCTCCCTTTCCCACCCACCATTCCTATTTTTTTTCCCGTCCCTACTTGGTAACTACCAGAACTTTTCATGCTAACGGATTTGAAAAGTGTCGGCAAGACTCTGGTCAACCGCACTAGCGGTCTGAAGAACGCCAACGACTCCCTCAAGGGCCGTATCTTCGAGGTCTCCCTCGCTGACCTGCAGAACGATGAGGACCACGCTTTCCGCAAGGTCAAGCTCCGTGTGGATGAGATCCAGGGCAAGAACTGCCTGACCAACTTCCACGGTCTGGACTTCACCACCGACAAGCTGCGCTCCCTTGTTCGCAAGTGGCAGTCTCTGATTGAGGCCAACGTCACCGTGAAGACCACTGACGACTACCTCATCCGTTTGTTCGCCATCGCCTTCACCAAGAGACGCCCCAACCAGATCAAGAAGACCACTTACGCCCGCTCGTCTCAAATCCGTGCCATCCGCAAGAAGATGACCGAGATTATGCAGCGTGAGGCTTCCAGCTGCACTCTGTCTCAGCTCACCCACAAGCTCATCCCTGAGGTCATTGGTCGTGAGATCGAGAAGTCCACCCAGGGCATCTACCCCCTGCAGAATGTACGTTCCCTTCCCACCATCATCGGTAGCTGGTGCTGTTATCTGACAAATTCTCTCTAGGTCCACATTCGCAAGGTTAAGCTGCTCAAGTCCCCCAAGTTCGACCTGGGTGCCCTCTTGGCTCTCCACGGCGAGTCCGCAACTGATGACAAGGGCCAGAAGGTGGAGCGTGAGTTCAAGGAGCAGGTCCTGCAGACTGTTTAAGGGGTTTTCAATTTTGAAGTGATGTGAAATACTGGTCAATCATGGCAATTATTGTCTCCCGATCAATAGGATAACAAAAAAGTTCATGACATGTATGGCAAATATACATCGCTGTTGTGGAGCCTTTGGTTTTACAACGTACCCTGTAAAGATGGTGTAACGAGCAGCTCGATTCTTAATCGGACTTGATTGACATTCGTCCCCCTCAACATAGCTTGTCATGTTTTGTTTTTTTAAAGCTGCTCATCCCTTATCTTGGATCTGTGTAGATTATGGCCTTGCGACATCAACTCCATTGTAAAAATTGGTGCAATGGATTAAACGTATGACCCGCTAAAATTTGGGAACTAGTCACAAGAAGGGATAAACTCTGTGGAACCGCCCTTAGCCCCGGTGACATGTGCGCGTCTTGAATATACCTCATGGTTATCGTTACAAGACCCTTTTATAATTGCTGCCCCAGCCCAAAAAGGAACGACTTTGTTTCGTTTTGGAACAATGTTTCATTTTGGAACAATATGGGTTGGCTGTGGTAAATATGAGTAGCCAATGGAAATAAATTGGGCGTTAGGCCAGCATAAAGAAGCCTTGGTTTATTACATCTATATATATCTATATATTTAATTTCAGTCCAGATATTTCTTTGTTTAATCATTTTAGGTGTATTGTGGGTTATGTAACGAGATTATCAAGGGCGATGGACGATGAGTTTGATCACGTTACCAAAGTCACGGGATGACACGGACCCAGATCAAGCCTAAATCCACTCAGAGCAAGCCTGACTAATGCCTTGAGAACCAGTCTTGCTTTTCCACTAAGGCAATGTTATTCCTGCTGTGTTAACCGTCTCTGACCTAATCATTTTTCCGCTTTCAAGGCTATTAATATGATATGGATCCCGAAGGAAGAGGATACAAGTTATGTTTAAAGTATTTCGCTTTCTCCTTACTTCCTCTTCTCCTTAGCTAAATGTATTTGGATTTCAAGGTTGATTGATCAGAAAGACACATGCAGAGTTTTCGTTTTCTAAATGCTATATTTAACTTCATTTATAGCTGATAATATCCATGATCAGTGATCACTATAATTAGCTTAATTGTAGTGGATCTTTTATAGGGTTTAAGTAACTTCAAACTTAGTTCCTACTAGTGAATAAACAACACTAAGAGATATATTAGAACCAATGATTAGTAATATACTAGTAGAGAAGAAGTTACGTAAATTATACATATAATCATTTATAGGAGCTATAGCTTATAGTATTTGATAGACTTCCGCAGAACCCAACTCAACCCGGACCCAACCCGGACCCAACCCGGACCCAATTAGGTTTTAGGTCGAAGACTCAGACCCAGTGCTAGGTCCAGGTTATGATGTTCGACCCAGCCTGGGTCCGGGGCCCCAACTTAGGTCACAAACAATGCAAACATAAATTATGCAAAATTACCCATGTTCTAGAGGCGTTTTCAACCACTTATGGATAGTAAAATTAGTATATATTATACATTATGCATTTCTTATAGTATATAGAGATATATTATAGAGTGAAATATATCAAAAAGTAAGCTTTAGGAAAATAAAATAAAATACGTAGGGCGTAGAAAAAGTGGTGCATCTCCATCTTATGAAAAATATATATCTTCAAGATCACTATAAAATAGACCCCACTTTCATTTTTAGCATTAATATTATAAAAATTATATAGTATATAGCTATATAGAGCTCTTCTATACATATATTATTTAAAAAAATAGTTTAAAATCTATATAGAGAGGTATATAAGTGGTATTAGATAATACAAATACATAATTTATAATCAATTTATATAGGTTTTTATGCAGAAATTGGGTCGAATTGGGTTATGTTGGGGCCCTAATTTAAACCCAGCCTAGGTCCGGGTTGGGTCTGGGTCAGAGAAGTTCAACCCGGACCTAGGCTAGGTTGGGTTTTGGGTCGAGACCTTCGACCTAAGTTGGGTTCTGCGGAAGTCTAGTATTTGACTACCTTTATATATTACTTAAAACTCTAAAAATTAAAGTAAATATAAAGGGAAAACTACTTATAGAGAAAATAAAATATATTAAATATAATTCTATTTTTAATTATATAAGTAAATATTCAAATAATAGGGTTAAAAGAAGTTCTTTATTTAGAAGAACTCTTATATATTAGAAAAGGAATTTATAGTGCTTAAAGAAACTAACCTATTAAATTTAATTATATAGTTATTAGGGGGTAAGATTATTATATATAGGAAAATAAAGCTACTAGAGACTTATTAAATTTATCTACTTTAATATATAGAAGTTCCTTAAAAGAGGTAAATCACTAATAACAAAATTTCTAAAATAATTTAAAAGGAATATTATAGTATCTTTACTATATATAAATTAAGGATTTAGGTAAGTTCATTTCTAAGCTTAAACTTAAAAGGAAGATGATACTTAGATAATATCTAATCTTAGAGTAGTATATAAAATTCAAACTTACTTATTAGAAAGTTTTAATATTAAAAGGTATATATATAGGATTTTAATATTCTTTAGGTTTTTAAGGGCTAAATCTAATAATTACTAAAGAAGATCGTTATTTATAAAATTTAATTAGTAATGTAGTATCAAATTTCTATATAATACTATTAGAAGAAGACTTATACTTAGTCTTCTATTTTATATAATTTTGTAAAGTTGAAAAATAATTTTTTAAATTAGGTAAGATACTTTATTTTATAGATTGGAACTTAGAGGAAATTTTCTCTAATATCTTTTATTAATTATAACTTAATTATTAATATGTTATACCCTAGAGATAAAGAAAATATTAATAAAACTTAAATTAGGATAAAAATTAGGCTTATATAGGCTAAAATTTATATTTAGCGTACTAGTAAATAGAATAAAGCCCTATGTATTATTTCTAAATTTGATTAATAAATAAAACTTTGATAATATTAGATAGATCTTCTAATTATTATAGAAGTTCTTAAAGGCTAGATAAGAAGATAAATATAAGACAATACTAAATTAGTATTAATCAAAAGACTAAGATAATGTAATTATATTAATTATGAAACTATAATTTATAAATAAATAGAATTTAAGAAATGAAGGTTCTTCTTCTTTCTTATTATAGAGATGTCATTAGCTTAGAGAGCTACTTATTATAAGCTTACTTCTAGGCGAGTCTAGAACTTATTTTTAGATATGGATACTAGGAATTTTTTGATCTAGTACTATTTTACGATAAATTATTATCTCTATATCTAAAAGTTTAGTAAAATCTTTTTTCTTTTTATAATACATACACTCTCTCTATTTCATTCTAAATTTAGGTAAGAAATATCTAGAAATAGATAGAGTTATAAAGTAAATATATTAAAGAAGGAAAGAAACATATATGTTTCTTTATTTAAAAGTAATATATAATAGTTTAAATTCTTAGTTTGCTCTTAGATATTATCTGAATTTTAAATTATTCTAAAATAATATTTATATTTTAATATCTATAGTCTATTATTATAAGGTACCTACTATAAAGTGATTATAATATACATAATACTTTTATACTTATTTAGTTAGTTAAATCCTGATTAAAGCTACTATAGATACTTTAATAAGGCGATATAAATCTTTATATATATCTCTAAAAAGGTATATAGATTAGAAAATATTAAATTAATAAAGGACATAATTCAATCTTATTATAGAATAGGCTACTAAATTATAGAAAAATAATAATAATAGAATATGATAAAGACGAAACAATAAATAAATTTTATATAAGAATAAAATACATAGTTTATAATCTTAATGCTTTAAAACTTCAATATTTTAGTAGACATAAATAATCTATAGATAAAAGAATAAGAGTGTTGATATTTACTATTTAGATACTATTCTAGAATGAATCTATTATATTTTACTTAAGATTTGAAAACTAAATTCTAAAAATATCTTATTTAATTTAACTTTATATTATTCTAAAATACTTAATTATAATATAAGGATTATTTAGTTTAGATACTTATTTAACTTTTAGAAAATGATACTAGATATAATTATTACTTGATAATGAGTTATATAGTTAATAGTCCTATAAGCCTTTAATATCTCCTTTATTAATCAAGACTTTAAGATAAAATAGAATTGGAATAGAAGTCAGGATTAGATATCTATTTTTATCTCTTTATATTTACATTTGAAGTAACATATTAATATTTATTTTTAGTGATTACTAATTATATATAGAAGGCTATTCCTTTTATACTAGAGGTTGAAATTAGAAATAAGTTTATATATTACTTTATTAAAATCTTTAATAATATACTTTTATCCTCTATAAAGGAGATTAAAGATCTTTAAAGTTATGTAAAGTATTTATATTTATATACTTTTATTATACTATTTATTATAAGAACTAGAAATATTTTATTATTATTCTTTCTAGCTTTTAGGAATTTTATTTCTTTAATACTACTTTACTAATCTTAGTATATATATAAAAGTTAGATTGATATCTTATAAAAATATAATAAAACGAAAGACTAATTTACTAAATAAAATAGTTTAATAATTTAATTTTATATTAGTAAAATAATTAATATATTATTATAATATTTAGTTTACTCTCTAACTTTAGCTATTAATATAAAAGTAAAATAGTAGAGAAAGAAAATTGATTTATAAGAGAAAATTTAACTAAATTAAGCTTATAAGATAGATAATATCTTAATAAATAATATATTCTTAAAATATAATCTTTTATTATTTAGTTAATGATCTACTTATTTATATCCCTTAAAATATGATTTATTCTTATATTAAAAATAAAAAGACTGTTTCTTAATTATTCTTTATTTTTATTCTACTTAAAATGAGTAAGCCTATAATAAGTAAAATATAAAAAGTGAAATAATTATTAGCTTACTAAGCTCTCAATCCCTCTATATTAAGGAAGAGGAATCCCTGTCTTTTAATTCTTTCCTTCTATAAGAATTAGTTTTAAAACTAATATAAACTATATTACTTTAGACTCTAGATCTATACTATGTTAGTATTATCTTCTATTCATTTTAGATCTTCTTTACTATCTTCTTACTTAACCCTTTTTCTCCTTATACTAAAATATACTACGAAATTATATTTTAAATCTTTAATATTTACTTTTTAAGTAACTATATTTAAGAACTCTATAAAAACCTATTTTAAAAGTTCTAAATTAACCTATTTTACTACTATTCTAACTAAAAATATAAGGGATCTATATTACCTACTACTACCTACCTTTCTATATACTATTATAATCCCTATAATATTTTAAAATAAATTAATAAATAATAGATTAAATAGAAAATTTTGAGGGTTTAAAATAATAGTCTTATAATACTTAATTAATAAATATTTCTTTCTATATATACTAGAATACTAATATTCGCTTATATAATATACGCTAGCTATATATGGTTAGAAAGTGGGTTTTTATATTAGTCCCCTTTAATAATTATAATTATAACTTCCTTTTAATTATAAATATAACTTTAGAATTATTGAAGAACTAATTAATAAATATACTATAAATTGAATTAAGTAATTATATCTCTAAATATTATATAATAATAGATCTTTCTTAATTTATTAGTAAAAACTAATAAAAATAACTAAAGTTATAGAAATAGAAGAAAGTATATAAGTTATATAAGAAAATTAAAATATAATAAATAAGGCTATCTATAGTAAAAAGAAGAAGACTAGACTAATTAATTATAACTACTATAAAGTATAGAAAGAATTTATTTAGTTTCTATCTAATTATTTAATTATTTAAAGAGATATTATTAATTTAAAAATTAATTATATTAAGAAAGAGAAAAATAAAAGAAAAGAAACTTTAATAAATAGATAATACTATTTTTAATAATAGCTTCTAATATACTAATAAGAATACTATATTTTAAAGAATATTTAGAAGTCTAAAAGGGCTATTATTAAATTAATTAAGTAAAATCACTAAAAGAATAATAAAAACTAATAAGAGATAATAATAAAGAAAATATTATATTTAAGGTCTTAAGATATAATTATATAAATCTAATTATTCTTAATAATAATCTAAGTAGCCCTAGATTTCTTATTATAATTAAACTTAATATACTATTTTTTAAGATAATATAACTTTTCTTTTTATTATACTAAGGGCCTTATAGTTTAGTAACTATCTAGAACTATATAATAATAGAATCCTTAATAAAACTCTAAAATAAAGACTTTTAGCGCTTAATATATATTAATTTAACGAAAATAATATAATACTTTCTTATAATCTCTACTTAAAGGTAAATAGACGAATACTATTTAATTTCTAGATATAATATAAATAGATATAGTAACTATAAAAATAAAAATAAAGAATTTATATCTATAAAGGGAAAGTAGCTTTAAGGGGTCTCTAAAGCGAATATATATAAGAAGATATAATATTATAGATCTATATAATAATTATATATTAAATAAGGATTAGAAATAGAAAAAAAAATTAAGCTAGATCTATATTAGAAAGATAGCTTAAGAGGATTTATAATAATCTATAAATTAATCTATAAAGACTATAGTATTAAGGTTTAATTATATATATTATATTCTATAAAGAATAAGACCTAATATTATTTAAATTAGGAAGCACTTAAATATATAAGTATAATTATTACTATATCTATACTTATTTTTTAGTATTTAACTCGAGTTATTATATATCTTAAGTACTAATAAGATAGTATATTAACTAAGTCTCTATTTTAGATTATCCTACTAAATTATTACTTACTCTTTTAATCCTATCTTTCTACTATAGTATATTAAAAATACTATCTAAACTTAAATTTCGCTACTAATATATATAAGCTACTATATTAAATAATCTTACTCTAATATAAAGGATCTAGGCTATTTTTTTAACCTTCTATATTAAATACTACTTTACTATTTTATAATTATAAAAAGATTTAAATTGGATAGTTGGTCTTAAAAGCGCTAAATTAAGTATAATAAGCTATTTTAATCTAATATATTAACTAGCTTAATAATCTGTAGGTACTCTATATACTCTATATAATTAAGTAATATATAAATTAAAATTAGCTTACTCTTAATAATCTTTATTTAATAATATATAGTCTAGTTAATTTATTAGATATCTTTTAGAAGGCTTCTTTTAGTTTTTAAAAAAGGTATTAGATAATTAGAGACCTAAATTAGAAAATATCTTATATTTAATTATTATAAATAGCTAGATTAGTACTATAATATTTAAGTCTCTCTAAATAGCTAGTTATCCTATTAGTATTCTTATATATATAATAAGAAAAGCTTATATAGTTAAGAACTATATTTTAATCTATTATATAAGCTTTAAATTACCCTATTTTAATACTATTCTAAACTACTTTTCTAGCTAATTCTAACTATATATAGACCTTATCCCTAACCCTAATTCTAACACTAAATATAGCTTAGTTATAGAGTATTTATATAGCTTAGTAAACTTATTAACTATATTGATTCTAAGCTTATATATATTATATATAGCTATAGGTAGAGTAGGGATTATAGTCTATATAGTAGAGTAGGTAGTAGAGTAAAAGGGAGATTAACTAGTATAGGATTAGTAGGTAGGTTATTAAGGTTAATAAATAGATTAATAAGTAAGTTAGTAGATAGTAAAGAGCTTATTTTAATAGTTAAAATAATAGTAAAATAGGGTAATTTAGAGCTTATAAGATAAATTAAAATAGAGTTCTTAACTATAGTAGATTAGATAGGAAATCTAGAGGTTTTAATATATAATTTAGTAATATATAGTTTTTTCTTTCTATATATATAAGAATACTAATATTCTATTATATAATATATACTAACTATATATAGTTAGACAGGAATTTTTATAGCTAAAAGGGGGTTTTTATAGTAATCCCCTTAATTAATATTATAAAAGAAAAGATAGTTACTACTTTTCTAAGATAGAAATTATAAGATATCTTAGATATCCTAAAATAGTACTAAATTAGAAGTAAATTAGTATCTAGATTAAGAATAAGCTCTAGGCTTACCTAGAGCTAGTCTATAATAAGTAATTAAAAGAGTAAGATTATTATAAACTATTTACGTAGCTCTTATTCTCTTGATATTAAAGAAGAAAAAGAATCTCTCTCTTTTAATTCTTTCTTCTTTAAGAATTAGTTTTAAAATTAATATAAACTATATTATCTTAGACTCTAAATCTATACTATACTAGTACTATTTTATATTTAATTTAGATCTTTTTTACTATCTTCTTATCTAGCCTTTTTACTTTTTATAATTTCTAATTCTTCTATCTTAGGCTATCTAAGAAGATAGTAAATATATATTAAATTACCTCTAAAGGAAGTATAGAATCTATTTATATAGCTTTATCTTCTATATTTAGAATAAGTCTTAATTTAGATATTTAAGAAGAACTATCTCTATTTATTAAAAAGTAATTATAATAAGCTTAAGAAATAATAAAAAATTATAGAAAGTTTAAAGTAAGATAAAAAATATATCCTTAAATAACTTAGTTTATAAATCTCTAATTTAACCCTAATTTATCTTTAATTTATCCTAGAAAGATAAAGATATTAAAATTAAAGATATTAAAATCTTTTCTAATTAATTCTCTATTTAAAGGAGATATAAATAGCTAATTAATCTTAAACTTATTATTATTACTACTTTATTTAGTTATTCTTTAGAAAAAGTAAAAGTTCTTAATAGACTAGTATATATAGATTATATAAGTTAAATAAAATAGATTAAATATCTCTTAAAAAAGACCCTAGAATAATATAAAATTAATATTAATTCTTAAGAATATTTTAAGAATTAGACTCTTATCTTATTTTAGAATATTACTAATTTTAATATAGAAATTAGGAATTAAATTAAAGCTATATATCTATTATATAGTTAAAATCTAGCTAATTTTTAATATATATCTTTATTTATAAGAAGAGTATCTTTAATATAAAAGTAATAATAATTAAGCTTTTATTTTCTTCTTAAAAATAATATTAGAACTAAAGCTAGAAATTTAAAGATATATAAAATCTTTATTTACTAATTAAGTAAAGATAATAAAAATTATAATTTTATATTAAAATCTTCTATCTCCTAAATTAGCTTTAAAATAATATTATTTTATTTCTAAATTAGATTTATCTTATAAAAAGCCTAAAACTTTTAATAAAAAGCCCTAAAAGTAAAAGAAATCTAAGTAGAAACTAAAAAACTAATCTTATACTAAATAAAAAATTTATTATTATATATATAGTAGTCTTAATTATATATAACTAAATTACTTATAGAATATATAAATATAATAAATTATATCTAAAGAAATAAAGTTAAAAAATTAAAAAGATTAAAGTAAATCCTATTACTTTAATATCTCTTAATTTAATAAGGATTTTATAATATTTTATTATTCTTATAATAATAGATTAATAGAAGACTTCTATTAATCTTAATATAGTAGCTAAAGTTAATATTATTAGCTTAGAATTTATCTAAAAATATTATTTTAAATCTATAAAACTTATAATTCTAAATATCTAAATAATTAGAAATCTTTTAGTTCTAATTTATAAAGCCTTTATTATATTTATTACTTTAATAGATAATAAAGATATTATAAGATTAGTAAGATAGGCCTATATAGCTATTAAAAGATATTTAAATTATAATTAAAGCCCTATTTTATTATTAATAATAACTCTAACTAAATTAAAAATGTATTTATTACTATAGAAGAGAAAATAGTAGTTTAAGAACTTTATCTTTAAAATTATAATAGCTTATTAATTAATAAAAGCTTATTAAAATTAGATTTTATATATTAATTATAGAGATTTAAATAATATTTTAGTAAAGAATTAATATCTATTATCTTTTATTTCTAAGATCTTAGATAGATTATCTAGCTCTTAGTATTTTAGTAAAATTAATATATAAAATATATATTATTAAATTTAAATTAAAGCTAGAGATAAGTAGAAAACTATATTTTAAACTTTATATAGTTATTTTAAATATATAATTATATCTTTTAGATTAACTAATCTATCTACTATTTTTTAGAATTATATCTATATTATTTTATATAAGATTATAGATAAATTCTATATAATATTCTTATATTCTCTAGAATAAGAAGTAAATATATAAATTATATAAAATAAATATTAAAGGATTTATTAAAAGCTTAGCTATATACTAAGCTATTAAAATATATATTCTATTAATCTAAAATTAAATTTCTTAAATATATTATATTAAAAGAGAGTAAAATCTATTATTTCTTAGCTAATATCTAAGAGTTTTAGAGATATTTAAGTCTTTATTAGATTTTATAACTTTTATTATAGATTTATATATAACTTTTTTTAAATTATATAATCTCTTATCTTACTTTTAAAAGAAAGTAGGAATAAGAAAAAGCGTAGTTTATATGCTTTATCTAAATATAAAAAAAAAGGCCTTTTATAAGTTAATAGAAGCTTTTAAATTAGCTTTACTTTTAGCTTACTTTAATCTTAAATTACTTATTAGACTAAAAACTAATATTTTAAAATAAGATATAGTTAATATTTTATCTTAATTAGACTAAGATAAAGTTTTTTATCTTATAGTATTTTAGTCTTAAAAATTTACTAATCTAGAAATAAATTATAGTATATCTATTTAAGAGCTATATACTATAATATATTCTTTTAAAATATATTATTACTATCTAAAAGTAAATAAGTATATAATTAAAGTACTTTTAGATTATACTAATTTATAAGCTTCTATAAAGTAATAAAAAATAAATAATTAATAAGTAAAATAATATATAACTTTATTATCTATTAACTTTATTATTAAATACTAATCTAGTAAAACTAATCTAGTAAATACTTTATTAAGATTATTTAGAAAATCTAAGAATACTTAGGATCTTAGTCTTTTAAGTTTATTTTAGTATTAAATTACTTTTAATTTAATATCTAATTAGGAAATAAAAGTTTTATTAATTATATATAATTAAGATCTAATTAATAAAATTAAAGTCTAAGAGATATCTCTCTATATATATAAAGACTTAGTTAGAAATTATTAATCCTATATTAATATAAATATAATTAGAAACAATAATTTACTTAATATATAAAATATATTATTAAAAGATAATTTAATAAAAGAAATCTATTAATCTTAATCTAAAGATCCTTTTATATTATATTATATATTAATAATTAAAAGCGCCTAGAATAGTATACTAAATTAAGATATAAATAAATATTAAGTAATATTATAATTAGCTAGATAGAAGTTAAGTTTTCTTTTTATTAAATAAACTAAATAAAAGTTAGATTATTCTATTACTAGATAAAAGTTAGATAAAAGTAAGATAAGCTAAAAGCGAGCTTAAAATATTATTAAATTAAATCTTATTACTAAGTTATTAAAATAAATAATAAAATATAAGATTATAAGTCTTATTAATATAAAAAATTATAATTCTTATTTTAAATAAGAGAATAATAAAAAAATAAATAAGAATTAGTCTCTTAGTTTTAATAAATTAATATTATTTAAAAAGTATTATTATATTCTCTTAGTAATAAATTTAAGATAAATCTTATTAAAAGTATATTATAATAATCCTCTAACTAGCTATTTTAAAAAGTATGAAATAAATAAGCTATTAAAAATAAACTTTTATTAAGAGTAAATTAACTAAGAAGTAAAATATTATATTAAAGAATATATAATATATTAAGTTATTACTTTACTAAGATACTATCTATATAGTAAGCTAAATTTACTTTTAATTCTAGCTTAATCTTAGTCTAAATTAATTATAGACTTTATTTCTAGTTTACTCTAAATCTTCTTTAAAAGATTAATTATTAACTCTATATTAGTTATAGTTAATTACTATTTAAAAATAGCCCTATTCTTTATTATTTTTATAATAATTAATTTAAATAAATTTATAGAGCTATTCTATAATAAAGTAAAATTAAAATATAAGCCTTTAGATAAAATTATATTTAATTAAGGATTAGTTTTTATAAGTAATTTCTAGTCTAGCTTATATTATCTTTTATATATAAAGTAATATCTTTCTATAATATTTTACTCTTAAACTAATAGCTAAACTAAGAGAATAAACTAAATTCTAAAATATTATTTATATTATTTTATTAATATAAGGTAAACTAACTAGCTAACTTTACTTTAAAGTATAAAATTTATATATAATAGCACTATTAATTTAACTATAAAACTTATATCTTTTACTACTTTAATAGAATATTAATCTAACTTTTATATATATACTAAAACTAGCGCTAAAGAAAGAGAGATCTTAAAAGCTAAAATAAGAGTTATAAAAATAAGAGTAATCTAAGAAAAGCTTAAAAAATAGTAGTAAATTACTATTAAATTATATTAGAAATAATATAATAAGAAATATATAGATATTACTTTTAAAAGAGAAGATCTTATCTCTCTTTTTATAAAAAATCTATAATTAAAGATTTTAGTAAAAAAGCTTATCTATAAATTTATTAGTCTATTTAAAATCCTAGATTAAATTAGCTAGTAAGCCTATTAAATTATTCTATCTATAAAATATTATAAAATCTATAATATTTCTTATATTTTATTACTAGAATTATAAATAAATTAAAAGTAAGAGTAAAGTAAAACTATATCTTTTCTATCTCTAGAAGATAAGAATAATTAAGAAGTAGAAGAGTTTAAAAAAAAATAATAAAAATAAAAAAAATAATAAAAAAATAATAAAAATAAAAAAAAATAAAAAAATAAAAAAATAAAAAAAAAAAAAAAAAATAAAAAAAATAAAAAAAATAAAAAAAAAAAAAAAAAATAAAAAAAATAAAAAAATAAAAAAAATAAAAAAAATAAAAAAAAATAAAAAAAATACTTTTTATTAAAATAGAAAAACTAGTCTTCTAAATATAATTAATAGATATAAAAAGAAAATATTAATTTACTAGCTTTAATTAATAAATTCGAAAAATTAAAAAAAATATATTTAACCCCTATTTCTACTTTAATTTAATCTTACTTCTATCTTACTTTATATTTAAATCTTAATTAGTTTTAAAGGAAAAGATCCCTAAAATTCTATAATATATAATTCTAGAAGATTATTATTCTTATAATTATTAATAGTATTAATTTTATCTTTATTTTATATAGTATAAATTACTTACTTAATCTTCTCTAAAAATATATATTTTATTACTAGCTAATAGATATATCTTAGATTACTCTTCTAGAGCTAAAGTACTTATATTAAAAGGCTATTATATTATAACTAAGTATAATAGAATAATATAAGATAGTATCTTATTTATATTAAATAAGATATCTTAAATAGCTTATCTAGATTAATAAAAGCTTCTATTCTAGCTATAATATCTATTATAGTTTCTACTAAAGTTTAATTAACTAATTAAATATAAGAATATTATATATACTATAAATATATTATAATAATAGGCCTAGGGTAATAGATTATAGAAACTATAATATAGATATAATATAGAAATAATTTAGAAGTAAAGTATAACTAAGAAAACGCTAAAATTTTAAAATTACTATATAATATAGAGAATAAAGAAATATATATATTATATATTACTAAAATTTCTTTAAATATCTTTTCCTTAAATCTCTACTTAATTCTTATATTATTCTTTAATTAGAATTAAGATTAATTCTATAAAAGAAGAGAGAATAATTATTATAAAAGAAAAGATAGTTACTACTTTTCTAAGATAGAAATTATAGAATATCTTAAATATCCTAAAATAGTGCTAAATTAGAAGTAAATTCATATCTAGATTAAGAATAAGCTCTAGGCTTACTTAGAGCTAGTCTATAATAAGTAATTAGAAGAGTAAAATTATTATAAACTATTTACTTAGCTCTTATTCTCTCTATATTAAGAAAGAAGAAGAATCTCTCTCTTTTAATTCTTTCTTTCCTTAAGAATTAGCTTTAAAATTAATTTAAACTATATTATCTTAGACTCTAAATCTATACTATACTAGTACTATTTTATATTTAATTTAGATCTTTTTTACTATCTTCTTACCTAGCCCTTTTACTTCTTATAATTAATTACTATAAATATATAAAAGGCTTAATTTTATAGAAGAAAAGATTAGAAGATATCTTAAATAGCTATTAGGCTAAAATAAAGATATAATCTTAGCTTACTTAGACTTTAATTACTTAATTATGTTTTAGTATCTAATTAGGTTTTTTATATTAATCTTAACTTTATATAATCCTTTATTAGAAAATTAATAAAATAGCTAATTATCTATTATCTAAGAGTTCTATCTATATATTTATTTATCCCCCTTATCTATTTAACTCTCTTAATTAATTAATAACTTCTTAAGTTATATTACACTAAAATTTATATATTAAAGATTAAACTTCTTAATATCTCCTTTTCTCTTAATCTTTATAATTAATCTCTTTATATTCTCTAATATTAATTAGTCTTATTCTTAATAACTTATATTTTACTAAAGAGAAATACTAATATTCTTTAAGTAGAATCTTCTACTATGAGATAGATATCTATATCCTATTTAATTATAGTCTACTTAAAGCCTATATATAATAAATTTTATCCCTAAGCGAGCTATCCTACTTAGCTAGGCTACCTTAAATATATAGTAAATATAATAATCTATAGCTTAATATTTTAATAAATTATATATAAATTATAATAAATTTTTAATGCTATTTCTCTAAAATAATTATAGTTTAATTCTAGAGTTTAGTGTAATTTAATATAAGACTTTAGGATAAGACTAGAAATATAGTATAAATTATCTATTTAAGCTTAAAATATATATCTCTAATACCTAAGGACTATACTATAGGTAATCTAAAGAGTAACTTTCTATAAGAGAAATATAAGAGAAGCTCTAGTTATTAAAATATTAAGTTATAAATTATTATATTTACTATATATTTAGGATAGCTCGCTTAGGGATAAAATATATTATATAATAGACCCTTTTATCTAATTTCTTATCCTAGGGCCTTTCCTTAAAATCTAATTTATCTTTTTAATATAATATATAATATAAAGAGATATCTTAGAAGCCATTATAGAGCTTAAAGAAAGAACTAAAGAGAGATTTTATATAACTCTAGGGCTTTATCTAAAAGTAGTTTATTACTTATAAGAATTAAGAGCTTAAGCTTAAAATCTATTTCTCTCTAAATTTTAGATTAGCCTTATTCTTTTTAACTAGAATAAGTAACTTATAAATTTAGGGCCTATCCTTAGACTTAATAGATATGATATAAAAGGTTATATTTATCTATTAATCCTATATTAAGAGATAGAATAAAATTATTACATCTCTTATATATCTATTTAAGATCTTAGAATAATATACTATAAAAGAGTTAGTGAAGATATATTATATAAGATATTAATAAATATTTAACAATATAATAGTTCTTATAGTATTAGAGAAAGTTAATTATTATATATAAATAATAACTATCTATAATTAAAAGCTAGTTTTTACTTAAGCTAGGATTAATTTATCTCTTCTACTTTAAGTTCTAAGAAGTTTATTTTATAGCTATACTTTTCTTAATATTTAGGAAGGCTATAATTAAAAACTTTCTTTTCTAATCTAATTATAATTATACTTATACTTATTTATAATCTAAAAACTTTTAGAATAAAATTTATTATTCTATAGCTTATAATAATAATAATTCTTTCTCTATTTTTAGACTAAAGATCACTTTACTACTAATTTATTAGAATATTAATATTATTAGTAAAGTATATCTATTAGCTAATATATACTTAATAGCTATTATTTTATATATAAAAGATAATATAAGCTAAGCTAAATATAATTTAAAAATACTAATCTATAATTAGATATAAATGAATCTAAAGCTCTATATTTTAGTTTTATTTTAATATAGAATAGCTCTAAAACTTTACGTAAGTTAATTCTTATAGAGATAGTAAAGAATAGGACTAATTCGATATAATAATTAGTTATAACTAGAATATAGTTAATGATTGATCTTTTAAAGAGGGATTAGAGTAAACTAGTAATAAAATCTATAGTTAATTTATTAGTATATTAAAATAAAATTAGAAATTATCTTACTATATAGATAATACTTTAAAAAACTAATATCTTAATATATTATATATTCTATAATATAATCTTTTATTTCTTAATTAATTTACTCCTAATAAAAGTTTAGTTTTAATAGTATAATTATTTTATATAATAGCTAAGTAGAGGATTGCTATAGTATAATTCTAATAAGATTTACCTTAATTCACTACTAAAGGGATATAATTATACTTTATAAATAAAATTAATCTATTAAAACTAAGAGACTTAATTTTACTTATTCGTTTATTATTCTTTTACTTTGAATATAAATTATAACTTTTCTTTTTTTAACTAGACTTATATAATATATAAATTTATTATTTATTTTAGTAACTTAGTAGTAGGACTTAATTTAATAATATTCTAAGCTTATTTTTAACTTATACTACTCTTATATAGCTTTTGCCTAGTAATAGAAACCCCTAATGTTATAAGAATATTCTTTAAATAACTAATGTAGAATTTATCTAGAAACTTATATAAAATAATATAAAATATAATTCTAAAATATAATTTTATATTTACCCTTATTTTTTAAATTTAATATAATAATATATATCTTATATATTAATCTTATTAAGATATTAAGAGCTAAGTAATCTATTTAAGATATTAGTAATAATAGATAATAGATATAAATTCTTTATTAAAATCTTATCTAAATCTCTATAGTTAATATATAAATAAAGGGTTCTATCCTTTTTATTAAAAAAAGAATAAGAGCTTTAATAGTTATTTTTAAATTTAGAAAATTCTAATTTTTAAGATTTTCGACTAAATATTCTTAACTTTAATTTATTCTAAGGTAATAAGTATATAGGCCTATATAGAGACTTAAAAAAGGTAGATAACTATTATAAATAATAGATTTTTACTTTTTTATTAATAGCTTAATAAGTTAGAGCTTACCCTAACTAATATCTTTACTCTTATTCTAATCTCTACTTAATTCTAAAGCTAAAAGTATATTATATACTATTAATATTTAAGATTATATTAATATAATAGAAGATTAGTATAATAGAAGATCGCTCTAGAGAGTAGTATTTAGTAAGATAGAGACTATAAATAGTAATAGTAAGTTAAAGGATAGTAATAAGATATATAAATATATTCTAAAGTAAATTACTAGTTTTATATAGTTTGATATAGAGTTATATATATAATTTTAACACTAAATTTAAATATATTCTATTTTATAAACTATAAGCTTCTAATATAGGAACTAGTAATATATTATAATTATAATATAATTATTACTTTTATCTAAAATAAAAGATATTTTATTTATATATTAACTTACTAGATAGTAGATATATATAATATACTATATTTAACGCTCTATATCTATATTAATAGATAAAAGAATCCCGTTATTCTATGTATAAATTCCTTTAGAATAACTTAAATTAAAGAGGATATACTTATAAATTAGATAATTATTATAGATATATAAAGGGTAGTACCTTTTAAGTATATATATAAAATAGCTAGTCTTTTATTTATAATATATAGAATAACCCTAATCTAGACTATTAGTAAAATTAGGTCTTAAGTTATATAAAGTAATATCTAGGAATTAATTTATAATTCTTAAATTAATATTATTATAAGCGCGCTTAAGTATAGAAATCGAATATTTATTTAAGATAATTTATTTAGTTTAAGATATAAATGCTTAGATCTATAAATTTTATATATATAGTTTTAATAAAATATACTTTATAATAAGCTTAAAATAACTAACTTTAATAACTTTATATATTTAGGTTTAGCCTTCTTATAATAGTAACCTCTAGGAGTAAATAAACCCTTTTAAAAATCTACATTACTATAAATCTATCCAAGTTAATTAAATTAGATAGATCTTTAGTAAAAATAGGTTTTATTTACTTTTATATTTAAAAGTAAATAGTATAGATAATATCTAGATTAAGGATACTAATATATCTATATTATTATTTAATTTTTAGCTTATACTAATAATAAGCTAGCTCTAGAATATTAGCTACTATAGATTAGTATTTTTTAGTTATTAATAAACTAAGCTATAATTACTATTTATATAAATAAAGAACTAATTAAAGATTATTAAATCTAGCTAAGAAGTTAATAGATTAGTTTATATATTAGTTTAATTATATTTATCTAGTCTAAATTTCTTTTAAGATTTTAATAAAAGCCTAAGGGGAAATAAGGGGAAATTAATATATATATCTTTAAATCATATATTATATATTTAAAAAAGCTTAGATAATATAATTCTATACATATTAATATAAATATTATAGTGAAAAATTATAAACTTAGATTAGGGAGATCTACTAATATATATATAGCTAAGACTACTAGGTTATAGTAGATTATATTATAGCTTAATATAGATAATATATATATATATTATATATAGCTATTTAAACATAGAATTATAATTAAGTTTAAAAATTTATTCTATAAGCGAATATAATAGAGATATAGATATAGATAATTAAAGACTAATATTAATTAACTATAAATAAACTAATAACTAGAAGATATTAAAGCTAATCTTAATAAGGAGATTAGAATAGTGATTATTATAGAGTATAATTAATAAGACTTAATATAGTAAGATAATAAAAAGGGATAGAAAATATATAAAAGTTATAATTAATATATTAAGTATAGGAAACTAGAGCTTATTTTAAGAGACTATAGTTAACTATAGAGGTCTATTTTAAAAAGTTTATATAATTACTTTTTCTAACTTTACTAAGCTAGGCCTAGTTATTATAATTACTATATTTAATATATATTCTATCTTTATATATAGGCGACTAATATAAAAACCCCCTTTTAGCTATAAAAACCCCCTTTCTAACTATATATAGCTAGTATATATTATGTAAGCGAATATTAGTATTCTAGTATGTATAGAAAGAAATACTTATAAGTCGTGTACCACGAAAATTATATTCTAAACCTTTAATATTTAAGAACTCTATAAAGACCTATTTAAAAAGTTCTAAATTAACCTAATTTACTACTATTCTAACTAAAAAATGAGCTATCCATATTACCTACCACTACCTACCTTTCTTATATACTACCACGATCCCTATAATATACTAGAATAAATTAATGAATAATAGTAGCTTAAATAGAAAATTTCGAGGGTTTAAAATAATGGTCTCGTGGTACACGACTTATAAATATTTCTTTCTATATATGCTAGAATACTAATGTTCGCTTATATAATATACACTAGCTATATATGGTTAGAAAGGGGTTTTTATAGCTAAAAGGGGGTTTTTGTATTAGTCGCCTATATATAATTACGCCCCTCTTTATACTTAATATAATCTTCTAGTCTAATTAGCTGTTTATATAGTATAGAATATACTTAATCTAATCTTATATATATTTTTATAGTAAAACCTTCTAAGCTTTACATTATATCTAAATTACTTCTACTCTTAATTTTAGGGCCCCTTATTTAGTTATATAATACTTTAATTAAGACTAGATAGGCTTTATAGCGTTTAAATTAAGTAAATTACTAGGCTAATATAATTATTAAACCTCTAAGATATTAAAAATCCACTATTAATATATATATATATATATACTAGCGTTTTATCTTCTTAGACTATTATATCTACTTACTCCTTTTTATACTCTTATATAAAAGATATAAGGTTAGGGGTAAGGATTATAGTATTATATTAATATTAATTAATTCTATCTTTTACTTTACTTTAAGTAAGCTTTCTAGTCCTTATATTAAAGCGCTAAATAGGCTCCTTTCCTATAGATTATCTTGAGATATTAATCTAATAAATTCTAGTCTTAAGTTCTTATTATCTTTAAGGTTTAGGCTTAATTTTAGCGTTTAACTTTTTTAATAATCTTCTCTAAGTTCCTTTTTTTAAGTAGTGGTTTTAAGAAGCTAATAATAATTAGGGCCTTTCTTATTATAAGAAAAAGAACCCTAAAATATAAATTTATAAGCTCTCTTCTAATATTTATAAATATAGCTTTAAATAATAGCCTCTTTAACTATATAAAAATATAAGTATTATTTAATTAGTCTAAACCACGTTTTTCTAGTCCTCTAATATCTAATACTAATCTATAAGATAGTTAATTAAGTTATATTTCTTATAGTTAAACTAAGCTTATATATAGGCTTTATCTTTTAAAAGCCTATATACTAAAGAAGTTACTAAATTATAGTATTAGAAATTAATATAATAAGTGTAGAGTATAGCTCGCTAGCGATAATTATATATATTCTTTCTTATCTATATCGATCTAGGCGTACTTTTAATAAGGTAAGATTAATTATAAAGTATACCTCTTCCATTAACTTCTTTAGGCGCTTAAAGTAAGGGGCGTTAGCGATATAGGCCTTAGTGATATTAATAGGAATAATTTAAGAGTTAAAGCTATATTTAATCGTATAATCCTATATTATATTAATCATTTAGACTAGTATATTAGTTATTTTAGAGATTTAAAGAGGATCGAACCCTACTACTTTCTAGGAAATAACTAGCGTTTATATCGCTATATTATATTTAACTATATATTATATATATATATAAAAGGTTAGGTAAATTAGGTAGTTAGGGTTTATATATAGGTTAAGAATACCCTAATAATAAGTAATAATACTAGAGAAAGTAATTATATAAAGACTTTTGGCCCTCTATATATAATAGCTTTATATATATTAGGATTCTAAGAGAATTAGACTAAAATAAACTAGACTAATAAGGTAAAGAAATAAGTATAGCTAAGCTAATAAGTAGAACTAGATAAAAATATATTATAGTTATTAGTAGTCTTAAAATATATTAAAAGAATAATAATACTAAAATTAAGGTCAAAAATAGACCTTCTTAAAGATACTAGAGTAATATATCCAGAACTTAGTGCTATAGATAAAGAAGTGATTTTAAAATAATAGATATATAATAAATAATAATCTATAGATAGGGTCCTAGAAGTTTCTTAATATTATAGAAAAGAAATCTATAGCTATAAATTTTAGAGTAAAAGGGTCCTAGTAGATAGACTAAAAGTTTTAAGAATAATAAAGTAAGATATACTTATAAATATCCTAAGCTAATTAGAGTATTATTAATTTAGGAATATAGAAAAACTTTAGACCTTAAAAATATATATAATAATTATACTATATAGATACTATAATCTATAAAAATAGTCTATATATATTAATTCTTTCTTATAGTAATAAGGTATAGTAGCTAATACTTCTTTATTCCTATAATACTTATTAAACTAACTAAATCAGGACTATCTTAAATAAAGTATTTTGAATAAGATAAATTATAGTTAATAACTATTATAAGTTTGATAACTTTTATATACTACTATTAAAAGAGCATAAATTTTATTTTAAAGATTCTTAAAGTATAAAGTAGTATAGTAATAACAAATAGATTAAATAGAAAACTAAAGGTTCCTAATATAAAAGTAAATCATCCTATAAATAATATAAAATAGAAAGAAATTTCTTAACTAAAGATAATAGACTAAAAAATATAATATAGATATTATGATAGAGCTAATCTATATAAAGATTAATTATTTATATAGAAAAAGCTTTATTAGATATTATTTCTAAATATTAATATTAATATATAAGAACGCTATATTAAATATTTTATATTATTAAAAGAATATCTTATACTATCTATATCTAAATAGAAGGAGAGAGTATATATATAAGATAGTCTTACTATATTAATAGTAATATATCTATATAATATCTTAGTATCCTTTAAACTACTAAAGAATTATAAGTACTAGAGTTATATAATTTCCTAGACTATATCTAGCGCGTAATTACTAGATGGTATATCTCCTTCTTCTATATCTTACTCTATATTATATTTTATATAGTTCTATACTCTCTTTTACCCTCCTTCGCCGCCTCTAATAATAAGGAATAGAGGAAAATTTACTTATAAGCTATAAGAATTAAGAGTAACTCTTAAGCTTAAGAGGCATAAATCTATATATTAATTTCCTAAGATATATTATTAATATAAATAATTATATTATAAAAAGGTGGAAAAAAGAATAATCTTAAATATTACCTAAGGTTATTAAGAATACTTAATAATATATAGATTTCTATAGCTATTATTAATAAAGGATTATTAGACTTATAGAAATTATAAATAGACTAAGCTATTTAATAATTAAATTACCCTATTTAAGTAGTATAGAAAAATAAGTATACTATTTAATAAGCTAAAGTGAGTATTTAAGATATAAGTAATCTATTATATATTTAATATAGATATATTAATTATAGATATTAATATTATAATTTATACTATTAGAGTTTGAATAGTTATAGTAATATAATAATATATAGTATAAAAGAACCTTAAAAATTACTTTTTATTATTAAAAATAATCTTAATTATAATACCTATAAGAAATTATTAATATAATATTAATATTAAGAATATAGAGACTATATTATAAAAGAGTAAGATATTAGATTTTATTTATATTAGACTATAGAAATCCTATAGTCTTTATAATAATTAGATACCTTAAAAAGAATTATATATATATTAAGGTCTTATAGATCTTATTATAATATAGTTCTAGAGTTAGATTTTATTATTAAAAAGCTAATAGATAAATTAAAATACCTAATAAAGACTAGACTAATATATAAAGGGAGTATTTAGAGATATAATAGTAAGCTAATAAAAAGATACCTTAGAATTAAAGAATATATAGATCTAATATTTATATCTTTTATCTAGTTAGGTAGATTGACCTAGATAAAATATATATATTATTAAGACTATCTATTTTATATTAATTACTATATTACTAATTAATTCCTAAAACTATTAGATTTAAAGGAAATAAGTATATAGTTTACTTGCTATCTAAGTTATAGAAAGATAAGAGATAATATTATAATATTAAACACGCTAAGTCTATATCTCCTAGGATAAATAAAGAGTATATTAACATATATATATATATATATATATATATTAAAATCTAACTAAAATCATATAAAATTACTTAAAACCTATGTTCTTTATAAATATATATAAAGTAGTGCCTTAACTAGATAATATTATAGCTAATCCAAACTTATAATATATAAGATAAACTTTAGTCTAGACTATTAGCTAAAAATAGATTTAAGTCTAAGATAATATAGTCTATATTAGTTTTAAAACTAATTCCTAAGGAAGGAAAGAACTAAAAAATAGGGATTTTTCTTCCTTCTTATAATAAGGGAACTAAGAGCTAAGTATACTATTAATAATAATCTTATTTTATATATATTACTTATAATAGATATATCTAGGTAAGCCTAGAAGTTTACTTTTAATCTAGATACTAAATTATTTCTATTTTAATACTCTCTTTTAGATATTATAGGAAATCTTAGGAATATATATATAATAATAAAAAAACTACTATCCTATTTAAACTATAGATATTATCTTATAATAGTTTAGAATAGCTTTTAATAAGATAGTAAGAATTTTCAATTTATAAAACTATATTAATATTTATTAATATTATATACTATAAAATTATATTAGAACCCTAGCTAGAATCTACTATATAATAAAATATAAATAAGGATTCTATTAAAGTTTATTATATAAGCTCTAGACTAATCTATTTTACTAATATTATAACTATTATAATAAAGTATTTATAATATTTAAACTAGTTATTCTATATTACTTAAACTACTATCTAAATTATTATATATCTTATTATATACTACTTAACCCCTAAGATATATTAAAATAGAGTATATAGGTATAGTAGCCTAAAATATAAACTTTAAGTTTTTAAAATATATTTTATAATATATACTAGTTAAAAGTAGCTAGTAAGAAGGTTTTTCTAGTAATTCTATATATATATCTTATTAACTAATATAATTCTCTAGCGAGCGAAATATCTAGATAAGTAGAATACCCTATTAAATTATAGTAATTTAGATTAATATATATTAACTAGAATAATATAATATTTAACATATAAGCTTTTTAACTAGACTTAGATAATATATTCTTATATATCCCTAAATATTATACTTAGGATATATAGATAGAGCTTGCTATTATAATTCTTATGTTTAAGATTAATTAATTAATAGAGATTAAATTAGTGCTTCTAAAGCTTTAAAAATATACTAAGCTAGCTCTTAAAGCTCTATTATAGATATAGTCTTTATATAAACTATATAATACTTAGATCTTACTCTTTTTTACTTAATTCTCTTGTCTTTAATATATAGAAACTTATTTTCTCAAATAAGAAAAGTAGTAGATTATATAGTAATCTAATATATTTTAACTACTTAATCTATTATAGAATTTACTATATTTAATAAGCTTTTAAAGCGTTCTTTTAATAGCTTATTAATAAAGAAACTTACTTCTAGAGCTATTAATAATCTAATAGGGTTTTTAGCTCCTATATATTACTTTGGTTATTTCTTAAAGAGAGAGATATTAATATAAAATATAAAATATTTAGCTTTAAAATTATATAATTTAGATTATATAGAACTAATCTAGTTACTATAAAGCTATTTTTAATTATTACTAAATTAAAAGTTTTAATTTAAGCTCTTAGAAAGATATAAGAAAGTTAAGCTTATTAATATAATTTTATTAAATTTATATTAGATCTTAAACCTTTTCCCTATATATATACTTTAATATAATAAAATAATCTAGAATAAGAGATTATAAAAGATATAATAAATATAATAGTATATAAATTAGAATTATATTAGTTTAAGAGTAAATTCTATTAAATTTTAGAGTTAAATAATTTCTATAATTATTAAGAATAAAAAAAGTTAATAAAAGAAAGACTTTTTAAAGCTATTTAATTTTAATTTTATCTTAGATCTATCTATTCTTACCTTTTTAAAGAAACTAAGTATTTAAAATTAGATTAGCCTAGCTTATAATAAAGACTTTACTCCTAAAGATTACTATTAAAGGAAGACTAAATCTAAACGCGCTAATAGATTTAATTATTATAATCTACTTATAATTTCTAACTTATAAAAGTAGATAACGCTTACTATCTATATCTACTCTTATTATAATCTTTATAATTAAAGTTAAGCCTATTATAAAACCTATTTTATTAAAGTTATATATATTATCTTATAGATCCTATTCTTAGATATTATCTTTTAAACTAAGTTAAATTATTCTATAATAATTTTTAGATCCTTATACTTAGTATATTTATGATTATAGTATCTTAAGAATTATAAATTAATTCCTAAGTATTATTTTATAGATTATAGGACCTAATTCTTACTAGTAGTCTAAATTAGGGTTAATATATATAATATAAGTAAAGGATTAGCTATTTTATATATATACTTAGATTAAGGCGCTACTTTATATATAAATTTTATATCTATAGAGCTAAGTATAGAGTATTATAAGTAGTATATTATATATATCTACTATCTTATAAATTAATAATTTTCCTTACTTTTTAATAGCTTATATAGTAAGTAAGATACGCCCCTCTTAATTCACTAATTTTAAACGATTTTAGTATAAAGTAGAGGTATAGTAGTTAGTTAAAGAAGAATAGGCTAATTAGTTAATACGTTTTAGTTAGGGTATTCTACTCGCCTAGGTATTCTACTTATTAAGGAATTATATTAGGGGTCTTAGGGCTTATAAACCTAGTTTAATATCTTTATTATTTTAGTGACTACTTTTTTATACTAGTTTAATAGATTATAATAGTAATTATTAGAGTTCTATATCTAGAATATAGTTCTAGAATTATTAAGTATAGAAAAGAGTAAAGATTTAGATTACTAAGACTAACTAAAATTAATAAGAATAATATAGTATATATAAAATTAAGGTCTTCTAACTCTAAGAAGATTAAAGATCTATTGATTATATAGTATATCTAGATATTCTAATAGCTTACTTAGCTTTTAATCTCTTATATTTAGGAAGAAGGATCCCTATATTTTAGATTCTTTCTTTTTTTAGGAATTAATCCAATAACTATATTAAATATATTATCCTAGACTTTAAATATATTAATCTAGTACTATTCTTATTTAACTTTACCTTTTTTTATAATTTTCTTAATTAATCTTTAATTTTTTATTTTTATAACCTTTCTATTCTTATCTAGAGAAATAGTAAATACTTAGTGAACTACTCTTAATGATAATATAAAATCTATATATATCCTTTTTAATGTCTAGAATAAGTTATGTTTTAGATATCTTAAATCTTTTGTCTCTTATTACTTAAGAATAGAATAGTTATACTAAATATTAGAAGTAGTTATTAATTAAAGAGAGTTTAAAATACTAGAAAAGAGGTATTTTCTAAATAATCTAGTTTAGGAAACTCTAATTTAGCTCTAATCTATCTTAAGTTAATCTTAGAAAGAGAAAGACTTTAAAATCTAAGATACTAAAAACCTTTTATTAATTTATTTAAAAATACTATAAGTAGCTAATTAATCTTAAACTTACCTTTCTTACTATTTAGTTTAATTTTATTCTATAAAAATAAAAGATAATTAGTTAATAAATAGATACTATATATAGAGTATAAGATTTATATTAATTAAATATTTTTTAAATATATTAAGAAATAGACTCTTATCCTAATATAAAGTATTACTAACCTTAGGATAGATATTATAAACTAGATTTAAGGCTATCTATTTATAATATAATTAGGGTCTAGCTAATTTTAATATATATTTATACTCTTAAGGAGAGTATCTATAATAAGAAAACTAAGTTTATATTTCTTTTCTTAATATAATACTAGAACTAGGAATAAAAGCTAAAAGATATATATAATATTACTTAATTAATAGATAAAGAATAGTAAAGGCTATATATAGTTCTTTATTAAAGTCTTCCTATAAAATTAGCTTTAAAATAATATTATATATTACTAAATTAGTTTTATCTTATAAAAGATTTAAAACTTTAATAGTCTTTAATATAAAAGATATCTAGTTATAAATTAAAAATTTACGCCTATCTAAGAAGATAAATTAATTATTATAACTATAATAATAGATTAATAGTAGACTATTATTAATCTTAATATTATAACTACGCTAAGAGTTTTATCTAAGAATATTAATTAAAATCTAAATAAAACTCCTATATTATTATTAATAATAACTTTAAAACTAAAAATTCACTCATTATTCTTAAAGAGAGAATAATAGTTTAAAGCCCCTATTTTCAAGATTTAAATATATTATAAGTTAATAGAGGCTTATTGTAGTTAAATTTTTATCTTTACTTTTATTGTAACTCTAGGAGTATTAATTAAGGAATTAAGAAATAAGCCTAAATAGAGCTTAGTTATTAAATAAGTTATTAATTCTACCTAAACTATAAAAATATAAATCTATCTTCTTAAAAGCTATTTAAAATATATTATATATTAATTAGATAGATATTTTAAGCCCTCTATATAAGCTTAAAATTTATTATCTTAGACTAAACTATAATTAGTTTAAGATTATTTAATAGAAAATCCTAAAAGCTAATGAATTTAACCTTAAAGAAGCCCTACTAAAGATCTTATTCTTTTTATATTTAAGAAAGATAGAACTCTTTACTTATATATTAATTATAAGTATTTAAATAAAATTTAATAAAGAACTATTATTTATTATCTTTTATTTTAGAGATCCTAAATAGATTATTTAGCTCTTAGTATTTTAGTAAAATTAATATATATAAAATATATATAATTTTATATAGAATTATAGATAAATTTTATATTCTTTATTTAAATAATATTCTTATACTCTTTAGAGTAAGAGATAAATATATAAGTTATAATAGGTAAGTACTATGATAATTATAAAAGCCTAATTATATATTAAGCTATTAAATTATATATATTATTATAAGGGAGGGTATTTTAATAGATTAAGAAAGAGTAATAACTATTATCTCTTAGCTAAGATTAAAGAGTTAGAAATATTTAAATCTTTATTAGATTCTATAAGTATTATTATAGATTTATATATAATTTTACTTAGATTCTTTTATCTTTTATATTATTTCTAGAAGAAGGAAGAATTAAAGAAAGCCTAATTTATATACTTTATTAAAATATAGGCCCCCCTATAAAGTAAAAGGATTAACATAAAAACCCTCTTTCTAACTATCTTTAGTTAGCGTAGCTTATATTAGCTAATCCTAATATTCTAACTTATATATATAGAAGGAATTACTTATAAATTACTTATTACTAAATTATATATAGAAACCTTAAGATCCTCTATTCTAGTTACTATAATTAAAAGAACTATACTCTAATATATCTTAAAAGCTTAAGATTAATCTTTTTTATTACTATTTTAATTCTTAAAATAAGCTCTTCTAGTATCCTAATCTACTTATTGGTCTATCTAATATCCCTAATAACCTATCTACTAATCCTACGCTACTTAATATACTATCTACCTTATTATATACTACTATAATCTATAAGATTATTTGAAAATTAGTTCTTAACTCTAGTAGCTTAAATAGTAGGCTCTAAGGTCTTAATATATACTTTAATAATTTAATAGTATCTATTTCTATATATTTTAGAATATTAATATTTATTTATATAAGATATACTTAATAAATATAGTTAGAAAGGGGGTTTTTATATTAGTCGCCTAAAGTAATTAATATAAAAGTTAGGCTTTTCTATTATTAATCTAGAGTTAGATAAGTATAAAGTAGGCTTAATATAGGCTTAAATACTAATAAATTAAGTCCTATCGCTAAGTTATTAAAATTAATAGCAAAATTATAGATTATAAGTCTTATTAGTATATAAGAATATAACCCTTATTTTAGGTAATAAAAAAGTAAATAATTAATCTCTAAGATATTAAAAGTCCACTATTAATATATATATACTAGCGCTTTATCTTCTTAAACTATTATATCTAGTTACTCCTTCTAATACTCTTATATAAAAAAATATAAGCTTAATGGTAAGAATTATAGATTATATTAATATTTAATATTATTACGTTTTGCTTTACTTTAATTAAGTGTTCTAGTTTTTAAAATCAAAGCGCTAAGTAGACTTTAGTCCTAAAGGTTTATTAGATATAAATCTAATAAAGTCTAGTCTATAATCCCTAAAACCTTTAGGCTTTATAATCTTAGTATTTAACTCTTAATAACCCTTTCTGAGTTCCTTTCTTAATAGCGGTTTAAGGGCGCTAATAATACTAAGGGCCTTTTTTCTTTTATGAGATAAAGAATAGTAAAAAAAGATTTATAAGCTCCTTTCTAATTTTTATAGAAATAGCTCTAAATTAAAGCCTTATCTATTATTTATTAAAGCTAATAGTCTCTATAGTAGTATAAATAGATATATACTATTTATTAGTTTAGATTATATTTTTATAATCCTCTAATATCTAATACTAATATATAAGATACTAATTTATTAATTAAGTAGTATTTTTATAGTTAAGCTATAAATATATAGTATAGCTTATTAGTGATAGTTTTATATAGTTTCTCTTATCTATATAAATCTAGATATGATTTTAATAAGATAAGATTAACTAATAAAGAACTAATTAAGAATGAATTATAGAGTATACCTCTTATATTTACTTATTTAGTAATTAGAGTAAGGGGGTTTAGATATTATAGCTTTAATATATTAATAAGAAGAATTTAATGGCTAAAGCTATATTTTAATATATAATCCTATATTATATAATTAATTTAAAGACTTATAAAGGATTATGTCCTATTAACTTCTAGATAGTAACTATTATTTATATTACTATATTATATTTAATTATATTATATATTAGATAGAAGACTAGATAGATTAAGTAATTACGGGCTATATCTAAATTGAATATATATTAATATATATTAGATAATATTGAAAGGGAATTATAGAAAGATTTCTAAAATGGATCTCTATATTTAAAAAGCGTTATTATGTCTCTTGAATAGTAAATTTAAATAAAATTTTACTAGGATTATATTATAATTATCCTTTAGTTAGCTATTCTAGGGAGCGTAAAATAAGTAAATACTAAAAATAAACTTCTAATAAAAGCGAATTAACTAAGAAATAAAAGATTATATTAAAGAATATATAATATATTAAGATATAGCTTTGTCTAGATACTATATAAATAAAAAGCTTAAATAACTTCTAATTCTACCTTAATCTTAATCTAGATTAACTATAGATTTTAATATTAGCTTACTCTAAATAATTTTAAAAGAATAAACTATTATATAAAAATAACCATTTTCTTTATTATTTCTGAAATAACTAACTTAAATAAGCCTATAAAGCTAGTTTATAATAAAATAAAAATAAAATATAAAGCTTTAGATAGAATTATATTTAATTATAGATAAGACTTTATAGATAATTTCTATTCTAGGTTATATTATTCTATAATAAAACCTTAGATTAATTAGATATAAATCTAAATTTATAATATATTAAGACTAGCGCTAAAGAAAAAGAGATATTAGAAGCTAAGATAAGACTTATGAAGATATTTAAATAAAGCTTAGGAACTTATAATAAACTACTATCAAACTATAGTAAAAATAGTATAATAATAAATATAATATCATTATATTAAAGGAGAGAGAACTTATCTTTTTCTAAATGATAATTCTATAATTAATATCATGATAAGAAAGCTTATTTTAAAAATTTATTCATCTATTTAAAATTCTATAGTAAATATAATAAATCTATATTATTATTTATATCTTATTATTTAAGTCTTAAATAAATTAAAAATTGGGATTAAATTAATATAACCTTAATATTAAAGTTAAGAATAGTTAGGAATTAAACAATTTAGTAATATAAAGGAAATTAGAAGAAAAAAGATTACTCTCTATTAGAATAGAGAGGTTAGTCTTTGAAATCATATTAATCTATATTAATAAATATAAAAAAAATAAGAGAATAAATTTAACTCTTATATTCATTATATTTTTCTTCTAAATTATAATATATTCTAAAAGGGAATAAAGCCTAAACTATAAATTCTCTATTCTTTTTATTTTTATCTTGATCTTAGATAATAAGATTTATATATTTAATTTTTTTTAAAAAGTATAAATTATAATTAAATAATATTTATCTTCTATCTAATCTTCTTTTAGTTTACTTTTAGTATTTATAGGGTTCTAAAATTTTATAGCTTATTATATAGTAAGATTTAAATTAGCTAATCCCTTCTTCTTATTATTTACATTTATATTTATATATATCTTTTATAAAAATAATATAAAATTTTATAATATCAGGAATATATCTTAATATAACTAAGAAACTATAATTTGATTATCTAGATTAGAAAGCTTTTATTTAAATTATAGTATTTACTATAACTTCATAACTATAATCTAGTAAATATATCTATATATATTATAATTATCTTATAATATAATAGTGACTTAAAATTAAAAAATAAAATTAAAGTAAACTAAAAAATTAAAGTTACTATATATAAATATAGATATTCTTTAATATATCTACTTTAAAATCTATCTAATTTCTATATTATTTTAAAATAGAATTAAAATTATTTCTATAGAAAGAGTATAAATTATTATTATAAAAGAATTAATAGATCCTAATTTTCTAGGATAGAAATAAGAAGATTTCCTAATATAGTACTAAATTATTTCTACTTTAGTATCTATAATTAAAACTAAGCTCTAGACTTATCTAGAAGTAAATCTAAATTAAGTAATATATAGAAAGTAAGCTTATAATAAATCGCTTACTTAGCTCTAAATTACTCTCTATCAAGGAAGAACTAGAATCCCTTTCTTTTGATTCTTTCCTTTCTTAAAAATTAGCATAAGAACTAATAAAAATTATATTATCTTAGACTCTAAATCTATACTAAATTAGTATTATTTTATTTTTTATTTTTATCTATATTCTATTCTTATTTTTTTACTATCTTTTGTCTTACCCTTAAATTAGTGACTATCTTTTCTATTTTTAATAATTATACTTTAATATATATATATTTATATATACTATAAAATACTATATTAACTCTTTATATCTACTTATATTAACAGAGGTTTATATACTAGGTAGATTTTAGAATAAAAACTTCTATTTATTAGGTTTTATTAAAGCTAAATAAAAAAAAACTCTAGTTCCTATATTTTATACTATAGAGTTATTAATAAAAACTTAGTTTTATTATTTAGACCTTAACCCTTTATAGATATTACTTATAATTTACTTTGAATACTAATCCTTACTAGAATATAAAACCTTCTTTATTTTCTTTATTTTCCTTATCTTCTTCTATATTATTTTTTACTTCTCTTATGTTTTAATTTTTTAGTTAAATTTAGAAATACTAGAATTTTCTATCAAAATACTATCCGCTCGAATTAAAAGACTATACCTATAAGGGAATTCTATTAGATTTATATTTATCTAATAATCAAGCTTTCCTAAACCTTTTTATAAATTAGGTAAATAATTATTATTATCTTTTTGTACCTTTTCTTAGAGAAATTAACTATTTATATATTATAGTATTTATTCTAGGTAGTTATTACTTATAAAGGTAGTTATGATTTAAGCTTAATCTTAAGTATAGTAGTATATATTAAGTTTAAGACCCCCTTTAATCGCCTTAATATACCGCCTACTTAATTTAGCTAACCACTTTTAAATAAGCTCCTAAACAATCAAAATATATCACGACTATTCTATTATATTATAGAAATTAAAAATTAATTAGAATACTAGTAGTTTATATAAGCTAATACTATTCTTATAAGCTATTATAGCTTAATTTATAGAGTTTTTATAAGGAGTAAAAGGGCTAGATAAGAAGATAGTAAGAAGGATCTAAATTAAATATAAAATAGTACTAATATAGTATAGATTTAGAGTCTAAGATAATATTATTTATATTAGTTTTAAAACTAATTCTTAAAAAAAGAAAGAATTAAAAGAAAAAGATTCTTCTTCTTCTTTAATATAGAGAGAGTAAGAGCTAAGTAAGCTATTTATAATAATCTTACTCTTTTTAATTATATATTATAGACTAGATCTAGATAAGCCTAGAGCTTACTCTTAGTCTAGAAGCTAATTTACTTCTAATTTAACTCTATTTTAGGATATCTAAGATATCTTATAATTTTTATCTTAGAAAAGTAATTACTATCTTTTCTTTTATAATATAGAAGATAGTAAGTATATTAATTAATCTAAAAGATATAACTATATATTTAAAATAATTATATTAGGTTTAAAATATAGTTTTCTATTTATCTTTAGCTTTAATTTAAATTTAATAATATATATCTTATATATTAATTTTACTAAAATACTAAGAGCTAGATAATCTATCTAGAATCTTAGAAATAAGAGATAATAGATATTAGTTTTTTATTAAAATCTTATTTAAATCTCTATAATTAATATATAAATAAAGAGTTTAATCTTTTTTAGTATAAAAAGTATAGAAGCTCTAATAGGACTTTTTAAAGATTAGATTTATTAATTTTTAAGATTTTTTACTAAATATTCTTAAAGTAATTTTAATTTATTCTAAGATAATAAATATATAAGGCTATATAGAGGCTTAGAATCTTTAATTAAATTAATTAAATAATTATTTATTTAATTAGTAGATAAGATTTTTAAATCTACTTTTAAAAAGATAGATTTATATTCTTAGAGCTTAGATAAAATTAATAGTTTATTTATTATAATATTATTCTAATCTTAAATTAAGCTTACTTTAGGCTTATTTTTCTTTCTCTTTATTAGTAGTTCTAGAGTTATAATTAAAGTAAAGATATAAGTCTAATTTTAATAAGCTTTTATTAACTAATAAGCTATTATAATTTTAAAAATAGGGTTCTTAAATTACTATTTTCTCTTTTATAATAATAAGTAAATTTTTAATTCTATTAGAGTTATTATTAATAATAAGATAGGGCTTTAATTATAGTTTAAATATCTTTTAATAGCTATATAGGCCTATCTTACTAATCTTATAATATCTTTACTATTTATTAAAGTAATAGATATAATAAAGGCTCTATAAGTTAGAACTAAAAGATTTCTAATTACTTAGATATTTAGAATTATAAATTTTATAGATTTAAAGTAATATTTTTAAATAAATTCTAAGCTAATAATATTAACTTTAGCTATAGTATTAAGATTAATAAAAGTCTATTATTTAATTATTACTATTAAGATAATAAAACGCTATAAAATCCCTATTAAATTAAGAGATATTAAAGTAATAGAGTTTATTTTAATTCTTTTTAATTTTTTAACTTTACTTCTTTAGATATAGTTTACTATATCTATATATAAATAAGACTACTATAGATATAATAATAAATTTTATATTTAGTATAAGTTTAATTCCTTAGTTTCTACTTAGATTTCTCTTATTTTTAAGGCTCTTTATTAAAGCTTTTAAGCTTTTTATAAAATAAGTCTAATTTAGAAGTAAAATATTATTTTAAAGCTAATTTTAAAAGAAGAAGATTCTAGTATAGTATAGTAAGTAATATTATTTCTACTTTAGTTTCTAGTAAAGATCTTATATATTTTTATATCTCTAATCTTAGTTCTAGTAATAATTTAGAGAAGAAAATAAGAGCTTAATTTTCTTTATTTTCTCTTAGAAGATACTCTTCTAGAGAATTTAAATATATCTTAAAATTAAATAGATACTAAGTAATTAATTAATATATAGCTTTAATTTAGTTTTTAATATCTATCTTAAAGTTTATAGTATTTTAGATTAAAGTAAAAGTCTATCTCTTAAAATATTCTTATAAATTAGCCTTAATTTAGTATTATTCTAGGGTCTTTTCTAAGATATATTCTATTTATTTTATTCTACTAGTATTATTTATATATACTAGTCTACTAAGAATCTTTAACTTTTCTAAAGAGTATTTAAAAGAAATAGTAAGAAAAGTAATATTAAGATTAACTAGCTATTTATATTACTTTTAAACTAAGAACTAATTATTAAAGGTTTTAATATCTTTAATCTTAATATCTTTATCTTCCTAAGATAAATTAGAGATAAATTTAAAAGCTATTAGAGGATTATAATCTCTAATAGCTAGAGATAATTTTATTTTTCTAGTCTAAATTTTTTATAATTTTTAAATTATTTCTTAAGCTTAGTAAAGCTATTCTTTAATAAATAGATCCTATACTTCCTTTAGAAATAATTTAATATATAGTCACTATCTTCTTAGATAGCCTAAGATAGAAGAATTAGAAATTATAAAGAATAAAAGGGCTAGATAAGAAGATAGTAAGAAGGATCTAAATTAAATATAAAATAGTACTAATATAATATAGATTTAGAGTCTAAGGTAATATAATTTATATTAGTTTTAAAACTAATTCTTAAAGAAGGAAAGAATTAAAAGAGAGAGATTCTTCTTCTTCCTTAATATAAAGAGAGTAAGAGCTAAGTAAGCTATTTATAATAATCTTACTCTTTTTAATCACTTATTATAGACTAGATCTAGATAAGCCTAGAGCTTACTCTTAGTCTAGAAGCTAATTCACTTCTAATTTAACTCTATTTTAGGATACCTAAGATATCCTATGATTTCTGCCTTAGAAAAGTAGTTACTATCTTTTCTTTTATAATAATATCTAAGATATCCTATGATTTCTACCTTAGAAAAGTAGTCACTATTCTTTCTTTTATAATAGTTTTGGCTAGTAGAAAGGAGTGGCAGAAATTTATATAATTAGTTAGGGGTCTTAAACTTATTAAACGCTACTATAGATAGTACTAGATACTTCCTTTTATAGACTACTTAGATTTTCTTATTAGATATTATTAAAAATTTTAATATCCTATATTCCTAATATAGATTAAGAAGGATTATATAAATATATAGTAATTTAACTTTCATATTATATTATCAAAATAATAATAAGTAACTAAACCATACCATAGATATTTATATAGAGCTATTAAGGGAGTTACTTTGATTATTTCCTTTATTGCACCTTTTGCTACTTCCTAGGGTAGCTATTATCGATACAATATTATATATTCTTACTTCTTCTAATTCCTTTTATATAGTGATACTATATAAAATCACCTAAAGAGTTTAGAGTATTATCATAAATCATATATTAGAAGTGTCTAATATATATATATAGCGTTCCGATTATCATAATAATATAAATCAATGATATAGCTCCTAGGGCAATATAGAGCACTAATAGATATTTTACAAGCGATCCATAAAAGAAAACTACTATATTACCCTAGACTACACAGCAGTGGCTCGCAATTCTGTCTTTTTCATTAACCCTGAATCCCCCGTGATCACAAGGTTCTAGCCAACGGAAAGATAGTTATGGCAGAAAGTTATATAATCAAAGGTGTTTCAAAGTCAGGAAGGCGGTACCCAGTTTAGTAGGACTATCTTATCATGAAGATAAGGAGAAAGCGGGGGTGCGATAGTGATTAGAATAGTACGCTCTCTCGATATGAGTAAGGTGACCAAGTGTCCCGACTTATCTTCCAATTACATTTTCCGCATAATATTTGGGTCGGAGCGTAGAACCTTCATAGGAGCTAGAATCGGTTATCAGATTCAGGGCCAGTTGGAACCTAGCCAAGGCAGTCATCTCCAGGTTAAAAATACGTACGGGCCACTGATCTCCGTGAATTGTATCGCGTATCGCGTATTGTTGTAATTTTAAGTTTCCATAGGTACTGCATGGGGCAGTAATAAAGCACAAGCCTCTACCCTGATTCACCCGAGAAGAGAATTAAAGACCTCACATGAGTCTCTCCTATCCCTCTCCCCCGTCTATATGAACAGATGAGAGCAAAGATAAGGGCCAAAAAAACCCCCTCCATCCCCACCCAAAAAGCAATCACCCTTCAAGGTCATCTGTTCGTAGTCGGCAGAAAACAAGGCAACAAGGACCATTCCTGAACGTCGAGTGAGATCAGCCTGCAGATCGACACGATCACACTACCCAGGGGAGAGAGTCCAGCCATGATTGGTGGGATACCAAGGAACCCAGTGGGGCGCATAGGCAGCCATTGGCGTATGGTGAGGTCCTATACGATGATTGTCCGCATGAGATGTTGTCATGGGGCCCAAATGGGGCGATCTGTGTGTCATTGGGCAGATGACTATAATAAGATGACTAGGCGCCACCCCGCACTCAATTGACTTGTACACAGCCCCTCTTCTTTGACTCATACAGAAGTCATCTTTCCCCTGCTTTTCCGTCTTTTCCTCAGTTTTCCTCTTATTTCTCTCTATTTATTCACCCACTTTTCCTCCTGCCTTGGTTGGCCTTTTTGGACTTTCCTGGGAATGAGGCTTGACTCATACCTCGGCCATTGGATCTCTTATCACCGGCTATCGCCACCTGTGTGACAAATAGGCCATTTCCATTGACTTCCACTTCGTCATCTGTACATTCAATCTGGAACATTCAATTCGACTCATTAACCTCACTTCCCCTTATTTTTCTTCACTTACCCTGCTCTTTCTCCCGTCCACTTCAATCTAAACACCCCCCATATCTGCCCAAAGGACTCAATTTCCTGCCTAACTGAAATCCTCTTTCAATTGCCACACATTGATTGCCAAAGAAATCAATTCAATTTATCCCCCTTCTGGTATGACCTCTGGTATACAACAACCGGGAAAACACCCGAGCAGCATGAATCGTCTTCCTGTATCCAGCCTGATGTCTCCCCCGGAGACCAAGCCATTGGAGAACTTCCAACACTCTCCATTTATCAGAGACGCCTCGTCCTTGGACATCAAATTACCCCCATCTCAGCTGATCGCAAGCGTACACAGTCGGAGATGGATTTACCGTCGCCCCCGGTGACCCCATACACGGGCACCAAGAAACGACACTCCCACACAGCGGAGCAGATGGAGCGTGAGGTGGGTTCCTCCCGAGATCCAGTGCTGTTCCCTCGACATGAATCGATCGCGGGGGAGGAACAACCGCTGTTCGGTCCCATCCATTCGAGCCCGGAGGCGGTTGTGGAACAGCATATCACTTCCCACATGGCTCGCTTTGACAGCAAGCGCAATAAACCCACACGCGATGAATATCTGCTCGCGCTGTCGTGCGTACCCATCGTTTCTACCCAGTACAACCGTAATCCGGTGGCCTGGGCCCGGGAGGAGCGTGAGACGCTGGAACGGCAGCTGGCCTTGATGAATCGTTACCGACCGACCGATCTAGCGGCCAAGTTGAAGAAGATTGCCCCGGCCCCCAAGAAAGCAGCCATGACTCCCCGGGTTCAGCGCACCCGAGTCAAGCGCACCCCTAAATCTACCCCCAAGCAACAGACCATGGATACCTTTGATTCCCCCCTAGTGCCGCCAAATCGCGGGCCTTGGGCACCAATCGGGATGACACAGACTTCCAGGCCCTGCAGGACTTCTCGCCTCCGTTAGATACGCTAGGCAGCAACGCCAAAGCATTGAAGGCCGACTGGAAAGGGCAAATGTTGGACTTGAGCAATGACCCGGACAGACATATGCTCAGTCCGGCCGAGCTTAATCTAGCCTCCACCCTGCGATTGTCCTGTGCTACTTATCTGTGCAGCAAGCGCCGGATCTTTGAAGCTCGTGTGCGTGCCCTGGGCGTGGGCAAGGAATTTCGCAAGACGGATGCCCAGCAGGCCTGCAAAATTGATGTCAACAAAGCCAGCAAGCTTTGGACTGCCTATGACCGTGTCGGGTGGTTCAAGCCGGAGTTCTTCCACCAGTATCTGAGATGATTCCATGGCTAAGATCACTCTTCCTCCCCCACCCCCTTCTGCACTTCTGCATAGTCGCTCTATCGTCTCGATACCCTTCCAACTCGCTGTGACAGCGGATCTCACACCCACCTTCTTGGCTCCTATCTCTTTCCTATCAGTTCTCCCTCTCCCCTCGCTTTCTCCCCCGCTTTACTTCCCCACAACTCGATGGTTGTGGCTTGATGCCTTCGGATGGGGGTTTTGGATGGGGTCGGGTACGCCCCCCTCCAATCCTTCCGTTTCCGCCGCCTCCTTTCGACGTTGCTGTCGGACCGCCAAGGCATGCTCGAGTCATTATTCGTGCCTCTACGGATCGAACGATTATTAATCTCATTGACTTCAGCTTTTGCTGTACCCACCCGAGATCTGTCTTGGATGGCACTACAAGCTGCCCCTAAAGTGGCGCTTTTGGTTTTACTGCTTTTGATGTCCGTTACACGCATGATGATACCTTCGCTTTTTCACACCGGCTTCCATTCTAACGCTCCGCAATGGGATCTTTGATTTCCTTCTTTTTATCTTTCTTTGTGATTTGAGGTTGCTACTGATTCCATCCTCGGGTTTTGTTTGATTCGTCTAGCTGTTGCTTACTCTCTGTTACCGGCGTTTCCGGCGTTTTCATTTCCATCTAGAATGGCAGGCTTGGGGCTCCACACGTACCCACACATACCCCTTCAACACACGGAGTTGCGAGATCATGTTTCGGTTTTTTATCTTTTTGCTTGCTCTTGTTCGTTCGCATCATGACTTGGGAAGATTTCTGTGATAGCAACCGGGATGATATGATACCCTGACCGGATACGATTCTTTTGAATTATCAGATACGCTGCAAATAACCCCTCTGAACATTGTCACCCGTAATGAGATCGTAGGCTTTTTTTTTTGATATTACTATATCTCAATGACGTAAATTTGGATTACACTTTATAACATGATCAGATCAGATAATTATAGTAATTATGGATCCATATGCACTAGTAGTGATGCTCCGTTAGTTCACTACTTAACTATGTAATCGTTTGCCTGAAATGTGGGGCGGCTGCGGACGCCAATCCAGTGATCTGGCTCCGCCCCGGCGCCACCTTTTTCTGACGTCTCCCTCAATTCATCCTCCGCACTCTTTCCACCCTTCTGCCTGATACGAACAAATACTGAAGCCATGTCCCAGGCCGAGCGCGCCGGGTCCATTGAGGACCAGGAACATTCCAGGGTTGATGGCGACAAGAAGCCCAAGTCCCGGCGACCCGCCAGTGCGCATCCCCTGCTCCGACACTCCCGTCCTATCTCTATTTTCAACTAATCCGTTTTCTGTACCAGATACTGCTTTTCGGCAGCAGAGATTGAAAGCATGGCAGTACGTGCCCGACCCGTTTCCACTGACCCGTCGCATCCGCCATACTGACGCCCCCTCCCGATTAGGCCAATTTTAACACCGAAGAGTGTCCTGCCCCTGTTCTTTGTTGTGGGCATCATATTTGCTCCTCTCGGTGGCGTTCTCCTCTGGGCGAGCTCTCTGGTTTGTGTCCTTTGCATTGTGCGATTTTATACGCGTTGACACCTCTGACGCCTCGATGTTTACATAGGTCCAAGAAATCGTGATTGATTACACCGATTGTTATAGTGCGGCCCCAACAGCCAGTCAGGCTTACATTGCCGATCGAGTCTCCATGACTTTCAAAGCGCAGTCCACCGGTACTCCATCATGGCAGAGAACTGTCGATGAGGCCACCAATCAAACTACCTGCAGCCTGTACTTTAACATCCCTGAATCCATGGGACCTCCGGTGTTCTTGTACTATCGCCTCACCAATTTTTATCAAAATCATCGCCGATATGTCCAGTCCTTGGAATTGGATCAATTGAAAGGCGAAGCTCTCAGCAACAAGACGATCTCGGGCAGTGTGTGTGACCCCCTCACGACGGACCCGGCCACGAAGAAAGCGTACTACCCATGTGGGTTAATTGCGAACTCTCGTTTCAACGACAGCATTGACAGTCCTGTCTATCTCGGTGACGACTCGGTTACCTACAACATGACGAAGAACGGTATCGCCTGGGAGAGTGATAAAGCGCTTTACCAAAAGACCAAATACCAGCATTGGGAGGTGGTTCCTCCACCAAACTGGACCAAATACAATGGCAGCTACACGAATGAATCCATGCCTAACCTTCATGAAGATGAAGACTTTATGGTTTGGATGAGAACTGCTGGATTGCCAGCTTTCAGCAAACTCTCTCGTCGAAATGATGACACTGCCATGGCCGCCGGAGATTATCGCTTGGATATTCTTGATCGTTAGTTTCTTATAATCCCCTGGTTTTCATGTTGCTGACAGCCTTCCAGAATTCAAGGTTACCGAGTATGATGGAACAAAGTCAATTCTGCTGTCTACTCGCACTGTCATGGGTGGGAAGAATCCATTCATGGGAATTGCCTACGTGGTTGTTGGAGGCGTTTGTGTACTTCTTGGAGCTCTATTCACCATCGCCCATTTGGTTCGGCCGAGGTACGTGCCCCTGCCCCTTATGTTTGGTGTCTACTGATTCTCATCCCTTCTTTAGAAAACTGGGTGATCACACCTATCTATCTTGGGATTCAACTAATCAACCAACCACTGCCATGGCCACTGGGCGAGACGACCGACTGCGCCCAAGTTCCTAAATGCTAAACCAACACAAAACAATGTTTGAATTTTCTTCCCCTTCTTTGGTGTTCCTGTTCTCTTTTTTCTCATATTTTCAGTATTATATTGGGGTTCTAATCGTGTGAATAAATGGACCAGTGTTCTGGCTTGGGTGTTTTCACGAGGAGTTTTTATGTATCTAACCAAGAACCATAACAATAAGCATTCTTCTTTCTCTCCCACCCTTGAGTGTGACATCATTTCATTCGAGGTAGTATAGGGATGCCTATTATTTGCACGTCTTTCTCCACTCTGCGGGCTGTTCTGCTGATCTTCGATGCCTACAGTACTGTATGCCTTTGCCCCTTGCTGGGGTCATACATTCCACCGTGACGCAGCATTCTTAAGGCTCATGGCATCGGAGCAGGTTTATGGCACCAAGAAGACCAAGACTGAGCTGGGCATAGTCAAAATGAACCGTGAATGTTCGCTTTACTTTTCCTTCTCTTCATCATTCTAATTTTTGTCCCTCTTTTCCTTTTCTTGTTGATCCACGGGTGGGGGAATTCACGATATCAGGGCACCTTTTAAACCAAACATAATGGTCTGTCACTCTTTTATGCCACTCGTGCTTCTTGCCACAGGTTTTTTCCTCCTGCAAGCCCAATCTAGCCCCCTTGTGTTCCAGAAACGCGGTATCTGCGCCACCGAGGATCCAGATGCATCTTTCCTAAGTGCCCTCCAACAAGTCAAGGTTGATGAGGCCCATCCAAGTCCCGCAGTGTCGCAGGCCCGACAAGCTCCTATTGAAATTGAAACGTGGTTCCATATTGTGAGCAGCCATGCTGAGGTGGGCCAGGTCACTGATTATATGATTAATTCCCAGGTATGTCTTCCACTACTAATCTCCCCGGGCCCTCTGATGTTAACTTTTCTTAGCTCTCGATCCTACAGGATGCATATGAGGACGCTGCTATCCAGTATCGCTTGCAGGGTGTCACCCACCACGTCAATGATGTCTGGGCACAGGACGGGGATGACATGGCCATGAAGAAAGCACTCCGGAGAGGGAGCTATCGAACTCTGAATGTATATTTCCAAACCGATCTACAGGCATCTCCTGGGCAAGCTGGACGGGCTGAACACCGTGCGGCTGGCCAGTCCAACGACCTATCTTCCAGCGTATTAGGCTTCTGTACTCTGCCTGATCCAAGTGTGAACGCTACCAGTCCCCGGGCAGACTATGTTAAAGATGGTTGCAACATCCTCGCCAAGACAATGCCTGGTGGTTCTTTGGATCTCTATAACCGGGGAGGGACTGCAATCCATGAAATTGGACATTGGAACGGTCTCCTTCATACTTTCCAGGGGGAATCCTGCTCTGCAAGCAATGCTGGTGATTATATCGCCGACACTCCACAGCAATCCACTCCTACAGACGGATGTCCTGCTCAAAAGGATTCATGTCCCGACTCCCCAGGACTCGATGCTATCCACAATTTCATGGACTATTCATCCGACGTCTGTTATGATAATTTCACACCCGGTCAGATGAACCGAATGCGCAATATGTGGGCCACCATGCGTCGAGGCAAATAGAATGAATTCTCTTCATATTCTGCCAGACTTTCAATGTACATTTTAAGAACATTACTACCCTAGGGAATCATAGCGATGGCTCTAGTTCCTATTAATTACAAAGAGAGAATTGAGAGAATTTCCATGGTTGTGAAAGAACTAGAAAGTTACTAAGTCACCGGGGGGCGGGAATAAAGAGAGAAAAGACAAACTATGGGTCTTCTGCGATTTCACAGTACCCAGAGACTTTCCCAACCCTTGAATTTGGAGAATAGAATAATTGCACATTGGGGGAAGAAAAAGGAATAAGCGTGGAATACAAGTTGGTAGAAGTACCAAGGAAGAAAGATACGCAGATCAAGAAAGAATAAACGCATGATTAGCGTTTGCGCTTGGTGCCACGGTCATCGTCGTCCACCATGGCTTCCTTATCATGGCGCTTGGCTTTCTTTTCAAGTTCATCCCAGTCCTCGCCACTCTCCTCATCGCCACTGAAGTCCTCCTCGCTGGCATCCGCGCTAGCGTCATCGTCAAAGTCGCTATCTTCCTCTGAGCTCTCATCGGCGGCTGCAAGCTCAGAGTCGGAAAGTTCAAAGGCTGACTCTGCTTCGTCGTCCGACCCACCCTCAGAGTCGGATTCAGCAGCCAAGAAAGACCATCCACCATCGGCAAAGAAGCCGTATGGATCGCTGACCACGGTTTTCATAATGGTGGTCCAGTTCAGGTTCAATGGACCCTCGGTAAACGCAATATCAACCGAGTCGAGCCAATCCTTGACACCTTCCAGTGCCTCAACCGGGATTGTGTTGACATGCACGGGGGTCGATGGAAGTCCTTGTAAACGAAGACGAGATCGAAATTTTTGAGGCCAAACTATAGTCATGTTAGTCATGGAACCCGGCAAATGAGACCCGAAGGCAAGAGACTGAATGCCTACCTGCACTCTTTCCAAATGGGCAATCTCAATCTCGTTGAGTGTAATCACCATGAAGGGAGGCTCAGTGAGTTGGACAAGCGCATCCGTAGTCGGCTGGATCAGCACATTGGAACGGTTAGGAACACCGGTAAAGCCGATCTCTCGGAAAGGAATGTCGACGTCCACACCCTCGTCCTTGCCAGCATCCGCAATCTTCTCAGCGAAGGCCTTGAATTCACGGTCAAGCGCAGCCCTCCGGCGTCTCTCTTCCTGTTCGGCCTCGAACTCTTCCTCATCACCATATCTGTGCTTGCGACGACGGTTCCCAGTTTCATCAAACTGCATCTCTGTAGCCTCGCGGTAGAACTGCACATCCCGAGTCTTTCGCTTTCCGATCATGATCGGGGTTTTCAAGTGCACATGAATGAGGACAATCATCTCGTGAGCACACGGTTGGAAAAATAGATGCTTTACGTTGCTAAAGAGCACATCGACATGCTCGTTGCGGAAGGGTGACAGGTACCGGAGACCATTTTGGTGGATTTCCACTTCACCTGGAACGCGCTTGCCATCCAGCGGCGGCCGAAGGTATACATCGGGCAGTTTCACAGGACGACGATCTGTGTTGGGTTAGCATATATAGGATGATATCCAGGGAAAAGTATCGTCACTGACTTCTGATTTCCACAAGCTTGTCTTGCTCGACCACGTCCTCCATCTCCTTCTTTTCCTGCTCTCGTCTCAAAGCGTTCTTTCGAAGCTCGGTGATATCTTGCGCAACTTGTGCCAATCTATCGTTACTCTTAGATCTTAGTGTCAAATTGCGGACAAAATGGGCGTTCGGATCTTCAAATGGCTGGTCGTCCTTTCTACCGACACCTTGACCAGGCGAGAGAAAATTGATCCGCAAGTATGCGTATTCTCCTTCATCACTCTTGCTGGCATTCTTGATGGTATTGATGTGGAACGGCACGGGCCTACCCATGATTGGCACGATGACAGTCAACGCTTTGTGGTCAACATACACCGTAAGATCCTTGACTTTAACGGGTAGCTGGTTGTCTCGCTTGTAGGATTCGAAGCGCTTAAACTTCTTCTGGGCCACGCCATTGTCGTCTCCGGTGGTCCCAGTGAACCGATCTAGACCTTCTCTGGTCTTCTTCGTCGCCAATTCCTTTTGATGCTCCCGGCGGCGTGCTTCGGCACCCTCGTTGATCTGAGTCGGCCGCTCCGCTCGAAGCTTAGTGCGTGTCACATTTCTGCTAGCGATTGCGCTAGATTTCGCCTCCTTCTTCTCCTTCACTGGTTTCTCCGGCTCTTCGTCATCTCCAAAGTAAAAGGAGACCGAATCCATATCAATGCCGGCATCCTTAGTAAAGATATGAGGCCCATTTTCTCCAACGCGAACAGTATCGGTGATGACCATGGAGTAGACGTCTTTGCCCTTAGAGCTGGCATCTTTCACATCGGTAAAGCCAATGGTGATCGCAAGGGTCATGCCATTCTTCAAGACCCGTGTGTTCTTCGCATTGAGGACCATATTGGCATCTCGGATCTCAATACCAATTCCCGAGCCAATGTTCTTGGTCAGGTGGTTCTCAAGTTCGGGCTTCTTGGACTTGACAAGGTTCAGGGCCTTGTTATACACGTCCTTGGCAACAACCCCATCCCTGATCTCCTTCATGACCGTCTCGTGCAGGCTCACCAAGAAAGCGTAGTTTGCCTCCTGAGACTTACTAGGATCCACCAAGTAAGTGCGCCCGATAAGGGAATTGTAAGTTTTGTAGCGGATACCGAAGCTTGAAAGGATGATGCCCGGCTGGAGATTTTTGCTATCGGGGGTTGCAGTCAGCTTCAGATCATAAACTCCACCGCTCTGAACTACTGGACCGTAAGCCCAGTCAATCTGCTCGGCGTCAAATTCCGATGGGAGACGAGCTAGCTTGTTGAAAAATTTGGCATCATCGATCTTCGCCTCCACCTTGCTGGCAAGGGCTTTGTGTGTCATCTGTTTCTCTTCATCTAGCAGTTGAGACATCTCATCCACGAAATATTCCGACATCAACCCACTACACGCCCTGGACGCATTCCGAATCGAAACCTTTTGAATGTATTAGCCACCGCTTTCCGAGACCTGTCCGACAGTGCAACCAGACTCACCAGTTCCTCGGGATCCTTGATCGAAAATGCATTTGAGAGCGCAGGCGTGATATCGACCTCCTCAATGTCCTTGGAGATTTCTGCGAAAGCGCGCTTCCAATCATCGGCGAAGGGGCCGGACGTTGTGTCTTTTGGCAGGGTGCCCACTTTCTTCTGTTGTCAAATGTTTAGCGGATGACTGACCACCATCGAGCTCGCGTATTCCCGGATGACTTACTCCGGCACCTTTAATAACCTCCAAGCATTTTTCAAATGCTTTCGTCTTGGACTCCGGGTCCTTTGTAGTCACCAGAAGTTCCACCGGGATCTTCCCACCCTTCAAAGGCTCAAGAAGCTCCGCTATTGCCCCATCATCGAATTAGTAAGCTGCCATGCACAGGATCGCAAAGCCAAGTTCGCTCACCTTTTTTGGCGGTGGTAACTGCGTAGACCGCTTCGGTGGTCAGAACTAAGAGCGTAGCCGGGAACTCGTAGCCGAGAAGCCAAAACTGAATGATTCATTGAAGTTAGTTATCTATGTCACCGGCATCTGCCATGACAGGACGAATCAGATCAAAGAATGCTGAGTACTTACGTGCATGGCGTTATTCTTCTGAAAAGCACTCTCGTCGGTTCTGGTCTTGCCCATGAGGATAACGATGGCGCCTGCTCCTCCGAACAGGGCATTGCCGGAACGCTTGTCGGCCTTCCATGACGCATACAAGTTGGACAAGTGATTGAAGAAGGTGTTTTTGTCAATCGCAATCTTCTCGGCCATGGTGGGCGATCTGGCGCAAGCAAGGTGTGCAGGCAGCAGCGAGAGAGAGGTTGACTATAGGATGCCTTTCCTTTGAGAGCAAAAGCTAAAAACGATGTCGCATCCAAAAGGAACGGTTGAGTTAAAAATGGAAAAGAGTCAGATGTGAGATGGTGGATGAGGGGAATGAGAATTGAGAAGGGGTGGGGGAGATGTTCAAGATACAAGAGAATCTTGCTCTGTCTTTCTTCCTTACGGACGGAGAGACGCGAAAAGCGCGTTTTAGCATTATTGGTTGCTCCGGTCCTCCGGAGAATCAGTTTTGCCTTTTTAGGACTAGTGCTTGCTGTATCCCTAAAGCTTCCTATGCAAGCTTTCATTCATTCCCTCGACGAATTATGAGAATTGGTGTACCTGATCGCCAATATGCCCTCTGCCGCATTTTTGATCTGTCCTGAAATTTGAATATCTCCGTGACCTGACCTGTCTGTTTTTCCCAACAGCGATCAAGCACACCCGACCCTTGGTGCGATGACCGATAAGGTCTGCAATGAACCCAATCTACCTGGACCCCCATCTTCGGGACCCAGGCTCTCGAACAAAATCCCGAAATGATGCAGCGACAGGAGCCTCAGCCGCTGGTGTTCGGGCTGTTAGTGCGCAGATGGTAGCCTTCTACTTCCGAGCTCCGATCAAGGCTTTTTTTCGCACTCGTGTCGAGTAGGTTCTGATGACAAATAAAAATTTCCCGCGTGTCCTAATAGACGTTAACTTATGTGTTAGTTATATGGTACATGCTCCCCTCGCATTCATCCCTCGATGCATAGGCTAATCATTTTGGTGCTCATCCAAACAGGCTTTTGCCCGAGCTGTGAACCCCCGAGTCGCAGAAGGGAAATGGTCAATCCATACCACCACCCCCCGGCTTGTTGCTCCATGCGGTTCGAACATATGGCTGGCAGTTTATTCCCAACCAAGTCTTGCCACCTCTTTTGGCAAATGCAGGGTGAGCGCCACGTTTTTTCTTCACTTCATGGTCCGAGAATGCTAACACCGACATGGTTCTCCAGGATCGGAGCCGTTCTCTATACTTCATATTTACAAGTCTTGGGGGCCCTCCATGAACCTGTGTCCCAAGGCGTTAAGCGTGTCTGGCCCCCTGCGCCTCCATCGGCCACTTTCACCGCTGGATTCACCGCAGGAACCATCCAATCGATCGTTGCTGCACCCTTGGATGCCCTACAGGTTCGTCTGCAGACCAGCGATATGCTGGAGGGTCAGTACCGGAGTATGTGGCATTATGGGCACCATAAACTGAAACAGATCGGGCTTCGAGGAGTCTTTGCTGGCTGGAGCCTCTCCTTTCTACGCGACTCGCTCGGTTATGCCGTGTTTTTCTCCTCCTTCGAATATGTCAAATCTCAGTCGTACTACTCTTTCGTTACCTGGTATTATGGATCTCTTCATGCCGACTATTTGGATCAGCTTCCTTCCTCCGGATCCAGCGACCGAGGCGTGCCACTTATCAAGCCTCATTATGCACTGGAGCCCTGTTTCCTGATGATGGCGGGGGTGGTAGCATCGGTGGCCCAGCAAGCTATCCAGCATCCTCTTAGCCGAATTCAAAATCTGCACCTGGGCCGATTAGAGTATTTGGACCACCAAGCGAGCCTGGACCCCTCGCGAAAACAGATGCTCCGTCTGTACTACCATGCGTACGAAGAGACCTGGAAACGATGCCGACGCAAGGCCGAGCGGGCCGGTGGTTTGCGGTCATGGTTATTCCGCGGCTTTGTGAGCAGCTCCCTCCGACAGGTACCTAGCACCAGTGCAGGTCTCATCATCTTTGAGCTGGTGCGTCGACGATACGCGAGTCTTGCGGACAGCGTGCATATACAGAAAGATGGATATGATATTCTTATAAATTAGTGGGTTGAATCCCTTTAATTTGTGCATTTGCATTTGCATCTTGTTTCATCAGGGATATGTGAAATGAAGGTTAGCGTGATCAGTCAGCCTTTGCAGCACAACGTGAGGTACCAAATCGCCTCAATCAGGCTCATGACAGGGATGAGGTTGATATTTTCTTTTGCTTTTGATAGAATAGACTATAGGTTGTACATACCTCTCAAGATTATTATATTATGGAACACTTGTTAAACATATCCACACTGACGTCTAATATACAAAGTGGGTATTCTCCCACTATTGTACGTAGACCTTGGTTTTCTACTCCACTGTGGATCTGACTACCCCGTATTCGATCGACACCTTTCTCTTGCAACTTTTCCTTCTTTCCATCTCCCTCAACCTTAACCCAGACCTAAGCGATAGGTCATTTACTATCAAATCTTCACTTGGACACATCACTCCCCTTTTGATCTTTCTCCACCTCCTTTTTTGGGAAAAATTGTTAGATTTTCAGTCAAAGCACCAAATCCCAAATCCCAAATCCCAACCCCCAAATCATCCAACCGCAAGTCACGCTCTTCAATATCCACCTGACTACCCCGTCATACTCGTGAGTAGTGCAACTTCACAGCCTATCGCGACCGCTCCAAGAACTTCCCCCAGAAAGGAGGGCTCCTGGTATACTACTTAGCCCCTACTGCTATCGTACGGGGGTGACACATTCCCTGAGATTTTCCATTTGATTTCCATTTTTACTTGATTTCTTGTCTTTCTTTTTATTTTTTTTTGTTTTGCCTGAGAAAAAAGTGGGCTTCCGGCCCATCGACCGTCATCATTCTCTCTCCAACCTCCCCACGCGCCATTCCCCTCCGATCCCTTTCCCGCTCCCCCGCCCAAACCATCGCCCTAGAATCCGCAAGTGAGAAAGGTAGCCGCCGTTCATCCCACTCGTCAACTCGTTCCGAATCCGGCTTCTCTATCTGGTCGGAGACTGGTGATCTTGCCGAGCAACTCGCCGAGGATCCCCTCCAGGGCCCACACGAGTCCCTCGAGCGTGATTTCTTGGTGCGTAAAGGACGACAGAACCTCTCCAAGCGGGTACACTACCCGCAAGATTTGGAGACCCATACCGCAGCCCTTAAAGAGAAGATCAAAATCCCCACTCCTTCACCACGGCGGATATCTCGAGTAGAACGGCTCTTAGCCACCATTATGTCCCCCAGCAGTAGGCAAGATGCCAAAGTCCATGGCTTGGTGGGAAAACCCCTGCTGTAAGTGTCCTTTCGGTCACCGGCACCCAGCGAAGATAATAGCAATCGTACTGACGGCCTCGTAGGTATTTCACAAGCGTGTTCGTATCACTAGGGGTATTCCTTTTTGGCTATGATCAGGGTGTCATGTCCGGTATCATCACGTTCGTATTCTCTACCCCACCCGGCGCTCACAGTCCAAGACTGAGTCACATATCTGACCCATAAATAGTGGTTGGTACTTTGACGATTACTTTGACCAGCCCTCGCGGGCCACAATCGGCACTGTAGTGGCCATTCTGGAGATCGGAGCGTTTATATCTTCTCTCATGGTAGGCCAAATCGGGGATATGATAGGTCGACGAAAGACGATCCTCTATGGTTCATTGGTTTTCTTCGTCGGTGGAGGCCTCCAAACGATGGCCACCAGCATGGCTATGATGATGGTGGGTCGCATCATTGCCGGTTTCGGTGTGGGTGCCTTGTCCACAATCGTGCCCGTGTACCAGTCGGAAATTTCGGTAAGACTCCATCATGACGGTCAATCGAGCGTATCTATACTGACCGTGTCAGCCTCCCCACAACCGCGGTAAACTGGCCTGTATTGAATTCACTGGGAACATTGCCGGATATGCAACCAGTGTTTGGGTGGACTACTTCTGTAGCTTCATTGAGTCGAATTACTCCTGGCGGCTGCCTCTTCTTTTCCAATGCATCATGGGTCTTGCCCTTGGAATCGGAAGTTTGCTCATCTGCGAATCGCCCCGGTAGGTTCTTCTAATGAAGCATCAAGTTCATGATCTGACATTTTCTCTAACCTATAGGTGGCTCTTGGATAACGACCATGATGAGGAGGGCATGGTGGTTATCGCCAATTTATATGGCGAAGGTGACATTCATAATGATAAAGCACGACAGGAGTACCGCGAAATTAAGATGGGGGTTCTCCTGCACCGCCAGGAAGGAGAAAGATCCTACGGGGACATGTTTCGCCGCTATAATAAACGAGTTTTCATCGCCATGTCGGCCCAAGCCCTGGCCCAGCTAAACGGCATCAACGTCATCTCGTACTATGCACCCCTTGTCTTTGAATCCGCTGGCTGGGCGGGACGAGATGCCATTCTCATGACAGGCATCAACGGGATTTCATATCTTCTTTCCACCATCCCTCCATGGTATTTGGTTGATGGCTGGGGTCGACGGCCAATTCTACTGTCGGGAGCAGTAGCGATGCTCATCTCTCTCTCCTTGATATCTTACTTCATTTATATCGAGATCAGTGCCACGCCAACCCTGACAGTGATTTTTGTCATGATCTACAACGCTGCATTTGGGGCGTCATGGGGTCCAATCCCGTGGCTCTACCCCCCCGAGATCCTTCCCTTGAGCATCCGTGCCAAGGGAGCCAGTTTGAGCACTGCGGCCAACTGGGCGTGCAATTGGCTTGTTGGAGAGGTGACCCCAGTTCTACAGGGTGCTATTAAGTGGCGACTGTACCTGGTCCATGCCTTTTTCTGCGCGTGCAGCTTTGTAGTTGGTAAGAAATGTTCTCTTGTTTCATTCCTCTAAGCTTTTTGATTCTTATGTTGACGAATGCACAGTGTACTTTTTGTACCCCGAGACAAGCGGTGTTCGACTAGAAGACATGAATGTCTTGTTTGGTGATGCCACAACCGCTATGCCCACACCGGCCACTGATGCCGAGCGCGGGTCACTTATCGGTCCCGGATCACCTGTTCCATCCCTTGATATACGTCGACCTTACGGCCAGTTTGGCACCGAGAGTTCCATTCCCGGTCTCGATATTGACCCCCATCTTTGAGTCAGAGCCATGATGGACCCAGCAAGTCTAGCCAACCCAGTTCTCCTCCGGGTGCGAGTCGAGGTGAAGGGATTGGTGGATGGATCTCGAACATGGTCAGCCGACAACGGAGTACCACCAGTCAAAGCTATCGACGCTTGGAACAGGGGGAGGAGGAAAATGAGTGATAAGGATGGCCTTGATAATTCATCTCCTTGCCTCCACTTGCATCTTGAACCCTCTGGAGCCTTTCTCGTTTTTCATTTTGAGGCTCTGGTCTTGACTGTTCAAAATCGGTCCTTCTCCTCTTCTTTCAGTTTTGGGATAGACCCTGCTCCCACTCTTTATGGAAATCTGTATACCCGATTTGTCCGGCTCGTACTCTTCGGCGAACCCTTTCCAGCGCTGTATCTGTCAATCACATATCTTGCTTCCTTGTCTGGCGTCATGTCATAGAGAGGACGAGGGAAGGGGCTTCCTATGTTTGTGTTGGGCGTGGCCCGTCAAGACCACCCCACATCCTCGCCTGTGAATGTCTTCTTGCATGTAATTTTGTTGTTTCCGTCAGCACCTCGCAGATGCTTTCGTTTTGCTATTTCATCTTCCATTATATACTCCTTGCGATGATACCTCTAGAGCCACTGTGGCCTGAAAGCTGTGGGACTTATTTTTTTTTGCTCAACTCCATGGTTTACTTGAGTCAAATAGGAATCATGCAAGCTTTGCGTTCATAAAATCCGCAATTCCAGTGTTGCTGTAGGTCTCGGTTACATTTCCCCAAGGCGGAGAAAGGACCACGTTCCCGGAAACGGCTCAGGAGAAACTAAGCGCGTGTTTATCCTTCCAACTCCCTTCGCAACTTCCTTTTCTATTCTCTATTCTCTATTTCCTTTTCTTATTTCCTCTTTTCCTTCCAAACTCTCCCTTTTCTTTCTTATATCTTTTCTACTCCGCCTTTCAATTTTCGTGCTTTCGGCACTCCCGTCAGCTTTGTTCACCGTGGCCTGTGTGGCCACTATGACCTTTTGAGCCTCTGCTACTCTTCCTCTCCTTACCAGGGTCCCTTCGAACCCCACAATCTCGATCGTTCGCCCGACAAAAACCTTCCTTCTGATTAAAAACACCATTTCCCGACACCATGGCTGACACAGCCATAAGTACCGGGGCTAAACACGATTCCGACCTACGCCGGAGAAATGTCCCAGATACAGCCAGACCCCAGGCGCCTATGCCCTACACTGCAGAAGATGTCAAGAAGCAAAAGCCACAGGTAGGGATCAACAACCCCTCAACCCTCAGAAGCTGCTAATTGGGGGTTTGGGTACAGTCCACTTCTTTTCTTCAGGTACTAGCGGGCTGGGAACCAATCCTGGCCCCCATCATCCTCACAGCTCTTGCCCTCTTCACTCGACTCTACCGCATTGGTCGTTCAAACATTGTGACCTGGGATGAAGCTCAGTAAGCATTAATGACCTCTTCAAGTGTTCAGTTGTCTAGCGACAATCATCTAACTACCTCTTTATAGCTTTGGCAAGTTCGGTTCCCACTACCTAAAGCGCGAGTTCTACTTCGATGTCCACCCTCCCCTCGGAAAGATGCTTGTTGGCCTTTCGGGTTATCTTGCTGGCTACAACGGATCTTTTGAGTTCAAATCTGGTGAAAAATACCCCGAAGATGTGGATTATACCTTCATGCGCGCCTTCAGTGCTTTGTTTGGTGCTGTCTGTGTTCCCTTAGCCTACTACACAGCCCGCGAGTTGAACTTTCGCAAGGCCACCGTGTGGTTGATCAGTCTGATGGTATTGTTTGAGAACTCGTATGCGACCATTTCCCGCTTTATTCTCTTAGATTCCATGTTGCTTTGCTTCACCTTCACAACCACGTTGTGCTGGGCCCGATTCCACCGTCTCCAGCGTCAGAGCTTTTCACTCCAGTGGTATATCTGGCTTTGCCTGACTGGATTGAGCATTGGATGTGTGTGCAGCGTGAAGTGGGTCGGCTTCTTCTGCACCGCCATTGTCGGTCTCTATACCATTGAGGACCTCTGGAACAAATTCGGCGACCTGAAGATGCCTCCGGTGAGTATTGGCTGGTCCTTCAACCGACGGAATCATTGACTAACAAGTCGTTTGTTAGACCGTGCTGGCGAAGCACCTCTTTGCTCGTGTTGGAGGGTTGATTATCATACCAATCCTGGTTTATATGGCTTCCTTCTATGCGCACTTTTGGGTTTTGTCAAACAGCGGACCGGGAGATGCCCAGATGAGCTCTCTTTTCCAGGCTAACCTGCGAGGCACCGAGGTCGGCAGGGATAGTCCCCTCGAAGTCGCAATTGGGTCCCGTGTGACCTTGAAGAACATGGGCTATGGTGGTGGCCTCCTTCATTCGCATGTCCAGACATTCCCCGAGGGCTCAAACCAGCAGCAGGTTACTTGTTACCACCACAAAGATGCAAACAATGACTGGTTCATCTATCCCAACCGACAAGAGGCGGATTATGATGCCGAGGCCGATTTGAGATTCATTGGGGACGGAGACACCATCCGTCTCATTCACGGATCGACTGGCCGGAACTTACACTCCCATGCAATCCCTGCTCCAGTTACCAAATCCCATCATGAAGTGTCCTGCTACGGAAATCTCACCATTGGAGACGATAAGGATCACTGGAAGGTCGAGGTCGTGGATGATGCTGCCTCCCGGGATCGCTCTCGAATTCGGACGTTGACGACTGCATTCCGACTCCGCCACCCCGTGCTAGGCTGTTACCTGCGGGCTGGGAATGTCAACCTGCCCCAGTGGGGTTTCAAGCAGATCGAGACCACGTGTGTTAAGGACAACAAGCCAGGGGATGTCTACACCCACTGGAACGTGGAGTCGCACACCAATGAGCGCTGTAAGCAAGAAATTACTCGATTTTCTGAAATTACTGGGAAAGAACCCTCTCTAATCTCAATGACACAGTGCCTCCTGGAGATCCTGGTTCTTACAAGTCGCCTTTCTTGAAGGATTTCATCCACCTAAACGTGGCTATGATGACATCTAATAACGCCTTGGTCCCTGACCCGGATAAACAAGACGACCTGGCTTCGGCCTTCTGGCAATGGCCGATTCTGAATGTTGGCTTACGCATGTGTTCATGGGATGACGGTGTGATTAAGTACTTCCTTCTCGGAAATCCCCTCGTGTACTGGGGTAGCACTGCAAGTCTAGGTGGGTTTGGTTTGCTGTTAGTGTGGTACCTTCTTCGCTGGCAACGAGGCTACCAGGAGCTAAGCCAGGCGGATATGGATCATATCCATTACTCGGGTCTCTACCCTGCCATCGGCTGGGTCTTGCACTATCTGCCATTCATCATCATGGCACGTGTGACGTACGTCCACCATTACTACCCAGCTCTTTACTATGCTATTATCACATTCGGCTTCTGCATTGATTGGATCTCCCGCAGCCTGAATGCCCGCCTCATGGTCGTCCTTTACGCCGCCCTATATGCGATCATAATTGGACTTTTCATCCATTTCCGTGCCATCGTGTTTGGAATGGAGGGTCCTCATCAGCAGTGGGCTTACTTGCGTTGGTTGTCCGGTTGGCGGATTTCGAACTAATGAAGAGAGAGAATGGAAGTCCATTTTCTATTGCACCTTTTTCTTTTGGTGACGGGATTTGACTCGTGTTTTGTTATCCAGTCTCACAGTCCAAGGAAGGCTGTATGTACGAGATACTGCCCATAAACGGCGAAGCCATAACGTTGATGTGTTTTCTTACATAGATTTAAGTGTGTAAATTTCCTTCATACTTGACGCAACATCCATCCTAACCTTGGTCTATTCAGTTGGAGTCTGATCAATAGCCCGAAAGGTGCAAAATATTTGCTGCATCCGGCGTCTTGTGCAGTTGCATAGTAGTGATAGATTGTTTAGCAACATCCTCCGCTCCACCCACTACCTTTGCGCATTGCATCGTCCATGCCCAAGGTGATAGTTTTGGGCACCCCGGCGTTACCTCCTCCCGAAGCGCCAAACCCTTTCACTCCGCTGCGACGGTCATTAAGATCATATTTGCCGGCTTCAATATTACGATAGATTCGCTCCGCGACTTCCAAAAAGGCTCGTTCCACCCCATCTCCGGACTTGGCACTGGTTTCGACATAGCGGACAATGTTGTTCATGCGACACCATTCCTCTGCCTCTTGCTGCGTAACTTGTCTTTGATTCGACCCAGACTCCTGTCCTGCTAGGTCGGTCTTGTTGCCCACTAGGATGACCACGATTCCATCTTCTGCGATCAGGCGTAGATCTTGAAGCCACTGAGTACAGGAGATGAAGGTTGAGCGCCTTGAGATGTCGAAAACAAGGAGAGCTCCGGATGCGCCGCGGAAGTAAGATCTGGTGATAGACTTGTATGTCTCTTGTCCAGCAGTATCCCAAAGCGAAAGTTTCATTCGCTTTTGGGGAGAAGAAGACTCAGGCTTCCGTGGCGGGCTGGGTAAACCCGACGTAGCGGACTCCGAAGGAGATGGGTCTCCCCAGAGCCGGGCCCGTCGCGAGAAAACTCCTCAATACCTAGCTCCAGCGAAGCAGGTGGCCCTACTGGCACAATCCTGGAACCAAATTCAACCCCGATGGTGACATCGTGCGACGGGGAGAAGCGACCTTCACAGAGGCGGATCGTGAGCTTTGAAAACATACAAGTTAGCTCCACCCAGCACAAACAATGCGCCATACTCACGCTGGACTTGCCGGTACCAGAATCACCGATGCAGACGAGCTTAGCAATATAGTCCCATGGCTGGGACATGGAGGAAGTAGTATTATGTATTGTTGCCCAAATGTAGTTGCGATGATGCAGTTTCAGGGAGTGGAATGTGTTATCGGGATGAGTCAGCTATCGGGGGGGAAGACCTGCCCGGATGACGCTTGCATCGTCTGAATGACCTTTTGTTCACTCTCTCGCTCTCTTTTTTGATTTGACCTTCAACTTGGTTCTTTATAAGAGGGGTAGGGCCTCACCTGAGAGTCAAGTTGACCTCATTTTCTCATTTATTCTCATATCTCGACTGCCCCTGCTCTGGCCCAGACACGTTTGCCAGACAATAATTTCCCCAATCTCCACACCTACTCCGATAGTGGGCCATGTTCTCGGAATGTAGGTGCTAGATATCGGGTCGTCATTACATCCTTTAATACCATTCGACTCAAGCTAACCCGCCTGGTCCCCTGCCAGATGCCTCACGCTTCCTCGCCCAGTCACAGTCGCGAGTAGCATCTCGCCCGGACGAACTGCAAAGAACTGGTCGTGCCCACCCCAACCAGCGCCAGGGCAGTTCACGAAACCCGCCCTCACATTCTTACCTGAGAACTGGGGATCCCTACCGGCCTGGCGCCTCCCAAATATCCAACTTCCCATTCGCCTCCCGGGCGTCAGCCCAACAAGCTCCTCTATTCTTCAGTGCCACCGATGAATTTCGGGAAGAAGACGATGAAACGGAGCGTGAGCGTGAGATTGCCGATTTCTATGCATTGCAACGATCACGGCGACATTTTGGAGACAGTCACTTGAAAGACTCTTCTGAACTCGATGACGATTCAGAACGGTCGGTGGGATTTGATGAGGGTCATTCCCCTTACGACGACGATCGCCCCGGCAATGGGAAGGGCATCAAGAGCTCATGGCGAGGAGAGAAAGGACTCCCAGCTCCTCATCAATCTCGGATCGAGGCTGTGGAAGAAGTGACGGAGCCCGTGCCCGGGCCTAGTTCCAGCCCAGAAAATGCTAAAGCTCGAGAGAATTTGGTTGACATAGGCTTGGAGGACTCCATTCGAAACAACCTGGACGACGATGACCGTGTCCCCTCAGAGATCCTGGGTGATGAACCGCCTATTCAACATTTCCGAGAAAGACCGGTAGCCAAGGGAGATCACTTTGGGCTTAACCGATTTGAAGCTTCTGCGGAACATGCCAAATCATTACCCTTGAATGACCCGCGACCGCCGAGCTCGGCAGGTTCATTCCCGACGTCCATCTCGCCGCTCGCATCGGAATCCTCGGTGCATGATGCTTTTTGGGGTCAGTTATTCTTGATTTCCCTTGCCGGACTATTTGCCACGGCATTTCTTGTCTATCTACACACGTCCACTCCAGCCGGGGACCAGCGGAAGTGGGGCGACACGATTTACTTCACTGTCCACCGCTCTTTCTTTCTTCTTGGAATCTATACCCTTATCTCGATTTTTGTGTCGCTTGTTTGGCTTGCTTTACTGCGATCCTACGTTCGACTTCTAGTCTACGTAATCATTGTCGCTGTTCCCGTCATTTTATACACTTTCTCCTTATATCCATTTATCTCGAGCTTCAAGGGCGAATGGCATGGATCTAGCTTTCAAGATAAGGCCATGCGCTGGGGCTCGCTTGTCCCATTCCTGATGGCGAGCCTCTGGATTTACAACGTTGCGCGGGGCCGTCAGTCCATCGGCAAAGCGATTGGTGTCCTTGAATTCTCTTGTCGGATTCTGGCTGCGAACCCGGAGCTTCTTGCCTTGGGGCTGGGTGTGCTAGCTTGTGTCGTCTCATGGACCTGGATATGGATGCTCATGTTTACACGCGTGTTCCTGGGCGGCCACCTGGCCGAACCAAGGTCCTTCATCATCGATTTAAGCAGCTGGTGGCTGGGCGTCTATTTTGTGATCATTTACCTGTGGTCGATCGGGGTGATAGCTGGTATCCAGCGTGCCGTTACGGCCGCCACCGTCAGCCAATGGTATTTTCACAGACTGGCAAGTCCAGCACCCACCTCAAGACAAATTGTTCATGCTGCCATCGTCCATGCTACCACGACCCTGTTCGGTACGATCTGTTTGTCTCGGCTCCTCAGTCTATTGATTCGGCTGCCCCTGCTCTTGCTTCCTAGCCGCATATCTTCGTTGCTGAGCCTATTTGCCTACTCATTAATTCCAAGTCCCATCGCCTTCCTCACTAACCCCCTTGCCCTCACCTATGGTGCCATTCACTCACAGCCACTGGCCGCTTCCGCACGCGGTCTGAGCCAGATGACGGTTCTCGCTCCGTCGGCCGCTTCATCGTCACTTCATCCCCGCGCCTATTCTCGCTCCCCCGGGGCTTCGGCTTCACTACTCTCCTACCGGCTCTCTAAACTGATCCTGCACGCTGCACGCTTCATGATGTCATTGGCGTTGGGGTTTGGTGGCTGGGTTACCACTGCCCGTAGCCTCACCACTGTCGCTACCGGCAATACGATTCGGGGTAGTTTATATGCCTATGTCGTTGGTCTTATTGCGGGCATGATTGGCTGGAGCATCCTTGGTGCTATGGAAAGTGTCATTGCGGACATTGTGGATGCTTCAGTGATCTGCTGGGCGAGTGAAATAGGAATATATGGCCGTGAGGCCCGGTATTGCCGTGAAGCTGGATGGCTCTTTGGCGACTCAAATTCAGATTTCCAGTCTGATTATCGAGAAGTATGAATTTCTTTTTTATCTCTCTATCTTTTCTCTTATAACCTGAGGTCTCTGGAAGATTTTCATCTGTTTCTTTCTGTTTCTTTTCCCCCATTTTCCATTGATAATCATCACCTGTTCCTCCTATACTTGAGCGACTTTTACCATTGCGATTCACCTAGCGATTGATGGACTGGAGGCGTTGAATGACATTTCTTATCTTTTCAACTGAACCCGTAGACATTTAATGAATCATCTGTATTGAACGTGATATATTCAAGCATCGAAATAGCTACATTGGAACGGAAAATTCCAGGGCTTCATGGTATCATGGGAATGAAATCACTCGAAAAGCAAAAAAAAGAAAACAAAAAAAAAAATCCGGGGACGCCTGAATTACCCACTGCTATCCCCTCCCCCCCAAAAAAATGACAGCAAAAGGATATAAAGAAGAAGGACAGGAAATAGCAAGAGGAAAGACAGCAAAAACAAAGCAGCTTCGTGCTAAAGCCCCAAGCGACCATTCCACTCCACCTTCTCATGTGTACACCACTCTTGGAGAAGAGACCAACCAAATCGAACCACTTCGATGGGCGGAGTGGTCCCTCCTAATGGGAGAAAGTAATCACCGGCATAATCTCCAGGTTTGGGAGTGGCTTTGCCTCGTTCGCCATGATTATGAGACCTGCAAGACCAGGTATTGGGGAACTCCTTGCTCAAAACATCCTCGGATAGACTGCGAGTGCCCTCTAGCCACAGTTTTTGTGATTCTTTCCAACACTCCGGTAGCCGATTTTTCAACTCTAAGAACTCCTTCCGACTTTTTTTGTTTTCATCGGATGGGACGGTATTCCCGTCACTCCCAGGAGTCGGCACCGGTGTATGTTCCCCCGGTAGCGGGCTCACAGCGAGGCGTTCAAGATCCAAAGAATGGATGGCTTCATAGGAAACAGCACCCAAGAGCAAACAAAGGCCGTACAGTACTGGATATGAGGTACTGTTCTTCTTCACGACCTTCCAGTACGCCAGGATAGACTGCCAAGTCGAAGAGTCCCCGACTTGCCGGGTAAGGACCTTACATTGATCATCGGCCACAAAGGCGAGAATGAAGCACATGATAGCCTCTATGGCTGTCACGGCCGCTAATTTTTCATCCACGCTTGACGAATCAGGCTTGGCATTGTACCGGACCGCAGCATGTTTAAGTTCTCGTCCAATATTGGTGAATCGTTGAAACTCATCACGCCAAGCCCGTCGATCAGTGTTTCGAGAGCGGCCGTCCGACTGAGATGGGGAGCCCCTGATGCCTGGGTCCATAGAATGGCGTTTAGTTGTCGGATTCACAGGCGTCCTCCCTTCACCTTCCCCGAGATCGTTTCGTCGTGGTATTGAGGCTTTGGAATCTTTCACCGGTGTCAACGATGTGGGCTTCACCTTGTCATTGGCTGGCAGATGAGAACGAGACGAAGTTAAAGGTGGAGTGGGAAGCTTCTCGACGGGCCCTTTGGGTTCCTTGGATCGGTTAACCCCCGAGCTGGAAAGTTCATCATCCGGCTTGCTCTTAGGCTTTAGTCGATCAGATGAACCATTTCCACGCGTTGAACCAGATTCTCCCCTTTTCTTTTCCAATGGGATGGTCTCATCTGGGTCTATGCCATGACTGGATGGGGAATCAGGCCTATTAGGTTTCCTTTTACCGGAGAATTTGAGCAATGCTTCAATCCGTTTCTTGTTGCCTTTCCCATACCGCAATCTGACGATCATCTCCTGGTTGGTTTCCTTGGAGATAACACCCGCGCGGCCATTCTGTAGACTGAACCCTGTGCCGCTGTTGCCAGGATTTGACGTCCTGGTCTGGGCAGCTTCGTCTCGCTTCGATTTAGATGTTATGATGTCACGTTTAGGGGAGTGACGAGTTGGTGAACGGTCTCCGAGTCGGGCCAATTCTTTCTCAATATCTGGTGGGAGTGTAGGGGATAACAGACGGGGTAATTTAGGCCCAGTAGGAGGAAGTGTCGGGGAAAGTAGGGCGGGGAGTCTCGGTGAATTGGATTTGGTTGGAGTGGGATCCCTGCGGACCTCTTTCTCCGGAGAGAGTCGTCGTTTTTTGGATGAATGCATATCCTGGCCTCTGGTCGCCGAGGAACTTACAGCCTCGAGGTTCGAGGTTGACGGTCGTTTCTTTGAACCCTTATCAAGCGAAACATGCGATTGTGATTTGGGAGGGGGATGAGGTGGCTCTGCCTTGTCGCTCTTCTTAACAAGGCTAGATTTTGGTATTTGCTGTGCTTCCTCGCGTGTAGCCGGGTGACGTCCCTCCCGATTCTTCTGGTCCTGAATGACCGGGGAAGGGCCACTGTTCTTTTGGTTCTTGTAGTCGTTCAAGCTAATCTTCTTCTTCGCGATGGTGTCTTTCGGGGTTTCTGCCGTGGTCGGGACCGTGGACCGGTCGGCCATCATGTGCCCCTTCTCGTCAGACCAGTCTCCAACAGCCTTCAGCAACGAGTCTGTATCGCTGTGGGTCAGAAAGGTCATGTATTGAAGTTCTTGTTCCTCGGGGCTGAACGGCCGATCATGTCCTACCGCCCAATTGTTCACGGAACGAGGAGCCAGACGAAACGGCACCTTTGTCGGGAGGGTCAGAAGGTAGGGGTGAGGAGGCAGCACGTCGTCTGAGAGGCGCTTCAATCGCTGGTCCAGGCTCTGAAGGTCCGCAGCGGGTTGGCTTGCGCGTAGGGAGATTGTTACGTCCACAGAGGGAGGTTGATCGTTCACCGACATCGCAGTCCGCGGAAGATTGTGATTTGTCTCACCATTGATGGAGGATTGCGCGCGCGCTTCGATTCGTCAAGTGTCTGTCTGTGGGGAGGGGGAGGTATCACGGGAAGCACCGCGGTGGTATGCGCCAGAGTGATGCGGGTCAAAGCATAGAGATCGAGTCGAGGGGTAGCGGCCTCGAGCGGGCTCATAAGGGCATCTCTCGAAGCGCGCGAGGAAGGAGTTCAGAGCTGAAGTACAAAGGGAACTGAAAGAGAAAAAGTGACCGATGAGAGAAAGAGAGAAGCAAATGGGGGAGTCCGGGGTTGCCCTTTCGGGGATCTACGTCTTGCCGCTTTTAACGAGCTCCACTGGATGTCAACAATCGATTTCTATATCTACTACATACGTGGGTAACGTAAAGATCATGTATTCATTATGATCGATCATCGGCCGCAAACTTCTCTCGCCAGAATGCACGATAATGATGCTCTTGACCCAGCTGAGATATTTCAGCGATCTCTTGAGGTGTGAGTTTGAAGGTCACGGAGCGCAGGTAACTAGCCAGACGTGCCTCCTTACTACTGGTAGTGATTGCCACACATCCACGATCCAGGGTCCAGCGTAACAGAATTTCCGACTCACTCACGGCGTACTTGGTAGCTAGGGCCGATAACAATGGATCCAATGGTCCTCCGCGAGCCCGAGTAATCGGGACCAAACCAGCATAGCCAACAGTCTTGATTCCTTTACTCTCGTGAAAAGAGAGTAGGCCCCCATGTTGGAGATATGGATGGAACTCAATCTGATTCACAGCGGGGATGACTTTGGCAGTCTTCAAAATGGATTCCAGGTGAGACTGTAGGAAATTAGACACTCCAATAGACCGAGCTTTCCCAGAGGCGTGAACTTGCTCCATGGCTGCCCAGGCCATTTGAAGTTCACTCTCGGTCTTGGCAAAGAAGGGCGCGTGGATCAAGTACCTGGATTGAAGCTCATTAGTTCGAATTCTTTCCCCGCAATTGAGGTAGGTCCCTTACAAATCGACGTAATCGACCCGAAGCTTTTTCAAGCTGATGTCAATAGCGGCAGGAATATCGGCGATACTGGTATGGACTTTAGTCGTCACAAAGTGGCTGTCTCGAGGCCGATTGGCTTCCTGAATTGCGAGGCCCAGTTCTTCTTCGGTTCCGTAAACCTCGGCTCCGTCGAGGTGGTTATACCCCAAGTCAATAGCGTTCTTGGCCGCGTCCACCAGTTCACGGTTAATTTCGGTGTCGTCGGACTTCTTGTACCATGCCGTTCCTGTTCCGTATCCAAGCTATACGAGTATTAGCCACCTATCACTACGAGGGGAGAGGGAGCTCAGGTCGGGTTGAGCTTGACATACGATAGGAACCGACGTCCCATCATTCAATAGGGTTGTCGGGATTTCGTTGACCATGATAGGCGAGTGTATGCAATGTTGAGAATGTGTAGGGAAAAGGGATTCAAGGATTCCGGCCAAATGAAGCGGGTCGGTCCAGCGGGTTAGTTCCGCGAGTGTCCATAGTAGAAAGAAAGCTCGGAAGTTCTTTCAATGATGTCATTCGTGCCGCTTTGACGCGATTTTCCCCTCGGACTCCAGTATCAGATTCGAACATAGGTCAACTTCATGCATTCGATCTGTTCGGTCCGTTTACTTCCACTGCGTACGCCTACCTGGGTTGGATATCGATATATGTCCAGGCGAACCCTTTACTTGAGTCGGAACCGGTTGAATCAAATGGCATCTCACCTCTCCACCCACGGGTCCTCCCTAGCAGACCTGCCGAAATCCAATGTTTTCACCTCCAAGCTGCCTCCAGACCCGGCCTTTGAGACGCCAGAATCTTCTCACAAGGCGCCTCGGGAAACATTAGGACCTCGCATGGTGAAAGGCGCTCTGTTCACCTATGTCCGCCCGGAACCAACCGAGGGGTCAGAGCTCTTGGGGGTGAGTTCCAAGGCGATGGAGGACCTGGGGTTAAAGACAGGCGAGGAAGAAACCGCACAATTTCAAGCGTTGGTGGCAGGTAATGAAATCTGGTGGAATGAGGATAAGGGGGGCATCTACCCATGGGCCCAATGCTACGGCGGTCAGTGACCTATTCCTTGAACACCTATCTGATATAGATATTGACATTGGTTTCGATACTGTAGGTTGGCAATTGTAAGTGGACTTTGCTTCTGACTTATCGAAATGATAACCTGACTCTTCACAGTGGTTCTTGGGCCGGTCAGCTTGGAGATGGAGTAGGTTCATGTTTCGTTCTTTCTATTTTCGTCGTGCTAATGAGATTTATATAGCGTGCTATCAGTCTCTTTGAATGTACCAATCCACATTCAAGCACTCGATATGAATTGCAGCTGAAGGGCGCGGGGAAGACCCCGTATTCCCGGTTTGCCGATGGAAAGGCTGTTCTTCGATCGAGTATCCGTGAATATATCGTCTCCGAAGGTGCTTTCTTTCTTCCTTTTTTTCGAACTTGGAACTAAACATGCCCCAGCTCTCAATGCCCTTGGTATTCCTACCACTCGTGCTCTATCGTTAACTCTGCTGCCCAAATCAAAGGTGCTGCGGGAGCGCCTGGAGCCAGGTGCGATTGTGGCTCGTTTTGCCCAATCTTGGCTCCGCATTGGAACCTTTGATCTTCTTAGGGCTCGTGGCGATCGCGAATTAATCCGAAAACTTGCCACCTACGTCGCAGAGGATGTCTTTGGCGGATGGGAGAATCTTCCCGCGATCATATCGGTGCGAGAAGGGCAGTCTGCCCCTGAAATTGATAACCCTCGACGACAGGTGCCCCGAGATGAAGTGCAGGAGCACCAGGAGGTTGAGGAAAACCGGTTTGCTCGCCTTTACCGCGAAATCACCCGACGCAACGCGAAGACCGTCGCCGCGTGGCAGGCTTATGGGTTTATGAATGGTGTGCTCAACACTGATAATACCTCGATTTATGGCCTGTCCCTTGATTATGGCCCCTTTGCATTCATGGATAACTTTGACCCTCAATACACCCCCAACCATGACGATGCTATGTTACGATATTCCTACAAAAACCAACCTAGTATCATTTGGTGGAATTTGGTTCGACTGGGTGAATCGTTTGGGGAACTGCTTGGTGCCGGGAAAAAAGTGGATGACGAGAGCTTCATCAAAGACGGCGTCACCGAGGAGATGGAACCAGAGCTTATCAAGCGTGCGGAAACCATCATCGACCGCACGGGCGAGGAGTTCAAGGCCGTTTTCTTGAACGAGTACAAGCGACTAATGTCCCAGAGGCTTGGACTAAAGACGCAACGTGAATCTGACTTCCAGAATCTCTTCTCAGAGATGCTGGATACACTAGAAGCCCTGGAGCTGGATTTCAATCATTTTTTCCGTCGACTCTCGGGGCTGAGTATTTCTAAACTGGAGACCGAAGAACAACGGATCGAAGCTGCAGCGATCTTCTTCCATGCAGAGGGTTTCGGGGGGATTGGTCACACCGATGCTTCAGCCAAGGGTCGCATTGCAAAATGGCTAAATAGCTGGCGAGCCCGCGTGCTCGAGGACTGGGGAGATCAGGATGACGAACGACAAAAGGCCATGAAGGCGGTCAATCCAAACGTAAGATTCCCTCTCATCCCTTTTCCTGGTATATACCTAATATCTGACTTTTGTGTTAGTTCATCCCACGAGGATGGATTTTGGATGAGGTCATCGAGCGCGTGGAGCGCAAGGGAGACCGAGAGATACTGGGACGGGTGATGCAGATGAGTCTGAACCCATTCAATGATGAGTGGGGTCTCCTCAAGGAGGAAGAGGAGCGCTTCTGTGGCGACGTCCCTAAATACAAGAGGGCGATGATGTGTAGTTGCAGTTCATAATCTGAGTTGGCCTTCGAAATTAAGAATAAGAGATGGGAGAATCAATATGCATTTCCCCATGCACCTAAGTATCTCCTGTAAAGCGCCCAAAGAAAGCCATTCCATGCACACCCATTTTTATTTTGCAAGCAAAATCGCCCGTTGCACCTCCCCCGTCTGGTGAGACATAAGAAGTATTAGACTGCAATAGGAAAAAAAGCAACATGCAAGACGCCCATGGTCGTGATTCAAGCCGTGAGTGATAGTACAAAGTCAAAAGAACCCCGGGGAAAGAGACATTTCAAATCGTGGCGCATGTGAAGTAATCGTCGGTTTCTGGAAAAATCCCTCGGGAAAGCACAGAACGAAAAAAAAGACACCAGTTCTCCACCATTTTAGTTGGGGCACGCAGCCTGGACGTGACCGGGCTGCTTGCACTTGTAGCAGACACGCTCACCCCGAGCCTCGGTGGTGCAGTCACGGGAAACGTGGCCAACCTCGCCGCCTAGGATATTAAATTAGAGTCTGCATTGCATGAAGGAAGGAAAAGCTCTCACAGTTGTAGCACTTCTGTCCCTGAGTGCAGTCACGGGCCATGTGGCCGAATCCACCACAGGAGTAGCAGGTCTGAGGACGTCCACCGTATGAGGAGTTGAAACCACCACCGTTGTAGTTACCACCCTGAGAGCAGTTACGGGCAATGTGGCCAACCTGTCCACACTTGTAGCACTCCTGAGAACCACCACCGGGGGCACCACCGAAGTTGCCGCCGGCGCTGCCAGCCTGGGGGCACTCGCGGGAAAGGTGACCAGTCTGGCCACAGCGGTAGCAAGTACGCTCCTTGGGGGGATTGGGGCACTCGCGGTCTAGACAGTGTTAGTCCGGTCGTCTGAATCCCTTCCCACACTATGATCCTTCCAGTATGAACTTACTGACGTGGCCCTCACCACCGCAGTTGTAGCTATTAGGGATCTGTTAGCATTGTGACATGTTCTTTCGGTTCAAGAGTAGGGAAACCGTGACATACCAGGTAGGGGTTCCCTTCTTGGGGCAGTCCTTAGCCTAGAAGACAAGGGGTCAGTTTTCAATTCCGATCTCGATTGAAGCACTGTCCATATCGAATTTCCCTGGTACAGGTACTATGGAACCAAGGAAGGTAGGTGTATCTTTACCTGGTGAGAGGCGTCACCGCCTACGGAGAAAAAAAAAAGTCAGTCAAAAACTAGCCTGGTTGGTGCACAGCATGCGCCCAGACAAGCTGCAGATAGAAGGTAGATGGGATTCAAATGAACAAAAGCGCAGGAGAGGAAGTATTTGATATGGTATCAAGTCACCCAGAACTGAGAGTTCTATCTCCTGCGCTTACTGTGCGGGTCATAGGCGAGCAGAGAAGGCAAAGAACGAGAAACGCACAGTTGTAGCAGGCACGGGAACGAGGATCCATTGTGATGGTTGGGTATTCGAAAGAAATTCGGGTGTTTTTTTTTTTCGGTTTGGATAGGTAGAGAAAGAAGGTGGAAGAGGTTGAGAAGGAAAGAAATTTGTAGTGCGGGGGCCTTGTCTGAGGGAGAAAACTTCCCGCGCAAAGATTTTGGTGCGGGAATGGGATCTGGAACCGGGAAAGCCACCAACTTTGCGTAGATGAACAAATATATGAATGAAAATAGCAAGAGAGAGAGAGACAAGGTGGATAAAAGTAGGGAAAAGGTAAAAGTCCTGCATACATCTGCAGATTGAAGCCAAATAGCTTGCTCCAAATCTAGACCTCATCTAGACCTCATTTCAACTCTCCTTCATTCCAAATTCCATAGATCTTCTATCTTCTGGGCCTTGGAAGTTATTCACACATGGGCATGCTTGATTCTATTGGGCGTTTAATCCCATTGTGAGACCTGATCTCGTAACATCAGGGTCCTGCAAGCCATAGGGTAGTCTGATCAAGATCCTGCTCTGGCTCTGCGAGGGATCCACCAAGGGAGTTTCGGAGGGCCTGAGCAGTAGGGTCTCTCCAAATCCATTGAGTCATCAAATGAAGGGTTCAAAGTGAAACGTACAGAGAATCAAGTTTGACCATGACCGGTTGAAAGAAGGGCACTAACCGTTGATTGTCGAATGCCGACCATAGCATGGAACACATCGCGACCGAAGGGACCGGGAGGAGCCCAGGGCCGCAAAAGAGAAGAAAAAAGAAGAAGAAAAGAAGAACAGCTGAAATTGAGGAAGTGCAGTTCATCTTATACCTGCAGGCGACACCAAGTGCTGCCCGGGTCCCCGGTCCCTGAGTACCTTGTGCTACGCCGGTCCCCGGACCTGCGTTGGTGTTTCTCTCATACATCGATTGGGCTTTTGAATGTCTCCGACAAAAAAGGACAAAAGTTCATCTTCTACATCAAAATGTTATGTGAAATCATAACATTCTAGCAGTTGGGTGCCGACCGTCTTCTTTCGGAGCAGGAGCACTCGCTCCTCATCGAATCCAACACATTCATGCATATAGCCATGTGTGGTGGAAGCAACATCCAATCCACCGATATCTTGTGCTAGGCTTTTGACACCCAATTTGTTTTCCAGTTGCCGATTGTCAGGACTGACTTGAATACTGCTCTCTTCTTTTAAGGGTCTGCGACTGCCCAGAGAGGAGACAGTTGTTTCAAGCTCCCAAATTCGAATCTCATTACCCAGTGAACTCACGGAGACTGCCTTCCCTCGATTGGTCACTTGGACTGTAGATACTGAAGACGTGTGGCCCCAGAGTCGTCGGCCACCTCGAACAAAAAGACTGTTGGAATTTGAGACAAGCAGATACATGGTCAGGGTGTTATCAGCGTGGGATGTTAGCAGATATGGATGGGAATAGGACATGGATGTTGGTGGCTGCTGGTGCAATATGGATGGCTCGGTGGGGGTCGCAGAAGAATAGATCGGGTCAGTGGTGGCGGACTGCCGGCGTTTATTGGATGGAAGACTTTGGAGTGGACGAATGCCGTACTGGGAGTCCACCGTAGTGGTAAGTCGGGACTCCAATTGTTGACCATCTTTATTGAACCGCAGCTCTTGGATCCCTAACGACCACCCACACCCAATGTGATAGAAACTGTAGACAATGGTGGTCACAATCTCAAATGTCGAAACACGGAGAGAGAGGGTCATTGGGGCCACCATGTTCTCCGCTTGGAGGGACGCAATTTCACACGGTCCTAAAGCATCTTGAGCCTTCCCGGTGGAACGAGTGCGGAGGTTATACAAAGAGAGAATCTTATGCTGAGAGACCATCAGGAGGTAAGGCGAGGACAAGGCCATGGCAGTGATGGCACCATCCCTGAATCCAACGTGAGAGGATCGCAGGCCCAGCCGGCATGTCTGAACGTCATATACGTAACGGCTAAATCGGCCAGTCTCAAATCCCACTACTATTTCTTGCCCCTCTGGCAGCTGACTGACTGCCAAGGAGGTTGGGCGAGTCGTAGAAACATTTGAATCCGAGAATGAGATACTAGACAAGCAGCTGGTTGGGTCTTTTGCGGCCCACGCTCGAAGTCCGTAAGCAGCATCAGCGGTGAAGACAATGCCCGCACAGAGTTTTACCAGCACGGGAGGGTAGGGTGGTTCGAGAAATTCGATCTCAGTCACTCGGCAGGACCCATTGGACCAATTGTGCCGTAGGCGATATTGTCGTTTCCAATTGGTCACCTTACCCTCTTCAGCCAGATGGCTGTGATCAAACCAGGTGGAAACTCTAGGAGAATACTCTGCTGGAGCTGATAATTTCGAGGGTCTTGCACTAGCTAAACGACGAGCACGAGGCCGCACCCACTGTGAGTAGTACTGTCGCTTCCAGAGTTCGGAGTCTCCACCAAGAGCGTGATATCGGCGGGATAATCTAGAGAGCACTCAACGACTTTGACACTTCTAACAGATAAGAGGCACAACAAACCTTTGACACACATTCAATGATGATATAGGCAGAAAGGAAAGGATATGCAATAAAAGTTCATTGCTCAAGGAAGATAGGCGATCGACGGGAGTCGTCACACCTCGAATCCGCTTTGTGGATGCCGAATCTGACGGTGAATTTCCCCTCAGACGTTTTGGCATGCTGATAGGTCGTTTTGAGACCCATGAACCACATTAAGACATGCAAGTAATTGTAGGAGGAGTACACAGAGAAACTTAGCGCTTGCTACGTCAAAAGTCCCCTTATCGGAGGACCGATAATAATCACGTGTGATTGTAACGTCAAAGGCGGTCAGCATAATGCCGGTTGGGACGCGTGCTAATCCGCGTTTCCCTTCTATAAAGCTTTTGATAAGGATTCAACCTATATTCCCATGGATATCCTGAAAGAGCTCCATGCCTCTATCACAGAGACGTGTGAATCTTCTTTTTATCAGGCCTTCCAGAACTTACAGTCTAACTTTGCCACCCATCAGGCCAATCTGACAGAAGCCAAGAACGAAGCAGCCATTGCCAACAAAGCCCGCCAAACAGCAGAAGGCAGAATACAAGGGCTCCAACGCGAAGTTACGGCACTCCAAACAGAGTTAAGCCATTATGATTCAAGCCCAACCGACCTGGAATCCCCTGTGAATTGGGCTGACCTCGAAAATGAATTTGCCCCAGAGCATCTCTGGGGGACTGACCTGGAGAATGTGTCCCGAGAAACCCTGGCTGCCAAGTACATGATCCTCTACAACAATCTACACATATATTGTCAGAGCTGGGGCAGCTTGAAAGCCAGGATTTCGCAACATAAGAACAAACTACGCCATGTAGACAAACAACTACAACGGGATGTATTTACACTCATACAGAATGGGGTGCCAGTCACATTCAAGAGACTTCAAAACTCAGAGGCTTGCTACACCGATAAAGCTGCAGTATCATTTAGTGCAGCTACTACGCAAAGTACATCTCAGGACCCGGAGATTTCCCGCAGCTCAGAACAGCCCAATAGCTCTACTCAGAACCAGACTGGTTCAGCAGATACAGCCGTTGCAATCAAAGCAGAGGAGCACAGCCAGCACGTTCCTGTTCCTCACCATGCAGAACTATGCCCTACACAGTCTTCGCCCGGGTGCGACCCAGAATCCTCGGAGTCGCCTTCCGATGTGTTGCATCCGCTGCCAAACTTACAAAATCGAAAGAGAAAGCGTGTGGTGGCGCCTTCTCAGCCCCACGCTGTTGTTGGCAATACCGGTCGACCAGTACTGGTGAAAAATGAGACGATGTCTTCGAGCCCTATACCGCATTCAAATCATGTCCTAGGACAGTGTTTTCCAAGCACCCAGGACCTAGATGACATCGGCGACGCTGTACTGACACCCACTAAACGACATGCACGCCGAGCGGTGCATTGGGATGACTCAAGAGACCCGGATCATGTGCCAACCCGGCTCTCTGTTCTACAACCAATTGATGGCAATACGCGAACAGCAAGAGTCTCCAACTTGACATTTGGGGATAAAAGGATTAGATCTATAGACCCACGTGCGATCTTATCAATGTCAGAAGATGGTGATACGGGTGATTGTAGTGCCCATTCTCATCCTAAGAGCAGCACTTCCATGACCCCCGCCGCAACAGCAAAGATGAAGTCTCATTCCAATCTCACCCAAGGCCGCCTAGAAAGTCTTCTTGAGAAGCCACTGCCATCTAAACCACCCCTCTCATCCTCCAAAGGCACACCTGGGCGAAAAATCGCACAGAATTCTGGGCGAAACGATACTCCAGGGAAGAATGGTGGGCCTGTTGGATCTATCTCCTCCCAATCATATCCACTGCAAAACGAGGAGTCTGCAAGCCAACCTGGCTTGAATGTGCATCCCGAGGATGAACCGTACAGGTCGCGCCCTCTTCAGAGGCTGACTCTGGGTCATTTTAAGCTAAATCCCCAGAGGAATGAGGGGCTCAACTACGCATACAGCGAGGTTGTTCGCAAGAAAGATGATCGCAAGTGCCTTGCTGGTTGTACACGATCTGAATGCTGTGGAGGCCGATTTCGCGCAATGGCTCGTCTCGGTGGATTACCTGCGAAATCCCCCTCGGAACAGGAGGAGGAAGACCAACGGGTCTTGGAGGAGTATGTGGGGGAAGACTACCATTTGTTGGAAGGGCTAAGTGCCCGAGATCGTGACCATCTTCTCATCGAAGCCCGAGCCCGAGCCATAGCCAACCAATTTGGAAAACACCGGCATAATCACCAGCGGGCTCGGTCGCCCCCGGGGTTTTGGCGAACCGATATGCCATCCACTCAAGAACTTAAATCTGACCGAGAGGCTGCACAGAGACAAGACCGAGAAAAGGTAGAGGAGCGGTACCGCGAGGCCATGCGGCCCGGGGGATTGTGGACCTGGGCAGATGAATAAAATGAATATAGAAGATTTTCGTTATGACTATCGTCAATTCATTGCAACCTAAAGATTACACTTTTTTACTTCTTTACATGCCGTAACCCGTGCATAATGGTAAGTAGTCCGAACTACAAGTGTAATTGCCGCAACCAACGTGGACCTCGGCCCGTCTTTCTTGGCAGCCCGTGACCCCAACTTCTTACCCGCTCTCTCCCACGCGACAGCGCCTTGAGCGGCTGCACTGATTTGGATCATGGAGACCGTTCGGAACATCCAGAATCCCATTCCACCCACGATGCTGCAACCATCTAAGTGGTTGTCGCTCTATGAGGACTTTGTGACCAAGAATGCCAGCTCGGTTGGCCAGGTTGAGTCCGCTCTGAGGTCGCTGACCTACATCATACCAGGTAGGTGCATGAACAACCCAGTGTTTACCCCGGAAACTATTCGAATGCATCGCTAAGCAGGTAATACCATTATGCATAGGTCGATATCGTGAATCTGAGGTTGCTTCAGAGTGTGGTAAGTTCAAGTACCTGCAGCTGCAGGAGCACAAGGGGAGACTGACTGACAATGCTACGCAGTACATTCGGGTGTGCAGCTTTTATCATTATACCATGATTCTCTCGTTTCGCGGGTAGTCTCTCAACTACCGTCTACCATCCCACGACCGACGCCAACTCCTCATGCTCGATACACCAAGTACTGGACCTCGCGATCCTCGCTCTATCGCCGTGTAGCTCTCGCGCTTCAGATGCTTCAATACACGGAGCTTCTATGGGAAATGTCTGCCCGCCGGCGTGGCCAGAAGACTCGTTGGCGCATCGTCGTGTTCATTGAATTTGCTAAGGCAATCTGCCGGCTCCTCCTCCTTCGTTTGACCAATTCCCGGCCGCTAGTGAGCCCACCATTACCCGAGCGTGAAGTCGATCCAAGGACAACGGAAGAGGAGAATCAGGGCGACTGGAACGGCATGGATACGCCTACCAGTGACCGCTCTTCAGACCTAAGCTGGACGATGCCTCGTACTGGGCTATCCCTTCCATCCCTCCCAGACGTCAACGACGTGTCCAACTATCTCATCTCAAAGGTACTCACTGCAGATGATATCAAACCCGCTAAAACTTTACTGCACCGGGTTACCGGCCAAGGTCAGCTAGCGGAGGTCCTTTACATTCTGCGACCTGTTGTGTATGCCTTGGCGATGCAGCGGTGGAGCGCAGACAAGCGCAGCTGGCGCCCGTGGCTAATTGGATTTGGCATGGAATATGGCTGTCGTCAGCTTGCCAAGCGAGATTTCCGTGAGCGTGTCGCTGGCGGACTCCGGGGACTTACAGGTCTTGAGAGAGAGGAATTGAGAAAGCGAGGATGGTCGATGGGCTGGTGGATGATGCGGGGCGCATTTTATGAGAACATCACGAAGTAAGGATTTCAACCTCACAATATCCTTTTGATCACATAGACTAACCCTCAGCAGATCATGGCTACACAGTCTAACCAGCAAGATGAAGGGGAAGCCGCTGCTTGACTTGGTGGGTAGTGTGGTGGAAGACTATGAATACCTGTGGGACAACTACTATTTCTCGACTGCCACCTTATGATTGTTCTGCACAGAATTCCTTCTTCCATGATACCCGGCTTATTTTGCTTCTGAATTTCTTGCTATGCTTGTGCATTGCCCTTGTGATGAGCGTCTTTCCTTGGTTTCTCAATTAAAGCATGCCTCACAGGGTTTGGGGGGGTATCATCAATTGTTACAATAGCCTCATTATGTCTAATTCCCATTTGTTCCATACGTCATATAATTTCTGCCTGTCTGCTCCCATACCAATCTCGTAGTCCGTCTTGGCTGGAGCCTTTTGCGGGTCCGGATGTCAACAGAAACTCGAGCCGGCCATTTCCTTCCTCGTCTTCTTCAGGCCAGTCTACTAGGGCTCCACCTTTCACATCCAACATCTCCTTAGCTGTACCCCAACTGAACCGACACTCGTTGCCCCAACCGAAAACCGGGTCCATGTTCCTTCGGAGCCAACCGACACACTTCGAATCGGAGGGATAACCACTGCCCCACCCCTCTGGAGCATCCGATATATCGTCGCCAGACTGCTGAGCACGTAGAACGGCTTGGTATAGTACCTCAAGCGCAACATCACGTGTCACTTTTGCGGCCACACTTGCCGCACTTACACATGGGTACAACGAGTCCGCCTTTTTGGCCACAGTGATCTTCAAAGACGGAAAGATCCGTTCTAGCTTTTGTTGGTATGTCGCTGGATTTCCAATGGTATCAATGTACACCTCTTGCACATTGACCGAACGATCCTGTACCACCCCTCGAATGATCTCAATTGTGGCATCCATAGCTTGCGCATTCAGGTTGTAGACAGCGGAGCCTGGCTTCAGCATGCCCGAGGAAATGTCGCGGGCTGACAGAACTTTAATCGCATACCCACATGACTCGAATAATTTGTTGCCCGGGGTGTTGAGTAGTCGCATTAGATTGGCGCGCACGCCTGGGGTGAGGACTTTACTGTCGTCGAAGCTGTAGTCCTGTGCCAGAAGGGAGTGATGCAAATCGATTGGCAAGTAGAAAGCGCCGTAGACCATTGGGCCAAGGACGGGGCCACGTCCAGCCTCGTCGACACCAAGTACGCATGGCGTGTTTTCCGTGGATGAAGCGTGGGTTGTGATAGCTGCCGGGCAGGGCGTATAATAGGCGTAGGATTCACCGGAGAGGAGACGAGTCGATTCCACACTAGGAGGAATGAAAGACAGATCTTCCTTTGAATTGTTATCTTTCATAGTGGTCGAGATGTGTGGTAGGTGAAATGAATTCAGTGATATAAGATGGTGATCAAATATGCACCAAACGCGTCGACCGCTCGGGTTTAGCGGCACGCGTTGCTCTCCCCCAAATTCCGGCGCATTCCTCCTTCCCCTCCGTGACAATCTTGCTCTTCTACCACCCATTTACCAAGGGGTGAAACCCCAAAATTGGATCGCAAAACACCCGTGATAATTATCTAATTTATTCATTCCCCCCAAAACCAGCAAAAAATGGCTCGTGGGGCCAAGGCCCGCGAGTATGACTACTCCGCAGTAGGAACTCAAGGAAGGTTTGTCGCGCAGGATCTCTTGTGATGGGCTTTCGCGGCTAACCTATGCAATTCATTCAGACGGACCGGTATCACCTTGAAAGAAGGCAAGCGCGATGAGCATGGCATGGAAGAAGTGGACGGACTTTTTTCGTCTCCTGAGAAATCGCCCGTAAAGGTGAATGGCTTTGATGAGAGGGAATCCGAAGACTCGATGGGTTCTGATGGGATGTCCATGGATGAAGGTATGACACCCTTCAAATTTGGATATATTGACAAGGAATCTGACGAGAATGCATAATAGGCAACGCGCCTGGTCCTATGGACTTCCTCAATGCCGCCAACGCTTCGCGTCCTGCCTTGTTGCCTCCGCCCCGTCGTTCGCCTGCAAAGGGTGTTTCTTCCTCTATCCGCAGATCGCCTCTTTTGCGCTCGACGCCAGATCAAGAAGAGGACTCATTATCGCCTAGCCCCTCACATGGTAAAGGCTTGACAAAGACCCACGGTTCGCGACAGGAACCCTCTCCATTGACTACTCGATCAGTAAACGCGGGTGTCTCCAAGCAGAGAAATAAAGCCCAGAAGGCCACAAAGGCGCAATTAGCAGCGCCTGAGTCCCCTGTCGTGCATGATTTTTCGGATGGCGAAGTTGATGAAAATGCCAACTCATTTCTCCCCGAGGACAATGACTTCGGAGACAGCTTCGATGCTGGAGATGAGACTGTGATTCCCGATGACGACGTTCCCGAGAATTCAGCGCAAGACCAGAGTGAGGCCGATAGTGACTCGCCTCAACCAGCAGAAGATCTGCGTTCGGTGCCGAAGACATCTACAACGACCTCAAAACAAATTAAGAAAGCTCCCACAGTCAAGGCTTCCAAGCCGGAGAAGAGTGAAACTAAAAGTGGACGGCGAGGCCGACCTCCGAAGAATTCACGTCCCCTTGACGAGGGATCAGCCGATGCCAGGCCACCCAAGAGGCAAAAGATTCCAAGCAGTCAGCCCCAAGCAAACCGTGAACCCCTGGACCCCGAACTGAACAAAGTCGTGGAGAACTATACCCGTTCAGGTCCTTTGAAGGGCCGCAGCTTGTACATTCTCAAGAGAGAGAATCCCGCAGACGAAAGCTCCACACATACTCGCTCAGGGCGCGCATCCATCCGACCTTTGGCGTACTGGCGCAACGAAAGATGCGTCTACGGGGACGGGGAGGCTGAAGATGGCCAACGCTTCCCGTTGTCAACCATCAAGGAAATTGTTCGCGCTGAAGAACTTGAGCCGGAGCGAACGAAAAAAGGCAAACGAGCCGGTCGAAAGTCGAAATCCAAGAAGCACGCAGAGGAGTCTTCCGATGACGATGATGAACATCTAGATGTCTGGGAGAAGGAAAGTGGTGTTCTTCATGGTTTTATCCCTAGGTGGGATCCTAAGTCTCAAACCAGCACTAAGGAGGAGGATGTCATCGGCAAGTGCTACTTATATTACCAGGAGTGGATTTTGCTAACCTAGTCCTGCAGATATTGCGTATGCTCCTTCTGGTATTGAGACAAGAGAGGTCAAAGATTCCACATTCCGATTTGCAAAGCTGCTTAGCTCTTCTTTCATCGGATCCGGGGTCGTAGAACTCCCACCGGAAGGTGTGAAGAGACCCAAGAACTCAAAGAAAATGCACATGGTTTTTTATGTCTGTCATGGACGAGTGCAAGTCGATATCTCTGGAGTGCAGTTCAGCGCTGGCAAAGGATGCGTATTCCAAGTTCCACGCGGTGAGTCCAAGCTTCCATCGCAGTGCATGCTTCCAACTAATGTCGGTCTATGATAGGCAACTACTATAGCTTCCAGAACGCCCATAGCAAAGAAGCTCGGCTTTTCTTCACGCAAGGCTGTGTCCCGGGTGAGGACGAAATAGCCTTATCTAAATCCAGAAATGCTGTTCAGGAAAGTGAATTCGAGGCTGAGGCTGAAGGGGAGGGTGAAGGTGAAGCAGAAACCGAACATGATCCTACACCGGTGACTAAAAAGGCCCGCGGTCGTCCCAAGGGCAAGCAGAAGGCTAGATAAATGTTAACTTGGCGATTTGTATCTGTTTGTAGCCTTTTTGATTCAGTTCCATGTCACGGCGGTGTTGACAATGTGCCATGATACCACATGCCTCAAGCGTTCTTATTTGCCCTATGCCTTTTTTTTTTTTTTTTTCCCTTGAATTGGATGGCTCTATCAGCTTAATCTATTTGGCGCTAATTCGGGATGGAGGAAGTGGAAGTAGAACTTTATATCAAAATACACATATCTCCCAAACAGTCTTGAAGCCTCAGATTTCCTCCATCAGGTCATCCAAGTCGTCATCCAGGTCCAACGGAGGGAAGTCGCCAACCTCGAGCTTGTCCGGCTTTACGAATGCACCTCGTTTCTCTAGGCATTCGAAATAGCGTTGCCCATTCACGCTGCCATCATTCTTCCCCGTCGGTTCATCCAACTCAACACCTACCCAGATGGGCTGCAGCTCCACGGGGAGTTCCCCTTCCTTTTCGAATTCGCGGCCAGGTCCAGACACCGGGATCGACGGCACAGGTCCAACAAACCGAATGATTCCTCGTCTGATATGGGGTGGCGACGATGGCAGAATGATCACTCGTTTAGACACCGTAATACCTGTGACCAAATGGTGAGATCAGATATCAAAGCCCTTTGTAGAGACACGTACCTCGAGAGGCTATCTCAGCCTGATCCTTTGCTACTTGTTGCCGGAGGTACTCCTCGGGTGAAAGCGCATTGGGATCAAAGCGGCCCAACTTTTGGTTCTTCTTCCACGCCAAAACAGAGTTTGAAAGAGACTCATACGTCTCCGTGGGTAGTTCGTATTTCTCCACGGATGAAAGATCCGTGAAGTTGGGCCTCATCGCCTGTGGGCGGGAATCATGGACCTATGGACATGATTTAGCATGATTCAAGAACATCTTTTTATGTCTCGCTCGCTCGGGTCAAAGAAGTACATGATGAGCATCAACAACTGCCGCTTTGACATGAGCGTGCCAAGTCCACACCAAAGACAGGTAGACGAAGTATGCTCCAGAACATATACAAAATTGGCAACAACTGTCCGAGTTCAACAGAGGGATGTTCAAGAGACTCATCAAGACAGTCATCAAAGATAGCAAGACCTACCACAATCTCTGATCCTTTGGCCAGCCCCCAATCCCCGATAGCCCGATCCTCTTCATCTGCCCACTGATCAGGCCGACCGGGTACCTTAACAAGCAGACGCTGGCACCCCGGTGGGACACCGGTCATAGTCTCCAGCTTCCCCTTGAGCTGCATCACAGTCCATGTCGGGGTGATGCGGCGCTCGGTGACGAAGCGAGGCTCTGCATCAGCAGTTCGCGAAAATGCTGCATTGGTAATAATGACGGATATATCCGCCGGAGTAGGCTGGAATGCCATCTTGATTGTGAATTACCCTTCAGGGGGTGTTCTTCCCTCTTCCTTGACGTGAGTTCTGTGGGGAGATGTTAGAGCTGGTCCCTGTAGCCTCGGCAACAAAAACTGAACGACAAGTAACAAGTGTATAAGAAAAGGTAAGATCGGTCCTGGCGATACACAAGTAAAACAAGGCAGGGTCTCGAATGGCTTTCAAACAACCCCTCCAAGGTTTTTTGATATTGGCATATTCATTACAAACCCCTCTTCAAAGTGGGGCTTCAGGACCATATGCATTCGAGACAGACTCCAACATATACCCAAGCCTTTTGGAAGGAAGTCTAGCATAGCAGATAAGCAGTGTACTTACAATTTTGACACGAAGCGAGTGATGCTCATGAACAACATGCACGATCCATGGATGAGTGCATGTGGTGCTTAGTCATCCACACGATCTTTCAAATGTTCTATACACAGTATCATGGTGAAACGCAGTTATATTCTACGACTATTCAAAAGACTGGATGGATTGGAAATCGAGCAGAATCCCGATTCAGAGACATGTAGATCAAGAATGGTTTCAATTGGAATTTGGTTGTAAACGGGGGCACAGATCTGGTCCTACACGATTTGAAACTTATATAGAAATGATCAGACCTCGTTACCAGGATCAATAAGGTGGATGCAGTTTAGTGCGTTGTACATAATCAAATACAAAAACAAGATAAAAACAAAGAATCATTTGTCATGGAAGCTGATTTCCAGTCCAAACCACGTGATCTTACTCGCTTGACTGGAATCGAACCCCAAAGAGGAACTTAACAACCCGCAACCATGTCTCACGCTGAGGAGTACGAGCAACAGAACGTGCACGAGGTCTATCAACAGATTGCCCAGCACTTCTCTGCTACGCGTTATAAGGTATGGTTTGGTCCATAGTCCCGGGAATGAAAACCGAACTTGCTACTTACCTACGTAGCCATGGCCTATTGTGGAGCAATACCTACAAAATCTCACACCTGGATCCATTGGCCTTGATGTGGGCTGTGGAAATGGCAAAAATTTAATGGTTAATCGCAATGTTTTCATCATTGCATCGGATCGGTAAGTCTATCAAAGCTACGGGGTAAAGTCATATGTCGGGTTCTTTTTTGAAAATCTGTATTTTTGGGGGGGTTATTTGTATCATAAGCTTCGGCATTTCTTTCTCTTCTCTCCTGGCCTTCAACCTGGTTCACTCATGCATTGAAACAGATCGGAAAATTTGGCTCGGATTGCTCTTCAGCATCAACCACATTCAGCCGTGGTGGCCGATATTCTCCACCTCCCGCACCGAGATGGGTACTTTGACTTTGCAATGTGCATTGCTGTCGTGCACCATCTGTCTACCCAGGAGCGGAGAGTGCAGGCCATTGCCGAGATTCTGAGAACCGTGAAACGCGGTTCGGATACGCAACCAGGCGGTACTGTCCTGGTTTATGCCTGGGCTCTGGAGCAGAAGAATAGTCGTCGTGGCTGGGATAAAGGAGACCAGCAAGATATCATGGTTCCTTGGGTTCGGAAAAACCCAACAGCACCGGAAGAATCCCAAACATTCAACCGTTATTACCATCTGTTTGAAGAAGGCGAATTGGAGCGCGATATCGAGGGTGCTGGCGGTCATGTGGTGACGTCGGGATATGAGAAGGACAATTGGTGGGCCATTGCCACACCCAAGGTCAAGGTCAGCCCATGATGCGTGGTTTCATGCCGAGATCCAGCCTCGATAATCCACCAGAAACCTGCAGTTCCTCACAATCGCACGGGACGGGGGAGATCGGGACAAAATCGGAATGTCCTCCAATAAAGCATAAAAGAATCTCCAAAAAGAAAAGAAAAGACAGCAAAGAAAAACGCGCAAGTCGCAAGGGGTGGCGGAAGAAAAAAAAATCTCTATTCAAATCACGACCTCCCACAAATCACGGTATACCTCCAGCCGGCGCTATGCAAGTCGTATCAAAAACAAAGGAAAGCCGTACGTGGATCGTCATCACATCTTAGGGCAACGTTCGTGGGGGCATGCCCATATGCGGGCCCATCATTCCGGGGGATGCCCATGTCGGGGCGGCCCACTCCATAGTACTCCCGTGGGGGTTGAGGAGCTGGTGGTGCTGGTGCGTATGCAGGAACCCCCGCTGTCAGTTCTTCGAGGGATGGTAGTTGAGGGGCCAGGCCGGGTGGGTGACCTGGAATAGCGCGGGAGATAGAACTCTTCCGGGGCCGAGCCAGAGAGGTGCTAGCTCGACGAGTCCTAGTGGCTGGTGGATCGATCGCATGGCTTGATAAGGAAAAGGGCACCACGCCTGCGCGGCGGGCCATCTCCTGCTCCCCCAGTTGCCAGTGCATCGCCTCTGCGGCACGCCATGGGATGGCCATTTCCTCGGCCACCTTGGACCACATCTCTGCCTTGAATCTATGCGAGTCACTTCAACGTTAGCAAGTTTGTTTCCCTTTGTATGTCCTGATTGCTCTCTGTTCTCCCGTGATTGTGTATATTGCGGGGGAGATGGTTTAAGCCTACCGTTCATATAAACGAGCCAGTTTGTTCTTCTTGTCTTCGTCCCACTCGCTGCGGCGCTCCAGGTAATTTTGATAGTGAAGACGGCAGCTGATCGCACTGCGACCTGGCAACCGTTTGCTGATATCCTCCCATTTCATGCCACTGCCTCGCAGCTCAATGATCAAAGCATCCTCCTCGGGCGACCATTTGGATTGCTTCTTCGCCGGAGACTCCGCCGTATGGGCGGGTTGCAGACGCTTGGGAGCCCCAGTTGGACCCGTCTTGGTCAACGGCGGTGGCACCGCCATGGGGGGACCGGTCAAGAAGGATGTGCCGGGGAGAGGACCTGACATCCTCGGCGGATAGAGAGGGGCCGGGTTGCCCGAGGTTTCTTCCTCATCTTGGGGCTTGAGTAGCAGTGAGATATCCACTTTGGCGGGCGGCAAGATAGGCCGGTTTTGTAACGCAATCATATGCGCGATGGGGGTGGCGTCTTGGGGGGGGGTTCTTGTTCTCAAAAAAGTCGAAAAAGTGGTGTGTTTTTTCTTTTTTTTTTGCTTTTAAGAAATATAAAACGAAAGCCAAAACCACCACAAACCACCAAATAAGAGACCTTCTTTTTCCTTTTTTTTTCCAAGGATCAACAGAGACAAGGCGAGATGGGAATCTGTTTTGAGGACCGGAAGAGAGGCGGAAGACTCGTGATCTCTCTTCCAATGACGAGCCAACAGCGAAAAATTCCTTTGCGGGATGATCAGTTCAGGGACCGAGAACCTGGCTCAAATGCTCCGTGATTTCTTCACGAAAGCCAAACACAGTGGTCTTGTGCAACGAATGGTGAGGTCAGAGGAGAGGGATCTCTGGCAGAAATGGCGGGACAAAGTACCGTGGATAGGGCTCTCCAGGAACCGAAGAAAGTGGTATAAGGGGAAGGGGAACAGAAGACAAGAACGAGATTCAACTCGAGTCGAAGAAAAGCAAGAACCAGGATCCGAGAAGAGGTGAAGGTCTAGAAGTGTAGGAGAGAGAGAGAGAGTCCAGAACGTGAAGATGAAACGGGGAAGTATACGTATAGTATTGTAAGGGTAAGAAAAGAGGGAATATCTCCACTGGTTTAAATTAATAGCGGTCAAACCTCTATTGCAATCTTGTCTATAGGGTTTTGAGGGGGATTTAATTCTAATTCTAATTCTAATTTGCCTACTGAGGATCAGAGCTCGCATTCTGATCCCCAGGCGTCTGATTTCTGGTTTCCCTCTGGGTTCTCGCAGGATAAAGGGGAAGAAAAAGGAGAGAAGAGGGGGGAGACCCGCACTCATCCTTGAGTGAAATGAGGGTGAGAATGCGTAACGGGACACTTTAAAGGCACTGACCAAGTGGCCCAGACACTAATTTCGCCCTAATGCCATGCCGTTGTGACTAAAACATGTCTGGACCCAGATCGGACTCAACGGCTTTCTGCTCCACTAGCCATCACGAGGGGTATTAGACGGGATCTGGGGTGTTCTCGTCCCACTGTGGTTTTTGCAGCCTCAGTGCAACCACTCGGGGATTTTTCTCATTTCTTAGGGCTTCCAGGGGGCGTTTTTGCCGCGTCGTGACTGGGTTGACCTCTATCTGCCCCCTCTTTTCCCTGCTATGGTTTGTTGGTGATACTTGAGCTAAAGCTATAGCTAGTGTTTTTTTTTTTTTGGGTTTTTAATTTTGGGGGGTTTTATTTTTATTTTATTCTATTTTATTATTATTTAATTTTTTTTTTTCCCTCTTTATTTCGGGTTTTTTTTTCGTTTCCCTCTTTCCTTGGGATCCACTTCATACCGAGTTCCTGGTTTCCCTCTTTTCATTTATTCGTTATTATTTTCCTTTTCCAGTCTACATCTCCCATGGAACTGACATCGAGAAGTTGGATCCTTGGGTGCTCAAGAACTCCAACCCCGGTCCCGATCTGTCAAACCAGTGGGAAAAATTCGGTTCTTCCAGAACTTCCAATGCCCAAGCGGGTTCTGTTGTGTACTGCCCAGACGTCGTGCAAGCCCTCGTTCGCAGAGAATGAGCGTACTGGTGGTCCCGTTGATCATGGGCCTAGAATCCAAACACATGAAGTGTAATCAAGAGGATTAAAGTAGTCTGGGGCCCGATCGCATGAAGGACAAGATCGGCGACATTCTCCGTTTCTCTACACGCCTACCTTTGATGATGACTAGGGAAAAATGGGGTTCCGGCAAGCGAGAAGCCAAGGTCTCAAGGTCTGCTTTAATTTCCTTCCAGGGAGAGGGCTGGAAGACCTTGAACGACGGGGCCATTTAGGGGTGACCAGATTAAGGGACCCGGTGGGGACCACGTCCTGAAATGAAAACCAAATGAAAACCGAAATGAAAACCAAAACCCCAAATTAAACGGGAACGGGCAAGCTGCAGCAAATTGTTGGTTTATTCTCCGTGATTGGACCGAGGATATGCAGCTGGCACGGAGCCCCAAGTGGCAAAGCCACATGCAGCCTAATGACCCAAACAATCACTTTTGCAAAGTGGCGGTGGAGTGTGCCAATGCAGGTTCTTGAACATGGGTTCCTTTTCATAGCTAAAGCTGGATCCGGTTGCCTGAAACACGCATGCGAGGATCGGCATGCAACCTGTCAACTGTCGCTCGTGACGTTGAATGGTCCACTTTCGAGTTGTGGCTACAACGTGCGAGTCCAGAGCTCCCATGGCATGATTCAGGTGATTCTGACGGGAGAGAATAAAACCGGGGCAACGGTCTCAAGGTGGGTTCTTGGGACCCGAAGCGACGATGATCCATGCCGATCCCCGAATGTATGGATGACGGAGTTTATAGGAGAGGGGAAAGCTTGAAGTGGAGAAACGTTCGATCATCGCAACTATGACTTAAGTGGAAGTGACCGAAGAGCTGGTGGCGGGTTTCTCATGATCGCCTGAAATGTCCGACTCATCCACTTCTGACCCGGGTCTTGTCATCGTTCAATTTCCCCTGTTTCGAAGTGATTTCATTTCCGTAATTTTGGACTCCCCAACACATACTCTCGGAAGGGCCGACGAGAACGACGGGGGCGGGTTCCACTTAGATCATGAGCTGAATGGCGCCCAACCGTTTGGGTATGGGATCTTCGGTAGAAACGTGAAGGGCAAAAACAAAACAAAAATAGAATTAAAAAACAACAGCAAAAAACAGGACGATCAGAGAGGGGAACTAAACGACCCTTGTCAAGTTGGATAGATCGATTGCTGAGAACGGGGAGAAACAAGGCTGTCGAGAGATCGCCTTGCTCGGCCTTGGGACTCGGCCGGATCTCGAAATTAGAGCCAATCAGCAGCCGCAGCAAATGCTTTTCGTCAGGTTGCGGCCCACACCTGAAACACGCTTAGTCTTGTGGGGGTGCTGGTGGGGTCAAAGGTGCCAAAGAGGTTGTACGGAGCAGGAACCAGTTCATTACCTAAGCAGTTACGTGTAAATGAGATACCTGGATAACCCAAGAAAGAATGACCGTTGTCGATCATGATAGGAGACTTCATGGTCTAGACTTGGGATTCTGGACCATTGCGGAGTCTCGTTCATCCACGGTTCGGAAGACCCCACCGAAGAGAAATTAAACTGATTAGGGGGTTCCATGGCTGAAGTCAGGAACTGGCGGTTCTTTCTCATGCCTATGGCAGCATTTCCTTTGTGAGATGGAATTCTAGAATGAGACATATCTCTTTGTCCTGATATCAGATTCCAAGAGACTATTCTAAGACTATGCTAAGACTATTCTTAAGACTATTCTTAAGACTATTCAAAGAGATCTAAGAGATCTAAGAGACTTGATGGGACCTTTCTATATATGGATAATACTTCATAGTCCTCTTTCACTCCTTTCAACATGAAAATAGATATTGAACTCAAAAGATCTTCTTTCATGATCAATGACTGGCCAAAATATAAATTCGAGATGACGGAAACGTGGAAGTCGGGCTATCAACTGCATTGCTACTGCGATTATACAGAATTTATACTATATTTCACTACTTTCTACTCAACTCCACAATGGCTATAGCACGGGTAAGTCAGTTGTATCAGTCCATTAAAATCAAAGAGAACTAACCCCCGGTAGTTTGCGGGCAATCCAGATTGGCCCGCGGGGCTCGCAGCCGCGACTCACATCGGCTTTGTCAATAAGGGCACAGACTGTTACCAGATTGTGACATTCCAGATGCTTCTTCACTTGCCAGCATTTCTGAACTGGTTGGATTATTATCATGACCAACATGTAGAAGGCAAGAAGGGATGTAAAACAGGAGTGATGACTCTGGCATGCAAGTTATGTCACATTCGCAATCTATATCACAGCTGCTGGAATGGTGAGGGTAGTCATCAAACTTCTTTCGATAACCTCGCCAATACGATCCTCTTTGATTGGAACAAAAAGTACGGTGAACATAAAGGGCAGCAAGACGCGGCAGAGTTTTGGACTGAAGTTTATGAACAGTTCTTGGGGGACATGATGGACATCCTGTGAGTAGTCTGGTTTACGCAGATACGATCAACCATGACTGATCAATGCATAGTCAAATCGATCTAGCATCTCTCTTCCGGCTCTTCACAGTCACCAACAGAGTCTGTGTTGGGGAGAATGCCTGTAAAGCCAAATGGCTCCAATCTGAGCATGACATGCTGCGCGTTCAGTTCCCCGTGGAAGCAGGGGACACTACACAGCTCGCCTTACATAAAGTCATTCAACAGTGGTTCAAGAAGAGAGATGTGGGATTAAAGTGCAACGAATGCATGAATGATCGATTTGACAAGGATTACTTTCAACAAACTCCGGAGTGTCTAATAGTGCATCTCAATCGAATTAAACTTGATAGCGAAGGGCATTCCTCTAAGATAAAATCTCGAATTCTGATGTCAGAGGTTTTACAACTGGATGGCGTATGCTTTGACCCAAACATCGTTGCCCCCGAAGAAAAGGTCTATTATGAGCTGACCTCCGTGATCATGCACACTGGTTCGAGTCCTAATCTGGGTCATTATTACATCTTTGCCAAGGGGCCCGGTGGGAAGTGGGCGAGAATTGACGATGAAAATATCCAGCGCTTCAATACGTTTGAGGAATGGGCGACTAGATCCAAGGCTGCAACTGACGCCTACATATTTGCTTATCGTCGGATCACGGAGGACGAATATCAGCAGGTCAAGCTGAAAGAGAAAAAGAAAAAGGGGTCCAAAGCTACCAAAGCGCGTAAAGTCCAGGACCAGGGCGTCCAAACCGATGAAGAAGTCCCACCAGAGCCAATCGAAAAGGAAGAAGAGCCAATGAAACTGTTCGGGCATCCTAGCACCTTCAGACTAAAATTCACCCCCGCTGGTGGACTCCCCGTAGTCGTGAATGGCGAGATCGAGACCGGTGATCCAATGGACATGGTCGGCTTTCCGGATACTAAAGGTCTGTTGGAATTGACTTGGGTTGACGAGAAGAATAATATCCTCAGAGATCTCAACATTCAAGGAGAGCTGAGAAATGTCATTGGTCGGAAAACCGGAAAGACTACACAGGAAGGGAGAAAATCACGGTTTAAAGAGCACTTTTCTGGATCTGGCAGTGGTTCGAATAAATCCAAGAAGTCAGCCTCTTCTGAGAAACCCACTACTGGTGCGAAACCCACGGGCATTGTGAAAAAACGAAGTGCTAAAAAGAGCGCGTTGGAGCATCTCTCGGGTCTCAAACGGGCACTAGGGGGCGGAGATAAGGGAAAGAAGGAGGAGAAAGACGAAAAGAAGAAGCAAAAGGAGAAGAAGAAACAGGAGAAAGAAAATAAACAGAAGAAGGGAGAGAAGAAGAAGAAGTGATCTCGATACTGTATTTGGCGTGTCGTTCTTGTTTTTGTTTAGTTTGATAGATTTCTTAGTCACAATATATTTTGAGTTAACTACAGTATCCTATCGAAAATCTGCGAGAATCTACCAAGTCCACACCCACATCGGGTCTTTCACCTTGCATTCTGCACCCACTGCGATGTTTGTGGATAATCTGATCCAGCAATTGTCCGAGTTCAAGCCTCTTGGCACTTATGACAATGAACTTGACACGCCGAGGACGCAATTGGGGCCTCAGGAGAGGGAACAACAGAACCCACTCTCGGGACTTTCGGCATCACAGCTGACAAGAGTAAAACCATTGATGTTGACATTACATTGCCTATTCCCTAATGACCTGCTCCCGGCCCTTGACATCCTGGACCGCAGGCTTGTGCAGCGCTTGGTGCGCGAGGACAGAGCCATAACCACACCCGAGCACGGCCAGAGATTGGCAACAGAGCAGCAAAACACCGGGCAAGTAGAAACAACATACATGAACAACTATGACTCTCAGCATGAAGATATATTTCTCGTTATCTCTGCCTCTACTGCTGCTCCACAGGCTGCTCCACAGGCTGCTCCATCGTCTACATTCCCCACACAAGAACAGCTGAAAGGCTACGAGGTGCGCTTGCAAGCGTGGGCTTGTACCTGTCCGACGTTCACCCTCTCGGCCTTTCGAAACATTCATTCCAGGATGGAGGTCTCTGCAGACTCCCTCTCTGGCTCAGTGCTGCCAGACCTGAGACCCGGCTGCTATCCATTTGGTGGGACACTCTCCCGTGTCACAGACAGGGGTTCACCCCCAGTTTGCAAGCATATTTTAGCTTGTATTCTGTTTGCTCGATGTCCTGGGCTGTTTGGAGGTAGTGGAGATGGCAGGCGCCCGGTTTCCATGGAAGAATTGGCCGGCTGGTGTGCTGGTTGGGGTGGATGAGTGGCCACATTCGTTGATGCTTCGGTTTTACATGCTGTGGGCTGTCTGTCACTTTACAGGCGCAGAACTCCGGACATGGCAGTACTGTCCGCATTGGCACCATTTATTCTGCCGACATGGTGACCCCGAGTCGCTAGGTCCTGAGGAGTTTCGCCTTTTCTCCGATGGCAGGTCCATTTAAAAAAACAAAAACACAACATCAACTTTTTGATCGGATAAAGTCGTGCTGAATAGCATCCAACAAGGAAGAGAAAGCGAACCACCTTCATTAAAAGTACTTTGAAACTGGTTGGGCTTGCATTTACAAAGTGATATGACTACGCCCAAATGATCATGGAAAGGAAAGGAGAGAAGCAAAAGGACAACAGCTACCGGGTCATAACCTTGGATTATCCGTACTATACACTGCCAGGCAGCAGTTCTAAGCGGTCATATCATATCGACGGGCATTCAATTCTCCAATCTAAGTTGAAAAGCAATTTAGCTCTTCTTCTTGCTCTTATCGGAGGTGTCCTGCTCCTCCTTCTGGTCGCCATTGGTCGACCCGTTGACCTTCTTGGCTTCCTTGTCACCCTTGCCTGCATTTGACTCTTGCTCCCTCTTGGAGTCCGTCTCCTCCTGCTGCTGGCGGTTTTGAATCTTGTTCTCAATCAGGTCGTGGAATGCAGTGATGGCACGGATCAAACTGCTGATGTAGATGGCCATGAGCTGGTCGTTAGTCTTCACACTCATGGCCCGAGCAAGCTCGCTGTTCTCAATCTGTGTCTCCTGTCCGCTAATTCCTGGTGTCTGGGCTGGGGTCGACAGGTTGGGGAGAAGGTTGAAGACGTCCTGAAGGTTACCCAGGATGGCGTGGTTAACCGGGAGCTCGTGATCGAGGACTTTCTGCAGGTATTGACCAATATCACGTAGCCGCAGGTGCAACCCTTGCAATGACTGTAGCTGTGAAGTGATGCGTGTGGAGAGCGTGCCAACTGCGACATCTCTGATATCCCGGAGAAGGTGTTCCACGCCAATTTCCTCCGCTTCTTCGGCCTCGATTATCGACGGTGTATGCACAAAGGTCTTTGAGGTTGTGGTTCCATCCTGTTATGATGGGAAAGGTGGCAGTTAGCTCCATGTCGGCTGGATAGGCTGATGTGGGTAGACATCAGCAAAGAAAGCAACGTACATCCTTGATCTCATCCACGGCAAAGTAAGCATCTGTAGGAACGCCAACCTCCTTGGGCTGCACATCGACAATCACCAACAAAGGGTTGGGGGTGTATTTCTTGAAGAGTTCATTGATCTCCAGATCCGAGGCGCGCAGCTTGGGGCCGGAGTGATACCAGCCGACAAGCTTCTCACGGGCATTGATCTTCTTGAACATATCTCTCATCGACTCCACGAAATTGTGGTCCAGGAACCAGACCGATGGGTCCTTCTCATCTTCCTCGAATGGTACTAGATGTGGTAGCCATGGTCAGCTCCCCAGACATCACGGATCTGATCATCACATTGGAAGCTTTGCTATACATACCTGCGAAACTGTTGGATACCCGCACATTGTTACCTGAGTTCTCACCCAGTAGCACACCCACTACACGCTTCCGAGTGCCCTTTGCTGTCCGCCCATAGTGATCGGCGACAGAGAGCAGGACTAACGGGGCAACCGTGACGCTGCGGTTGACGAGGGATAAGGTGTCCGCCGTGGTGGCAGGCATGATGAGAAGGAAATTCGAGGAGGAAATAGGACGAGAGGAGAATCTAAAAAGGGTTCAATAAAGGGTCAGATAGCCGGATGGAATGGCAGGCGCTGAAGGTGAAATTGGGGAACTCGTAACAGGGCGATGATGCTCTGGAGAGAGAGCTTCGGTGTTTGCGCCACTGCGGCTGGTGGCCTTAGGTAATCCATGGCTGGTGTTTGCAGGTTTGTATTCTTTTATTGATTTCCATACATTTGGGGATGAAAAATAATTGTACTGTCATGCAAGAGAACATAATGAGATCATAATAAATCAATACATGACCTAAATCCACACAATTTAGTCTTCAATGTACTGCTGAAGTTGGTGAGTGTACCTCGTAGTTACGTAGCATTGCCAGCCTCCGAACCTCGGACGCTAAGTCTTAATTCCTTTCCGTTTCCCCGACTCTTCCTCTTCCAACCCCAAACACACCCTTCATCTTTAGACGCCCCCTCTCCTCTCTTCTCCTCTCCACAGTCACAATGGCTCCCATTACCGATGACGTCGTTTCCGGTCTGAAGGACACCATCAGCAAGCTCGAGTCCAAGGTTGTTGAGCTGGAGCAGCGCTTGGTCAATGGCGGCGAGAAGCCCAAGTCCTTGACCGAGCAGATGCGCATCATCCTGATGGGCCCCCCTGGTGCTGGTAGGTGACACCGGATGCAGGAGATCAACGACTCCACGTGTGATTTATTAACGCGTCGCAGGCAAGGGCACCCAGGCTCCCAACATCAAGGACAAGTACTGCGCCTGCCACCTGGTACGTCGTCGCAATGGCCCTCTTCTCCGAGTATCACGGAGTTTTTGTCATGTTTTCTAATGATTGTTTCTGGAACAGGCCACCGGAGACATGCTGCGGTCACAGGTCGCGAAGAAGACCGAGCTTGGAAAGGAAGCCAAGAAGATCATGGACCAGGGTGGTCTTGTCAGTGACGAGATCATGATTAACATGATCAAGAGCGAGTTGGAGAACAACGCTGAGTGCAAGAACGGGTAAGCGGATACCAGATTTGCCGCTCGTTTCCGGCCGACTGACATCCAATGAACAGTTTCATCCTGGATGGTTTCCCTCGAACTGTCGCCCAGGCCGAGCGCCTCGATGACATGCTTTCGGACCGTAAGCAGAAGCTCCAGCACGCTGTTGAGCTCCAGATTGACGACAGCCTGCTTGTGGCCCGCATCACTGGTCGCTTGGTTCACCCCGCCTCCGGCCGCTCATACCACAAGATCTTCAACCCTCCCCAGTCTGACATGAAGGACGACATCACTGGCGAACCCCTGATCCAGCGCTCCGATGACAATGCTGAGACCCTGACCAAGCGTCTCGCGACCTACCACGCCCAGACCGCTCCCGTTTGCGAGTACTACAAGAAGACCGGCATCTGGCGTGGTATTGATGCCAGCCAGGAGCCTGGCCAGGTCTGGAAGAGCATTCTGGGTGTTTTCCACAAGAACTGAGCGAAAGGTTCTTGATTTGGGAGGAAGGGCGCAAAGCATTTCCAGCTCAAAAAAGGCAAGAGAGGCTTGTCAGTCTAGCTCTATGATGCTCACCGTTTTTCTTTTGTTTGGTATTGGTCTGGGGAGCACTCAAAAAGCTTAGACTGGCATAATATCCAGCATATAGACGAATAATCTGTCTCTTGTGGCCCTGTATAGTATGTGTACTCAGGTACCCAATACAATGTTATCAACACTGTCACTTGCATCGTAGAGTCCAATAGGAAGTGAAGATGAACCTGAAAAACGGATCTACTTATGGTAGTAATTGCTATGTCATACATAATGTGCCGCATGTCACAGCTGCAGAGGGTATTTGGTCGATTCAATCGACTCGGGATATTTCAACCCACCCTGCCTGCGCACCTCGTCCATAACCTCCATGATCACAAGGCTCTCCTCCCAAGGCATACCCTCGCTCTCCAGCTTACCATCTCTTAAGCAGCGGGCAACCTCATCGGCCTCCCAGTACATGCCACGGCCCTGAGCCGGGAATGAGAACTCGACCTCACGCATCTCACCGAGACCTTTCTTTGGGATGACCCGATACCGCGTGGGCTGGAAGGGAAGCCCAAAGACTTGAATCTCACCCTTGTCACCCTGGATGCGGATTGGGGGACCTGAGGTACCCTCCTCATCTGGATCATTGGCAACACGCATACTTGTCATGGCCACTCCCTGCGAGTGCTTGACATGAGGACCGTTGCTGGGCGTAGAAGTAGGGAAATCGAGCAGAACAGTGGTCGATTCATCTGAGCCTGTCAGGTGATAGGGTATGATCTGTGATGTGATAGAGGGTGCCTTCCTCTGGTCCCGGGGGAGAGTGTGGTAGAGGGCCTGGAAGACCCAGGTAAGAGAGTAAATGCCCACTTTGATTTGAGTTAGCCCAGAAGAATCCGTATATATAAGAGTCAAACCACTCACAATCCAAGAGCACACCACCCGCCAGATCAAGGTTCACCATACGATTGTCGGAACCCCATTTATTCTCGGGATCATCACTGAAACTTGTATCGGCGAGAACCCGGTATACCTCACCAATGGCTCCCTGCTGGATCAGCTGGCGCACTTGAATACTCAACGGGAAGTAGCGAGTCCAAACGGCTTCCATAAGGAAAAGGTTCTTTTTGCGAGCTGTTTCACACAGGATCTTGGCTTGGGCTACATTGACCGTGAAAGCTTTCTCGCATAGCACGTGCTTGCCGGCCTCGAGAGCTAACATGGCATTCTGATAATGGTGGGAGTGTGGCGTAGCAATGTATACGACGTCCACGTTAGGGTCGGCAACGAGCTCCTCATAAGAGGCGTATGCGGCACAGGGTGCGGGGATCCCAACGTCTAGGATGAATTGGTCTGCCTTGTCTTTGGATGAGGACGAGGCGACAGCGGTAACTTGGTGGGCAATATCGGAGGCATCACGGGTCGCGGGGTCTTTGAGAAGATCAAGGACGAATGCTAATACGATAATATAGCGGATCAGTAGTTGTGCGTTTTGAGGTCAGAGACCGTCTTACTCTTTGCGATTCCGCCCGTGGCTGTTTGATTTATAGCTTTGGTTAGCATTGTGCAATATTTGGAGTAGCTCCAGGAAAATTCCATTACCCATAATACCCCATCGTGTTAGGTGTGTCATTATCAAATCGACTCAGTATTTAATGGGGCAATAATTCGAGGTATGTTCAGGAGAGATTTGTTTGGGAGGAAAGAGAAAGAAAGAGTTATGGTTTCATTCGAGTGGGGAAGATTCACAACCCCGGAGATGCACCGAGCGGGGCACAGAGCAACGTCATGCTGCAACGGAATGAATATATATAATTTACATGTTGCTTTATGACTCCATCTTAATACGCACTTTAGACCCGGGAGATTCGATGCCCTAGACAGATAATTAGTGATATGGAGGGGGAATGGTAGACAGGACTTCACACTTGCCTCGGCTTTTCGCTTGCCAAGCACGGAATCTGGCGTGGCTGTTCGTGCTTGAGGAGTGAAGCTGCGTGGAGCTGGCCCATCCTTGGTAACTTCGTCGTAGCAGCTGGCATGATAGATTCGACCACTGACAGTGATAGCATCCTGCCAGATCCAGTCTTGCACCTCTTCGGACCAAGTCGACTCAAATTTCTCCTGGCAGATGGGACAAGGGGTATTGCGCAGCACGGCATCATTGGGAGCCCGAACCCACTGTTTCGGCGGGCCTTTCTTGGTGTCGTTACTATCTGCGCCAGCAGCGCCTTCGGCAGTGGCCTCGGCATCTTCTGTGCCTTGGTCATCATCGGCCTCACGAGACTGAATCCAATCCTGTCGTTTTCGGTCAGTCTGATATGGCCCCAAGTTCATACCAAGTTATGGGAGAATACATACCCCTTCGTCGACATACCAGCTACGAGTCTGGGCTCGCTTGGTAGCCTCTACCATGCGCTGGTTGGTCTTAAAGTGCCAATCCAAATGCCGGGCTTTCTTCTCTCGGCCCTCTGCAGTGGCCAGAAAACGGCGACCACAGGTTCCACACCGATTTGATTTCGCATCGTAGAGGGAAACAACGAGCGCAATCCGAGGACTGGATTACAATGAATAAGCATACATACACGGGAGAGTTTCGTTTCAGGGCACTTACATCTTCAAGGACATAGTATTCATGGGGACTGTGGATGACGAGCCGACTGGAGTTGATGCCTGAGGAGTTGCAACGGGCGGCGTAGCTCGTAGCTGACCAGGGATGAAGAAGGGTAGAGAGCCTGGGGGAGGTGTTCCAGCCGAGCCCATGGCTGGCGGGGCGGATGCAGGAGGCAAAAGCCCTCGTAAACGGAGAGCGGCGATGATGGGATTCTCGGCTGGTTGCGGGGTATTGCTGGTTGGAGGAATCTGAGGCATTGTAGGGAGAATATTGGAGATCTGGGGAGGGGGAGTGGGTTGTTGGCTCACGGCAGTCGCTTTAAGGAGCTCCGCAATGGTTTCGGAATTCAGCATCTGAGGGAACGGTTGGGATGCAGGTTGGGTTGGTGGTGTCGACGCTGGAGGAGCTGGGGCTGGTACTGAGGAATTGGGTGCTTGGATAGGTGCTGGCTGAGGAATTTTAAACGAGGACAGTTGATTTCGAACGAGCTTTCGCTCCTCGGGAGTAAGCTGCTGGCGCTGCATGATGAGCTGTAGATCAAGCAGAGACTTAAGCCGCTGTTGAGTTGTAGGATTAAAAGGACTGTTCGCAAAGTCATTTCGTGCTGAGGCTATCAAGGCCTCCAGGTCCCGATTCAGAGTTACCAAGTCCACATCTTGATGCTGTCCTTGAGGGGGAGTCTAATAGAACTGTGTCAGTATAGATGGGGAATAGCAGTCAAAAATTTGCCTACCGCAGTTCTTGAGATGCCTCCATGATTATAAGGCGGGTTTTGTCGAGAAATGCCCGGTGGAGTAGGGCTATTGGCCCATCCCGTTGGCGTTACGCTACCACGACCGCGGTTGATCTCCGGTTGACCTCTCAAACGTTGTGAGTCCAGGAATGCGGTGCGGGCCTTAATCAGAGCGTTTTCAATATCGCGAGTGATCTGGGGCGGGAAGACCGGACGAGTGTCCAACGAGCCTGCAGCGGGCTCCTTCCATGTTTTGAGCATCTCATCCAGTTTGCGGCGAGTCTGCGAATCGACCAGGGTGTACGCATTTATGAATGTCTGGAACATCTTCCGTCCCAGGAAGAGAGTGTAGGGGGTTCCGACATTCTTGACGATGGAATCAACTACATAAAGAGCGGGCAGCTTCTGCGGCGGCGGGATCTACTGGACGGTCAGAGAATCCGGACTACACCTTGGAGGAAAGGGAAGACACCTACAGATCGAATATGATCCTCCAGCACCTTGGAGATAGCCTCTGCATGTTCAGTGTTCTCCTTCGCAATGACAGTCAGGTTACTGATCTGGAAGCGGTCGTTGGTGATAAGATCCTCCAAGGAGCTTTTGTAGTCCTCTGCTACCTCGTCGGAAACCGAGTTTGACATGGCGGTGGTGGCGAGGTGTAGTGGAGGGAATGCTGGAGAGTGAAAAGGTTAGTTCGTGCAGAAGCACACGTCCTTGTGATATGCAATGTTTTCGTGCTTCAAGTTTTCTTCTTTCCCCCTCTTTCTCTCGGGTTCTTCTCAACTTTGTGGTTTTTCCCTTGTCTTTTTTGGTTTGTTTGAACCGGCAATGGGCCAGAAGTCACTATCAACAGGATTGTCCTTCCTAGACTGGGTGATCCACGGAGTGAAATCACCGGGACCAACACAAGATGGAGAGAAAAGTCGGAACTTGTAAAATGCTTGCTAGCTATCTTGCAGACTTGAACAACAGATACTCCAATCTAGACCCTTTCCCGCGACTTGGCTCCTCCACGTCAAGATCAGGAGATGTAACGCCAGGGGTGAGATAAACGAGGCCAACGGAAGAAACCACCAAAGTCCAACAAGATTCTGAGGACAGAAGAAAAGAGATCGCAACGCTGATGAGGGGGGAAGGAGAGGAGATTGAGGAGAGAAAGGGATTCCCCAACTCGGAAGGTTTGAACCGCCGGGTCATGTGACCAATGACGCATCTCCAGCTTGAACTTGTGTTTCTACGAAGTATTCCTTTGAATCTATTCTATCTTTGCTTACTTTCCCAAGATATTTCAACCAAACTAACATGAAGCTCTTTTCTATCGCCTTCATGGCTATGCTGCCTTTGGCGCTGGCTGCCAAATCGCTCAAATCCGTTATCATCACCTTCCCCAAGGGAACTCCCTCCAGTGTCATTACTCACGCAAAAGACTCCCTAGTAGCCTCGGTAAGCTATACATCAGCCCTTGTGTGCTAAATACTGACCCTTCAAATCTTTACAGGGTGGCATCATCACTCATGAATACTGTAAGTCCCCCACATGGTCCGTTTGCCGCCCAAAGATTGTCACCGCTGACCCGATATTCGATATAGTTCTGATCAAGTATGCCTGCATCCATTCCCATGTCTCCCCTCAATTCTAACATTGTATTTCCAGTGGATTTGCCGCAGAGGCTCCTGTGAATGCCCTCCAGACCCTTTCCACGGAGTCTACCGAATATAAACCGGTGATCGAGGAGGACAAGGTGGTGTCCGCGAACGGGGAATTTGTGGGCCAGGAGCATGATTTTTAAGAGATTCAGGTCTCTCCAGGATTGGCAGAGAAATCGTGGATTCCACGTCACCAGATGGTACTGGAGAACAAGATATGATGAACGTCGATCCGGGACCATGATAATCTCATCACACCATTCACGAGAATTCTCCACAGGCATCACTTTGATTGTGATTTAGGCGAGAAGGGGCTTACCATTGATATTGGGTCGATTTGGCGTACTCGGAGTATCTGTCATAGCTGCAGTGCAGCTAAACTTAGTTGTTTGGGGCCAAAGGCTGGAGTTAGATTGATTTATGATAATTCTGAATTCTTAGATGGAAAATCTATCACTGATCTCGATTGCAATGAATCATAATTTCATACATATGGAGCTGCTTTAATGTATCATGTATGTTGTAGGTCTAGCCAAAATCGGGACGATCATCCTCCCCGCTAGCGACTCGCCGCTCTTCGTGGCCCCCGAACGCGCTCGCGTGGATCCGCAACTCTCCTCCTCCCCTTCTACCAGGGGATTACAAATGCTGCACCCTGCATCCATTCCTTCCGCCGATTTGAGTGCTTTCATACGCCATGTCTGTGGAACACAACGTGACCAAGGTTCTGCTGGAATGGATCAACAGCTTCTCACTGGGCAAAACACTTCGCGCCCCGGAGGAATTGACTGACGGAATAATCTTATGGGAAATCCTCCAAGATATCGATCCTCAATATTTCCTTGACGAGATTCCCGAGCGCAACCCTGAGAACCACTGGGTAGCTAAATGGCAAAACCTAAAACATGTCCACAAGCTCCTTTTAAGCTATATCCGACACCAGAATGATGACTCGCTGCCATCCGGTCTCGACCCATCCCCAGATCTCGAAGCCATCGCAGAGAAAGCCTCCTCCAAAGAAACGAATAAATTGCTGAAACTCCTCTTGATCGCTGCCATCAGCTCACCCAACGCCGAGACATACGTGCAGACCCTCCAGGGACTGACCACTTCGACCCAAGAGGGTCTCAAGGATATTATTGAGGAGGCACACAATGGCCAGCATGAGCCCATGCATGCGGCAGACGAACTTCGAGAGGATCTGGCGAAGCGAGACCACCCGGTGGATCTGGAACTGCAATTCGAGGAGCGGGTCGGAAAGGTGCTAGCGGAGAACGATCGTCTATCACACGAGAAAAAGGAGCTGGAGAAGGCACTGGAGGACCTACATAATCGATTGGCGCGCTTGCAAGAGAACAATGACACCCTTCAAAATCGATTGGCTTCCACTGAGGATCGTTTGGTGACCCTGAAGTCTGGCAAGGGCGATCTGGGGTTTAATGCCAAGGCGTTGGAGAGCAAGACTCGACAACAAGATGATCTCATCGCATCCCAAGAGGCCAAACTCACCGCCGCCCAAGATGAGGTGGACAGCCTCCGCATGAACGTCGAGTCATTGAAGGTCAAGAACCAACGGTATCAAAAGTTACAAGATGACTATGATGAGCTCCGCACGGACCGAGATCAGTTGGCCCGCAAGGCGAATGCGGCTGAGAAGTATCGCCAGAAGCTGCAGGCTAGTCAGGACTTTGAGAAAGAAAACCAGACCCTGAAGAATCAGATCAAAGATCTCCAGCAGCAGCTGAAGGAGTCTGACTCGCAGCAACGATGGACCTCGGAACATGATGTGGAGCTGGAGGAGTACCGCAAACTACTTCCTCGCATTGAGCAAGAGTGCAATGAAATCCAGAATCTCAAAAAGCAGCTTGAATTCAACAACCATGCGCTTACTGAACGACTTGAAAGTGCGGATGAACAACATGAGAGAGATGATGCCTTGATAAGTGAGCTCCGAGAGCGCCTCCGAGAATTAGAAGGCCTGCCTGGTAGTCCCTCGCCAGGCTCGGAGACCCCTAAGATGCAAGGAACACTGTCCAAAGACTTTGAATCTATGAGCATGAAAGACTCTCAGCTGTATGTAGCCTCTCTACTGTGGATTTCCCTCGACTAATCCTTTTCAGCAAATCCGACAATGACGAATTGAAGCGAGAGGTGGAATCAGTGAAAGCACCATCTGCTGTGAGTTCTATGCTTCTGTATTCATTGATAGGTATCCTGTCCGCTAACACCCGTCAGCCGGGATCGCACACAGAAGGCTTTTCTGAGAACTTTAACACATCCGTGCAACTCGCCCGCTCTAACTCCACGCAAAGGTATGTTGAGTCCAAATACCCTTCCGGGTCATCGCTAATCACGCACGCAGTGATGAATACTGGAAGCTATACGAAACCTATACTGGCACGTTGAAAAGACTTGCAGAGATCCAGGATAGTCTGGAAAGCGCCAAAAAGGACCTATCTGATGCCCAGACCCAAAGTACGTTATGATGGCATTCATGTTTGGATATACCGCTAACGGTAGCCCAGTTGGTCTTGTCGATGCGGAGAAGGCGGATATGCTCCGTGAACTTGAAGAGCATAACTCCGCCGAGTTAGCCAAGCTCCGTGGGGACTGGGGTAATCTCACACAGAATGTACACCATCTAGAAGCAGAAGTGGACGCAAGCCAAACCTTAGTTCGCGAGGTCTGCGCTGAACGAGAGGAGTTGCGTAAGATGCTCGACAATAAGCAGAACGAGATCAGCGTCGAGGACCAAGAGGTCATGAATGAGATGCAGATGCTGCTGGGCGAATTTGAGATTCACAACAGCGAGGGTGGTGAAATTCCTCAAAAATCAAGCTTCGAGTTGCTCAAGCAGTGCGCCGGGGTATTGGAGAAGAATGTCGAGCGTCTAGCTCAGCGTGCGGAGGTCAATTCTACCCTAACCCCCTCAATATTCGAGACATACCATGCTAATCTCTATTTGGCCCATAGTATATCCAGCAGCAGAATGAACTCATCAAGTCACTTCGAGAGAGCATGAAGAATTATGAGGAGAATCTGGATGATGGCATTCCCAAAGAACGTGAAGTCAGTTCCCCCAAGTTCCTTCATACCTACATCACAAAATTCTGACCATGTTTCCCCTCTACAGATTGAACTTCAAAAAACCATTGACGACCAAGCCCGAGAGCTCAGTCTTGTGAGCTCAGCTTGGTATCATCTTCAGAGTCGGTGGCAGAATAACAACATGACCATCTCACGCTATCGCCAAGGCGCCAGTATGACAGATCCACGAGGCTGGCTGGCTAAGCAAAGAAGCGTTGTTGCTGGCCAATAAATCACTTTGACAGCCTATATCGCTTGAGTCACTTTCTCTTTTCTGTTGTGATTATTAGAGGATCTCGTTTATATCCCATTAGACCCCTTTATACCTTCGGTCGTATGGTATTTTTATCATAGCACATAGAATGCATCTCTTTTCTTCGTTTATATATGTCAGCGCTTCTTTGTTTGTCAATATATTTTGTGACTTACTCCAAAACTGGCTAGGTCGATATGTATCTTGATATTGAGGTCTTCGAAAGTTATTTGCAGGGCCAATGTACAGTATATAGATTAGCTATGTACAACGGCTTTCTCACGGTATCCTGTACATATAGCCGCGCATTAAACCTAGTCAAACTGGGCAAAGATCTGACTGATCCTATGAGTCTACCATGCAAGATTGTAAATGATGAGAAAAGAAAATGAGATTTTGATTTTGAGTATATTTGCACAGATGGTGAAGTAATGTACATGATAATGAACAGAGGCAGTATGTGCCTCGTAGGTAATAAGACAATGATACGTCAAGGATTATAACCGGATTAGCGGGGGTTTGAGGCCGAGTAGCAGAAATTCAAAGGTACTTGGGAGATGGGCTTCAGTTATGCCCACTGCCGGGGGTGTTTCAGGACATCCATGATCTCTTTTTCGCTGGCCTTATCCTCGCCCAGCTCTTCTTCATCAACAAGCATGCTTTCAGTCCTTGTGCCCGAGACTGGATCCATATAGGCCCAACTAGCGGTGCGTGGGAGACTCATGAGAATACTCTCAACACGGGCGTTGGGGGTCCGTAGACCGAAGCTGGTGCCACGGTCATATACCAGGTTGAATTCGACATAGCGGCCGCGGCGCAGCTGTTGCCATTCCTTCTGGGATGGAGTATAAGGCATATCCTTTCGGCGTTCAATGATGGGCACGTAGGATGGCAAGAAAGAGGCCAGGCCGTCCGAGACGAAGGAGAACAGGGTCTCCTGTGGGTTGGAAGACGAGCTGGAAGAGGATTGGAGGAAGTTGGAGTCAAGATCATCGAAGAAGATTCCGCCGACACCGCGACACTCGCCGCGGTGGGGCAGGTAGAAGTATTTATCGCACCAAGCCTTGAACTTGGGGTAGTAGGTCGCATCATGGCGATCACAGGCCTCCTTGATGGTTTTGTGGAAGTGCTGGGCATCCTCAGGGAAGAGGTAGGTAGGGGTAAGATCGGTACCACCGCCGAACCACCAGTTCTTGTCACCACTAATAGGATCCTTCGGGTCTGAGGTCTCGAAGTACCGGTAGTTCAGATGCACCGTAGGAGCCATGGGGTTATGCGGGTGCAAGACAAGGGACAGACCGGCAGCAAAGAAGCTGAGCGAGTCCACATCGGCACCAACGAAGGACTTGTGGTCGGCACGCATCTTCTCAATAGCAGGTCGGGGCAACTCGCCATAGACGATCGAGACGTTCACACCCGCCTTCTCGAAGACATTGCCATCTTGCAACACGCACGAGACACCGCCACCACCATTGGGACGTGTCCAGGCATCTTGCTTGAATTCCATGCCATCTATTTTGCTCAATTCCTGGACAATTTTCTGCTGGTGGTCCTTGATGAGCTTCTCCATCCGAAGGCGCATGGGCGAAGACTCGGTGATGGGAGATGAATGCTTCAAGGCTTCGTCCAACTCGACAATGGACGGGGAGTCAAGCTCGGTGATTTCTCCGGTGGCCTATGTTGCGCATGTTAGCCCATGGCCCTCTCACAGCTGATTCCAAAGCTTCTTGTCCCTACCATGGAGTATATGATCGCGCCGATAAAGGGCACGCCAATGGCGAGGCGTAAGTAAGGACGCCAAACGGTAAATTGCGGCTTAGGCTTCTGCCCTGTGGCATAGCCTCTGAATGTCATACCAGCATTGTGACCCGTAGAACGAGCGTTTCGAGCCGAGAATTGGGTGAATGTCCTCCGCAGAGGCGTGAATGATCGCGAAGTCATTTTCGCGGCGGATATCGAAGGGGTGAAGTTCAAGGGGGGAGGGGGATAAAAGCCCAGATCTGATGCAGCACCAGTTCAAATAAATGGATCCCGGGTACAAGTTGACCGTAAGATAATTAATTGATCCCCAGGGACAGGTAGTCCAGGAAAAGCTATGGCTCGAGCATCAGGCCACCGGCAGAGGGCGAGTTTGCTCCGTTTGCCTCCGATGAGATAAGCGATAAGATGCGATCGGTGATTGGTCCAACCTCAAGTACTGAATCCGAAGACTGTATACTCTACTGCCAGCGAGGGCATTCTATATGAAGTAGACCTGTTGAATGCTACTCTCCTGGTACTTGAAGAGTCTTGTCTGTACCTAGATAGACAAGTGTGGCGCCGAGAGAAATCATGCTTGGCAGATGAGGACATATACTGTCAAAATTGAATATGCACATAGCATATCCATGATACAACTAAATTTATCTGGTCACTTACAAAAACATAGCAGCCTGTAAACTTCCTTCTATGATTTGGGTGAAGCAGAAGGAATTGACCGCCTGTTCAGCTCTCTAGGACATACTCTGAGTTACATAGTGTGCATTCACTAATCCCTCGACATTACCTAAACGAGGCAATAAAAATATGTTCAAAGTGAGCTATAACAGCCAAAAGCTATAGCTTAAAGCCTAGAGCCAAATGTCAAAATCAAAATTTCAATAATGTAGAGCATGAAGCTGTAGCCTGGACTAAGTTGACAATCTTGGTGGATCACGTAGGTGGAGCCGCTAAACCGTTGCTGGGAATCGTTGGAGAAAGAGGCTCTGCCTACCAGACACCCATTTGAAGAGTATATCTACATTATTAAAACTATCTCTGTATATAGCTGGGTTATTTGACAATCCTGGCTTATATAACGAAAACAATAGCTTACCATATCCGCGATATACTAAGGTTGATGCACCACGGTTTGGTAGGTAGCTGCTTATCAGTGGAGAACCCGCATTTTGCCGTAAGGTGTACCGAGGGTCTGATGAGGAGGGTCTGCACCGTAATCAATACTGTGCTCTTTAAAAGAACCAGAGGATTATCTTCAGTTACCTATCGTAATGAACCATGTAGAAGTAATTAGTGAATTTCCCAAGTGACCCTATCCTCGTGACTGTACAGTGACGCGTGCCTCACCGCCTCACCGCCCCGTGATGCTGCTCTTAGTAACGTCAGCGGGGGTTTGCCCTTTTGTCATCACCCCTCTCTCTTCCATCTCTCTTGATCCCTTCGACACCTTTCTCATCACCATCATATTGCCTGGTTTCTACCACTTCGCTCCCCCGTTGGAATCGACTTCTTTTCGCTCCACCTAGATCTGCTTGGCTTATCAGCCTTATCAACTATGCGGTCCAAGTTCAAGGACGAGCACCCCTTCGAGAAGCGGAAGGCTGAGGCCGAGCGCATCCGCCAGAAATACACTGATCGCATCCCAGTGAGTCATCCTTGGGCTACTGGTGGCTTTTGTGAGGTTATGGGCACTGCCTGCCATATCCTTGCTTGCCCCCTCCCCTCACCGCTTCTTTAACTAATGAGGTCGCTATGTAGGTCATCTGTGAGAAGGTCGAGAAGTCTGACATCGCTACCATCGACAAGAAGAAGTATCTTGTTCCCGCCGATCTCACCGTGGGTCAGTTTGTCTACGTGATTCGCAAGCGCATAAAGCTCTCCCCGGAGAAGGCGATCTTCATCTTCGTGGATGAGGTCCTCCCGCCCACCGCCGCTCTCATGAGCAGCATCTATGAAGAGCACAAGGATGACGATGGCTTTTTGTACATCACGTATGCTCCCTCTCTCTCTCTTACCTTTTCTCTTTCTTCATCTTCGTGGAAAGTTTTATTCTGACTTGTTGCGTTCCTAGATATTCCGGCGAGAACACCTTCGGTGACTTTTAAAGGTTGAGTATATGGCTACCACCTGCTATACAACGGCTTGACTTTCCAGTCTGAATCTGCCATAGAGGTTCAACATCCCGGATCTTTGCAAGTGATGTAAGCAGGTGCTCGTGCAACGTTGGGATTTGGGTTCTCTTTCACGGACATGCGGCGTTCATTCGGTGTTCTGCACATCTTTTTTCCTTTCATGCCATTTTATTGCTCGGCAAGTTTGCCCATTGCTGGCCCTTGAATCCAATGAAACCAAGTTAAAATCATTCTTTGATCCTCCCTGGAACTATCTCCCATAGTGAAAATAGAGAACCAAAGATTCACCATGTGCGAGGCGGCTATAGATGTCAATTTTGATAAATATCCATATTCACAGACATTTATGCACAATTTATTCTACTATGTATTTTACCATCTTACTATTGATTTGACTATACTCCGTAGAGGAAGCCTAAGAGTCCCTTAAGTAATGATCGATCCGACGCTTCTCCGACTCCGGACCCCAATTGGGACTAGCGCCGCTCGTGCTCAGATAAAATTTACAGGCACATGTTCCTGACGCATTTACGCTGCATACCTCTTTTCTCACTTGCAAAATGTCTCCCGCTCTCGCTCACGGTGCTGGCGCCGCCTCCAATGATGTCAAGAAGGAGTCTGCCGTCGCTCGTCTCCTCGGCTCCGGTAGGAATCCCCTTTGGCGATGAGATCCTCGAAATGCTAACCCCGGTGTAGGCTCTGCTGGTATCGCCGAGTTGGCTGTCTTTCACCCCGTACGACTCAATCGCCTCGATAAAGTTTCGATGGGAATACTGACAGTTTTTAGGTCGACACCACGGCGAAGCGGTTGATGAGCAACCAGACTCGGGTAAGACCAGACTCTGAATCACGAAAACGACTTGCGCCGTAATCATCGCTAACTCTTGTCCCTTGTAGATTACCACCATCCCCGAATTTAAGAAGGTCGTCTTCAAGGAGTATGCCGATGCCCCCGCCGGTCGCAAGTTCACCTCGCTCTTCCCCGGTCTGGGCTACGCTGCGTGCTACAAGGTTGGTGATTCTGGGAAAATAAGCCCCTGGATTCGCTGAGCAGTGGGCTGATTATCTCGACAACAGGTTCTTCAGCGTATCTACAAGTACGGCGGTCAGCCTTTCGCTCGTGACTACTTGGCTCTTCACTACGGTAACGAGTTCGATAATGCCTTCGGAAAGGGCAACGGAAAGGCTATTATGCACGCCACTGCTGGCAGGTGAGAGACATTTTCTAAATTCCGTCCCTTCAAATATCAGTTACTGATTCTTCGGCTCTAGTTTGGTCGGTATTGGAGAGGTTGTCCTGCTTCCTCTGGACGTCCTGAAGATTAAGCGTCAGACAAACCCCGAGGCCTTCCGTGGCCGTGGTCTTTTCAAGATTATCTCCGATGAGGGTATGGGTCTGTACCGGGGTGCCGGCTGGACTGCCGCCCGTAACGCCCCTGGTTCTTTCGCGGTAAGTAGCTCTTCCGGGCTCGTCTGAGAGAGATAGGACCCGCTCGCTTACACTCACGCTAGCTCTTCGGTGGATCTGCTTTCGCCAAGGAATACATTTACGGCCTGACCGATTACAACAAGGCCACTTGGGACCAGAACTTTGTCGCCTCCGTGGCCGGTGCCAGCGCTTCGCTGATTGTCTCCGCTCCCCTGGATGTGATCAAGACCCGTATTCAGAACCGCAACTTCGAGAACCCCGAGTCTGGATTCCGCATTGTGTCCAACATGCTCAAGAATGAGGGTGCCATGAGTTTGTTCAAGGGTTTGACTCCCAAGCTGCTGATGACTGGTCCCAAGTTGGTTTTCAGCTTCTGGCTGGCACAGACTTTGATTCCTGCCTTTGGTCAGGTTGTATAGAGGTCAGATACATAAGGAGTCTTTTTATAGCCTTGGCGTTCTTCGACAACTCCCCCTTCTCGGAAAATCTTTTCTTTTCTTCTTCTTTTCGGGTCTTTCGGGCTTTCCCGGCTCTTTTAGGGACTTGTGTATTTTCCCCCTCATATACATGCTTTATTTTCTTCCGATGGAGTTTAGAGTGATAGTCAAAAGAAAAAGCAAACAAGCTCATTATTGTTTCCATTGCTCATTCGCCATTACTCATCATTAATATAAGTTTATACGAGTTTATATATGTTCCCAGGTTATATGTACTTTCCAATGCGGTCGGTCCGTATGGAAGTCACGTGCCAAAATACATCTCCAAAAGCTTCCCCGAGGCTTCATCTAGCTCCACCTCAATCCTACGAACCAGACCAGGACCCAATCTTACTATGGCTGCCTACCTTCTCTCTCGGTAAGTGATCAAACACACGTCTCCGATTCACTCGTCCCCATATGCGAACCTACAAATCCCAATCTTGGAACACCGCTCATTTTTTTTTTGGATAACAGAGTAGGCGACCCCATCTTCGCCCTCACAATGGGTGTTGCCGCCGTCATGTCCCGGATCCGTCGCGATCAAATAGAACAGAGCCCCTCGAGAGCATCGGAAATTGGATACGGAACGGTCGTGCAGCTCGGACAGCAGCGGTTGCAGCGATGGTGGAACGGAGACTACCAAGATCTATAAGCAGTCTACGCGAGATCGAATCTCGTTTTTGAATTGAACTTTGGTTTTTGAATGGGGACACTAGGTCTTGTACTCCATCGATTGTGCATAATATGGGCTCTTGGAGTTGGGGTTTATGACTGCTGTATGGGAATGGACCAAGGGTCGTTTGTTATCATTCTGGTGGGCTTTCTACTACTGATATCCATCGGATGTAGCGCTAATAGCGTATTTGATATCAGTTTTCTTTTTGCAGATTGATGTTTGGTTGCAAGATCGTAGACCTACAAGATTTTTTTTATCAATGGCATCTTTAGTACTCCCAGCGTTATCAGCAGAAAAGTATAATATCGAATGTCTATATGCGTTTCTGCACTGTCGCTAGTGAGCTTCATGGAGGATTCTTCTACAATGGCCGATGTATCCATAGACCTTGATTTTAAACAATTCCGAGTACTGGAAGGGTATATAAAAATGAATTGTTTATTATACGTCACGGAATATTGAATTTTCATGTTATTATGTATTACAGTATATGACAAAGATAAGCTTTGACAGTATGAAACACATGAATAGGTTCGGGACTAAGGTATACTTAGGGACAAAATGAGAGCAAAAGAGAGCAAAGCAGAAAAGCCAAATACACAGATGACTGGAAGACTACATGAATACGGGGAAATAATGAATTAAGAAAAAATATTTTGAAATTCGCTAGGACTTTTCTTTTCCCAGCAGATAAACTTTGTATCTATGCAATCATTCGCAAAAAAGGAAAACTCGATATCCCATAAGTTCGTAAAACAAGACGTTGAAAAAGAAAATGGAGCCAAGAAAAAAGCATGAAGTTAAAGACTGAAGCGAGACGCTTAGTCAAGCTCCTCGGGCTTCTCCTCAACATCATCGGGCTGGCGGGCACCACCGGCACCGGGGGCACCGGCAGCACCGCCGTAGGCAGCGGAGATGATGGGGTTGGCAACACCCTCAAGCTCCTTCTGCTGGGACTCGTACTCGTCCTTCTCGGCGGTCTGGTTGTTGTCGAGCCAGCTGATGACCTCAGAGATCTTGTCCTCAACCTTCTTCTTGTCATCCTCGGAGATCTGGAGCTTGCCCTCGGACAGAGTGTTCTTGAGGGAGTAGGCGTAGGACTCAAGACCGTTCTTGGCCTGGATACGTCCAGACTCGGCCTCATCCTCGGCCTTGTACTTCTCGGCCTCAGCGAGCATGCGCTCGATCTCCTCCTTGGACAGACGACCCTTGTCGTTGGTGATGGTAATCTGGTGGGACTTGCCAGTGCCCTTCTCGACAGCGGAGACGTTCATGATTCCGTTGGCATCAAGGTCGAAGGTGACCTCAATCTGGGGAACACCACGGGGGCAGGAGGAATGCCAGTGAGCTCGAACTTGCCGAGCAGGTTGTTGTCCTTGGTGCGAGCACGCTCACCCTCGAAGACCTGGATCAGGACACCGGGCTGGTTGTCAGAGTAGGTGGAGAAGGTCTCAGACTTCTTGGTGGGGATGGTGGTGTTGCGCTTAATCAGGGCAGTCATGACACCACCGGCAGTCTCGATACCGAGAGACAGAGGGGCAACATCAAGAAGCAGGATCTCGTTGGTGGACTTGGAGGAAGTGTCACCAGACAGGATAGCGGCCTGCACGGCGGCACCGTAGGCAACAGCCTCATCGGGGTTGATGGACTTGTTGGGGTCCTTGTTGAAGAAGTCGGAGACAAGCTTCTGGATCTTGGGGATACGAGTGGAACCACCGACGAGGACGATCTCGTGGACGGAAGACTTGTCGATCTTAGCGTCACGGATGACACGCTCGACGGGGTCCATGGTGGAGCGGAAGAGGTCCTGGCACAGCTCCTCGAAGCGGGCACGGGTGATGGAGGTGTAGAAGTCAACACCCTCGAAGAGAGAGTCGATCTCAATGGAGGTCTGAGCAGCGGAAGAGAGGGTACGCTTGGCACGCTCGCAAGCAGTGCGGAGACGACGGAGAGCACGAGCGTTGGTGGTCAGGTCCTTCTTGTGCTTGCGCTTGAACTCGTTGACGAAGTGGTTGACGAGACGGTTGTCAAAGTCCTCACCACCAAGGTGAGTGTCACCAGCAGTGGACTTGACCTCGAAGATACCCTCCTCAATGGTCAGGAGGGACACATCGAAGGTACCACCACCGAGATCGAAGATGAGGACATTGCGCTCACCCTCCTGCTTCTTGTCAAGACCGTAGGCAATGGCAGCGGCGGTGGGCTCGTTAATGATACGGAGGACGTTGAGACCGGCAATGAGACCGGCGTCCTTGGTGGCCTGACGCTGGGAGTCGTTGAAGTAGGCAGGGACAGTGATGACAGCGTTGTTAACGGTGCCACCGAGGTAAGCCTCAGCGGTCTCACGCATCTTGGTGAGGATCATGGAGGAAACCTCCTCGGGAGTGAACTGCTTGGCCTCACCCTTGAACTCAACCTCAATGACGGGCTTGGTCTCCTTCTCAATGATCTTGAAGGGCCAGTGCTTCATATCAGCCTGAACCTCAGCGTCGGTAAAACGACGACCGATGAGACGCTTGGCATCGAAGACAGTGTTGTGGGGGTTCATGGCAACCTGGTTCTTGGCGGCATCACCGATGAGACGCTCGGTGTCGGTGAAGGCAACGAACGAGGGGGTAGTGCGGTTACCCTGGTCGTTGGCAATGATCTCAATGCGGTCATCACGGAACACACCCACACAGGAGTAGGTGGTACCCAGATCGATACCGACAGCGGGGGCCATTGTGAATGTGTGTGTTGAGTCGTTAATAAAGAAATTCGTGATATGACTCGAGTAGTGTACAAGGGAAAGGAGGAAGTGGGAGGATTAATGGGGTATTGAAATGTGAAGTAGAAAAAAAAAAGAAGAGGAGTGAGGGCAGCGAAATCCTACTATATAGTGAGCGGTGAATTGTTCAGAAGCTTCTAGCAGGGGAGCTTCCATGGGCATCCATGGGTTTCCATGGTCTTCGATGCCCCAGCAACAGCACCAATTCTCATTTCATGAAAGGACCCGCTAGTTCCAGATGGGCCCAGTGGGTTCATTCTTTGTTCTACTGGTCACAAGTATCTTCTTAAGCATTCTTTGGGCGTCAATTTCCCATTGACTTTGGACATCTATCTTGTTGTCATCTGTATTTAGATTTTTTTCCAATCATGGCGGGGCAAAAGTATGATGTAATCGTGGGCTCGTGCCCGGACTGAGCTCAATGCCTGTCTCGGTATGGACGGGGTACGTCACAGCCCCTCTTACCATATTATAGTGGGGTAATGTCGTATCTGTATGGTCACCGCGAAAGCGTCATGATGAATTCATTTTTCCATGAGTCACTCTTTCCATTGCCACCTCAGGCAAACATGAGAATTCCGCCATATCTAGACACCTGGGTATTTAGGTGTCCACACCAGGCATCCATGGTTTCTTCTAGATCGTTGCCTAATTCGGCCAATTGTTGATCTATAGATAACAGACTACGGACTGCAACAATCTCGGTACATTGTCTAGACGTTCTATTCATCTTGCTCATCTGCTACACAGATCCTAATGAATACATGATCTTGGAGTTCTCTCACCATGTTTCCAGGCTATATGCCTACAAACTCTCAGTGGTCCTGTACATTCATCAATCATCTGATACATATTTATATGTATGCCATAGATTCTAGAGTACATACTATACACAGCATGGTATCTCCAGCTTCTTTGTCTCTTGTTCTTCTTTGTCTTTGAATAATCCCATGACTAAAATAACAGCCGGCCATTACTCGGTGAAATTAAGTTTAGGTAAAAGCGCCGAGCAAACCAAACCCGATTAAGGGAAAACCCTGATAACGCCATCCGCGCTATATCTGAGATGGCCTTGTAACCCAACTCTGTTCGAGCTTTTTCCTAATGTAACTCTATGAGAACCACTCAAACTGGGGTTTCCGCCGCGGATCACTGCTCCTCTGAACATTCTTATTGGTCCGCATGTTCACAATTGTCGGGGCCTCATGTAGCTTGGTCAGAAAAGCGTTGCTAGTTTACTTGGCATAGTAGAAGGTCGCAATTTTCACGGCTTTTACTTTGGTTAAATAAAAATAGATTCCCCCAAGACAATATGTTGTTTGATCCTCATTCTCACCAGCCACCCATTGGTATTTGTTCCCATATCCTCTTGAGAGCTTTTCTTCCCCCTCTCCCCCAACATGGCTCTCCTGGGTATACTCAAGCGCCATCGGGGCCCTTCAGAGGGCCCTGCCATCGTTGAGGTCACAAGCAACCAGACGGGAGAGCTGCCTGAAGTAGATGTCCCCAGCATCGTTCCATCCGACGAGGAGAAAAACAAAGTGCAGACTGAAACGGCTGCGATTGAGCAACAGAGTCACAATGATCCTGAAATCGCCGCACTGCCTCTGCAAGTACGCCAGATTATCAATTTGACCGATGATCCCACTCTTCCCACGATCACCTTTCGCTACTTTGTGCTCTCGGCGCTTTTTGTCATTCCTGGTGCATTCTTGTCTCAGATGAGTCACTTCCGTACCACCAGTGCCCCTTACTCTGTGTTTTTCGTACAGATTGCTTGTCATTACGTGGGACACTTTCTGGCCAAAATACTCCCGGCCTGGACAGTCCGCTTGCCCGGTACCAGATGGTCGTTCAACCTGAACCCTGGCCCGTGGAGCATCAAGGAGCATGTGCTCATCACAGTCACAGCGGCATCGGGGGCGACGTATAATTTGGCATATGCGCCAATTGTGCTAGCAGAACTTTGGTATGGAACAAGAATCAATCCGGCAGTCGCCATTTTCTTCATGCTAGCCATCGTGTGGACGGGATACTCCTTTGCTGCTCTTGCACGACAAATTCTGCTGCCAGATCCCGAGTACATTTGGCCACAGGCCTTGATGCAAACAACCTTGTTTGAGACCTTCCGCAAGACAGACACTGCGTCGCCCGTCGCCCGACGCCAAATGAAAGTGTTTTTTCTTGCTTTCCTGGGGATGACTCTGTGGCAGTTCCTTCCAGAATATGTATTCCCATTCCTCTCTTCCCTGGCTTTCCTCTGCTGGGTAGCTCCGCATAACGCAGCGACCAACTTCATTGGATCTGGACTTGGGGGTATGGGGTTTTTGAATTTGTCATTGGACTGGTCCAACATCAACTGGAATGGGTCCTCAATCATGCTCACGCCATTCTGGACACAGGTCATTCTGTTCCTGGCCTATGCATTTAACTGCTGGGTTTTGATCCCTGCAGCTAAATGGGGCGACCTCGGTTCCTACAAACATGGCCTTATGTCGAACAGTCTCCTGATGGCTAACGGCACGACCTACCCAACACTCAAAGTGCTGACCCCCGAGTACCACCTAAACGAGACAGCATATCAGCAGTATGGCCCTATGTATATGGGACTGCAAAATGTGTGGGCGACCTGGTTTGACTATGCCAAGTTGCCAGCGGCAATCACCTGGATTGCGACTTTTGGCTATGTCCAAATCAGGAACAATCTTAAAAAGATTCTCGGAGCTCGCAAGGCTGCTAGATCATCACCGGGAGAAGGCATTCATCATCAATACCATGACCGCCTCAATGTTATTCAGAGACAATATAAAGAGATACCACTGTGGTGGTACCTCTCTCTGTTCCTAACAGCACTGGTCATTTTGGTAACCATTATCGCATGTGGAAACCTGTTCATCCCAATCTGGACCCTGTTTGTCGGGCTTGCAAGCGCTGCTGTCTTTGTCATTCCTTTTGCTTGGTTGTACGCCATATCCAACTACCAACTTGAGACTGGGTCATTTAATGAGCTAATGTACGGGTACATGGTGCATACTAAAGCTGGCTCCGGCCACCAGCACCCATGCGGCCCTTCAGTCTACGGCTCCATCGCTGGTGACGCATGGTATCGTGCGCAGTACATGTTACAAGACCAGAAGATTGGGCACTACATGCATATCCCCCCGCGTGAGATTTTCTTCTCCCAGATTTTTGGCACCCTAATGGGCATTCCCATAAATTATGCTGTCATTCGCTGGGTGATGGATACCAAAGGAGACTACTTGACTGGAGTGAAAACAGATCCGCTCAATCAATGGACTGGCCAATCATTGCGCACATCGAACACTATGGGTGTGCAATATGCCGTTCTCGGTCCCAAGAGACTCTTTGCTGAAGCCGAGATGACGCCCCTGCCGTGGTCCTTCCTAGCCGGTGCAGTGATACCACCGATCTTATTCATATTCCATCGATTCTTCCCCAGGTTACGAATTGACCTTTGGAATGTCAGTATCTTCTTTGGTGGCCTTGCCATGTTCTACGGCAACCTTAGTACTGGCTACACATCCGCTATCATCGGTGGTTATGTTGTGATGTATTGGGCATATCGGCGCCATTTCGAAGTTTGGAAGCGGTACAACTATTTGATTGCTGCAGCATTTGATGCGGGATTTAACCTCAATATGTTGCTTATCTTCTTCTTTTTCGGAGCAGGCAAGCAGATCTCGATGCCAAAATGGTGGGGTAATAACAGTGAATCGGTAGAGCGATGCTTTGCTTTGACATAGGTTGGGAATGACCTGTATTTGGAATTTGTCATAGTCATGTGAATGCATTGATAAATAGCTTGCACATTTGATCACTATCTCAATACTCGTAATACAAGTAGAATGCCGTGAGTAAACTTCAAATCCAGAAGTCTCAGGGCACGGCCTGTCACGAGGTCCCCACCCTATTGAGCGAATCACATCACGGGATCCCGCCGTCCCTTACTGTTGCTAGTTGTTTTGGCTGGACAGCTACCTTACCTCGCAGACCGTCTCTTTTCAATTTCCCCTCTCCCCCTCTCCAATCCCAACCTCTTTCACACCATCTACGCTTTCCAACTTGCCAACACGTTACACATCCACAATGGCTGACCGCGCTACCTTCAACGACCCCTCCGTCGAGGACAAGGGCAAGGGCAAGTCCACCGACCCTACCAACGAGATGAACATGGACGACGACAGTTCATCGGAGAGCGAGCCTGAAATTGTAAGCTTGCGAAATCTATCGCACCCCTGCTTCCAACGACTCATTGGTGTACTAACTTTGCGCGCTTCTAGGAGCAGACCGGTACGCGCCCCCTTCATCTGCAAGCATAGTTGCCCTGAGCCTCGATCATTGCGAGGCCTAGTGGTGCTACATGACTTGCTACGCCCCTAAATCAACTCAATCGTTGCTGACCGAAGAAAATTACAGAGGAGGACGAGGACATGGACAGCAACCTCGAGCCTATCGATCAAAGCAACATCATCTCGGGCGGTCGTCGTACACGCGGCAAGGTCATCAACTACGCTGATGTTGCCGAGCAGAACAAGATGAACGATGATGATGAAGACGAGGACGATGAGGAGTACCAGGGTGCGGATGACGACAATGACCATGCCATGCGCGGTTAAAAAGTCGGGCTCCACGATACGACTCAGGCGATACGAACATTGCTATGAAGGATCAGGTTAGGTCGGCGCTATGTGCTAAGGGGAGGTTCGTGTCTTACTTCTTTCGAGACACGCTCTCACTCTGTTCTCAGTCGCGCCGGATGGCGCTGTCAATGATTCAATGAAACTCAGTTGTGGCCGGATCCTCTTATTTCAGAGAAGATCTACGACTATTTAGCGTCCAACTATGATTATCCATTGCACTTACTGCATATTCATTCTATTTATTTTTACACAACATCGTTCATATATGTGGTGAAAGTACTGTAGTGAGCTGCTTCACTCTGTGGTACCCGACACCTGTGGAGTGCATTCTGCGTCGAGACCCAAATTCCCCGATGCCTTGCAGAGCTCAATACCTTGCTGCCTAATTATTGAATGGTCCATTCGTTTCACTCCCAGCATTTTGTTTTGTTTTCCTAGACTCCTGTAAACACTGCGTCATCACGTGCGCTCGCGGATCTACGCTTTGGCCACCTTGTGTTTTTGTCCGCAACCAGGGTCTCTCCACGTTCTCCAAAATATCATGAATTTCACCGGTTGCTAGGACCACACAATGTCCCCAAGTAACTACTGACCCATTATTGATCCTTACTTGACTGATAATTTCCTATAATTCCTCGGTTCCTCTCCGGACCCTGGACACGAACGTCATGGCTTCACGGTATAGTCCGACCCTCTCTCCTTTCCCTATGACCACATTCCCAAATGGAAATTCTCAGTACCTGTCCATAGCAACTAACAAGCATGAACAGATTTCCCCGTCAGCGTGATCCACGCGCTTCTTCCTCCCTATTTGACTCTTACGGTGGCGGTTCCCGTCCGGCCAGCAGATCGCCCGCTCCGGCCGGCGGATACGGGTACGGAGGCTATTCCAGCCCAGCTGGGAACAACTATGGCAATGGCAGTGCTGCTGGACCCTCATATCGGAGCGCAACCCCTGACAAGAAGTAAGCTGAATGGTCACTGCCTAAATGAAGTTGGGTTGTGTTTGGTTTCTAATCTCTGTTGTAGGGGCCACTACTCAGATGCAGTTCTCTCGTCACTCGAATCACAAAATGATGCGGAGGTAGAAGGTATCACCGCCAAGGTGAGGATGCTGAAAGATGTAAGTGGTGTGAAAAGTTGGCCACGGCGCGAGGGCAACGCGGCGTTGAATTTTGTTGCAATGGCCACTAACAAGACCCTCTTAGCTCACTTTTGCGATTGGAGACGAAATCCGGGATACCACACACATAGACGGTCTCGAAGGCTCATTTGAAAGTACCCGAGTCCGGCTTCGGGGAAATATGAACCGCATGCTTCGCATGGCTGAACGCACTGGCGTTGGCTGGCGGGTTTGGGTTGGATTCTTCTTCGCTGTGTTTCTCCTGTTCTTCTATGTGTGGATATTCTGATTGCCAGAGCTATGACCAATGGCTTATACGCGGCTTCACTTGTATACTTGATTCTCTCTCAGAAGCAAGAGCGTGTACTTGGCCCCAATCTTCGTGTCTTCCGGCGGCACGCATACATACGGTTGCTTTCAGTATAGCATGACATTTTCTTGGCTAAGGTGTTTCGGTGTTATTTTTGGGATTCCGGCTGCGTTTTATTGCATGCCATGTGATTATCGGAGGCGCTACATACAAGGTCGATAATGCTTTGTGTCCTTTTGAAATGGGCTTAATTCAGGACTGAGAACCTGGTGTTTCACTAGTTTTCAGTATCCAACGGAGTCATGCTGAGACTAATCTTTTTTGATATTCAACAATACATAGGTATATAATGCACATTCCAAAAAAAAAAATATTTAAGGAAAAACTCTTGCTCAATCCTAGAGCTTTGAAGGACTAACATATGATATTTAAGTCTCTTGCATGTTCTATGCAATTTCTGACTCTTAAGTTTGATGCTTTTGTGGCAAATCCAGTTCAATTTAAACACCAATAACACCATGCAAACCACACAGTAAGACAGTAGTCGATAACTCTGCAGGAACTAAGGTGCCAACTTCAATTAAAACTGTCTCGTGGTCTGCCAACATGACGAGGGAACCGTCGAGCAAGCCCACTGCGACGGCTACCTTGACTTGTTACCGATGCACGCAGATCCTCATCTTCGAGGAACATGCTGCTAGAGTCCAGGGCATCACCACCACCACTCCAGCGATTGATGAATCGGCTCTGAGCTTCAGTCTCGCGTGCCCGGCGCATTGGCGGCGTTGGTAACATGCCGGCACGACTGTTGGGCGTGCTCGTCCTGAAGTTCTCCGTGAGTCTGTTGCGGACGACATTATCATTTTCTTCATCCTCATCAGACTCTTCCTCGGTATCGGTATGCTGCCATTCGCCTTCTTGTTCAGATCCACTCGCCACGGCGTCGGGAATATCAACATCCAGATCTCGACTCATGCCGTCACTCATCCCCTCCCCGGCCTCGGGAATCTCCGCATCCAAATCAGGTTGGTTATCAAAGTCCTCATCATCCTGCTCGTACAACCCACTTTCCTCGTAGTCGTCATCAGGGTATCCTTCAGGAATGTCATCATCCAGATCCCGCTCCATATAACCCTCCTCGTCGACAACATCCTCCTCTTCTAGCCCTTCCTCGCCTTCCTCAATCAAACCCTCGGCATCCGCATCGGGGATCTCGTCGTCCAAATCCCGCTCCATGCCCTGGTCCACCTCCTCTCCCTCCTCTCCTTGTGTCACACCCATATCGTCTTCCATCATGCCTTCAGCGTTGATTTCCGCCGCCGCCGCCGCAAGCGCCTCCTCGCGCTCGGCCTCTTCCTCCTTCATACCCAGCATTGTCTTTGAGCATCCCGCTGGCTTGATCCACGAGTATCCAAAGGATGCAATGTTCTGTTTCCGAGCGCGCAGCGCCCGCTCCTCCATAGCGAGGGCGGCGAGACCATTTGCTGGTGAGCGCGAGGGCATGAAGGCTCGGTGATTATTTGTGTTATTGCCATTGCGGCGGGCGAGATTGGCACCGGCGTCGGTATGTGATTGTTGGGGGGAGGTAGATCGATATGGCTGTGATGCGCCGAACCATAGCTCATGTGACTGTTTGTTGTGCAAGGTTAGATCTTGGCCTCTGGTGTGGGGCGCGCATAGGTTTGGAGATTTGCTCAGTAACTTACATCGCGAGGGGTGAGAAAGGGTAGAGACAGCATTGTTGCAATTTATGGAGAGGGGGCGTTTACTGTTGGTTATTTTCCGGGTCGAGTCCGAGTAGATGTGGTAGGGACGTTGGATGGTTGCTCCTCTGAAGCTTGTCGCGATGTTGCGATGATATTGCTAGCTTTGGGTGGCACGTATTTGTCGCGGTGGCATGCGGAATATAAGGTGTGGTCAGGTGAGAGTAGAGAGTTATAAAGAATCCTCAATAACTCATTCGGCAGACAAATGTGGTCAGTTCAAGAGTAATTCATGGATGGAGAGGAGCTAGGGCGCTGGAAAAGTCGGCGGGTCGGAGCTCCGCAACCCAAAACATTGGCATTGCGGGGACACAGCTATTAGTGCAATACACTACGCAAATGCATACCCGTTAATAGGGATTTGCAGTGCTGATTTACTTTCGGGCTGCATATACTCGTAAATAATCAATGGATAAGCTACATTGCGTTTTTTGACTGACATGACGTATGAGACTCGGGTCCAAATCACCCGTTTGATCAAGTACATACACGGATATATCTGGAATGAGAGACCTATTGGATTTATATGGCTTACATCTGCAGCTATATGCAAACATCACCCTTTAGGTGTCCACATCATGATCCCTCCAGCTGGTAGACCAATGTTCATAGAGAATAAACCCCGTAGCTCAAATCCCAGCTTCTGATAGAGCTTCTCCCCATCTTCACTTGCTTCTAATCCTACTACCACCCCTTCATTCTGCGCTCTTCGTAGTACCTCTTCCATCAGTCGCCGTCCAATTCCTTGTCGATGGTAGGACGGGGAAACCACCACGCTTTGCGCATGCCACCTGTTCGAATATTTGATCTTCATCTCCGGAGACTCCCAGTAAAGTTGCTCGTCATGCTTAACTGATTTCATAAACGCATCCAGAGCATCATGGCTGACAGACCGATCAGGTGAAAAGAGATTCACAACTGATGCTTGGATCTTGAACCACCATGCTTGCAGTAAACGCCAGATAGAGCGTTGATCGGAGATCAATTGCAATGCAGCCTGATCATTGCCTAGTCGAATGAACTGCGCATAGGCTACAGGAGTGGATGGACTGGCGCGATCCACGGCTACAAAACCAATGCTTCGAGGGTTGAGGTAGCGGCCTTGGATCATCTGGACAAAGTTGCGGATGACATGCTCAGGGTATTCATGACGACGTGGACGGAGGAAGGTAGTGAGGGGTGAATCAAAGTAGGTTGTAGCAGCTAAAGTGCCCAATATCGGGATGTCTGAGCTCTGCATACGACGGATCAGGAATTTCTCACTTTCCTGTGATGCCATTGTTGGGCTGCGTTGAGTTAAACCTGGGAGATCTTTCCTCGCCATCACGGTAATGGTGATGGGAAGATGTTCATTTGTCCTTGACGGACAAATCAAACATTTCGCCAAATGGGTTGAGGTTGGAGTTATCGTGAGTCATCAGCTCGTATTCCATACATCCATATCTATCCCTAGTAGGCTACTACATAGGTTGCGAAAACCCTCAGACCGGGAGATTATATAATTAACGTTGAGCAGGAAGCCTAACAATTGTACTTTTGACAAGGTTAGGCTACACCGAATCAAGTCAGGTCATCAAGAACCTTGGAACCTGGGAAGATCTCGGGCTCGGCAGCTGTGTTCCTGGTATTTAATAAAAGTACGCGTACCTTTTGTATGGACTCGTACGTGGAGGCTCGGCCGCGGTCGAACCATGGATGTCCCGCAATTACCCGATCTTAGCGATGAGAATAGTAGTCCGGTGAACCCAAAGTAGACAAGAGTCAAGGGCGAGAACTCGGGAAAAGTCGGAGAAGTGATGCACGCGTTACCCCAAGTTCGATGGACACGCACCTGGTGTCTTATATTCACTCCCCGATTATTGGCGGTGAGGGGATATCCACTGTGGATCCCATGGACATTTGAATGTATACAAAGTACCCGAAGCGTCCATAGGCATTTCGAAGTCAAACAATCCGTCTGCATTGAGATTCAGGCAAAAGTGAGATTGGAAGCAAATTTGATTGGTCGGGTGTACCCAGAAAAAGGCCGGATTGAACATTAAACCTCACTTCCGCATCCGGGGTCTTCATGTCTCCAGCAAAGGAACTTCTAGAGAATGTGCCAATTCCGGAAGATATACTCTATTATAATAAATGAGATGCGATCTTTCCAAGCCAGCAAAATGTCCTGATTCTGATACACGAGAATGCGACTTTGTTTACTTATAGCCTTTGCCTGGGGAGCAATTGCGGCTCCAACAAAGCCACATACATCCGACTCGATGAGTAGCCAGGTAAGATAGAAGCTGTCAATGGAAAAGTTGGGTTCCCTTTCCTATCGATATGCTGATGTAGTGAAAACTTGAAGCCATCATTTGCCCGGGAGACGACTAATTTGTGGGGAGATAGGCAACGAAGACACGCGACAGTAAGGCATTCCAATCACACGGCGAGTAAGAGGCTAACTTATTATGGTCAAGGATTCGCCTCACCGATGCATTTACGATTATGCGTATCCGGAATTCCGAGAGAAATATCAAATACACAGAGCATAGGCCCACCAAGGTTACCTGGATATAGAGCAAAAATCTTAATGACAAACTTCACACAATATGACCTGACCTAGACTTGAAATGGTAAGGTTAGAGTTGACCTAAGCGAGGAAGTGCCTGGACAATTTCCGGAACCAAAGTATACACGACACACGTGGACCTCAGTTCATCCAGGCTTCGGTTCCGACATGTATGGTCTGATTGTATTCTTGCCATAGCATGCTAGGCGATAAAGGGAAATGAGATCCTCGGCCGATAGGAATACACATGCAGTTCCGCTCGGAAAACGACCAGGGCGGAGCACCTTAATTTTGGGCGGGGTTATGTTTGCTTATTATCAAGAATCTTATCATATACTCACCCGCTTCACGTGTCCGGGGGATTGAGCTCCGGATGAATGCTTAAGTCCGAGGTTTGATGAACCCAAGTCTCCAGAATACATTCCACTTGAAACGTGGAACGTGGATGGGGGTTTCCGGGGACGTGGTGATCTTCTGGGGTGCGGCTTCGACGACTGAGATGACAGGTAATTTCTTCCAAGCCGCGATAAGCAGTTTGGATGACTTGAATTGATGAGCTGGAAGAAGCGGTTCGGGATCCGAATGCAGAGAGAACATGACCCCGAAATCGGGGGGCGCACCAGCATTGATAGCAGGGAGGATCATTGGTCAGATTGCAATTGTTAGGGGAGGAGAGGAAGATTCCGGACAGCTTGGCCGTTGTCGGACTGGCGGGTATGTTTGGTATTGGTATATACCCGTATTTATCAGTGCGTGGCCCCTGATCTGACCTGCACACTGTGGGGCGGAGGCTCGGGAACGGGGTTGGAGATATGTACGGCCATCTATCTTAATGAAACTTTTAAGAAATTTCCACCTTGGCATTATCATCAGTCTGTTTCTGGTCAGTTGGTATTTTTTTCTTCCTCCTTTGTCTCGTCTAAAGAAAAGAAAGACAATAGCTCAATTTGAAAACCCTGAAGCTGTAAAGCAATAGTAGAGGAACTATTGACTGGATTAAGCATTGCATGCAATTGCCCCACCAACCACCGTCCACTTGGGACAACAGGCATCTTGGAGAAGGCTGATTTTCTAGTTTTCGTGGTCTGGTTGCGTCTACGAGCCAATCATACCGTCGGATTCTCCCTTGGGGCCGTTCGGTGGCCCCACCACCCGGGTATGCGTTGACCATACGCATGTGGATGTAGATGAGATCATGGGCCCAGGGGGGTCCAAAGCGAACAAAGAGGTAAAAAAAAACAAAGTAATACTAGGGTCATATAGCCTGAGGTACCAGCCACTAAGTTTTTGCTATGTACTCGGCTTTGAAGTATACATGACTCAGGCATAGAACACCTGAGAGGAGGTGCACTGGTAAAGAAACGAAGATTAAGGTACTGATACAATACCATACACCCACTCCACCGGCGAGGATCTTAAAGACTCTTGACGTAGCAGAAACCTAATCGTTTGGACTCAGAGGTTGCAATGTCTTGTCTCTGATTGGCCGATCAACGCTTATCTTGACGATTTGCTCGCCGTAATCATAATGATTATCATTACTCGACCCATCATTGCTGGAAGCTCTAACGTCCATCTGGAATGCCCCCCCTCCCACCCCTGCTGTTTTCATCTATGAGGGGTTCTCCAAGTCTCCGGGGTGTCTTACATGGTAATCTTGGTAAAATAAAAAATTTAATAATCCCAGATGTCACAATCTGATATTCTGCCAGAATTTAGTTCCCTAGAAATGAATGATTTGGTTTTCAAGGGACCAGACACGTAGCCAATAGTTACCATGAAACTGGTTTCGTTACGGTAGAAGTGAAATAACCTTGGAAGAAGAAATGCATTTGCCACGGAAAAACAATAAGGAAAAATACCCCACAGGCTGTATTTTATTTCCCTTCTCTTTTGGGATTTCCATCGGAGCAACAGCCTACAATCCCCGGACCTGTTGTCCTGCCGTAACCGCTTGTCTTTTTTTTCTCATTCCCCTCCTTTCCTCCCTCACTTTCCTTCCCATTCCCATCTTTAAACCTTCCTTGCAGACGGGTCTTCAGTTTGAACTGACCTCTACCTTCCCCGTGCTGCGCCCGGTGACGACATTGTCTTATCGCCCTATCGATCAATCCCGCCCAAAGAATCCCGGCGGAGATCTCCAGACACATCCCTCCAAAAAAGTCCCCTCTGTGTGTCCATTCTCTGTCGGCCCCCGGCGAGAAGAATGGGTCTTAACTTGGAGGAAATCTATGGCAAAGATATAAGTGAAGCCCAAGCTCCTCAGGAGTATTCGGAGTATCAGCCTAAGAAAGGCTATGGCTGGGCCAATACGCTGCCCGAGCGGCAGGGTCTCTATGACCCCGAATATGAAAAGGATGCCTGTGGTGTAGGATTCGCAGCGTGAGTGGGCTCTGTATCAAGATTGGGGTACAGGAACGACACGGCTAACCTCAATTCCAAATCCAGCCATATCAAGGGCAAACCGAGCCACAAGATTGTGAGCGATGGTAAGTCTTTCAAAACCTTCGAACATACAAAAATCCCCAAAGTTTGCGCTGACGTCTTCTCGGATAGCCCGCAATCTGTTGTGCAACATGACCCACCGTGGAGCCGTTGGCTCGGACGCACGAGACGGTGATGGTGCTGGTGTGATGACCAGTATCCCCCACAAGTTCTTCATTAAGAATTTTGCCCGCGAGGTAGGCGTGGACCTCCCTCCACTGGGCCAGTATGCCGTCGGAAACTTGTTCTTCAAGCCAGATGAGGATGCTTTGAAGCAATCGATCGCCAGCTTCGAGGAATTGGCATCCTCGCTCGGCCTCCGCGTCCTGGGATGGCGTGAGGTGCCCCGCGACTCTACAATTCTAGGCCCAGCTGCGCTGTCGCGTGAGCCCATTATCATGCAGCCGTTTGTAGTATTTAAATCTGCCTACGGCGAAGGCAACAAGCCCGAGATCACTGATACCGATAAGTTCGACGCCCGGTCTTTTGAACTTCAATTGTACATTCTGCGGAAGCGTGCCACCCACGTTATTGGAATGGGTAACTGGTTCTACCTCTGCTCTCTCAGCAACCGGAACATTGTTTACAAGGGCCAGCTGTCCCCGGTGCAAGTTTATCAATACTACCATGATCTAGTCAACGTCGACTATGAGGGTCACTTTGCCCTGGTCCACTCCCGTTTCTCGACTAACACATTCCCATCCTGGGATCGTGCTCAGCCCTTGCGATGGGCCGCTCACAATGGTGAAATTAACACATTGCGCGGAAACAAAAACTGGATGCGTGCTCGTGAGGGAGTTTTGCGTTCAGATGTCTTTGGTGACGAGTTGGACCAATTATACCCCATTGTGGAGGAAGGCGGCTCCGACTCCGCAGCTTTTGATAATGTTCTGGAATTGCTCATGATCAATGGTGTTCTATCTCTGCCCGAGGCTGTGATGATTATGATCCCCGAAGCTTGGCAGGACAACCCAGCGATGGACCCGGCCAAGTCCGCCTTTTATGAGTGGGCGGCATGCCAGATGGAGCCCTGGGATGGCCCGGCTCTGTTCACTTTCTCTGACGGCCGTTATTGTGGTGCCAACCTTGACCGTAACGGTTTGCGCCCGTGCCGCTTCTATGTCATGGACGATGATCGTATCGTTTGTGCCTCTGAAGTTGGTGCGATTGACATAGATCCTGAGCGTGTGGTTCAGAAGGGCCGTCTGCAGCCTGGAAAGATGTTGCTGGTAGATACTGTGGCTGGTCGCATCATCGACGACTCAGAATTGAAGCAGACCGTTGCCAGACGTCACGATTTTGCCGGCTGGCTGGACAAGGAGCTCCTGAAGTTGCCTGCTATTAACAAGCTACTACTGGATCAGAATGTGGATCTTTCCTTCACCCTTGATGATAACACCGTACAAAACGACCCTCGTCTCCGCGCCTTCGGCTATTCCTTCGAGCAGGTCAGCCTGCTCCTGGGTCCCATGGGTGCAGACTCTAAAGAAGCCCTGGGTTCCATGGGTAACGATGCACCCTTGGCCTGCATTGCTCAACAACCGCGTCTGCTCTATGAATACTTCCGCCAGCTGTTTGCTCAGGTTACCAACCCTCCCATTGACCCCATTCGGGAGGCTGTGGTCATGTCCCTCGAGTGCTACGTTGGTCCGCAGGGCAACCTGCTGGAGATGGACCAAACTCAGTGTCACAGACTGCTTCTCCCGTCTCCTATTTTGAGCAACTCCGAATTCAACGCCCTCAAGAACATAAATCACGCCCATAAGGATTGGAATGTTTGCACCATCGATATCACATTCGACAAGAAGAAGGGTACTGCTGGCTATCTCGAGGCACTGGATGCTATCTGTGATGCCACTACTGAAGCCATCACACAAGGTGACAAGGTCATCATTCTGTCTGACCGTGCTACCAACGCTGACCGTGTTCCTGTTTCTGCTTTGTTGGCTACCGGATTGGTTCACCACCACCTGGTTCGCAATAAGTGGCGTTCCCTCGCTGCTTTGGCCGTTGAGACTGCCGAAGCCCGTGAAGTTCACCATCACTGTGTCCTTCTTGGATACGGTGCCGATGCCATCAACCCGTACCTCGCTATGGAGTGTCTCCTCAAGATGAACCGTGAGAAGCTCATTCGGAAGGACCTTCCCGATGACAAAGTCATCGAAAATTACAAGGCTTCCTGTGATGGTGGTATCCTCAAGGTCATGAGCAAGATGGGTATCTCCACTCTCCAGTCCTACAAGGGTGCTCAAATCTTTGAGGCTCTTGGTATCGACGACAGCGTCATTGACCGCTGCTTTGCTGGTACCGCCAGCCGTATTCGCGGTATTACATTCGACTTGATCGCCCAGGACGCTTTCGCTTTCCACGAGCGTGGTTATCCCTCGCGTGACATCGTCGAGATTCCCGGCCTCCCCGAGTCTGGTGAATACCACTGGCGTGATGGCGGCGAGGCCCATGTCAACGACCCTGTCAGCATTGCTAACATGCAGGATGCTGTTCGCACCAAGAACGACAAATCTTACGAGGCCTATGCCAAGGCAGAGCATGAGCAGATCAAGAATTGCACTCTGCGTGGTATGCTTGACTTTGACTTTGACCAGAGAACTCCCATTCCCATTGATCAGGTTGAACCTTGGACTGAGATTGTTCGCCGCTTCGTAACTGGCGCCATGTCCTACGGGTCCATTTCCATGGAGGCTCACTCCACTCTTGCCATCGCCATGAATCGACTGGGAGGCAAATCCAACACCGGCGAAGGTGGTGAAGATGCCGAACGCAGCGATCGTATGGAGAACGGTGACACCATGCGGTCTGCTATCAAACAGATTGCCTCTGGCCGATTTGGTGTGACTTCGAACTATCTCGCTGATGCCGATGAACTGCAGATCAAGATGGCCCAGGGTGCTAAGCCCGGTGAGGGTGGTGAGCTGCCTGGCCATAAGGTTCTCGGTCCTATTGCTCGTACTCGTCACTCGACCCCTGGAGTTGGCCTGATTTCCCCTCCTCCCCACCACGATATCTACTCCATCGAGGATCTGAAGCAGCTGATTTACGATCTCAAGTGCTCCAACCCGCGCGCTCGTATTTCTGTCAAGCTGGTATCCGAAGTCGGTGTTGGTATTGTCGCCTCTGGTGTCGCCAAGGCCAAAGCTGACCACATCCTGATCTCCGGTCATGATGGTGGTACTGGTGCCTCGCGCTGGACTGGTATCAAGTATGCCGGTCTTCCTTGGGAGTTGGGTCTTGCCGAGACTCACCAGACTCTCGTTCTTAACGATCTCCGTGGTCGTGTTGTCGTCCAAACTGACGGCCAAATCCGGACTGGACGTGACCTCGCCATCGCCTGTCTGCTTGGTGCTGAGGAGTATGGCTTTGCAACCACTCCATTGATTGCCATGGGTTGCGTTTTCATGAGAAAATGCCACCTCAACACTTGCCCCGTCGGTATTGCCACTCAGGACCCTGAGCTGCGGAAGAAGTTCAAGGGTACACCCGAAAATGTCATCAACTTCTTCTTCTACGTTGCCAATGAGATGCGTGCTATCATGGCCAAGCTTGGCGTTCGCACTATCAACGAGATGGTTGGTCGTGCCGAGCTGCTCAAGGTTCGAGATGATATTCGCAACCAAAAGCAGGAACGTGTGGATCTATCCCTTATCCTGACTCCTGCTCACTCGCTTCGCCCTGGTGTCGCCACCTATAATGTCCGAAAGCAGGACCATCGCCTCCACACTCGTCTCGACAACAAGTTGATCGCCGAGTCTGAGCTTGCTCTGGAGAAGGGTCTTCCTTGCCGTATTGAGTGTGACGTTGTCAACACTGATCGCTCTCTTGGTGCCACTTTGTCGTATCAGATCAGCCGACGCTATGGTGAGGCTGGTCTTCCTCAAGACACCATCCATGCCAACATCAAGGGCTCTGCTGGTCAGTCCTTTGGTGCTTACCTTGCCCCTGGTGTCACTCTGGAGCTTGAGGGTGATGCTAACGACTATGTTGGCAAGGGTCTGTCTGGTGGCCGTCTGATTGTGTATCCTCCTCGCGGTGCTGCTTTCAAGGCCGAGGAGAATGTTATTGTTGGTAACACCTGTCTGTACGGTGCCACTGGAGGTACTTGCTACTTCCGTGGTGTTGCTGCTGAGCGTTTTGCTGTCCGCAACTCGGGTGCTACCGCTATTGTCGAAGGTGTTGGTGACCATGGTTGTGAGTACATGACTGGTGGACGTGTCCTGATTCTGGGTTCCACTGGTCGTAACTTTGCCGCCGGTATGTCTGGTGGTATTGCTTACGTTCTGGACATGAACCAGGACTTCCACTCCAAGGTCAACATGGAGATGGTTGAAATTTCTGGTATTGAAGAGCCCTCCGAGATCGCTTTTGTTCGTGGTCTGATCGAGGACCACCACCACTACACTGGATCCGAGCTCGCTGCTCGTATCCTCCTTGACTTCACCCGCGCTCTTCCTCACTTGGTCAAGGTGCTTCCCATCGATTACAAGCGAGTCATGCTGGAAGAGGCTGCTAAGGCCGCGGCCGCGAAGAAGGCCGAGTTCTCTCTTCCTCAACTTCCCAGCACTCCCGTCCACAGTGCTGAGAAGGCCAAGGCTAAGACTGATGAGAAGAAGGCCGACATGCTCGATATTGAGGATAGCATCGGCGACTCGAAGGTCGAGAAGAAACGTTCTGCGTTGATTTTGGACAAGACTCGTGGCTTCATGAAATACAGTCGCCGCAGCGAGAAGTACCGTAACCCTACAACTCGTACTCGGGACTGGGCCGAAATCTCCAACCGCCTCAGCGAGGATGAGCTCAAGTACCAGTCGGCTCGTTGCATGGACTGCGGTGTTCCATTTTGTCAGTCCGACACTGGTTGCCCAATTTCCAATATCATTCCCAAGTGGAACGAGTTGGTATTCCAGGTAAGAAGATAGTGAAAGAGATCTGAATCGAATAGAATATAGTACTAATATGGTAAAACAGAACCAGTGGCAAGATGCTCTTAACCGCCTGCTCATGACCAACAATTTCCCCGAGTTCACTGGTCGTGTTTGCCCTGCTCCTTGCGAGGGTGCCTGTGTTCTTGGCATCAACGAAGACCCTGTCGGTATTAAGTCGATTGAGTGTGCCATCATTGACCGTGGTTTCGAGATGGGTTGGATGGTTCCTCGTCCGCCAAAAACCCGTACCGGCAAGACTATTTCCATTATCGGATCTGGTCCCGCTGGTCTGGCTGCTGCTGATCAGCTGAACCGTGCTGGTCACTCCGTTACCGTCTACGAGCGAGCTGACCGCATGGGTGGTCTTCTCATGTATGGTATTCCCAATATGAAGCTCGACAAGAAGGTTGTTCAGCGCCGTGTGGATCTCATGGCTGCTGAGGGAGTCAAGTTTGTGGCCGGTGCAGCTGTTGGCCCTGACTGTGATGTTACCCTTCAGTCTCTCCGTGCTTCTAGCGACGCTGTAATCATCGCAACTGGTGCTACGGTTGCCCGTGACCTCAAGGTCCCTGGGCGTGAGCTGGAGGGTGTGCACTTTGCCATGCAATTCCTGCACAAGAACACCAAGTCTCTTCTAGACTCTGATCTCTCCGACGGCGAGTACATCTCTGCCAAGGACAAGCATGTCGTTGTAATTGGTGGAGGTGATACTGGTAACGATTGCATTGGCACTTCAGTTCGCCACGGTGCCAAGTCGGTCACCAACTTCGAGCTATTGCCTCAGCCTCCGCCAGAGCGTGCCAATGACAACCCCTGGCCTCAGTGGCCTCGCATCTACCGTATTGACTATGGTCACTCGGAGGTCAAGACCCACATGGGTAAGGATCCTCGCGAGTACTGTGTCATGTCCACAGAGTTCGTCGACGATGGCAGCGGTCGTGTACGGGGTATCAACACCGTGCGTGTGGAGTGGACCAAGAGCGCCACTGGTGGCTGGGACATGAAGACTGTGGAAGGTAGCGAGCAATTCTTCCCCGCCGACCTGGTCCTTTTGTCTATGGGCTTCTTGGGACCCGAAGATCGTCTCCTCGGTGATGATATCGCTCGTGACCCTCGCAAGAACGTCAAGACTCCCCCTGGCCACTACTCGACCAATATTGCGGGTGTCTACGCCGCTGGAGACTGCCGCCGTGGACAGTCTTTGATTGTCTGGTAAGTTTAACTTCTTCCATTTTATATCGACTAATTTACTGACCTGATCATTTCTAGGGGTATCAATGAGGGTCGCCAGTGTGCCCGTGAAGTTGACGCTTTCCTGAGTGGAGTCAGCTCCCACCTCCCTGTCACCGGTGGTATTGTCCGTCGGCCTGCCATTGACTCTGTTCCTCAGCCGACGGAGACCCAAGTCGTCGCCTAAACAAATGGCTGACTTCACTGGGATCTGTTTATGAGAATGACGGACAATGATGAATGTTGCATGTGGTGTGGAAAAGTTTCCAAAAGTGGGATTTGATTAAGTTTTAAGGATATCCATCTGATCTTCGATGGGGAGGTTCTCTTTTTGATACTTGTGTTTCTTTCGGTTATCTTATTTGCACACATGTTTTTTTTTGGTCTCATTTTGTTTTATCTGACGGCAGCGTTCCTCTATGCAAGGTGTTTAGAGCGTCTGTCATGCGGTGCTTCTTTTTTGGTTGTACATAGTACCCTCTCTTTGTGTCTCTTATCAATCTGAGCACTTCATCATACTTTAGCGCTTGTCGCTCTGTCTTTGCTCTTGCTTTTATTATCGGACCGCTCTAGAGCGAGAATGGAGAACTTCAGGGCTAACGAGGGTCAGCGGGGAGCAACCACATAAGGCTGCCCAGGTGCTTTCTAGCATGGTGAAGCCTTGCATTTGAAATACGAAAGATAGACATCTGCCTTGTACAACATTCAGGATAATGTTGAGGAAATCATGGTTAGGCTTACATAAATGGGGCCATTCATCTTGACTAGTGGCACTTTTGAATAGTCTTATGGACAAGAATCCCCTCTACAGAGAAGCAAAATCCCTAATGTCGTAAATTATAGTAGAGATTGCGCCAGATATAGGATACATATCTACATTTTATAATACAAATGCAATGCCCCCAACAACCCAAAGGGAACAAGCTCGGGGGTATCATACAGCTCCTTTCTGTTGAGCCTCCTCTTCAGCTTTCATCTCCCGCTCCAAAGCGGCGAAATCACCCTGGAACGCCTCATTTGCCGGGTCAAGTCTCACGTCCCATACATCCTCACTGCTGGGACCTGTCTTGTATTTGATTGCCTTTTTCCGATTGTGCTCTCGAATGGTCTTTTTGCGCAACTCATCTGACCAGCCTCGGGTCTTCATGCACAGCCAGAAGTTATCCCAGTGTTCACTGCAGGATCGCAGTTCTCCATATCGATAGACATTCACGAACTGACCACCAAAGGACTGGCAGAAGAAGGCGTAGTCGAAGGCGGAGCGACAGGACATGGTGTCTGGGTAGAGGGATTCGGGGGCGATGGGTGAGATGGGTTTGTCGGAGGATGGAGTACCGTTTGGCGATGATGAAGATGATAAATCATTGTTCAATTCACCGTCTGCTTTCCGGAGGTCGGCCAGAAGCTGATTGAATTCCATATCGGCTTGTTCGTCTGGTGTCAACTTTTTGGGTGGTGCATTTTGGATTGTGGATTGTGGTGCCACCGGGGCCTTTGTATCGTTGGAAGTGTCCTTTTGAGGACTAGAGCTCCAGAACCATCCCATTGTCGCGGGAAGCGTTGGAAGAGTTGATTTCTGTTGTGAGACGCTGGAATCACCGGGGTGGATATGCGCCAACGCGGGTTTTCGGGCGATGCTCTTTTTATCACGTGCTGATTAGATAGCACACTTCCGATAAGTCACAGTGATAAGAGCTGACTGACATCATTGCAACGATCGCATCCTGATCGTCCAACCTTGAATTTCCCGTCTCACATTTTCCTCTTTCTGTTTTATGATGCTGCGAATATGAGACCTGCATTTCACGCACGAGTATCTTCCCCTGTGAAGGCCGGGAAGGTGCCCTCCGTCTGCGTCTCTCGCTTTCATCGTTGGAGACCAGCTCCACTGCGCTCTACGGCTCATGCACGGTGTATATCCACGATTAAATCAGGGCACATCAAGCTTGATGACAATGAAGGGATCATATATATCAATAGTAAGCACTGAAAGTCGACGCAAATATGGCGTTCTGCTAAATTTGCTCCAGATATTTTTCCCCATCGGCTTCAATGGCTGCTGCGGGGTCCTCTCAGCCATGTACAGCCTCTCGAAGGGCTCTTGAAGCGAGTCAGCAACCCTGACCTCGCTGCAGCTGATCCTCTTCATATTGCACAGCGTGTATTGCCCCAAAGCTTGAACCTTGAAATCAAAGAAGTGATTCCACGATACAAGGAAGGCGGTGCATTCGTCAAATTCGAACGCAAGCTCGGCACCACTGATGAGAGCATTAGGGAGGCAGTCAAGGAACATCTCACCAAAAAGCCCATCAGGCCGTGGTTTAATCCATTTCAAACAGCAGATGCCGATGTAGTTCGTGGAAGACCATGGATTGAAGATCTATATCGGATCCCAAGCCAAAGCCTGAAAGTTGAATTTCTGCCCGCCTCAACTGAAGGTCCACCAGCAGAACTAAACCAGGAGGCAGTCTATTCTCTTTTTCGTCCCTTTGGCAAAATCCTCGACATCCAGCAGCAGCCATCGGACTCAAAGGTTGAGCCCCGGTACGCCATTCTGCGCTTCGAACGCCCCCGATTCTCCGTACTGGCAAGAAATTGCATGCACGGGTATGATGCATTCGAGGAAGATGGAGGGGGTAAATCAGGTACCAGGTTCAAGATAAGCTATGAGCGCAAGATTCGTTTGTCTATGATCAAGGATTGGATTCTGAGCCACCCACGAATCATGTTCCCTGTCATCGCGGCTCTGGTAGCAGCAATCACCGTCATTATCTTCGATCCTATTCGGACATTCTTCATCAAACTCAAAATCAAGGCCACACTTCACATTGAAGATAATGCCGTCATGCAGTGGATTCGGAAGCAGGCCAGCAAAGCCAATAAGATTTACTTTGGACAACACAAGGCGGATCCCCGGGGCTTGACAGCCATTTGGGAAGATCGGCAAGGCGATATCTCACAGCTTCAAGCCTGGCTAACAGAGACCGCGGAAACATTTATTGTTATCCATGGCCCGAGAGGCTCGGGCAAGCGGGAACTGGTTCTAGAGCAGGCGCTGAAAGATCAGCACTACAAAGTTATCATTGACTGCAAGCAGATCCAAGACGCTCGAGGTGAATCCGCCAAGATCGCTCGGGCAGCAGCGCAGGTCGGTTATCGACCCATCTTCTCGTGGATGAACAGCATTAGCAGTTTGATCGACCTAGCTGCACAGGGAATGATCGGTACCAAGGCTGGATTCTCCGAGACCCTGGATGCCCAACTCAGCAAAATCTGGCAAAGTACAGCAGTAGCCATGAAGCGAGTTGCGCTCGAAGGTCGGCGGAAGGAAGACAAGGATGCCAGTCTCAAGGACGATGAATATCTCGAGGTTCACCCTGAGAAACGGCCAGTTGTCATCATCGACAATTTTACGTATGATGCAGAGAATAGTGTTGTGCTCGATAAACTAACAGAATGGGCGGCTGGGTTGACGACTGCCAATATCGCGCATGTCATCTTTCTAACTACCGATTCGTCCTTTTCCAAACCTCTAAGCAAAGCTCTTCCAAACCAGGTCTTCCGGACAATTGGGTTGGGTGACTGCTCCCTGGAGGTGGGTCGTCGCTTTGTGCTGAATCACTTGGAATCCGGACCAGGCGAAGGCGGACAATCCAAGGAGAAGCTCCAAGGCCTAGATGACTGTATTCAGATCCTAGGAGGCCGGGTTACTGATCTTGAGTTCATGGCACATCGCATTGAAGCGGGAGAGACTCCTCGAGGTTTGTCGATGCTACCCCTATACTTGACAATTGCTTCCCATACTAATATCTTCAAACAGCTGCGGTAAACAGAATTATTGAACAATCTGCTTCTGAAATCATGAAAATTTTCATCCTAGGCACAGACTCAGCCTCACCACAATGGACCACTGAGCAAGCATGGCACATTATCAAAGCTCTTGGGCAGGCTGAGGATGGACAGCTTCTTTACAACAAGGTCTTATTCAATGATCTGTTCAAAGGCAATGGCGAAGCCACCCTACGGGCACTCGAGCAAGCCGAATTGATCTCTGTTGGATCTGTCAAGGGTTTCCCTCGCTGGATTAAACCCGGAAAGCCCGTGTACAAGGCTGCATTCCGGCGGTTGATCGAGAACAAAACCTTGGAAGGCCGACTAGATCTTCTCATTCTCGGCGAGCTGATCAGCAATGAGAACAAGAGTATTGGCAAGTATGAAGAAGAACTTGCGCTGCTCGGTTCGCTCCCGAAATATCCGTGGGAATTGACGTCGCGAATTGAGTGGCTTTTGAGCAAGGTTCATGGCTCGCAATCAAAGATTCTCCGATATGAAAAGGAGAGTGCTAAATTGCAAAAGCTGCTGCAGAGCGAGAAGTGAGACATGTTCTCTTTGTACTATCTATTGCATCATTTCATGCGTTTCCATAATCTCGCGCAAAGTTGAATTTATTAACCTTCTCAACTCGTCAATTGTCAATATGAAATCGATTCAGGTTAATACTTGGGGTACCTACCTAAATGGATGTCATTTGTGAAGGCTTCGGCAATCTAGTATTTCATCTGATATATCTGGCCTTGTTCCACGCCCACGATTTCGCGAGGTTAGTATGCTGGTTGCCAATACAGCAATCTGCAAAGAGTAATCTCGATACTCATGCCGATTTTGCAAGAGCCGAGGGCCATTAAGCGGCACAGACCATGCTGAGCCAATAGTTCACGTAGGTAGAGGTATAAGTATATGGATACTCCACAAATAGCGAGAACGCGGGGTGAGACCGGAATAATATCCGCTCGGAGATGACCCGATGACACCATCCACTCAGAAATTGGGAATATTTAAGCTCCAATAAATGCATCCATGATTACTTAAAAGCGGTAGAGCACCCTTGGAAGCTAAGTCTAAGCACATTATGCAGGATATCAAAGACCCTGAACTTAACCAGGACTATGACCTCAGCACTCCAATTACATCTACCTGTGGCCTGCGTCAGGGTCTAACATCGTATGGAGATGCACATTTTTCGCTTTTCCTCCGCAAGGTGTTCATCAAGGCTCTTGGATACTCGGAAGATGCCCTTTCCCGACCTATAGTGGGCATTATCAATACATTTTCAGGGTTCAATCCCTGCCATGCAAATGTCCCGCAGCTCATAGAGGCCGCCAAGCGCGGTGTCCATCTCAATGGAGGGCTAGCAGTGGAATTTCCCACAATCAGTGTTCATGAATCATTCTCACACCCCACGAGTATGTTTTTACGGAATTTGATGAGCATGGACACCGAGGAGATGATTCGGGCTCAACCATTGGACGCATGTATCATGATCGGAGGTGAGTATATCATCAATTCTTGAGTAAATTATTGTCATACTTCTGCTCACAATTCGCAGGCTGTGACAAGACTGTTCCTGCTCAGTTGATGGGGGGAATCTCCGCCAACAAACCAATTCTTCCCCTGATCACTGGTCCTATGTTACCAGGTAGCCATCGTGGTCAGAGAATTGGCGCCTGTACGGACTGTCGCAATAACTGGGCAGCATTCCGAGCAGGGGAAATAGACGTGGAGGAAATTTCAGCCATCAATGAAGAGCTAGCACCCACGGTATGCTTCCTGGCTTCCTGAACGAATTTCATTACCCGGCTAAAGCTAAGTCCATTGAAAGATCGGAACTTGTGGCGTCATGGGAACAGCGAGTACGATGGCTTGTGTTACCGCTGCGTTGGGAATGATGCCACTTCGCGGGGCCTCTGCTCCAGCTGTATCATCTGCACGGCTGCGGATTGCTGAAGAGACTGGTGCAAATGCAGTGGCAGTTGCCAAATCGGCAAGAAAACCTCAGGAAATACTGACAAAGGAATCTTTTCTGAATGCCGTCACCGTTCTCCAGGCTATTGGCGGGTCGACCAACGCCGTGGTCCATTTGCTGGCAATTGCCAATCGACATCCTGAGCTTCAGGGTGTGATTACATTGCAGACAGTTGAAGAAATTGGTAGAAAGACTCCTCTTCTCATCGACCTTAAGCCTAGTGGTGACAACTACATGAATGACTTCCACAATGCTGGAGGCATGCCTGCACTGTTACAAGTACTAAGACCACTGCTTCACCTGTCCGCTGTGACCATCACCGGTCAAACTTTAGGAGAGGTTCTTGACGCAGCCCAGTCCAGGCGAGTGTCCTTTCCACAGCAGATTATCCGATCGCTCTCCGATCCTCTTTATCCTTCATCATCTCTGGCGATTCTGCGGGGCAATCTTGCACCCAATGGTGCTGTCATCAAAGCATCTGCCTCGAAAGATCGGTCTCTGCTCTCTCATACTGGGCGCGCTGTGGTCTTTGAGAACTCTATTGACCTAGCTCAGCGCATCGATGATCCATATTTATCCGTCACAAAGGATAGCGTGCTAGTCCTGAAGGGCATTGGCCCAATAGGCAATCCTGGTATGCCAGAGGCAGGATTGATCCCCATCCCCCAAAAACTGGCAGCAGCTGGAGTGAAAGATATGCTGCGGTTATCTGATGGTCGTATGTCTGGAACGGCTGGAGGAACTATCGTCCTCCATATATCACCCGAGGCAGCCATACCAAGCTCGCCATTTGGGGTGATTGAGACTGGTGACTTGATTGTTTGTGATCTCGAAAGCCGCAGACTGCATGTTGAAGTGCCCGACGAAGTGTTGCAGACTCGAATCCTACAACGAAAGCAGATGCTCGAGGCTGAGACGGGCCCTGTCCAGGCAAGAAAGCAGAGACGAGGATACCGTGGGTTGTATGAGCGATCTGTGAACCAAGCGCATGAGGGAGCTGATTTTGATTTTCTTACTGCTGGTGGTGCATCTGAGGAATAGAAATAATTAGGCCGATTGAAAGCATATAATTCAAGATCAACTTGAATAAGAAAGAATGAACAACGGACTATAACAGACTTATACATGAATACCCTAAGCCCTATGTTTCCTAATCGGGCTTAATCTGGCGCGCGACGCGGGACGCGTTTTCCCCGTTATCGCCGATCACTTTGAACAGGGAGTGATGCCTTTGACTTTCTGATTGTGCTCACTAGAATTTTGCACTTTTCAGCGGCATGTTCTCAATGAGCTCTGACGCTATTCGCCCTCGCGGTCGGCCAGCCCGTAAGTCACAGGCTGATCTATCGATTATCACCCTAACTAACATACAACCTGCCATCTAGACACTCCAGGAACGACAACCCTAGCCTACACACCGGATGGGAAACGAATTATCACTGCTGGATCAAACTCAGCGATTCGAATTTACACCGTTGATCAAGATGGCGAGCCCAAGACCGTGGATGAGGGTCTTTTAGACGGATATGTCGGAATCGGCGCCACGGTATGCGAGCTGGACATTCGAGCCATGCGATACGGAAACTGACATAAAGGATCACAGAATGATTCCTTCATTGTGGGCACTGAGGATGGTCAGGTCTGGCAATTCAATACCTTGTCGGGCAAGATTGGAACTCAATTGGTGCGATGCGCGTTGCCTGTGAGAGACGTGGCGGTTTCCCGGGATGGCCAATGGCTTGCAGTAGCAAGCGAGTGAGTTCGAATGAGTACATTATTGCCGGTAGGATGCAGACTGACCATTGCGATTAGTGAGCTCACAGTGAAACTCGTCAAAATCGAAAATCAAATCGAGACGAAATACCTCCGCGACCAGCTAACAGGCGCGAAACACGTTACATTTGATCCCAAGGGCCGTTTTGTGGCCGTATCAGCCATAGATGGCTTTCTCTCCGTGTACTCTCTCACAGAAGAGGAACCGGAGCTGGTAAAAAAACTGGATGGAGTCATTCGAAAACTCGAGCCCGACGCAGAGGCAACATCCAGAGCCGTGTGGCATCCGGACGGTACTGCATTTGCAGTGGCGGAAGCCACTCGAGATATTGCAGTCTATTCCATCTCCAACTGGAAGAAAGAAAAAAGCTTTACTGGAGGACATACGGGCGACATCACGGCACTAAGCTGGGCACCTAATGGTACGCTGCTGGCTTCTGCTGGAGCTGACGGCCAGATCGTGCTCTGGGAAACCCGTACTCAAAGCATTCTGCACCGTTTCGACTTTGGCAACGTCATCAACCTTGCCTGGCACCCAACTAACAATTCGCTTTCGTTCACCACTTCCGATGGAGAGCTGTTCATCTACGATAGATTCGTCCCAAAAGATCACGAAGCCCAGTTACAGAAGTCTCTCCAGGCTGCTCCTATCTATCCCGGTCCATTGAATGACATTTCCAACAATGTCCAGCAGACATTGGCTGACCGATCCAGAGACGCCATCAAGCGGGCAGCCCGCAGAGGGTCTCCGGACGAGCTGGATGATATTCTCGGCGATGATGAGGAGATGGAGGATAATTTCGTTGAGGATGACGATGGAGCAGGATACGTTGAAGATTTGAATGAGTACGGAAAGCGACCCAATGGTCATTTGGATGACCTGGATGGCTCTGACAGCAAGCGCATCTTCTCGGGCGCCGTGCAACCAAAATCCCATCCTCCTATCCAGCCTGGTAGCACACCATGGGCTGGGAGCAGACGATACCTTTGTGAGTCAAGAATTTGCACTCTCTATTTTGATTTGGCCATCTGAACTCATCATCTCAGGCCTGAATTTGACCGGTGCCGTCTGGACTGTGGATCAAGAGACACATCACACCGTGACAGTGGAGTTTTATGATCGAGAACTTCATCGAGATTTCCACTTTACAGACCCCTACCAATACGACAAAGCGTGTCTCAGTGAGTTTGCAATAGCAACGGCGATTACTTCTCGCACTAATAATCTAAATCCACAGACGAGAACGGAACTCTCTTCTCAAACAGCCCCTCAGATGGCCCTGCTACGATCTTCTACCGTCCTCATGAGACATGGACGACCAGAGCCGATTGGCGAACTCAATTACCTGAAGGAGAGGGAGTACGAGGTAAGAGTCATAGAAAATTTCTGTGTTAGTCTCACTGTTAACATTACTTAGCTCTGGCACTGAGTGCCTCCTATATTGTTGCTGTCACGACAAAAGACTATGTGCGAGTGTACACTCTCTTTGGAACGCCCTATCGGGTGTACCGACAGAAGAGCGAGGCTGTGACATGCGCTGCGTGGCGAGACTACATCATGACAATCGGCAATGGCCCAGTAGGATCTGACGGGCGACACACATCATTGCGATACACCATTGAGAATGTCAAGCGCGACGAAATCTGCCAGAATGAAGACGTTGTCGCTCTTCCATCCGAAACCCGACTGCAGAGTGTTTTCTTTTCTGATCATGGAGTATGTTGTTCAATCAAATCTCGAGGACAAAACTGACTCTTTACAGGACCCATGCATTTACGACACTACCGGTGTTTTACTGGTGTTGCAGCACTGGCGCACTCCTGGTCAGGCCCGATGGGTGCCTCTCCTCGACACAAAGCAACTTGCCCGATTGGCTGGAGGTCGCAAGGAAGAGACTTACTGGCCGGTTGCTGTGGCAGAAGACAAGTTCCACTGCATCATTCTCAAGGGTGGTGACAAGAACCCGTACTTCCCGCGACCGCTGCTCAGCGAATTTGATTTCCAGGTACCCATTTCCAGTCATGCGGTCAGGGACTCCAATGAATCAGAAGAGGCTGCGTCAGAACGAAACGCCAGTGTCAAGTTTGAAGAAGCCTTCGTGCGTGGCAATGTCCTTCTGTCGCTCTTCCGGGACCTCTTGGAATCGACCAATGCGACAGCCAGCCAACGTACCGAAATGGCACGTAAGGAAGTGGAGATTGACAAGACCTTGCTGCAGATGCTGGCCATCGAATGCAGAGAGGGTGAAGAGCGTGGTATGAAGGCACTTGAACTAGTGACCATGCTGAACGATCGTAATGGTAAGATGCTTGAGGCGGCAGCCAAGGTGGCCCAACGCTACGAGCGTGGTGTATTGGAGGACAAGATCCGAGAAATTGCTGAGCGACGAGTAATGGGCATGGATGATGACGATGAATTGGCCTAAACTCACTAAGACCAGAATGAATACCAATTTTGCATTGAATGAAACATGAATGAACAGTAGTATAAAAATGCAATCACATTGTATACTGGCGCATTCCGATTGGCTCGCAATCTTCAAGCAGAAAGCGGAACTTCAACTCCGCAGAACTTCCAACTTTCCAACTTCCCATGACATGACAATCCACAGGCAAAATGCCAAAGTTGGCCTCGCCCTCTCTGCGCTCACAAGCGCTAAACTTGATGGCGGGCCGTAGCTTTGCATCTTCTCCGCGATGCCGACTTGCTCAAGCGCGGCATGGTATCTTGAACGAGGCCTGGCTACCTCCGCAGTCAACCGTACCTCTCCCAACAACATATTTTTCTCCAGCTGGAGTACGCAGGGGAATCGATGGACTAGAAACACCACAGAAGGACGATCACAAACCCCCAGATGAGCGGGTATTAAAGCTCGGAAAGAGTGAGTGCCACCAAATCATCCCCCACAGCTTCAACGAGAGCCGTTTTTTGACTTTACTCCATGCATAGCCTTACGAACACTTTCTCCTCTCCTCCCTACTATCTTGTACAATACCCTGCCTGCAGAAGTCCTCAGTCCGAGCGTCAACCTCCACCTCTTTCCATCGACGCACCCACATCTCCCCACCGTCAAAGGCCGCACCCTATACCGCGCCGCACTATGGACCGTTCCAGTAGCATGGAGCAGTGTACCTCTGGTAGGAAACGTCAAGCTGCAGATCCTAAGCGAGCGCATCGTACGCGCAGGTACAATCCTTGACCCTGAGCACGCGGAGAACCACGATTGCGGCGACGAACGGTTAGTGGTACGATGGAAGACCGAGCCACGAACAGATAGCCGGCCTTTCCACGAATCACAACGTAATTCTTCTGAGAAACGACAAAATAATGCAAGCCTATCGCAATCATCCGGTTCGGGCGCAAAAACGTCTCAAATACCGCAAACACGTAGTGGTACATCATCATCGTCATCGAAGAACAGTACCAATAAGGGGCTAAGTGTGCTACTGGGCGGCGAGGAACCGATCTTTAAGCTCTCAAAGGAAGAGCAATTCACCGGGCTGTTCATTTTCTCTTTTGACGAGGAAGGGCGCATTCTAACACACACGATTGAACATGCCGATGAAGCGGGTGGATGGGATCGAACAGCTAAGTTTGTAACCTTGACTGACTGGCTGATTGGCAAGGCGCGCGGGTCGCTGGATCCAGCACTCAATCCTGGGCTAGCTATGGAGTCTTGTGAGGATTATGGGTTACCTAGGGACACTCGGTACACCCGACGCTGATAGCTCCGTACCAAAGGACCAAATCCATTCAGATTGGAATCATGATTTCTCTGGCTGGCCCTTGGAGATCACGTATTACTGATATCACCACTCTTACCCTGTTTCTATATGTGTACTATATACCCTTGTCATAAATATGCATGATAAACACCACTCATTCATTACGTCAGACTGGACAGATACAGATCATATCGATCAATATTTTATAAACCAAGTCACTCATAGATCAAACTGTGCTCAACACCCAAACACTACTTGCCGCACATCCATGACGAAATACAAATAGAATACAACGGTCATCCTGCACACACACGACCAGCGAGTGGATCAGGTATAAACTCTCATCCATCGTACAAGCCTACAACACCAAAAAGAAACGAAAAGAGAACCCTTATCACTCTGTCTTCGAGTGAACGTGGGGCGACTTCAAGAAACCAAAGACTCCAACTGCTACGATGCACATCGCAACACCACCAACAGTGAATGCGGCCTCACGACCGGCCCACCAAAATAAAGTGCAGAAAAGAATAGGACCAGTAGCTCGTCCTGCCTGGCCCCAGCCACGAAGACGGCCCATAACAGCACCTCGATTTGCGTCCCTTGCCTCGAAGCTTCCCAAGCTGTTGAGTCCCGTCACGACAGTAGCTGTTGTGATGGCAAGCATAGCACCAGCCGCATAGAGGCCTGATACGGAGGAGATGCGAGCAAGACAGAAAAAGGACATGGCGCAAGCGACCACGCCAGCGCGAACAGTGACCAGCGGAGGCAAACGACGGACGAGGGTGCCCTGAAGAAGAGAGGCAATAAGACCCATCATGGAGAGAAGGCGGCCGTTCAGAGCTGCGGGGCTGGCAGTTGTGGTCCCAGCATAGAGCGTAGCGGTCAAGAAGGGAAGAGAGAACTCCAGACCCGAGAAGGGCAGCAGGAAGAGAAAGTGGATAGCATTGAGGATAGCTGGGTTATTAGTGTGCGGTTTCTGAGCGGAAGGAGACTCCTTCTTCGCCGCGGTCTTCTTGGCTGATTCCTCATTCTCATTCTCGGTCTCGGTCTCCTGCTTTAGGGTGGTAAGTCGCGGATGAGTCTCAGGGAGACAAGCCCATAGGTAAACAGTCTCCGCAAAAATCAATACGAGTGACATTAGAGCCGCAGTAATGAATGGATTCGCGGCGACGATCTCAATTGAGCTCAGACCGGCACCCAGCAACGGACCAAAGGTAAAGGCCACGCTAAAGCAAGCGCCAACCAGAGCCATAGATGCGCCACGGTGCGCTTCATCAGTGACATCCGCGACGATAGCATTGGCCAATTGCACATTTGCTTCACTAAGACCTCCGACCACACGACTAGCCAAGAAGGTACGGAAATCCGTTGCGGAGACCCAGAGTGTGACGCTGAGGAGGTTTCCGATCATTGCCCAGAGTAAAGTGCGGCGACGGCCATGTGTATCGGACAGGTGACCAATTACCGGGGCCACAACAGCCTGGAGCAAGGAAAAGAGGGAGCCGAGAGCTCCGCCGAGGAGAACGATGTCATAGCGCGAGTCGATGGGGCGGGCGAAGGAGTTCTTGTAGGCATTCAAGTAATGGAAGATGCGATTTAGGAGGGAATCTGGCGATGGGTCCTGAGCACGATAGAAGGACAATAGCGACGGAAAGAGTGGTAGAATGAATGTAAAGGAAATCTGGTCTCATGGGTAAGAATTGGAAGTGGGATGACGATAAGTAAACACGGGACACGTACCAGATCTAGCAGCAGCGAGATCATCAACACTTTGAGGACCTGTTTACGTTGGGCGCCAGCAATAGCCATGATTGAATTCTTCTCTTTAAGTAGCTGGCGCACCAAGGGAAGAAATGAAAAGTACAATGAAAGTGTGAGGAACCTTGAAATGAGGTAACGGAAGAGTGGAGTACGTGGAGCCCGGACAAAGTTACTACTAGTAGTATTCGGTTTTATCTGATCCGCCTCCCAATTCCCCTCATTAGCATAAGAACTGAGAAATATGCACGCTCGAAATCAAAAGATAACATGGGAGAGCTTTTCGCATCACTCCAGAAAAGAAAATTCGTTGCGTTCGTCATACATCACACCACTGAGCTCAGACGGTGGAAGGGCGAACAGTCCATATGCACTACTTGATCACTGGCCATCTGCGGACACTCCGTTGGCTCCTCCGCGTTTTCCACCACGTCGACCCCGAGGCCGGTCTCCACCACGTTGCTCGCCTCCGCCTCGGCCGCGGCGGGATCCGTCACCACGACCGCGTCCATGGCGGCCACGGCGGCTAGAGCTGCCCTTGGCACCAGTGTCGGCAGCAGCATTAGTCTCAGTGTTGGCAGGGGTGGCTTGGAGGCCATTCTCAGTCTCTGCAGGGTCACGAGGAACCTCAGCCCAGCTATCATCCATGCCCGCAGATGCAGATGTCAGGGAAGTCGAGTCGGCAGCCGGGTTAGCTCCCGTAGTGGTCGATGTCTGGGTTGGGGGAGCCACCTGGTCAGGCTTAGAAGTCGTAGTCTCCGCTTGAGCGGCAACCTCAGCGCTAATAGAAGTGTCCTGGAGTTCAGTCAAGCCAGCATTGGCGATTGTTGGGTCCGAGGCAGGGGAGCTTTCGCTTGCGTTGGCGTATTGTTCGGGTTCCTCGGTGGGCGCCTTTCGGTTGGATAACTGCTTCACGTTGCCGTCTACGTAGAAAAGCATTAGCAAGAAAACCCAACACCAGGTAAATGTTCAAGGACCACCTACAGGTCAAATCCAAAGTTTCCCCCTCAAGACCCTGAATCTGCTCATCCGCACCCTCAATGAGCTTGACCATCGATGTGACTGCATCCTGGTTACCGGCGTACACCTGGTAAAGGACGGCCTCAAAGGCAACGCCTTCGGGGGTCTCATCTCCAGCACGTCGCATGTTGGCTGCCGCGCATAGGAACTTAGCTACCTCAAACAAATTCTCACGCAGCACGCGTGAAGTAGACTCAGTAGCATCAGCCAGGGCATTTGCGCGCACCGCCGCCAACTCCTCTTGGTGGATCTTATCCAGCGCCGCCTTCTGCTGGTCCAAGGCCTCCTTCTGAATGGCAAGTTTCTCCTCGTATTGGGCAGCAAACTGCTTGTAGTGACCGAGCTGCTCCTCGATCTGTGTAACAGCAGCCTGGAGCGAAGGCTTCTTCAGCGCTTGAGCTTTCTGGTCGGCGTTGATCTTCTTCTCCTCCACAAGGTCATCGAGAGACTTTCCAGGGTGCTCGGCGAGGATAGAGTCAATTTTAGCGGTAGCGTTCTATGGAGATCATAAAAGAGTTAGCGACGGTGTTCCGATAGTTCAAATACGGCCCCTCCAAATATCAGGAGACAATCGAAGTTCACGTACCAGCTTCTTCACCGCATTGCGCAGGCTCCTAAAAGCACTTTGTTAGCTCTGAGAGGATAGGGATGCAATTGAACACGTACTTCTGAAGCTCCTTGATATACGGAGGCTCTGAGTCATTCACGTCTGTGGGGCTCTCAGGTTCAGTCTGGGAGATGCTCGCAGCTTGAGGAGTGTGCTTCTTGTTCTTGGCGCTGGGTTTGTGGGAAGCGGAAGCCATGATGGAATGTGGGTAGCACAGCAAGTTGAAAGAGGGAATCGGAAGAGACAGTGCGTTGCAATACGCGGGAAGAAAGAAAAAGCGCAAGTGCAGAGTTATGGGAGAGTTGTACGGAGAAGAATGGATGCGGGTGGAACTTCCACCGATGGAAGTCCCCCGAAGCCTTTCCTGATCGGTACAGCCCACATCACACTCCCCTTATACACTTCCTACACTTCCTATACGAATAGCTACTAGATAAAACATCTACTTGAATTGATACTAAAAACTTTGTTGGAATTCGAATTCAATTAAAAGGAGTGGGTATCATCCCCTAAACGCCTATACGCCATTGTAACAAGCACAGCGCAAGTATAGCACAAGCACAAGCACAAGCACGAGAAATATCCACAGGGAGAGCCTAATCACGCATAGCTTCTGATGGCACACATATGTTTATCTAGAATGATAGTTGAAAGAACTTGGTTTCGGGTTCAATCATCCTTGGAATTTGCGCAGGGATTTCTGCACGCGACCATGCTGATCAGTATATGAAACATGACTATCAACACAGCTTCACGTTGTATCACTTCGAGTGAAAATGAAAGCGTACCTCGGTGACCTTGCGGATGGAATTTGCTGAGATATTCTTTTCGCCGGACTTGCGAGATCGGATGGAGGCCTCGCGCATCAATCTGTTGGATGATTAACGCTGATTTTTAAACACGACTCGAAGGATGTATTGGTAATTGTAAAAGGAGGCTCGAGTCAGGATTCAATCGTACTCTTGCATAAACAGCATGTAGTCTAGAAATATCTGTGAACAGGCAAGACATTAGTGACGTCCTTGTCGCATGTTGAGCTGAGTTGGCTGGGTTGCGACATACCAGGATATCAGCGTTCTTACTCACGCTCTTATTAGAATGAGCCTTAACGATGCGCTTGACCGTTCCGCGGGGGTAGAGCTTCTGAGTGGCAGCCATGGCGCATTTGAGGAAGTAGTGACAAGAGAAGGAACGCGGGCACTGTTTACGGTGGATCCGTGGATTATGTAACCTTATCTATATCCACGCCTTGGCAACATCAGTGTTTTCCTCTAATTCTCTGGTACATAGAGGTCTTTCCGGGACATTATATCCTGGATCTGCTCCTCCGTCAAATTGGTATTCACCGAAATTCCTCGCTGTGGGCTTCTGATCCGACGGTAGATTCTCTAGATATCTTCCAGCCAAAAAATCCAGCCATTTCCCAACAAGCCCAACTATACCATTATCAACAATACATTTAGACTCAAAGAAATATTTATGCACGAAGCTGATATCTGGATAATGATCGGTGTCTGAGGAGATTATGGCCTCTTTTAATGGAATGATTCGATAGTTGCTGAGTACGTTGGGGTCAAGTAACACATGAGAGCGAATTTCAAGTTTCTCCATGCGCTTGATAGTTGAAGATGACGAAGTATCTTCCTGGCCTGCACTTTGTGGGAATTCATTTGGTCAATGGAAAGATACGTTGAAGCGACACTCAATCCACCGCCTGGAAGTCTTTCTTGGACGAGGACTTGGCGAACATTGATCTAGCAAGCTGTGAGTCGTTGAGCCTTTGAACGGATACTACGAGGAATTACATTGCTTGCAAAGTAGATTTCAGGGACAATGACATCCTTGAAAACGATCTTAGCCAGAGCAATTGCTTGAGCCTCATTTGCATCGGCAAATGAGTAGTCAATCTCCGTAAAGCCACCCTTACGTGCGTGGAGATGGCTGGACGTCACTATCACAGTACCAAGAGCCAAAACATCATGGCCGCCTTCGCCGGCAGGGTAGAAGGGAAACAAGGGCGATTCCTTATCTCAAATCTGTGTACAGCAGAGACCCGAGCCGCATCGGTTGAATAGGCACAGATATCTCTCACTAGTAGATCCACGTTGGTCGCTAAATCTACATAGACTGCTCGGTACACGCTTCCATATTGAGTCTTTCTTCTTTGCGCTTGCAACGTATTTTGATATTATTTCCTTGCTCAATTTTCATTATATATAGGCAGATTTACATGTATAAGTATCTCTACAATATTTCCATGTATAATTAACGACGGCGAAGAAATCGCCAGGCAGCGAAAGCAGCCGCCGATCCCAGAGCCATCCGCCAGGCAAGAAATACGTAGATCGCCACTCGTAGTCGGTCATAATAACCCTGTAACATGATACCCACAGCGTAGGAGGTTCCATCGACAGCCCGGTCAGTAGGCCCATAATAACGTCCTACCCCTAAACCACCAATTCCGACTTCATTATGCTCATGGCTGGTAGCTTCTGGGGTAACAGGGAGGGCAGCAGTTTCACCATCTGTTGCAGTGTCACTCGGGCGGGCGCCCGATCTGACCTTTTGCAAATTGCGCTTCCGCAGATTGTAGGTCAGAATACTCACAATCAGCCGGAGGTCTGGCACTGTGAAAGTCGGATACTTCCACATCTGCACAGCCGTATTGGGAGGCAGCATATCCAGGAAATCGGCCAAAATGCCAAGGGTAAGACCCCAGAGCAAAAGCGGACGATCCGCCTCACCGGAGTCTGCTTGGTTGCTGAGACACCATGATTTTACCCTTTGCATCAAAGAAGGCTGGATGTTCTCGTCAGGGACAAATCCAGGAACCGAGGTACACCGCTGAGTTTCCGATGGAAGCAGTCGAACAGCGGAAAACTGCATAAATCCCATCAGGGATCGAACAGCCATCCGGGTCAGAAATCCGCTTTGTCTAGCAAATCGTTGCGACATGTCCACATATTCCACGGTGCGGAGTGATGATGATAGGAGCGCTTTCAAGGGAATCCAATGTGTCGATGCCACCTCGGTAGGTTGTAACTTGAGGTTCGGGGAATCACTTCGAGTGGTGAGAAAGACAAAAGGACAGAGGACCATCAGTCTAGAAGTATGAATGTCAGTCAAACATCTCCATTCCACATGAATCGCTTAACAGCAAACCCAATGGCACATACGGTTGCGACCCCCAGCTAGTCGTCACCACCCGTTCAGGAAGGTTTCCCACATTAATGCAGTCATCTGTGGTCAGGTCCAGCCCAATTTCCTCTGATGCTTCTCTGATGGCCGCTGCGCAATCATCTTCATCTTCTGGGTCTCGTTTTCCGCCGGGCAACGCGACATGCCCCGTCCACCGGTCGCCGACTCGCGTCGCGCGTTTGATAAAGAGTACCTCTGGGTCACCATGTTGGACCCACGGCTGGGCAAAAAATTCGTCTAGTCGATCCTCCACCGACAAGGATGGGTCACCGATTGAGGCCGAGGTCGGCCAGTGATCATAGGTCGGGCGAACTCGGATAATTAGGGCGACAGAAGCGCGTTTTTTGCAACCTTGTGGATTGGGGACGTGTGGATAAGGGCGTTGGTGAAGCTCCAACAAGATATTATGCAGGGGATGAGACAGCCCTGGCTGTGGAGAAAAGGCGGCCATCGATCCAATATAGGGTGTACAGTACTGGATATAACGACAACATAGCAGCCTCGGTTGTAATTACCAATGGCACTAGTCTCGATGTCGACTAGCTTGACATCGGTAAGAGTGGATTGAATTTACGTAAAATTACTGTAATTGCGCTAGTGTCGGACCATAATTGATCCACGGACGGGCCGACAAATTCTGTGTTGTGATTGGTCACTTCATCTGAAAGCGGCAAGCCGTGAGAGCGAGCCAGATGAGCACGTGCGTGCTAAAGCTATCGACATTCAATCGCTTAACTGAATTCTTTTCTTCTATGTGCTCGTGGAAAAAAAAAGTTTACTTTGCAGAGAGAAAAAGTCAATGCAGCGTTAGTTCTGTACTGGCTTCCACGTGGTGCTCACATCTCTTGCGCCCTCTCTTCCCCTCTTCTATCCATCTCGGCCCCTCGTCACTTGATACCAACCCGAGTCAAATTCCGAGTCCGAGTAAGCTCTATTTGAGGCAGTATGCGGTTCGGAAAGACTCTCAAGAACACGGTGTACCCGCCATGGAAGGGCAAATACATTGACTACAACAAGCTCAAGGCTCTGTTGCGTGAGAATGATGTCACTGGCGACGCCAGCGACTCCGATGACAGTCTTTGGACTGAACAGGATGAGGAGGCCTTTGTGCAGGAACTGCTGAATGTGCAGCTGGACAAGGTCACTGCCTTCCAATCGGAGACCTCCCAGCAGCTCCGCGAGCGCACGTCAGCCTGCGAGGCCAAGCTGCGCCCATTGGCTCCGTCCGGAGAGCAAGAGGCTGTCGTCCTTGAGCAACAGGAAAAGCGCAAAATGGCGACCGAGATCCTGCAGGAGCTCGATGGCATCACCAAAGAGGTTAGCGAGTTGGAGAAGTACAGCCGCATCAACTTCACCGGCTTCCTCAAGGCAGCCAAGAAGCATGACCGCAAGCGTGGAGCTCGGTACCGCGTCAAGCCATTGCTGCAAGTTCGCCTGTCGCAGCTTCCATTCAACTCAGAGGACTATTCGCCTTTGGTCCACCGTCTGTCGGTGATGTACTCCTTTGTCCGTGAAACTCTGACGGATGACGTTGTGCAACCGCCGAGGGAGCCTGAACGTGGCTTTGGCCGTGATGTCTATTCTTCCTACAAGTTCTGGGTCCACTCGGATAACGTTTTGGAGGTGAAGACATACATCCTCCGTCGCCTACCTGTCCTGATCTACAACCCGGGCACCTCAAAGAATGTGGATACCCTCGACGATCCGACCATCACTTCCCTCTACTTTGATAACCCTCAGTTTGACCTGTACAACCAGAAGGTTGCCCGTGCTCCCGAGGCTGGATCTCTGCGGTTGCGCTGGACGGGACAGCTGAAAGATAAGCCCTCCATCTACTTGGAGAAGAAGACTGTGACCGACTCAGACAGCAGTCGGGAGGTCAAGGTGCAGCTGAAGGAAAAGCACATCAAGGAGTTCCTGGATGGCGAGTACCACTTGGACAAGAAGGTTCATCGGATGGAGGATATGAACAACGGAGAATCTGCGGAAGCGGAATCTCTTAAGAAGGATATAGAAGAACTGCAGTCCTTCATCAAGGAGAACAACCTGCAGCCTATGGTTCGGGCCAACTACACCCGTACCGCCTTCCAAATCCCCGGCGATGACCGCGTTCGCATTTCCATGGACACCAACCTCGCCATGATCCGGGAAGACTCCCTTGACCCTGAGCGTCCCTGCCGAGACCCCTCCGAGTGGCACCGTGCCGACCTCGACGATGGCGAGATGTCATACCCATTCAGCTCCATCCGAACTGGCGAAATTGTCCGTTTCCCGCACGCCTTGCTTGAAATCAAGCTGCGTGGAAAAGCCCACCAGGCGGAGTGGGTGAATGATCTCATGGCCTCCCATCTGGTCAAAGACGCACCCCGCTTCTCCAAGTTCGTCCATGGTGCTGCCCAATTATTTGAGGATTATGTGAACAACTTCCCGTTCTGGCTGGGAGAACTTGAGAATGACATTCGTCGTGATCCCGAGACTGCATTCCATGAGGAGCAAGAACGATTGGCGAGGCGCAACGAGGATGACATCGCCGTTGGCAGTTTCCTAGGTGGCGCAGGTAGCCCAAGTGCCAATGCATTGGCTGGATCTCCCTTCAGTCGGTGGTCCGAACCCAGGTCTCACACAGTGCTTCGTAGGCCTTCTGGCTTCACCGAAGTGCCGGCCAACCGCCGTCTCTCTCATATTGAGCCCCAGCGCCGTGAGGTGCAACCTCAAGCCCCTGCCGCAGCAGTGCAAGAGCCTGAGGAGGATGAGGAAGAACAGTCTCGTTTCAACTCCATCTTGAAGTCATTGGGCATCTCGAAGCCATGGACTGGGCGGGAGATTGTTTCCTTGCCTCCTGGAGTGCGAGACCCCGGTGTCTGGATCAAAGACACTGGTCCCGTTCGCGTGGAAAGTAAGGTGTGGTTAGCCAACCAGCGTACCTTCATCAAGTGGCTGCATATCAGTATTCTGTTGTCAAGTTTGTCACTGGGTCTGTACAATGCTGCTGGCAAGCACAACAGAGTTGCCCAAGCTCTTGCCGTTGTCTACACATTCTTTGCCCTGTTTTCTGCTGCCTGGGGCTGGTACATGTATGAGAAGCGCTCTCGGCTCATCCGCCAACGGAGTGGCAAGGACCTGGACAACTTGTTCGGCCCTCTTGTTGTATGCATTGGTCTTGCTGCTGCTCTTGTTCTCAACTTTGTTTTCAAGGTAAGATCCTTCATCCCTTACTGCACAATCACTCTTACTGACAATCTCAATAGTACAAGGCTGTTCTTGAGCAAGCCCACAACAATGACCCCTCCCGTGGAGTCCCTGTTTACAACAACTCATCTTCTCTGTTCGCTGAGCAAATCTCGTGGAGTGCAAGCAACCAGGCTCAGCAAATTCTTTAAGTAGATGTATATCATGAGTTGGTCCTTCTCGGGATAGTTGTTAGGGTGGTCATCAGACCGTTATACCCTTGTATTTGAACTTTGGTCATGACACAACATTATATTGGGATAGTTTCCTTTAGCGCCTTCATAAACTTAGCTGTATTCTATCATGGATAGCTCGCATCAAAAGCATTGTTTTTCTTTCAGTCATTTGGTATTTTCCAGGTATATACTCGCCATCAATGTAGATTCTACCATAAAGAAGACAAGGTTTATACAAGAACCACGGGAAGTCATGAATACGAGAAAAGAGGGGAAATAGCAAACAAAATAGAATAGGTTTGACACAAAAGTACTGGAAATCCATATTTGATTGGAACCAAATATAAGGTGAAAGTGGATCTCGATGCTGACAAATTAAACGTTAAGACCCGCATTTGTTATATACGGAGTACAGTGACGTTCAATCCTTTCATTCTCCTCATCTTAACATACAACCGAAGAAGAAGACAAGAAAGCCATGACGAACTTCAAGATCCAGATCATCTCCGACAGTGTCTGTCCCGTACGTATAGCCCCACTTCCCCCCAGACCTATAAGAGACTAATCAAACACAGTGGTGCTATGTCGGCTACCGACGCCTCTCTCGCGCAATAAACACCCACAAAGCCAGCAACCCATCAGATACATTCACGCTTAACTGGCGCGCCTTCTACCTAAACCCAAAATCTCCAACATTCCCGGGCATAAACAAGCAAGAAATGTACGCGGAGAAGTTCGGAGCCGAGCGCTGCAAGGCCATGTTCGCACGACTAGCTGCCGCGGGCGAAGGTGATGGTATCATGTTCAAGTTTGGAGGAAATACGGGATCGACTCGGGATTCTCATCGGGTTATCTGGTATGCTGGTGAAGAGGAGGCTAAAGGTACTCAGCCAGGAGGTACTACAGGGACGGGTGTTGGAGGATTGCAGACCCGGGTTGTCGAGAATCTGTTCCGAGCCTATTTCGAGGAGGAAAAAAATATTACGGATGCGAAGGTTTTGCTTGAGGCGGCGGTTCAGGCTGGGTTGGATGGTGGGGAGGTGGCTAAGTTGCTTGAGTCCGAGGTTGGGGCGGAGCAGGTTGACGCGGAGGCGTTTGCGGCATCGAGGAGATTGGTTTCTGGGGTTCCGCATTTTACAGTGCAAGGGAAGTATGTGGTTGAAGGGGCAGATGAGCCAGAGACATTCTTAGAGGTTTTTGAGCGGGTCAAGCTGGATGAGTAGAGATGTACTAGTAGGTATACTAGTAAGTATATTGGATAACAGTCCTGTTTAGTGCATACATCACAGCAAATCAGGATAAGCGATTTATTGAGAAATCTCCAGTACATCCCATCAGGGCAAGGAAAAGCTACCATGGGAAATAAACAAAATTCCCAGTCAACTCAATGTTGATATGCAATGGGTATCTGACGAGGGAAGCTCATTTGGTTGAAGCCATAGTAAGCTCGTAGAGTCATCGCTTCCGTTGAACGCCAAATCTATGCAAAGACAACAAGAGCAACATGGGGTGGAATAAATAAGTGAGCTCCTGCATGCAAATCACGCCTGTATCGTCTCCCCTAAGAAACAAAAAGCAACAGGTAGAAAGACTGCAAAGTTGAAACATAATACAACGCAATGGAGCGAGGAAAGGATACAAAGCCCCCAACACGAAATGGAGGAAAGAAAAGGAGATAAAGAAATGAAAGATAAAAACCCATATGCAGCAATGAATCGATAATCGATATGAACCGAAAGCTCATCATCCGAGTCGGGGTCATCTTGATGTTGAATGGGGAAGTTGTCGTCACAGTTCATAACAAATCATGATCATAGGGAGGGAATTTCCAACGGTGACCCATGGCGAGAGCTTTAGACTATCATGCTTGGGTCGTGGGAGGCCCATTCACCTGCTTCAATTGGTAATCGGGAACGAAGTCGAACCAATCGGTTTCAGGGTTGTATCGGTAGGCCCTGAAGTCAACCCCGTAGGGCTTGGGCTCCAACATGTAGAGCACCCCCATTTCAACGTCCAGGTTGGCGACCTGGTCACGTTCCAGGCCCTGGAAGTATGCAAGGAGAACGCGAGCGGTGGACCGGTGGCTGACCAGCAGGACATGATCAGTGGTACGCTCCACCTCGACGATGACGGCCCGAGTGCGGTTAATAATGTCAAGGTACCCTTCTCCACCAGGTCCTGGGTATCGGTAAAAGAGCTTGTCCTTCTTGCGGTGAGCATACTCCTCGGGGAACTGCTCCTGGATCTCCTTGTAGGTCATGCCTTCCATCCTTCCTGAGTGAAGTTCGTCGAGCATGCGCATTTGCTTGACGTCATAGTCTTCTTCATTGAAGTAATCGACGGTTTGGACAGCCCGTGCCATCATCGATGACCACACACAGAAGTTACGCGGCGTATCATGGGGGATGTAAGACGGATTGGGGGGAGTGCTGTCACCCGGACGGGGGAGGAAAGTGCTTCAGCAAGTCCTTCTGGCGCTGGTATAGCTCCCACTTCTCCCGCTGAGAATTCACGAATCGAGCCAAGGCCTTGGCGTACCGCTTTCCATTCTCGCTGAGGTCAGAATCTCCACCAATACGACCGGCCTGGTCGTCCACGCTCTCTCCATGTCGCGTGATCCAAATCTGGCGTGGGGAGAGGTTGAAGTTGAGCAGGTAGTAGACAACCTGCGACGAGAGGAAGCCATGTGTTCGATGAGCGACAACCTTGCGACCAACGTCAATCATTTGGATAAAAGCCATGCCCATCTTTTCCTCGTATTCGCCCAAGGGAATGTACGATTTCTCGTAGAGAGCCACACGCTTCTTGAAATCCACTAGCGCCTTTTCCGGGTCTTGACCCTTGTAGTCAGGTCCAGAAAGCTTCAAGCGCATGTTGGCCTCCAGCAAAGTTGGGTCCACACAGCTGCTTTCAAGGAACAGGATGTTCAGCTCAGGGCCAGCACGATTGCGAATGTGGTCAACGATAGCCTTGCGACGCTCCATGGTACTATTGGTTGCATCGAGAATACCGACGCTACCACCTTCGTCCAGGATGTAGTCGAGCAACTCATCAAGGGTGTCAAGGGCGACACGCTCTCGAAGCTTGACAGCGTCTTGATTCTGGGGGTCGAAAAAGTTCGCAGTCTGATCCATTGGTTCCAGAGGAGCTTCTTTGATGGCCTCGTCCGGAATTTCCAGGCCAGGGCCATCGAATGGTGGCACCATCGTGTCTCCATTCTGTGAAGGAGAAGGCTTGGTATCCTTGCCGTTTACGAGAATCGGGGGTGGAAGAGTGGTTTCCTCCGGTGGCGAAGATTCGCCCTGGTTCTGGGTTCCAACGCTCACGCTCAGGCGGCGCACAGAGTCGATGAGGTCTTTGTGGACATTTTTGGGGGCCATCTCATGGCCTCGAGGAGTTGCCGGCGTGGGAGACCTGCCAGCTGCAACACGACGACGTGCGCCAACATTGAATATGTGAGTGTCATGTTGAAGCCAGTTCAAGTAACGGGCAAGCTTCTTGGTAATGTAACTTTTGCCACGAGCAGGAAGGCCGACCATAACGATGACCAGCTTGGCACCGACATCGCGCTGAGCAATTCGGCCATCAGGTGAGACCTTGGATTTGGTCAGGCCGGGAATATCAAGGGTAGTGGCTCGAACTCTGCTGCTCGGGGTACCGGGTTGTGTACGACCTGATCTGCAGCAAAAAGGCGTTAGACCAGAATACAAGCCTATTAAAAACACAAACGATCACAAGACAAGCGGATGCGGCTCAGCCACATGGTGGGGAGGGTCTGGGGCACACGAGCTAGCTTGTACATCCGGAGAGATGCTTCTCTCCCACAGAGCGGAACAGACTTGACCCGGTGCACATTTCAGTGTCGATCGAGCCGCTGTCCTCGCTCATAGGCTGTGGGTTCGAATACGCAAACACAAGGTTCTGGGGGTCCAAGGTAATCGACGACTCATAGGCAGGGAAGACTTACATCTGTGGGGACGGGGGTGCGGTAGAAATCGGAGTGTCAGCCAGGGCGGTTCCGACTCCGCCCTTGGGCGCCTGTGAGGCTTTGTGGGCATCGGAATGCAAGTCATTGCCTAGCGCTCTCCCGACCACAGTTTTCGGAGGTGGAATCAAAGTTGCTCCTTCTTTACCCGAGCCAAGCCCAGCTCCTTTTGAGCTGATGCCGTTGGGTCGTTGGTTCATATTCCTCTGATCCCCCGGGGCTGCAGGATCTGAAGTGGCGGACGACATGATCGCCGACCGTGCAATGTCGGAATGTTGTGCCATCTCCGGTAAGGAGTCTGGTGCCTTTCCGGAGAAGCAAGTTTTTTGAAGTTTGAAAGAGTCCTTTAAGGTAACCGGACTCGGTTTGATGGACAGGATTTGATGAAAGCCCCTCGAAAGACAGAGTGGGAGAGGAGAAAAATAAGGCGGGAGATGCGGATGACTCAACTCCGGGCCAAACGTCACTTTCCTGTTGTATGCTAACGATCAACTGGGAATCTTCGCACAAGAGTTCCCCTGTGAGGGGCTGAGATTGGGGTAAATCTTGGTCAGTTTTTGAATTTCTCCCCTGTGTGCGGTGGAGATGGAGGGAAAATGATCAAAGGCAACTTGCGTTCCTTGTAAGATGGACCCCAAAACACGACCTATACAACCGTGGACCTTCGATAGGCCAGGATTTCTCTTTGATATACGGTAATGAAAAAAAGGTATTAAGGGGAGAGGAAAAGGGCTAAATCAGCCACAATCAGATGAATGAAATCACAGCGCAGCTTAAGTTGATCTTCGAGTCCACTATAGGTGGGGATCAATGGGGCTTCAGTTCACGGAATGATGTCAGGGGCGCAAAGAAAATGAAAATAAAAAGAGGTATGCAAGGTAGATCATAAGGCATAGAGAGGAAATTGGATGGTGAGACTATATACACGCCTAGAGAAGCACAAGGTCGACAACATGATCCATACAACATCTTTATCTATCTAGAATGCTTGGCTCAAGACATCCCCAGGCCAAATCATTATGGTGGAGCAATCACCATGGCACCATCCCTGTGCTGAAGTATGACTAGTCTGATCAACTGAAGAATCCACCAACCAGGTTCCACCAGTAAGGTGATTATTGACCCTTCCTTCTCGGCAACGAGAAGCTGATATCAGCTCTTAAATCCGAGATTTAAGGCCGACTAGTTGGGATCTGGAATCAGTAGGCTAGCATCCGATTTCAAACCCGACATGTCCGGTGGATGGTCAGCAAAGTCTTGGGGCGGCTTTGTGCAACATGCGCGTCTCCGCTCGGGCAAGTCCTCCCTTTCCTTAGAGCATACTCGGCTTTCTTGGCGGTTCCCGGGCCACAATATTACAGATTGCTTTCCGACCAACCGCATGCTTCGGCTGCCTCACGGTGATCGTCCCGCTGCCGGTCCCCGGTACCCCCGACAGGTGATGAGTTGTCTCGGCGGTGACACAGAATCCTTAGCGCTTGGCGGCCACGCAGGGGGTAACACACATTGCCCAAGGATAAGATAGTGGGAATATTTGGCGAGGAAGTGGTTGTTTCCACATCGCTCGGATGCCTCCGTTATCAGTTTTGCAGAGTAAGTGTCAGACCGATCAAGCACACGTATGCCGCAATACTCAGTGCGGTCAAGACCACCACCGCATTTCCACTGGTCCTGAATTTGTGACGATGAATACCATCTTCTCCAAGCTCCGAAAAGAACTGGCGATTTCCCTGAGAGCGGCGAAACAGTCCAATGATCAAGACTCCGGTCCCGTAAATGGCGAATAGCGCACCGATACTGTAGAATTCGGCGGTGAAAATTTTAAGTACGACGAGGGCAAAGGAGAACTGAGAGAGAGCGGTTCGGACATAGGCACCTTCGAAGGTTCGTTGAGCTGCGCGCACCTCAACAATCTCATCTGAAGTCAGCACTGCCGAGCGGGCACGGTGCATTCGCAGATGGTATCGATCCGCAGCTCGACGCTATTTAGAGTTAATAGGAATGACCGTGAGGCCCAGGACAAAATCAAAGCCCACCTCGAACATACTGTCTTCTTTAAGACCAGGTGCAGCAGTATTGCAGAGAAGGTTGCAATCGTGAAAACGCACAACACATTATGTCACCAAAGTGAAGAGGCCCGTGAACAGCTCACGTGGATGATTATTTAATCAAAGCACCTCAAATCAATCAAATGACTTGATTTGGCTTTTGCTTTGAAATTCGTCATGTCCATCAATATGTTCGTGCCTTTTCACTTTCCAGCAGATGGAATGGTTAGTATGGAGGGTTTGGTTTCGAGGATGGTTCGATACTCCACAGATCTGCCACTGTCGATGTCCCCACTTATGACGTGAAGGGTTCCAGAGCTCCTTAATCATCTGGAAATACTTAAATCCTTTCAATTTTGTCTTTATCCTTTCGCTTTCGCTCTCGCTTTCGCGTTTGACTCGACTACTAGTGTCCAATTAACAAAGCAATTCCCTGGAGTAACATCCCCTTATTGGACGTGTGATACGAATGTGAATAAAACGCCACACGTAGGCACTTCATTTCCGGGCCAATGACCACTAAACATCAAAAATATTACGATACTGCAGAATTCAGCGTGCGCAGCTAGAAATGTTTGTCGACTGTATATCGTCAAGGATTACGGTTTTCTTCCGCTCATTGCTGAGGTGATAGCCCGTGAAACAATCAAGTCAAACTTCCTTCACCCATCCCATTGCATCGGCATGGCTTTGATAAGCTTTCTCCTATCTGGGCTTCAAAGCCCCAGTTGGGTAGCCGCTGCTCTGTTCACCATCGTGAGTTAAGACGGCCCTTTATCATAACTTCCCAAAAACTCTAATCATATCACTCCAGGTCCTGGCTCACGCTGTGGGTAGAGCACTCTACAATGTGTTATTTCACCCGCTTCGGTCCTTTCCTGGGCCAATTCTGCACGGTATGTCCCGCGTTCCATACTGCTGGAAGCTGTTACGAGGTACCATGCCATATGATGTACTTTGTCTCCACGTGAAGTACGGCGATGTAGTACGCATTGGGCCAGACGAACTAGCGTTCTCCAGCGCCACCGCCTGGAGAGATATTATGGGCCATCGTCCAGGTGTTGAAGAATTTGCGAAATCTCAAAATTTCTATCGGCCTGTGAAAGGATCGCCGGTGAACATTGTCAATGCCGAGCGCGAGGAACACAGTATTTTGAGGCGTCAGCTTGCACATGGCTTTTCTGAAAAGTCGATGCGAGAACAGGAACCCCTGATTCAGCTGTATATTGACCTGCTCATCCAGCGGCTTCATGAGAACTGCGCCGCAGGGCAAAAAGCGGTTGATCTTACTGCGTGGTACAATTGGACAACCTTTGATATAATTGGGGATCTCGCCTTCGGGGAGCCCTTTGGTTGTCTTCAGAATTCAGAGTATCATCCCTATGTCCATCTGATATTTGAATCGGCTCGCGGGGGACGATATGGCAAACTATGAGATTCTACCCACTACTCAACAAGCTGTTTTGGGCGGTGGTCCCGAGATCTGCGCTATCACGGTTTGTACGACAAACGAAATTGTCAATGGCAAAACTGCAGAGACGGATGGAACCTGGCAATGAGAGATCTGATCTAATTGAGGGACTACTAAGCAAAAGGAAGGAACTGGTCAGTCTAAAATGATTCATGAATGTCTGGTGCTCCTGTAGCTGACAGCCCTTAGAACCTCAGTCTCGAAAATCTCCAGTCCAATGGCAACATTTTGATCATCGGGGGCTCTGAGACAACCGCCACCCTTCTCGCCGGGGTGACTTACCTTCTCCTGTCGAACCCTGTAGCCCTTCAGAGACTTACTGTGGAGGTTCGGTCCACATTCCAGAGTGAACAAGAAATCACCATGACTTCGGTCAATCAATTGACCTACATGCTAGCCTGCTTAAATGAAGCTTTGCGAGTCTATCCACCTGTGCCGACTGGCTTACCTCGGGTCACTCCTGCAGGTGGTCGTACTATTCTCGGACGGTTTGTGCCTCAAGGTGTAAGTGCTGGAAATCAAGGTTTTTTAAATTACGAGTTAATGACATGCATCACAGACAATTGTAGCACTGCATCACTGGGCATTGTATCATAATGAAAAGCATTTCACAGACCCAAATCTCTATCGTCCAGAACGCTTCTTAGGCGATCCTCGGTATGAAGATGACGATTTTGAAATCCTTCAACCATTCAATGTCGGACCTCGAAACTGCCTGGGAAGAAAGTACGTTGGCTTACCTCACTTTTGTGTCAACTTTCAATTAACTCTAAAAAATAGTCTGGCTTATGCCGAAATGCGAATGATTCTGGCGCGAGTGATATTCAATTTCGATATGAAGATCGCTGAGGATAGCAAGGGATGGATGGAGAGGCAATATATTTATCTGTTCTGGCAGAAAGACCCACTCTACGTGCACCTTACACCAGTCAATACAGACAGGTCCGTGGTATATCAATAGATGGCAAGAACGAAAGATTAGGGATATCCACCTCGGCCTCGCATGATATTCCATTATTCCAAACGGCGGTCTCTATTCTAGGAAATAAAATTTCATAAAATACTATTCATATGATGAAAATGAGAGCCTGGCAAGAAGCGACTTAAGTCGATCGCAACATTTGGCAAAATTCGCTACAGACGGATACTCCAGCATCGTCAAGAGTGGTCCAACACAGCCCGGTAAAGAGAGTGATATTCAATCCGACCAAAAACAATTAGATAATGGTTATAAGGAAGCAAGCACTGCTCTGCTGGCTATAAACTTCAGTTTTTTATCCCGAAGATCACAAATATGAGATGAGTTGGGAGAAATAAATTTCCAAAATCAATACAGTCGACATTTGATAACCCTCAAAGTAACCTCATCCGCCGCTTTGGAGGTGTACCTGGTAAGACGCCTGTGTTCCCTGGGTAGTCCAAAGACAAGAAGCCGGCTATTGAGGTGCTGGAGCGGAATCTCATCTGCCGCGACACAGAGACGCTTTGTAGAGCTCAAAACGGGAAGAACGCGCAGAGTGGATGGCACAGATATTATCGACTGTGCTGACACTGTTGGCATTCTGATGGTGCTAACAGGCAGAGTTGATGAGGGAGACGCATCAGTTGCCATGATTGTCTTTGATGTTGCAATGCTGCTATTAGCATCAGAATAAATATACTATCATCTCTCGAGATGATGAAACTGCCAAAGTCTGACGTTCTTATCTCGTCAGTCTACTCACTTCCTCGTTAGGATTCCAAGGTTCATGAGTGGATATAGAGCGGGGTGAACTTTGAAAATTAGGTTTGTTTGCGGGACCACAGAGCATCCCCACAATTCGTTGTGTTTTATACACGAACATCCACGCATACCTCCTTCCTACGATGATCTCTAGAATATGCAAAGTATTGCAAGGAGTTACTATTGGTCAGTACGGCGAATTTGGAAGTTTGGAAAGTACGTCAAGACTTTTCTCAAATGGATCAAAACATGTGGAGACTATCATGAATGTGGAGACTATGCTGAGTTAAATTCTCCAGGATCCATGGACCATCTTCCACACGAAGTGCTTCGCGATTTTGATTGCAAATGCTATTTTTTCATCCCTGGGTGAATCGATTATGTGTCTGTCTGCTGTAAGCTCTTGCAAGCCACACCCTGAGAAAATGACTTGATGTAAAACGAGAAACCGGGCTTACAAATATCAGGAGCTACTTGCCACGGTCACTAGTAACGCTTACAGCTATCTACTACCTCTTCTGAGTGAGGCCTTGTTATCCTGTCATGAGCAGGTCGACTCCTTCGTGATGGCCCAAGAAAAATACAAGCAACACGCAGTATTGAATAGGTCTGGGGATCGAATGTGGACAGTCGCATTGATTTTGCTGCTTGGCACTTTCTCTGATTTGTTATCTTCGCCTTTCGCAGAAAACAAGCCACTTCTAGCTGGTAAACAATACAATTGAGTCTGTTGAACGCTAATACGCCCCGCATTGCTGGGCTAGTCACTGCTAGTAGCGGTTACCATCTATGGCTTGTGGGGATACATGAACACAACGCGGGGCCCCGTATTCCAAGACTAATGGGTCTGGACCAGCTCTAAATCCGGGGTATAAGATATAAAGCAGTGACACATTTCTTCTCTATTTGAAGATCATTTGACTATCTTTCTCTCTTTATTTAATCTTGAAATTTGATCAATTCCAGATGTCTTCCATCGTGGGCCATGATGGCCCTGAGCCCTTGGGTCAGGAAAAGGATGTGGAAAAGTCCGAGCATGTTGAACAATCACAAAACTCTTCCGATGGAAACCTCATGTATGAGGAGGATGAGGAGCCTGAGCTTCATGTCCAAACGTACATTGCGTTGGCTGCCATGTTCTTTCTCAATCTCGTCCAAGTCTTTGGTCTTTTAGGGCCTCCATTTGGTGTATGCCAATCACTCTAGCCTGGAAATCCTTTGACATTGAGATACTAACCGCTCATCTCTCAAAGCTGACCTACATCGAGGAAGATCTCAACAATACAGTCAGTGGTACATGGGTGCCGAACTCGTTATCGCTCGTGCAGGCCGTATTCGCCCCTCTCATCTCCTCCGCGTCGGATACCTTTCAAGCCCGCAAGGCACTGCTTGTTGGCCCAGCTATCATATCATTCATTGGTTGTGCAATCGCGCCTGGTTCAAGCAATATATATCGTCTGATCGCAGCTCAAGTCCTGATCGGTTTCGGATTTGCTACGGTCCCCTTGGCATACTGCATTCCCAGTGAGATTGTACCACGAAAGTGGCGACCGAGTAGGCTTGCAATGTGAAAACACCGTGTTCTTTATCAAAATGCTAATGCACTATGCAGTGATCCAAGCTTTCATGAATATTGCGGCATCCCTAGGCGGTTGCGCGGCGCCTTTGATCTTTGGGTCGTTGACCAAGAAGAACCCGCACACCGGCTGGCGTAATTTTTACGTGAGATCAGGCCCATCCGCTGCAAAGGATCATTTTATCTGACAGCTTGTTCAGTGGATTCAGATGGCTCTCTGGGGAATGACAGCAATCTGCCTTTTTCTTGGCTACAAACCACCGAAGCGGCACACTCGTTTAGATCACCTGTCGCTCTGGCAGAAGCTTGGCCGACTTGATTTTCCTGGGTTCTTTCTACTGACAGCAGGACTAACACTGTTGTTAACTGGTCTGAACCTCGGCGGCGGTCTATACTCATGGGCCAGTGCCCCGGTACTAGCGACCTTGATCATCGGTACTCTCACTTTGGGTGTGTTTGGTGTTTATGAGTGGAGATTCACAACGACTGGTATTCTCCATCATGATCTTTTCCGGGGTCCAAACCACAGTGGCCGTACTTTTGGGATATGCATTGCTTTGATCTTTGTTGAGGGTATATCCCTCTTCGCCTATGTCATCTTTTATCCGATCCTGTGAGTACATCCTTCCAAGAGAAACAACCTTTGATAAACTGACAAATCTTCTTCCCAGAACAAAGGCTCTCTTTGAAAAGGACCCTTTCCTCCAGGCTGCCCGCCAACAACCTTATGGCATTGCCTCGATTTTGAGTACTTTGATATATGGGTATTTAAGCGTTAAATATAGGACTATCCAATTTCCCATGATCGCAGGATTTGTGATCCTCACAGGTGGTCTTGTCGGATTGGCGACCATTCAGCCCGGTGATGATTTCAGTTCCCTTGCATTCAGTGCAGTTGCGGGTATCGGATTCGGTGCACCTCTCATTCTGATTATTGCAGGTGTTCAACTCTCCGTTCCACACCACCTAATTGCCACCGCCACAGCTTCAACTACATGCTCAAGAGCTGTTGCTGTGGCAGTCTTCACGGCTGTTGCTTCTGCAGCAATGAAAAGCCGCCTGGATAAGTATATCCCTACATATACAGCCAAAGCTGCCGTTGATGCAGGACTTCCAGAATCTTCTCTCACTTCGTTTGTCACGGCTCTGACCTCCGAAGATACTGCGGCACTCCAGAAGGTGGCTGGCGTTAATTCTCACATCATTGAGGCGGGAGCCATGGCCCTTAAGCAGGCTTATGCGGATGGAATCAGGGTTGTCTTCATTATAGCAGCACCCTTTGGCGTGGTGGCTATCATCGCTTGTATTTTCTTGGGTGATGTGAAGAGTGTTATGAACTACGGAGTCGATGCTCCAGTTGAGGATCTACATGCCAAGCATTCTCGACAGGACAAGGTCTAGGGTTGGCCATAGTGGGATAGAATTGATGAAATGACACTTGGTTATCAAGACGAAAGCAAAATTTGAGGGCAAATGAAACAAATGTATAATTGCAGAAAGCGAAAAGGCAAATAAGGCGAAAAGGCAAGATAAGGCAACAAAAAAAGAAAAGAAAAAAATGACCAGACTGGGGCTCGATCCCAGGACCTTATCGGTGTTAACGATACGTGATAACCAACTACACCATCCGGCCAATTGATATTAGGGAATTTATTAAATTTTCCAAGTACGAAGAGCAAAACACCGAGCATTTGCTAATAAAAACAAAAAGCCGCTAACTAGTTAACTAAACCTCTTTACGTAATTCACAAGGGTACCAACGATACCGAATAACCAACTACACCATCCGGCCAATTGATGTATGGAGGAATATCATTGTATACTTACGAGTATTAAAAAAAATATAAAAAAATAACAAGCCGCTAAATCCTATTGCTCAATTCGCAGGGTACCAATGATTTGCGACCCAAGTCACTTGGCAGTGAATTATACGTGATGACCCAATTTACGAAACCGACAATGATGACGAGCTTGAGCCTGAAGTATTGAAGGGCGGCAAGGATGATGAAAGTTCTCATCTTTGGCCTGGAAGGTAACAATGGCAACAGTAAATGACATTAGAGGTCCCTAACGGGAGAAGAACGACAAACCCAGTTTTTCCGGGCAGCGATGGAAGGGAAAAGTCGCCATCCAGTTCATATAGTAAAGGCGCACAGAAACAGTGAGGATTCGTTGCCAAGAAAAACCGGCCGCTAAACCCGATGGTGTAGTTCACTAACAATACCAGATAAACAACCACAGCCCAGTTAATTCAATGTATTTCAGAAGAGCTTTATTAGTAGGCGCTTCCATAAAATTTACAAAATAAAAAATACAATATTTGAACCCAAGAAAGCCAGCCGCTAATCCTAGCGCATATTACCGTCTGGACAGTACATGATTTATAGCTTAATGCGGGGCTATATATATTCGGGCCCCATTTCCAGACCTTCGCACATCTTACATCACCTCGTAGCTACTTACGAGCTCATCTCGAGGACTTCTGTTCTAATCCCAAGCTGTCAATCAAGTTCTCTGGCCTATGTGAAATAACCAGACTTAATCGAATAATACCACACAGGAACCACACGACTGATAGCCATGGCCCAGTCAAAGCACCTCCTCCAAACATGGTTTCCCCATACGACATCTCCATTCATCGCCAATGCGCCCATGTTTGGGTTTGCGGATTATTCCCTAGCAGCTGCAGTGACCAAGGCCGGTGGTCTCGGTAAGTGGACAAATTTCCTCCCAGCTATATTCGAGTTTATGCTCCGCTCGACATAAAGTCATCGATTTGGTGGTAGACCCAACAGCCATCACTAATGAGTACACTGCGGATGCTTCAATAGGCTTTATCGGCGGAGGGTTTGACTTTACTACAGAGTCAAGCCAACTCACGAAGCTCAACGACCAGTTGGAGAAAGCTCGCGCAGAGGTTGGAGATATCTCCTCCAACAATCTACCCATTGGCGTCGGATTCATTACATTCAAGCCCTCGGGATTTATTGATAATGTGATTCCACTACTTCAGAGACATCGACTAGCGGCAGTCTGGCTATCTTTCCCCGAAGCCGACGCAGATCATCTGCCCATCATAGAAGGGATTCACCAGGTCCGGACAAAGAGCGACTGGAATGTTAGAATCTTTGTGCAGACAGGGACCGTTCAGGCAGCCATGGAGGCTGTCAAGCAAGGTGCCGATGTTGTCGTTGTGCAAGGTTCTGATGCCGGAGGGCATCAATGGGCACAAGGGGCTAGCCTGATCTCGCTTTTGCCCGAGGTACGCGACACTCTTGCAGAAACCGGTGCTGCATCCCACACTGCAGTCTTGGCAGCTGGTGGTATTGTAGATGGCAGGGGCTGTGTTGCAGCACTTGGACTTGGTGAGTTATTGAAGTCCACTTGTATGAAGTGATTATTTAATGATGTTTTCTTGACCATAGGCGCCGATGGAGTCGTTATGGGCACTAGAGTGAGATATCCGATACCTTCCCTTAACCAGCACAGCGTGCTAACAAGATTTAGTTTGTCGCTACTGAGGAATGTGCAGCCCCATCTCTTATCAAAAAGGCGATTCTGTCTGGCAGTGACGGCGCTGCTTCGACCATCAAGTCCATTCGACATGACGTTTTCCAGTCAACCGATGTTTTCCCCAGGCAATATGACGGCAGAGCGGTTATTGGAATCAGCTATGATGAATCCAAATCGGGTGCTAGCGACGAGGACATCATCCAGCGTTACAAGGATGCCATGAAAAACGGAGAGGATGATCGGCGGACGGTATGGGCGTAAGTTCTATTGGAACCCATGAGATGGCATTCAAGTATGGCTCACACTGACAAAAAAATTTATCCAGTGGTGCAAGTATTGGTGTCATCAAAGAAGAGTTGTCTGTGTCTAATCTGGTCAAGAGTGTCCAGCAAGAGGTCAAGTCCGTTCTGAACCGACTCAATCAGAGCATATAGTGATGGAATGGCTCAATGGATCCAAAAAGAAGTACCCCCGAAGATATTCGGAAAGGCTCACTAGTCTAAGATTGTCAAATTTGAAATAATGTTGTTGATAATGTGGTCCTCAATCCTAGTATATCCTCAGCGAGTCCTGTTCGACCCATGTCCATACGTACCCATTCGCAAACTCCCTGTTATACCATTGTTGAAATATCAGTAGGTAGAACATAGAACTGAGATACTGATCAAATTATGCTGTAGCTAGAATCGCGGGTCCATTGCATCAATATAGAAATCCAAAAGTCAAGTTTCACGATCTCTGTCCCAATCAGGCAATGCCCCCTCCCTAGATCCCCCTCTTCATCCCAACCCTGTCTAAGTTAAATTCCTCAACGTTGCTTGCCTCATACGAAAAGCTTGTCGCTCACCCCGTGGTTATTCGGGGAATCCACAATTCACCGGCATATTTCGTCCTCGACTCCGAAGTTGGGGTCGTGGTCGGTTTTGAGTTATCGGCCGCGTTCGCGTTTCACTCCGCAACGCTGGATAACCCGTGCAGATTTGCAGACGTCAAGCTCCGATAAGAAACTTCCAAATCCCTCCCTTTATGCCCATTCAACCTTCGAAACCTTGCGATCCCCCTACTCGACCTATTACCACGTCAACTCCATGAAGGGTGCCACACCATCCCCCAGTCCGGCGCCCGGACCGAAAGCTTCGCCAGCCCCGAAATCCACACCTCCCGCCGCAGGGATCAAGCGCAAAAGAGTCCCCGCCGCAAAATACTATGCTGTCAAGGCAGGCTTTAAGCCGGGCATTTACTATGGATGGCCGGAGTGTTTGGCTCAAATAACAGGGTTTAAGGGAGCTATTTGTGAGTGCTCCCTTGGCAGCTCCGAGCTCATTCCAAAATCACAGCCTTGTCCGAATACTAATTCTTTCTGTACTCTAGTTCAATCGTTTCTAAGCCATGAAGATGCCACCGCATTCCTGAATGGCGCAAAGCCTTCGCCCCGTGGCGGTGCGGAGGGCGCCGAAAGGTATTATGGGATACAGCGAGGCCGCGTACCTGGGGTGTACACAGATTGGTCGAAAGCACAGGAGCAGATCCAAGGGTTTACGCGCCCGCGATATCGCAAATTCTCGACGCGGGAGGAGGCCGAGGAGTTTGTGAGAGAAGGACAGGCACAACCTGCAGTTGTCTTTGGTAGTGCAAAGAAACCCACTGGACCGCATGGTATCCGGGGCGAGAATCCTAAAAACGCAGAAGGAGTCGAGTATGCGCCCGGGGAGGGCCCTTTACCGCCAGGCGCGGAGGATGGCTTTGATCCCAATGTGCTGCTGGATTCCACCACTGGGAAGGTCATCTACAAGACTGCACCTGAAAAGGCTGTTACCAAGACACAAGCAGCGGGGATACCGGGGATGCTACGGATATACACTGATGGAAGTTCCTTGCGAAATGGAACACCATTGGCATCTGCTGGGGTTGGAGTCTTTTTCGGGCCTGGAGATTCAAGGTTTGTCTGCCAATCCGTCTATTCCATTTCATCAGTCCTGATTTACATTTTGTCATCCTAGTAGGAACGTTTCGGAGCCACTCAAGGGGAATCGCCAGACAAATCAACGGGCAGAATTGACAGCGATTTTACGAGCGATTGATATTGCGCCTCGCCACCGAGACGTTACTATATTTACCGACAGTAGATATGCGATTGACTGTGTGACTGTTTGGTTCGTTAATTGGCGTCGGAATAACTGGATGACGAAAGACAAAAAACCGGTGGAAAACCGAGACCTGGTTGAGTCGATTCTCGTGAAGATTGAAGAGCGTCAGGAACTAAAAGTCAAGACCTTGTTCCAATGGATCAAGGGACATGCCCAAGACCCCGGAAATGAGGCCGCTGATCGATTAGCGGTGAACGGAGCGCATGAGGGTGTTAGACAGAAGGCCGAAGCCTTGGAAAAAAGTCGAGAATTGCCTGACGAGGTATCTGATGATGATTTCTAAGAACATTCAATTAATGAGCAATATTGGTCAGTCCTGTGTTCGAGTGATGTTGACGTACGCGTGTAAAGAAGATGCCAAGTCCGCTTCCAAGATTCTTCCCCACATCTTTCTCTTTCCGTAATTCCAGATTTCTCCTCCCGCAACATCGCAACATCGCAACATCGCAAACATCACTGCATCGCAAACATTGCAGGGTCTTAGATCCTTGAGCTTCCACTGTGATTCTTCTCTGGTCGTTCCTCGTCTCCCAGATGGTCGCCTTGTATTACATCAAGCGCGTTCAAATTACGATTCGATAACATTTGCTTCTTGTTACTTGGAATACATCTCTTTTAAATATTATTTTGACTCCTGAAACCTCGGCGATTCAAGAACGTTAGATCCCTAGATCTTAAGATCTCAGTTTGCAGGTCCCAGATCGTCGGATCGGCTATCCGACTGTGACCCCGCCACCGGCAAAATGCCGACTCTTGCATTGATCAATTTCAATATCGTCTGCGCTACGCTTGGAGGCTTTGTATCCCTCTTCGGCCTGGTGTCGTATCTATGCAAGGAGCGATTCTATCTCTCGGAAGCATGTAGGTGAACCCCCTCACCGCAAATCGTGCAGTCACTAACCGCGCCGCCAGTGATCTCATTGCTAGCCGGAGTCTTATTTTCACCTCATGCAGCCAATTTTATCAGGCCCGAGGACTATGCGTTACACTCCGCGGCAAATCTCGCGGAAATTACTATGCACTTTACCCGGCTGGTGCTGGGTGTGCAGCTAGTCTTGGCCGGTGTCCAGCTTCCTAAACGCTACCTGCAGGTCGAATGGCGGAGTTTGTCTCTGCTGCTTGGCCCTGGCATGGCGGCCATGTGGATTTGTAGCAGTCTGATCGTTTGGGCCATGGTCCCGAATTTTAGTTTCCTCCATGCTCTGATTGTGGCAGCATGTGTGACCCCGACAGATCCTGTTCTGTCCAATTCCATTGTCAAGGGCAAGTTTGCGGATAAGCATGTCCCACGCCCCCTGCAGCGGATTATTGTCGCTGAATCAGGTGCCAATGATGGTCTGGGTTACCCATTCCTTTTCTTTGGCATTTATCTTCTCAAGTACACCGGCATGGGTGGTCAGGGATATAGCGGTGGGGCGGGAAAAGCCATGGCTTTGTGGTTCTATGAGACTTGGGTGTACACCATCATTTTGAGTATTGTCTATGGAGCTGTCGTTGGTTGGTTATCGAGAAAATTACTCCACTGGGCTGAAGAGAAGCACTATGTTGACCGAGAGAGTTTCCTGGTGTTTGCTGTTTCCCTTGCTGTAAGTTGCAACCCGGAGCTTTGGAGCGGCCTTGAAATCTAATCGCGAATCTAGCTCTTCATTGTTGGAACATGCGGGCTTATTGGTACCGATGATCTTCTGGCATGCTTCATCGCCGGAAATGTGTTTACTCATGAGTGAGTTTCTTTGAATCGGAAGTACTAGATACCATAACTGACCGATATAGTGATTGGTTCCGCCTCGAAACGATAGATGACTCTCTTCAACCAACCATTGATATGCTTCTCAATCTGTCTATGTTCATGTGGTTTGGTGCGGTTTGCCCGTGGTATTCTTTCCTGCACAATGATATCATCCCCATCTATCGGCTCATCTTTTTGGGGATTCTCATTCTCCTTGTTCGTCGGATGCCGATCATATTCTCCATGCATAAATACATCCATCAGATCGAAGATCTTTCTCACGCCGCCTTTGTGGGATTCTTCGGCCCGATTGGCGTTGGTGCCATCTTTTATCTATCGATCTGTCGAGAGTTCCTGTTGGAGATCACAGTTGATGGTCAAGTGCGAGAAGATGCACAAAAGGTGGCAGATACTGCCTCGATTGTGGTATGGTTCCTTGCTATTTGCAGCATTGTGAGTATATTCTTGATGGACGAAACTTGAAAGACATCAGTTTAACAACTATTCCAGATCGTACATGGACTATCCGTTCCGGTCGGCAAAGCAGGTTACCATCTTCCCCGGACCCTCTCGACCGCCATTACTGCGAGTAGTACCACAGAAACGAATTCTGTACCCATCGAAGCAATTCGGCGTACTCACAGCACTGCCACACCCATTGAGAATGACTCTTCGAGCTTCCGAAGCCGCAGGCGCCGACAGTATTCTTCGCCCACTCCGCCATTGTTCCGTCTTGGTCGCTCAAAGATTCCTGCTCCATCGCCTTCCCAAGCCAATCCTGGCGTTGGACAAACCGATGAACCAGAGAGACCTGTCAACCTGGTCATTCACGAGCCAACGCCAAATGCAAGCGGAAGGCAGAACGATTCGTCTGCTTCCGCTTAGCCATTCTGGTAGACATGCCTTGTTGACACATTGTTGATAAACATGACCCACAGGAAACTTTGCTCTAACGCTGCCTGTCAGCTTCTTGCGCAGAGTGTTCTTGTTATAGGGAAGGATCACCTTTCCTTCTTCTCTGAAGATACTTTCTGAATTTTTGTTATTTGACCCCTTGTCACTCTTTGTATATGTTGTTTATCCGGAAGGGGCAGCCGACTCACGTCGCTGCTCTATCCCAGTGCATTGTTATTTGTCTTCTCTGTTTATTCATGGCCTTGAAAGTCGCATATACTTCTTGTCATCTAGATAGCCAGTGGATTATCGTATAGGAAGAATACAGCCTTCCAAAGAATATCATTTATTCCTTAGCCAGAAACTTGAAACCCATGGCCATCTCCGTAGCTGTCTTTGTCTCGAGAGACCAAAAAAATGCACTAGTCGGGAATGTCAAAAATTTACACCATTGGGCAGCTATGGTGGTCGAGTTATAGCATTTGAGGTTAATCATCAACTAGTTTATGGCAGTCAATTACTGACAGGTTTATAGCGGTATTATGTGGGTCGATTTCTCCAAGCAAGGGTTTTGTAGTGTAATGGTCATCACTGTGGATTCTGATTCCACCGATCCCGGTTCGATCCCGGGCAAGACCTTGAATTCAACTTTTTGCTAGCAACAAGTGTGTTTTTATAGATTTGCTTGATTTTTTATTGAACCATGCAATACTTTAAGAATAGAAAGAAGGGTCTAGCAGAGCTAGGAAAGAGACAAGATGTCCGGTCCAGTGTATGAGTCAAATTGTATTACTTAGTATGGTAGCCAAAATGGATAATTGCGACGTTTGGTCACTTCAAATACAATGTACCGACATCTTAATAATTCACCTTTTTCTATAGGTGAGGTGGTCGATCACTAGGAGGAGCATTTGAATCAATTCCGTATGTTGATACTTCTTCACACGTACCTGTGAATGGCCAGAAACGCAGTAGCAGATGAAGGACGATATTCTGTGCCCAGCAGCATGTCTCTTATGGTATAAAGCCCTATTCTTGCATTGCTCGGCAGGAAAATGTCTAATATCAAGAATCAGCATGAAAGCACCAGTCGGAGTCCATGCTGTTTCAAAATCTCTCGGAGCTGGTGGTTTTATATTGTATTAAGTCCTTTCCCTCTTACACAAGACCCTTATTCTCCTGGCCTCAAGTCGTGCAAAGTGGCCATGGTCGTCATGGACGCGGATGCATGGACATATTCATAGCAACAATCAGAGTTATAATGAGATTAAGAAGAGCTAGAGTAAGGAGGGCATGTACAGTGAGGGCTGTTATCCAAGAAAGTTGTGTGATCAGGATGTAAGACAGTATTCACACGGGAAAGGAGAGTACAGGAAGAAAGGTGATAGCAATGAAAGAGTGCAAAGGGGGGGATTTATAAAGCGGCAAAATGACTATCTAGTCTAGTTTAGGGTGGACTCGAAGTTTTGAAGAAATTTAGTTGGTTTGTCTAAACTCTCACTAATTTTGTAAATTTGATTCAAAAAATTTATCTTCTTCGCCCCAGGAAGAAGAAAAGGAATACAGAGCACGGCACACAGGAACTCGGAGACACATATCTCACATACAAGGTACACACCTACTAACCCGCTCAGTTGGCGGGGACTCGGCGGTACATGTCCTGCAATGCCCGGGATAACGGGATGATCTGCTGCAGCAGGCTGGACGAGGGGTTGCGGCTGTGAACCGCGTTGTACAGCTCGCCGAGCCGGTTACTCAACAAGCTCAAGATCTGAGCCGCCACTGCACTAACTTCCGGATCCTTTTAGAGAAAAGTTAGCATGACGAACCGATTCTAGAAAAGGACGTAGAGGAAAGGAGAAAAAAAGAACATACCTGTAGGTCCACGTTGCGCAGACTCACTTCGAGCCAGTGGAGGCGAGCAGAGATGTTCTGCTGCAGAGAGGCGGTCACGGCCACACCAGCAGAGAGGACGACAATTGCCGGGAGCTGAGCCAGGAACGAGGGATTCGTTTGGCAGAAGTAGTTGTCGAAGATTTCTGCCTGTCGTGCGGATTGCAGCCACTGTCAAAAAGTTAGAAACGAGTCAAGAAAAGCATGCGTTTGAAATATAGAAAACCTACCTTGACGATGGCTTCATGATACTGGGGTTGGGGCCCCGAAAGCATCTGGTCAATATCCGCAAGCTCCTCCGAGAGAGCTGGAATTGAGGGACTCGCCAGAGCCGAAGAGGAACGCTCTGGCCGATTCAACAGGCGAGGGTCCCGAACGGGGGAAGTAGACTGGACCGGTGCCTGGACTGGTGCCTGGGCCGGAGCCTGGACAGGAATGTTTGCCGCTGGGGCAATATTGGAGGGGCCGGTGTTGGTAGTTGGGTGGTTGTTGGCAGTCAATTGACCCATGTGTGCGACCATGGCACGCATTGCATTCTCCATCTGCTCGAGTTTGGCCAGGGTGATGTTGGCGGTCACACGATCTTTCTCACGTGCCTCCTCCAAGATCTTGATTCTGGCCTCAGCTTCATCAGAAGCCTGCTTGCTTCGCTTCGCGAATTCCTCCATGAAGGGCATGAAAGAATGCGAGACGGCGAGGGTAACTCCCTTCTGGACGTGCCCCTCGAGCATCTTCACCATGCGGCTGGCCACCGCGTCAACCAGAGCGGGGTTTTCGACAGTTGATTCGATTATGCGGGGCATAATCTGGTGAAGTTGCTCCCTCAAGACCTTCGGTAGATGGTGAAGCATATTGGTCTCCAGAACTCGGGAGATTGCACGATGGATTGACTGATCAACAGCAGGAGTAACATCGTCTGTGATGGCCTCTTGGAACATGCGTCGGAAATTCTTCTCCAGATCCGAACTCAGCTTGTCGGAAACAAGACGAAGAAGGTTCTCCTGCTTGACGTTGGAAGCAGTATCCCAATGGTGACGTTCATCGTCGAACCGCGCGAAGAGGCGTTCCATTCCAGAACCGAAAATATTGTCCAGGTCCTTCATGAACTCACCGCGAGAATTCTCGAATTGTTCCTTCAATTGCTGGGCCATTTGTTCCTCGGTGACTTGGCCGACAGTAGGATAAGCGCCGTCAAGGTGGTTGGAGGACGCCATTTCATGGGCATGGGGGTTGCTCATGGTGGCGGTAGAAGCGGTAAGAGTTTCAAGTTCTTTGGAGGAGGGAAGGGGAAGAGGTTCAACACCAACTGTAGAAGTAGGCTCTTTGAGTTTGCCGGCGTCGGCTGGAGCCTTCTTTTTCTTCTTCTTGTCAAGCTTTTCAATGCTGTGAGGAAGGGCAGCAGGTTCGGATTGTTCGTCAACAGGCTTTTTCTTTGAAGAAATTTTGACCGGAGAAGGGTTGCGAGACGATGAGAGGTTGCGAGAGGAAACAAGACCAGTGGAGTCAGCGATGTCATTTTTCTTCGCAGTGTCCTTGGGAGTACGTGTCGAGGGAGATGGAGTATCACCGTTGACGGAGGGGTCTTCAGTTAGAGACGGCGGGAAAGATTGAAGTTCACGGACTTCAATGGAACCTTCCTCCAAGGCATCGATCGGAGAAATTACTTTGTTGTCTGACGTCCAACCCAGATCATCTCTCTTGATGTTCAGACACGTCACTCCACGCGAGTGCATCACATACAACTCAAAAAGATCAGTTTCTTCCGATGCACGCTTCTCCGTACCAGTTTTGGATAATGGGAGCAGCTCCAGGCTTCTTAGCTGACCCTTGGAACCAAGCGAGATTTCCCGAATACCACTGAGGCATGCAGTCGAATCTGGCCTGGGCAGGGAGCTCTCCTTATCACCCGCAGCCTTTATGAAGGCAGCCTGCGACATACCAGGCAGGTTGTACCTTGGCGCCGACAGATGCACGAAATAGATCGAATTGCGGGTGGGATGTCCGACTACAATGATACCCGACGAGGCATGGAATACCACGCTGCAGATTGCATCGGATTCGTTCTCATGAGGGAAATTCACCTCTCCCACAGCCTTGCCGAGCCCAATATCCCAGAGCTGCAAGGTGTGGTTCTGCTTCAGTCCCACGAGAACGTACCGAAGGGCACTTGATCGTGTGTACGGACGCAGCTTGTCCACGAAGAGTACTGATGTAGGCCAGGATTTCTCTGCCGGAGAGCCAGTCACGAATGTGTTCAAAGGAACACGCACCTCGTTCGGTACCGGTCCCTCAGCAAAGCTATCACGATCCAGCAGGTCACGAATATCCCAGAAGCGCAGACGGCCGGTCTTGTCCAGAGACGCAATGACAGTGTCATCACCACTGAAGGCAAAGTCTTTTCCGGCTTTACCAGTGGAGATTTTCAGAGCACGTTCCTTGAAGAACTTTTCCGTGTTCACCGTGCGTTGGGCACCAGACACACCATAGCTAGCATTCATCGCAGCCTGGGGAGAAACGACATATATACACTTACCCCGCCCAATAGCAATCAGATCCGCATGACGACTGCTCTGTTTGGCCCGCGTTTTCAGCTGACCACCAGAGGTGTTCTCGTCCGAGGCAGGGAATGGTGGGAATATGAGGCTTTCACTCTCCAGCGCATCCATCTCAAACAGATCCTTGCCCTCCCGTGAAATCAAAGACCAGTATACAGCACCGCTGACACCGATTCCGAGGATGGCCTGCACTTCGGATTGACCCACCGCGGAGAGAGACGAGCACAAGGAGACATTAAAGACACGGTCCCGAGTAGACCGGAAGACTTGTCGGTCACTGCCATCGTCCTGGCGAATGATCCGAATTCCGCCAGTCTTAGCAAGCGCATACACGATGTAATCAGATGTGGCGGCAGTCAATGAGCGGTCCAGCTGATCGAAATCCTTCTTCAGGCGGGCAATATCCATAACAGCATCGTCACGGAAGGACACAATCTTCCCGGGTTGCGGTTTGACAATCACGGAGATGAACGGCTGTAAGGGGAAATTCCGAACGGACACAACACGCACTTCTTCCTTCTCTGCGCTGTCTTCAGCGCTCTCCCAGCTGTCAGCCAGAGCCTCGGCATTCTCATTCCGGGTCTGATGATCAGCAGTGGTGGCGGCTTCGACATCTGATCCCTTTTCAGGCTCAGTCGATTGAGGCATTTCGGCGACTTCTTTGGGCTCGATGACTGTCTCCCGCAGACGGTCAGCGATCGATGAGATCACTGCTTCGGTCGGTTCGGCAGCGAGAGCTTCGGCTTCAGCTTCGGCTTCAGCTTCGGCTTCAGCTTCGGCTTCAGCTTCCACTTCAGCATCAACCTCGGCCTTCTCAGCCTGGATTTCCCCACTGCTGAGCGAACGTCCGATCTCGCTGACGAGACGACTAACAACATCATTCACAGCCTGTTTCTGCCCTGGTTCAAGAACCGGTGACTTGCTCCGCTTCGGCTTCTGGGTTGCGACGAATTCAATAGCCGGAGAAGCATCCTCATCAGCGGAAGGATTGACCTCCAGCTTCTGCATATCTTCAACAACCGAGGGCTCGTAGTCCGACTTGGGCTGGGGAGATCTAGTGCCGGGCGAGATGGCAGCCAGCTGATCGAATGGATTGACATACGTGAACATTGACTCCTTAGAAGAGGGAGATACGACCGTTTCCGGTTTCGCAGCCTCGACAAATGGAGCGACAGGCTCCGTCAGAATGTCATTGGTCTCCGATGGTTTCGTCTCAACGGATGCCTCAGGATTTGACTGGTTTGATGCGACTGAGAGGGGGACTTCCGTCGCCTCATCGACAAACTGGGATCGATTAAGCAGACGCAGCAGCATGTTCTGAGTCTGATCACTTGGGGCACCATCTTCCTGGACAGGAGTCGCAACCTCAGGCGCAGCAGGCTGGGCAGGAGCCTGAGCACCGCCAAACAAAGAAGCCATCAAGTTTGACGAGGAAGTGTTTCGTCCCTGCAAAGATGAGGCTACCTCCTGAACTGGGGGAGACCGCGATTTTTCCGAGGCCATAGCGGCAGCCGGCGACGGGATCGCAGCACCAGAGCCCTGGCTGAATCTTAGGAGATTCAGCAAATTGGCAGCACTGTCGGAGTGGTTCGGTTGCGGATACTGATTATAATCGGGACGAGGGGATGGCACGTTCGGACTAATAGTATCGGATGCATGATGAGGGGGGTATTAACCGGATTCATCGGCGAAGGACTTTGAACCGCCGATGCCACAGATGGATGATGGTATCCATGGACACCATGATCCTGGTACCGATGCATATCCGGATGATGCATGGCAGGAGGCAATTCGCGAGCATCAAAGGGTGGGTACTGAGGGTGATGCGGAAACATGCCAGGGTGGTGGTATTGCGGTTGCGCATACCCAGGCTGAACTGGCCGCTGCTGCTGCCCAGACTCTTGTCCGGACGCATGATTTGGAGAGGGGCGTGGCCGTATAGATGCCAGCAGGGCCTGAAGATCATTCGGAGTAGACATGTCTGCCTTTTGTCGTGCTACGACACCGTCCGAACAGAATCCACAAAAGCGTGTTGAGAGCTCCTTGGAGCTTGTCTTTCAAGCCTGCCGGTGAACCAGGCACAGGAAGGAATGACAACGAATTGAAGGATATAGTGACAGGATGATATCAAATTTCACAATGAGGACAAGGCAAAAAGAAAGGGGATCGTGAAGAGCGTTAATGAGTGATGAAGAGAAGATGAAGAGGAAAGAAGTTCGAGTCTCGGATGTGAATAAGAAAAGCTTGGACAGCTTGTGGCTCTCGTTACGCGGGTTAATACACTCGTAATTACGATACGTCTTGCCGCTCCGAACTTCGTCATCATCTTCAACTCCTACACATGTTCAAGGACCTGGCCGCATGAAAACAAGCCACAGTTTGATGGATGTTCACCCGGCAGCACACGACACAACTCGATAATACCGCCATAGCTTGTGCAAGCATCTTCTCCCGCCGGCCCGAAGCCATCGGGCAACCCCGTCGACGATGTTCTGTCTCCGGAGGTAAGGCCTGCGATCTCCAGAAAAGAAAAGCGCAACAACAAAGCGCAGAGACTGAGATCGAGAATCTGACATTTGATATTTCTAGCTGGCTTCCGCTCCTTTTTATCCCAACAAATGCCTCGCCGCTATTCATCATTTCTTTCGTGGCGCTAACATACACCATCCACCGACCATGCATCTACTGTTCCGCGCTCCTTCTTATCCTGTTCGCATCATCCTGCCACTGGTCTGACCGGTGCATTTTCGATCTACGAAGCAACTGGTTTGCGCCTCGCTATAGCTCCCAGTCAGGCGGAGAGTATGTGCCGATGCCCGGAAACGCCACGATGGCGGCACCGCTTCCTGGTGATAGCCTCGCGAGCTTTGTGTTTGATACGGTCAATTCTACTGCGAAGATCCTAGCAGGAGCGGCCATGGATACTGCACAGCAAAGTCTTGGAATCGAGTCACGGCCTGATGAATGGACTGGCGTGGGATTAGAATGGTTGCGCAGTCTGCTGGGACGGCGAGAGTGGACACTTCCTTGCATTGATGTTAAGGTCCGACTATAGAGGACCTGGGACGTGAAAATGCTGGAAGACGTTGGAAAGGAATGAAAAGAAATTGTGTGAGGCTTGTCTTTTTTTTTTTTTATCTATGAAAGCGTGTGATGAGAACTCGCAAAATGATTTTACTATTTTTATGTGAATTTTAATGGCCAGTGGAGCGGCATGTTGATAATTTATACCTTAGTGTTGGTAGGGCGCATATTCTAAACGCAAGATGTGAACATACTTGATGGATCATTGACTTCGGCCTCTAGATGAACTTGCGATTAGGGTAGTGGTTGCGACTTGACAGCAAAAGCAACACTGTTTCAAATTGAGATACTGCGGCAATCTAAGCCAGTGAACACAAGAAGGAACCGCAGGTAAGTATATCTCAATGGCAATATGAACAGTGGAGTGCTATACGGCCAAGATAATGATATCACCAAAGCCACCACGAATATGAGATAGGCACGCGAAGCATAAACATGAGAAGCCGACTTGGCTATCTCAAATATACGAATTGGAAGTAGAGGACACAGGAACTGTCTGAGAGGCATCAAACTTAGGAGTTGGTGTGGCAGTAGTCTTCATCTCCGACAAAGCCGTGAAGAGGCGGGACAAAGAAGAAGCAGTGATGTTATTTGTATCAAGAGCAGTGACACAGATACCCAAAGCTTGAAGAAAGTTGTTCACCTGCGGGATGCAGGCAGCGCAAGAGCAAATCTACAATATAGCTTATCAGTAAGAGAAGTCGTTATGTAAAGACTAATTCACCTCTGGAGCAGAGAGACAGGAAATACTCATACTTCACCTAGTCCTCCTGAGAGGCAATGCTGTAATGCAGTAGTATCTCCGCCTGAAATGGCGGAGAGGACACATGTGAGTGTTCCTGTCAGACCGATACATGCGACGGCGTTGCATGTTGGAGGCGCTTGTTCGATGGCGAGTCCATTTTTCTCTGGTACTAGGCAAATATTAGGCTGACCCTGAGTTGTGAGTCATCAATCCTATAGGCAAAAAAAAGGCTCTCATACAGGACATATCGCCCGTATAGTTCCGACGGTCTAGGGCGGGAGTGGCCATGCCAGTAGTCAAGCTAGAGGCGAGGGAGAAGGCCGCAACATTGATACGCATTTCATAGACTGCCCAGGTGAATTTATTCTTTGGACTCTGACGTGTCCGAGGTCCAAGGTAAATACGCAAGAATGAAGGACGGAATGAGGCATATTCTGCGGACTCTGGGCTAGCCCAGTTGAACTATATATCTTGACTCTAGAGGTGGTAAAGGGAGCTTGCAGTTTGTGCCGCGCCGAAAAGGTACTCTAGCTCCAGTGTGGATGTCACACCCACGAAGGAATAAGTCCAGGACAGAGAAGCATATTAGCACATATGGTCACACCGGGTTGCATTGAGGGCCCATTCAATTGTGCGTTTCTGTCAACGTCAGGTACTACAGAGAAAAGATCAATTGAAAATATGGAGAATACTTGATTATCGGACATGGGAATTATAACCTAGGTACATGATGGAGAGGTATCTGACAGTTGAACACAAAAACATGCCCACGGCAAGGCCAGTGAAACCCTAGAGAGACAAGGGCCCAGTCGGGGAGAATTGTCCGGGCAAGCCGGAGAAGCAAAGAGAAAGAAAACAGTTGATCGTGAAACATGACCCAGAGGAATGTGGTATCACAACGTCGACAGCTCTATCCATCGTTGACGAACTTGTCACGAGGAAAGAACTTAACGCCTCGGAGAGCCTGAAGACAGGTGAACGGAGGTTGTATGTATTGAATAAAAACAGAGAAATCTGCAGAAAGACGAAATAGAAATGGCAATGGGATCAGTTGTATCCACCCCCCGACGGGCAGAGGCCAGTCGTCTTCGGTGATACTGCTCCAGAAAGCCCAGACTCCAATCACGGCGAGTAACGTAAAGAGGGTCTCAAACAAGGTACCGTTGATTGCACCGCCGGAAGCCTCGCAGAGGTGAACACTGATCACATATTGGAAGATCTGACCAATGGCGAACAAGAGAGCGGCACCGGTAAGATAAACTACGATAAGTACATTAGCAAATAGTTCTCTCAAGGGAATTCTGCCAGGTAAACTCACGCATGGGTCGGTACTCTCCCAGTACCCGCAAAACCAGTACGGCTTCGAGGACAAAGAACACGACAAGACAGACCAGCGGGAACAGTTGGTACAGGACGTAGAGAGCGATGTTGCGGTAAGTCTCCTTATTCGCCACGAAATGGCCGGACCAGTTAAATGCGGTATCCAGGGCGATATAGCCAGTACCGATGAAGAGCACAATGGCGGACGCGGAAATTAGGCCAATCGAGGCCGCTGTGCCATCATCAAGTAGCTGGAAACCCACAAACGCATTCAATAACAAGATCCAGCAAGTGGCAGTGATTGCGCCAAGGTGGACCGCCGAAAAACCCTAGATATATCTTGTCAGACCCTCATTCATACTCCAAACACCACCTTGGAATGATCCGTTAAACTCTTACCTTTCGAACCGAATCTTCGATCGGAAGTCCACCAACAGTGAAAATCTCACAGATTTCGATAATGATGAATCCTAGTAGAAACAGTTGAATTTCCCTATTCAATCCACGTCAGCCTCTTCCCTTGCAACCACTGTAATTCCCGGAGGGAGATGCGTACCGACGCCCAACGGCGGCATGCTTTTTGTCCGACCTCCATAGCATAAAGAGCGACGCCAAGATGGCAATGAATGCGATCAGAATGGATCCTGTATTCCGTATTAACCCACCACTCTAGACCTGTATCGTATCCCAGCAGTCCATACCTAAGTTGGCGAGATGGCGACCCCCACTCAAACTGATACCGTCGAGTGCGCATCCACTGAAATTCGCATTAGGCGGTTGATTCACCACAAAGAGCTAACCACGAAAAAGAATGTTGGTTAGTTGGCCGTGTTTCGCGCGGTGGTTCAGGATGAGGTCTCACGAACATTGCAGACGGGTAATGTCGAGTCGCGACAGAAGTCCTGTGATACCCGAGGATGGTCAGCGGGGGTTGTGGTCTATTGGGCGCGAAGCGTGGAATGTCCAGGGCGAACTCCTAGCAACTCACCTTGAAATTGCCGAATTGTGTTGAGCCCATGTTGACAATGATAGGATCCCGATAGGACAGGTCCCGGTCGCGATAGAGGGCGTATCGAGTGGATGGGGACGGGGAACCGAAGCGTCCCCTGACCCGCGCTTAAGAAACCGGTCGCGATTGGAGGAGGCGAATGGTGATGAGAGACCGTGAGAAAGAAGAGGCTCCAGCGAAGGACGAGCCACAAACGAGAGTCAATGCGTGTGAGAGAGGTGAGTGAGGTGATTCCAAGGTTTGGGACTCGGAAATTGGCGCTAGCGGTGGACTAGGCTAAAGGTGGATTAACGCCGACTTGTAAAATCTTGGAAACCGAAATTGGGTGATGAATTACAATATTGGCTAGATAAGTATCTGAAAATGGTTTAATAAAATTGAAGATGAAATCCATGGCAAAGATTCAGCACAACCAGTGGTTCACGATATTTGGGTCGAAGACTAAGAATAGTATTTCCCGCTTATGGAGTTGCCTTGCACATCTAGCACAGACCATAGAGTCGATCGGCATAATAAGTGGATAATTGTTGGCAGGAAATCAGAAAATTCATCAAAACAAGATCGAAATCTATATATCCGCCCTTGCGTGACAATCGGACGTGGTCGACGGGGCGACCGTACAAAGTAAAATCTACGGTACCTTTGCCCTTGCAACGGTTGTCTTTACAACTTGGGTTAAAAAGTCCTTTATTTCTGCAGTCCCACACGGGAGATCAGCACAGTCTAGCTTAACACACATCCTCAACTACCAGCTCCTTGCCATCATGCTCTCCAAGGTCCAGTTTCAAAGTGCGTCCAAATAGCTCTAGCAGCATCTCGAAACAGGACTTGGTGATGGCGGGGTCGTATCGGCCCTTGCTGAGCTCATCCCGAATAAACGCATCTATGCATGATCAACACCGACTTCAGATTTCGGAATAAATGTGTAAACTCACGCTGAGCCCAGGCAACCTCATAGAAACTGAACAGAACTTTCTTCTCATGAAGCGTCTTTCGAATCAAATCACGGCCCTCGGGAGGGACGTGGGTGTCATTCTTGCCGAAGATCTAAGTATGGTCAGCATCTTACATCTCGGCATGGCGAGATAAACAAAGGATTAAGAAGAATAAGGAGAAGGGAAATATACCATCAGAAGCTCGCCCTTGATATCCCCAGTTCTCGCAAGACTGTCATCATTTTTGCCCGCAGCGAGGGTCTTGCTGTGGATATCCGTCGCAAAGTAACACACAGCCGCCTTGATCCGACTATCGAGTGCACAGCGGTACGCAAGATGCCCACCCAGACACATGCCAGTGGCACCGACCCGGCCATTGCAAGTGGGCAAGGAGAGGAGGTAGTCCACAGTCAGACTAGCGTCCTCGTCATAGGCGGCCAATTTCTATTGCAACGGGGTCAGCTACAATATTCCCACAAAGAAATCCACAAGGATATTCCAAAAAAAAGTAATGCAATGCACATATGCATATCATATCAATCTGATTTACCTTGCTGATCTTCCACGCGTTGCCCTTGTCCGTGTCCTCTGCATTATACTGCAAGGGCTCGGGGCCCGTGAATTCGTGGTAACTCGATGGTGCCGCACAGATGTAGCCCTGACCGGCGATCTGTCGAGCAAAACGCGCCACAGGACCCGTTACTGGGGTAATTGGTGAGCTTTGGTTCTTGCAGCACAATGGCTTACACTTAGCTAGCGGCACCTACCTTGATAGATCTCGCTGAAGACAACCACTCCCGGAAACCGTGCTTTAGGATATCCCGGAATAGTAGGGTGAAAAACGTAGATTCCTAACAAGGATTAGTTAGCGAACAATGATGCAGATATGCAATTGTACTAGCATGAAGCTCATGACAACCAGGTAGGGAGGGGTCATACGTACCCATGGACCCCTGTCCATCGGCCGTGGTGGGGACCTCGTGAAATGATTCTTGGACGAGCATGATGATACTTGCTCCAGCTCAGAATTGTTCTATTTCTTTGTCTCAAAACCGGTTAAGAAGTCCGGAGCTGCAACCGTAAATTGATGGAGTGAAGCTACTTATCGATAAGCTGATGGCGGGGGCCAAATTGATTACATCAGCAAGGACATGAATTTGTGAATGCCTGATGCTAGATTTGACATGAACGCGCCATATTACAAGCTGATTGATAAAAATATATAACAGAAAGGTGATAAAAGAAAAAACTCAGGAATTGATTGAATATTATACAAGAAACAGAATGTTGAACGATCACTGCCAGGGTAATCGCACCGGCACACGGAGCAATTATTTCAGGCAAGCATTATAAAGAAAGTATCCCGAGTTGTGTGCAAGTGAACCTCTGCCAAAAGTGTATACGGCAATTTTTGTGGGCCATGGGCATAAGCAAAATGGCCTTGGACCCGCTGTACAAATATGGATAAGGGGAAGAAAACGGATGGGAAACGCCGTCGTCAGCGGGCTTGAATTAGATGACGTACTGTGGCAATACTATTAGGAATGATTCGCAAAGCGGCTCAGTGGGAAGGGACTCACTGGAATGAAGAGGTAGGGCACCTCTCGCTCATACTGGAGCCAGGCCTCGCCGTACTTGGTTCGGCACCGCTGGATATCACGCAGAGCACGGTGGGAGATCATGCAAGCGAAGAACAGCGGGTAGAACCATGGGAAGGGGCTGGAGAAGCCGGTGATCAAGCCCCAATTAAGGGCGAAGTAGAGATCACAAGTATAGTGAATCTTTCGGGCTTTGCCGTCTAAAAGGAAGAAATTAGTATGAGCGTCGTTGCGCGCAGAGCAAATTGGAATAGACTTACACCACCCATCAACAAGAATCTTGGAGCCATCGTCAGCGGTGATAGTCTTCGGGTTCTCCACAGTCTGCCACGGCAGCTGAGGGAAGGTGTTGCGCTTGACCATGGTGCCGCGCTCCTGCTGGCGGAATCGGTTCTTCTGGCTGTTGGTAGTGTCCCAAACCCAGTAAACAAACAGGTAGGCGATGTAGAGGAAAGCAAGGAAGAAACGATTCCAGTGGTACTCCGCGGGGTCGTGATTAGCCAGATAGATAGTGCAGTGGCAGTAGCTTAGAGGCACGCCGGCCAAATTCCAGAAGATGAGCATGAAACCCCACTTCTCGTAGTACATGTCCCTATTTTCAAGTAAGCTGCATGATCTCAAGCCACTTTAGAAGTAAGACAAACCAGGTGGACACAATGCACTCCTCACCCTTGGAGCAGGCATTGGCGTACAGGAAGTGGGCCATGACGAGGAACATCACTTCACCAGACACATAGCCGTAGACCTCGTACTGGCGAGCAGCCGCGCCCATGGAAAGGAACAGCAGAATGAACCACGGCAGGCGGACCTCAAAGAACATCTTGAAGTCAAGGATGCCAAACATACGTGGGTTTAGCTCGGCACCCATGAAGAAGTCATAGATGGGGGATCCAGTCATGCGGTGCTGAGCGCCACGAGCCAGGGCCGAGAAGTAGGCGACGATGGAGACCAGGAAGCCCGACAAGATAGCAACGCTAAGGAGGGGACCAAACTCATCAATGATTGTGTAGAGCTTGAAGAGACCGGTGAAATGAAGAACCAGCACCAGAATAATGCTAGTGTAGAAAGACCACACGGCTGAGCAGTAGTAGGGCAGCTGCTTGTTACCCGAGTGCGGCAAAGAACGACCAGTAACAGAGATACCAGGAAGCAGCACGTAACAAGCACCTTCGAAGATGAAGAAGACCCAGTAGATGACCCACGCCTTGAGCGAGGGGAAAGCACCGGTGTAAACGAGATGCGCCATGTGGCCAAAGAAGTCAGAGAAACTCTGCCCCTCCTCGCGGGTAGGGAATTTGCCATCATAGTAAGTCGCACCAATCCACATGTAGTACATGAGCATGGGGAAACCAATCATCATGGCCGAGACACCCAGAGAGCCACCGAATTCATAGTGTCCACTGTAGTCGATCTTGGGATCAAGTCCCTCCTCCCAACCGTCCACGATGCGAGATCTGGATTTGGGAGCGGCGGCCTTGCCATTGGTCTTCAACTTCACCGGGGTATCCTCCTCCTCCTCAATCTTGACCTTGGCGGAAGTGCGACGACGAGTGACCGACTTGGACCTGCTGGTAGTTGCCGAGTCGGAGGCATCATTCTCACTCCCGTCGAAGGCAGAGCTGTGACGAGTCGAACGACGGCCAGGGGTCTCGATGAAACCGGGGCGATCCACCTTCCTGGATGATGCGAAAACATCTATGTCAATGAGAATTCCCAAGGGACAATATGGTGGGAATTGCAAGTGGATCATGTAAACAGTCCGCACGGGGGGTTGAACGGGGGTGGATCGCAAGTGAGATCCTGGGACAGCCACTCACTTGGGGGTTCTCCCCGTTTGGGAACGTGTGACAGTCATGATCGCCTACTCGGAAGTCCAAGATCCGAGGGGAAAATGAGGGTGGATAGTTGGGAAAGGAGAGAGCGAGGTGGAAAAGAAGAAGTGGGAAAGGGAAAAACAGGAATGTTTACATATGGTGTACCTGGCGTGTACCTTTCCGCCCACTGGGGGTATGCGTCGGTACCGCAAAAATACACTGCAGAAATACACTCGCGCCTCTTCCGCACTACGTGGAACCTTGGTTTCCCCCACAATATCCTAGCTTTAGTATGCTAGTCAACATCAATTATGGTCGAAATTGACTAGCAAAAAGGGCTAACCAATTGTTCTATTTAGTTTCGAACCCGAGGTCTTCTATTATATCCATTGTCCAAAAATCCCTCTCACTTTTTGGGCTTGTCCTGCAGTGACGATCCTGCGCCAAGCTTGTCGTTCCTTGCGGCAATGCATCAATTGGCTTTCTTCTAGCGCTTACTTCAGTATGTGAATCTGCAGGTACCGACTCTTCACGACTTAGTGGGTATTTTTTTGATGCGGCTGAGAAATCGACACTCAAATTGCTGATTGGATGATAAAAGGTTATTAAGCGAGACCAAGTATCTATTGTATGTTTATTTTCATTTCAGGTATTCGACATCAATTCAAAATGTTGGGACTGGAATGTGGACCCGGAGCCGAGATTGATTGCGAAAAACAATCCCAAACGCTCGATAGCATAAAAGATGAATATAGTATATTGTGATGGTGGCAAGTGAAATCAAGAAAAACAAATGTTGAGACTCCAACGCGTTCCTCAATACACAGTTCCTTGAACTTTCTATTAACAATAAGCGTAATCAATGATTGGGGAACCAAAAAGGCCCAACTTATGCACCTCGGTGGCTGTTAGTGGACATCAGTGTGATCTTGTTCTTTTTCTTTTTCTTGCCACCACTCGCTGGGCCAGATGCAGGTGGGTGAGCATCAGGCGCCGTCAGAGCCATTATCTCAGACTCTTGCTGGGCCAACAGCTCATCCTCCCATCCATTCAACCAGCCGTCACTGGGTGCCCGGCGTTGAGCTTCCAAGCTCGGAGATAGCGAGCCGATAGCTGCTGTACCCCAGACAGTGCGGGTGCCAGGAGGACTAGTAGAAGGAGAAGCCAATGCCCCAAATTGAGAGGAAGCGCGGGGCGGAGAGGCGGAGGAAGTGCCAGTATCGAAAAGGGCAGGGTCATTGCCTGCCAACGGTTGAAAGTCATGGGCAGAGAAGGGTGCTTCACTAGCATTCCCAATACTCGGTCGCTTGCGTCGTGCTGCAGCCCATCGTTTATCATCCTCTTCTTTCTCTGCACGAATGCGATCTTTTTCTTCGCGGGCTTCTTTCTCCCGATTGCGCTTCCGTCTGCGCTCAGTCTCAGTACGGAACCGCGACAAAACTTCCGGTACAACTACATCGCGCCAGTCGCATTCAAGGAAATTCACCTCACACCCGTAGGGTAGATGGCCCAGATATTTCACGCGCTTGCGAAGGTCGTCATCGACAATGTGGCCTGTTGAAATGTGCTCTACCCGGGGTAGTATAGTCGCGGGAAATGAAGCGTATTCATTAAAGGCCGCTTTCAAAATCCGAATGTCAAGAGACGACAGGTAGAACTGCGGCAAGGCTTGATAAAAGTAATATGGTTCGTCTGGCGGATGAGAGCCTTGCGCTTCTTTACCCCTGGCTTTAGACCGCGATTTCGAGTTGGAGTCTGGGTTCACCCGCATTTTATCCAGACTCTCTGAAAGTTGATCTGTTTCATCAGACGTTGCTGGTGTCGATGCGGAGTCCGCGGACTGGTGGGAATCAGTGGCCGGACCAAGCACCGGGTCAGTGACACCACTAGCAGATGAAATGACAGAATCTGAGGCTCCAGTCGCATTGATCCCTGCCTGCACTGCGGGTTGGGCGGCTGACTTGGAAACCGCAAGTTGGCGTAGAACATCTGGTGGATTGCCAATGCCTTTCAGCTTCTCCTTGGCATCATGTATGGTGGAGATGGCCTTTCGGGTCCATGTATTCTCATCACCAAACATAAGTTCGTCCTCGACTGCTTGTGTGCGCAGATCTTCGATCTCGGAATCGTACTGAGAGACCATGTAGTCTTCGCCCCCTTTCATTATCCGAGCATAATCCGTAACCTCCGCCACGTGGAACCATGGAATATCTTCCCCCCGTCCAAGGGTTTCCGCACCATCACGGGGTAGGGCAAGGGTACTACCAGGTTCTCGTTTTACTAGCCTGAGAACAACATCCCCCCTTCAAAGGGAAGATCGCCCTCCTGTCCGCGGAACCATCGAACGGGACGAACCTCGGAAGCGTATATAGAGTCCCAGCAGATCGGGCATTTCTTCCACCTAGGTCGTTTTTCCGGGGTCGAGTTGTCGTCATCTGACGAGTGCATATACCGAATGAGACAGGGAAGACAAAATATATGGCCACATCGAGCCATACGCGGCGCCACAGGTGTTGATAGACAAATGGGACAGCTCGCCGCTTGGGTCTGCGCGGAAACTAGCACTTGAAGAACCGAGGCCCAATCCAGGTGGACATCGGCATTGGCTGCCTGCGAATGGTAGTTTCGATCCGGGGAGACTATAAATCGGTAGTTGGCATGAACATAGCGTGCCTTGTCTACGGCATGATAGCCTGATCCTGCTCCCCATGTATTGTAGCGTCGAGTATTGCGAGGCGGTGGTTGATACTGTGGGCGCGGTGGGAGAGAAAAGTTCATCAAGTGAGTGATGGACGTTTGTCCTTTGCGGCTATTTGTTGATTTCATCACGGCCTGAGCATTGGTAGGGTCAGTAGGCAACGCTCGAATATGAACGACCCTAGATCACCCACCGATTCGCTATATTCATCATCATCCAACAACCGAGGTTTCTTCTGGTGTTTGTGTTGGTTCTTTCGGCCCTGAGTGTTCCTTGCAGTGGGCAGACTCCTTGATGAAGACCCTGCTCCAAAACTTCCAGAGCCCCCTACACGCCGCTGAGTGTTGATGTCGATTGAAGCTGTTGAGTGGAATGCTGCAGGTGCGGCCGGAGCATTTGAGATATTTATTGCTTTGGCGGAAGGCGGATTCTGTCCTGCATTAGACGACATTTCCAAGTCGGTATCTTCAGCACAGGTCAGAAAAAGGAGACAGCTAGATAGTCAGAATTGCTCCGACAGATCCAAGTTATTGGTCTTTGGGGTTGGCGAACGAGGGGCCAGGGTCTTTGTACAGACCCGCCTAATCAGGGCGAACGTGAATAAACAGAACTAGCCATTCACAGCGGCCCTAGCAATAGAGCACGCTAAGCAGTAAGAATAGAATGAGCCTCAAGAGGCCATCTAAGAATAGAGAGAGCGACTAAAAAGCCAGGACAAAGTCCGAGAGGCAAGTATTGGAGGGGCATGTCATCGGACAGCACGTGCTTATGACTCAGCATCGATTAACTAATCACCACCTTGACTCTGCACTTCAGCTTCGCTTCGGCAAAAGAACGGATTAATTATAGAGGCTATTGCTCGCCTGCCTCCCTCCCCACTCACCACCCTGGCCATTTTGACCACCGGCCCCTCAAATTCATCTATATTGACCTTTGATGTGAGCATTCAGGCACCGATATTCTTATTTGGTATTCTTGTACCGCATTGTGGCTGTTTCCTAACTCCTGCGCCTTCAGCACTCGGAACTCCATCCGATATATCGGCCTCTCCTCTCCCAGACGCCCTTGACGAGACTTCTCCCAACCTCAGGAAAGAGGCCAATATGGCTGCATAAGCGTACCTGAGGCTTCCGCTTTTGGCTTATCTGCTTTCCTCCGCGCATGGCTCCCATTGAGGCAACGCGTGGCTAAACGGTGAAGGCAACTCTCTTCTTTCTTGAGCTTTGGTCAAGATGAACCACCAGCTACCCGCGATGCCCCATGGACAGCCGCCCATGGGGCCATCAAGGAGGCAACAAGAATATCCCTACAATCCAGGTCCTCCCAACATGCGCTCCCCGATGTATATGGGGGGTATCCGCCGCACATGAATGGGATGAATGGGATGAACAATATGAATGGCATGAATGGTCATATGCCTCCTGCATATGTACCACAGCAGTACTCTCCTTCTTGGTACCCCTATGGCCCGGCACAGCTTCCTCCACGTCCCTACCATCAGCCTTATGGCCCGATGATGGTATCCATGTACCCGCCCTCACACCACGTCGTGGCTCCGAGTCATCTTCCCCCTCAGACCTTACCTATGCAACCCCCAACGTCAACGCCGCTGCAACCGACCATGTCACCACCACTTCAACCCGAGCTGCATGACCACACTGGCCTACCGCCTCAGCAAATTCAACAGTACCCCATCGCTTCACCCCCGCCGCGATGGGAGCCCAAATCCATACCAGACCCCATCCCGGACCCCAAACCAGCTTTTGCTGCACCGGTAAGCTCCGTTTGAAATTGATCTGATTTACTAGACCATCATCTGATCGTTTATACAGGTACCCTGGTTGTCGGTGCCTGAAGTTTCCTTCCCCGCCAGAGTTGATAGCCGGAGGAGGAGGAACCCCATGCGGGACTTCGTCGAGTTCCCTAAGAAGGATGGGCGATGGATAATCGGGCCGCGAAAGGGAGAGGTTGAGCCCTTAGAGGAGGGCAAGCCCACAGACTTTGCAACCCAACTTATCTCGGAGCCTCTGACCCCAACGACCTCCGTTCCTCAATCGGATGCGAACTCAACTCAGCCTACGACTCCTTCATCTGCCGCGAAGTCAAATGCCCAGCAGAAGACTCCAAAGCCTGCCATTCCCGTCGTCCCAGTAGTGCCGAATGTTCCAGGTACCCCGCGTCGACAGACTAAAGACAGCGCCAGCGCTACCGCAGAGACCCCCAAATCTAATTCAGCGATTGACCCAGATACCAGTGTGGAGTCCACAACTGTCAATGAAGATTCATCCAAGCCATCCTCACCCGTCCGTGCCGCTGCTCCTAAGTCATGGGCGGAGCTTCTTCGGTCGCGACAAGCCGCTAAGTCGGCCAGCGCCGCAGCTTCAGCCCAGCCGAGCAATGCGACCACGCAGAAGAGTGAAACTCTTGCGGATATCTTGACCAGCCTTGGTGAAGATGTCACCAAATACAGTGATAAGATTGCTTTCCTCGAGCCTCGAGGACTGGTGAACACCGGCAACATGTGCTACATGAATTCAGTACTGCAGATTTTGGTCTCCTGCGTGCCTTTCCATCAGTTCCTTGATTATGTTGGTCGCAGATCCGCGCACAGCTTCCACAGTGATGTACCATTGATTGATGCTCTCATCATGTTCATGCGAGAGTTCCGTGTCATCGATGCCGCCACTTCAGAAGAGCAGCTGAAGATGCGACTGAAGCCCAATGAGCTAGAGAAGTACGGTGATGCTTTTGTTCCCGAGTTCGTGTATGAGATGATCCGGCAGTTACCTCGCTTTAGAGATATGCGGCGCGGCCATCAGCAAGATGCTCAGGAGTTTTTGGGCTTCCTCCTTGAAGAACTCCATGAAGAATGTGATCGTGCTGCCCAACATGCTCGAAGGGCCGAAGAAGCGCAGCTTGCCGAAGGTGCTGTAGATAGCGCGTCCGGTGATGGGTGGCTGGAGGTTGGCCATAAGCAGAAGGCGGCCATGACTCAGTCATCTGGGGCTCACGCAACTGAATCACCTGTCACAAGAATATTTGGAGGCAAGCTACGATCCGAGTTCAAGGTGCCAGGTAACAAGACCTCAGTTACTATGGAGCCTTACCAGCCCCTGCAACTCGACATTGGGTCCCCTGAAGTCCACAACATCGTCGATGCTCTGAAGGGACTGACTAAGCCTGAGAGCATCCAGGGTGATTTCAACTCGTCCCGTGGACCAAATGTCACCGCGACTAAACAGATCTTCATTGAGACCATGCCCCCGGTGCTTATCCTTCATCTCAAGCGTTTCCAGTATGATAATCTGACTGGAGCTACCCAAAAGATTTGGAAGAAGGTTGGCTACCCGCTTGACTTGGAGATCCCCCGGGAGGTCTTCCCTGCCCATCGGCGCAATGCTTTAACCGCTTCCGGTGGTCTTCCTCAGTACCGTCTTATGGGTGTCATCTATCACCACGGTATGAATGCTAGCGGCGGTCACTACACTGTCGATGTGAGACGGCAAGACGGCCGTGAGTGGATTCGAATGGATGATACTGTTATCCGCCGCATTCGCAGCGAAGATGTGGCCGAAGCTGGCGGAGAGGAGGACCCCAAAGTGCTTGCAGCCGCTTTCGAACAACATAAACATGACAAGATTCCTCGTGGAAATATCTTCGATCACATTGACCAGGATGACCTAGATTCGGCGGACAGCGACAAAGGCTGGAGCCAAGTCAATGGAAGTGGATCTAGCAGTCACGCAAGCAAGAAGTCTGTCAACGGCACTACCGCCTCTCCTGCTACCTCCTCGGGCGTCAGAACTCCCCTTGGTAGATATGGTTCCCGCGACAACCGTGTCGCCTACCTGTTGTTTTACCAGCGAATGGCTTGATTTCTGTGCAATATTGGGTGTGATCCCATCATTGCTTCAAATGGTCCAGTCATTCATATCTGAAATCCGTTTCTCACGGCCGAATTCCTTTCCATCGTCATTTACTCATTATCATCGTCATCTTCCCCCTTGAAAGCATCGTACCCATACCCCCCGGTTAGTGACACATCGTGAGCCATGCCATGTTCATTGATTCCATGACATTGTGGCCGTAAAGCTCTTGCAGGGCTCGAATACTCTTTGATTACATCGGTTGTACATAAGATGTCACCCAGCCAATTTGCGACATCAGCCGCTTTTGAAAGTTCATTTATGCATTCGAGGACATTCTTTGGCAACTCAAGTTCGAGCGATAAAACTGGGAAGGCGGACTCAGTATCCTTGTTCTTTGAGCTTTCGAAGGAAGTGTCCTCGAGCCAGTCTTTGTGGTTCGTTGTGTCTTCAACAAGCACCAGCCAAAAAGACTCCATCCCAATCCTCATCAAACTTTTGGATCATCTAAAGTGCCTCTGCCACTAGGTGACATGTGGTTTACCCCCAGAACCCCCCTTGAAATCTTGAACACCTGTTTGTTTGTTAAGCCCCGCCATTTTCTGGATTGTATCTTATGGGATGTCAGATCCGGTTTATACCCCGCGTATTTACTTTGTTTTATCACTTCTTTTCTCAGGGAAAGCCACGTCGATTCCTGACCGATTTGGGTCTAGAGAAAGAAGATACTGGCGGATGAGAAATTGTTGTTACCACCCCCTTTTTCACTTGTTGTACTTGTTTGCGCTACCTGACGTGTGGCGTAGATAGGGGACTATGTGACGACGTCATGAATTTCCTTGTCTGTTTTCTTTCCCATAGACCGTGGAAGATGAGAACCAGTTGTGCCCACGGTGGTGTTGTCAGCTGAGGTGTGGAAGACAGCATCTGCGCGATGCTACGGCTTTTTGGCTTTATAGTCACTTGTTGAAGAAGTATGTCTGTTGTCCGTTGGATGGTGAGGTTGTTGTTTATATCCGATAGGGTACCCTCAATTGGAAAAAGTTTCAGTGCGCCGAGAAGTGCATTGCAGTCGGGAAATAAATGGAAGAGGAAGAGGAGGAAGATGGAGAACCTCGAAAAAGCATGTCTTTACAGAAGCCCAAAAAAATTTCAAACGAAATTTACTTCATTCGTCCTACTAAACGTAGCTTAAGCATTTCTTCATTACGTACACAATATCGGTTCATAATCGTAAGACACATCATGCGTTGAAGACAACATCATCTCCCTCGTCTTCGCCCTTGTCCTCATCGTCATCCTCGTACTCAACAAATTCAAACCCTAAAGCGTGCCAGTTCAGCTCCTTCCTCCAATGCAGACCATAATACAAACGTTCATCTACACCATCCCCAGACTTCTCACCCGCATCTTCAGTCTCGTCGTCATCATCACACCAAGGATCTCGATCTGGCGTGGGAACAATGACTGGCTCAGATGCCAGGCCGCCACTTACCATCCGACCCGAACGCGGAAAGATAACAGCCCGGAATCGGGAGAGAAGCAGGCCCATGGAGCAACAAAGACACGGTTCGTGGGACATGTAAATGTCAAGGTCGGTACAGAGATAGCCTCCCTGCGAGCGGGTGCGAATGCGAGAAGTTGTGCCTGGAGCTGAAGTGGTAGGAGTGGCCTTTGCTGGCTCAATTAGGGGGTGCGGGATTGAAGGGTCAGCGAAGGTCGTGACGGTTGATGGCGGGGGAGCTGGGAGGGGAGGCGTTGTAGGTTGAGCTTGGCCTTGTACGCCCTGGGCGGATGGGCCAAGGCTGATAGTGTCAAGAGGAGCCGAGGTGGATTCGGGATTTGGCTCTTCATGCTTTCTCTTTTTCGGGGAGAGGGGAGAGGACGCAAGCCGTTCGGAATCAGCAGTAGGCGCATTGGTGGAGATTTTCGAAAGACCAGGCTGATAAAGAAAATATGACTCAAGAGGACTCAGCTGCAAAGAAAGCTGGGGGTCCGTAGCAATAGCAGCCAGCGGAGTCGAAATGGCCGCTGTGGCCTCCTCATGTTCAGGATCCTCACGGCGTCGTCGTGCAACAAGTTCAGCGACACGCATCAGTGCATGCAGATCTGGCCCGCCCTCCAAATCAGCATCGAACACTGCACAGGCCGGGTTAGGAGCCACGCCGGGGTGTAGATCTGTCTGGGATGGCTTCCCCGCTTCTGAGCGGGCGAACCGAACATCACCACCAACAGCGAGGACAGCATCCATCCATCGGTCAGTAGTGGACTCGCCACTTTCATACGCAGCAGCCTCAATCGCGGCTTCGATGGACGGATCGACAACGACTGCTCCGACGCCACGGCCACGCCCCGACTGCTTTGCCTCGGCAGCAACTTTGCGCGCGAGAGAGAGGTAGTATCCTGCACGAGGCTCGATAGCATCCTGTGCCCGGTTCAGAATTTGCGGTGGTGGAGCAACATTGGATCGGGGTGCGGCAGGATTGAATACAACGGGCCAAAGGGTGTTGCTCCATCTTTCGGCTTGGGCGGAGTTGAAAGGTGGTTGAAGGGGGATCTGGGTGGTGAAGAGGCGGATCTTTGAGGGTGAGGGTGCAGGTGTAGATGTATCAGGTGAGTCGGAGCGGGTATTGGAGCCATATGTGTCAGGCGCATAGGGAGCAAGTAGCTCTTGCAGTTCTTCTGCAGGAGGCAATGGGGGTGAAATCACAACAAAGATAGTTTTCTGCTCTCCAACTGCAGATGAACCTCCCGCTTCAAATTTGGCACGAAGTGGCGCGGGCAGGATATCTCTCTTTGCGAAACGTCGCAGATGTGACAATGGGAGCGAGGGGACTCGGGGGTACTTGGAATCGAGCGCTCTAGAGAAGAGAATGAGCTTGAGGCATTATCATTAATAATTGGGGTGTAGCTCACTTGATCACTTTGGCTGCACCTTTGACATTGACTTCTGCGACGAAGGCGTCGCCTGCATGCAAGTTAGTTAATGATATTGGCAGCTGGGATTCAGAATCGTGCATGATCATACCAAATTCCTCGGGTGGCCGTGTTTCTTGCACAGTGCGAATAGGAACGATCTCTCCACGCAGAGGCTGGATCGCTTTGACGGTCTCTGCGAGATCCATGATGGTTGGTGTGGAGAGGTTAGAAGAGGGAAGAAAATTGAAGGCTAACTGGATCGCGTAACTTTAGAGAGGGAGGTTTGCTTCATGACTAATATGCAGAGAAGTGAGTTTAGCAAAGAAATTAGAAGAAAACAAAAGCTGGAAGACGCGTTTGGTGACGCATGAAGTTCAAGATTTCCAGACCCGCTGCCCTAATCCCCGCACCCTATGCCCTAAAGTCCCGGGAAGGAAATACTACGGAGTAGTCTCATAGAAACTAACATCATTTAGTACTAGTTCGTTGTCAATCTCTACTTCTAGATAACCAAAAAAGACTTCGTAGACATGAATGAGTATATTTTTGTAGAATATGGGAATCGGTGTAGGTAAAATAGTGTTCATAGATAAAATACCTCCTTGACATCAAAAACGCCAGATAAGTCCCGCTGGAAATGAAGCGCTGAAACCATGCTACAAATCACCGCCCAGCGTGGAGTATGCTAACATAGACCCGCTATCTCACGCTGACTCGGATGCGTGCCTTCTAATTGTAGCATATGCATGGGCCAGGCCGTAGATGCAAATAAGATCGAATATTAAAGGTCGATAGGCAAAGAAATCCATTCCAATGTAAAGTCGATCATTAGGCCGTGTTTGTAGAACTCGAGGCCAGCCCGAAAACATAGTCCATAACGAAACATTCGTGGCCAGATCGTGTTTTCCATACATATGAGGATTCTTTCATGCTGCCGGAGTCGTGGTGGCGGTGGTGGTGGTACTGCCGTTGCGCTCAATCTCAAACCCTTCACATCGTTCTACCAGGCTCTGGTAATAATCGACCAAGACCTCTGGTTGTGGCACGATGCGCCACTGGACACGGAAGAGGAACTCAAGTTCTAACATAGCTAACTCGTTCATGCTGATACCGCCGACTCGAGCGTAAGTCTTGTTGGTCCAAAAGCTGTCACTCAATCCTTTGCTGGCGACGGTGGCACTGGAGATCAAGAAACGGTGGATGGTGAGGCTGGAAACAGTGAAGGAGGGATATAATGCGCAGAGACGGTCAATGTAGTAGACCATGCTGAGAAGGATGGGTGGCGAGAGGGTGGCATGCGTTGCCAGACGCTGCAGGTAATCCTGCACGGAGATCCGAGGGGGCGATCGGGAGTGGAAGCGCGTCAAACGCCCCTGATGCAGGGGAATTTTGTCATTGAAGCGAATCAGCTCCATAAGCATGCTGGAAATCAGCACAACCAGGTCACGGGGATCAGCCAGTTCGTATTGGGTGGGCAGGATCTTGACGCTGGGCGCAGAGGGGCGCAAACGTTTGGTCTGCGACACCTCCACATCTTGACCACCCGATGTGCCCGCCGAAGGCGCATTCGGGGAGTGGTGGTCACTCTGGCTGTTGCGCTTGTTGGAGCCCCCCGAATTGTCCGGGGCGGGCATTGAGACTGACGGGGTAGGTGGTGGGATCACAGAGCCAGATGGTGTGGCTGTAGGAAGAGTGGCAGTGGAAGGAGTGGCGGACACGCTGTGGGATGAAGAAGCCAAGGCAGCGCTGGGGGCAGAGGGATCGACTGCAGAAGCGCGTCGACGTTGGAGGGCGGCGGGGGAATCAGGGGAGGCGGGATCGACGGTATGGCGATTCAACGCCGAACGGAGCTCCTCAATGGCCAGGCGAGATGAACGAGGGCTACTAAACTGTGGAGCACTTTCATAATGTGGGTGGGCGGAGCCAGAGGCGTAGCGCGGCCGACGAGGGTGAAGGGGACGAAGCCAACATGGCTTAGTGAGGGATCAAGAGGAATGTTGCGGCAAAGCAATGGGAAGGCACGCTGGCACCACGTGGGCGCACGAGTCAATGGGGCACCTGCGGAACCTGGGTTTTGGCGCACGGCCTCATCCTCACGTAGATCGCAAGGTGGAGGAAGTCGACTGGAAATCCGGGGGTTCTGGTTGTGGAGAGCACTTGGTGCAAGAACCCTTACTCATTTGAAAGACGTAGGGTAGAAAAGAAGGAAAAGGGAGGGGAGTCAGAGGAACGGGTACCCTTTAGGGGAGTAAAATCCTGTTCTGCTATGAGGTAATTTATTACGTCGTATCTCGATCCACGGCCAATCCCCCGACAGAATCATGTATTAAGTATGTTTTCCGGGGATCCATCGGCGTTCCTCCCGGAGCTATTCGACTATTCTATTGGTGGGTTGAAGGATTTCGTGACCATACGTGACACAGCCACAGGGCTGATCAGGTGATGAGCCCAATAGTGGGAGCGGTGGAGACTTAGCAGAAAAACCCATCACCGCTAAACCCCTTTGGGAGGAATCAGAGCCGATCTAACCGGACTAAGGACAGATTAAAGGGGGACAATTTGCTATCTGCGGTAAGGTAGGTCACTAGTAGTACACTAGGGATGCAAACTATTTCCTCGTGGAGAAATGCTAGTTCTCTCGGAATTTAGATCAGGACTGGCGTCATTGGTTTAATCAGATGGTGGCCTGAGGCCATAATTTACTAGCACGTTACCACTGCGCCCCTTTCGAATCCGTATTCGTATATTGTCCGTGTACTCCGTACTTCAGTCTAGTCTAGGCACTAGGGCATATTGCATGCATTATCTGGCACTCACCTCCACAATATTATTGTTGGGAATTACGTATGATTGGGCTTCAGATAAGCTCTGTAGAATCTGGATAACATATACCTTATCAATTATTGGACATGACAGCTTTGGATTACAAAGATTTGGATTTAATGTTGTGCAGATTATTGAACACGAAGTACTCTTGGCGGTCAACTCTTACATAACCGCCTCTTACGTAACCATCCAGTCATTCCCCCAGTGCGGAGTGGAGTCCGTCACCTCCGTCCTTGAGCTCTGGAAGCTGAATTGTGAGCAGCAGATAGTATCATTTTCGATTGTTCAAAGATTAATAGGCCATTTTGGGATTGATTGAGGAGAGCAAGGGACATAACTTTGATTTCACAGGTGGTCTAATCCAACCGCCCGATTGCACGCGACTTTCTTCCCCGCCCTCACAACTGGCCGAATTCGGCCAAGTCCTCCCATACTCAGATCGACCAGCTATTACGAACCCCGCAGCCCATACGAATAGACGCTCCACCTCGCCGCGTCTATTTTCTCTTGGTTTGCTATCTCGACCCTCATTGGGAGGCGGTCGTCTTCTGACGATGACGCGAGCAGCGGTTCCGCCGATTCTGCTACAGCTTCAAACCCCGGATTCCATCTCCTCTCAAATCACCTCTCTCCGAGCCCTAAAGAATGAGGTGATAGGTCATGACCAGCGCAAAGAGATTTATGTTGCTGCGGGAATCGTCCCGACTCTGGCCTCGGTACTCGGATCGCGATGGCCAGGGAACCAATCTGCGATTGAATCTAACAGTTCTGTGACCCAGGCGACCAGAGCCTATCAGTTTCCAGCAGAATCAGAAGAATCAGAAGCCTGCCTGCAGGCAATCCTGATCATTGGAAGCTTGGTGCAAGGTATTTGCGCATCAAAGACACAGAACTACCAGTGATGATGATGTTAACATGTTCAACAGGTGGTCCAACTTTCCTCGCCCCAATATTCGCCAGCGATATTCTTCCCACGCTTCTCTCTATCTTATCCTCGCCGGACTGCCCTCGGCAATTCGTTCTTCCCATTCTACGACTTCTCAACACAATTGCAGACCGATTACCGCTGCAAAATCAAGACCAATGGCCCCGGGATACCCGACTGGCAGATATTGTCTTCGCGCCTGAAACAGTCGGAGCTATCAGACGAATTGTTGCACAGAATTATGGGCCCTCGGGCAGCCAAGCCAGTATTGAGCTGGCAGCTGCCTTGATTGGAAAGCTATGCACAGAAGAGATTCACAAAACAACACTGGCGGAATGTGGAGTACTGGACGCCCTAGCTGTTAAAATCGCGAGCTTCGTGATAGCTCAAGGGTTTGTTCTACCGGGTGCCGAGGACCATCTACACGAGCCTGGAGCTCTAGGTGAATTCCCACCGCCTGCCCCAGCATCGGCGCGGTTGGCACCCATCCTTCGCGCAATCACTGTGATCATCGAGCACTCGAAGTGGCGGGCAGAACATTTCCTTTCCTCGCCGGGAATTGTCACCGTCTTCCCCAAACAACTCCCTGGATTCGCCCCGACTGACATTAAAAAAAACCCTTGGGGGACCACATATTTGTCAGGCTCGGCGGTACCCCGTCATTCCAGCACAAACCCAGTGGATCATCTTCTCCCGTCGGTTCCAATGGTACATGCCAAACCAGCCTCAGGCTCGGCCAACTTCCCGCCTCTAGGAAATCCTGGTGTGCAGCGTCGCCAGAGCCATTCTTTTTCCACGCCGTTTTCGCTGGCCGAAACGTCTCCGCCAGAAGAGGATGAAAACTCAATCGTGCCATGGCTGCTTTGCATCCTTCGTTCAGAAGGTAGTATGGTTCAACTAATGGCGGCCCGGCTGGTAACTGTTCTTTTTCGGCTGGGCCTTGCCAAAAAGCACCGAGTTCCAATGTTCGGCTACCTCTTGGTTCCGATTCTGATTCGCATGCTGGAGAAAGACTTTGAGGTCCCCGATGAACCCGGCGCGAACGATGATGGACTCATCACTCCGACACAGCTTTTGAAGGAAGAAGCCCCGGCTGTGTTGGCCAATCTGGTCATGGATGACCCGGAACTACAAAAGCATGCTGTAGATGGAAATGCACTCAAGCGACTTTCTCAGCTTCTCAAGGAGACTTATAACCCAGTGCCAGAGACCTTACGACCCATGTGGCACTCAGAGGGGGATATTCCAGCTCGGGACCCTGAAACAATGTCGCCGGATAGTCGACTGGGGCCTCCTGGATATTCGCCTACACTTTGCCACATTATGAGATATCGAGAAAGCATTCTCAAGGCCTTGGCTTCGCTGGTACCGTTTAAAGATGAATGGCGAAAGATACTTTGTGATAACGGAGTAGTACCCTATATCATCGACTCCCTTAAACCACGGCCAAGTGATGCTCCTGCCGACGCTGCTTCGGTACCAAAGAATACTGCAGCGGATGGCAACCCGATACCAACACTTTTAGCTGCTTGTGGTGCAGCTCGCATGCTCACCAGGTCGGTCAGCACCTTGAGGACCAGCATGATTGATGCTGGCGTGGCCCAGCCACTGTTTACACTTGTTAAACATCCTGACCTGGAAGTTCAAATCGCGGCAACTGCAGCGCTCTGTAACTTAGCATTGAATTTCAGTCCTATGAAGGAGGTTAGTGCACGCGTTTTCCGGATCTTTCTTAGGCCATCATCTAACAAATATTTTCTGCAGGCGATCATTTCGGGCGAGGTAATTCCCATGCTCTGCGAGCACGCCCGCTCACCCAGCACCAAGTTGCAGATAGAGTCCTTGTGGGCCCTCAAACATGTGGTCTTCGATACATCAAATGATATTAGAATGAAGATAGTTGAAGCGCTAGGGCCTGCTTGGATACGACAAATCATCAGCCAAGACCCACTCAGTGCCCTGACTAGACGCGGAATGGACGAAGAGACAGAGCAGGCTATTGGTATTGCCATGGGTCGAGCCAACTCAGCGGGGGAACAAGTTGACATCCTCAACCCCATGGAAGATACAGGCGAGTCAGCTGAAGGATTCAAGATCGGGGGTGACAGCATGCCTCAATCGAAGATGAGTTTGGATATGTTCCTTCCTGATGCCAGGCGTCGGCGCAAGCTTGTCATGCATGGCAATTTGGAGCAGTCTACACAGTCGAGACAAGATGACATTGCTGTCCAAGAGCAGACATTTGACATGCTGCGCAACATGATGTGCGGGACTGGTGCACCTGAAATGATCGACTTTCTCTTCCAAGAGATCGGCCAGAATGAGTTTCTAGACGCACTCGCTGATAATTTGCGCCCGCGCACCATCCAGTTACCACATCGCCATGAACTCTCTAATCGGGAATTACAAATACCGCAAGAAACCCTGCTCGCCGTCAGTGCCGTTATCATCCACATTGCCGCAGGACTTACCCGGCACCGGCAACTGCTGCTCTCTCACCCAGACCTCTTACGGTTCCTGTCCAACTATTTCAATCACTCTAACTCAAATGTGCGCGCCAACTGTGCTTGGGTAGTCATTAACTTGGTCTACCGTGAGAACCAGAGTGATCGTGAAGCATGTCGCGAACGCGCCACTAGACTCAAGGCTCTTGGGATTGTTGATCAGGTATATAGTCTCGAAGATGATCCGTCCCTGGATGTCAAGGAGCGTATCAAGACTGCTATGCACTTATTGAACCAACTGTAGTTGCCTTTGGACTATTTGACTATGGGATATGTATTGAGAACTGGTTATGGGGGTTCATATTAATGTGCATATGCCATTTTGTGCAATACCGAGCAAAATTCATTAGAGCCCAAATCTTAAGTGTTCCTCTCAGGAATTTGTTCCATATACTGGAGGTTGTATTGATTTTCTTGATGCGGAGATCTAACGTCATAGCCCTGCAAGCTTGATTCTCGCATACCTATGTTAACCACATGCATATTCACTTGATTGAGTTTTCTCTCTTGGCCATCACAGAACAAAATTCATAGTGAAAAAAAAGGACGAAAATATGTCACCCGTACCCGCAGCCATTCTTCGAGCTCTATCTCTTCCGTCCGATCCGTCAAAGGTCAGCCTCTCCACCTCCGGACTAGGTTCAGGCTTTACAAGCACAGGCGCCATTCGTGCCAAATTACCCAAAGGAGATGGAAGCGAAGAAGAACGACGATACTTCGTCAAGACCTCAGCAGATGGTAAAGCTGCCGAAGAAATGTTCCGCGGCGAGTACGAGTCCCTCAATGCGATCGCAGGCTCTGTACCGGGATTCTGTCCACGCGCATTAGCCTGGGGACCTTTGGACGAGGAAAACAGAAAATGCAAGAACTTTTTCCTGGCCACCGAGTATCTTGATCTCGGGGGTGCGATGGGACGCAGCTCGGGTGATGAAACCAATTCATCAACGCTGGCGTACAGACTTGGTAAATTACATACCACGCCTGCGCCCCCAGACCTAACGACTGGGAAGCCTCGATTCGGATTCCCTGTTCCCACGTTCTGCGGTGATACCAAACAGCCGAACAAGTTCTATGATAGCTGGGCTGACTTCTATGCTCATGAGCGACTGCTCACCATTCTCGCCACGTCTGAGCACCGCAATGGCCGCGACGAGGGGCTTCGAGAGCTCGTTGAGAAAACAGCCTATAAGGTGGTGCCCCGCCTTTTAGGGGACGGTCATTTAGGATACGATTCCCATGGTGAAGGCGAGGGGATCGTACCGGTCGTTGTGCACGGCGATCTATGGAGTGGAAATGCAGACCGTGGCCGCATCGTGGGCAGTGGTCGTGATGATCAGCCTGGGGACGTAGTCTATGATCCTTGTGTCTGCTATGGACATAATGAGTTTGACTTGGGAATTATGCATATGTTTGGTGGGTTTGGAGCTCGATTCTTTGATCAGTATCATCGGGTTGTGCCGAAGACTGCGCCGGTGGAGGAATATGATGATCGAGTGCGGCTATACGAGCTGTAAGTTGTGCTTCATCATCTGTTTTCATTTGTACAAAGCTGACTTCTTCGCTAGATATCATCATTTGAATCATCATGCTATTTTTGGTGGTGGGTATCGCTCGGGTGCAATGTCAATTATGCAAAAGTTGGTTCGCAAGTACGGGAAAGATGAATAGATAGTAGCCGGGAATTGATTTCGAAAGCTTGTAAACGGCGAATATCATCAGAGTATGTCACATTATGTCTAGAATTATCTTCTATTTTCACTTGAACACAATGGTTGCCCACCCGATGTTGATAACTTCTTGAGGCATCTGGCCGTCGTATACCACGAGGGTAACCAGAGCTTCTAACCTGCACCAATATATTTAATATGTTGACTTTCTCCTTCACTTCTTCTTTCTTCTTTCTTCTTTCTTCTCCCTTCTTTCCACCTTTGCACATTAGCTGTACTTCGGATTAACAAATCTCCGGTCACGTGATCTCAATATCGAATCAGTCACGGCCGTTGACCTTCAACTGCACAAGCTCCAAGGGCCTTTCATCGCCGTGTTTTCTGTCAAAGGCAACTGGCTTCTAATAATTCGATATGTCACTCGAGTCAAGGCTTGAGCGGGTTCGCCCTCACCCACAGCCCGGCCTTCAAGCTCCGGAGCGCCCAGCCATTCATCCTTCATTTATCCAGGTAGCCAGGCCGTACTTGTTTGAGCAGACTATTCAAGATTGTATTCAGGCCCTGGGAATAAATCCTCTCAGAGAGGAATCATTGCGTTTGCAAGGGGTGTCGTGGATTGACAATGTGCGAAAAGTGCTCCACCTGTATGTTCTCCGTTGAATCTCCGCTTCCAGAAAAGCCTCCCTGCAAAGCATGAAATTGACCGGATGATACAGGCCAGTGCGGACCTATGATACCGCTACGGTGTACTATCACCGGTTCCGGTTGGTGCATCCCGATAATGAATATAACTTTGTGGTAACGTCATTGTCCCTTTCTTGGAGATCGCCCATCTAATATGACAACAGGATGCGGCCGCAGCAGCATTATTTACTGCATGCAAGACTGAGGATACGCTCAAAAAGTCAAGAGATATTGTGTGCGCAGCATACAATCTCAAGCTGTCCCCATCAGACCACCTAGCACCAGATGATCCCGTAGGTCACCATTTTGAGAAATCTCCAGTGATTTGGAAAGAAATGAAAAAATATACTGACTCGAATATTGCCAGATTTTTGACACTAATTCTCGGGGAATCATTGGGTTGGAGAGGTTGATGCTAGAGGCATCAGGCTTCGACTTCCGCACCCGCCATCCCCATAAGACTCTGTTCAAGCTAGCCCGTCGTCATGGAATTTCAATGGAAGTTCGGAGCCTGGCCTACCGCATTTCACTAGACCTCTATCGAACGTTTGCACCGCTCAAACAATCAACGTCACCTTTGGCCTTCGCTTGTCTCGAACTCGCCAGTCGCCTCTCGAACCAGCGTACCGAGGCCCTGGAATCCAGAGAGGAATACAAGAGATGGAACACGAGCAGAGAAGAAGTTATGGGTAAGCATAAGCCATTTCGACGTATACATACAGCTATACTAATACCAAAGTTTAGAGACCCTCTTTGACCTTTTAGAACTCTATACGCACCACCGCTCCTCAACATCTGTAGGACCGCTTTTCCCAGCAGACCAGTTCTTGACCGTCCGCATTCCACTAAACCAAGAAGCCGGAGAAATCAGCATTTGTCGATTCGCATTCTGGGTCGACCGACCCCGTGACTCAAGGAATTTGAGCGGTGGAGGTGGGAAATCCGCAGAACCTCCACAGCGACCTTTGCACCCGTTGACACCTGTTGCTGCCAATGGTGAGCGCCACAGGGCAGATAAGGGCCGGGAAGCAGCTGTCCGGTTTATGCTTGATTCTGCTGAAGCGGATAAGGAGAAAAGGCAGGTTGAGGAGTATTTCAAGCTTGAGACTGAAGAGTATGAGGTCGAACAGTAAAGGTGAGCGGGACGCGCTTCTTCGATCCTCACTGTTTGGTGGATTGGAGTGCTGCATTTCGGACTTACTGGCATCGGCGGTTGAATGAGATCACAGCTGCTCAGGCTGATATGGCTAGTTATCTCCATGATTTTTTGAATGTTTCTGTGATACCCTACTTCTATTGATATGAATGAAAAAAGAATCAATCAACTCATTTTTAAAAACCCATACTTCTGTTCTCCATGTAGCTACCATCGAAGGCTTGTCAACTTAGGAAAATATGATTATGGAACAATGCACGTTTGATTCAAACAACGAGGTCAGCTTCCACGAGTGAATTGAAAGCTATGTACAGATTCAACTGCCTGCTTTACTGCTCTAGAGTACTGGATAGTAAATGCTGCAGGACAGCGAACAGCAAATAAAGCCACCTTGGCCCACCACACAATACAGATCCCATGAATTTCTTCTCATGCACCGGAGGGGTTTTAGCAGGCCTCCACCCACGAACAGCTGCAACACAATTATCAAGACCAGGAGACCAGCGGATCCTGTGCCAATTAGGCAAAAACATAAGATAGATAAAGTACTGGTTCAAGAGAAAAATGCAAGACAGAAAACATCCATGAATCGAGATTAAAGATCGCGCCCCGGTCTTGACCACGATTGATGTATATTGGGCCTCATTTCATTTGAGATTCTTCAATTCATCTCGTGTTTTGAATAGTGAAACTGATGCCGTGTTGAAAGGTGTGATGTGGAGGGAGACTTGTAATAGCCATCGTGCATGAAAACCCAACCGATGCATTCATGTCATACCAGGGAAAAGCCAATCAATCCCCAGTCAGCAAGCGGCTAGTAAGGCGTACTTCATCGGAGGCCAGAGGGCAAGAAAGAAAGAGTTGGAAGTAGTTCTCGGGATGTATTACAAAAAGGAGAAAATGTAAATAGAAGTCGTGAAGTTTTTGTATGGAGAGGCCGGCGACTCGAATTTATCAGCGCTTTAGTTCAGTGACAAGGCAGTCCAGAATCTGTAAAGATCAAGCGTTAGTCGAAATGAATGCAAATGTATATTTAGAAAGTAAAATAGACTTACAGTATCTGAAACGACACCTTGGTTGTGCAGGTACTTGCTGAGGCCGCGAACAACCTCGAACTGCTCATCAACCGTGAGACCGTTGATGACAGTCTCGATAATATCACCAACGTTTGCCTTGTAGACAGCAATGAAGCTGTGGTAGTACATATAGGCGAAGAAGCCCATGATGAACTGGCAGTCCATACGATCAGTAATACCACCGTGGCCGGGGATGGACTCGCCAAAGTCCTTGATCTGGAAGCTGCGCTTCAGACCTGAGGCGAAGAAACCACCGAACGGAGCAATAAGAGAGGCGAAAGTAGCGAAGCTCAGGATATGAAGTTGCATGGGCTCAACATAGAAAGTCTTATCCAGGCCGATCAACTCGAGGGAGTAGGGCTGCGGGATGAAGACGGAATTTGGAACGCACTCTAGACCGGTCAAAACATTCGAGCCCAAATCATTGACAGGACAGATGAAGTACTTGTACCGCATCAGCACATTGGTCATGAAAAAGCCAAAAATGATGGTGCAGATCCATGCGCCAAGGAAGCCCTCCACGGTCTTCTTCGGCGACAGCTTGATCAACTGGGTACGACCAAATGTAATGCCACAGACATAGGCAAAAATATCATTGGTGATTACCAGAGACGCAGGGAGGAAGAACCAGATCATGCCCTCGAAGATATTGTTCATGACAAAGTGAGCTTGCACCACAATCAAGTACAGCGCCATGTGCGTCCAGGCAAAGTGAACGAACTGCAACTTGTAGGTATCTTTGCGCAAAGTTCCCACAAAGAACACGAATCCTAAAAGAGCCGTTAGCAAACACTCCTCCGGAACTGCAGAGCTGAAGCACACCCACCCATGACATAAAGAGTAAAGCTAATAAAGCGGTGGTGGTTTGCCAGGGGCAAAAGAACCTTATCCACAAGTAGAATATGCTTGAAATAATAGATCACGCTCTCTCCATACAGGAAATACATGGTGGTCGCGAGGAAGTACCAGCTCAGCTGCTTGGTAAAGCGGGGCGCCGGCTTCTGCTCCTTTTCGCCCTGAGGCTTTTTGTTGGCGATGTTGATGACTTCCTTGAATGAAACAATCTGAATAGCGGTGACCAGGCCAATGATATAGATGTGGCCAGAGAACATGGCGATGAAGAAACCGGCAATCATGACGAAGGTCCATATTGTCCGGGTAATGAAGGTTTGCCGTTTCTTCTCCCAATCTTGTTGCTTCTTCTCGCCTTCAGATTGTTCGGGTGTCTAAGAACAGATCGAGGCGCGTCAACAACATTCAAGAGTTCAATCAATACTGGTTTCAGCTCACCTCCTCGGCTTCCGTGTTCTGTTCAAAGACAAACTTCTCGTTTTTGTTGGGGCTGAGGGATGCGGGAGCATTGCCCTTGCGACCAGCAGCAGTGTGCTTGGGCTTTGCCATGGTGGTGGAGGGGATAGGAGAGAAAAAAAAGTAAAAGGGAGTTAGGAGGGGAGGTGACCAGAAGCAGGAAGCGGAGTGAGACTGGAACTTCGAGAGCTCATGCGCGGAGGTGGGAGCGGTGGCTGAGGCGGTGGGTCTTCCGCCCGTGACGATGCCATTTGCCCAAGTTTTTCTTATGTCAGGTTATGTACATAACACCTAATCATCATGCATCTTCTGTTTGACCATTTGTCTGTTATAAATTTACTAGAAATGAATAGCTAGCGGGGTCCATCCGAAGGGTTTCTGTAGCGTTGGCAGAAAAAAAGAAAAGAAGGAAAAAAAGAAGAGTAGCTGGTGGGTCAGCGATCTGGCCAGTTAGTGCATGATTATTTCCCGGGGCCTTAAATGCTACCATCCATGGATACCTAAGGTACCTAGAGGTACATCGCAGCACATTTGCACGTGATCCAGGACCGCGAAAGCGGTCAGCCTCATCCTCCGCGTTGCGAATGAGAGCAGTTGGCGCTGGATTGAATTGCGACTTCACCAAACCTTAGCTGATGCATTCCTAAAATATTCAAACCCTTGTCTCGCCTTGCCTACATATATACCGAGTCTCCCGTTATCATTCAGGTCCCTTGTAATCCATGGCGCGGGGGCATGGAAGACAACGACGATGACTACTTCTCCGACGAGTTCGATTCTCTGCCTCCCGGGACACTTTTTGACTTAGAACAAAGTGCTTTCCAGGCCACACAGGGTCAAGCCACACAGGGTCAGGCCAGTCAGTACCAGCATAGCCCAACAGTCCCAAACAATTCGACTCTCCATACGCAGGTCAAACCCGCGGTCCGTAACTCCGCGACCTTGCAACCACCTCCTCGTCTACACACCGGATTAACAAATGACTATGACACACTGGAAGTAGGTGAATTGGGAGCGGAGGTACATGACAATGCGGGTGGCTCTGTGGCGCTTCCCAATGGCCATCGTATGCTAGTGAAGGAGCATGGCTGGCCCGTCAACAGTGAGATGGGTGACGCGATGGAGGTGGATGATCATGCTGGAAACATATCTGGAGGGAATACGCGTCTAGAACAGGTAGGCTCGGAGCATGTGTAATTTGATACATCGTCACTAAACGTTCTGAATATATAGCTAGAGCGAGAGAAAGAACAACTGCGAATTGAATTGTTCGAAGCGAAATCCCAGGTGCAATCGAAGACCGGCGAGATTGCCATCATCCGATCCAAACAGGCGCAGTTGGTCGCGGATTATGACCAGCAGTTGATAGCCTTGCGCACGGCCATGGCGGAGGAAACAACAAAACACAAAGAAATGGTCGAAGCCGCGATGTCCGAAGGGCACATCCTTGCGACGGAGAATATCTTCCTTCAGCATGACTTAGCAGAGGAGGCACATCATTTGCGCAATTTCAAGTTGAAGCAGCGACAGGAAGAGGTGCATCCGCCTGTAACGCCTAAGAAATCCCGAAACCTACCATTTCGAGATGGGTTCGACGATGACGAGATCGCTGTCGTGTCACCCAGCAAGTCGGCTACCCGGTCCAAACGAGCAACTCCGACTGTTCCAGGAAAGCGAAAGCGACGGGCAAGCCAGGATGCCCCTATCCCACTACAGTTGAGCCCTGCTGGTGAGCTAGTGATGGTTGATGCGCCTGCCGATGAGCTTGGACTAGATCGCGAGCAAGGGCCCGAGCCGCTTGGACGTGATCAGCAGGTTATGAAACGGCTGTTGAATCACCGCATGCTCCCTGACCAAGAAGCCGATATCGAGGCGCTAGCAAGGATATCATTTCCCTCGGAACCAGGACGACCCATGTCTAGCATGGTCTTAGACCGTTTGGCTCAGCTGGACATGGGTAGTTATGTAGTAGAATACATGCATACGATTGGGCCACTCTGGCAACGTGCACTGACTGAGCGTTTCTATGAACCTGTTCCTCGATTTATGAACCTTGCGCGATATATCCTGAGGATGAATGATATCCCACTTCCAAAGCTGATCAGTCCTTTGGTCTCTGTGTTGCAAGATTCTGTTGAAGTCAACGCGGTTCCTCGGTTTCGATATTCCCCTGCTGCTCGGGAAAAGGCGAGGGTGATCCGACCAATACCGACTCCACAGTCAGACTTACAACCACAAGTTGATTCAACCGAGGCCCTGCGTCTGCTGTATCATGTCGCAAGTGAATTGTTACATGTCAAAGATGCACTGCAGGATTTTTGGCGGCAGATCCGACATACCTTCACCCTAGTTATGCTACATCCTTCACAGCCACTAAAGGATATCGTGCTGATATTGCACCTATTATCTACTAGCATTCGACCAGAGTCATTCGGGCCCATCATGCCTTCGGAGGGAGAACAGAATGATATACAACGATGGCTGGTCGACCGGCTTTCCTTCATGTTCAGTGAGCGTGCCCAACCGGATGAGGGCCTTGAGCCGTACACCCCGCACGACATATGTGCAATGCGTCTGGAGGTTTTACTTTTGTTGGAGTCTTTAGCTTTCAATCCAGCAGCGCCGACTCGGGAGCATGGTAGCGCCATCATTGCCGCTCATCCTAACGCGTTGGCACGTCTCTTCCGATCCATGCATGACGAGCTCGATGCCTTATACGCGTCGCCGCCTGAGCAGGAGCTGCGAGTTGCGTTAGTCAACGGACTGATGCGCCTAGTATTCGGGGTGATCCGGCGTCACGGGTCTTCTATAAACATGCAAGAGAAGCTGGCACGTGTGCCGGGCAGCAAGCAGAAACACTTAGTGGTTCTCACGCGCTTGGCATTTTGCGACGGATCCGTCCTCGAGGCCGGTATTGATGACGAGACTGTCGACATGGCGCATGATTTACTCGAGGAGTGGACTAATCCCCAGGAAGCTGATTCGCTTGCTGAGGTATTCCCTGAGTTCCAGACGAGAATAATTTGAGAAATATTCTCGTGTCCGGTTAAGATTATGCATATTGGACAAGGCGCTGTGTGGGTTGGGAGTTGATCACCTGCATCTGTTTCATGAAGTTTCACGAGTCTGAGATACCAACATCTACTTTACAATATAGCGCATTGAATACACAATTAAAAAACCAAATAGCTTTAGTTCCTGGTGATGTTATCTGAGTAGCCTAAATAACATTCAGATCTCGAACTTCCTGTAAAAGATGCTTCTGGATCAATGTGCCAGTGTAAACGCCAAGGTTGGGCGTGGCAAAGCACTTCAAGTCGCTACACAAGGGGCTCTAAAGAGGTGATTGAGACGCTGCTAAATCACGGGGCAGCGACCATGCACTTCACCTCAAATGATTTCAAGGGTATATAGGGAGGGAGGTGCTTATATCGATGCAGACAGACGTCAACAGTATCTGTAGCCATGTAGAAAAGAGAAAGTGAAGAAATACTATATACGTTTACTCCTTTGGAAGAATATAATCAACATAATCAATGACCTCAGGAATGAAGTCAAAATTCTCGCAGACATATCACATCACTTCCTAGATTTGGAAACCTCCTCATTGGTGATGCAGGGGATAAACATATTGATTACTAATATCTCTCCAGGGATGTGAGAAGTCGACGAAGGGTGGAGTTGGGAGACTTGTGAGGCACCAGGACACGGCGTGCCTGAGTGAACAAGTATTACAAGTGTGGTGTGCTTCTAACATTGCGACGGGCATTTTCATGACTACAGTTCGATAAAGTACTAATCCTCTTCTCCAAGCTCGAGTCACTGACTCAAGGATTGATGAAAAGAGATAAGTTCCACAAGTGGAGAGTGCCAAAGAATACGCCTGTCAATGACCCGAAAGCCGTTGAACAAACCAGTCCGCCGCGCTGTGCAATGCAGGGACCAATCTGTGGTGGACCGCCTTCATGATCGCAGCCACCCAAACAAGGTAAGTATGAAGAAGAAAAGAAAAAGAGGAGGAAGGGAGGAAGAGAAGGGCGCAATTTATACCCGTGGCATAGGCGGTGACTGGCTTGAGCATAAGCGAGGCAGAATTTGGCCAATCAGAATTGATCGGTCATCCTGCCTGGTTTCTCAGGCGGAAATAACTGGCAATTGACGGAAGGTCACGTGGCATGGAAGTTTTGGGTGCTCAGGTCCATCAAGTCGTGCATCCACGATTGCCTCGATCACATCACACTCTTTTCCCCGCGTCGCGTCCAATTATTCGCAGTCGCCAAAATGAGGAACAGGGCCAGCAATACCTTGTCCAAGGGGGTATGTCAATTGCTCCGTCCCCAGGTCGACGAGCCGCTAATGATGTTCTCCGTCTAGAAAATCCGTCAATCATGGAGCAAGTACAACTTGTATAACCTACAGCGATTCCGTTCCCCGGCTACTGCAAACCGCACATTTTTCCAGCAAAAATGGACTGCCAAGGCTGTTTCCCGCGCCTACCACGGTGAGCAGGTCCGTGAGGGTCAATGGAAGCGCATGTTCTCGAAGCGTATCCGCAGCGTTTACCCCATGAACACCGCCGATCTCGCGATGGATGATGGATCCAAGGCATCTGCTGGTCGAGGCTCCGGCCTGCAAGAGCAGGGCAAGCCCTTCCACTCGCGCCTGGTCCCCTATACTCAGATGGCATTCGCTCCCCTAGAGCGCCGGTTGGATGTTGCCATTTTCCGAGCACTTTTTGCTAGCAGTGCTCGGCAAGCGAGACAGTTTGTCATCCATGGTGCAGTTACTGTGAATGGCCAGAAGGTGTGTTATGGCAATTGAGTCCACTGGTCTCAGTCTAGGTACTAATACATATTTCGCTCCTAGATGAGACACCCCAGCTACCTCCTCAACCCCGGAGATCTATTCCAGGTCGAGCCGGAGCGTGTTATGTACGCCACCGGTGCCCCCAAGACGAAATTCGAGCGACGAGAGTCCCGCCAACTGAAGCAGAAGAGTGAGAAGGAAGAAGAGGCCGAAACCGAAGCCGAGGCCAAGCCGGAGCCCGCGGAGAAGGACGAAAAGGAAAGCGCCAAGGATACCCTCAAGGCTTTGATGGCCCAGGCCAAGACTATCATGTCCACAGACAAGGATGTGCTCCCCGCAAAGCGCAAGCAGGAGCTGCGTGGCTTCCAGAAGGCCGTGCGCCGCGTGTTGTCCCGCTCCGAGACCAGCACCATCCTTACAGACAGTCTTGAATCGCAATTCTCCGAGCTCACCCTGATGCTGAAGGCGACCCGTGCTGAGAAGAAGCCCAAGGACGCCAAGAAGTCGAAGGATCAATCAGCTACCGAGGCCAGTGAGGAGACCGCTGCCGCATCCAAGAAATCAGAAGACGAGGCCGGTAACAAGCTATCGGAGGCCTTCCAGAAGGCTGCCGAGGGTGGTGAGGTCGACGCATCCGAATTGTCAGATGAGGAGTTCGAGGTTCTTCGCCGGGCTCTCACTCAGATGCGTGACAACCCCATCGACCACTCTAAGCCCTACGCCACTCCTTGGCGCCCCCGGGACTACATGTCTACCTTCGCCTTCATTCCCCGCTACCTCGAGGTCAACCAGAATATTTGCGCCGCTGTATACCTGCGCCATCCTGTTGCCCGCCCTGGCTCCGCCGAAGTGCCCACTCCCTTCGGCGAGTCGGTTAGCACCCCGGCCTATGGCTGGTACCTGAAGAGACGTTGGTAGAGGAGCATTCATGATATTATAAGCCCCTTTACTCAGCCATATCTTCCTGTTTCTATTATTGTCCCCCCACCCATTTCTCTCGAATGTATTACTGGGTCTCTTTCATATTCACCCCCCGCTGCATATCTCCTCTGGTGCTCATGTTGACCATGGTGTTGGTGCATTCTTTGCTTTTTGTTTTCAGGGTTTCGTAACCCTCTGTACTACCATAGCCATGATGGTTTGTAAATGGATATATCAATACTAAAATCTTTCTACGTGAAATAAATATTGCTAGATGTTCCGAAGAAAATTTCATTGTCATTTGATAAGGATTTTCCATATTCGTTCACTATGCTGAAAAAATCCTCGATAATTTTGCAAGACCTTGTCCTTATGTACCCCTAGTAGGCATTGTTGCTACCCATTTCTGGGCAGCAGAAGTCTTTCTATGCTTGGTTTGTTCGGGGGAATCGTCTGCAGCACTCTCCAGACAAGGTAAGTTGCCAAAATAGTTAAGCAAGCCTCACATGCTGGTCTCTGTGCTGTAAGTAGGCGTTGAATCTAGGCACTTGCAACGAAAGAAAGCATGACACACCAGCTCCTCTGATGATGGTGACGTCTCCAGAACCCAAGTATGCTCCAAAAACCACGAAAAGGACACTCCTCGGCGGCTATTAGGCATCTGGTAATATGCTTGCTTGATATTGGCAACCAGGGAACCTTCTACCTGCCATAAATGGAGCTCATCGGCTGAGACTCTAAACAATCGTAGGTCCTGGTAAATTCTCACGAGATGACCTTTCTCGCTGCGTGTGGAGAGTTTATCGAAACCGAAATCGGCTAGCACACGTGGATTCGTTGGTATGAAGTCCCAGGCTATGCTTTCGTAGAGAGACTGTGCAGACGAAAGACTCGGTGAATGAACAGAATTGTCATCATAAAAGTAGTCCAAGGTCAGAGGAAAATCAAATTTTTTGGATTTTTTCTTCCGATGGTTAGTGTTGGACTTTCGGTCACTGTTGGCTTTCTATACAGTGTCATACTCACTTTGATGATGCGATGGGGGAAGCACGCAAGTTGGAGGTGACCTTAAACTTCTCAACGTAGATCCTTCTGCGCTTGTTGAGTAGAGAGCGCTTGGCAATCATAGAGCGATTTGTTTTGTTTTGGGCCCCCAAGGCCTTAGTCAACTTATCAAGTGGCGAAGACATGGCGTTTGTAGACAGTAAGAAGGTAAAGGAGGTTAAAGAGCACTTTCACCAAAGGTGCCTTTCAAAATCCAATCCCTTCCTCATAACTCCTCAGTAGCTTTGCTTTCCTCCAATTAGCAGCTCATGCCATATCAACGACTCATTCCAAGGTTGATGATGGTGAATTGTTTAATCTCCCGCCGCTATCATCATTTAGGAGTACCTAACTCAGTATAACGAATAGGGCCAATAGTCAACATGTCGCTAGCCTTAGAATTGAACAACCTTGAGATTAGGCTTTCTACAGACCAACAAAGCTTGGAATATGGACTTATGAACAACCATGTAAGGACGTTGTGGTGAAAGAGCTTTCTTTGCATTGTGATCCCGGATATATATTGATCCCTATACTACGTGGCAAGTCACTCTCATACCACGTTATGCCTCATTACCTACCTGCGATAATAGAGTTGAAACTTCAATTTAGTTGATCTTCTCACAGGTCACAGTATGGATATGTATTGGATTGATTTACCTATTCAATTTCGAAAAAGGATGTAATTCCATGCCCATTCTCTCGACTCAACATTATGATGCTTGTTCCTGGGCTTACTAAGTACAACCTTGGAAACTAACTATAAGTTATCAGTACCCACGATGTAAACAAAAGAAAATGACAGCATATCTAACTAAATGACGGCAATGACGACTTCATCTGATCTCGATCTGATGCGCAATTTCACTAAAGAGACAAAGTATAAGCTGACCCACATGTTACGCGGCGTCCCGCACCGACGCGAAAGAGACAAGCCTTACGCCGATCATGATTGGGACTAAGGGGTGGAGCCTGAACATTTATTGAATCGGCAAAAAGTTCTCGCTGCCTGATAATCCGGTTTCTCCGTACGTCAGCGGCTGGGATTTACTGTTTATAATATTTTATGATCGTGAGGTTTTGACGAGCTTCATCTAAGCACCCCGTACTCCCCCGCCATGACTTGGCCCAAGTGTAATTCCACCGAGGAGGACATCACAAGTGAGTCCAAAGCTTAATCAAGTCTATTCCCCCTTTCTTCGGACATTATCTGATTCTCTAAACAGTCCGTGAGACTGACCTCTGGGATGGTGGCATCACCTTCCACGAGCTGTGTTGGATTCTCTGCGCCATCTTCACAGTACTGGCTTTCATCCTCGCCAGTATTATTATGATCGGCCATGCCACTCATTACAGCAACCCCAATGAACAACGATAGTAAGTACTCTACCCCCATCTCCAATTCGTGTTCTAATCTCTCCCAGCATCATCCGTATTCTATTTATGATTCCCGTCTACGCCATTTCTTCATTCCTCTGTGTCTACTATTACAGGCACTCTGTATACTTTGAGCTGATTGGCGACTGTTATGAGCCATTTGCGATTGCCTCCTTTTTCACTCTACTTTGCTCCTACATCGCACCCGATCTACACACCCAGAAAGAGTATTTCCGCGGCATCGAGCCACTCAATTGGGTCTGGCCTATGAACTGGATGCAGAAATGCTTCTGTGGAAACCGGGATAAAGGCAAGCTGCGGAGGCCTCGCAGCGGACTCACTTGGTTCAATGTATGACATCCCCGCCTCCAAAAGAGAGAAAATGGAAGCTGACGTGACACAGGTCATCTGGATCGGTGTCTTCCAATACTGCTTCTTGCGAGTGGTCATGACAGTCATTGCTGTTGCAGCCGAGGCTGACGGCCGGTACTGTGAGGACTCAGATAGCCCATACTATGCCCATGTTTGGGTAGGTCCACTCTTCGGCTTTTCCAAATTCCAGTCTTGCTAACAAGTTTCAGGTCCTGGTCATCGAGTCAATTGCGGTCACCATTGCCATGTATTGCTTGATCCAATTTTACATCCAGATCAAGAACGACATCGCGCATCACCGGCCTTTCCTCAAGATTCTTTGCATCAAGCTTGTGATTTTCCTTTCCTTCTGGCAATCGGTGAGCATTCCTATACACCCATTTTCCCCCTTTTTGGATTCTCTCTAACGTTAGCAAAGACGGTCATCGACTTCCTAACCTCATCTGGAACGATTAAATCATCCGCCAAAGTCCAGCTTGCCGACTGGAATAATGGATTGCCCAATCTCCTTATCTGTATCGAAATGTTCCTCTTCGCCATTTTGCACTTCTGGGGTTTCCCTTGGGGTCCGTACATGCTCAACAAGGGCGACATTATGAGCAGTGGCTCTGACCAACGCTACTACGGTGGATTCCTGGGCATCAAGGCCTACCTCGATGCCATGAATCCATGGGATCTGATCAAGGCTACTGCACGTGGCTTCCGCTGGCTGTTTGTTGGTCGCAAGACCCGCGAGGCTGATCCTAGTTACGAAATGCGAAAGCGGGGACCTAGCGATGGCTCTGAAGTATCGCCGGTGGCTTGAGCAGTTATATGAGTGGCTCATGATTTATGATGATACGATCAATATGGTGTACTTGGAACCGAATCTGAGTTTCTCTCCTGTGATTGTGATCGTGAACGAACAAGCAAGCTTCCATTACTATATGCTAATATATCACTTCAAGCCAATGTTGAATGAAGGCAATTGCCAGGATTTCAAGGCTAGTTAATACAATTAATGCTACGAACATTAGGATTAGAACGCAATTTGTGCATTCCCAATTCATTGCAAAGAGCTGCGTCATTCAATCTGTATTTTGAGACTATCTGTCTATCTGCCTAAGAGTCCAATTTCAGGTCGAAATAACCATAGCGGCTCATAGTTGCAAGTGGAGCAAAATTACGGGTGAAAATTACCGCTCTTAAAATTGCAAACCTCCCGACCGATTTGCACTTCTCTCGTTTCCCCGCGTCTAGACCGAAGCTTGATGAAGCCGATCAAATAGCTGTTCAACTATAATTATATCATACCTTCAAGTTTCGCCTCTATCCTAACTTCAAAATCAACTGTGAAACAGCCACATCCCTACACAGCGCATTTCGTCCTTCGAACCTCGTACCTACCACAGTTGAACCAACTGTGAAGTCAAATACCGTCACAGCGAGACTTCACCAATGCAAATATCCTCAGATTATTCCCAGCCACCTCACCGATCTCCCTTACCACGCGAGACAAATGTCCCAGCCGGGCCACCAGGGCTCCACCAAGGCCCAAGTCCGCAATCACCGTCGGTCGCGGTAATAATCCGCAGCAGACCAATGTCGCAAAGCAATCTGCAGATGACGTCGGTCGAGAACCCAGTATCAACCACACTGCAATCACCGGAACCAGATATACACCAAAGTCGCGGCACGAAGCGCCAACGCTCTGTAGACGATGACGGCGACGCAAGTCGCAAACATGGCAAAAGACTCACAACCCGAGAAGAAGTCTCATTGTTCGAGATATGCAATCGTCACGCTGAAACTTTCGGCAAGCGAAGCGATATCTGTAATTGGTGGCGCGGTGTAGCGGAGGAGTTCACACGCGCGCATGGGCGGCCATATTCGTGGCACTCGGTACGACGGAAGGTGGAGCTTGTCACGAAACAGCGTGTGAAGTTCCTTGAAGATCGGCGTCAGCAGCGTGCGATATCCGGTGCCCAGTTATCCGAAGACTCGATGAATCCGCAGTGGTGTGCTGTGTTGGATATGTGGATTCCGACTTGGGCGCGGTGGCAGGAGTCCGAGGCGAGGCGGATTGAGAAGCGGGATGAGATGATTCGCCGGAGAACTTCGCAGGTGCAGGCTAACACTGGGGAAATGCTTCATTCTTCCGGTGGTCATGATGTTAGTGAGATGTTTCATGGCGAAGAGCCGGGGACTACTGCCGTAATGGCTCCGCTTGCTACTGCACATCCATATGACGTCCAGTCGTCTTCTGTGTCCTTGCCTGCTGGTGTCAAGCTCCCTCCTGGCTATGAATCCATGTTTTCTAGCCCACACCCTACAGAATCCTCACCGGCAACGACGCAGACGCAGACAACAGAGAACAATCCGCCAAACAATCGCATGATGAACGCTGTTCTGGAAACACTGGGCAAACTTAACAAACACCTCGACACAACATCTGCAAACGGAAGTCCAGATCGCCGAGCTTCACCTGTACTATCTGCTCTGGTACAAGCCGCTTCTGAGTCGAGTGCCGATTTCTCCTCAGATACAGGGCCCCAGGCAAACGCATACGGTTCCATATCTGATATCGAGCGTATCAAGGAAGAACTACGTCAGGAGATGCAGATTGAGATACGAAGGGAGTTAGATCGGGACCGTGCTATTTTCAAGGAGAAGCTGGATGCTGTGCAGAGGACACAGGAGATGATTCTTCAGATGTTGCGGCAAGAGTCTGCTTAGGTGGGGACCGCCGTTTCTTGGGCTGTGTACTCTTTCTTTTATGAAAACCCCATGGGTTAAAGGTGATGTTTATCTTTTATTGCGTTTAGTATGATACCCAACACACAGGCATAGGCGTCAAGGGAACTGAGTTGACTGGGAACGTTTTTGACAAGTTATATGGCTAGCCGATGCGAAAATAGTTCTATAGAGGGTCCTGGGACGGCATTATCTAGGTAATGCCTTCTACATGGATTCAATGGCTGAACCAAGATGATGACAATTGCTCTACTCTAGAAAAACAAAGACACGGACAAAAACAAAGAAAAGAGTAGTCATCGGCTAAATTACAGAATAGTGATAGATAGGAACGCGGATGCACAGCGCGTCATCCTCGATCCACAGGGGAATAAATACCCAAAGCATTAACTCTTTTAGATCCAGGCAAAACTTAGACCTAGACCGGTACCGTCATGCAGCTTTCGGCGGGGGAAAAGACGTCTAGTAGTAGAAAGTCTCATCGACGGTACGACCACGCATCCACTTGGGCTCGGAGCCACGGACGTAGATGTCCTCGAAGAGGTTGCGGTCGGTGTTATCGGGAGCGGCCATCTTCTCGGCCTCGGCGACCTCAGCGTCGACGTGGGCACGGGCAGCCTTGTCGATGCTCTTGAGCTCCTCCTCGGAGGTAACACCCCACTCGAGCATCTTCTGCTTGAGTCCGGCAATGGGGTCGTTGGTGCTGCGCATGCGCTGGATCTCCTCACGGCTACGGTAGGTGGTACCGGGGTCGGACATGGAGTGACCACCGTAACGGTAGGTGACGTACTCGAAGACGAGAGGGCCGTTACCGGAAATGGCGTAGTCCTTACCGTACTGGACGGCGGCCTTGGTGGCCAGGACGTCCATGCCGTTGACCTTGATACCGGGGATGTACTGACCACGCTTGTAGTACTCGGTCAGGGCGGAGGAGCGGGCGGCGGAGGTACCCATACCGTACTTGTTGTCTATTTCGATAAGTTAGTTTTCGGAGTCTCATCCACGCTTTGAAAAGGTGGGGGTGAACATACTCTCACAACCGAAGAGGACGGGGAGCTTCCACAGCTTGGCCATGTTGAAAGCCTCGAAGACCTGACCCTGGTTGGAGGCACCATCACCGTAAAGAACGATGGAGGTGTTGGGCTGCTCGTTGTACTGCTGAGCGAAAGCCAGACCAGCACCGACAGGCACCTGAGCACCGACAATACCGTTACCACCGTAGAAGTTCTCGGCGAACATGTGCATGGAACCACCCTTTCCGTACGCGATACCCTCGCGGCGGCCGAGCAGCTCACCGATGATGGAGCGAATGGTACCACCACGCATCAAAGCGAAACCGTGGCAACGGTAAGCAGTGATAACCTTGTCCATGCGGGTGATAGCGTGCTCAATACCGACAGCGACGGCCTCCTGACCGGTCGACAGATGGCAGAAACCCCGGATCTTCTTCTCCTTGTACAGGCGGTCGGCGGCCATCTCCATACGTCTGTAAGAATCAAGCAATTAGCACATGTGCACATGTACAGACAAATCTCTCGGCGGTAGTCGCATACCTCATGGAGACCATGTCGTTGTACATGGTCTTGAGCTCCTTCTTGGTGGTCTCCAGGGTGTACGGGGGCGGGTCGATCTCGTAGGTCTCGAAGCTCTCATCGGAGAGGCGGACGGTGAACGGCTTGTCATCCTCCTATGCAGCGCAGTCGCCATGATCAGAATTGGGTCCAACAGCGCCTGGACGAGGGTTTCCAGTTTTCCGAACGGGGCTCAACAAACCTGCGGGATGTTCTCGGCGTGCGCAGAGGCGGCGTCGGTGGTGACGGAGCGACGGGTCAAAGGGGCAAAGGCCTGACGGCGCAGAGGCGCAGCCTGGCGGGCCGCAGTACGGAAGAGCATGATGCAGGTAGCCCAATTGTATATGTGAGAAGGGATGGGGAGGGAGATAGCGATACTTTTCCGATGAGATGTTGGGAACAAACTTTCCCGATTACTTAAGCGCTTCCCCTTCGGGGGCCGCCGGTGTAGACACCTGCAAACAGACCAAACCCGGAGCTGGCCTTGTATATATCAGCTCACTATTCCACCCAAGAAGCTTGAAATAGGGGAATAAACGATGCCGGTTAGTGAAGGAAAGTGAAATTTTGTTCTGTTATAGCTGTTGGGTCAGAAAATATCGTGTTCGAGGCCACCAGTCCATCTCTCCGAGCTCGGAAAAATACTGGATGTACTTCCTTTGCTCAACAGAAATCCACACATTCTCTAACAGCTACAATGCTTCTTTGGAAGTCATGGAAAAATCTTCCATCTGTTATTGATGAACACAGGATGAAATGTAGAGGGTCAATAGTAAGGAACTCCATGTCCGAACATTCTCCGCATATTCCGGAGCTTGTCCGGTTGATTGACCAGTTGGTATGCAACACGCGGCGTGGACATATGACTCAAGCCGTGGACACCCCTTATCACGTTACACTCGAACCAGTCGGATCGCAGCCACCAACTCATCACTTCGACAACCAATCATCTTAATGTGCATAGACATATATAGCACAAACCGTTGGGGTCAGAAAGGCCGTGGTGTATCAATCACATCAGTCCTTAATCAGAGGCTAAATCCACAGCTCCTCAATTGATCAGTCAACTCTCGTCACAGAACACGAAGTGCCAACACCCCCTCACTAGTATGAGAATATGCAGCAACCAAGGTTTGGCATGTGAGAAGACCAAAGGAGGTAGAGTTGCAACGGTACACCTGGTCAATTCGACCCGTCGCATTTCCGCCGGGGACTGTCATTGCATCCCGCGTGCAGGACATACTTTTGCTTCACATGTCTTCAATTTAAAACTTGGAAGAACGTGAGTACTCAACGCGCATAGCATTGATCGATCAAATGTCTAGTCTAAATACCTTCCAAATACTCGAATTTCTAAAATATCAGTTCCGTGATTCGCTGTTCGGCTTCTTGTCCTGGATAGATAGCGGGCCACGGATGTATTCCGAATGTTGACGCTCCACTTTCATAGGGCTCCGGGGCGCAAACCAAACTGGGTTATGGATTCAGCTAGCCAGATAGGGGCACTGATTGAAAGTTCATGCTTACAAGTTTTGGGTTTCAAAATGGATACAAAAGTAAAAATAAAATAAAATGCAAGACGAATGCGATCTAGAGCCGCAAGTGATGTAAATCCGACCTGAAACATTCAGCAAACTAGTAGAATATCGGTCCACATTGCCCAACTGAGAAAAATACCTAACCGGGGCAACCAAGACCTTGATGGCCTGGACTCTCTGGATTTTAGCTGTTCCCATCTCTAGAACGCTGGAGCCTCGCTCTCAATCAGCTGTGCGTTTTCGGTGATTGACTAGTAAAATCTTGCAGATGTTTCATGTTGCCCCTAGTAGTTTCAATTGTTGATCAGTCTCTTTATGGAAGGAGCTTCACACTGTATCGCCCGGTGGATCCTTTTGGACAAAGTTGTTACAAAGCAATTGGGAAATCGGAGAGTTTCTTTGTCTGTAACAGATCTAGACAGTTTGTAAGGAGTACGGTGTATGGCATTGACACTGGCAGTGGAGCTGGACCTAGAAGCAGTTAGGATCATGAAACATGCTCTTCCCTGCCACCCTTTCTGAATGGTAATGACCCATAGGAGCCAGAAACCTTGTAATCCTTGCTAGCTGAAGCCAAGTCGGTGAATTGGCTCAAAAAGTACGGTCGGGTCGACCATCCTAAACAAGAAAAGGAACCTATACAGTGTTTCGAAAGTCCTTTGCATGCACATGTGCAGTAGCGCACCTGGGCAGGAAGAATCTTTTACCACAGCCACCTGGGCAATGCAGGCCCGCATATACCAAGACTCGGAACCGAATCATGCGCGATATATCTCAATCCCAAGCTGCACCGTCAATCACTCAAGCACACGTTGGACCGTGACGGCGGGAAGCCCAAGTCCCATATGCGTCTAGTTCCTATACCGGGGACGAGCCCCAGCGAATAGAAGGTGTATCAGACCCGCGGAGGGCGTTTCACTACTAAACCTTAAACACCGAGTTCTACACCTCGCTACGCACTGAACAGCATGGCAACATTGAACCAACATGTTTGACGTGCACAAGCACAGTCCGGCCTGTTCGGTTGGAGGCTGTGTTCATGTTCACGTTCTGAAACGCCGGCTTCGTGATCTCCCCTGAGCACGGACGAAAGCGGGCGCAGAAAACGATCAATTCTTATGGAGTACAACGTGCGTCGTTGAGCCACATAACCTTGGAAGTGGATAAGTGTGACAAGGACAAAGATCAGAACAATGATAAGGACAATTGACAGGGGAAGAAGTATGCTGATCTTTCTTGGTATATCAATACCCCATTGTAGGTATTGTAGGTATTAGCTCCGGTGGAGGTCCGAATTGATGGAGGAGAGGAGGATGTGCATATCCCCGCTTTCCAAGGTGGTAAGACCTTCAACGGCGAAGATCATCATGCAAGTCCCAAAAGGGCGCGTAGACTGAATTTTCGGAACTAAGAGAGCTAGATCATTTTGAGTTTTATTTGGGTTTGCACTTGCATAATCTATGCCTACTGGATCTCCGCAGTAGCAAGGCAGAGCACTAGTTTGTACGTTGAGTTTATGTTCTTATTTTTGGTGCAAAAGGATAGGAGAGTCTTAAATGTAAATCGCAATTACCGGTAAAATAGGGGGGGCCACCTGGAGCTGTCATATTAGCTCGGAAATAGTAGTGAAGATCATAGGGTTCCGATGGGGCATGCAATCTCAGTAGGGCCCAAGTTGACAGCTCTCAGGGGATGCAAATGATACATCTCGCACGAGGCCGACCAGCACGTACACGTCAAATTACAAATCTACACGTGTAGATAAATCAATTCTCCGATCAGCAGTCACAAAGTCTGGACTACGTGTGTCTGCCAGATGATGTCCGTTGCCGTGGACACGTCCAATAGTGGCGGCCCGGTTAGCCTTCGCCGACGCAGTATCCCTATGCAGCCCGAGCAGGCTAGACTCGCCTACGGGTCCAGGAATTATGACAGGACGACGGCCAGTGGCCAATGCAGCAGATCGACAGTCGTGATATTCACTTGGAAAGGACTAGGGAGGACCCAAAAAGCAGAGCCTGGGCCGATCACTTGTGCGCGCGATATTTGGGAAAATCCACCTCGTGGCAGCACGGATAGAGAACGGGGCTGATGTGCAAATAATTTCACTTAGCTCGTGCTGCTCCTGTTAACCGGGCCACTAAGGGTCGGGAACAAGTGTGGGGAATGGTGAACATGGCATGGCGTCCACCGGGACGAGCAAGCGCGGCAGACGATTAAGGGGGTCAAGGCGCAGAGTGGATGTGTGAAGCGCAATGATAAGCCAGGGATCTGGGTCAGAAAATCTCCGTGAGTGGGCAGGTTTGCGGGAGTCGCGGAGAATAGCAGACTGGAGATCCGCCATTGCGTACGTTGGGATTAGAAACCCGGCACCTCGACAAGAGGAGACAGTTGCCGGGAAGGATTGTCAGCCATTTGCCGAACGCATAGTCACTTGAACAAAAAATGACGTTCATTGCAAAAATGAGGCGAAAGCTTAAGCGTGTGATTAAATATGAACCTTGGGAAATCTGCAGTGCCATTGACAGAAAACGTTTGGGAGGATCGACGGTCGGCAAGTACATGGCCAATCATAGATGTTGAAGCTTCCCCATGTGTCTCCACTATGCTCAATTGGGTGTGATTATGTCATCTGATCTCGTCATCCCAGCTTTTGGTTCCAAGGTTAGCCCATGTACTTTAAAGATTTGGGTATCTCGGACGACAATAACGGCTATCTTGCCGAGTGAGTTCTGGGGAAGGGGTTCTTCAGGAACCGACGAATCCATGGATGGATTGACCATGACGGGCGATCCCAAGGCCCTGGGAAAAATTGGAGAATTGGAGTAAGGGAAACAGAACGGATGTATGACGAGGGACTGGATGACTTTATACCCGATGACTTATAATGAGAGAAAATTGAGTCCAGAGATGAATAGATTACATGATAAAACATGTGATTTTAATCTGAATATTAATGGCTGTATGTAGAAGGTCTATCAAGCTAAGGCCTAAAATGTCTAGGGCTTACTAGGGTTGCATCGGTGCCGGCGGGAATCTGATCAGGATTCCAATACAATCGTCGCCCCAACTATATAACCATGGACACGTAGACCAACACTAGAAGCATACTTTAGAAAAAAGAAAGTAAAAAGAAAGGGGGCGAATACTATATTGATGAACGCGTACCACCTAACCAGTCAGGGCTAGGAATTGGATATGTTTCTCTCATAGCTTTCCAGTGGGAAGTATGAGCTCCACGCCATGTTCCGACAACAGAACAGGGCCCGGCGCCCTGGTGCCCACTCTTGTACATGAACCATTCGAGGGCATGGCATGTCCCTTACTGTAGCATAGAATGGGGGCCGTGGAGTGGCGGGTGACTCCGTCACTAATGTATAGTCCTGCAGGATTTTGTGTAAGGGGGGTTTTGCAACCACGTTTTCCTTTACTTTGTGCCATGCGGCATGGAATCTTCCATTTTCCTTCCATCCCGACCCAGAAATGGGTGAGCGAATGAAATCCGCCAACTCCAATCTCCAACCCTCCATTCTATGGATCGGTCCACCGAAAAAAGAGGAAAATAGGAAATCAGGGTACGGAAAAAGGAAATTGAAAAAAGAAAAAACGAAAAAAATCCCCGACCCACGAAGCTAAACTAGTCATCCATGGCTCATTATTCGCTAGTCCAGCTTCGGCAGTAAGTGGACCCGATCGCGTTCTCCAGATACCAGGTACTGCTGGACTATACCCACGATCGTCACTTTTCTCCTTTTTTGTGGGATTGATTTTAATTTTTTGGATTTCCCTATTTCCTAATTCCCAAATTTTTTATGGATTCGGAAAACCGAAACGAAGACTCGCGTGGGTTCAACTAGTGTCAAGAGGAGAAATGAATCCTGGTCCTCTCCACCAATAACCTTTGGTTCTTACAGCCCCCTGATGAATGGATATACAATTGTAGGTTACGAGGTACGGAGAACTTGGGTCCAACTAAGCCGCTTTGCGATAGTCCGATCTTTCTGATTAAATCCCTCTTGACCTTGACACTCCCCCTGTCAATAATTTCTTGATGAATTAAAAGAAAAAACGCTAAAACCCGTTTTTTTAAGTTTCGGTCATTTTGGATTTATTATTTTTTGTTTTCTCCTCTCCTCTCTTCCCCCCACCTCTGGTAGTTCCTCTTTTTGTTAAGAGTGACCCCATGTGGAAACCTCGACTTTCTCCCAGATCGGATTCTAAGTCTGGGAGTGATTCAAATCATTCTCAACCCGGAGGCTTTCTAAGTCGATCTAAGAGGAGGTCCCTATTGCCCGGTAAGTTCTGATCGGAGAAGCCGGTAATCTGAGACTGTGTTGCCCCCCCGTGCCTGTTCTAGATGCTCCTAAACCACCTCCCCTGACTACACCCCATAACATTCCTTCTCTTCTGTACTTTTCTTTTTCCATTTTCCATTTTCTCTTTTCCATTTTCCATTTTCCACATTCCCGACCCATTCCAGTCTTGGTCAAATTCCAAGTCAGCAGGGTCATTACTTTCTTTTTCCAAGCCCCCGCAGAGCTAATGGGGGTGACGTACAGAATTTCAATCGCGACCAGAATCACCGTCCCGCTTTCGTTCCTTACGTTCGTTTGGTCGCAAGACTGATACAGACCGATCCGGGAGTGTTCTCTCTCACGTCGATAGCCATACGAACCGGCCGCGTGCGCCCTCGACGGTAGCCAGCTCCATTTCAGACTACCCGGACCCTCTGCTTTCGCACTCCAACAGATCTCGTGTATCTTTTAATTCTAGATCGGGCAGACACCCAACCGGCCCGATGGAGGTTGACCGCACCCGTACTCGGAGGGAGAGGACATTCATTGGCAGCGAATGCGCTGTCTGCGAGGAACCGCTCGAACACACCTTGCGGGGAGAGCGGGTCCTTCAATTTTCCTGCAGCCACGTGTCTCACGAAGCATGCTTCTACGAATTCATCCGTGAATTTGAATCGCAATATTGCCCAACCTGCAATGCACCCCTCGGCCTTGACACGAGCCGCGGAGGCAATGTGTTGGACATCGGTTCGTATCCCCGGCAAAACAAAAGAGACCCATATCAAGCTAACCGGCACCCCGCTTGACAGAGAAAATCAGTAATATTGTGCGCTCGGTGACCATGAGCGACGCCGCCACTACGCGAAGTGGCTTGACGGGCCAGAACGCATGGGAACAGCAATCGATTCGCCGGCCGCCCAGTGACAGTGGGAGTCGCTCAAACAATCGGGACCCTTCATTCGGTGCGCGCCGCGACAGCCGCGACACCACCGGCCAGCGGGAACGTGTCGAGCGCCTGACCACCGCATCGCAACCTCGTCAACCTCATTCACGCAACGGCAGCGCGGCGGGCTCTTCAGGGGATTACAATGAGGGTCAACATCCCAGCAGTGGAAGGCGGCATGACTACGACGTGCAAGCCATGGAGTCGGATTTGAGTCCGCGGCAAGGGGTCACCAAGAACCCCATCCCGGCCCCGATTGTCACCGTGCGCAGCGAATTCCCCACAATGAACCGATCTCGGCAGCAACAATCCCTGACATGCTTGATCACCGTGGAAGTGCCGGAAGGGAACTGGCGCCCCAACGCAGAGGACCTGCGACATAGCCAGGCCACCCAACAACAGCTGGATGAGCCATATTCTGCCCGATTTGGAGGCTCTCAGGATGCCCGCTCCATTCAACAGGAACCGGCGGAAAATTTGGACGAGATCGCTGAGGAGCTCAAGAGCCGGGTCGACAACTGGCATGGTCTGGAGTTCAACCGATTCGGCAAGCTGCGTCTGCACGGACAAATGCGCGTTGGCAAGGACCGAGAATCATGGCAAGAGTTGGAATGTTATTTGTTTGCCGAGATGCTCATCTGCGTCAAGGAAAAGAAGCCATCCAGCTCTCAGCAATATGAAGAACCAGAAAAGCGCAAGCGGCCACGCTGCACCCTCAAGGGTTCAATCCTCATTAAGAAACACCTGAAATCCCTAGAGGCAGGGGCCGACGAGCCTATCCTTTCCCTAAACCTGTCGGTCAGTGAACTCCCTTACTTCTACTTGCGCTTCCAGTCTCGTCAGCAACTGGAGATGTGGCGCCGCGCCTTGATGGATCTGCACCCGGTGGAGAACCTGTCGCGCTCTCAGGATTATGAACTGGATCACTCTGGCGCGGAAGAGGATGACTACCGGACCAACCGCATCCAACGACAAGCCTCCATCAATTCGTCCTACGGTGCGGGTAAGTCAAATAATACCGCTATCACCGACTACAGCAACCCCGATATGGATAAAATGTCCATCGATTCGTTCCACGTTCCTATCGATATTGTGGTTGTCATTCCTGTATCGTCGTCCATGCAGGGTCTTAAGATCACTCTGATGCGCGACGCTCTTAAGTTCCTTGTTATGAACCTGGGAGCCCGGGATCGGATGGGTTTGGTGACATTCGGTTCGAGTGGCGGTGGAGTGCCCCTGGTAGGCATGACCACGAAAAATTGGAGTGGATGGAATAAGATTCTTGATTCAATTCGCCCCGTGGGCCAGAAGAGTCTCCGTGCTGATGTGGTCGAAGGTGCGAATGTGGCGATGGATCTCCTGATGCAGCGCAAGTTGAACAATCCCGTTTCGACTATCTTGTTGATCAGTGATTCATCTACCTCAGACCCCGAAAGCGTTGATTTCGTGGTGTCGCGCGCCGAGGCTGCCAAGATCAACATCCACTCGTTTGGACTTGGCCTGACCCACAAACCGGACACGATGATTGAGCTCTCCACACGCACCAAGGGCTCCTATCTCTACGTGAAGGACTGGATGATGCTGCGTGAATGTGTTGCCGGCTGCTTAGGTGCCTTGCAGACCACATCCCACCAAAATGTCAAGCTCAAGCTTCGTCTGCCCGAAGGATCTCCGGCCAAGTTTGTCAAGATTAGCGGTGCTCTTCACACTACCAAGCGCGCCACAGGCAGAGATGCCGAAGCCGCTTTGGGAGACCTCCGATTCGGCGACAAGCGCGATGTCTTAGTGCAGCTGGTCATCTCCCCTGATAATGCCACACAGGACAACATGCCTCAAGACCCCTGGGAGAGCTTGGTCTCCGGATTGGAGGCACTGGGTGGTGGACTAGATGGAGACGAGCAGCGGGTGCTCAGTGTGGAGGAGGTTCCACTGATTCAGGCTGACCTGACCTATGGTGACCTTCTCCGGGATGGCCATCTCACTCATTCCCCTCGCCCCTCGTTGCTTGCCATCACCATGCTTCCACCCAACCCCAAGGCCAGGAACACACGACCCATGACTCCCCCAATTCCCCCTCATCCTTCAATTGTGCAGCGACGCATGGAGCTGCTCACCTCTGATATGTTGACTCGCGCACTCACTCTCGTTTCTCGCGGCCAACACGACCGGGGTCAGCATCTTTTGCATGAAACTCGAAGCATCCTCAAGGGCCTCGGCAAGGGTGGCCTGCCTCCACTTCCACCAGTAGCTTCGCGGCCCTCGGGCACTAGCGACTCGGGCAGCCGAGGCGACCACACCCCGAGCTCCTCCTCGCCCAAGTCTTCTACTTTTGGAGACAGCCATGCGTCCTCCACATCTGAAACCGCCACTATCACACCTGCCTCTTCTGTTGACAGTCAGACCATGACCGCTCTCAATGCGGACTTAGATTCTGCCTTGGAGTGGATTAACCACCCGGCCGTCTTCGGCCGCGATTCCCGCAAGGCAGTTCTACAGAGCATCGGCGTCATCTCATCACAGCGCGCCTATACCTACCGCACGCCATCCGAAGCCCACTGGGCGCAACGGATTGCTGGTGTCCGTCGGTTGACAGACCGATCAAAAGACTGGCGTGAGATGGGTGATGATGCATTGACCGAAGAGTAAACGGTCCCATTCTTTTATTAATTCATTTCCTCATTTTGCATACTGTTGATACTACCCCCTGTTTATTTATTTTTTATCTTGGGTTGATACGTGCGTTTCTCGGGGAGTCGGCTCATGACTTGAATCTTTTCCTCATTTTTTTTCCATTTTGCCCTATGATACCACTTTTGTTCCCGCCATGACTATACAGCATGTTACCAGGGGCTTTCGTTTTGGTGTGTTTGCGCTTTTCCTGTGGATTGGTGCCGTTTTGGATATACATCTGTTTACAATGCTCTAACGGTCTTGGTTATGGTGTGAGGATGGGATAGGTTATTTTATCATTTTTTCCGATTATTGTTGACATTCCGTGACGACCTCCTGGACTGATATAGCCGCATAATTGATTCCCATTTTGAATGATCACTACACACTTTCCATTGTATACCCTGGTAGAACCTTCAATGTAGTTTCTGTGCAGTGCTGTGGCCCACTAGATCCTTCCATGGCTAAACGCCGGAAGCGTGACGGCTTATCGCCGATGGCTCCGCTTTCGCGCCAGAGCACCTCCAACTTTCGAGTCACACCTCCAGATCGAACCCTTCTCTTCATCCGACTTAAATCAACAAAAATGGTCATTTGCCGCTGAAACCATGTTGAAAACATCTAATTTGCGCACTATCTGTAGTGCTCGCCCGCTCCCAACGGCGTGGGCGCAACCACTAGCCCGCGCTTCTCATTTGCCAGGAACCCAGCTGTCGCGCACAACTCAAATAATCTCTCCTCGAACATATTCACAGTGGATCTTCAATACATTCCCCAGAAAGTTCCCCCGAAGCCTCCAAATACCACCAACATACCGACTTCTCCAAATCCCACGCAGAGCATTCTCCTCGGGCCCGCGATTCAGCTACCCACGCAACACCTACAATCGCTTCGGAGGAGGAGGACGGCGCGAACCACTGATATACAATGTGGTTCGATACTTGAAGCCACAGCACTACGTTATGATTGGACTAGGACTATCAGGCGTCTACCTATACAACACTGATGTAGTGGAGGTAAGTCACAACGCACATGTCGCACAATAAGTCAGACCTAACATTCCCGAAATGAAGATAACAGGTCGTCGCCGCTTCAACATGGTATCTGCGAAAATGGAGCTGGAAATGGGCGAACAGACCTACCGCCAGGTTCTCAACGAAGAGCGTGGCAAGATACTTCCGGATAATCATCCTGTGACACAAATGGTGGATCGAGTCCTGCAGCGATTAATTCCCCTAGCACCCATTGAGGGCGCTGATTGGAAGGTGCACGTTATTGCGGACCCTAACATGAAAAATGCATTTGTACTTCCGGGGTAAGTAGACCCCGCAGATTCATCGGCCTGGCTCAGGGCTGAGAAGCGACTGCTTGCTGACACGGAACTATCTTATCTAGAGGGAAAGTATTCGTTGCTACTGGCATCTTACCCATTTGTCAAGATGATGATGGCCTTGCAGCTGTTCTAGGACACGAGATTGCGCATGTTGTGGCGCACCACCCGGCCGAGCGTGCAAGTAACAGCTTCATCACTACGGGCGTTGCTCTGTTTATTGCGCTCTTACTCGATTTCTCTGGTCAGGCGAGCTCGCTTGTCATGAACTACATGTATAGTCTGCCAAACTCACGGACACAGGAGGTCAGTCCATGCGCTGTACGAGATATGAACTATTTGACTAACTGGGAAATCTCAGGCTGAAGCAGATCATATCGGATTGTGTAAGTAGCGACGAAAGGACTGCTTACTATGTGCTAATTATGACTATCAGTGATGATGTCTAAGGCTTGCTTCAATCCTGAAGCTGCTGTCAGGCTGTATGTTACTCCACATCCCTAGTGTCATATGTCTCGACTAACATATTCTAGGTGGCAGCGGATGCAGAAAGTAGAGAAGGAGGCACCGCCAGAATTTTTGTCCACTCACCCTTCAGTACGTTACCCTGTCTAGTAGTACTGCCCAGGCGTTTCGGGGTTATCGTTATTAACACTACTTGTAGAGCTATAATCGCGAAGAAGCCATTCGTGGATGGTAAGATGAAGTCCTCGACCCCCTGGTGATTTGCTTCTTGACTGACAAGTTGCAGGCTCGAAAAAGCGGAGCATATATATGCTGAGAATGGCTGCAGCTCCCTTGGAAGCTATAGTAAGACTGTCTCTATTGGACAATCTCAGACCAATTGCTGACTGCAGTTTTCAATAGTGCCCCAGTTTCAAAGTGCACTGCGTTCGCAAACCAGTTCATTTGGCTGGTAAATGGGACTAAGGTTGTAGATTAACCAGGAAGGACAGTGAACGAACCATTATTATTATAATATTAGATTAGGAACCATCCCCTATGAAAATATCTTTGGAATTATTTTGATGCCTTTTTAAATTTAACGGTCAACTGGTGAGTTCCCCTCGTGCAAACGGAGCAAACCCACCGTCCCCGAGCTCCCAAAAAAACCCCGGCACAACTCGACCCAGCATCGACATCCCCCCCCGTCATATCCCCCTCCGTCGCATCTATCTCGGACGCGACCTCTCATAATGTCGCTATCAATTCCTGGGCCCTCCCAAGCGGGCCTCTTTAAGGCCGGGTACCAAAGGTAAGCAGAGAAAACCACCATTCCAAACTTCATCCCACCGCCGCACCACCCACACCTCCTTATCTGTCCCGCCCGCAAAGCACGGCACCAGCACCACAATGTACTAACCGCACTATCAATGCAGCCACGACGCCGAAGATGGAGCTGTCATCCGTAACATAGAGGCCTGCCAGGCCATCTCGCAGACCGTGCAGACCTCCCTGGGCCCTTACGGCCGCAACAAGATCGTCATCAACCACCTGCAGAAGATGATCCTCACCTCCGACGCCGCTACTATTCTGCGCGAGCTGGATGTGGTTCACCCCGCTGCTAAGCTGCTTGTTATGGCCAGTCAGCAGCAGGATTCGGAGATGGGTGACGGTACCAACTTGGTTATTGTTTTGGCCGGCGAGTTGCTTAAGAAGGCAGAGGAGCTCATTCGGTTGGGATTGAAGACCAGTGATATTGTTTCGGGTTATGAAAAGGCACAGAACTATGCTCTGAAGGTCTTAGAGGGTATGTTCTTGACATTCGGTATCAGGGGGAATATAGGATATACGGTTACTGACTACTTTTTTTTATGTGATCAGATCTCGAGGTCGACCGTCTGCAGGACATGCGCTCAGCATCGGAGCTCAGCAAGGCTCTTCGCACAGTCGTGGCTAGCAAGCAGTCTGGCACCGAGGATATTCTGGCTGGTCTGGTAGCGGAGGCGGTCCTTGCGGTCCTGCCCAAGAACCCCACTAACTTCAACGTCGACAATGTGCGGGTTGTTAAGATTATGGGTGGTAGCTTGGAGCAGTCTAAGGTCGTTAAGGGTATGGTGTTTGGACGTGAGCCCGATGGAGTTGTCAAGTCGGCCAAGAGGGCCAAGGTCGGCGTGTTCAGCTGCCCCATTGACGTCTCTCAAACCGAGACCAAGGGTACGGTTCTGCTGAAGAACGCCCAGGAGATGATGGACTACACCAAGGGCGAGGAGGAGCGTCTGGAGACTGCCATCAAGGAGCTGTACGACTCTGGTCTGCGTGTCGTTGTTGCTGGTTCCACCGTCGGCGAGCTGGCCCTTCACTACCTCAACCGTTTCAACATCTTGGTCATCAAGATTCTGTCCAAGTTCGAGCTTCGCCGCCTGTGCCGTGTGGTTGGCGCCACCCCCTGGCCCGCCTGGGTGCCCCCATGCCCGATGAGATGGGTCAAGTCGATGTCATCGAGACTATTGAGATTGGCGGTGACCGCGTCACTGTCTTCCGTCAAGAGGATGCCAACGCCGTGACTCGCACTTCCACCATTGTGCTCCGCGGTGCTACCCAGAACCACCTCGAGGACGTCGAGCGCGCCATTGATGATGGTGTGAACGTTGTCAAGGCCATCACCAAGGACCCGCGTCTGGTTCCCGGTGCTGGTGCCACTGAGATCCAGCTCGTTGAGCGGATCTCCAACTTTGCTGATAAGACTCCTGGTCTGCCCCAGCACGCTATCCGCAAGTACGCCGAGGCCTTCGAGGTCATCCCCCGCACTCTCGCCGAATCTGCCGGCCTGGATGCCACCGAGGTTCTCTCCCGCCTGTACACCGCACACCACCGCACTACCCCCGCCACAGAGGAAGAGGAGGGCAGTTCATCCGAGGAGGAAGAGCCCTACTGGACTACCGGTGTGGATCTTGAGATTAGCGGTGATTCCGACGGTACTCTTGATTCCGTGGACGAGGGTATTCTTGACCTATTGGCCTCAAAGAGCTGGGCTATTCGTCTGGCCAGTGAGGCTGCCCGGACTGTGCTGAGTGTCGATCAGATCATTGTGGCTCGCCAGGCCGGTGGACCCAAGCCGCCTGGTCCCAACCCCAACTGGGATGAAGATTAAATGTAACGTGTTATAACGTGGTTTACGTGCATTTTACTTGAGATTCTTTCGTTTCTGTTGGCTTCGAGACCGTTGGGACGCTGATAGATTTCCGTACGATATCACGAAAAAAAGTCGCCTGGTGTGTATAGCCGAGTATGATAATACATCCATACATTATGGTATATATCCTTATCAAGTAAATAAGAAAACAATAATTGCACTAAACAGGAATGATGTATACAAATCGGCCCAAAGTTGTTGGCCTATCGCAAAGCTGACATAATACATTCCACGTGACACCCAGATTTTCCCCGAAACCCATCACTCACTTTTCGTCTTGTAACGCGGCGAAGCTTAATATCTCCCCCATTCCCCTACCACGGAGCGTCCCCTCAATTGAGAATTTCTCTAACCTTCTCCTCGTTCCTCATCCCATCTCCGCCATGTCTCTCTCAGTCCGCGCCTACCGACAGCTCTCCGGCTCCGTCCGCCCGTCCTCTCTGCGCATCGCGTCTACATACCTGCCCACAACCCGCACACCTGCCAGCCGACGATGGGAGTCTACCGAGGCCGCCGCTGCCCCTGTCAACCCTAAGATTGCCCAGATTGTTGATCAGATCAGCACATTGACCCTCCTGGAGACCGCCGATCTCGTTTCGAGCTTGAAGGTTGGTCACCAATTTCCCTGATTGATGGAGCGCAATGCCGCCTTGGATTGCGTCAATGGGAATACAATCTTGATTACATGTAGTGTGATCGCTGCAAGAGACAGATCAGAAGCTAATAAGGAATCATTAGACCCGCCTGAACATCCCCGACCTCCCCGTCGGTGGCTTCGCCATGGCCCCCGGCGCCGGTGCCCCCGGAGCTGCCGCTGCCGTTGAGGAGGAGGAGGCTGCCCCCGCCGCTGCCGAGAAGACCCTGTTCAACCTGAAGCTTGAGTCGTTCGAGGCTACTTCCAAGCCCAAGGTCATCAAGGAGGTTAAGAACATGCTCGGTCTGTCACTGGTGGACAGCAAGAAGTTCGTCGAGTCCGTGCCGAAGATCATGAAGGAGTCTGTGCCCAAGGAGGAGGCCGAGAAGATCATTGAGACCCTCAAGGCCCTTGGTGCCAAGGTTGTCATGGAGTAAAAAAAGCACAAGTGAATCAGGGACTGGTGGTTCCGATCGGAGATGGGATTGGATAGAGCTCTTTTTGTTTCACACTTTGCTCTCTCCTTGTTTTTTATAAGACTTGGGTATGTACGAGGATTTAGGGCTTCGAGGATATCCTGGAGCGTTGGCCCTGGTTGGGGGCAAATGTATATTATACGCATTGTTATGGACCCGTCGAGTACAAAGGGCTCCTTTTTGTTTAATTGACTGCATTGAGCATTTCAGCAATTCCTTCCCTTCCTTGGATATTGGAGCTCAGATAAACATGCTTCAAAATTGTAACTGGGTAGAAAGGTTGATCTTGTAATGTTGCCAATGGCCGAAATTCTGATCAAAATGCGGATCAATCCCCGACCTCCGCGGATTTTCAACCTCAACTCACCGATCTCCTACGCTCCTCTCTGTTCCCACCAGCTACCAGCTACCATGGCAAGAACACAGGCAGCCCTCCGAAAATGGCTCTACCTCCGGAACTCCCTCGCGTTCAGCCCCACGACAATTAATTTGGCTCGTACCAATGGCCTCATTCCGTGCGCAACCCTACTCCAAGCCGGAGACCTTGCAGTACACAGCGCGCGACCATTCCACAGTACCTCGTCAAAGCAAGCGAAACCACGTCCCGCACCCGCCGCGAATCGAGCCAGAGAGCACCAGAGACAAAATGCAGAATTTATGGCTACCTGGCGCGCCGGACAGCGGGCGGAGAAAGGTATTGATCATACAGGCATGTTCTATGAATGTGTGAGCAATATCAGGGAAGAATATGTCGGGACTGTTGAGTCGATGGTAGTAAAGCATGAAACAGAGGCAAGATGGGCGTATGCAGCTGCCACCAAGGATGGTTTGATTCCCAGTGCGATTAGTGAGAGTACATACAAAGATGTGGGTACGCAGTTGATCAGAGCGGCATTTGCAACGGAGCCGGATAGGCTTGCTATTCGGAAAATCTCAACTGGTGAGTCTCTTTGACGGCGAAATGATATCGATTCAGATCGAGGCTAGGGAAATAAGTGGATTTGGGTTGTTTACTGACGAATGCAGATGTTGATGCTGTTTTCCGTATTGGGTGGATGGTCACCGCTGATAACCGATTCCTTCGCGGCTGGCTTATTACGGCGTGTGCAATGGCCAACGCTGCTCTTCCATGCGTGATTTCTGCGCGGAGTTCGTTCACGGATACATCTGTACCGTCGAAGAACAACCCTCAGCTCGATGTACTGTTTGATCTTGCGAAGACAGGATATCCCCCGGCTTTACTATTGCAAGCGAAAGTCATCTATCTGCGAGGGGAGTACGAGTCCGCTGCTGAGCTTTTAGAGGAAAAGGTGCTACCGTATATCTCCCCAACGGCACGCAAACCCATGCCATTTGAGGATATCATTCTGGGCGGCCTGCTGGATCATCCTTACAGACTATACGCGCTGGTCCAGGCAACACTGGGTGAGTTGGACAACTCCCAGGAACATCGCAACAAATCAGACGAAGCCATCCGGACCGCAGCACTGGTGTATAACGACCCCACCGCGTTGATGGAATATGCGTCTCTCATGATGAACCAGAACAACCTGGAGAAGTACGAAGAATGCATGTCCAAAGCCGCCACGGCGGGCAACGGAGACGCCTGTCTATATCTCGCAAACTTCTACTACCTCACCCACCAAGGCCTATACCCAACGCGCGGTGAACAAAAACCCACAAAAGCCAACCCCAATCCTGCAGCGAACTGGAAACCTATCGAGGTCAATTCTAAGGCTGAATTGGATCCCATCGCAAAGCTAGGCAGTTGGCAGTCTATCATGAAAATGGTAAAAAACTCATTCAATCGTTCCATGAGCCGAGCTGACTACCACCGACTTGCGTATGAGTGGTATTGTCAAGCCAATGGCCACCTTGAACCCAGGGCAGCGTTTATGCGTGCTCTTTTGGCGCGGGAATTGGACCTGGTGCACAATGGGCGGGTTTGGTTGGAGATTTCAGCGGAGCTTTCGGATATCGTGCAGGATCCTATCTATAAGAGGAAGTTGGCGGAGTTGAAGGCTAATTGGTATAATAAGGACTATGAGCCATCAGTGCCGAAGAGGTTGTTACCTGTACGATAGTGTGAAGGTGAGACTAATCTAGTGGATCAGTTGAAATGTGTATATTTTGTAATTATACTGTGACTGTACTTTTGGCCCTGCTCATGTATATATCCTTCGGAAACTGCTAGATCCGGGCTCTCTCTTCCAGAATTCCATAGTATTCCTTGCACTGCCCAACATTGTTTTCACCCCCGGAGAAGATCAGCTTGGAACCAATCATACCATCCCAAAATTTCATGTGGGAATAATCAATTAAATAAGGTCCATCTCCGGGATCACCACTAGTTGTAAAACATCAAGCGGAAAGCGCGATTCATGCATTCTGTTTCAGGAACGATGATCTGATCCAGGAAGGCGCGATTTTCGAGTATAAACCCTCCCTTCTCCGAACATCAAACCTTGTCTCTTATTTTATTCTTATTCTATCCCTCATCCTCTTAGTTTAATAAGCCAATCCTATATCAACTCATGATTTACACAAATAATAATTATGTCAGAAGTGGACAGGAAATCGAGATGTTCTCCAAAACCTGAATATGGAACCATGGTTCCTCTCACTGCCCATGGAACGAAACCGGGGTAAGCTCGTGTACCGTGATCACCGCATCATGGGGAGATTGAGCTTCCCACTGGTCAGATCTTCAAGAAACTATCTTTTGATGTCATTCTTACCTTTCATACCCGAGACTTGAGGACCGATGACATTTATGGCTAACCTCATTCCCAGCAAAATTTAGCCGCTTTCGTGGTTTGAACCTGTTTGACGCGTCATGTCCGTGATAATAAGACCGTCATAAGTCTTGATTCAGATTCGTTTTTGAATTTCTCCTCGTATGAACCTTGATATTGCGTCACAAGAGGGGTGTTCGTGAGGGGAGCTTTGTATGGGAGGCAAACCAAGGCGGGTAGCATATAAAGCCCCTAGTGGTACATCTTGAAGCTCATACTTTTAAAGTTATATCTATTCAAACCATATAACCAATAACTTCAAGTTCAGATCAAATTATCTTATCTAATCTATTTCTATTTTCTATTAACTACCAATCATGTCCAACTTCATGCACAAAGTCAAGGACGCCATGACCGATCGTGACAGGGACACGGACCGCGGCTACAATGAGCCTGGTCAGGATACCTATGGTACCGGCACTGACACCAAAGGCAGCACCAACCACCCCGGTAGGAGCTCGAACCCGTTTGGCTCTAGCCGCTCTGGCGAGGGAACTGGTCGTTCTGGCACCGACCCCTACGCTCAGACCAGAGCAGGTGGTGCAACCAATGCTGGACCTCATGATTCATCGGCGGCCAACAAAATGGATCCTCGAGTAGACAGTGACATGGGTAAGCAAGGCCATAGTTGATCAAACATGCTTATGTTGAAGGCCCAAGCTAATCCGAGACCGGATCTAGACAACCGCGCCAGCCAAGGCAGAACGGGCAATCAAAACCTCGGTGGCAGTTCTGGCTCCGACCCCTACAATCAGAGCAGAACAGGTGGTGCATCCAATGCTGGACCTCATGATTCATCAATGGGCAACAAGATGGATCCTCGAGTGGACAGTGACATGGGTAGGTTAAGCCATAAGTGCACAAATATTCCTATGTCGAAAGACCAAAGTTAATCCAAGACCGTTCAGATAACCGTGCCAGCCAAGCCAGAACGGAAGGAGATCGTCCGAACGTCTCCCACGCGCAAGGCTTCAATCCTAGCAACACATCATCCCTCAGACAGGGCCAGCAGCAGCAGCAACCCGGTATGCAACAGCAGTCCGGTATGCAACAACAGCAACCCGGCATGCAGGCCTTCGACAACCACAAGAAGAGCGAGGAGAATTACTCCAAAAACACTCAGGAACACAGTTCCCACTCCCAGCCTGGTGAATTTGGTTCCGATATGAACACCGAAGATGATCATAGCACCTCTATGCAGGAGAACAAGTCTCACTCTACTACTAGCCATGCTGCACCATGCCAATCGAGTGCAGGTGCCGAGTCAGGCGGTATGGGTGGCACTGCTCAGCCAAGCTTCGGTGGTAATGCTGCTGCCGGTGGTAGTAGTTACGGGGGTGCCGGAGGGCAGTCCGGGGCTCAGACTCAGAATGCTGATCCTATGAATAAGCTCGATCCTAGGACTACTCGTGCGGCTGAGCAGCAGAATCTTGCTGGTAACCAGCGGGGCTATTAAGGTGGTCTTTCATCTTGTTGGATTGTTATGTATTGACTGACTCGATTAATTTATGTAGTATTTTAGGTTTTTGTAATTTTGTACAGTATACCAGAATGGAAGATAAACGTTTCTGTTTGGAAAGATTTACAGATGCATTTCGACGTAGATCTTAAATTTTAGAAGAATCCCAGAGTCATGAAACTGGGCAACGCGAATAATCTGTATGATCTTATGATTTCCTCTTTATAATCTACTATATAACCGAGAAACTCCAGTCCATCCTATGAAGCTGAAATCCCAACACATGGTGATATAAAACAGCTTGGTCATCTCGCCTCATCATTCGTATCTCATATCAAACGCAGAAACCGAATGATATGCACCAAAACCAAAAAAGAATCCATGAGAGAGTGGAAAAAGACAAGAAACGCCCCGTTCATCCCCGTTAAACCCATCCGGCCCGAAACAGCAGACCCCGACACCCTAAAACCAACGGCCCCGGCCAAGTCTCCAAAGCGTCGTAAAAAAATGAAAAATGAAAGAAAAATACCCTAGATGGATATAGAAAAATGAAAAGCAGTAGTGAAGATGTCATCAATTTCTCTTCCTCCCCTTTCCCTTCCCATTTCCACGGGTTTTCAACTCCACAAACCCAAGTTCCTTCAAGCCCTCTGCCAGAATGGACGAGTCGCGCATTCCCGGGAAATCTTTCGCAGCATACACTCGGAACGGATCAGACCAGGCCTCCGCCAGAATAGGCATGGATTGACCGGTATCTTCAACGGAGCCCCAATTCATAAGCCGGAACTGAAGACGATATAGACCCGCTGTGCGAATAGAAAGATCGGCAAAGATAAAGAAGGTAGCAGGTTGATGAAGTTTGGAGGCATTACGCAGATTATGAGGTTGAGAAGCTGGAGGGGGATTGATATCATCTGAAGAGGGGTGAGTGGGTGCAGAATTGGGATCTGGATCGGCCTCTACGTAGAATGGGGACATGAATGCTTTTCCGGAGAGGAGAGGGGTGGAGAAATCGTCGTCTGCGCGAGCGACGCCGTCGGATTCTTTCTCATTCTCTTGATCTCGTTCTGCTTGTTCTGGATCCGGGGGTTGGGTCCAGGTAGATGAGTCCGAGAAAGGGAAGAGTAGACAGCCAACTGTGAAGCGGGGATCTTGGAGGGTGTCTTTGTCGTCTTCGGATTCTGGGTCGAAATCTGTGAGAAGAATCTGTACAATTGGCGGCGGGTCAACAGGACGTCGATCTCGATCACCGGCGCCACATGCTCGTGCGGCAATAGGCTGCTGGCGGACATGAAGATGGTATCGAGGTAGGGTTGACTTCCGGCGTGGCGGGGTGGGAGGGGATGATTCGGGTTCATGGTGTAGAAGTTTGTCGAAGCCATGGGGCATACTGTAAGGTGGTGTACGATTCCGTTCGGGCTCTTTCTCTTTGAGTGTGCTTGCTGGAATTTGATTACCCACGAAGGATATTGAGCTTCTTTCCGAGTGTATAGGGCTAGGTATAGCCATAGAGCTGTTGCTATGTCTATAGAAAGCCAGGAGTCAGAAAAGAGGTTCTTTGGAAATCCGTTACCGCGGACAGCAGTACTTCTTCATCAAGTAGAGCTGCTCATAGAGAGACACCACACAAGGACGGGCGACTGACAGGTAGCGGTGGTTCGAAAAGAAAAATGAAAAGAAAAGGAACTTTACTGGGACTCCTGGTCGTATGTCCGTAACCGATGACTAGGATATTCGTGGCCATGGTCTAACATAGGACTCGATCCTCCTAGATATGGCGCGTTATAGTCGCGTGAATTCACAACCATGGGCACCGGGTGATGCATTCGCAGTGGCAGCGTCTGCGGCAAAGGCGAGCGACTCATGTAGCTACTGTCCGCAGAAAGCATATATCGTGGATCTGGGTTCCTTGTGATCGGCCCCAAAGGCGGTAATCGAGGCCCCTCGGATGGGGACAGAACCTGACGTTCATAGCCCGCCTCTGGAGGGTGAAAATGACGAGGTTCATGCTGCGGATAGGGTTGATATGTCATGGGCACAGGACCAGGGTGTTGAAATGCAGGGTCGATACGAGGCCTGTCGGTGGGATGCCCACATTGCTGCGACGGGGTCCTCGACATCTATTCAAGACTGGGAGGCGCAGGCGCCGTTGGGCGGCCGTTGCGCTACCTTAAGTAGGAATAACAGTGGACTCTCAGCATGAAATTAGGCATTGAATACGATCCACAAAGCGGTCAGTCAGCCACACCCGCGCGGGAAATCCGATGTCTCAGATGTAGTTGAGTTTGTTTGATATGTAAGGACCGAAGTTGTGCAGGTATTCACGCAAAACCCAGGATTGCATATCCTGGTTTTCTTTGTGTGGACATCTGATAAACCGCTGCAGCCTGTCAAATGGGACCCGGTTTCGGTGTGGCCGCTGTCAGTGGAATCCAGAGTGGAATCAGTATGGAGAACCTGCGAGGGGTGAATTTTAATCGCCTTTTTTCTCCTTTTTTTTTTTTTTCCCTGGTATTTGTCGTGAAATAATACTGGTCGTTTTTTTCTTGTCTTTTCTTTTCTGCTTTTTCAGCTTCAGAAGAAAAACTAGGTCAAACTTGCGCTGGATTACTCTTCCTCTCCGCTTTCTTGTAAGCTGGGCCCAATCAGTTCAGCTAGAGAGAACAGGGAACGGGGCTGTGGAACTGTCAAAAGTATTGACCTGGATTTTTTCTCTCCTTTTTTTCTTCTTCTTTTTGCTTAGACAGGACCCGCCCTTACGGAACTACGATTGGAGCTCCACTGAGCAAAGAGGAAAAAGGGAAGAGCCGGGGGAACGGGCCGAGCAGGCATTGGTTTCAAGGTGCAGAAGTGGGTTAGGTGTGTGCCTTTATTTAGTCTGTGCGTGGGCATGATTCGACGAACTGCGGAATTTGGTCCCTGCCATTACCAGGCCCTTGAAAGGACGGTCAAAGGTGGCTTGGAGTTTGTGATGAGCGTTAGCGTCGAGGAAATATGCCATGCACGGATGTCACTGGGAAAGTTTCCTGGAACTCGGGATCCTAGGTGTGGCTTGCACATAGTCGCCTGGATGTAATCATTGGGAAGGATCAGGATCAGATGAAATGGCAGGGGGGTTAAAAAAAAAACAAGAAAAAAAAAAACAAGTAACCCAGAGAACAGCACAAAACTACATAAACACATAGGTAAACAAAAATAAAAAAACCAGCAATGAATAAATCTGTAGATCAACGAATTACTAGATTTAAGTTGTGTGGGTTCTTCATTAGGGGCTGTGTCCCATGGAACGGGGACGGGTTCTCATATCAAATCAAACCCTGACGCAAAAACTTTGACGGAATAGAGTGGATAAAGCGAAAGTCTAACACAAAATTTGCATAACTAGCGAAGGCCGGGTGCTGACCGACTAATTCTTTCGGCGCAAATTCCGCCCACACTGAAGCTAGGTAAACCCAGTGGCTTGGTACATTGTGTCGAGATCTTCCTCCACCCCACAGTGGGAATCTTGGAACCGAGCTCGGCCGTGATAGTGGGGATTCGACCCAGTTATGCCATGACGAGGGTGGCAAGCTTTCGGGAAGGAATAAGTTCATGTATTTCCAGGAATTGGAAATCTTTTAGCGTTCCACGGCAGTGGGCTCCGGCTATCCCTCGCATGGCAGTTCGGGAGTGTTTGGTCCTGGTAAGATCTGATCTCAAAAAAGGCAGCCGTTCACGAGTTGGGGAAAAGCGGACCACCTTTGTTGGTGAATCACGATAGATGGGTCCAATGGGCCCAAGCGCCCAGGCAATGTAGGCAAACGTCGTATTGATCAGTCACACACTGTATGATCTAAAAAAAGGTGCAAGCCCAAGGTCTATTGATCATGGTCGAGTGGTCATGTCCAATCCTGCGGATATTCTGACCCGTGTACCAACACCAGCTGAAGTCTCTAGTCATTTCTACGAATAAGAAACGGCCTCTATGGGGCTCATCTGTCGGCAAATAGCGGCAGTCGCAATTTTTCACACAGATTCGCGTGACAAGCGCCGAAATCCCAAGGGCCTGGATCATTGGCGAGAGAGGGGCGCTACTACGCGTGGTCCCCACCAGGCCCGAGCTGTAGTGCACGTTGATAACGAAAGTGGCCATTGCGCCATAGACGAGCCTGACGAGGGTCCTTCATCGTAAGTTACTGACCAAATGTCATCGTGGAAGTATCAGCCACGTTGTAAATTGTCATGCAGGCATTGCACAAGAAAATACTTCGAGATGAAGATCGCGCTACCGCTTCGAGAAAGGTACGTACAACGTACAGACTGAAAGCTGACACGATCCCTACAATGCTGAAACGATACACAAGGTGAGTGGCTTGCTAACCCTTACTGTCGATCTCTCCCTTCTCAGCCCCGGGTCACTCGGAAAATCCTGGTTGTTTGCTTACGAGCAAGTGCGTGATGAATTGGTCAAACATGCAGGGAAGGTAAACCAGATGCGTTCATAGTGTATGTCGATCAGAGCTGGGGCTATGACCAAAGCGAAAGAAAACGGTCGCTGATTGGGGTCTGGACTCAAATGACAACGGTGGAGCATTGTGGGGAACACAATGTGGGTGTCCTTTCGTTAGTTCCTCGAGATGTACGGAGATAGGGGCAGAAAACGGATGCGCCGAGACATCGAAGACTCTCAAAAAGCGGGTCTCTACGACTCTCATGTGCTGGAGAAAAATACAATAGAAAAATTTTCAAAATATACACCGCTGAATCATTGCAATCACAGTACATGTGAGATCGTCTCCACATGCGATCCTTGAACGATCTTCCCTGTACCTGAAGACTGGTTCAAGGATTACGAACACATCACGGACCCAAATCTGGACTTGGGTCAACGTCCAAGTAATAACGACCGGAGAAAACTCGAGGCTGTCGATCGGGAGACAAGGGTAATACATGTGGCTTGTCAAAGGGCCGAATAGACATTACAGTGCCGAATGGAGCATTTGCGGAGGCTGCGCCACGGGCGATAACCGCTGAATATTCCCCAACAAAGAGAGCAATGGTTTCACCAAACTGACGATCCCACGCCACAATATACCCGGATGGTTTCCATGGCTCGTTTGGGCCACGCCGCATTTCCAGGTATCCCAACTGCATCAAATGCAAGCCATTCGCCCCCGCTTGGGGCTCTCCATTGACAAAGGGGCGAGCCCGCATCAAACCGAGCGAAGCCGGTGTCCATTGCTCAGACTGGTCTGTCAAAGTGGGGAGTGGGGAGTCGGAGAACTCTATTGGTGACCGTTGAGGGCACCACCGAAACTCGGCAGTAGGGAATGCGGTTTGGAAAGATTTCCACTGTTCTTCGTTTAGGTTGAGCTGCACCACCACGTTGTATACATCGCCATCATGATCATTGAGCAAATCAACAACCTGCCCGAGCTCCTGACGGGATTTGGAGCACCCGTGGGCTTGAAGCTCAGGATAGAGTCGGGTGATATCGTCATATCCCGCGCAATCACCATCGATAGTTAGTAGCGGCTGATCCGTCAAGGTAGCCCAATAAGAATTCAGAGTTACACCAAAATGTGCCTTGCTGTTTGGTTTTTCTCGACTCCCTTGCCAAGTGATCCCTAGCCTCTGCTCCATGCTTGTGAATCCCGCTTCCAGCAGTTTTTTGTAGCACTCATCATTGACCAAGTTGGCCAGCGATTTCCCGACAACAGGATCCTGGAATAGAGTTTGTAGGTCATGTGAATTCTTGATATGGGGCAATGTGCCATTGCACTGCTTAGAGATATCTTCCAGGAAGTCTAGGGCTGTTTCTGAACGCCCGGATTTGATCAAGATCAAAACCACACTGTAAGCAGAGCGGCAAGAATCGGGGTCCTTGCGATCGAATGTCTGCAAGAATGCAGCCCAGAACTCATATAATGGCTCATCACTACCGATTCCAGCCAGAAGGCGGAGAAGCGCAGCGAAGTCATGCTGATTTTGGTGAAGCGACTGATACAAGATAGTATGCATATCTGAAGGAACGCTCCCTTCTCCTGTAATCTCGGCGAGCAAGGGTGAAGGGTCATAATTCGGGGTTTCGAAGACTTTTGCATTGACAGCTGATGTCAATGCTTGAACAATTCGATCTCCATAGGTCAATCGTTTCGCGGTCTTCCGTTGCCATGCACGGAGAAACTGATGTAGGGCGGGAATGGACAAGTCTAGCGCTGCATAGTAGATACCAAGCTCACAGAGCTGAGAGTAAATAGGCAGTTTGAGCCGTTCGAGTCTCGCGATAATATCGCTCAATACTGCAACAATCTCTGAATACGTGTTGTGAGACTGACAGCGCTGTAGCGCATTCCCCAGAACAACACAATTGTTCACTTGTAGCCGGGCAGCTCCCTCCGAATGAATGACCATCCTTTCGACAACGGATCTCAAAGCTGCTACATCCACCAAAGAACTAAGCAACAAAGTACCTTGTCGCTGGTTTATTGGTTGGACACCTTTGAGGGGTAGCCACAAGGCCGCAGGAGGGCCCAATTTCCAATCAGCATCGAGAAGCCTGACAACCTGGCTGCGTATTATTTTACTGTGGCTACTGTCACCTACTCTGCTTGAGGTGGTAATACTGAACCGAAGCAATTGTGAGGTAGATGGGAGGATGGCCTCAGTACTGGCTTTGGAGCTAGTAAGGGTATCAATGGATGAAGATGAATGATAGCGAGAGAATGGTCGTATGATCAGGGTGACGCAAGGAAGACATCTGGGTCTTCGAGCCCAGGGAGCCACGCATCTCATGTTGGGCGAATTTATCAACAAAAACCAATGCGCGGGCAAGTTGACCCACGGGTGGAGATGGAAACTGACCCGCACTGAAAGTCTGGGGTGGCAGTTTGTGTCAAGCCCATGGCCAGGGCGGTGAACAAGGGCGGTGAGACTGATGTCATCTCACGCGGAAAACTGCAGTCGCAACCTCTCCTCCCACCTTCGTCAATCCTCCCCCCAAACTGTCACAAGCCTTCTCAGCTCTTGTGTCTTGACGCCATGCCGAAGACACGAAACCAGGATTTGTCTGCTAAGGACACCGAAAAGCCAGATCAGACAGACGATACCTCAGACGTAACTCCCACCGACACACCTAGCACTGCGGAGCCAAATGTCGACAAGCAAGAGGATGGCGCGGCTAGCAAGGCAAATGATAGACTACAGAGATTTAAGGCACTTCAGGCTAGAGCGGTACGATACCCGATATCCCAAAAACAAGCTTGAATCCCAAAGCTCTATCGAGTTCAATACTGATACCCGTCTTAGAAGTCTGCCAATGAGCGCAATCTGAAAGAAACCGCAGCAGAGACCCAGCGACTTGCCACTGACCCGAATTTGGCTACTTCACTTGCCCGCAAACACGCCTTTGCCTCGCACAACCTTCTTAAGGCAGACACAGAAGCGACCGGCGAAGATTTCGAGCGCAAGCGAGCCTGGGATTGGACCGTTGACGAATCTGAGAAATGGGATCGACGCATGGAGAAAAAGCAGCGTCACCGCGACAATGTTGCGTTCCAGGATTACACCCAGGATGCTAACAAAGTGTACAAGCGACAAATGCGAGAACTTCCCCCGAACTTGGAGGCATATGAAAAGGAGAAGCTGGCTGCAATCGAGAAGGCCGCTGCTAACGGCGACCTTGAAATTGTGGAGACTGCCGACGGCGAAATGATCGCCATCGATAAGAATGGCAGTTTCTACTCCACCGCGGACAGCGTTGGCTTCACCGACAACAAACCAGACCGTGCAGCCATAGACCGACTTGTTGGTGATATCCACAAGGCCGAGGAGGTACGCCTCAAGAAACGCAAGGAACGCCGCGGTGATGATGAGGGAGACGTGACGTACATCAATGAGAAGAACAAGCAGTTCAACCAGAAGCTTGCTCGGTTCTACAACAAGGTATGCTTCTGCTATCTTCGTTTACAAGGGCGTTTTATCTGACAGTTTTTCTAGTACACGACCGAGATTCGGGACAGTTTCGAGCGAGGAACCATGATCTAATGTGGCATGAAAAAATTAGAAATAATATACATGTGCTGGGCACTTTTCTGAGTTAAGTTTGGAACAAGACACTAGCCGTCAACCCGCAAAATATCGTGTGCTTTATGTCAACCATAAGATGGGTCTCTGAACGGATCGCCAAACGTCATGTGTCAATCAGGCTGCCTCACAGCATTGCTTTCCTCCAGGCCTTTGTGGCCAAAGCCTCAATCTGCTTGGGTCCTACTGCTCCTCTTGTTGACTCGTCCTCCAAAGCCTCGACTACGGCCTCGCCCACGGTATCGACTTTCAGCGGCTTCTCGGCCATGGAACCAAGGAACCCAAGCTTGTTTCCCAGGAAAGTATTGACCTCCGATGTGAGAAAACCGCCCAGGGCAATGGGCAATGTGAATTTTCGGCTGGAATCGAAAATGAAACTAGGTCGAATGAAGATACTCCGCAGTTCCGGAAGAGTGGAGGCGATCGTGTCTTCGGCTTCTCTCTTGGTGGTGATGTATCGGGCAGGAAGGACAGGTGCGCCGGCCGCAGCGGAGATGTATACAAATGCTGGAACATGTTCGGCCGAGGATTCTTGGGCTAATGCGATAGCTGTGTCACAAGAGATGGTCAGATTTCAGGCAACCCAAATTCGTATGCTAGATACTTTTTGAATCGATCAATACACACCTGAATCCCTGTTCATAAGTTCATAAGTCAATTGGCCATCATGTTCCTTAGGCTGAAGGGCCTCGCCCTCTTTTCGTGTTTGTAGATCTTGGCTGCCAAGCTTTAACGAGCTGAATGCCCTCTGAAGCCCTCCAATGATGGGTTCTCTTCCTTGTACAACACCCTTGTAGTCGGCCTCTAAAAGGATTCCCATGGAGTGAACAACCGCAGTAGCACCACTTAAAAACGGCTTGTAGCTCTCCGGCTTTAGAATATCAGCTTTAGCCCATTCGACTGAGCTCGCCCAGCTTGGCCGTGTCGAGGAATCAGTGACCGTGTCCCACCGCGGTTCGCCGGACCGGCTAGAGAAGAGATCAGCCTTCGTGAAGCGGGGTAGATAGAGCACGAGGGGAGAGAAAGCTTCAGCTTACCTCAATGAGATTACTGACCAGCCCCGCGCTGCAGCTGATTTGCAGATCCTGGAACCTGAACTCATAGATTAGCATCACGAGTCGGCCCATATGCCAATGGATCGCAAACCTAAGAAGCCACTCCCGCCGGCAACAACAAGCCTTTTGGTAGCCATTGTGTATTGAGAAATGTATGTCAGGATTCAGAATACAGGAATGTGTAGAAATAACCAAGATGTACCGTAGACCAAGCTCACAAGAATTGAACCTTGAAAGCTATGCGAAAGCTCCCGCATGCCGTCACCGGGTCACGTGTGTCGCGAGTCGCCTTTTTCCGTCGCGCCCGATTAACAGCTTTAATCAAGGCAACACGATCATTCATTCTACACTCCATCCTTCAACCGGACCAGCAGGTCAATATGCCCTCCACACCAGCAAATAAGCGCGTCAGAGTGAGTACCCTCCTCCTTAGTACAATTTTCCGAAATCAAGAAACCTAGCTAATCCCTTCCTAGGGAGTTTCAGTATTCCGCCCATTCAGTACGTCTGAACAACAAACACACCTAATAAAACCATCACTAACACGCAGATATCTAGTTTTTGGCAGCGAAGCTCAGCTATTTGACCCCGAGAAGAAGCCCGCAAATGCACCCGTCGACCACACCCATCAATGGCGCATCTTCGTGAAGGGCGTCAACGATGAAGATATCTCCTACTGGCTGAAAAAGGTCCAATTCAAACTCCACGAGACATACGCACAAAACGTCCGCACAATCGAGGCGCCCCCATTCGAAGTCGTCGAGACCGGGTGGGGTGAATTCGAGATCCAAATCAAATTATACTTCGTCCCCGAGTCAAACGAGAAACCGCAGACCCTCTGGCACAGCCTGAAACTTCACCCCTACGGACCAGATGCAGAGGGAATGAAGGAGCGCCGGGAGGTGGTTGTGAGCCAGAATTACGAGGAGGTCATTTTCAATGAGCCTGTTGAGCCTTTCTACGAAATCCTTACTGGAGGTCCTGCCGGTACTGCTCCGCCCCGGGCTAAGGGCAAGAACGCCAAGCAAGGTGCGGGACGGACAGCGGAGATCCCGGTTAACGATGCGCCGAAAAATCCGTACAGTCGGGCGACTGAGAATAAGGAGCTTGATCGGATGTCAGAGGCTATGAAGACGGTTGATGCGATGATCAAGGAGGAGAAGGACCGCTTGGTTGAGCGGGAGAAGACGCTTGCAGAGTTACGGGAAAGCGAGGGCGTTCCCGCTAATACAAAGAAGAGATGATCGCCTGCAAGCTATCTTCTTTCCAGTAGTCTACATGCCCGGACTATTGTCTACGGTCTCTGAAATTCCGGGACTTTCGTCGCAACATCAATTTGCGCCAACCACAACCACAATCAACCCTTATCTCACATGCAGCTGTCACCTTGGGGCCGCGCCTGCAAATGCTAATCATTTGAGATTCAAGCATGGTGGTCTCAGAGCAACGAAACCCCTAGCATCGTCTTCAAGGACTCATCGGTAACAACCGACTCTCATCAGCAGACACTGTTGAAGTCCGCCAGAGAGACTAGCCCTTGGCTTCGTATCAAGGCTCTGAGACTAAAAAAACCCTGTTTGACCCTGACAAGCGTGCCATAATCATATCTTTCAAGTGCCTGCTTCGAGTGAAAATACTGGACAGCACCTGAGGAAGCCGAACTCCACATCTTACGAGGCTTGAAACCCGATTGCATTTGTTCTTGAATTGCCTTGAAAATGTACACACGGAAAATCATGTCCAACTACTACATAGAATCATACCGAGAAAAGAAAGATGCATTTCGTCGTTTCTGCGTGTTGTATCTCTATCTTAGTAAGAGAACCTGATAAGTGATAGGAGTCGTCCATCTCAAGATGCTTGCGTCCCGAGAGAATAAGAGGAATAATCAAGGACAAAAGAGAAGGCTTGGAATTCGATAACGAGGGGGGATTATACTCGAAAATTGCAGCTCCTAAAATGATATAATCCTGCCTTCCTAAAATAAGATGCATTAATCGCGCCTTCCAAATGATTGGAGACACCTTGGGAGACACCATGACGGGAAGAACAAAGATAATCAACCGCTAACGCAAAGAGGCTATACTTTGCTCTACAGAAGACAATTGCACTAGGACGGTCTGATTAAGGAGCGGTCGGTAATGGTATTAAACTCCTAATAGGACATATGTACTGAAATATCTAGATAGTCGCATCTTTAGTGGTATCTCTCGTCTGTTTCAGGAAAGGCATCAATGCAGTTCCTCCAGTTCCATACAACCCAGACGGATTGTCATCCTTCAATCCATCTACCTGAGCACTCGCAGTAGCGAGATTAACATTCTCAGAGGATTGTGTGCGTGATGTACCTCGTTTGGCTGCCAGGACGATATATCGGGACACAACCTGCAAGTGAGTGTCTCTAAATGCGGAGAGGGTCAAGCATGCCGCATTGTATGCCTCTTTCAGGGATTGTTCATTTGGCGAGGATATCACAAAGGACCGGATGTTCGAATAGTGTGTCAAAACCTCGAGGAACCGTCTGTGAGGACCAGGCATGTAGTCCCTCATTTCCTAGTTTGTACAATCCCAGGTTAGCGATATGCTTATGGCAGTGGAGTCCAAGATCGAGTCCTACTTTTAGATACCCGGAAGGGCCACTGATTCCACCAGTCGCTGGGTGATTCACCCCCAGGAAGATATCAAAGGTTTGAATCAGCGAGCTCTGACCATTACTCCCACCGCTGTATTGTTGCCACTGTCCCTGGCCGTTGCCCTCATCATAGAAAACACCTTTGGGCAGACCGGCACTAGCCATGTTCTTGCTACCAGCCAAGAATGGGCGAAGTTGGTAGAAGAAGACCTCGGGGTCACATCTCTCGTGCATGCGCTGGAGTGTACAGTTGAAGTCCCGCAGACCATCTGCAAATCTGCACAGCAGTGCAGTCAGCCGTGGCACATCGTTGGCAGTGGCTGCGGCAATGGCATCAAGCATTAAAGAGACCAGTTTGCCACCCTTCGCTTCAATTGCAACCGAGATAAGAAGGAACCATTCTTCATCCACGGTTTCAGTGAACGAAGTCAAGAGAGATAGATTATCTGGGTTGGAGATATCCACGTCCCCTGGTGCCGTATAGTTCCACAGAGTGAGCCCTGCATATGTTGCACAGGGCGGGAGTCCGAGATGGTCGCAGATCTCAAGGAAGGGCTTTGTAATACAAGGGGGGATGGTCTAGATATTTGAAAATGTGGTTAGAGCTGGTAAAAGTCTGACCCGTCACTCGAAGACATACATCTTTTGGTTTCTCGCCTCCCCAGATATAAGCATGGGTCAGAAAGCCTAATACTGAGTAGGCACGTCGCCATTCAGGCTCTGTCTGTAACCAGGACGCATCAAGTATCGGAAGATTGTCGATTCTTGATCTGATGCTACCATCTTTGATGAGGGTGGATAGCCGACTGGCGAGGGCTTCCCAGGGCTCATAGTATGCACCGGGAAGTTTGGCAAGAGGAGGGCTGGTGGGGAGGAAGCCGTTCCTGTCAGAGACAGCGTAATCTTCTAGTCTGATGACAGGAGATTGGAGCATATTGATGGAGTTGAGACAAAAGGAGGGGGGATGATGAGAATAGGGCAAAGAATCAATGTAGAGGGATAACAAGAGGGAGCTGGTCGTAATGAAAATGAATCGGGATGAATATTCCCATAACCGGTGTCTACCTAGTTGGCTTTTAAAGAGTCAAATCATTGTCAATAAGACAGGGTAATATAGGTATAAACGCCATAGCGGCTGGCGTCGGCCACTTGATTTGCTTTTGCTATCTATAAAACACGGATCTCTCATCCGTATTGCTATCCGTGTTCCGTGGCATGATGTAATTTGAATATGTACATATGATATGTATAGTAGGTACCAGTGATTACAGATATTGATCACAGGAACCAGCTATAGTTTAATAGTTTCGGGGATTATCTGATACTTTTCTAGCTGAGGGGAAATGTGATCCCTGTTTTAAAAAGCAAATCTGCATCTCTGCTGCATCTCTGCTGCATCTCATACAGGACCTATGACGAGTTGACTTGGGAGCTCGAGCACCCCACTGATGCGTTACACAAAACATAATAGAATTGGACTCGTCTGAGACCCACCATCTATCGTTGAATTAGTAAAGACTTGATCACATTGTACAATGTACTTCTTCAGCAATAACATTCGATAAGTAAACTCAAAACTGTGGGGACGGATCTGGAGGCGGAAGCGGAGATAACACCCGGATGCTACTGCATCCCCCTCACCACTGCATTTATAAAACGCAGGTGCGTTAGGTCTTACAGTCTCACCATTCATAATCTTGATTCAGCCCAGGCGTTACTGTGCGCTGTCATTACCTCATCCCACAGCCTTATCTACCATCCATCAATATGGGCGGAGGAAACACAACAAATGGAGTGAAGGCGCCGAAGCATGTCTTCCCCGCCGAGGCCGCGTGTAAGGAATATGCGGCTTCCTTGGATGCTGCAGATACTCTCCGAGAGCTGCGAGATCTGTTTATCATCCCTTCCAAGGCCAATCTGTCTTCCAAGAAGCTGGCGAAGCCAGGTAAGTCCCCGAATCAACTGTATAGATACCAGGGGATTAGAGGACTCATCATTATGCTGCAGGTCTTTCCAAAGAGCCAAGCATCTATTTCTGTGGTAATTCGCTGGGAATTCAGCCCAAGGCAGTTGCCAAGTACATGGAAGCCCAGCTCGACACATGGTCGTCCATTGGTGTCTGCGGACACTTCACCAATCTCGAGGACTCACCTTTGAAGCAATGGCAACTGCTTTCAGAGCAAGCTTCGGCATCCATGTGCAAGGTTGTTGGCGCTACTCCTGAAGAAGTCGCTGCCATGGGAACACTTACTATGAACCTGCACCTCCTGCTCGCGAGTTTCTACAAGCCAACAGAGAAGCGACAGAAGATTCTTATGGACTGGAAGGCATTCCCCAGTGATCATGTGAGTACAGAATATCTGCTGTGCTCCAAAGGAGACCTCGGACTAATCTCAAGCAGTACGCAATTGAATCCCACATCGCCTGGCACGGCCTCGATGCCAAGGAAAACATGGTCCTGATGGGTCCCGATGAGGGCCAATATGAGATCCCGACTGAAAAGATTCTCTCATACATTGACAAGCACGCCGAGGATGCTGCTGTTCTTCTGCTGCCCGGTATTCAGTACTATACTGGACAGCTGTTTGACATTCCTCGTATTACATCATATGCCCAATCCCGCGGTCTGATTGTGGGCTGGGATTTGGCGCACGCATATGGTAATGTCGAGATCAAGCTGCACGACTGGAACGTCGACTTCGCTGCTTGGTGCACATACAAGTACGGCAATGCTGGTCCCGGAGCCATGGGTGGTCTCTTCGTGCACGAGCGCCATGGCCAGGTGGATTACAGCGAGGGCGAGGATGCGCCGAAGTTCCGCCACCGATTGACCGGCTGGTACGGTGGTGACCGGTCTGTACGATTCAAGATGGATAACAGTAAGTCAATTCATAGGGCCTATTCTTCAAACATCTACTAATGCTTGATGTTTAGAATTCAAGCCTATTCCTGGAGCTAACGGCTTTGTCATCTCCAATCCCTCAGTTATCGACTTGACAACTCTCTGCGCTGCACTGTCTGTCTTTGATCAAACTTCCATGTCTGACTTGCGTCAAAAGTCGCTTAAGCTGACTGCATACCTCGAGTTCCTTCTTTTGAAGGACACCACCGATGAGACTCGTCAGTTTGACATTATCACACCTTCAGATCCCCACTCTCGTGGCGCACAGCTGAGTGTATTGCTTAAGCCTGGACTTTTGCATAAGGTCGCCGAGAGGCTGCAAGATGCGGGCATTATTTGTGATAAGCGTGAGCCGGATGTTGTTCGTGTGGCGCCTGTGCCTCTTTACAACACCTTCTCCGAGGTGTACACTTTTGTGGAAACATTCCGTGGGGCTTTGAGTGCATAGCCTGCTTGTCATATGTATGAATTTATGTGATCTCATGTCAGAAAAACCTGCCAAAGCATCAAATATGGCGACTCATCTTATTTTACCATGTTTTTGTTAGATGACTGTCAAGGAAATAATGGAAATGATGTACCTAGAGCTGCTATGGCTACTGTTCAAAGGCAATTAGAAATTCCCAATATTTTCCCAACTATCACCACCTCGAAGAAACTCTTGTCCTTGAGAAAAGAAGTTCGTAGCAAGGATAGAAAAGTCATCGTTCGATAGAGCCAGTTGCTGCGGCGCCACCAGTGAGTTTGTAGGGTATTCCGGGCCATTGGGAAAGGCGGTATTGGTATTGAAGTTCGGAGATTGAAAAGTTGAAGATGATTCCTCCTGTTCAGTCAAACGAGTCGGTGCCGGTAAAGGGGAAGTCTGTGACACTTCCGTTGCCACAGACGGTGGGCCATTGTACAGCGAATCTCCGAAAAGACGCCTAGCAGAATCGACATCACTGTTGGATGAATACTCAAGGATTTCCCAGAAGCGCGAGAGATCAATCAGAAGACTCTGGTTTTGAACGCCCAGGTCGGATTCGTAGGTGGCTGAAACGGCATTTTCCAAATGTTGTAGTCTCTCCGCCTAGATATATGGGAGATGAAGTTTAGCAGATCATCGTCATTGAAAGTTCATTTCGTGTACGTACCAAGCGAGCCATATGGGGCCATCTCTCGCCAATTTGCTGTACGAAATTAACACATTTCGTGAACCTGTCTCGCTTCTGCTCTCTAATAGCCGAGTTGTCTGTGAAGCTTAATTGAAGCTCTATAGTAGCCACGACAGCAGCGCTGTATCCCAGCAACGGATCAGACACCAGGAAGGATCTTTCTTCAAAATAATTGATGAAATGGATGATCCAAGTCGTATGCGAAGAGATGAGATCCGAAGTATGTTGCAAAAATATTTCGGGGATGGTATTCCGAAAGGTACGCAAACTCAGAGACAGCAGCAGGGGATGGTTGAGGAGGCAGAGAATAGTGTGGTACATGAATTGGTTTAGAAACCACGGGCCCCAGTACTCTCTATGGGCCTGTAATTCCTCTAAGGATCTGTCGCTGAGATTTGCCGGTTTGAACCGGTGTATGAGTGGCATGCAAGTTTCCAATTGCATCTGCAGCGCAATGATCTTAGAGTACTCCGAGTCAGGAGACCATGGCGGTACATTCCCCGGTCGTCCCCGATGCCGTACATATCGTGCTGTTCGCCCAAATGCTTCACTTAGCATGATGACATATGCAACAATGCCTTGGTCCTGTAGCTCGCTCCTACGGACTCCCGGGGTCGGAGGGCCCGGAGAGATAGCGCGGGCCGGTCGAGTTGGGCTCTGAGGATATGGCGGGCCTCCTATATCTGGGAGATCTAGAATTGAGAAATCACCACCGTGGAGTCGTTTCAGAAGGCATATACTCCAAAAGCATCGCCTTCGTTCTTCGCGAAGGATGTTATTTGTTAATGCACGGGACTCCAGTCCAAGGTTGGCGCACCGTGCAAGGTTTATTGCCAGACTGCTGTGGATGCTGGAGCGGTGCGTATTGCCATCTAGGAAACATGAGCGGCCAATAGAATTAACAATTTGACGATTACTCACTTGTGAAATCAACCAGACTTAAAAGGCACAGGCACTGTAAAGTTGAAATCTCGACTGGCCCCTCCGAGACTCGCTTCATAACCAGACCCCGCGCCACTTCAGCATAGCTGTTAACTAACCCTGTCAAGTCAGGATAGTTGCGGTATGAATCTGAGAAGCGGAGACTCAGAGCCAGAATTGCATATATAATTTCAACATCGCGCTGTTTGAGATTAGCAATGAAGCTGCTTCTATGGAACAGAGGCAAGGGCTGAGATTCGCAATACAGCAGGTAAAGTTCTGCTATTGGGATAATTTCTTCCCACGGCGGGAGAATGGTGGATGAGTTCATTCCTGATGGTGTCGGTGCAGGAACGTCGTTCGATACCGAAGATTCGGTTGTAGTTCTGGCGAAACGACATATCAGTACAGACCGCTTCTAAAGTTATTCAGGATTCATACCCCAGATGGTCAAGTACTGCCCCGAGCTTGCCTTCTAAGCTACGCAACCTATCCTCCTTCATCAGGTGTCAGAGCAAAAATCACTCATGTCTCCAGAATCCCAATACTTACAAGTGTTTGAGAAGAGGATGAGGGCGGAGCACTTGACCTCGAATGGTCCTCTGGTGGCGCATGACGCCGCTTGAATTCAGCATATACGCACTGTTGCCTTAATCTAGCACACAATGAGCAAACCGGCTGCTCTCCAGGACATTTCGCTTTTTTCCTTCTACGCAATACATGAGCATGATATCAGAAATGACGGGTACCTTGGACTCACCTGCAGGGCTCACAGGCTTGTCGAACTCGCTTGGCAGCGCGCTCCGAATATGAGGAATCCATCAGATCCAACAGTGGTGGCACAACTCAAAGCCCCTTGGTCTTCAAAATTGACGGGCGCACAACGTTTCCCTGTTATATGTTTTTGATGATCACGGCGTCCTGGCCAAGGGTGTTGTATACCGATATCAGGAATGGGGCTTTAGAGAGCAGATTCATCCAATTGCAGATGACTCAAAATGTTCCCATTTAGATAAAAACCAGAACATATTCTAGGCAAATGCCACACCGATTGGCATGAAACACCTTTAATCAGATGACTAATCACTACTGTATCCGGACCGGAGATGGAGCGGAACACGGAACAGAGATGGAATCAAGAACTATAGCTTTCTGTGCTTCAAACATTGGAAAACCAGAATTAGCTATTGTGATAATTTTCTTAATGCATCCGGTAGGTGTCAGGGAGCTCATTGATGATGACAGTGGCCTACTCTCCTGACGTAATATTTCAGCCAATGGCATGATGTTGGAAATAAGCATGCAATTTTCGGCTAAATGGAATTGCTGAAACAGCGGTGAAATTCAGTGTTCAGAGAAGCAAAAGTAACTTAATTGGCACTTGAATTGGTGGTATATACAGCCCCAAACCAGTGTGCCTGCAAACCAATCTAACCATCACCGGAATAGAAATACACCAAATCGAGTGATCCATGATCCTTGGAACACTGCATCTTCAACGATCCCGCCAACTGCAGATGCCATCATCTATTATCGTCGAACTAATTTAGTACCAGGTCTTGTGGCCCTGTTTGAAAGAGATTAGCTGGGATTCACAGAAACAAACTCCCAGGTATAATCCATAGTGGGAGGTGTGAATAGGAAACAACAAGGGAAAACTCACGAGAACCATACGGCACGAGGCGTAGACGGTAGCTATTATAATGTCAATCTATTGCACATAGATTTACTTCTAGTACATCACAATGTCAACTTACCAGCACCGAGACCGTAGACGGAGATCAGGTAGGGGTACATGACGTAGCCGCTGCGGGGGGTCTGTGAAGAAATGCCGGGTCAGATTGTTGTCAATATACAAGGCTGTATCCGGATCGAACTAACCTTCCACCACTGACGCTTGCCGTCGTTCTTCTGGAACAGACGCTGGTAGTAGGGGACACGGTTCTCGCGGAACACGAAACTATGGCCGAAAAACACACGTCAGTAATTGTCATTCTAATTAAGTCGACTGCCTTTTCCCAGAGTGATATCCATGGGAACTAGCAATTGAGTCCCCGAGGAGCTGCGCAACGAAACTCGGGCGCACACGGACACGCGGTCCTGGACGGAATTGGGAGGATTTGTGATCAACAGGAGCAGGAATCAATGCAGACATACCCGGCCATGCGAGGCGCAGTGCGGAACATTTTGGCGGTTGGTAGGGAGTGGAGGGGTTGGGCAATGGGAGGAGGGAATGGGGTGATGTTCACGATGTCTAGGATCGAGCTTCGCAGGTCATGTGACTTCCCTCTTTCCTCCGCCCGCTTTTTGCCAATCAAACTCGTGTGCTTACTAAGGTGATTCTCTCGAAAGGGGAAAGCGTCATTAGTTCCTCCGCGGAAGCTGGCTTGTTGCTTGTTCTATCTTTTCTTTCGGTCTAGTTCCAGCATGGTCCAGCATTGGATGCCATCCTACTCCTTGTACCCATGCGACCGGCTTTGACTCGATTGTTGAAGAGGCCGTCCGCGCTTTCAATAATCGACAGCCTCGCCGCATCCTCAATCGGGATCGAGCAGTTGGAGTCCCGACACGCGCGCCTTCGATGTCAATCACAATGTGCCAATCGATCCTCAACAGTGGACGACAATGACTTTAGCGCTTCTCATCAGAAAACGAAACCCTTGTGGCCGAGCAGATCGAAGAAAAAGCCGCTCAGTTTCTCCGTCTACGATATTGAACCCAACCCTCGATCTGAAGAACCTTCCTCTTGCGACAACGATTCGACTCTAGGCGGGGCTTCGGAAAGCCTCGTCAAATCACTACGACTGAAACCAGAAAGATTGGAATTTGAATCCGACATTGGCCACACGAATGACTTGGGAACTCGATTAGTGGACCTCCCGGAACACAGGAATAATTTTGAGCTTTGGGAGGAACTACTTCGGTTTCGCCAGCGCCACTACGGAGACCAGGGCACTGAGGTGATTTGGGAAGGATTGACAAACCGTGCAGGTGGAGTAGAATTGCCGCTTACGGGGAATCGTGCAGATTTCTTCTGGCAAAGTTTCGTGGACCTAGGACTAACACGGGAGATATTCCTGAAGGATGTCCTAGACTACGCAATAACTCTTGGCGGTAGTGGCGGCTGCTGCTGGCCACGGCTTTATGAACGAGCTGTGGGTGGTCTTCTGGACCGAGGCATGAGCAAACAGGCGATTGAATGGCATCGAAAGCTTCAGGATTCTCACCTGGCGAACCCTAGTGATCTTATACGGATTATTCCATACGCTATATCACCTTCCTCTCTTCCTCCCGCCAATGACTTGCTTTTATTCGCCAATCCGCGTCCTCGGCTAAAGTCCAAGACACAATACATGCGGGTCAAGACCTTGAAGGCTCTATGCCGTGGGATTGATCATCGCATCTACGGACCAGTCATTCTGAATTGCTTGGAGCAAGGCTATGGAGAAGACGCATTAGCAATGCATGCCTGGTTGACTACTCGATCTGACCATCCTCGATCATTGCAGGAAATACAACCCTTATTGGAATTTACGAGGAAGTACGGACTTCGGCAAGAATATGACAACCTTCGAGATTATGCCCAGATGAGATTTCCATCCTTCTCACCTGAACAAGATCCGTCACAAGAACCACCAGCAAACGAGACCAATAAAAAAGACCAGGGAAATAGAAAGTCCAGCCGACCGGGGAAACGTCAATACAAAGACGATATCGCTGCCAGACTGTTTGCTACCCGTGCCCTCAATTCAGACATGGTGATCGGCGGCCTCAGGATGCTCGGAATATCCCAAATCGGCCCTAGAACCTTACGGGAGATGGCCGTGCGGGCTCATGATGGCCATGAAATACTAGAAACCCTCAAATTGCTCCGCCAGTCTGGTATTACCACTGTCGACAGTGTCTTCGCGAGGCTGGTGCCGAAACTCGCAGCCCAGAACCGCGAGTTTCTGCTTTCCGACTTGCTGCAAAGTGACCAACACCCTGATGTTCTGGAGGATGTGAAGCTGCAAGAATCACTTCTAGTCTCATACTACATGGCTCGCGACTGGCGCCAGTACAATATGTCACTAGCTATCCTGGGAGAGCATTTTTCGGATTCTCCAGGCTTACTAGATATCCACTTTCGCAGACACATGGCCACCGGCGAGCTTAGCGCAGCTTCCAAGGTGGTAGATGAACTTACCTTGCTTGGCAAGACCTTGAGTGAGGACAGCGTGGATTTCATGGCTGAAAAGCTCCTGCCACGTCGCCGGAAGCACCACACCCCACAGGTGGGAGAATGGCTACCTGCTCCGGCTGCCCGTGATGCATTAATGTTTGTGTTCAAGGTACTCCAGCGCGTGGTTCCTACTGGATGCTATGTGAGCCCAGATTTCTGGGAGGAGCTTCTTAAGCGGCTGGGCATGGGCAACCATTGGGATGAACTGCGGGAATGCTCTCTGTGGCTCGTTCGTCAGTATAATCATGGACTGGAAGAGAGTGGGAACCTCCGAGGAATGTCTCCTGCCCAGCAACGGCCTGTTGTTCGCTCGGACAGTCGGGTGCTTGATCTTATCTTTGCCAAGAAGATGCAACAAGCCATCATTTCCTGGGGCTTCAAGTTTCGTGTGACGCGTGACACAGAAAATAAATACCCCTGTGAACATCCTGTTACAGGTGATAAGCTTATTCCTTGGACACGAGGCTTGATACTTCTTCGGGAGCTGGAGGAAGCTGGTCTTACTCTTCAGCTGGGCGCAATCCAGCATGCGACTCGAGTCCGTTTGACTATACTATTTGGACTTTACTGTCATTCTGCAGTGCGCTTCAATCGTATGCTGCGGAGGGTCAACCCCTACAGTCAAGATCGAGTGTTGAAAGATATCAACCTTGCTTGGGGCGAGTCCCTGTTCCAGAGGAGGGAACATTCGCAACCGGAGAAGCTCCTGAACCCTACTCGCACATACTTTTCACGGAGGAACTCGCGCGGTGTCATGTTGTCACGAAGGCGAGCTCGGTAAGGCAGATGCAAAAAAAACTTTAAATGTATCAATAATTGTATATAAATGAAATTTCACCCTACGCATGGATTGCAAGGAGCCAAGCAATCGCTCTGAACCAGTCATGATTCCTCGCGTTTATAAGATTAAAGGCCGTGTCACACTTGTCGTCAGCGCTTCGCCCGCCTAATTCTCAGCATAAAAGTCTAGGCCAAAGAGTGAAATTTTAAGCCAAGACTAGGGGCTGAGTATAACGGTGGGCCAATAAATGGACGTGGCTGTGAAGATCTAAGAATAGTTGAGACGGCAACGCGGCCAGGACCCGCTTAGTATGGATCGGCGTCACATAAACATTCTCCATATCCCCATATTATTTACGCTCTTGACACTCTACCCATTCTATTATTTTTCGTTGATAGAATTACTCATACAATATGCGATCATTCAATATCCTAGCATTACTGCCGCTGGTACTCGCAAATCCGTTGACTGTTCGCACCACCGCCTGCAACAACTCTCCCGACCTCTGCGATAAGAGTTACGGCGAGATCACACACCTGGGTGCCCACGACAGTCCATTTGTCCGCGACTCTAGCACTGATGAGTCTATTGCTGGTAATCAGTATGTCAATACAATCGGACAGAAAAGCAAAATGGCATGCTGACCCCACTCTTCTCATAGATATTACGACACTACTACCCAACTCGATGCTGGCGTCCGACTAGTAACCGCCCAAGTCCACAAGAGCGACTCCGCATGGCACCTGTGCCACAGCAGTTGTGATCTGCTTGACGCGGGATTATTAAAGACCTGGCTGGGCAAGATCAAGACCTGGCTCGATGACAACCCCAACGAAGGTGCGCAACGGTATCCAGAGCGAAGAATGCAACACCCACTAACAAGACATTTTCTACAGTTGTCACCATTCTTCTTGTCAACTCTGACTCCGCAACGGCTGCCGAACTCGGCGCCATCTACGAGGATGCCAACATCACCAGCTACGCCTATGAGCCTAGCTCCCTGACCACCGCACCATCCTCCTGGCCAACCCTCCAAGAAATGATCAACAACGGCACCCGGCTCGTGAACTTTGTCGCATCCCTCGACGCAAGCTCCAGCTACCCCTACTTGCTGGACGAGTGGGATTTTGTCTGGGAAAACAACTATGACGTGACCGATGCCTCCAACTTCACCTGCACACCCAACCGACCCTCCACCTACGAGAACGATCTCTCCTCCGCGCTCGCGTCCAACTTTCTCCCTTTGATGAATCACTTCCTCTACTCTACCATCTCAGTTCTCGACATCGAGTACCCGAACGCCAGCTACGTCGCCACGACGAACGCCCCGTCCGGTGGTACAGGTAACCTGGGATCCACGGCGACAAAGTGCAAGACAGCGTACAATGGTCGCCAGCCCACGTTCATCCTCGTGGACTTCTTCAACCGTGGCCCGGCTATCGACACCGTTGATAGCCTGAACAATGTTACCAATGCTGTGGGCAGAACCTCCGTCTCGACGTCTGCGTCGACATCGAGTAGCGATGGATCTACCGTAAACGGCGTTCTCACAAGTCTAGTCAACCTAGCCGAGTCCGCTCGGTCAGGCTCCACTCCCACCATGGGTAACTGGATCTGGGTTGGCGGCAGCTGGGGCAGTATTCTCGGGGGTGGCATCAGCCTCTGATTGCCTGATCACACGGCTTCTTCATTTTCGGTTTCCAGCGTGTTTATCAGTGTATAGCGTTTTGTTCTCGAACATTTCTTGAGGGTACTCAGCCGGTATATAGAGCATGGATATGGATAGGTATGTTATTCCGGTATGGGACGGCACAGGCGTAAAACGCCCGTGCAAAAGATAAAGGCGTTATTGGGTTTGGCTTAATTGCAACGATTGGACGAACTGAACAGTAGTCTTTACAAGATACTGTGGCATCATGATGTGAACTATTATCTCTAGAACAATATCAACTTACAAGCTATGATTCTTTCTATTATATGCCGTATTACCGTAGAATAAAAAGTAATCCAATAGTTCTATTCTGGAATCTACTGTCCCAACAACTCCCGGATCTTATTCACCTTATCCTCAGGGGACTGTACCTTATCCGTCCTAAATCCAATCGAACCAGTCGTCAGCCAGAGTGCCATGATATAACATCCGGGGAAGCCCCAATATCCAACCAGACATGGTCATCCGGAGGACAAAGGGGAACTTAATGTCACACGTACCTCGATCCAACCCGGATATCGGTCTGAATCCGGACAACGCCCTGCTGATGGAGCATTGTGTGTGCCTGTCCAATGACCTCATGAACACGGTCCCATGATCCCTCTATTACAGCGTCACAGTCAGATAATTCAGATCATCAATCATTTCAACAGCCTCAAAAAAGCGAGAAAGTCAGGCAAGAAAGGAAAGAGCCGACCAGCGATAGCCAGTCGGAGAAAAAGAAAACGCACCGAGAGTAGTCCCGGCAGAATGCATCACATATTTCACACCGGATTGCTCAATCAGTCGCTGGACATCAGCGATTTGGGCCGAGACTGAAGCCGACGCGGTGCCGATCTGATGGAACCTGTCAGCCGGCGAAACACCAATCAAATGGTATGGCATGACATGACATGAGATATTTTACTAACCGGAATCAGGCAGAAGTCTGCAACGCAGTGGGCAGGTGTGGGGAGGGATTTATAGTCCATTGTGAAAGAGTTGATGTGGGGAGTTTGGGATGGTGGGGTGGAGCGGAGTTTATTTTTGTGTTCTTTACATTGAAGTACAACCCGCTTTGATTCTGGATCTAGCGAATAAATTACACAAAACTCAAGCATTTAATTTCGTCTGACTGGCTCACTGCATAGGTATATGTCTGCTTGTAGTCTGACTAGTCCGATGGGACAGGTCTGGTGCGTGTCTAGAGGGCTGAGGGAAACAAGCTAGGTATTCAGGGCCATTGCTCTGGCAAGGTAAATTGATTGAGAATACAAGGTTTGAACTAAAGGTTGGAGTAGAAACCAAAAGCCGCCCATTACTTATGGAATCATACATCATTATAATCTCCCAGATAACAGGAGGCAGTGAAAATACACCCAATATGCAAGGCGGAGGGAAGTCCACATGCGCCGAAGTGAGTATGATAGTCGACGTCGAGGTTTAATGTGTTGAGTCTTGAAGTGCACACTCACTGTGATCTTGGCTGCTATTGGATCCGGAATACCAGCCACCATCAAGAAGCTGAAGTTCGATTTTTCTCCAATAGGTGGATTTTCCTCCTGCGCCTGTTTTCAGGTCCAAGTCCCCTAGGCGGATCTCTACGGGGCACTTCTCATCATGTGGTATCTGTGAATATTAGTTAATGGCATGAAAACAACGCAAATCTTCTTCAGTATCACAAACCTTGATAAACATTGTACAATCTCGCAAAGTCATGTCGAGGGATGCTTTTTGAGATAAAGGAGGTGGACCATGTAGACCTACCTTTGCCCATGACGTCTGCTGAGCTCGTAATGTCTGGAGAACTGGATTATGAAACAGAATGTCCGCTAGTCGGGCCTGGTCATTACAACCCTTGATGAAAGTCGTAGCACGCAGGACGTCTTCAAAGCACCCAGACACAAGATCTAGAGGACAAAAGGATCGCTGCTCCTTTGAGCCTGATAATCGCGCATCATAATTTTTCATATCTCTTAAAGCACAAGTCCGACACCGACGCGCCTTGGGAGGTGCAGAAGGAGACTGTGTGAGCCACTTCGGTTTGAGTTCCGCCAGCGTAGCATCGGGTGTATCGAAGGTCGTCATGTCGGTAATAAGTAAGCCAAATGGCTCATCGGCACAAAGATATCCGCCATGCCGCTTTTTGGGTCGCTGCCCATTCAGTTCAATAGCGACAAGCTGCTCATTACAGCGCTGAATAAGGTCCCCGGGAAGCAAAATAAGAGACTGATCCACTAATTCTTCTGGTCTGAATAATGGGCGCACAATGGTATTGAAATTGCGATTGATTTCTTTATATGATATATCGCCGGCAGTCTTCTTGCGTAGGCGTAATAATTTCCCCTGAAACCCGACAGGCAATCTAGGTTCGTCTATCATAATAGGGGAGACCGATCTCTTGGGTTCCCTCACCACGAGCGATGAATTTGTTGGGGCGGCGACAAATCGATAGATGACATTGGCTCCGCCCTCTGCGAGATAGACGAGCTGGACCCCACGGGGCAGCTCTAGAAGACTGGGATTGGTCATTCGAGAACAAATGTTGTATGGGTCGGAGATGCACCCCGGGATCACAGGAAAAAAAGAAAAGAAAGTGATCCACGAAGCTAAAAACAAGGGGAGGAAAAGGCGGAGAGGAAAGTGTGCACGCGGCCGTGCGTGGTAGATCGAAAAGCCCCAGAAAAACAAGCTAGGGGGAGATAGCGTGCAGGAATTAGTCTCTTATGTGGGGGGCTATCAGCATCAGTGGCGCTGGCTCCAGGGCCGATCATATCAGTTGAAGCGCGGCAATCGGGGCATCTCCTGGAACTTCAAAAATGTTCCATCCAAATTTGTAGAGAGCTGACTTGACGTGACCGTGTCAGCACAAATGATTGGAGTTGATAAGCAAGACAAGATTGGAAGAGAAAGAACGGAGAATGAACTCCGTTTAATTCACGACCTGCGCGCTAAACCGTTTTGGGCCTTCAAGCCACAGTTGACGCCCGACACTAGATGTAGAAACCATGCACACTTCACGATAGTTCTCTCGAGTATACGTATTCTTTTCCATTAAGACAGTTCATCAATTAAATATATGCGAAGTGTATGCTTCAGCCCGAATGAAAACAAGACTAACTACTAACAGTATATCATTTGAAAAGTATACACGCCACGAATAGTTCAAATGTCTTAACGATGTACCAAATTAAGCAGTCTTCGTTGGAGCAAGGCGCTTCTCAAATGTAGATGGAACCTGATAGTTGTTTTTCTCAGAATCCTCTCGGACACGAAGAAGATCCTCCAAGCCTGCCAATGGATCAGACGAAGCGGAAGGTGTTGGAGTCGGCTCAGGAGTTGGCTCCGGGAAATCAAAGTAGTCAGAGTAGGGACGCTCTTCGGGATCCTCTCGAACACGAAGCAGGTCTTCCAAGCCTGCCAATGGGTCAGACGAAGCGGAAGGTGTTGGAGTCGGCTCAGGAGTTGGCTCCGGGAATTCAAAGTAGTCAGAGTAGGGACGCTCTTCGGGATCCTCTCGAACACGAAGCAGGTCTTCCAAGCCTGCCAATGGGTCAGACGAAGAGGAAGGAGTCGGCGTGGGAGTTGGCTCCGGCTCTATGTAGTAGTCAGAGAAGGGCCGCTCCTCAGGATCCTCCCGGACTCGAAGCATGTCCTCCAAGCCTGCCAATGGGTCAGACGAAGAGGAAGGAGTTGGGGTTGCAGCACCCTCGGGCACCGCATCAGCTACTCTGGCGACCTTCTCAAACCGTTTCACAGGCAGACTAGAGTCCAGAGGGCCGAGACCATCCAGACCCCCGAGAGTGGCAACCACGGGGCTGCTCCAGAGGGTTAGGCTCGAAGCCAAGAGAACGTGTTTGAGATGCATGGTTTATACAAATGAGTGTATTTGAAAGTCAAATGAGTGCAAGGCCGCAAAAGCGGATTCTCGAGAGAGTGGGTATGAAGATAAGGTTTGGATAGAAAGAATGATATCTGATTTGCAAGGGAAAATGGTGCTTTATATAGGTGAGCAAGGTTATATTTGCTCTTTCTGCGATACCATGGATTGTGTTGATAAGTACCCAGGTTGTGAGCCTTGACATTGATCTGCACAGGAAAGAGGCAGTCTAGAGCCCAATGAAGTTTATCATGTCCCCGATACTGCCCATATCACGTTCAATTTGTTTTTCATAAGAAGCAAAATCTGCGTGAATCTCTTGGTTTGGGCAATGATCGACTCCGATTGTCATGAACTAGTTTCAAAGAAATTGGGATTGACATGCTGTGCTTGATGAATGAAGTATATCACTTCTGGGATCGAGAATCGTTGTACAAATGCTAATTCTTTCCAGATATGCCTTTTCCGGACTATTCCTTCCAATGGGGCATTTTTCAAATACGATGAGACGCGTAGACAAAAGGCATGTAAGGTGTAACCATGTTTATTTCAAATAATTTGATGACTTTGAATGCTCTCTCTAATAGAAACCACAGAGATGCTCTCCTATACACGAATATCCGGCCGTTGCTGGAATAACGCGATCAGAGGCGAGAACAAAATCCGCTCTGGAGACTCTGAGCCCAACGATATCTGGGTCTCCGCTTGAGCTCGAAGTTCGTCCCACGAGATCCATTCCCAGCCATCACACTTCTCCGGTTCCCGAAGCTTGATTGGCCGTATGTTAGCTATATGCAAGGAACAGGGGCAAAAAAAGTAATGTGTGATCAACTTACCTGCAGCTGAGGAGATACATCGCTGATGACGCCTTTCATGTAAATGGTGATGTAGTGTTTTTCTTCTGCCTTCATGATATCATTTGTGGCAGTTAAGAACTCCAAGTCGATAATGTCCAGACCAGTCTCTTCGACTAATTCTCTTTTCGCACATTCTTCGAAGGATTCGCCAAACTCAAGATGACCTCCTGGGAGAGCCCACGTGCCTTAAAGAATGAAATCTCTTAGCGGATGTTGATCAATGACTTCATATTTTGACCAACCTGCTCCATGGCTCCCTTTTCTTTTGCCGATGACAAACTTTCCCTCCTGGTTCACAACAAAAACTGCGACTCCGACTCTGGGATTCATGATGTTGTCAACAAGTTGCTGGGTGGCAGAGATTATTGGACATTCGCTGCAAGGGGCGAGCGTGGGGCCGAGCGGGGTTAAAAAAAGCAAGGTTACAAGTCAAGGCTTTGAACACACACAAGTAAGGAATACTAGTGTTCACGGATGCTTGGAATGAGGATGCGCTTATAAGTGACTCATAGCCCCATGGGTAGGTTTACATAAGTCCTTGCTTTGGGTGTTGACCAGAATCTGCCTTGTGGCTTAGACCAGGCTCATCCAGGCACCAGTTACACAAAGCGACCAAAGGGTTTCAAACACGCTATTGCCAGGCAGACTTGGTCCTTTGATCATTTTCTTCTTGTAATGATATCTCTCTGGTCCATTGTTGGCACGGCGGCTACTGAGAATCCTGGTCAGAAGGTAGTCCAACACACCATATGAGACCTTTCAAGTTCATGACAAGAGTGTAGTGTACGGGGTTTTATGATGCGTAATAGTGAATACGTTTCCTATACTCCGTAGAGGAAATTACGAGGAAAATCACTGTAAATCCCCTGAAATGTTGAGAGAAACATTTGTTGCCATTTATTTCAGGCGTCAAATTGCCGTGCAGCGGGGTGATACGCCAACTTCCACATAACAAAATCTTGCAAACGAATCGAAAAAACTTCAAATGATAAGCTATTGTTACAGGACATTGATCGTTTCTCCTTGATGTCAAAAAGTCCCAGATTACCTTAGGAAACATCGGCAGCCTCCCCCAATAATATCAGAGTGGAAAGCTTCTGGCTTCTGCGTCCCATTAGCAGTGATGATTATCGGCATTGCAGGATGTGTTGATAGTCTTGTCTGGGTCCGCATTGACGTGGCTTCCTTTCCGTTCATCCATCTTCTCAATCAATTGGTTTTATGTGGTCCTACAGCTATACTATGAACAGAGTAGATAGTATTATCGTTCTGAGTGAAGTTATCTACGAAATTATATTTTAGAAAAGAGGTGGAGAGAGGAAGCTATGCAAGAAGACTCCTGACTTAAATTGAACGGCCACCTATCTATCTTATCACATCTGTGGTACAAAAGACTATTGTATTTCGATATTGTCCGAAAACCCTTTAGGTAGTGTCTAAGGCTGACACGTCCAACACCCCTCCACGTTTTCAACGGCTGATTGAACAAAATTCAGCTTCGTCCTTCCACTTTCTTGACGAACCGCATGATATCTGAGGCTCTCAATATGGTAAGTATGATGCTCCTCTGATGCCCCGTCAACTGAATATCTAGGCGGCTTTTTTCATATTCTGCGTCTTCTGTTGTCGAAAATACCACAATAGAGCACCGTACGTAAGTTCACACAGGATGATGAAAGTTGACTCCCATATTATCGCAGGACAATTAGACCAAGAGAACTCTGCTGGCCAGTACCAGTATCGAACAAGATGACCCGGAATCATTACTATGGCCCCCAGAAATCGCGTGAGCCTGCATTTTACAAGTTAAGAGGTGCAGATTGGTAAAGTATCAGGAGTAGGCTTACCATATAGAGTAAGAGAGACCTCGACTGTCTTGACGTACTACCAGCTGGGACAGAGACCCCAGGAGTAGCAGGTTTTGGCAAAAAATCCCTGTCCACACCCCGGCCATCGGCTGACCCCAGGTCCCCACGATCGCCAGGTTCCAAGTGACAAAGTATAGAAACGCCAGGAAAAATATGAGTGGAAGATGCCGTTGCACCAGTGGGGCATGATTCCACTCACGTGGCGATGTTTTAACCGCCGAGTACATGACGGTCAGTCCCATAAAGAACCAGCTGCAAATGGATACCCGGGTTGCCCAACGCTTTGGGGGGTAGATAAAAGTGTACACAAATTCCCAGGCTGTGTTGGCGCAAAAAGGAAAAATGGCCTGGGAGTATGTCTTTTCACGAAGGGACTGCCGCGCCTGTAAGAAGTAGTGGATGGACCAAAGCGATCCACAGGCAAGGCCCGAGAGGTTTGCAATCCATTCATATTTCTGGTACTCCAGTGGAGCTTTGCTTGGGTCGACATAGTCCATTGTGTTAATGAGGAACAAGTACTCGGGGGTTTGGGTGAAGATTTCGTCGGATACACGAGTTGGGGTCTATCGTTTTATACCCCAACATGACCTGCCGTACTAGCTACTGCATTGACCAGGAGAATTCCGGCTTGCTTTGATTTCGTGTTTGGATTTTTTAACTCCGTGTAATCACTATTTTCCTTTCTTTCTTACTTGTGAAAATCTGCCGAAGTCCGAAGAGTAGCGAGACATCATTGCTCAGAGCTGGTTTCCGGGCCTCCGAAGACCATTATATTAGTAGACCCTGGGCCTCTATTGCAGCCACAATTCAATAATGGCTTAATTAAAAGGCATGCTGACGTACCATCCTTATCTTGCCTCTATGGCTGACCTATGTACCCAGTATTTTATTGCAGGCCTTGTCACAAGACTGAAAGCAGCTGACCTGAGTGACTCGTCTGCTGGGCTACTGACATTGAATGCATGTCAGTGCTTCCAGGATAACATACAGGTCAGGGATGTGATGCACTAGAAATAATATCGACTCTAAATGATTAATAGTCAATGGACAAAAATGATTACAGTTCGCCAGAGACATAGCATGTCGAGTGCTAGTCGCCATCCGGGCCATTGTGTGCCGATTTTACCAAGATGGCTACAAGACAAACAAGGCAATCTTCACGACAAGCATCGTGTGTAATATGATGGTTTTTGTAAACAAGAGAACGACTGAAATTCGGCTCTAGTAGTCGTTTAGACAGGCAAAAACAATCTAACTAATCCACGCGACGCATTCACACCTTCACAGAAATTGACGTCGCCTGAATTGAATAGTCTCTCTAGGGTAAACACGCCATTGAAGTCTTGGATGTTGACCCAGAACAAGCTCAACACTGCAAGCCGCAAAGGTCCAAATTGCAAGGACAAAGTTCTTAGCATGAACAGCGCCTCCACTCCCGGGATCCTTCGCCGAGAATCCTATCAATTGCTCCACATAAGACGCCGACCAAACTCCCATCCAAGACATCCAGAGCCACGCTGACGCATGTACGTGCGTCAATATCCAAGCGATTGAGATGAGAACACTAGCCGCGAGTACCGCAACGAACAACTTGATCTGCCCACCGGCGAGAACATAGAGAGAATTGACTTTCATCTTTGCATCGTCGACCATGTCTTGGTAGCTATAGGCAGTATTGATATATAGAATCCAAGTTACAACCAGCAGACACAGCGGCTTCTGATAATCGAGAGACTGCGGTGAGATCGCTGCGCCCCCAGTAATTATGGTCCATGCGGCTGCTGCGGCTAGAATAAATTGGGGGTATATTCTAAGCTTCTGGGCGGTTGGTCGCTTGCCGAATGGATACAGGACAATTCCGATGGTTGTTGGGACTAAAGAAAAGAGTCTGTTACATATCAAACTGTTAGCATGAATCCTTATTCGAACCTGGTTCATCTTACACATCTTCACCAGCCAGCATAAAATCTAGAATATACCACGCGACAAGATATTGAACCATCATCCAAATGAGCGCCTCAGCTGTCTTGATCCTCCCTGATGCGAGAGGGCGGTCTTTTGTTCGTGCTACTTGGCTGTCGATATCACGGTCGACCCAGTCATTCCAGACCATCCCTGCACCTGTAAGGACATAACAGTAAAGGAAGCATAGTCCGATTTGTCGAAATATATTAGGTAGCTCGGTCGTATTAGGCTCGGTGTGGACTTTGATAATACCCGCTAAGAAAGTGGACCATACTAAGAAAACCAGGTCATAAGCAACATGCACTTAGCCTTCAGCTAGATCTATCTTACCACCAGCAAAGGTACCCAAAAATGGGTTATACTTGTTAAACCGGGAGAGACGCCAGAGATCTCGGGCTATTTGAACGGGTTGTCTCTGCTGCATAGCTTTGACCATGTTTGGAACTGTTAAGAATGTAGATACTTGATAGTCGGACAATATTTTTGAATGTTACAGTAGAAGACTGGAACATTGCAAGATTGCCCTTTGTCTTTATATCTCATTGTCTATAAGAATCACGCGGTGATATTGCATATTTTACAGTAATTAAATTTCCGTGTTGAAGGTACGCGATATTTAATTGGTTTGATTGCTGTATCTTACAACAAAAGTGGGTTTCCATACCTTTGTCTCTGCAAACCTAAACTGTGGACTTTGGCGGCCAGACCCTAGAGTCCAGTGGTCATCCTTAATCTCATCCGACTTAACTCCGGTAGAACCAAGATGGAGACGAAAAGAGATTGATCGCCGAACATTCGTTTCAGGCTGACAATGTAGAACTACCTAACCACGAACGACTAGGTATAAGCAGGTGAAATCGAAATAACAAGTGCGTCATCATCCAGCAGTATCTGCTATCAACATCCACATGCCTACAAGTCTCAGCCTTGCATTATTGGAAAGGAGAAACGTGGGAACAATCTACCACACATTATACATATTCCAAGAATACCGATTGGTCATCAGAGCTTCTTATCGCTCTTACCCCAGGCACAGTGGCCGTTAATGCAATATCTATGTAGCCAAGCCTGTCCGTGGCGTCCGCCTTGGCCCCTTTTCCCGTATGAACCTATAGCTTTGGTTTTTTAGGGAGTTAAGAATGATCACGTACCCCTCTCTTTCGATTCCGCGCCTTCCGGGTGGCTATCCTCGTCACTTCCCATGGTCCGCGACCGTACCACCTCAGAATCCATTGCAATGCAGCGCGCAGCGACATCACCGATAACCCAAACTGCATTGAATCGTAACGATGGCTTCTGCAGCTGCAAAGGAATAGCAAGAGTCGAATGTATATTGGTAAAGCAACTTGATTACAGTACCTGGAGAAAGTCCACCACCGTGCTGGGGATGATTCAATATGCCAATATAGCCGGAGTCGAGGGCAGGGAGAAAGCTCACGAGGCAACCGAGGACTACAATAATCTTGTTGTGATCTAGTCCTGCCCTCTAATACTGTAATACCTTCCGTTTCCGAGGGTATGCTTAGCTGAGAGGTATATATTCAATGGGATTTATATCCTAGAGACAATCCAACAGACTGGCCGAACGTTGACTCTTGCAATAGATAAGAATTTACAATACTGGACGGCCTATATTTTGCGCCTGGGAATAGTAGAATGCTATTACATAGCTTGTTTATGGCATTCATAGACAAAAAGAGCCGAAAATAAGCCGTTGCAGATACCTAGCCGACGGTAGGCTATACACACATTGAGCCATGAGCTCAAGAAAGCCAATCATTTTTTCATGATTTCCAATACTGCCTGTCTGGACTCAAAAGATCTCTCCGGTCTCCATATATGCAACAGCACAAGCCCAGCAGATTTGAGCAGTTCCCGGAACTGTGTCTCCGAGCGCTCGAGGGACGCAAATATAGCCATCATGATGAAGTCAGCTTGGATGTCCTTGGGATAGACCTCACTCGGCATGTCTGAGAGAACACGATCATGCACAAGAAGAACGGAGTGTTCGTCCATAGCATCTCGGATATGGCTCAGGATCTGACGTGCCTGGATATCTGGCCAATCGTGTAGGATGCGGCCAAGAAAGTAGAAATCGGCCCCTTTCACAGGTTGAGGTTGGAAGAAGTCATGACCCATGAGCTGGAATCGTTGCGTCTCATGGGAGGGAACTCGTTCACCCAGGGAACTACTCGCCACAACATCTGGGATATCCTGCAATATTAAAAGGCCAACCAGATCGGGTACCGTGTCCACGAGTGTCTCGATTTCTTGGCCGACTCCTCCTCCGATGTCAACGTATTGGATCCCCTTCGAGGCATTGACTCCTCGAAAGTGAGAGAATCGCTTTTGGACAGGGAAGATCTCTGGCCACTTAACAGGATACTTTCTTCCGCGACTGGTCTGCATGAGACAATTGAAAGCTTCCTGTTGCTTTTCTCGCTTTCCTAGCCATTCAAAGAAGTGCTCTTTGGTGTTCATAGCCGTCTGGAAAGGTGCAGAATCGGCATCATCGGGGTTTCGATAATTGGTCTCAGCCAGAAAGTCTGCAAGCTTTGGAAATACTTGATAGTGCACGTCACTTATAGTGAGATACTTGTTAGTATGCATGTACAGTTAGTTCGGGACTTGGGGGAAAGACGATACTGAAGAAATATCATTTGGTCCCGCATATATCCGCCCTGTCTGAAATCCTTCACGCATGGATCGGGCTTGTAGGTGTTGGTGGTTGTAATGTGAGCAAGACCACTCACAACCAAAAATCGCATCACACGCTCTGTACAGTATCAAATGTGGTTCAGGAGCGGCTTTCCTTGTACAGTCACTCACCAACAAGAATAACATCTACTCCCAGAGTCGATGCAATACTAGCAGCCGTGAGCCCGGCCTCGTCATAGGAAATCGTATCAAATATTCCCATGTCGATCGCGATCTTCACAGCAACAAGCTCTGGCAACTGCCCGACGAATAAGTATCAGCTCTAGTCCGTTTATTGAAAGGACAGAAGCTTACCTGGTATGAGAGGTCATCCAGTCTGCGAGTTGGAGAGTGAAATTGCAGACATAGTCGCTCGCAAACTTGAGAGAGCTCCTCTCGCTGATTCGGATCCGTAATGAGTCCACCAGCAAGAACCTTCTCCGCCTCCAACAACACAGAAAGTATAATTTGAGCAGCCATTTTTCCTGTAGCTAATCTAGAGTCAATGGCTTAGTTTCAATGCGCGCGTGTGACTCCTTTTATTGACTAGGCCCGTGATCAATGCTCCGCGTAGAATCATGTCTCCCCTTCTCATATATTCGTAATCATAGAGCGGTACTGTTCTACCTGCATACGAATTGGCGTTCGTATGTGTTTCCTCTCCTTTAATTGAGTGCATCATGTACCAGGTTACGAGAGTTGTCCTCGAGGTCTGATACCAAGATTGGGCCGATAAGTGAGACAACTTGGCCTCGAGCACATGGCGTAAAGGGGTCATGAGTGCTAACATATCACCATCCAAACTGCTAAACCAGGAACCTGACCGCATTATTGATTATGCAGTGGCATACTTGGTTGATTGATTCATACCTGTACTTGGCTTTTATGTCGATGCAATTCCATAATTAATCAGATTTCATGCATTGTGTTCACAGCTTGTAAATAATTCCGATCATTCCGCCTCAAACATCTAGATCAATAGATACGAAGCTGTCCTCTAATTGGGTAATTGGAAGATTATTGGCGACTTCGCTTTCAGCCACCGCTGGTAATGTGTCTATACATGCGCCATGTAAGACTTGTGTCTTGGATAGACCGAGTATTGGGCGTCACTTGTCGTGATTCTTCCCGCATCTCTCCGTACAATGATCTAGGACCACGAGAAGGATAAAAGCTCTAGGCTCAGCTGAGCTGCAGAGGGGTTCTTCACTCATCGGCATGTTGTATTCTTCCGAATCATCCATTATGAAGCTCATTTTGTTCGTTGAACCACCCTCAGGACACGACTTTTCAAGTCTCTGTCACAAATTGCGAGCAAAATCCAGGTCTTCAAGCCATCGAATTCTGCGCTGGCTGCTTTCAGAGAGCACGACGGTGTTGCGGGAGGAGTTTCGCCGACTCTCTACCGAGTTGAAGAGTGATCTGCCTCCATTTCAGTCTGTGCTTGATGTGATACAAAGTTACAACTGGCAGGCGGGACCTTTAGCCGGCCCGTTGAGCAATGCCTTCTCATGCTTGCTATCACTATGTCTTTTTGTAGGGTAAGATCAAACGGGCATGAGACAGTATCTTAGTGACTGACTGTAATAGGGACTACGAACATCGAGCAGAGGAGTATGAATTCCACAAAGCTAATTCACTACTGGCGGGCCTCGATATGGGGTTACTGGCGGCTGCAGCCGTCATATCATCGCCAAACCTAGCCGATATACCAGCTATCGGGGCAGAGGCCATCCGAGTTGCATTCAGAACAGGGATTTTGATGCAAGAAAGAGTCCGACAGCTCGAGCCACAGACCACGGGCACTGCTTCCGAGAGTTGGGCTGTAATTGTCAAAGGCACGAGCGAGGAAGCGATGCAAACTGAAGTCCAAGCTTTTAATGAAGCCATGGTAAGTGATCCAACGAGCTATGACTTAGCCACCAAGCAGTAAAGGCAACTCATTGCTGACAAAAAGTTGCATAGGAAATTCCCCACTCGCACCCAAGCCGACTTTATGTGAGCGGCATTCAAAGGAACAACACTGTTCTAATCTCTGGGACTCCTTCCAAATTGGGTCAACTGCGGAGTGCATCCCAAACACTCCGAGATGCGTGTTATGCATCTCCTTTGCTCATGCATTGGGGTCCATCCCATGCACCCCATCTATATGACCAGACCCACAGTATATGGGCGGTTAAGGAAACCGAAGAATCACTTGGCACACGTTGTATTACCAACGTTGGGAATCTAGTATCTTCCAAGGATGGAAAACATATGAAGGCTTCCACAGTTGCGGGGCTTTTTCAATTGGTAGTCGATGAGTTGTTGACGAAAACCGCTCATTGGGCCAAAGTCACAGCAAGCCTGAGAGCATCTTCCATTCTCAAGAAGCATACAGAAGTCCAAGTTGAGATTTTCAAGCCCAATGGCATCGTCGATGACTTGATCCTCGAGATCTCAGTTGTTCATCCCAGCCTGAAGTTTGTCCTTCGTAACATAGGACAATGGCTTGCTGTGGAGAACGAAGATATACCAGATCTCGGCTCGGGGAAGATTGCCATCGTAGGAATGTCCTGTCGCTTTCCTGGGGGAGCAAATGATACACAGAAGTTTTGGGAGTTGCTGGAACAGGGTCGCGATGTTCATTGCAAGATCCCAGCGGATCGATTTGATGTCGATAACCATACGGACGTCACGGGCAAACGTCCAAATACTAGTATGAGTTCTTTTGGTTGCTTCATTAATCAACCGGGACTTTTCGACGCCAGTTTCTTTGACATGTCCCCCCGTGAAGCCGTACAGACCGACCCTACTCATCGCTTGGCTCTTGTCACAGCATATGAGGCCCTTGAACATGCGGGCTACACACATGACCGCACACCATCGACCAATAGACTCCGTGTCGGGACATTTTATGGTCAATGCTGTGATGACTATCGTGAGGCGAATGCCGGACAGAACGTTGATACCTACTTTATTCCCGGCAATTATCGAGCCTTTGCGCCTGGTCGCATTAGCTACTTCTTCAAGTTCTCCGGTCCTAGTTTCAACTGCGACACGGCGTGCTCGGCAAGCTTGGCGACAATTCAGATTGCTTGCACATCGCTTCTCCATGGAGATGCAGACATGGTGGTGGCGGGAGGAGTTAATATTCTCACCAACTCTGACAGTTTTGCTGGGCTCAGTAGGGGATATTTTCTGTCCCTGACGGGCGGCTGTAAAGTCTTTGACTGCAACGCGGATGGCTATTGTCGAGCAGACGGTGTAGGCTCCGTGGTGCTGAAGAGGCTTGCGGATGCTGAGCAGGATAATGACAATATCCTGGGGGGTTATTGCCGGCAGTGCAACCAACCATTCCGCAAATGCCGTGTCCATCACGCATCCTCATGCAGCGACGCAGGCGAACCTTTTCAGGCAGATTCTGACTCAATCGGGTGTCAGTCCACTGGAAGTGGACGTGGTCGAGATGCATGGCACGGGTACCCAAGTCGGCGATGTGATTGAGATGGAATCCGTTACTAGTGTCTTTAGCCCTCCAGGGGTGAAACGCTCCCACCCATTGCACATCAGCTCGGTTAAAGCCAACATTGGGCATGCAGAGGCAGCGGCTGGGATGGCAGCCCTCATCAAAGTCCTTCTATCCTTCCAGCACAATGAGATTCCAAGACATGTGGGCATCAAAACTGCATTGAATCCTCGATTTCCAGACCTCGGTGAATTGAATATCCATATCCCCGAAACAAACACGCCATGGCCCCGAAATCCTAGCCGCAAGCGATATGCCATGGTGAATAACTTCAGTGCCGCTGGAGGCAATACTAGCCTTCTGTTAGAAGAGCCACCCGCCAGACCTAGTCCGAAAGGCTGGCCATGCACGAGATTTGTCGTCGCGGTGTCAGCCAAGAATACTGTGTCTCTGATAGGGAATCTCGAGAGTCTCATTAGTCATTTAGACAATGATGCAGCCATTCATCTTCCCAGTCTTTCCTATACGACCACAGCACGTCGCATGCATCATGCATATCGCGTTGCCGTTGAGGGTGTGACAATTCAGCAGGTCAGCGATTCCCTCAGGTACCATTTGCAGTCTGTCAATTCTCAAAGACCCGTCCCGAAAACTTCACCATCGACTGCCTTCGTTTTCTCGGGTCAGGGTAGCCATTACGTGGGCGTTGGCCACCAACTGTTTGATCATCAACCTATTTTTCGAGAGGAGATCAAGCGCCTGGATGAAATTTGTGTGCTACATGGTTTTCCCTCCATTTTGCCAGCTATCACGACAACCGTTCCTGACGTCGTCGAAATGAATTCTGTCGTGACTCATTTGACGGCAGTATGCGTTGCAATGGCATTGTGTTGCCTGTGGAGCAGCCTTGGGGTAACTCCTGCGGTAGTGATTGGCGCCAGTCTGGGAGAGTACCCGGCTTTGTATGCATCTGGTGTCCTCTCGGCTAGTGATGTGATATTTCTTGTTGGTCAACGAGCAATCCTGCTAAAGGAACTCTGTACACCAAATACCCATGCCATGCTGGCCGTCCGGGCGACAGTCGAAGAGATTCGGGAGATCGCACAAGGGCTATCGTTTGAAGAAGCCTGTTTCAACGGACGCACCAATATCTCCATAGCGGGGTCTGCAGATAGCATCGCGGACATTCAACTTGCACTCACAGCTCGGGGGTATCGATCCACCAAGCTCCATGTGCAATACGCGTTTCACTCATCCCAGATTGAGCCCATTCTTGACAGATTTGAAAAGCTCGCTCGGGCAGTGACCTTCAAGCGTCCGAATATACCAGTATTGTCGCCGTCATTGGCTAAATGTGTCAGCGATGACACTACGTTCGACAGTTCTTACCTGCGAGATATGACACGGCTCCCCGTGCGATTTGTCGAAGTCCTTGAAAAGGCCCAGGAATTGGGTGTAATTGACTCTAAGACGGTGTGGATTGAAATAGGAGCACATCCAACGTACAGCAATTCGGTATGTGGAGCATTTGCGGACCCTCCTCTTGCAGTTTCTAGCTTGAAAAGGGGTGAGGATAATTGGCACACATTCGCGAAGAGTATGGTGGAGCTATACCATGCGGGCCTAGAATTGAACTGGAACGCATGGTATCAACCGTTCGAACCTGATCTGCGTCTTCTAAATCTTCCTTTATATCATTGGAAGAATAGGAACCACTGGATTCAGTATAATGGCGACTGGATGTTGGTCAAAGACAAAGGACCTCGCATCTCTGAGCGTCCGAGCTTGTTGAACGAGTCTCCATTGCACACAACTCTGATACATCAGGTTGTAGAAGAGACTATATTAGATGATACTGGCACAGTAGTTGTTCGATCCGATATCTTGCATCCAGACTTCTTTCACGTTGCTTCTGGCCATAAAATGAACGGTCGGCCCGTTGTTTCAGTGGTAAGGCTCCTACTAAAAGCTCTGTTACATGGCGATCAAATGACTAAAAATCTCTTCTAGTTCGCTTACACCGATATGGCATTGACGTTGGCAAACTATCTTCATTCCAAAATCAGGGCTGGGATGCCTTTGCCCACAATGGACTTTTCCAATGTGCGCATTCTCAAGGGTCTTATGCCGCACGAGCATCAGACTGGGACTCAAATTGTCCAAGTCAGCGCATCTGCAGACCTCAAGCGTGGCTTGTTTGACATGTCGTGGTATCATATCCTGGCTGACGGTACTGAGGAATTAGTAGCAACTGGGGCGGTTGAATGCGGAGATTCGCATGTGTGGATGAACGAATGGGCAGACCTGGCCCATTTACTGACCAGTCGGATTGAAGTTCTCAACGAGATGGCGAACCAAGGTAAAGCTAGTCGTCTGTCTCGGGACCTGATTTACACCCTCTTTCACACGCTAGTCGAATATTCCAAGCCGTACCATGGAATGCAGTCGGTGGTACTCAACGGCATGGAGGCCACGGCAGAAGTGATTCTCAATCCTCCATCTGACGGCAAGTGGACCGTCTGTCCTCAGTATATCGATCCAATAGCTCATATTGGAGGATTCGCTCTGAACTGTGGCAACGCCGTGGATAATCGAAACAACATCTTCGTAATGGACAGTTGGCGTTCGATGCGTTTTGCTCGTCCATTGGTACCAGGAGTCAAGTACCAGACGTACGTCAAGATGCAACCCGTCCCAGATAGTACAACACTCTATACAGGTGATGTGTATGTTCTCCAAGCCAAGCAGGTGATCGGCGTTATCGGAAGAATGACACTTCGGTCATATCCTCGAGTTCTCCTCAGCCGGTTCTTCCCAAGAAAGGGGTATCAATCGCTCGTATCAGTGGGGAGTGGATCTGGTTCTCGTGCAGTCTCTTCCACGGATGAAATTCCTACATGTACGCCGTTAACAGACCTCGCCTCGTCAAAAACTTCCACATCACAGGAAATGGAGACGTCCAACAACTATTGTGGTAATGAGAAGGATTCAGTCATCGCCGGTCAAGGGCAGACTACTGAGAAAACATTGATTGGTGGAGCAATAGGTCTGATTGCTTCTGAGACGGGCATGGATCTGGCAGATATTACCGACGAGACAACGTTGTCTTCCATGGGTATCGATTCTCTCCTGTCAATTGTTCTGGTACAGAAATTTGCCACGGAGCTAAACTTTGCACTGGAAGGTCATGTGTTCTTGGAATGTCCCACCATAAGAGATTTCAAGTTGTTGCTGGCTGCGCATTCTTGATAATGTACGGATATTCAATTTCTTCTAAGGTTTTCGGCTCGATTAGCTGAACATTCAAGACTATGAGGAAAGCTGGGGTTTGATTTTATTTTAGAAGTACCTGCCATCTTTCGGTATATTACTAAGTACAATTACATTCTTTCTTAGTGCTTTAAGACTAGTCGCGTGTTGCAATAATGAATAGACCAGGTGAGAGTATCGAGTACCCACTATAGTGTTATTTACATGATTTTGACCAATCACAGCCAGTGATTTACCAAATTTGACAATGGATTACTGAAGCATTGCAATACATAAAATGCTGTAGTGGTAGTCGTGATTTGACGTCCACGGTGGGCTTTACAATACGAACTGTGTCTTAACGTGAGACCATGCCTTTCCCACATAAATTCCTCAGTTGTGAATCTTTGTGTCTGTGGCCTCATCAGTGAGGTGATAGATCGTTGTCATGCTATCCCTAATACAGGTGAATGGTATGATTGTGCTACGTGACTTTCATCTGCTGATTGGCTCTTTGAAGTATCTGTGGCTGGCAAAAGTGCAGATGGGGCAAAACTTAGTGGGCAATGGAGCGAGCCAAAGATCACCCCAAGGTTGATCCAACACCAAAGCTGAATCTTCTCGGAGCCCTTACTGGCAAAGACCTGTTACTTCCCGTGTGTCAAGGCCTCCAAAGCCGGTTGCTTTTCGTGGAAATTGCCTGATCCTTCTTGTCCACATTCTATTGTCCAATACTGGCAATTCGATCTGCTAAAAAAGAGAGTCTGCAGGAAAACGTTACAGGGATGGACCACTACGGGAACACCCTGTCCCCTGCGTGTCGGCTTTCACCAATCGGGCCGGCCGAAAAGACCCTAGCACGAGCCTTGCGTGAACCTCAAGGTGATTTCTGGGCATCCCTGGAGTGCAGGTGCCCGGCAAGATAACCGGTTTTGCCTCGGGGTTTGATTCTCCGATTACCCCAGATTCAACATGAATGTGGCAAATTCACGCCCCAGCTGCTTCAATACGAATATGCCAATGCAAATTTCCCCCTTACGGGCGCGGTCAAATTTGAGATCATACCACCTATTACCTTTCTAGGCGGAATACATCTTTGCCTATTGGATTTCATCTCTGGGGATCAGTTTCAATGCTTCAGGAGAAACTTTTACCAATATCAATTACGTGGGCCCTTAGACTGGTTGTATCCACATGTAGGAAGATCTTCGGAGTAATTAAGTAGGGCAATGGGGCTCATCCCGGTTCCCCAGCTGCTTAAATCAAATAGATTATGAGGTTCGCGCGATAAGCCAAAATAACTTACGGTTTTCTGGTACGTGGAGTCCTCCTCGTCTCGCTGATAAGGGCAAGCCAAGGTTATTATTGCCTGGGCATTAGTTTGGATCTTGGCGCAATGTTCCAGAATGCGGACTTGGGAGCTGAAAGAATGGCCAAGAAAGTATGTGCCGCGTGTTCTCTTATCTCTGCCATGTGAAGTTGAGAGGTTTCTAGACGCAAGGTTTGCGACATAAGCCACATTTGCAAGCGAACTGCTGTTAATTTTCATAATTTCATAATTTCATAATGTCTCGAACCTCTCAATGTTACTAAGGGTACTGTACTGGATTAAATAGTGCAATCGTTATCCAACACGGGTGGTTTAACCTTCAAGTACATCAAGTGGGGTTCTTGGCCCGCATGATACCCAATCTAGGTTATCTTGTCTCGCGTGGCCACACCAGTTGTTTCATGGTTATCTAACTTGGGAGGCCAATCAGCTCATCGAGAAAAATGTCTCGATGTTGACATCCTTGGCCCCATGCGCCATCAGTGCATTCCACTGATAAGGACGCCCCGTGCGCCAAGACCCCCTGTCCAGACCAATCAATGCCACGCGATGTATACCGTTTTCGGGGTATTCTTGCCTAGCTTTACGATCTATACGCCGTCGGACTGTTTGGACTGGAGCTGTGATAAGGTGAATATAAAATAACCCCTCCCCCAGTATCTCTCCGTGCAGCATTCGCGTTGACAGCCCTTCAGAAGGCCCTTTCTTTCACTCATTCTTCTTTATCATTATATCAGTGAAGTCGGGTCTTGCACCCGCTGATCTACAGCATGTCAGACCCATCTTTTGAGAAGCATGGTGACATTAAGGGCGTCCCGAGCAATAACGCCGAGGTAGCTGTTGAAGGCGAGGTCTACGATGTGACCGACCATGGTGCAGACTCCCAGCTGAAGCGACAGTTGGGATCCCGTCATATCAGTATGATTGGTCTCGCGTCCTCCATTGGTATGGGTCTCTGGTTGGGATCCGGAACCTCATTGATGAATGCCGGACCCGCCGGTATCTTTATCGGCTACCTGCTATCTGGTAGTATCATTTGGAGTGTCAGCCATAGTATTGGAGAGATGGCAATCATGTACCCCCTTCCTAGCGCTGTGAGTTTTCCAACCTATGATTTCTCTCTTCATCCATCGGCTCTTACTGACAGATCGTCATATTAGTTCGTCCAATGGACCAATACCTTCGTTGACCAATCCGCTGGTTTCGCCCTAGGATGGGCTTACTGGCTTTCATTCTGGATCACAATCGCCAATGAACTACAAGGTGTCGTGACAGTTATGGGCTTCTGGACAAGTGCGGTCCCAACAGCCGCCTTGATTACAATCTTCTGGCTCGTCATTGTCGCCATGAACGTTGGTGCCGTGAAATGGTTCGCCGAGATTGAAGTCGTCGCTGCCACTATCAAATTCGGCTTCATCTTCGTCGTCATCATTTCCGGCATTGTCTTGTCAGCTGGTGGTGGTCCTAAAGGCGGTTACCCAGCACGACCAGGAGGTACCATTGGCTTCCAGTTTTGGAACGACATGCCCTTCCTCAACGGATTCAAGGGATTTCTCTCCGTCATGCCAACGTGTATCTTTGCCCTATCTGGATCGGAGAATGCCGGTCTCGTCGCTGCTGAGACGAGTAACCCTCTACGATCGGTCCCCAAGGCAGTGAAGTCGATGTGGATCCGGTTGAGTTTGTTCTACATCCTTGGTAGCTTGATCATCACCATCAATGTTAGTCCCCTGGATGACAACCTGTTTGGCGCATCCGGCACGAACGCCAGTCCCTTTGTCATCATGTACAGGAATGCCGGAGTGCAACCTCTCGCTCACATCATGAACGCTGTCATTCTCATCTCAGTGCTCTCTACTGGTGGTATCTCTGGATACGGTGGATCTCGCATTCTAGTTGGTTTGTCACAGCTCAGCATGGCTCCAAAGGTTAGTCTGCTTCTCCCTTCTCATCCAAACCTTGCTAACCACAATCAAATTTTAAAAATAGGTGATGCAGAACACCGATAGCTGGGGTCGTCCATGGTGGGGCCTTGTCCCTACCCTCCTCATTGGAGGAGGCCTAGCCTACCTCAACGTTAGCGACAGCGGTTCAACAGTATTTGGCTGGTTTTCTAACTTGACCTCACTGTTTACTCTCTTCGGTTGGGGCATGATCTGTCTATCCCACATCCGCATGCGCGCCGCTTGGAAGGCCCAGGGTCGTAGTGTCGCTGAGCTTCCATGGAAATCGTGGGCCTTCCCATGGTCTGCCTACTGGGGTCTGTTCTGGTGCTGCCTGCTCATCATTGTTGAGTTTTATCTCGCTGTGTGGCCGCTTGGTGATAAGCCCAGTGCGAAGAACTTCTTCGCGAACTACCTCTCTGTCGTGGCCATCGTGGTCTTGTACATTGGAGCGAAGATCTATTACCGTGGTAGACGGTGGAACAACCTTCTAGAGATCGATCTTGATGGCCCCAGGAGATTTTATGCTCCTAAAGACGCGGAGGGTGGTGAGCGCAAGAGCTTCATGAAGAAGTGGATCAAGTTCCCAACCAAGAACTGATCCATGTGTAGCTATTATATATTTTCATAAAGATATCATATAATTTTATTGTTTGTTCAGTGAATACATTGAGTGACCCTATCTCCCTAGAATCGGTATATTGTAATTCAGCCGACTTGCGGTTCGGCGACTTGTCAGTTGGCCGTTCCATCCCGAGTCAAATTGACTCTACATCCCCCCACCTTGGTACTTTCATTCGAGGAACCGACAAATTCAGTTCGAAGCGATCAGAAATGGCTAAATTCGCTGTCAAATCGCTCGATCACCTCGTCCTAACCGTCCGCTCCATCCCGGATACCGTTGCGTTCTACACGACCCACTTAGGCATGCGCCATGAGGTATTTGCCTCACCAGCCAACCCCGCAGTTCAGAGGTATGAAAACGTTTCCCCGAAATCATTCGTCGAACAAGAAGTAACAGATGCAGGAATGCTCTTATTTTCGGTAGTCAAAAAATCAATCTCCACCAGTCAGGGAAAGAGTTTGAGCCGAAGGCGCAAAACGTCATGCCTGGGAGTGCCGATCTGTGCTTTTTGACAGACGAAAACGCGGAGAAAGTACTGCAAGCTTTCAAAGACGCTAAAATAGAAGTATGGCAATTTTTTCTTCACAATCATATGGATATGCGCTGATCAACTGCAGGTTCTCGAAGGTGCCAAGATTGTGGATCGGACAGGTGCTGCTGGGAAGCTGAGGAGTGTTTATGTGAGAGACCCGGATGGGAATCTCATTGAGTATGCTCCTTGAATCTCCCTTCCTTCTAGATGATATAGCTAACATTCTCGTAGAGTTTCCAATTATGCTTGATTGCATACAGTCAAATCGGACAGAAATTACACATTGAGTAGCGTCTAGCGTACATGTCGAAGTCTTTGAAGAAGCCTTCTCTGATAATTGATTACTGAGATGTTGGAACCGAGTGATCTTCATCCAACTTAACGGCCAGTTACTTATGCAGTCAGGCCCCAGACGAAAAGACCCATAACACCGGCAAGACCAATATTTTGGTGAATAATAGATCCTGCACCCGTGCTAGAGGCGGCTGTAGATCCCGTGGCAGAGGCAGTGCCCTGGAGATTTTATTAGTATCGGCACTTTAAGGCCCCCAAAAAAAAAACAGAAAAACTGTGATCAAGAATAGTTACATACCGTAGTAGTATCAGTAGAAGTAGAAGTAGCCGTCGCAGCCATATTGGTCGCAGTTGATGCTACAGTAGTGGACGCACACGAGCTTGCAGATGAGGAAGAGCTGGGCGTTGCAGAGTCACTGCAGTTGCCAGCAGCATACTTGACTTCAGTGCCGTAGTATTGCCAAATCTCGCAGGTTTCGGCACATTTCAGACAGCTGTTGAGATCCGAGCTGTAGTTGGAGCTGGAGCAGTAACTGCCCTCTTGGGCCATCAAGATTACCTCACCTAGTGTCGATGAATATTCATTAGCGATATGTCTTATACAATACAAAAAGAAGGGAGCATACCGCATGCTTCATGGCAGTCATAAAGGGGAGAGCCATTCTCTATATTTGTGCGCTTTTCGAACACATCCTGGGTCGCCAATGCTGAGGATGCCAGCGCGACGATACAGATAGCGGAGAAAGATAGACGAACCATTTTGCAAATGGAACAATCAAGGTGATATAGAAGAATAAATTAGGAGGATGTTTTGGGTAGTGATTTTCCTGCTCAAAAAAAAGCCGGATCAATTCGATACTTTTATAGCTGTCGCAATGGCTCGGAGCTAAGGACAAACGGCGTTCTCGCTTCCGATTTCGCCAGCCATCAGAAACGTTGCCTGTTGCCAAGGCTTCCTAGATTGTCCGCTAACTCGCTTGCATCGTAACTCTCAGTTCGGTCAAGAATGCCAATCCTGTCTGCCCCACTCGGGACATCTTGGTAAAGTACCGCACGACTCATCACGCGGCTTGACCAAGCCGATACTCCTAACGACAGGAAATAAGAGAAGTGGACAAATACAATAAAATTATCGATTACTTGGAGTGGGCATCTATATGACTTTGAGACTGAGCTTGCAATTGACGTTTTTCACAATGAAGTCGACGCTGATGTCGATGAAAATATGGCAAATTTACCCCTCTCAGCCCAATGAAGAATCAACCTCATAGACTTCGGAGGCAATATATCCTCCGAGAAAGTCCTTTTAAGTTAAGTTCCCGACAGCTCTTTATACCCGGTACTAGCCGAAAAGTGAGAAGAAGCGAGAAAAGAGGGGGCAACTAGCCCCAATCACAAGCCCCGCTTGATCTTATCAATCTAATCTGCCCCGGCGAATGCCCATCCGAGTAGCATCATCCTATAGAACCGTGCTAGACTAGACCAAAAGATGCTGCCAAGACGACGCTAAGCCCCATCCTATTTTGACTTGTCAGACTACTAAACCTACTATGACTGCATCCGTCCACACCCATGTGTCGCTCACACCGTTCTCCCGTCGCCCGTTGCTCATTTTCCTGTTTGAGGCATGCGAGTGGCTTTCACATGCGTTCTTGACCAGGACATGCAGTAATGAGGTGGTATTCGGAGTCTCCGATTACATGTCCGAGTATACCTAGGTATGTCCGCTTCCATAGAAGGAACTCAAAGCTGTGGACCGATTCCACAATTTGTTCCTTGGGTGTCGGTACGTGCTACCGACATCGTCTGTCATTCGGGACTTTGCGTCTCCTCGGAGCTTTGGCTTGTGTCGATGAATATTTAATGTGACTGTCGATCTTCTTTTCGTCGAATCAGGCTTTCTTCTTCTTTAATTTTGTACTCCTACAGCTGCATCTTTGTTTACATCATACCCAGAAAAAAAAGATATACACAGCCATGCGACGATATACAGCTCTCCTGGCTCTTGCCAGTCTTTCCTTTGCTCCATGTCAAGCTGCAGATACTGCCACAGATATGGGCCCAGCGGCCTTTCTATGGCCTCCTGATCGGGCTTGGTCGAGCGCCGCTGATAATACCGCTCCATGCGGGTCAAACGCAGATATTGGCAATCGGACAGAATTCCCTCTTAGTAAGAATATGCCTCTCCCGACAAATTACAGTCATTTGCTAACTTCTACAGCCAATGGCGAGGTATCTTTGGTCCTGCAGGACGAGTCTTACAATGTCAACCTTGCCATCTCCTACCACAGCAGTAAGTTCTTCGAGGTTACCAGCTCGAAATAATCTCGTGAACTAATCCATCCATCACAATGCAGATCCAATCTCAAACAGTGACTTCGTAACCGATGTCTCAGGCACCAATTTCCCAGAACTCTACCCAGGACACGAATGTTATTCCATTCCAAACGCACCCTCAAATACATCCTCGGGTGACAACGCCACGCTACAGCTGAAGTACCAGTCCACATTCGACACCGACACGAACCAAACTTACTATGCCTGTGCAGACATAACATATGTCGCGCTGGCTGATTTCACGACCGACGTTCTCTGCTTCAATGTGTCGGTTGCTACGTCAACTGCCACTGCCACAGCCACGAGCACCAGCACAGCTAAGTCTGGGGGGCTGTCTGGGGGGCAAATTGCTGGTATTGTTGTCGGATGCGTTGTGGGTGCTGCTTTGATCGCAGGTGGTTTGTTCCTCTTGTGGGGTCGACACCAGCGCAAGGTTCAGCGGGATAAGGTTGTTGCTGTTAGAATGGGTGACTGGGGAAATAATGCGCAAAAGACGGTTTCAGGTGAGGAGAGTCAGCCGCAGGCTTAGTCTGGGTCTTTTATCGATGGAGGTTCAGGTCATGACATGTTGCACATGATAAAATTGTTTTTATTCTAATTATGACTAATTCGTGATGACTTTGCTTCCAATATACTTCTTATCCTCCACGGTCAGAGGAATTAGTTCTACGGCTATCAACCTTGTTTCAATGACTTCAGTCCTAAGAGCTCTAGATCCCAAAGTAAAAAATACCTAGGTCGAGAGATGTGATAATAAGATCTGGAAAGGTTTGTTGAGAGATGTTTTCACATCTACTACTTACATTGCCAGGTCTGGCCAGGTGCAACCTATACTTGGCTGCTCTCGTGTCTAACTTCCTCTAGGAGTAAAGAGACCTTCTTGCTATGACTCCGCAAAACAAATTGAAAATATCTGAAGGTTGGGTTCATCTATCTCAACGGCGAGGACGATCGGTGATGTCATCCGACGAACAGTTGCCTGAAGCGGTTTAGGCCACCGATCAGAATTGAGAGTCACGCCACTCACAGGGGTTGGATCTCTTTTCCCGAACCTTGAGATGAGGCTCAAAATAACTATAAGATGAAAAATTTCGAAGTGAAATTTCACGGTAAAGTACAAGAGTAAGTCCTACATTTTCATGAAACATTTTCAAAGGAACAGACATGTGCTTATGGGGAATCACTTGAACCGTGCATATCCTCCTGCGCCGTCTACCCGACTCTGCTTTGCCAAGAACTTTGAAGAATCTTCCCATCTCATTCCCAACACTAACCTACAATATAACGTCCCAGTAATCCTCATAATGAATAAAACAACTTCCAGTATCTTTAAAAAGGCTCTTCTCATAACCATCGAACATGAACAAGACCCAAATTAGACCCACACGGGTGGAAGACCCGGTCTCATCTCGCACGGGTCCATAAATGACGTTATGATCCATTCAAAATATGCACACACAGGGGTTAAGGGATAGGGCCGATGCCCTAGCCATTACACAGGAACGAATATTTAAGGTCGTTCAGGGTAAAGGTTATTAAATCTATTCAACCCTTGAAAAAAAGTGAGAAGCCATCAAAATGTCAAAAATGGCAACTTTGAGCCATTTCCCAACCTATCTCACCTAGGAAATGAGGGACTCCCTCCATGGCATGCCAAACTGACAAAGATCGATCGGAGCCACCGATCGATTGTTCCGATTCGTTCTACAGGAACTAATCGCCATATCAAAGTGGTATATCGATTCCTGGATAATGACTCCGGAATCAGAGTTCCCGCCGCCATAAACGCCACTCCCCACTAGCGGGAGCGCTCCGACTGGTTCAGGTACGCATCTCCCTCCAGGGTTCATCTATTCTACATGCACATCCTACATCCCCGGCTTCGGTGATGATGACCTACTTCCAATCTCTGCAAAGATCTTGGAGAAAATTGGACATCCTAATATGTTTCAAGACGGGTCTCTGAGTTGCGCAGTCAACACAATTTGAATTTGCACTTGGCCTCTTTGGGGATTTCTGGCTAATTGTGTGTCTAAAATAGATTAATATACAATCGAACTCCACGAGCGCTTGGATTAATTGATTTGATATTTCGGTCTTATTGTCGCCAACGTCGCATAATCTTTCCTTTACCCGTTTTTTTCTCAGCGTTGTCCTATACCGATTGGATACGCGGGCACACAGCTTCTATGATGATTGACCACTTCCCTTTCTGCAAAGAATCCTGAGGAAACCTTGTCTATCTACATATACATTGTTTTAAATTGGTCTCTGAGTTGCTGTCGCTATCTGAATTGGTGATAGGCTAGGTTTTATGGATCATCAACCGTCATGGCTTGATGAGATTACTCGAATTTAGGACAGTAAATGCCCAATACACATTTTCTTCATGAATATCTCATTGATTGTATCGAGTATCTTCTAACCACTTATTATAAGAGGCTCTTGCCTACGTAGCCAACACTGTATGGGTGAAACTGTCATACTTTATCTACATCGTTTAAAAATTATAAAGCGGCTCTGGCAATTGTTCTGAAATGGGATGCGGCATCTATTTTCTACAATCAGTAAGCGCTTTTACAACCTCCACCAAAAAATTTTCTACCAGGCAATCATTCAATTACAAGGTCACGAACGAGGGACCATCAATATCGCTCTTTGGCTCTGGTCTATCATTTAAACCCCTATTTCTTAAGTTTAAAGTGCTTAAAACCATGGTGAGGTCCTAATTTATCCAATATTCGACTGAAGATTCGACTCGCAGAACTTGAATTGTGACTGGCTATCAAATATTATTTAGCTGAGGGATTTGAAAGGTAACGAGTCTACTATTTTACAGTATCTCGTACGCTGGTTATTTTTAAACATGAAATTCGGGGAAGTGTACTCCGTATATTAATTAAGAATGGGCCAGATTCCCCGCGACCCCGGGAAATTGGTAATCGGTAAGCCGACGTTTAATTCCGCTGCACGATGTCTCATCGCCGTCACTTTCTAGCCCCTGTTCTTTAAGGTTCAATGGAAATTTCTACAACCAGAGAAAAAGTTTATGTATTTCCGAGAAGTACGACCCACGGTATATTCATGAGTGGATCCTCTCGGGGTTGGTCATGATGATCAAGCTTCGCCGCTATTATTCAGCCGAAGGCCGTAATTCCGCGATTTCGCCCTGTTGCCAGGGGTTTCGGATTTAACATCGCGCGCCACAAAAAAGTATCAGCTGTCATTGCTTACGATATTTACTTAAACCCGCGGAACTTCGCCGGCAGACTTTGTCACAATTGTAATTCTATCAGAGGACTAAACAGATTCAACATAAAAGCAATGGCAACCCGCACACTTCGACCGGCTTCCAATCTCCACTCCATCTGCCGCACCTTGGGATCCACTACACGGCCACGAACGACTTTATTATCTGCCCAAGCCCCGCTGTCAGAGGTGTCCTTGCCCCTCCGTCCTTTCTCAACTTCTCCCACTCCCCAATTCCAGTCCTCCAAGTCTATCCGCAACTCAGCCACCATGTCTATCGATGCTCTCATCCAAGCGGCCCAGAACCGCCGCACTATCTACAAGCTGGGCAAGAACAGCCCCGTCCCCGATGCTAAGATCGAGGAGCTTGTCAATGCTGCTATCCTGAACGTTCCTAGCTCGTTCAACACCCAGTCCACCCGCCTGGTTGTTCTCCTGAAGGAGGAGCACGAGCGTCTCTGGGACATCGCTGCCTCCACCTTCGAGGGCCTTGTTGCTTCCGGTGCCATCCCCGCGGAGACCTTCAAGAACCAGACTCTGCCCAAGCTGGAGATGTTCAAGGCCGCCTACGGAACCGTACGTCTCACTTCAACCGCAAAGAAGTAAAAAGTATACTAACTTTATTCCCAGATCCTCTTCTACGAGGACCCCGCCCACATCCAGGGCTTCCAGGAGAAGTTCGCTTCCTTCAAGGACCACTTCGAGCCCTGGGCCGACCACTCCAACGCCATGCACCAGTACTTCCGTACGTTCTCACCCATGTCTGTTTCCCTTGATACCAATACCAATACTAACAAACAAATCAGTCTGGACTGCCCTTGAGTCTCTCGGCTTCGGCGCCAACCTCCAGCACTACAACCCTCTTATCAACGAGCCCGTTGCTAAGCAGTGGAACCTGCCCACCGAGTGGCGCCTGGTCGCCCAGATGGTCTTCGGTAGCCCCGAGGCCCCTGCTGGTGAGAAGGCCCAGAAGCCTATTGAGGAGCGGGTCAAGATCTTTGGCAAGCAGTAGGCGCTTCTGCCCCCTTTATGTCTTGAATGAATTTCCTTTGTGTGGCATCTGACGCAGTTGTGTCAATTTATATCTTCGCGAGCACATATTTGAATTATTTGAGCAGATGCGAAATATAGAGTTGAATAGACTAGAAATATACAATTGTGTTGATGCTGAGATCAATTCTTGTATTTTTTTTCCATGTAGATCTCTTTTCCCCGCAAAATACGAATCGTGACACATCAAACCTAATCTTGCCAATCAACTCTATTCCTGTCATACCTAGCCTTAACCTTCGACTTGCTTGCTTTGTTGTATAAACAGTTTACAAGTAGCCCATAGCTATTATATCAGCCTGAATCAGGAAATAAGTCCTGTCTACGAATGCGCTAAAACAACTATACCAAGTAGAGATTTACCTTATTCACATCAATCCACACCCAAGACCATTGTACCTGCACGAGAGGGAAAAAACGGTTTCATCCATTTCTGTGCCTTACAATCATCTCACGGGTCATAAGAATATTCGATGTACAATTCTGAAATGAAAGAACTGCTCTGTCTTAAACTTAAACTCAACAGTGAAACCAGACCAGTAATCCAAGCCCGCAACCACCGCTACAAACGCAACAAACCATTTATAGAAGAAATCTACCGACTCGTACGGTACCAGTACTCAGGAGGATCCGCAAGACACTCGCCAACAGTAACAGCTATTCCGACCGACCACAAGTTAGCAAAGAAATTCCACTCTCAAATCCGATGCAGATCAAGGAAGCAAACCATACTCTCATGCCCTCGCAATGCAATCTCCGCCAACATATTATCGACCAAAATCTCCACGGTGGTCTGGTGGCTATCATGCGCAAGTACGATAGTCCCGCCAGCATCCAACTCCGCCCGAAACTTCTCGAAGCTGCGCCAGCTATCATCGGGATGATCATTCTCGTAGTCCTTCGTGTCGATACTGGCTCCGATGACATGGTACTCGAGGGCCGTCATGGCATTCAGCACGTCGGCTGTGACCATCAGGTAGGGAGCACGCATGTAGGTTGGAAAGATGCCCAAGATGCGCATGAAGGCGTCCTCGAGGTCGGTCATTTGGCTGATGATTTCGTTGTAGCTTAGGGTGTCGAGGGAGAGATGGCCCCATCTGGATAAAAGATGATTAGCTTGAGTGTTCTGGGCCTCTCAATTTCATCCGGTCCCTGGTCTAGTTTGTGGATGCCCTGGGAAATTCTTTGCTGTTTGAGGAAGACATAACGTACGTATGGGATCCAAGCTGATGCCCTTCGGCCAAAGTACGTTGTACTAACTCGTGGGACGAATCGATGTTGCCTTTGTTGACGCCATTCAGGAAAAACGTTGCGTGGGCACCGTGTTTGGAGAGAGTGTCCAGAATCTGACCAGTATAGATGAAAGGTCCATCGTCGAAGGTCAGCGCAACTGTGTTTGGGACGTTGCAGTGGGTGATGATGAGTCCATATGGAATTGGGGACCCTTGACGCTTTGTGACATTGAAAAAAGAGTCTGTCTGAACGAACTGAGTGGACTGTGGTATCACAACGGCTGAGGATAGGCCGATGGATAGAAATATAGTGGTGAGAAGGCCGCGAAGATGCATGATGAGCGAGTGCTGCAGCTAATGATGTAGACGGTATGGAATTGTAACAGTTGAGGACGAAGGAATATTGGAATGCATGTTTGGATGTTTATGGATTAAGCAAAGGGCAGGCACTGACATCGTAGTTGCCAATACTGCAGACACTGAATAAACTGATTCGTTCATACGTAATGAACATTTAAATTTCACATCGAATCCCCTCATATAAGACATTGAACCTCCGATCGCCCATAAAAAGATATGAATACATCTGGGGACAAATAAGGTATAGTTAAAGGCAGATTAAAACAGTTTTCCCCTTGCGATGTGCCTCCAACCTCGGCTGCAGTTCATGCAAGAGGAAAAGAAGATGAATAATCCCCAGATTTCCAATTCGCGGCCCGTTTAACCCTTACGGGTCATGCGCTTCGACGAGCGACGCTGCTCCTTCTGGCTCTCACGGTCCAGGTACTTGCGTTGCTCATCGGCAGTCATACCGCGCAGAAGACGCTCACGCTCTTCCTTCTTGATCTTCTCAGCAGCCAGCTTGCGCTCCTCGGCCTTCTCTTCCTCCTCGACTCGGCGCAGCTTCTTGATTTCATCCTCACGGACATTGCGAACCTTGCGCATGACCTCACCACGGAAGTGGGCAGCTGCGACAAGCTTGTCTCCAAAGCGCAGGAATTGGTTGAAGAGGGGGACAGTAGCGGCATAACCGGCAGCGGAGGAAAGGTTGACAGAGAGCTGAACACGCTTCTTGGGGACGGTCTCATCAATCCTAAGGGGAATGTTAGCTTGATGAAATGTAGAGCCAGTAGGAGTGGGCGGCTTACTTGGTAGGCTTATCGATCGGCTGGTCAGTCACAATCAAGAACTCAAAGTCATTGCCAGCCTGCTCGATGGCCTGGATGAGTTCCTTGGTAAGCAGAGTCTCGGTGATCTCAGCGCTCTCAGACATCACGGTGACCCAAGAGGGAAGCTTGGGGTGATCCTTGGAGAAAGTAATCGAGGCATCGTAGCGATCGGTGCGGAACTTGCGCATGTGGCTCTTGTGAACCACGGCCCAGATGAATCCGTCGTAAGTCGAGTTGTTCACTTTCAGGGGAGTATCCTTGGCGAAGACCGGAACCAAATCCTTCTCCTTGCCATCGAATGCGTACATGAGAGCCTCGTACTTCTCACTGGGGGCCTCCCAGCTCTCAAAGAAGAAGCTGAAGGCGTACTCCATAAGGTAGGTGATGGGGTTGTAGCGCTTGGGCATCTTCAAGGAAATGTCGAGGAAAGCAACATTCTGGCGACCGGTCGCATAAGTAGAGAACTCGTGGGCCGACTTCTCCTTCAGGCTCTTCTCCGGGTTGGCCAATTCCACAGTGATCGTCTCATCCTCGTTGGTGCGGGAAATGCCATCGAATCCAACGACAGCAAACTCCTTCTGGAGAGAGGGAACGTGAGCTTGGGCCCACTCCCGCGCCTTGCGGCGGTTCTTCCTTGTACCCCAGACATGGAAGAGGACCAAGAGTACGACAAAAGGCAGGATCATAGCTTCCTGCATGAAGTCCTTGGGAGAGGTTCGTTCCCAGATCCGGTACCATGCTGTGTAAGGAGCAATGGCGCCATGCGTATTAGCAGCCGCGACGGTGGTCGAGTCGGCGATAAGGGACGCAGGCGATGGGTTCGGGGCCTCGACGAAGTCGGCGAAATCTACGGAAGATCTGCGGTCAGATTGAGATTACTCGAAGATGCAATTGCGCAAATAAGACTTACCATTATCGGAGCCAGCACCAGATGGCTGGCTGCCAAATACGTTCTTGAGCATACCCGCCATGGTTGGATGGAGACGAGAAGGTGGGTGGAAGGGAAAGGAGGTTGAGAGAAATGAAGTGCGGAGCTAAGCTGCGCCGGGCACTAGCGCCCCCACGCAATTCTCCAGTTTTTTTACTATCGACACATGACATCTAAGACCAAAATCAAGTTCATATTCCTGTTTCCTGTATATCCCCCTGTATGCCTGAAACCGAAGATAATACAAAATAATAAACTCGAGTGAGTGTGGTATCCCAAAAGAAAAAAGAGTAACCAGTAAAGTAAGCCTCGCAAAGAAATTCCACGCCAAAAGTCCGCACAGAAACCCAATTTTTGTACAATCCCGCTACCAAGCAATCCAAATCCAAATCAACAAAGAGAAAAATAGAAAAACAAAAATAAAGTCGTAGCGGTCATTAAAAGCGAGCCTTGCTCGAGAGGGAAGAGAAGTAGGAAAGAGTTGTGTTCAATGGCCATAGGCCGGGGGTGCATCATCCTGAGAGCGAGCCCAGAAGTTGCTGCAGGCGTTGTTCATGAGCTTGTCTTCGCGCATTCGACGGGCAATTTCACCCGCTAGTCGCTCGACAAGAAGAGGATCAACAGAGTCTCCCTTGGTTTCCTCATCTTCTTTGGTGAATGGAAGCACAGTAGCAGGCAAGGGGTGGCGAGCAGCACCTGAGGAAGGGCCGGCTTCGGCCTTCTTGTCGTGGAAGGTGGGTCGCAGGGGGCGAGGAGTAGCATCCACATCCAGAACCTGGGAGGCGCGTATTGTGTCATGGGCGTATGGTTCCTCGTCTGCCATGGTAGTCCGAGGGTGGGCAGGTCGGGAAATGCTCATCCGGTCCCGTTCGGGAATTGCCTGGAGGTGGAAGTCTGACTCGGGAGATAATGGCGGAGTCACCGGATCGTCAGACTGCTCATTCACCACTGGCAAGGGCGCAGAGACAATTGATTGAGGACCGGTAGACTCGGTGAGGCTGCCATCGTCACTCACGCTCATAGCATCATCGGTCGTCTTGGGACGGCGCAAATCCACCACACGCTTCTTGCGTCTACGTGAATGAGCCTTGGAGTGGCGTCCCGCGCCCAAGCTGAGACCATAACTACTGAGCGAGTGGCTTGATATAGAGGGTCGGCTTTGCAAAGAGACAGTGCTACCGGTCTCGTGTACAGATGACGACATGCTACCGACTTGCGAATGGGTTCGAGACAAAGTAGGACTCAAGGGCGATGCTATGCTAGCAGGGAATTCGCTGGGATCAGAAGGAGATGTCCAGGCTCGGTATACCACCTCATTAATGGAGGGTGTGAAGAGCGACAGGGTGCGTTGGGAATCCGTCAGAGCGGCGAGGCGCAGTAGATTCTTCTGTGAGAAGAGGGAATGTGTCTCGACTGAGGAGTCTAAAGACAGAGACGCGATTTCGGATTCGTTCAGCGCATTTCCAAGCGAGTCGACAGGGTCCTGTGGTGGGCTCGCCAGTGGGTCTTGGCCGGGACCTTCGGTGGTCGCTTGATTGGTGTTCTCTGTTAGGATCTGTGCATCCTCCCCTGCGCGATATTCTGGAACCCATAAGCGGAGCGACAACCGATGAATAATGGCGGGCAGTTCGTCCATAAAAAGTATGCGTAATTGAGCTTCGATCGCTTTCTGGAGGAAGTCGCGCACGAATGGAATGGAGTCGAAGGTTGACGAGACTTTGAGCGACTCAAGGGGATCATTGCGAAAGACGACGGTAATACCCTTTTGTTTGGAGAAGACCAGTATGACGAAGCCGGAGAGCTTAAAATCCGAGAGTGTGATTTGGAGAGGGATAGTGAGCGGGGTACTAGGTTGCGATCCAGGTTAGCATGGCGCTACGACCGCTGCGACCGGCGCACAAGTCGCGGAGACACTTACGCGGCTGCCAGTGGTTTGGGCGATGCAAATGAAGGGCGGGTGATCAAGTAGGTGTTGAGTGGGTTGGCTTGGACTCTGGTTTTGAGGGTCAAAAAGGCGTCTCCGGAATAAGACATCTTAAAAATGCCGCGAAAGCGATCCTCTGCCAGGTCACCGATCTCCAAGATCTCCAAATCAGGGGGCATGGAGCCCAAGTTGAGTTCGGTCACGATAATATCATCGACGATGATGGGAGGTTTCGGGGACTTATTGAGGGCGGCTGTAAGCAGTTCTTGGGCACGAGTGTAAAAACCCGCGTCCGCCATTAAAGGCGACCAGTTGAAGTTGAACGCCATGCCCTCGCATTGAGAAGGAAATGAAACGAGTAGAAAACTGGAAGGTTAACGAGAAGGGCGCGCCGGGGAAGTGGAGGCGAATTCAGGAGGAATGGCGCAAAGAAAAAAAAAGAAAAAAGAAGATCCCGAGGTCACAGGTCACACAAGTCACAGGGTCTGACCTCTTGCCTTTTACAACATCATTTTCTTTCTTATTTTAATCAGATTTCTAGTCATGTTTCAGTTCCCTTTCTTTTCATGCTTTACTTGTTTCTACTTGATTTGATCATACTGCATGACGGTAGAGAATCCAGAATCCAGAACAAGTCCGGGTACGTCACATCTTCGACTTTGTGCAGCCGGTCCCACTCTTTCCGACCAGCCCCGAAGACATTCCCACTTGGGGCTTCACTGGACCATTCACATTTCATTTAGCTTTTACGGAGCAGTATGGGATGCATAAGTCTCCTTTTCATCGGGCGCCACCAATCCGAGAATAGGACCGGGGAAAGGGGGAAACAAACATTGAAACGCGATGGCCGACGATGTTTTACGCGGGCCAAAAACGGGCATGACCTGTGCCGATCTCACGAGGGCCTGAGTCCAGCCCACACGTTCGGGTCTTTCGTCTTTTGACGTCTTATAGTCTATCCGTACTCGGGGCCAGTTGCGCCGCAATACGGAGAGTCTCTTATTGGTCCAGGCTGTATATACTCTTGCTGCAGCTATACATCAAAACAGAGAAGAGGAATTGTCGGAACTTACCCTTTCATCCAACTCGTCTTTTATTGATTTCCTGTCTTTGTAACCCTTGGAAGCTGTTCAGCATGCCGGATGCGCTTGAATGAGGATAATATATATCAGAACAATCTTGGAAGTAGCGTAGCACTCCAGACCTCTAGAAAACCCCTTACATACTGACACCTGGACCTCCAGGAGTTTTCATCCAGCTCAGCACCTTACAACTGCTCATGTGATCAAATCATGAAGCTTTGTACATTGAAGACATTGACAAATATTAACAAACTGTACATCTTCAAAAACAATTTCACGATCAATCTATTCCCCATATGACGTACAATGTCAAGCTGTGATTGGCTGAAACAGGAAGAATGCTTCACCAGAGCAACGGCTGCGCTAATCCATATTCGGATAAAGATCAATACTTTCGCTCCTGAGCAAAACGCCTCGTCAGTAGTCTGAATTATTTCCCCACGGCCTTTACTCTCGCCACTGTCGAATTTCCTCGCTCTTATATGATCGCTTAAAGTCCCGAGCTCACCATAGCGACTGCAATAACGATGACAACGCAGTCGCCCTCGCCACTGGGTCACGCGACACAAACACCACCTCGGAAACCCTCGACCAGAACAGTCGCTCAGCGGAAAGTCTACGGCAAGAAGAGAAACAATGCGCCCAGAGCAGTGTTCGACCAAAAGAGCCCAGCAAGGGCAATTGAGCGCCCCCAAAAAATTAGACAAGGCGGTAGAAGCTATTCAGGCCAAATTGGCCAAGGTGTCCATCACTGAGAAGCCAATTTCGGTCCAGGAGACCAGCACTCTGCGTCTAACAGAGAGCCTGGAGAAACAAACAGCCAGTTCAGAGACTCGAGGTCATGATGAGTCGACAAGTCCACCCTCTCCAGAACATGCGCACCCCCGATCAAACGACCTTCCCTTGAGGCCCCCGAGAACAAGAACTACGAAACGATGGTGGAGGTCAGGATTGCTCCCAAAGCAGCCCAGCCGGAAATCACAATAGCCATGGAAAAGACCGAAACTATACCCCTCAAAAAAAGTGCAGCACGAAAGAAGACACCCACAGCGCGAAGATCATCTGGATTTGTTCACGACACCAAGGCCAACGCCTACGTTCGTCCAATTCTCAACGAAGCTCTATCACCACTGTCATCGCAAAGCATTCAAATATTCAGCACCTGGGCCTCACGATCTGTTACTATGTTTCATGTCGCGAAGCTAGCCGAAGGCTCATACGGAGAGGTCTACAAATTACATTTACGCGAGGAAGGCAGTCGACCAGCAGTGTCAAAGTCTAAATTGGCCAAACTCAGAGCGTACGGGGACGGTGTGTTCAAAGTGGTACCACTCCGAGCACAAAGCGGCCCAGGATCGAAGAAATTCACCACCATCGACGAAATCGTCTCCGAAGTCAAAATGCTCAAGTATCTAGATCCAATTCCTGGATTTGCCCGCTTTCGAGAGATTCACGTGGTACAAGGTCGCTTCCCCGAAACCTTTCAGAATGCTTGGGATCACTACAAGAAGACTAAGAATGACTGCATGAATCCGAACCCAGCGAACAAAAAGGCGTACCCAGATACCCAGCTATGGGCAATCATAGAGATGGATGATGCGGGGTGTGAACTAGAGAAATTTTCCTGGTCATCGACCTTCCAGATCTATGACATTTTCTGGGGTGTGGCTATGGCTTTGGCTCGTGCCGAGGAGTATGCTCTCTTTGAGGTGAGTTTTGAACCGGAGGAAAATTGTGGTGTGATTTCCGGCTAACTAAACTTCTAATTAGCACCGAGATCTTCATTTGGGAAATGTATGCATTCGGTCTACTCGCCCTGATGGTTCGATGGAAACACCTACAGATATGGAGATCGCTCGCCAGCAATCCCCTAGTGGATTTGGAATGAGTGCATTGGAGACTACTATTATTGATTACTCTCTCTCTCGCGCCGACCTGCGCTTAGCCGATCTGCCAGATGACCCAGAGGGCATTATTGAGAATGCCTCGTCAGATTTGGATAAAAAGCAGATTTTTGATGCTATTGGCCAGGATGAAGACGAGATTTTGCTGAGAGACACTTATAGATAGTAAGTTGATGCTTCAAACGTTCGACCAGCAAGAAAGATGTATAACTAATGCCTCTCTTTAGTATGCGCGCAACTGTCTACACAGGAAACCCTTCCGAAACCGAGAAGACTCCCAACATCCCGGGTATCTGGGCAGAGTATGCACCACGAACCAATTTGGTTTGGCTGCTTTTCATTTTGAAGAATCTGTTGAAGAACAGAAAGCCCGAAGCCCCTCAGCCACCAGCAGCCCAGCCGCAAAGAAGGGCTCTGGCCCCCTGTTCTCCTAACAGGGCAATAGAAGGACAAACAATTACGGGCAAAACGAACAAACACAAGGATCAAAGCGTGACTGGTACTGTCATAAAAGAGCGGCATACCAAAGATATACAAGCCCGCGTTGCACAGCTCAAGCAGACGCTCGAGGATAGACTCAACTCAGTGCTCGGTCTTTTGGACCTGGAACATGGTCATGAGGATATGTGTTGTGCGGCTGATCTTGTTGCTTATGCCATGGATTCACAATGGCTGGCTGAGCAGGACTTTTTCTAAACTAGGCGTTTCCTAGGTCCCCGGGTATATTTTGTCTAAGCATTTCCTGATTCTGTGTGCATATTAACGGAGTATTGATTCTTTGGTATGGGTGGGTGCTTTGTTTTCTATTTGAATATCATCATAGCGAGGAGCTCGAGCTTTTGACTCTTTGGGATTGGGTTGCATATAGAGTTTGCTGAAATGCATATGTTGTTCTACGTGATGTTTTCAATACACAATCTCCTTGGTTTTAATAAAGTTGAGAAGATATTCGAGGTCCTGGAGGCCAAAGCCTTTTGATGACGGTACTAATAAAAGGAAACGCAGAATAGACACAGTGATAGAAACAATTCAATCAACAATCTCTCTCTTCATCTCCCAATGCCCTACCTTGAGGGCACTATAAGTCTTGAATAGGGTATCTTTCCGCCAACTTGCATTCGCCGATACTTCAAAAATTCCCAACAATTCCTTGTCTACTCAATACACAACAAAATAATTGCTTGATCGATCTATTGCCTTCTTGAGGAGTGCCTCACTGCAGCTGACAATATCTAACTGTAGCTGACATCACACCGCATTTTCAAGTCTGCACCTCCACCTGCTACGGGCATTATCATGGATCATACCCTCGCATAACTGATAATCTTGTGTTTGCAGCATACTTCCTACCAATAGATACTGTTCTAGCTGAATACATTGTTGAAGCCTGCTGCCCAAGAGAACAATAGTGGCGGTATGAGACCTCAATCTGGACTGCAAAATGCCTTTGGGGCATTAGGTTAGGAGATAAAGAGAGAAAAATTGCAGGTAAAACTTGATACGAATATCAATATAACGTCTGCTAAGATTGAATAGAGACTGCTAATTTGATAGAGAAGACCAAGATTGGTTGATACCCCCACGAATGAAATTAGCGATGAGACCAGAAGGGCCTTAAGATAGTCAGCGTCCGAAATAAAAAGAGAAGAATTATGTCAACGCTCCAAGATGCGAATCAAAAAAAAAAAACAATACGCACCTGATACAGGGTAGATGACTAACATCACATGAGATAAAAGCTACATTCAAACGTAAAGCTAAACGAAATGAAATATGATAGCGGAATTAACAATGATGTCGAGCGAGAGCCAAAGCACAGAGACGAAACGAGATTAAACCTCAGCCCCAGCACGGACAAAATTCACCATAAGAGCGGGGCGAGACCAAAGAGAGAAAGAGCTCTGCTGAGCCCAGTTCAGAGATTCTGATTGAAGCTCAAAGTCGAAATGCCATAGCAGCTTTGTGAGAATAAGACGCATTTCTGCGTTAGCGAGGCTACCCGAGCTATTAGTTTCTGGACAGGGATATTGGAAGACATGGGAGATTTTTATTGTTTGAAATTACTTACTGCTGTCCCAGACAGTTTCGTGGTCCATGTGAGAATGGGCGAAAGGCTTCTTTGTTGTCGGAGGCGAAGTCCTTGGACTCCTCGCCGGTGAGCCAGCGCTCTGGGATGAAGGAGTCGGCTTGTTTGAAGTGAGCGGATGCGCGGAAAGTGGAATACAAAGAGACCGAGACCGAGACCTGTAATTAGTAAGTATAGAAATGATAATGTATGACCAAATCCGACGGAAACGACGAGAAGGTCAAGTGATCGACCGGTACTTACACCGGCAGGCACATATGCTCCATTGACCAAGGCTCCACCTTCCGGTACAAGACGCGGCAGCATAGCAGGAATAGGAGGGTAGATGCGAAGAGTCTCGGTCAAAACGGCATCGAGGTATGGAAGCGCGGAAAGACGTGCTAGCTCGATTTCAGAAGGTTTCTGAAAAGCGTCGCGGATTTCCCGAACAAGTCGGTTGTACTTGTCACGGTGACAAAGTAGATAGTACATGCACCCTGATAGAAGAGCGGCAGTTGTTTCGCTACCGGCAAGCACAAAAACAGCCGCATTAGCATCTATCTCTGCTGGTGAGAGCCCCATGTCGCCCTTGCTATGCTTGAGGATGTATGAGGTAAAGTCGGGTCTGGTGGCCTTGCTATTAAGACGGCGGCGCATTTTGTCCACGCTCAAATTGAAACTGGCGGTACGTTTCTCCAGAAGATGCTTTGGAACTAACAGAGCAAGTAATGGAAGCAGAAGCGGATAAAACCAGAAGACTTTCAGATATGCACTTGCCTTGACAGCATCCATGATGATGAGTACCCACCAATGATATGTACGGTTGGCAAGACAGTCAAAAGGCTCACCGAAAGCTAGGTCACCGATCAAGTCGAAGGTAGTAAAGTCGAACCAACGGGTTAGATCAATGACTGTAGAGGACGATTCGCACAGTAAATCCCCTAGCCTATCGACCAGCATGTCGGCGTATGTATGAAGGATACCCTCTTGCTCATTGAGCGCTTTACTGGAGAAAGCATGTGCCAGAAGACGGCGCATACGCTGATGATCATGCTCATTTGCGGTGATAATAGCATTGACCCCATTTGGAGTCGGTGCATACAGAGAGGGATCCTTGAGAAATGTCTTCTGCCCTTTTTGCCGGTGACCATAGATATCTTTCCACGCAGACGGAGCTCGGTAGACCAGTGTATTGGGGGAAATTCGAACCGCATCCCCGTATTCATCGTGCAGGGCTTTGATAACAGAGTGCTGTCTTCCCTGAATATCCCAAAGCAGGTGGAAGAGCGGCGAAATGGCTGCAAGCCTGGGACCTGGGTACCGGCGCAGCGGATGCAGATACAAAGTGTAAGCCGTCCATCCCGAGACATAGACCAACGCCTGTGAGTGATCTTCATGAGATGATTTGCCCGCGATATACCAATCGAGGAGGTCATTTTGCACTTACTAGTATGAAAAAAGCCGAAATAATCGACCATGCGGAAATCATGATAAACCAGATTTCGAAGAGCCAAAGTCCAGCGTGAAAAGGTAACAAAGATTTTCAACCGCCAGGGCTTTGGCATTCGAATATCGCGGCAGATGAGTGGAGAATGCCAACAGACAGAATGAAAAGAACAATTATTGAAGTTCCTTGTTGAGAGTTGAAGAAGAATCTAGACTGTGGAATGGCTTGGCAATGTTTATGTCGTTCTAGGGAAAGGCGTCGTCCGAAACCCAAAGGGGAAAGACAATTAGTGGGAGATATCCGGCAAGATTGCTCATGTTTAGCCTAATATTTGCCATTGAATTGCCTCTTGTTTATTTGGCTATGCTTACAGTAGCTTCTGTCTCCTTTCCAATCCCTAGTGCCAGTATACCTCTAACTGCATACAGTTAGCCCCTATCCTATACTGGCCCAATATATCACATAGTATTATCACATACTGTCACACTATTCGTTTCGGGCTTAATCTACTGATTACTTAAGTTTCGTTTCCTATGGGTGCCACCTTGAAGCAGAATAACGAAATCAAAATGGTGTTTAGTGAGACTATTTACAGCATATTTCTTCAAGGAAGAGCAGTTCGACTAAGCTCCAATATCAGTGAGAGATAACGAGGACATGTTCTCCATAATCTCTACTTTGGTCGACTGCTTTAAGTCCTGGAGCGCGCACTCAGACGCTAGTCGGTCAGGATGTTCTTCGTCAAGCGTTCTCTCTTGCACCGCGACCACGTGTTCAAGAAGCTCCCTGGCCTGCTTGCTCTGCCCCTTGATACTATAAGCTCGTGCGAGGGCGTGCTGAGAAGCTAGTTGGTCAGGATGTTCTTCATCAAGCGTTCTCTCTTGCACCGCGACCACATGCTCAAGTAGCTCCACGGCTTGCTTGATCTGCCCGTTGTATCGATATGCCTGTGCAAGTTCGTGCTGAGACGTCAGTCGACCAGGATGTCCTTCATCAAGTGTTCTCCCTTCTACCGCGACCACTTGTTCAAGAAGCTCCACGGCCTGCTTGTCCTGCCCGTTAGATCCATATGCCTGAGCAAGAGTGTGCTGAGACGCTAGTCGAGCAGGGTGTTCTTCATCGAGTGTTCTGTCTCGCACTGCGACCACATGCTCAAGTAGCTCCATGGCCTGCTTGATCTGCCCATTAGACATATATGTCTGTGCGAGAATGTGCTGGGACGTCAGTCGATTAGGATGTTCTTCATCAATTGTTCTCCCTTCTACCGTGACCACATGTTCAAGAAGCTCCACGGCCTGCTTAATCTGCCCGTTGGATTTATACACCCATGCGAGAGTGTGCTGAGACGCTAGTCGATCAGGATGTTCTTCATCGAGCGTTCTGTCTCGCACTGCGACGACATACTCAAGTAGCTCCACGGCCTGCTTGATCTGCCCATTAGAATTATATGCCTGAGCGAGGGTGTGCTGAGACGCTAGTCTATCAGGGTGATCTTCATCGAGCGTTTTCTCTCGCACGGCAACCACATGTTCAAGTAGCTCAATGGCCTGCTTGTTCTGCCCGTTGTATTGGTATGTCCCTGCGAGTTCGTGCTGAGATTCTAGTCGATCGGAATGTTCTTCATCTAGAGTTCTGTCTTGCACCGCGACCACATGCTTAAATAGCTCTATAGCCTGCTTGATCTGCCCGTTGGATCGATATGCTAGTGCGAGTTCGTGCTGAGACGCCAGTAGATCAGGATGCTCTTCATCAAGGGTTCTCTCTCGCACCGTGACCACATATTCAAATAGCTCCACGGCCTGCTTGATCTGCCCATTGAATTCATATCCCCGAGCGAGAGTGTGCTGAGACGCTAATCTATCAGGATGTTCTTCATCATAATGGCTTTCATTCCATGCACACACGTCTCCAAAAAGAATGACAGCTTCTCTCGCTCGGCCATCCGCTAGAATGCATTCCCCCACTCTGGAAAGTAAGGTATACCTCTCACTCAAACCTTGATTTTCCTCCCTTTTAAGGACTTCAAGGGCGTGGGGTAGGTACATCCTCCATGTATCACGATTTGTGTATTCATTAGATGGAAAAATCTCGTCCATATGGTGCGTTAAAGTCGCGATAATCTGTTGTGTCTTCCGAGCCTCTGTAATCCATACTCGGGTCGATAGCTGTACGAGGCTATGCATATCAAACATATCCTCATTATTCCTCCTGGTGAGAAATCCATAGCTACATAGCGTGCCAATTGCAAACTCCATCTCCTCTTCCGAATCGAGGGTAGGGAGAATAGATCGAGGGATTGCCTTCGGCTCGAGGTAAGATATATATCCCAACAAATCAGAAGCAGGGGGATCAGAGCTTTTGATCTGGTTGTATGAGATAAGCCATGTGGTGGTCACCGCGTTTGGCATTCTACGGTAGCGAGTGCTATCGTGGAAGTCCCTGCTCGCTAGACGCATCCGATCTTTCTCGGTTTTATGCATGAGCTCAAGATACCGTGTGGTCGTTCCATCATTCCGACAAATATAGTAAGCTGCCTGTGCAATAGCTAGGGGTAGGAAGTTTAACTCCTCCAGTAATTTTATAGTCGAGTCCTGGTCACATAGCGAGTCTTCTCCTACAATCTTTGTAAGAAAAGCAATGCCTTCCTCCGTTGTCATCTTTTGGAGCTCAACTATATCTTTTCCTGCGAACGATAGTGCCACATCGCGGGAACGCGTAGTGAGTAAAGTAACGCCTTTGTTGCTCGCAGGGAAATACTGATCAAGCTCATCGAAAAGCAAGTCCCCGTCATCGGCATTATCGACAATAAAAAGCCACTTTCCAGCTTTATCAGAACTTAGCTGTCGTTGTACTAACTCCATCGCACTTTCACCGTCTGGTACCTGATGGATTTGCAGCTCTCTCGCGATTTGCGAACAAGCCTGTTCGAAACTCTCGAGACTAAGGGCAGGAGCCCAGAAAATTGAGCAGTCTGGTATATGCGCTTGCACCCAGCGGGCAAGCTGAAGAGCAACTTGGGTTTTGCCGATACCACCTAGTCCGAAGAGAGCTAATTTTGCAGTATTCGCTTGTAGAAATAGTTTCTGTTTAAGCTGATCTAGCGTGAAGTCACGGCCAGTAAAGTGACGATTTTCCAAAGGTGGGATTATATAGTGGGCTTGAGGTTGATCACCTTGGATTAAATGGGTGAGCCTGATATCTCCAGAATTGAGCTTTTCTGTTGACTTACGAGGCCTAGGATGTTTCTCTTTCCTTTCTTCTAAGGGCATGTGGAAGTGGTTAGTGACCGAGCCATGGTTCACACCCATCTGGAATCCCGAATTTGAACACCCAAACGATATTGCGGACGTCATGCTCGCGACGTGTATCGTTTTCAATTCTTCAATGGGCATATGGAAAAACAAATGTCTGGCAGAAGCTGCCGCTGCCGCCGCCACGAGAGCATAAGGACATGGGCAGAAACAGAATCTCTATCGCTTGGCTTCGAATGTGGCCGTTGGCTGTAAATTCGGCCATTCAACACTAGGAAAGATGAGGGGTAACGAGGAATAAACGCGACCGCAGAGACGCCTTGCCATCAGCGTAAGGCATCAAGCGTGACGGCCTAAGCGCCCGCATCGGCGAACGAGTAAGCCGTAATTGATCATGAACACTGTGAACATCTGATGGCCATTTGGCAAGTGAACCAGCTAGAATAAATTATTGAGATATGCATGTCGAGTCCAGTAATGGTCCTATCAATTTTGGGATTTATTTGTTCCCTTCAAAGAATAAAGTTGGAAGTCATGTCTATGTGCAGGTACCAACGCTTTTGTTTGGATTGAAATAACAATAGGATGAGTAAGGAGGATGAAATGACATCAAATATATTATATGTAATATGCACTAGTTCTAAAACCGAAATGTATTATCGTAAGTCATTAACCACCATGAGAAACCAACAGACTGAAAGATATGAAGTACCGGAGCGATAATTAATTGGCCACCAAGAAGCTCAATAAGCTACCAGCAGTCAAACCACCGACCAGCATCATGCTCATAAATCCACCTGCGGCTTCCTGCTCGTGGGGAGACACCCAGTGGCCTGCACCCATCATGCAGCTAGAAACCAAATACCCATTTGAAATTCCGAAGAGAAGTTGCACAATGAAAAGGTAGAAAAAGTCGCTCGAGACAAGAGCTCCATTGCCTTTCACGTTGCAGAACAGATAAAGCGGGATAAACCCGACGCGTGCAACGGAGAAAACAAAGGCGACCCACGGGCGATGACCAAGAGATAGACCTGGGACAACCACAAGCAACCTTCCGAGAAGGTCTCCTACATTCCAGAACAAGAATGCCAATGGAATGAAGATGGACGGATCGAATATCCGTGATTTCTCAGGATCATTGACTGAGAAAATTGTTGAAGTATAGACCGGGAACGCCAGCATGGTGACTGTGAAGCATAGAAAAACTGCAATGGCCAGGTATCGGAGCTTTTTGAAGAGTGTCCACAAACTCACAGTCTTATCATGCACACGGTCATCGTCGACTAGAGCTGCATTTTCTTCCTCCGTAGACTTAGACTGCAGATCAGGACGAGTTCGGAGAAGATACAGAAAAGCCAGTAATGTCAGCACTGATACACCAGTGGCAGTTATGAAGTAGCCGAAGGCAGACTTCGGTGACAATGCCTGAGACCCGTCATCACCCTTGGCTTTCCTGGGTACTACCAAGACAGAGATAATCTGGACAATGCAAGGTAGCACACCGGCCACACCTTGGCCACTCATAATTGCTTGCGTATATTCTTCCCTGCCAAAGCTCGAAACGTATGCAAAGACTCCATTCTGGTTGATACCCGTAGCCAAGCTGGCACCCCATACCATCACCATCAGGAAGGCAAAGTATCCCTTGGCCGAAACACCTTCGAATGTGATTGTGGAAATTGCAAGGAGAGTGAAGAAAAAGCAATTCATCAATAGCGCGAGCGTCACGCGCCATGGGTAAGAGACATTTTTCTGCACTCTGGCGAGAATATATGCCGAAATAAGATTCGTGACCGTCGAGACAGACATGATGGAGGGTTGGTAATGAGTCGCTGTCCACTCATTTGACTCGAAGCGTTGGTGAAAATAAGGTGCAGCAGCTAATAACATGTTCCTATCACATTGCGAAGGTTAGATCCACGAGCTTATCGGGGGTTCCACGATCTGCGAAAATGATCCCCTGGATTTGTCTTACCATGCCCATAGCATGCTTACTCCCAAAAGGAAGAAAACACCATATTCAAGCCGCGAAAAGCGAGACCGCGGCTGGAACTGAGAGTGTTCCGGATTAGTATCGTCGTCCACGGAGTCTTCCAGAGGTTCGTATGCAACGGAGTCTGATATGACTCTGCGGGCTCGCTCCATGACTGAGAACCGGATGTTCCTGTTCGGACGAACAAGATATGAAGCGCAGAAAGCACAGTGATCTTGTAGGAGAGCTCGTGAGGGGATGTTACAGCTCGGATGAATCAGCGGGGACCTCGGACGGATCCACGTGACCGAAAGTGGAGAAAAGAATGCGGGCGCAAATGACCATGACCATGTGGTATGCATGGTCATACATACTCGAAGAATGAGATAAAGTTGAAGTGGTGTAGTCCAATATATTGATTGTTTATACATAGTTGCAGGTTCGTATAATATCTATCGCCAAAAACAAAGAGCCCAAAGAAAAAAAAAGTGTTGTATGAGAAGAGAGAGAATCCTCAAACAGTTGAGTGTATGCAAGACTTACAAGCCCCCGCCAGACTCCGCTAGATGAATATGAGAGGAGAAGATGAAATAAGAGATCCCCTTGTCTAATCCTTTTTGTGGGGCGGCTGTTCAACAATTTCCTCGTCTGACAATTCTGGCTCCGTCTCAGTCTCCCTTTGTAGTTCCCAAAGCTCTTCGGGTTCTACAGCCCGTTTGGGAGACTGAGTGGCTTCTCCACCACTCATTTGCCACTCCATCAGCTTGGTGAAAGCTCCATCTGGACGGGCGCTAAGCTCTGTGTATGAGCCTTGCTCGGCGACTGTGCCATCGGGTCCAAGGACAATGATCGTATCAGAGCGTTTGATTGTGGAAAGACGGTGGGCAATACTGATGGTCGTGTTGTTGCCCCGTAGCAAAGCGGCCAATGCACTGTTAACTAGGGTCTCCGACTCGGCATCGAGCGCCGACGTAGCCTCGTCGAGAATCAAAATATCGGGGTTCTTGATTAGCGCGCGGGCAATAGCAATGCGCTGCTTCTGTCCACCGGACAATTGCGCACCGCGGGCTCCAACATGCGTATCAAGGCCATCGGGCTATAGTATTATTAGTATTTGTAGGCAACAAATATTTGGCTTGGTACTCACGAAGTCACTGATGAACTGGCAATTGGCTTTGCGGGCCGCAGCAACGATCTCTGATCGGGGCGCATCTGGCAGGCCGTATGCAATGTTGTCCGCAATAGTACCAGAGAAAAGAACAGGTTCTTGGGAAACAACGCCAACCTTTCGCCGGAGAGACTTGGCGTTCATCCCACTGATGTCTGTGCCATTGATCAAAATTCTACCAGCAGTAGGGCTGTAGAAACGGAGTAGAAGGGACGCGATGGTTGACTTGCCACCTCCAGAAGGTCCGACGATAGCAACATTAGTTCCTTGCGGGATCTCGAAGTCCAGATTCTTGAAGATGGTCACTGCAGGACGAGTGGGATAGCTGAAGGTGACATTCTCAAAGCGGATAGGCCCACGTGCGGACTCCACTCTCCTGCCCTTGGTCGGATGGATAGTCGGATTACGATCCTGGAGCTCGAAGAGTCGGCTTGCGGCACCGACACCTTTCATGAGCTCAGAATAGAAACTGGAAAGACCAATCATGCTGGAGCCAGCGTACGCTGTATACATCAGGAAAGAGGTCAACTCTCCGATGGTGATGGCTCCAGATTGGACCATTCCACCTCCAACGTAGAGAAGACTCAGAACCGTCATGTTACCCATAAGTCCCGTCTAACGAGCATTAGCAAAGAGATTAGAGAATTGGTATAGAGTTAAGTGCTTACCGAGCTGAAGAAAGCTGCACTGATCAGAGACTCTCGCTTGCCGGTTTGGAATATCTTGCGGACTTGTTTGTTGTAGCGATTCACCTCAATAATTTCGCCTGCAAAGGACTGACTTGTCTTTACATTGCCCAGACGTTCCTCAGCAATCTTGGTCAACGTACCCAGGTTCTTCTGCATCTGTCGACTGAGGTTCCGAATGGCGCGACCATAGAAGAGAGCACCAAGACCGATTGGCGGAAGCAACAAGAACAAGATACTGGACAACTTCAGGCTGGTGTAGGCCATCAGACTGAAGCCTGCTGCACCGCTTACGGCGGCACGTAGTCCGTCAGACAAATTCTGTGTGATACTCTTACCGACAATGATGGTGTCGGAGCCCAGTCGAGAAATCAGATCACCAACGCGGTTGGCATCAAAGAACTCGGCGTCTTGGATAAAAGTTTGACGGAAAAGCTTAGAGCGAAGTCTAGAGACGATGCGCTCACCAACGATGCGAAGGATGATAATACGGCCATAGTTGGCGGCGGCGCCAATGACCAGTACACCAGCCAGAGCGCTGTAGAACATCGGCATGCTCAAGCCAAAAAGCTCACCACCACCTTCTGTCACGCCCTTGGTAGCCGTATCCATGATCTTTCCAATCGACAAGGGGATCGACATCGTAATACCCGAAGAAATGAGCAAAAAGAAGAATGCAAGCCCGAGCTTCTTGGATTCGGGCTGCGCAACCTTCAACAGTCGCCAAATCTCAGAGGCACCTGATTTCTTGCCCGGGGCACCCTCTTTAGCCAGCCTAGCACTCAAATTAACTTGTGCGGCTTGTGCTGCTCGTTCCGAGAGCTCGAATCCTTTGTCCAAATCATCTTCTTCCTTTTCCGGAACGGGACGGCTGGCAGACTTCGTGGAAGTGGATGGCACTGGCGCTTTTTCTTCAAGGAGCCGAGAGGTAGAGCAGAAGGGTCGAGTTTGTGAAATCATACTGGACGTCGACGGGGTATATTGGAGGCCATTTTGGTGAATTAACAGGGGTGTCTCGGCCGACCGGAAAAGACGACCGGACCTGTCGCGAAGAGCTTCGGAGGGAGTCGAATAAGGTCGGCTGATATGAATGAAGCCAACCGATCGTACGGACTGTCGATTTGACTGGGGAAGCAAGTCTCGGAGTACAGCGCTCTGAGGTCTCAAAACCGACCGAGGGCTGACGCCCGGAGCCCAGGCCGGCAGCCGGAGACCGCGCATCTTTCGGAGTAGCAGTAATGTCAAACTCTCAGCAGGATAACAAGGTGGGAAGTTACTGGAAGGAAACAGGTGAGGCCATTATTTGTACTTTTCATGTAAGAAACAGCAATTCCGCACGGTCCATGACCATTGAGAGCATTCCCCGAAAGCATGTGGAGATGTAAGATCGCAAACCCCCGTTGTCGGCAAGTCTGATCGGCAGAATCTCTCACCGCCCATCGAAGCTAATCGAGAGCTGTAGATGCTTTTGGATGTTTTAGTTTTGATTTTATTAGTTCTCGTGTACCTGCAGGACTAATCGCATATCTCTTCTACACATACTGTGTCTTGAGATATCCGTGATTGGTTTGATCCCAAGTACTTTTGTTTTATAACTCTTTCTACTATCTTACGCCACATTCATACCCCGCCTCACCCGATCCAAATCCACTGCCCGCCAAGATGGTTGTTGATTACAGCAAATGGGATGCTCTCGAGCTGTCCGATGATTCGGACATTGAAGTTCACCCCAATGTTGACAAGCGCTCGTTCATTAGAGCCAAGCAGAACCAGATCCACCAGCAACGAGAACAGCGCCGCCATGATATTAAGACCTTGAAGTACGAGCGCATTATCAACGATGGCCTCCTCTCGCGCATCGACAAGCTCCTATCCGCTCTCAAGAAGCACGAGGGTACCAATACTTCCCCCGAGCAGCCTATTTTCCAGACGATCATGGAGTTTGCTAGCAACCCGGCAGACGATCAGGCCCCGCCACCACCAGAGGGTGTCTACACGCACGAGAAGGAGCAACCCAAATACTCCCAGATGATGAGCTCGCTGCTAGACATGGTGAAGAAGGAGTTTGAGGATTCGAACCCCGATAATATGATTGATGCATACATCAAGGGCGTCGAAGGTCACCAGACCAAGGTGCAGAATCTGCAGAATGAATTGTTGACGAAGCTCGCGGCGCTTGAGAAGGAAGAGGGCAGCAAGATTACCAGTGATAAATTGCACGATGGTTTCAACGCATCTCATGTCGCCAAGGCCACTGATAAATCACAAGCTGGCCCATCCAAGTCCACTGAGGTTCAGCTGCTGAATCCCGGTGCGGGCAGCCAGCCCTCCGGTAGCGCAGCCGAGAACGACGACGATGATGACCCCGCCGATGTCGAGATTAGTGAACTTGGAAAGAAGTTTGCCCGTCTTCGCCCCAATGACTATGCTGCCTATCTCCAATTCATCAGCGCGCACCCCCAGATCATCGCCGAGAAAGAGACTGATGGCCTGCTTGTCGAGGCTTTCAACAGTCAAATGAAGGGCCAAGAAGACTATGCTCGGCAGTGTGTTCACCAAGCTCTACTTCTGCAGTATTGCCGCTCTCTGGGTCCAGATGGTATTAAGCTCTTCTTCAACCGGTACGTTACTTCAGGTACAGTAATTCCGCGAATTGAACTAACAAACTATCATTGCAGCATTACAACCAAGGACCACCGTGCATCAGGGTTGTTCAGCAACGACGTCAATGAGACATACCACCGTATTAAGAGCCGCGCTGCTGAGCTGAGCAAGGATGGCTCTGCCTCCAACGACCCCGCGGGTGTCGAGCAAATTCAGCTGCATGCCGTTGACCCCAACACAAAGATTACCATCAATCTCCCTCAACCAAATAGTCAGGAGCCTATTGAGATTGAGGCCCGCAAGATCTTCGATGCCTTCTCCCCAGAAATGCAAAAGGCACTGGAGTCGGAGTCTCTGGACGAGGTGAATAAGGTTCTTGGTAAAATGTCCGTGGAAGAAGCCGAAGTGGTTGTCGAGCAGCTGGGTGAGAGTGGCATGCTCAGTATGGAAGAGGGTATCATTGATGGCACCACCGAAGAGGGCAAGAAGAAGTTGGCGGAGCTTGAGGCTGAGGGTAAGCTGGAGGAGGTCGGAGAGCCTGCTGGTGACATTACAGAGCTGGATTAAACTCCCCAAAAAGTCACTAATTACTCGGGATGGCATGATTGAGTGCGCTGGTCTGCTATTGATCAACTGTGTTGCCTTTCTGAATTCATCTATGTTTAATATAGCCATGGGCATCATAAAAAAAAAACCCTTGGTATTAACGATGCCATCAGTCTGAAATACTTAAATTACACAAATTCCCCTGAAGACGTCGCTGCATGGAGAGGAAAAGAAAATAGGAAACATAGTAGGGAAAAAATAAACCTCTCTAGATAATGTGTGTAAGCTAAGAAACAGGGAACCAAATACCTCGCACGCGCCGGGGTGTGGATGAAAAGTAGCACTCGCTCCCTAGCCCCGAAGCAACCCCTGTACCCACGGTCCCTCGCTTATTCCTCTTGGTGAACTGAAATAAAACAAAAATGAAGCAGCCTAGATCCCGCTGGCGCCCGGAGCCTCCTGGTCTTTCCGCAAATCGATCAACAGCTCACGGAAGCGCTCCTTGCCAGAGCCACTGGCACCACCGGTGTTGCCCTTTCCAGACACATCAACCAGCTTGGCAATGCGCTCCCAGCTGGTACCACCAGCAGAGGTGTCCTCGCGGCTGTTCTTGAACTGCTCAGCCTCAGCTTTGGTCTGGGCACGATGCTTTTCCGCCTTGTTGTTGTAGGAAACGTAGAAATCGTCAATGTTCTCGCGAGCCTTCTGCACGGTAGCCTCCTTCTTCTCGGCTGATACCTCTGCGCGGCGGGCAATCTCAGCGTCGCGCTTCTCACGCCATTCACTATTTGTAGGAACATCCAATGGTTAGCTTGGTGATGCAGGCTGCAGACGTCATGCGCCCGCTTGCCGTGGTGGGGCCAATTCAACCTACCGAACAGCATCGCCTTCGTCGTCGGGCTGGGGTGGGCTTTGGTATCCAGTTGGGGGGAATGGGGAACCGGAGCCGGTAATTGTACCTCCAGGGGCGACGTTCTAGATAACACCGTCATGTCAGCGCAACTCCGACCTTGGCAGTCATACACCACAATTCTCCAAGCCATACCTCATTCTGTGCATATGTATCCTCGCCGGGGAAAGAACCCTCGAATTTGGCTACTTGCTGAGCGTGTTCGCTATTGACACCACCTAGTAGGTCATCGTCGTCATCGGCATTGGTTGGGACCTGCCCCGAAAAATCGCCGGCCAGGCCCGCGTTGGCCTCACGCTGCGCGAAGTCAAGACCATCGTTTCCCTCGATATCAGCAGTTCCGGATGGGGCTAGACATCAGGGATTAGCACTGTTTACACGTATGGGGTCAGGCACCGGGTGCGGTGGATAGACATACCATCAAACCCTTCCAGTGCAGGGAATCCGGGAAGGTCTTTGTCGGTCATTTTGTGGGTGATTCAGGAGTGAATTTTACAATGTATGAAAAGGAAGCAAATTGTAAAACCAGTTGAAGAGAATATGAGAGTTTGAAGTAGGTAAGTTGACAGGTTGTCGGCGAAGCGCTCGGAACCCCGTACTCTACCAGGGCGGTCAGTAAGCTTAGGTTGTTACTGGATTAAAGAGCTGTTTCACTCACATTTTCTTGTTGTGCTGACGATTGCGCAAAGGAGAACCGTATTCACAGTGCTGACGATTGCCTGCTTTTGTTTGCTCGAACGACATTGTTTCTATTGATTATCCTTCCTGTCACTCCCACGAGTCTCAATTGCTCTCGGTTTGTACCGCGCATCGCCATTTGGTCCGGTCCGCCACTGTCGCGACTCAATCTCCCAACGCCCCAACTCTTCTCTAGCTTCTCTTATTCTCTCAAGGACCCAGTGTAACTCTTTGCAACAATGGCATACACAGACGATGCTGTCAAGGCAAAGCTTTCTGCTCTGAATGAGACCCAAGAAAGTATTGTCACTGTTGCCCAGTGGGTCATGTTTCATAGGTATGACAACAACACAGCATCTGTCCTGCGGGAGAAACATACTGATCTGTGTTTGTTTATGTAGACGGCATGCCGATAAGACTGCACAGATCTGGCTACAGAAGATCCGTGACTCTCAGCCCGTCAAGCGCCTCAATCTGGTTTACCTAGCCAACGGTACAAAACGGCCCACCAACTCTCATCTTCATCGACTAATATACGTACAGAGGTCTCCCAACAATCAAAGGCTCGAGGTAGAGAAGAGTTTCTTACTGCCTTTGCGCCAGTCAGTCATCGAACATAATCTCCTCAATGAACGCCCGGACTAACCAGGACTCAGATCGTCGCGGAGGCCACAGCAACCGCCTACAGGGGTTCTTCGAATGATATTCAGCAGAAGCTACGCCGTGTTGTGGAGGTGTGGAGAGCACGCAATGTTTTCGAGGGACCCATCCTAGATGCGGTGGATGCCCGTTTGAACGGTAAGCTAGCTCTGTCGGACGCCGCTCCGGCTTCTTGCGCCAGTCCTTCTAACGTAGTTTTGTTTCTAGAAATCGACAAAACTCGCTCTACCACCAAGAAACAGCCTCTCGGCGGCTCACTTTTCAACAAGGAACCCTCCGCCGGTTCTGCTCCCACCGAAATCCAGCCACTGATTCCATTGCAAGTCGCCCTTAACAAGGCTGCTATCACCTCCACCACCTCTGCCGCAAATGCCGATTCCGAGTACAGCAAGATGCATGATAACAAGGAGCCACAGCCTACTCCTCCGGTGCATGCTGCGCGTCTGAGCCAGCTCCTCAAATCCCTCGCCAACGCCGAGAGCTCTGTTTCGGAGGTCATCAAGTCCCGGCGTGCATTGATCGACGGGCTCGAGAAACTTCTTGCAAGCAACCGGTCTGAACTGGCCAAAGAGGAGACATTGGTGGCGCAGCTCTCAGAGAGAAAGACCCAGACGGATTCGAAGAAGCGTGAAGTCGAGGATGCCATAATGCTAAACATGACCCCCGCCACCTCGGGTTCCCATTACTATGAAGGAGAGGTCCCTCGTCCCGAGGCTGAGGCTCTGACCCCTCCCTCTGTTGAAGCGTTAACGCCTGTCGGGTCACCCAAGCCTGAGCAACAGCAAACTAGCCATGGTCCCTTCACCGAGGAGCCGCAAATGGAGCTCTCCGATGGACTGGTCATTCCTGATATGGGACCAGACAGTGGACTCCCACTAGACCCGGCTGAACTCTCTCCAGGGGGTAATGATTTTGATCTAAGTGCAAACGGGGCGGGGGCCAAACGGCGCAAAGTGACCCATGGAGAGGAGGATTACACCCAGTTTGCGACTGGGGATCTCGATGTCGATGTTGCCGCCCTGATTGCACAGCAAGGGAAGCAGTAATTTGGGGTTATCTGTTGAACCAGGAGCTCTCCTTTTCATTTTGTCTGGTAGCTATTCATCATCTGTTTTCATAGGTTCATCTACGACACATGTCAATACTATTTGAATTCCGGTCAATACACTTACATACTTGTTCAACGGTTCTCTATTTCTATTCAGATTTAGCCAGTCTTAATGGAAACAGTCAAAACTACCATTCCAATGACCTTCCCGCTAATTGCTAGTTCGAAGTATTTGCACAGGATGTAAAGACCATTATCGAAGTATGTCTGGATCCATCCAGCGATCTCGGCCAAACCGACTCGATGAGGGATGTCGCCTTTCCCGCGTCGCCAACACTGACCGGATATTATTAGATGATTCATCAGCAGGTGGTGGTGGTGAGCTGTGATTTTTCGGTTTCACGACCAGAATAATGATCAGTCCTACCACCACCAGAGCTAACAGAATCATGACCTTGCGTTTGGTGGTTCGGCGTTGATAATTTGTAGCCTGGAAATATCAGTCAGTCATTTCCACTGCCAGCTTGTAAAAGTGAACAACATACCACTTTAAGTTCTTTCTCAGCACCCCTGACTTCGGTCCCCATTCTCTCAACGTTATAATCAATGCGATCGAGCATAGTGCCTTGGTCGATGACCATAGTCTGCAGTTCACGGAAGATATCTGATAGCTCAATAATACCCTTTGCGATATCGTTGATCTCACGCTCGCGCTGCGCAATAACCGCATCGTTCTGGCCCGTCGCCCGTTGTTGAGTCTGCATCAGCATAGTCTGTGAGAAGGTCTTGTCGGCATCGGACTCCATCAAAGAAGGGTCTGTGTACGGGTTCTGAACAGGGGTCGGAGCGCGATCGAACGGCGTAGCAAAGCCTTCTATATCTCGTAATTCTGCGAAGAGAGTATGCGAATTAGCTTCACGTGCTCAAAATGAAAGCAAGCCGGGAACAAGTCATACTCCTCAAATATGTGCTCTGCTTCTTCCGGAACCTCGCACTCGCCTCCTGGACCCTCGAAGCCAAAGAAATCTGAATGTTCTTGGCCATGGTCTCCTCACCACTGGTCACGCCGCCCTGTTCTTTGGACTCGAGGACCATCCTCTCGATCCTATTGATGGCTTTCTGGCAGTCGTGGAAGCTGCGCGTGACCTCTTGCGTCAACCGCTCAATCAGACCCTCGTCTTGTCTCCGGAGATCCTCATCTCCGAACCCAGGAAGCAAATGCTTCTGGTGTAGTTTATCTAGCTCCGCAGCCTTCTGCGCGATATCTGCCAGGTACTCCGAGACTTCCTCCTGAATGTCCACCCAGCGTGGAGGCAGTAGGTCCATCTCGATAACCATGTCGCCATCTTCTTCAAAGCCACCTGTCTCGGAGATCAGTCGCCGGCTTTCCTCCGGCTGGGAGGGCGAGTCAAAGCCATTGGAGGGGCCTGCGAAACGCGGTTTCTTGGCTGGATGATGTGCGAAGGATTGGCGGTAGGAGATGTAGCTATTGCGGCGGGCACAGTTGGTTAGTCTTGTGTTTCCGCGGAGGTTGACGTAGCTGGTTTGGGAGGGGGTAGGCATACAGGTTGGTTCGATCCCGCCACATCGTGGCTGGGGATGATGGGGATGTCGCGTGTAGATTATGGTGAAAGCGGTGTAAATGCGAAGTTCATGATCAGTCGTTGAAAATTAGTGTATGTTCCTGGGGATGGTATTGGTGCTGGGTGTATGTTGCAGCGGAGTTGACGGTCCCGGGAAGCTCTCTCCACTGCGAGGCCGGCAATTCGCCCAGTCTCCAGGGCGCAGCCCCACTCAAGGAGTACGTTGTGCTATTTTTGAGATACTCTCTTCCAAGGTTCCACACTTGGTATTGTTTCTGGGATTCTGATCAAACGTGAATATATATCACATATGTACTGTAAACAGCTAATCCTCCTACGTAATTGTAATTGGAAGTTTGCCAAGTCTATACCTGCAATAAGCCCACTTGATTGAATCCCCGGTTTGTTGTTACATACTTCTGTAGCTCCTACTCGTTTGATCATAATACTTTCATGATAAAATGGTGATAATGCATTGCGGGCCAATAGATACCCTATTTTTCCATTGAATCACCGAATCTGTTCTTCAAATCCTACTTTAAAGTATGAGGCTCCTACGTCACAGGTAATAGCCACCAGATAATTGAAAACAACCACTTAAAAGCAATACTACAAGCACAGGATCAATTTATCCTATATCCTTTACTCTGGCTTATCCATACACGAGCTTTTTAAATTATGGGTGAAAGGAAGTCGGCATTCCAACCCTCCTTAGGGTGTCGTACGAGATGCTCATCACGTTGGGAGGACCCAAATTACTGCTGTACTTCCCCCACCATCCTCCACCGTGAAGGAGCTCCAGTACAGCCGGGTTTTTGGACTAGCTGATTTAAAACCCTCCGTAGTATGATTTTCGTCGTCAATTCGGCTGGTGAGTGTGAAGTGTCGATGGTGATACGTTGACCAGTAGCAGTTGGCCCTTGCGACTGATCATAATGGCCCATTTCAGGTGAGATGAGCAATCTGAGAGTGAGAATAGGTTCATCTCAAGAAGATGGATCATCTATAATTTTACCAGAGGCAGGCTGCATATCGCCACATTAGGGCACGTCGAGATCCTCGTCATCGTCATTGTACTAGGTTTCACGTCAGCGAACAGTTTGTTCGTAATATGAGAATATTCCTTATGGAAGAAGTTCTCATGATGAAAAAGTGAATGTGCTGAGACGGAGCATGAACTGAAGCGTTACAGCACAAGTAAAGTGTTGTGAGAAGAAAGGAATGTTCAAGTGATTAGATCGATATACACATCAAGGCGTCTAAACAAGCGCTGTCTGCCCAGGTGTCTACTATGTGTCGTTTATTGCGTTCGGTGGACGCGCAGTCCAGATTTTACTAACCTGATAAATTCATAGACCGGTTGCTGCATTGTCACAGATACACAACACATTCGATTTCCTCATGCTTGCAATTACACTAGAGGTGCACTATGACCATGGTGTTGCCCCTCCGAAGATCAACCAGCTGTTGCTCAGCCATTTTCTGTGGGTCAAAAACGAGCTCGTTGACATGGAGTATATGTCGTATATATCAGCATCTAGTCCGCCCGATCTGTGATCATCATCAGATAGAGGGGCCGTGGATGCCATGATGGACGATATAAGATACAATGCCTAAACTATTGGAATGAAAGAAGCCCCCATCCAGTTATGAAGAAGTATAAGAGAAAGTTAAATAGCATGGGCCCAGGCCTAATCTAAGGTGCGCGGAAGGTCAGGAGGGGCGGGGGTGATAAGGCTGATGCTTTGTTCTGTTACCCCAATAATCTACCGCAAAGCATGACGGGAAATCTCGCGACAGGAGTTTCAGACATAGCCACCTGACCATGCTTTTGAAAACGCCACTTATGTAGTTCTTCATATGTGGTTGGGTATGATGTACCGTGATGACCATGTCCCCAGATTGATATTAACAGCTCGTTTCAAACAAATGGGAATGTTAGAATTCATATATCTTTAGCAAACATTTTGCCTCAATACTAATACACAGAGTGTATAGTTCCAAGGCTGGTTTGTAGTGGATCCAATCGGGGTTGCTTTTCATGCCCTAGTCGTTTCAACTCAGCCTTATGCATTACCTAACCACCTGTAAGATATGTGTGAGTTTACGATTTCGCATGTAGCTCGAGTGGTCGGTTATAATCACCTTTACTTGTACCATAACCGGTAGATCGCTGTTCTACCGGAGTAACCTTGCCCGTCAAGTGCGGGGTTGAGGATTACACCATAAGGAGCTTTGAGGAGGCAATCAGTAGCGGTACAAGCTTTCTTTCTGGCTTACGGTGGTCCACCCGCACGCCAAGCATTCACCTTTTGAGCGAGTCTAGGCAGAGTTAGCCTGTCAAATTGGTAGGCCCCATTGGAGCCGTCTGCAGATGTCAAAGGCCCACAGCACTTTTCAGCTGAGAAGAGAGTTTCAGCCCTGCTAAATCTAAACATTTCACTGTTATTGTTTTCTGCCCGTTTCGGTGCTGACCGCCCGATGGATACAGGGTCCTGACTGGTGTACTTATCAGGCACACTACTTTTGTGTACGGTACGATGTACCTCGCTCGTAAGGCTGGCAACCTTCCCCTTAACTTCTTCTCTCCCCACCTTCACCCCCCTCCAACCTTTCTACATTCCTCATTTTCCAACCACATTTTCACCATGGTATGATTCCAAACCGCTATACTATTTTATATCTCACTTCTCTTCCCTCCTGTTAAAACTAGATGGGTTGGTGAAAAATCCCCGCTTTGCGGGGCAGTGAGATAACAGCCATTTAAGATACCGTGACTGATCGCGACATCGCAACGTGTATAGGCTGATTCTCTGACCGAAGAGCAAGTTTCCGAGTACAAGGAGGCATTCTCCCTGTTTGTGAGTAACTTAATCCGCGATTGACAACTGCTGCCTGGACCGGAACCTAATGGATGCTCTCCCGTAACAGGACAAGGATGGCGATGGTGAGTGCGACCGTCTGCAATACCTTCACACCCGATAATACGACAATACGACAATACGGTGCCCATTACGCGAACAAATGACTGAGACGAATGAATTGAATAGGACAAATCACCACCAAGGAGTTGGGCACCGTCATGCGCTCGCTCGGCCAGAACCCCTCTGAGTCTGAGTTGCAAGACATGATCAACGAGGTCGATGCCGACAACAACGGCACCATTGACTTCCCTGGTACGATCCCTCCCACCGAATATCGAAGCCCTCCAGCCCGAATCCATATTGACATGTGACAGAGTTCCTCACCATGATGGCCCGTAAGATGAAGGATACCGACTCCGAGGAGGAGATCCGTGAGGCGTTCAAGGTGTTCGATCGCGACAACAACGGCTTCATCTCTGCTGCTGAGCTGCGCCACGTTATGACTTCCATCGGCGAGAAGCTCACTGACGATGAGGTCGATGAGATGATCCGTGAGGCGGATCAGGACGGTGATGGCCGAATTGACTGTTCGTTGCCCCTGTCTATTCAGACCGAGATCTCAGTCCTTCTACAGGGAATTGACATGCTAATTTATTCCAGACAACGAGTTCGTCCAGCTCATGATGCAAAAATAAACTATTCATGTCGCCATGTTTTTGTTTCACCTTCAGCTGATGTCGTGATTTTCAATGAGGATATTTCTTTTTCTCTTCTCAGTTTCCCCGATACCGATCTTTTGTAGTCTATGCTTTCCAACTCTTAGGCTCCAGCTTGGATGATTCATGATCAAGCGTGCAACTTGAATGCAGATAACATATGCAGGATTTGGTGGAAGATTTCGTGCGTTGAGATATCATAATGTAGGCAATGAACTTGAATTTGACTTCCAATCCTTCCCAGTAAAGCACGCCTCCCATTGGAATGTAGCAGTATCTTTAAAGTACCTCGAAGATTGGAATGACGTAGATCCTACAGCCTACAAAGGTCTTGTACAACGAACAACCTTCAAATATTTGTTCAAATTTGTCTACCGATTAAATCGCAAAACCTCCATATATTGCCTCGCAACATCCGCACCATCCACATCCGCCTCATTCTCCCCAACAGCCCCAGGGTTCTGATCATTCTTCATCTTCGCAGCCCTCCACTTCTTCAACCGACCCTTAACCTCCTCCCCAACCCCAGGAACAAGAATAGCCTCTCTCGCCCCCTCAACACCAAGTCTCCCCCAAAATTCTCGAATCAAAGCTGCAGTAGCCGCATACTCCGCATCAACATCCGACTCCTCAATAGAGAAATCCACATCAATCCCAGAGTCGGAATCCTGCTCATCCGTACTCTGAGCACCCAAATGCGCAGAAGCAATTGAGTCCACGACAGTAGGACCCCGCCACTCAATCTCAATAAGTGTTCCACGCGGCCGCGCAGTCGGGAACGTCTGTCGCACATCACCCAATCGCACACGGAAATCACCCATATCGTAGATAACACCATTAGGCACAGCGACAGTCAATCGATGGGCCCAGAAGGGCTGACACGCGTACGTGAAATGATGGAAGAGCATACCGAAAGACGGCATAGGGAGAACAGTCATGATCATAGGCGATGAGTCTGACGACGCGGTAAAGCTATTGCTATTACTAGTCGACTGCGACTGCGACAGAGATTGAGATTGAGCCATGGGCACCGAGCCCGGTACAGGGCTTGGGCTTGCACCGGCTGGTGCATGTGAAAGATGGGAAGGCTTTCCTTCAGCTTCGGATGTGTAGATGAAGCCATGAGTGGGGTAATGGGTTAGCGAGAGGAATTGCATATATCGCGGTTTTCCTGCTGAGGGATTCGCTGATGCTGGAACGAGACTTGGGGTGTCTCTCATTAGTTTTTGTTCTAGGGCCCAGCGGCCCAAGGGGATGAGTTCTTCATCTGGGTAGGCGGAGCGGAGGCGCTCGGTGATTGTTCCCAGAGCTGTTGAAGAGTTCGGGTGTGAAGGGATGAAGTAGACACTTTTTTTTGCAGGTTAGTTGGGGATTTGAACTTCTTGATGCGTGGGGTTGGTACCCTGTGATTGGCATGGTGGTTTGCGGGCCTGCTTATTGAGCAGGTGGTTGATGTTCGAATGATCACGATTAAGGCAGAGCGGCTTAATAGACACACGCTGGTATTAACAAGGATGCCTCTGAGGGATAGATATTGGGTCCCCGGGTATATATGGTGTTGTTGCTTGAATCACTGGAGCATTGCCAGTGAATGGAATTGGAGGACGAGCAAGTTAGGCTTGATAATAGGAAAACACAGTTTTAATACCCTGAGTCTAGGGACTTGGTTAGTCTTTACTATAAGCCTTAGATTGGGGGTATGTTTACCTTACTTAAAGGCTGATTTATATGATGTACGCGGATTTGAGCACCAATTGTTCAAAGCTCGATTCATTGCAGACGTTGCGGGTGCAAACAAGGCAAACAGGTACCCTTTGTTTTGTCACCAACAATAGTTCTTTCCTACAGTACGTTACAACTCATAGATGAATAGTTTCTTGGTTTATTTCTTGCCTACAAATGACATTGCATTGTGATCCCAATGTTTGATCGATGTCAGCAAATTCAATTCTTGCTTTTGCCACTCAAGGGTTGCTGGCCAAAACACGGCTGGCAGTGGCGGTCGCGGCTCCATTCAAGGGTTTCGGCCCCAAAATAGATACGACACACCTGCGCTATATTCAATGCCTTCGGAGAATATTACTTTTGGAAACCGTTTGGGCGCAATGGCTTGAAATTTGGTCCCATAAAAGTATAGCTCTACCCTTGAGCTATGGACTACGTAGTCTCTACTTTCCCCCTTTGAAATAGCGACATGAGTTCAAATTCTGAAATCCAGACCCGCATGGGTTAGCCACGCCACAATTAATTTGCTAGACCAAGTTTGTGATGATCAGCTGTCTCTCTTCCTAACTGAGACACTTTCAGGGGACAAGTGGGACCCGTACAATGCTTTTCCCTCCTAGCCTGTCTAGGCAGACAGAATAAAGCACACGCGACAGCCAAGGCGGGCTGTGCCATGGAAAGTGGTCTAGGCCAAGCTATGCTCTCTTTATCCTACGATATACTCCGTACCGATGCAGGGTCTAGGCAAGCCACAAAGTATCCGTGAAGCTTGACTGTGCTGTCTTGGAATGCTTCTCTGGGCTCCTAAAATATCAATCACATATTAACCCGATCAGCAGAATTGTGTTCGCCTCGTATCAAATCTCAAAGCTTGTAAAGAACGGAGTATATCGAACGGAGATCTCGACGATCAATGGAGCACCCTATGACATTGGTCCTTTTGTGCCCCCACTGACGTGATTTTCGTCAATGTGACATTTTTAACTCCAGACACCCCTGGATCCCCAGGTCAATCCATTCAATCAACATTCTGCCACAACATGGTGGAAGCCTTCCCCATGCAACCATTCTAACTATCATTCCTTTCTTGTTTATGCTTTTCGCTCACTGTCATTTACGCATTCTTTTCTCCACTCCTTCGTCTTTCCACCTTACTTTTCTATCGGATTCAAATAGCTTTTCGAATTCAGCGCTTTCGCGAACCGCCTTTCATTATGGTCCCCAATCGCAGGGGCCGGTCATTGTCCACCGCACTATTCCTCCTAGCCTTAGGATATTTCTTTTTATTACAACTACCCTTCAGTCTTCCATCCTGGAATTACCACCGGAGACCGACACCGGTCAAAAACGAAAACATCCGGCCAGACGCCATTCACCTAGACCGCGCACACAAGATACACCCCATTGCATCATACATTCCCTTGCCAACAAACCCAGAACCGCTGCCCCGCATCCAACATGAGTTCGAACCAGAGAGCTGGTCGGAGCGCAAAAGGAGAACTCAGAGACAGAAAGCTGTCAAGAAAACATTTCTTCACGCTTGGAATGGCTACAAAAATCATGCCTGGCTGCGAGACGAGGTCTCACCTGTGAGTGGGAAATATGAAGACTCTTTCAGCGGCTGGGGTGCCACTCTGGTCGATGCATTGGATACATTAGTTATTATGGGCCTCGATGGTGAGCTGAAGCTCGCACTGGAGGCACTCGAACAGATTGACTTCACCACAACATTCAGCAAAGAGGTCAACGTTTTTGAGATCGTGATCAGGTACATGGGAGGGTTGATCGCAGCCCATGACCTGACCAACGGAAAATATCCGATCTTGCTCAAAAAAGCAGAGGAGCTCGGCAACATGATTTTCTATGCCTTTGACACAAAAAACCACATGCCACAGATGCGCTGGAAATGGAGCCGGTCAGCCATCGGTCAAGAGATTGAGCCTAATCCACATACCAGCCTGGCGGAACTGGGTTCTTTGACAGTTGAATTCACCCGTCTAACCCAGCTAACTGGGAACCCAATGTACTACGACGCCGTCCAGCGTATAACGGATGAGCTGGACAAAGTCCAAATGCGAACTAAAGCTCCAGGATTATGGCCTAACTTCGTTGACGCACTCCGTCTTGACTTCAATGGTTCCGAATTTTCGCTTGGTGGTGGTGCTGATTCCACCTATGAGTACCTGCCCAAGGAGCATATTCTTCTCGGTGGGCAGACGGATCAATACAAAAAGATGTGGGAGCGATCACTCGATGCAATCAAGAAGAATCTACTGTTCCGTGCTGTTACCAAAGAAGAAGACAAGCAAATTCTCTTCACCTCCAATTTGCAGTTTACGGGGGGCGCAAGCCACATTGCACACACCTCAGACCATTTGAAATGCTTCATTGGTGGCACCGTAGGCATCGCTGCCAAAATCTTCAACCGTCCAGAAGACCTATCAATCGCTCGGGGCCTCACAGATGGATGTATCTGGGCATACGATTCGATGCCGACAGGTGTCATGCCCGAGACCTTCCAGTTCACTCCCTGTGCAGACCTGGAAGATTGCCCATGGGATGAGACTCGGTGGTACGAGTCTGTCCTCAGACAGCCCATCGAGCTTCAACAGCACCGCAGAGAAGCACAGAAAATCGTCGCGGCGGAAGTCATTCCACCAGGAATGGTCGGGACTAGAGATTCTTCATACAAGCTTAGGTAAGATTACAGTCTTCGACCATAGCTTATAATAGTGACATTTGGAAAGTACTAACTCGAACCTAGACCCGAGGCCGTTGAGTCTGTTTTCATAATGTACCGAATCACTGGTGACAAGTCTCTGCAAGATGCGGCTTGGCGCATGTTCCAAAACATTGAGAAGATGACGCATACCAATTTCGGTCACTCGGCCGTTAAGGACGTCCGTGACCTGGACACGAAAAAAGCTGACAGAATGGAAAGTTACTGGCTCGCTGAGACGCTCAAGTACTTGTATCTCATCTTTTCCGAGCCGGACCATGTCAGCTTGGATGAGTACGTCTTGTAAGTTTATCTATGCCCTTCCTTTTGCTTGGTGTCTCAAGCTAACATGCTCTACTTAGGAGTACCGAGGCACATCCATTTAAGCGGTCTTCTGGATTTGTCTAACATTTGCATACTTTCATTAAGCGAAGAAAGTCCGTTCTAGCATTCATTATTAGCAATACGCGGCGTTCAGGGTTTCAAATATATATGCCGGGGGACATCCATAGACATTCGTTCTAAATATTTATTAGCTGACAGACTGTCTACTCATTTATATCAACATTATCAGATTCAGCTCATGATTCTATATACCAAAATACAGCACTTGCTGTACATCTATACATAAGCCGTCGCATCAGTCGAGACCTGCTTCGAGCCCTCCCCTCGTTCAAACTGAACAGAGTACTGCACTTCTTTCCGAATTACCATCTTATCCGGGTCCTCACTCTCAGCAGGTCCCTCCTCTGTGCGAGCATATTGTCTATGTAACTGAGGCATAAGCTCCAGCGCATCGGACTCAAACTCTAGAGCAGAGCCTCCCTGATCCCGAACTCCAGCCTTGCCTTTATCAGCTTTGACAGCGTTACTAGTACCTCCAAGAGGAAACATAGATCGGCGAACAGGCGCTCGCATCGTCCCGCCACCACGAGCCCCATGCATCTTGACAGATTGTTTCTTCTGTCGATTCTCTAAACGATCTGCATCGTCATCAACACATCCATCTCGACATAGCGCTTCCTTCGAAGCCGACCTCGGCAAAGCTCCCGAAGCCGTCCCCGCTCTCTTCCTCCGAACACGAGACAAAGACCTAGATCTAGAATCTGCATTCGAGCCAGACCCAGATCCAGACTTCGAACTCCCCTTTGTTCCCCTCGACCGCGATGCATAGCCACTGCTCTCCAAGCTAGAGTCCCCTGCAGTTCCATAATTGGTACTCACAGCAGCCATAAATGGGCGGAGACAGAAGACGCTGCACGCGACGAGGGCATAGTGGACTTCGACTTGGAGCCAGAGGGTAGGCTCGACAGCTGCGAGGGTGACGTCGTTGTCGGCGAGAGCGGAGTGGAGGGCTGACATATGGAGGAGGGCGAATACTATTAGGCTATCAGAGATGTCAGATTTCTGTTCGCTCCACCACCGATGTGTATATGATACTCCTAGTTCAAGTTGATACATACGGAAATCGGAATATAAACGCAAAGCCAATTCCAAGCTTGCGTTTAACAGACATGAACAGTCCTTTGAGAAGAGCGACAGCCAGTGAGAAGATAATAATTTCCGTGATGATGTCGACAGCGGCTATGAACTGCCATCGTCGGTACTGGAGGGATTACAAGATTAGCATAACTCTACCTCTCTTGGAGGGAACATTGATCAAAACTTACCAAATTTCGACACTGTCCACCCTGTATCCTCCACGGGCGATTAAGTTCACAATTGACTAGCAGAACAAGAACAGCAGGTATAAGCCAAGCCGTACACAATGCGAATGTCGCCCACGAAGCCCAGTTATGTGGTTTTTGGGGCGTGAGACGGAGATAGATAGCAACCACACAGCATTTCGAGAGATAGATTACTATCAATGCAAACATATCGCTTGTAGCAATCAACTAACGTATTGTTAATTTTCGCTATAATTTTGTATGAGGTGAAGAGCTCACATACTGTTTGGATCTGATCGAGTTGTGATTCGTTTAGTAGAGTGAGTGATGTGCCGAAGCCACGGGAGCAGGCGTAAAAAACTAGGATTGATTGGATGATACCGATGGCCTAATGGATGTTCAGCTTGCTATTGTTCCAAGATTATCTACCTCTCTAACTGATTGGCAGTACAACTGCCTGTAAGAACTCACTGTTGCACCCAAAAGGACGATATCATCTCGCGCGAAGGGCGGCATCAGCAATAACCGGACGTATAGTCGAATTAAGAAGCAGACGAGTGACACAACCAACCCCAAAGCCACTGTAATGATAATCCAGGCGCCATGGTGAAAGTCATCGACTACTTCGAACGGTGGCGATTGGCCTGGAGGCACATAGGGGCCCATGGCAAGAGCAATGGTTTGGATAACTCAGTGGTTCACTCTTCACTCTCTCCATGGGCATCGAAAGAGAGCGTTCCCAGGAACCAAGACCACGAGGGGTCACGAGATATATCCAGCCTCACAAGGCAAACGGCATAAGCCCAAGGCAGCAATAATCAGATATATTGATCTATCGCCCTGGTGATTGTAGAGGTGCCGATAGCCGTGAAGAACCAGCAAGCCGGGGTCCGAGATCCAATGTTGTATACAATCCACAGTATACGACCAGCCCGCTCAAGCCTCTTCAGAGCAACCTTGGAATCAAGGTCAATCTGTGGCAAAATCATTAACCCATCCCTTCGCAGAGAATGGAAATAAGAATCTGATATTATTTTAATAATATCACAAAAGGAACTAAACCAGCGACTCCTCACTTCGTAGACGCCAGCGACCGAGCACATATCTTCGGTGCAGGCGGCAGCTGCCATTCCGACATGGAGGCGTCGATCAACATGCGAGTTATGACTCGTGGATCCAGCGGACAGCTTTCCGATAGGGCCATGTGGTTTGACCCCTGGGACAAACATGCGAGGGAGGGTGCATTCGGCTAGTGTCCCCGGGCTAGTACAGAGGGGTTGAGTGGCGGATATGGAGGTTAAGCATCAAGGGGTGATCTATGCAGGGATCATACTATATGATTCATGCCAAGGTGCACTATTGAGCGATCCTTTCTTGGAGAAAAAGCAAACATACCGATTCCAAACTCTAGAACGTGCTTTTGACATAAAGAAATAACAAACGCAAAAACATGCCATGGGGTAATCAAGTGAAAGAGGTGGTGCAATTGGGCATAAATATTTATGTCAGTTGCCTGCTGCTAAGGGTCGTTGCGTCCCCCTTGGCATGCAAGGCGCCGATAGCTTCATAGCCCATTCTTCCGGACCCATTTAGATTCAAGGGATAGAAACCGAATTCATGATTCTAGCGGCCCAAGCTCAATGTAACGATTTGGATCAAACATCAGATGTGTCGAATCCAGTGTATGGGGATTCCCACATGGCGCTGTAGAATTTTTTCCCATGCCTTGCGGCCACGTCGTTACCACGCTTGAATCCTGCGACGTGACGTCCAGAGCCCCGAAGTCTGAAAAATGAAAGCAGATTGAGATACCTCTCCCAGTACCTGCTTCTTTCGGATTAGCATAGGTTTTTCTGATCTGACTTGAGTTACCCCCTCTTTCAGCAGGGGCTGCTTGGTCTCTTATATCCTTCCCGCACATTGCGTCGCGGACTGCGCATGCAGTTAATCGGGCAGTTGATTTCTTTAAACCCAACCGGCTGTTAAAATCGAACATTTTGCTTTTGTGGGGTTTGTTTCACTAGAGCCCTGTTTGCCGAAACTCGAAAGGCATAGTACTTTGTTGATTCAACGATGCCTCTCTCGCATAGATCCAAGAATGATTCTCAGATGACGGAAAGTGTGATCGACGATGTGGAGGATTTCCCGCAGAAGGCACCTAAGGGCCGTGTCGCGCCCCGGTACATGGGGACATTGGCTGATCAACGGGATATGAGTGCGCTTGGGCGCGTACAAGTTCTGCGAGTACGTTGCGTTTGGCTTTCTGCGACTCTTGACATCGCTAACGATTAGCAGAGAAATTTTCGATTTATTTCAATTGTTGGCTTTGGGTGCACTCTCATTTGTACATGGGAAGTTATCTTGACGTTAGTGTTTTTTCTCCTGCAGACATTGGGGTTGATACTAAAGTTGCAATAGATTGTTGTCGTCGGGGTTGACTGATGGTGGTACGGCGGGTTTGATTTGGGGATTCATTGGTGTTTCCATCGGATTCACTCTCGTGTATGCCAGTATAGCTGAGATGGCCTCGATGTAAGTGGAGCTGTCATGATCCTGATCGGCTGGTGCTGATAGATAATGCAGGGCACCGACTGCTGGTGGGCAGTACCACTGGGTGTCGGAATTTGCTCCACGGCGTGGACAAAAGTTCCTCAGTTATATCACAGGTAGGAGCTTCATACCTTCTGAGGCTTGAAGTAATAGATTTCTGACATTCCTAGGATGGCTCTCTGCAATGGGTTGGCAATGTGCCATTGTCTCCATCGCATATCTGGCTGGCACAATCATCCAAGGCCTGATTGTGTTAAATCACCCAGAGTATGATTTCCAACGATGGCATGGAACAATGCTAGTAATTGCCATCTCGTCCTTTTCCATCCTCTTCAACACTTTCTTGGCCAAGAATTTGCCATTTGTGGAAGGGCTGATTCTGATCATCCATGTCATTGGCCTTTTTGCGATCATCATTCCATTATGGGTATTGGCACCGCGCAACAATGTTCGTGCTGTGTTTACTCACTTCAACAATGGTGGTGGCTGGGATAATTCCGGAACTGCGACTCTGGTTGGGCTTTCCACCACTATTACATCGATGCTGGGGTATGACTGTTCCGTTCATATGTGTAAGTCTGTTCTTATCTATAGGCAATGCATGCAGCTAACGCCCTGTAGCAGAAGAAATCAAAGATGCGTCGGAGACACTTCCCAAGGCCATGATGGCCTCTGTAGCAGTCAATGGCGTACTCGGGTTCATCATGTTGGTCACATTATGTTTCACCTTGGGTGAGGTCGACAAAGTACTGGACACTCCGACAGCGTACCCATTCATCCAAATCTTCTACAACACTACCGGCAGTCTCGCAGCTACAAACGCAATGACAGCGGTCCTTATAGTAACACTGACAGCTAGTACCATCACGGAAGTGGCCACGGCTTCGCGGCAGCTATGGTCATTCGCTCGGGATGAGGGCATTCCATTCTCATCCTTCTTCGCATATGTAGGCCAATTCAAAAGCCAAATATTTCAAACAAACCCAGCTGACTGTTTTGACAGGTTACACCAGGATGGAACATCCCTCTGAACTCCGTGATGGTTTCCCTTGGGGTCACCATTCTCCTTTCGCTGATCAACATTGGGTCACAAGTGGCCCTCAACGCGATCATCTCTCTGACGATCACGTCGCTCATGTCGGCATACATTATCTCGATTGGTTGTGTGTTGTTGAAGCGACTCCGTGGTGAAGCACTCCCACCTCATCGATGGTCATTGGGCCGATTTGGCATGGCGGTCAATATTGGGGCCATGGCTTTCCTGTTGCCCGTCTTTGTTTTTGCCTTTTTCCCCCTGTCAACATCCGTGACACGTGAGACAATGAATTGGAGCGTGGTGATGTATGTTGGCGTCATTGGATCGGCGACGATCTATTATTGGGCCAGGGGGCGGCATCATTTCGTTCCGCCCGTGGCATTAATCCAGAGAGAAGGCTTCTAGCACCGTGGTTTGCAGCTTCTGATGCCCTTGGCTGCTGCCCAATTGTCTTATGTTATCTTTCTTCTTTTCCGTTGGTTCGGTTATTTGTATCTATTTTATTCTTGTGCTGTGATGACGTGATGTTGATGTAAAATATGGTTAAGATCAGAGCTTGCGGTCAGATGCCGATAAGTCTCATCTTGCAAGCTTGGAATGAAGTAATGATTTCACATATTCCCTCATACAAAGTACATTGGACATCCAGTTCTCCTATTTATCCCCTGACCCTCCGCCCCACAGTCTGACTACAGAGAACCCCTGCAGATGACGAAGCCCCCGGTTTCATCGGTATGTGCACGGGAGCGATTACTCGAAAAAGCCCGCGGAATAAATTGGATGCCCAACCCTTGGCGCTGAGGATTTTCGTAGATTTAAGTTATCAGATGGGGCCGTTATGTGCCAAACACTGCCTGAGACGGGAAGGTGTGACAGGCTGAATCCAAACATCCCTGTCTTGTTGGGGACCTCAGAACACCCAGGATGCCGAGAACCCGAGGTAAAGGAGCTGAGAGCTTTCAGCTCAGGCCTGTGACGATCCTATCTCCAGAAAAGGAGCTTTCCCCATTTTCTCGTTTCGGGACTAGGAACGCGTCCTTGGTATTTCTAGAACGACCCACTGCTACAGTAACGGCTTTATCCCCCAATGGTCGGGAATGTTGCTGTCCCGAGAGCCAGACGGTAGGGACAGGGCTAGATCGAGAATCAGTTGGGAAGTGGAGCTTATCCATTCACTAGCGGAGGTACTGTATTGAGAGGAGTATTGAACCGGTTTTTCTTGGCTCGCGGAGTAGAGCGAATCAGATAAGGCGAGGCGTTCCCGTGTTGGTACGACGTGCGCTATCTGATTGATTGATAAGTCGCGGTCTTACTTAATCCGTTGGGGAAAGTACGACCCGGTGTCGGCCCACTCCGCTGGGATTACATAGTTCTGACTCTAGTTCTTACTCCTTTTTTTTTGCTTTTTCGAAATCGAGATGAGGTTCGTCGAGCAAAAATACCTTTAGATTAATTCACAAGTACCATATGTAAATCCACAACGTACGATCTATCCCTTGACACGGCACTTGTACGGTCCAGTTAAGATCCGGTCGGAACCGAACTCGGCTAATCTGGCGCCACTTTTAGTAGATTACGAGATTTCCGGTTCTGAGTGTATTACAAGATGACCTCTCCAACGCCCCCGACTGGCTTAACTGGTAATGCATGGTCGATCGTAAGAGGGTCGAAAATGGATACTGTTCGCTAAATCCCCATACAAAATTCACCACCTTATTAAGTAGTAGAATCCCCCCCCGGCACAAATCCCCGTGCTTCCGCGGTAACTTTGCTGAACGAATACCCGGTGACGAGGAATGTGGCAAAATCAGATAATTCCATAACCGATTCTGGTTTGCGCTTCCCGTAATTTCCCTGAACTTCATCTTTTCCACTAAAACTGAGACTCGTTTCCCTAATCTTTTCATTTCCCGTCTGGAACCGAACGCCGGGTCCACCACCTCATTCCACTTGTTCCAAACGTTACATTAAAAGCGAACTGTGTCCCCGAAAACTTCTGTTCTCTCCACTTCAACCATCCCACGACTTCGTCTCTGCGGCAATTCCAGACCTCTTTAGCGACGGCCCTCGGTACTTTTCGAACTCCTAATGGGTATGTGCTGTGTATCTCTCACACGTCTCATATCCTCTCGTATCCTCACAGCTTCTCCGTCCATAGTCCACGCCGTCAACGCCATGCCTACGGCAACTATTGCATTAGGTCGCCCCCGCAAGGGCACCTTCCAAGAGATTCCTGTTTCCTCGACCTCCCACCCCGATAACCCAATCCCAGAAGAGCCGCGGGGAGTACAATCTCTATCGGTCACAGATTTTACTTTCAATGCCTTGACCTCATCAGAATCTGACTCCAATGGTTCCGACTCTCCCTCCACACCAATTACGCCCCCCGATACCCAGAGTGAGGAAGATCCTAACTCCAAGTCCAATGGCCGACGACGAGCCTCGACCGTCCTGATCTCACAGAATTCCGAGGACATGAGAAGAGTGCTGGAGAATGTTGGCACAGGTGGTACACAGAAGATCCAGTCCATGTGCTGTGGTGGGGGTTGTTGCCGAGGCCGGCCACTGCAGGCAGTGGATGGCCCTATCTCCGGGTTCAATTCGATCACTGTCCCAGACAACAAGGCCTTTGCTAGTTTGAACCTGAATCTGAACCTCCTCACACTGGACAGTGATCTTTCCAACATGGCCCCACTTCCAGAGAAGACGGTGTCTTTCTCGCCCGCCCCCGCGTCTGCTCGACATCTGCCAATGGGGCCAGCGGATCACCCCCCGCAATTTGTGCAGCCTCATCCCCCATATGAGGTCTACCGCGCGCCTCTTCACTCTGCCCGTGAGTTGACTAAGGGTGGTGCAGAGAAGCGCACCTACCACTTTGATATTGACGTCACCGACTACCCTGCCGAGAGTGGAATGGTCGATTTTGTGGTTGGAGGCGCAATTGGCGTGTGCCCAAAGAACAAGGATGAGGAAGTTGAGGATCTTCTCGACCTACTGTGTGTTCCGAGGTCGATGCGAGACAAGAAGGTTCTCATGCGTACCACCAACGGCCGCTGGCCAACCATCTGGGGTGATGACAAGCCACGAGAGCTTATCACAACACGCCGGGAGGTGCTGAGCTGGTGCTCAGATATTCAGAGTTATGCTCCAACAAAGGCGCTGTTCAGACTTTTGGCCGAATACACCACTGAGGAGAATGAGAAGAAGATCCTCGAGTACCTTTCATCTGCACAGGGCCAGGGTGCTTTCTGTGACCTTCGTACCAGCTCCCACATCACTCTTACCCAGTTGCTCCACGCCTTCCCCTCTTCTCAGCCTCCTTTGGATCATCTTTTGTCCGTGCTCAACACCCTGATGCCTCGATTCTATTCCTTGTCTCAAGATCCTATGATCTCTTGTCGGTTCAAGGGCACCGAATGCCGCCGACTAGTTGAGGTCGCTGTAACGGTCGCCGATTCCGACGACTGGCGGGGTGGCAAGCGAACCGGTGTCGGATCTGGCTACCTTGAGCAGCTGGCCCAGCGGGCCATTAAGGCCGAAGCTGCTGGTGAGAAGATTGACGTTCATGTGCCCATGTTCCGCGGTCTGATGGCCAACCCACTTGCCACTCGCTTCGCATCTGACGGCCCTATGCTTCTTATCGGCGCTGGTGTTGGAATTGCCCCATTCCGTGGTTTCGTTCAGCGCCGTCTGCAGTCTGCAAACTGTGCCAATAAGGTCTGGGTTCTCCAGGGTGTGCGTGACTCACTACTTGATGAGCTCTACAGTGGCGAGTGGGGTGTTCATGAGGACAAGGTTCGCACCGTCGTACAGAGCCGTCGTGGTGAGAGCCGGTACGTCCAGGAGGAGGTCCGCCACCAGGCCGACCTGGTCTGGTATGTGATCAACTCCCTTGATGGCCGTGTCTTCGTTTGCGGTAGCGGCAAGGGCATGGGTGAAGGTGTTGAGGCTGCTCTCATTGAAGTCGCCATGGCCAAGGGCAACCTCAATTCCCAGGAAGCAGAGCTGTTCTGGCAGCGCAAGAAGGAAGCTGGCCAGTACATTGCCGAGACCTGGTAATCAATTTCCACGTCCGCAACCATGCTTTCGAAGATCGATCATATATCCTACTTTCATTTCACATTATTTTTTCATCCCAGCATTACCTACTGTACATATTGGGGTCTTGCACTCATACACGACTCGTGCTCTTGTCTTTCTGCTATGGACTTGGATCTTCTGCATCATGGATATCCACTCACTCGGTTACTCATCTACCATGTCTTTTTTGAATCATGCATTTTAGCGGGCGGTTCTTTCTCCGGTTTTGCCTCCTGGGTTTATTATGGCTTTCAGGTTATTCATTTCGTCTTTTTTTTGTGAAAACCCAATCATGTGCAAACATGTGACTTATATGTGGTACTATGGTATCTATCGTACCTCAAGAATCTGAATCGAATACCCAAAATTTTATCAACAATCTTGACCCGCATTCATACAAAGTAGTTCTCATCGTTATGAAAGACACTGGGCTGCTAGTCCGTAAAAGTCAGCTCAGGCCTCTGATTGAGATCCACAAAGCCCTTGAAGCTTATAGTATCAAGAACTCTAAATTCGACTTTATGCAGGCTTGGATGAACCTGGATCGTATCGATGTTGCGTAACACACGGATTACCTGATAGTCATTTCCATGCCTTCTCCCAGCCCTATTCTCGTCCCTATCTAGTCCCCACGTTCACTTTTTAGAAACCCCCCAAATGCCCTAACTTCCTCTCGAACCATGTCTTCTTCTTCACAGATCTCATCATGTTAGTACGTATCCGAGGTGAGACTGATTTTCTGTTTATTTGACCACTGAATGGGAGCAGGGTCAAGCTTGCAGTCCACGCAAGAATACGTCTGGGTTCCGTCTTAGCCACAGGCCCTTTTTTATACTTCTTTCTCCACTTGTGGTTACCAAGCATTTAACCTTGAAGGACCCTGCGTGAATGTAAGCTGACAATTCTACGCATTGCTTGCAAATTTTGAGTACAGGGGTTCAGTTGTGAAACTTGATACAGTATACCAAATTCTTTCGTCAAAACTACTTTTAAACTTCCTTTCAAATTGCCTGGGTTGTTTTCAGTTGGAGCTTTCGATGATATCGATGTCACGCAAACATCGGGAATTGGCGCAAAGCTCATCCAATATATACTTCGGAAGATGATATTGAAAGCTATCATCAACATGCCCCAATCGGTACGGGCGATATATTCACACATCAATACATAGCTCTTACCATAATATTAAGATAAACCCCCAGAATCCAATCATTTCCAAACTTGATCACAGGAATGGCGTCTAGTGTACCGGTTGACCGGCCCGGTGGACGGCGATAAGCAGTCACGTGCTAAGTCTGGGGTCACCACCGATGTGTCATAACTGACATTTTGCGGGGTCGAATTGCAATTCGAAATAGCATAAATATTTCAATTCCCCATTTCCTATGTCTTTCGACATATAATACTTTGACACTTTTCCCCTCAACCGATATCGGGCATTGTTGGTTGTCTCTACACTGCCCCACCTCCGATAAGCAAGCAAAGTGGGGGATTTTCAACATCAAGAACATTAAACATCCACGACCAAACCCACGATACACATACCTCACAATCCATACAATGCCCTCTCTCCAAGACAGCAAGCTCGCCTTCATCGGCGGAGGCAACATGGCCTCCGCCATCATCGGTGGCCTGGTGAACAAGGGTGTTAACAAGCAGAACATCACCGTTTCCGAGCCGTGGGACGTCAACCGGGAAAAGCTCGCGGCCGTCGGTGTCAAGACCACCACCGACAACACCGAGGCTGGCGCCAATGCCGATATCGTCATCATCGCTGTCAAGCCCCAGGTTACCAAGGGTGTTTGCGAGGAGCTAGGAGCATCCTGGTCCAAGCGCACGACTCTGCCCGTTGTCGTCAGTATCGCCGCCGGAATCACACTCAGCAGCTTGGAAGAGTGGTCGCGGACCTCCGATGGACGCTCCGCACACGTTGTTCGCGTTATGCCCAACACTCCCGCGCTTGTCGGTGAGGGTGCTTCCGGTGCTTATGCCAGCGCCGATGTTACCTCCGAGGAGAAGGAGCTTGTGAACGCGCTGCTGAGCAGCGTCAGCAAGGCTACCGAGTGGGTTGACAAGGAGGAGCTTCTCGATGTTGTGACTGGTCTTTCCGGTAAGTCAATTGACCAACAGGAAGTCTGTACTTGAATAATCTAACGTTTCTATCAGGATCTGGACCTGCCTACTTTTTCGCTATGGTGGAGCACCTCATTTCCAGTGCTACCGCTCTGGGCTTGCCCCAAGAACAGGCCACTCGCTTGGCTACTCAGACTTGTCTCGGTGCTGGCAAGATGCTTGTCGAGTCATCCGATGAGCCCGGCCAGTTGCGCAAGAATGTCACTAGCCCCAACGGAACCACATATGCTGCTCTGCAGTCCTTCGAGGCACAGGGCTTCAAGGAGATTGTTGACAAGGCTGTCCAGGCAGCTACTTCGCGATCTGCGGAGCTTGGCAAGAACTAGACTAGATCTGGAGAGCTAAAAAAAGATACCAGCATTTCTAGACAGGAATTAAAAGAACTTTAATACCCACATTAGGTTCACTGCTCCCAACCACCTATCGATTAAGCATGTATCCTGTATGTGGAGGGGGTTGGCTTCTCGATTCTGCTTGTGCGCGGCCCTCTACTGAGTAGATCCGGAAAAGCCCTTGAGCGGTCTGACATACAGAGTGCCCACATGAATGATATATGCAATCTGATATGATCTCTCGGCATCACCTTATTCTAATTTCGGTAACTTGTTCCACAAATCATGATGTGGTAGCTACACCGGTCTCCCCCTACTATATGTAGGACTATTATGTACCCCTCAGCGGTGAAAGGCAACCACCAGGGCTTGAAAGCACTTAACATCAGTTTCAAACTTCGATTGTGACCCAACCTGATGCCGGCGGCGAGCGATTGACTAGAATGTGATATCAACCTCCTTCGGCCTTGGAATCAATTTGGAAGTCTTCGATGACTTGAATTCATTTTCATGGGCCATAACATGCAGAAACTACCTTTTCAAACCGCAGATGTCAATCTTCACTGGGCAAATAATTTTCTATCAAAGCCTTGGAAATTTTACATTTACTAGAGCTATTTTACATTTACTAGAGCTTGAAGAGTGGTCATGTTGCAGATAGAGATGTATTTGTAGCTTTTCCCTTGTGACCCCTAGAGGACATGCTACTGAGCAAAGACCGGACACGCATTGGTCACATAACGAATTAGGTACTAACTCACCGGCACTTGGTCTAAGCTGAATGAATAGCTGGAGGGTGTCGCCTGGGCGAACAGGAAGGGCAAATTGATATTCAAGGTTCAGGCTTATCGCAAGGATTCCGGTACTATATGACCAAAATTAAGTCTCTCAAATGCGGGGATGGAATAGTTCGAATTCAATGACAAACTTTGTTTTGCACTGGGCGAAATTGAAATAGAAGGATTCCGTACCAAATCAATTATCACATGTTCAAACATATTTGAACTACTCATGACTCGAAATATGGACTGCGATGACAACCTTGGAACTCGGACAGACCGACATATGTATCCGCCACAGGAATGTGATCTAGTGATGCACTACGACCACATACGTCAGGGGCTGTTCCACGGGGCATAGGGCGGAGGTCACACCCGCGGCCCGATATGTCAGTGAGTTACCGGGCCGACAGGGATGCGACCTCAGATTGTTGGGAAACCCTTGCGGGTATATCAAGCAAACAATTAGCAGCATGAAGACCAAACTAGAAATGGTAGGCTTTTGATAATTTGGGCCTCCTGCAGGGGCTGCTCAACATTGATAGACCGGTTCGTGCAACTGACACTTCCAAGCATATCGCTGCAGAACAACTGGCACGCAGCGAAGTAACTTGCCTGAGTCACCTTACCACAGCCCCCCAAGCATGCGGGACAAACAAAGTACGATGCATCAAACATCAACCTTGGAAGCTCTGGAGGTCATACTTGATTACCGTGACGATGACCGTGACGATGAAAGTTTCCATCCGCTAGACCCTGGTTGAATTTTAGATATTGATATATACTTCCATAAAGTAAATATAACATCTAGTGTGGAGCATAGATTATGCCTATAAGGTTTCCTGCGAGCGGATCATCCCAGCTACCAGGAGGCTGGGACGATAAATTAACTCCCCCAGAAGTGACAGGCGGTAGCCGAAGCGGGAGTCCAGTTCCGAGTGCTATGACTGAGTTGATCCTTACACTTTCCTTGCAGATGACTGGATGTCCTGCGGTAGGGAACGCCACTTTCTCACATTCCACAGTGATATTGGCCGGGCGATATAGTTTTGATTTCAATCTCGCCTCACTAGCTGACATCACATCGACCCGAGTACCAGGAAAGACTGGAAAATGATATCAGAAACGAGAATTGAAGGCGGTATGCAACCAGGGAACCAAGCCTAGGAACTACAGCACTATTGAAAGGCGGAGATGACCTTGGCAAATCCTAAATCTAAATGTATAGTTAATAGATTAATAGATTGACAGGAAATAAGGTTCCTTACCGAAAGTTGCTCAAAAATGCGATCGGCCATACTTTGCGACCCCAGTACCAGGAAAGGTTGCATGACAAATTCCTGCATTACGCTATAGTATTCGGCTATGGAGTATTTCTTCCAATCCCTGCACGATTGGATGATCTGCATACTCCATTTTATGCACGATCTCGGATCTTACGAAATGACGATCTGTCAACATTAGAATGATTTCATTTGAATTTAATAATTTCTTTTTTCTTTTTCTTTTTGACTTGCCGTGGGGATGGCAGGATCTCCACAAGTGGAGAACTGCGAATCTCTTTGTCACTGTCTTTTCATTTCCTTTTTTTTTTTTTTTTTTTTTCGCTTGCAGTAATTTTGTACAACATATTTAGTGACCCCAGAAATAAATTAAAAAAAGGAATGCATAAATGAAAAGAATGAAATCGGATCTTGAAGAGATCTCCAGCAAGGAGATCCAAAAATCCCAGATCCGTGCGATCGCTCCCTTGAATGATGGGCGAATCAAGCGCCAAACAAGGTACAGATCCAATTCAGATCCAAGGCCTCGTGGAGGCTGGATCCAAATTCCACACCTTTCGGTTCCGAAAGGGGGGCAGATCGGGTTGGTCAAGTGGATCACAAGTCATCTTAGCCTCTGGGTTTGACGCCTGGTTAATCGCGTTGTGGCGTCCCATGGCTAGCTTGTTGATTAAGCTCCGGGGAGATTGCCTTGTTCAGCTAAGGGAGTTTGGATGATCAGAGTTTGTTGGCGTGCAGTTCGAGGATACGACGGAACGAGTCCGAAATGTCGTGCACCCATCTGCCGGAATCTGGGTGTCAGATTAATGACTCTGACAGGGATCACCAACCCGAAACGGAGGGATATAACGGGGTAAGCCTGATCATGAGAAGTGTTTGACCTTGTTTAATCTCGTCGCAATATATTCCCAGGTGTTTCGAGGGGGCATGACCAGGAACATGAGAATGACTAGCTCGGTGGTCCTATACCTAGGCTGGGTAAGTGGCTCTCTTGGCCCCACTTTAGAGGATCTCCGATGGCATTGAAGTGAGCTGGACTTCTTGCGCCATTGTTGTCAGCCTAATGTGGACCACGAGTGGGGTAAGTGGTGATTTTTTTCTGTCTCGCGTTGGTCTAGTTTGTGAATCGTAGTAGATATAGGCGACACGCGAGCCGCATCACATATCAAATCAGAGCGCAAATCATCGGCGATCGGTAAAGAACGCTAGACAGGAACCACGAGAGTTCTGTCACATCGAGGGGTAATCAAATCCCGGGGACAGAACGCCTCTCCAACCACGTCAGTTTACCACACTAGGTTTTCCCCACCACCCCTAGCGGATTCAGTCAGAAATCATTTAAATAATTAAAAGGAATGGAGTAATTAGAAAAAAAAAGAAAAAGAAAACCTGAGATGTCATATGCATGATGCTTGCCCTCCATCAGCTGCATGTGTTCTCACCTGAGATGGAAGGAGTACCAATGGACGCATCGGATTCGTTCAGCTCCAGATCTGCCTTGTTCTCCCATGTTTTTCTCACTTTCGAAAGCGTCGCGTCATGGATGGATCCAAGCGGATTCGTGTGGGTGATCTGACGTACGGGAGACAGAGAGCATGGGGTGGATCTGGTGCGCCACACTCTGTATGGTTCATCTCGAAGGAAGTGGAGACGATTGAAGAACCCCTAGGCGATCTACCCATCCCTGTCCGGAATTGTGCCAAGAAGACCACACCACGGTTACCAGCCCCTCTAGCTGGCCTCCCCTGTGGTCGATCGATCTCCGTGCCCACCGATCAGAGGCTTGTAAGTGGGATCGAACCCGAGGTCACCGTCATGCCACTTCCTGTTCCCCGAACCAACAACCCAATAACCACAGACCAAAAATCAGAAAAGGGAAAACCATAAAAGAAAGTCTAACGAATTATTCCTCTGGTTCGAAATCTGTCCCAAATACAAAACCCACAGTCCGGGATAAGCCCTCGGGATGAGTCGCGATCGGTAACCAGTGGTAAGCCACGATGTCTGACACCAGTGGAACCTTTTCCCCCGGGGCAGCAGAGACGATCTTTCCCTGGCTTTTTTCGGAGACTGCTTTCTGGGTTTTGAAATGCTCCACTTCCTGACCGTACGAGGATTTCGGTTCTTCATTTTTGATTTGTCGTTCTCCACTAGAAAAAGCAATGGATTTCCAGTATTTGAATTAATTAAGTTCAGCTTGACTCAGGAACAGTTAGCAGAATGCCGCTCTCCACTTCCTTTTTCCTTCCCCCTCCCCCCTGCTGCCCCTATGGTATGTGTAGATGGGATCTATGGGAATTCCGGACCTTGCCGATTGATCTGAGATGTATTTTTGTAATTTCAATTTTTTGCTAATTGATTTTCCAAAAGTACTAGTTCCAAACCCAAACCGCCCAAAATCTGAGATCGCATTACGGATGTATACACCAAACATGGGCAGTACCATCGGTGTTTGGAGACCAGAAAACGGGGTTTTTCTTTTTTTTCAGATTATAAATCTGATAATTACACATTGATCCAATTGTGAGCGAATCAATAAAACCATAAAAATCCCAAAATTCAAAAATACAAATTAAAACTAGCGTGGAAAATGGGGGGGGGAACGAGCAGTTCCTGGCGCCACCTGATAGATCCTGGCACTAAAGTCAGACTATTTCCAGGTTGACAGGAACCAAAGATCCTTGGCGCTATCTGTCAAGGTCAACCTTAAGGATGCTCCATAGGGTTCTTGCGATTTGCACCCCTCTTCTCCGCTCTGCATGCCTCGACACGGAAGTAGTGGTGCTCCGTAGTTTGTGGCTCCCAAGTACCCACTTGCGCCCACGATCGTCATTTTTCTGGACCCCCCTGTTCTTACCTTTCCATGGACATGTAACAGCTGGGTGCCATGTCTTTTATTTTAAAATGTACTGTGCCCTGCATTATTTGGAGATCCCGAAAACTCCATTTCCATCCGCCCTCATTCCCCAACCTTGCATGATCTTGGCTTTGCCATGTCAACGTAAATTCAGCACAGTTTCCCAAGTGAGTTTCTTCCTTTACATTTATCTTTCTTCTTTTCCTTTTCGTTTCATAGGACCCTCCGGGATTATATTTTATAATTCTTGTCCATATATGAACGTCGTTGTTAACCGTGCGCCTTGTATAGTTGGTTCGATCTGTTGAACGCCTTGCTTTTTGTGTCTAGCTGTCGTACCTTTATACCTTGCTCTATACCCCGTCTATGTCCCAGTCCCGTGAGTTGGACGAGGATACCGACATGGCCATTTCATATGCAAGCCGGTCCCCGGCTGGTCATACTCAGCAACTTCCATCATTCCGCGAGGTAAGTCTCCAGATGCTGAAATAACAGTGCCAGAACACCCCCAAAAAAATACTGACGCCTGATAGATCCTCCCACCTCACCTACACGACGATATCGATTCATCCACATACTATAACTCCCGGCCCCAATCACAGGAGCGCCCTGGATCCGGCCATGACATGGCCGATCCTCGCTCCATCCCTGGTTATCCCACCAACCGGTCACCTAAATCCACCTACGGAGAGCACCACCACGAATACACTACTCGCACCGGCGAACACCCGCCCCGGCAGATGGGAGACCACTTGTCGATGCGGCTCGGCGAAAGCTCCGCACGAGGACCCAGTCCTATCCTTCCCCCGATTCGAGACTTAGGATCCATGCCAGACCGAAAGGGTTACCCAGACAGCAGGATGGCGCCACGCTCCGATCCCTATGCACACGAATACCGTGGTCAGCCAACTCCCATGCCCGCACAGATGGTAGACCGCAGAAACGAACAGTACGGTGCACCCATGATGCATGGCCAGTCGCCTTATGGGCACCCAATGGGTTATCCCTCCGAGCAAGAGCAAATGTCGCAACCTATGATGGCGCATCCTCAGCAGGCCAATTTTGGAATTATGGGAGACGCGATTGATCCCAAGAGTAAACGTCGTCGGGGAAATTTGCCCAAGCCCGTGACTGACATTTTGCGCGCTTGGTTTCATGAGCATTTGGATCATCCTTACCCCAGTGAGGAAGACAAGCAGATGTTCATGACCCGAACTGGTCTTTCGATCAGTCAGGTAAGACCTCAATTCAAACCCGGAACGTACGTGAAACATGGCTCACAATATTTCTTAGATCAGCAATTGGTTCATTAATGCTCGGCGTCGACAACTGCCTGCTCTGCGCAACCAGATGCGTGGAGGTGACGACTCGCGGCATTCACCTTTCAGCGATGTCGAAGGCGTTTAAATTGCCCTCACCTCATCATTAGATGCTGTGTCGCGCATGTTCTACTGTTCTACGCATATCGCATCCTCACATTACCTTCACTTACGGCCTTTATTACTATTATTACCGACTGCATGCAACGATACACGGCATCAACACAAGCGTTTATTCGGATCTCATCACGACCGGAAGCTTCTTCCATTTTCTTTACGAGTCACGGACTGGAGATAGACTGGCATTATACTCTTCTCCTATGTCTTTTTTATTTTTTTATTATTTTTTTCTCCTACAAGTTTCGAGATTGCTGGATTGCGGGATTACTTGCTTTATCATAAGGCCCCCTGCTCATGAGGCAGGGAACCTTGCAGATATCATTTCTTGATACCCTTTTTATCTGATGGGACATGTTATTTACCAAGCGGGCTTAAACGGCAAAGGGGTATTTGGGATTTATGGGAAATTATTGTCATTGGCTTCAACACCTGTCGCACTGTGCACGTCGCATCCTTGTGCCCTGTCGCGTCAGACCATGAGACTTACATTTGAAATTGCATTACTAGGTGTTCTATCGGGTATATCGGTTATCAATTTTATACATCTTGAGGAAAGATCATCTTCTTTAATTCCAGTATCTTATCTTGCATTTTTTCTTTTTCATCTCATTTCCTCTCCTTTTCCTTAATCAAGGTGGTGTGGGGAGAACTATGTCGATATGACGGGATTTACATCACTCCCCCACCGGGCGATACTGGACGATCTCGTATTATTGCACGCATGACGGGAAACGTGGATCATGCCTTACGACTAAGCGGCATAAGGAACCACTTTTTCAGCGAATCCAGCTGCTGATCATCTCGGCCGACCCCTTAGAGCTGAGGCAGAGTCATTTCAGCTGGGCTTGGCCTTTTCCCATTTTCCCATTTATTTTTGGTTTTAATTTTACCCCAATACCCGGATGTTCCGCTGCGTTAGTTGCGCGTATACCTGGAGCAAGTGATGGAAAACGAATCGGAAAATACTTGCACACCGAATAAGCCTATTATACGCAATTTCCACTCCTAGGCACCACTTGACCTTGGATCGACTCAATATTGGGGCCCTTCCAATCTTTTCCCATGGATCCGTTTCCTAATATTTAATAAATGTTTAATATGATTTTCCAGACCTGCCACCTGAACGACCCACTTGACCCAGATGCCAAACCTGAAAAATTAACATTTCACGATCGAGATTTCATACCCGCTCATTTGTTGGAGCCCACCCCCAGCCCGGCCATGACGTCGAAGTTAACTCTATATGAAATTAAACAAAGTAAGAAAGTAAGAGCTAGAGAAGTAAGTCGGAGTATCTACCCCTTTTGACAGCGCTTAGAGTTTGGTTCGTCCGCGCGGTTATGTATCAGCACCGGAAATCAGCTACCGAGCCCGACTTGTCTTAATCCAACGTAGGTGACATCTGTCAAAAACGTGTTTAATTTCGTCTTCAATTTCCCAAGGTCTGATTTTTTGGACTAGGGCTTTGCGGGTGGAAAGTGGGTAGAAGAGAAAACACCCATTGTTTGGGTGAGGTTGCCCGAGTCCCACCATAGCACCTGGGGCACGCCTTTCATGAACGATAAGGTTTAGACAAGGATTTTCTGTCTCATTGTTTCGTGTCGTTTCGTAGGAAATTGACAGGGTTGTTGCTCGTTGCCCTGTAGGGGCTGTACCAACGATATGAATCCTGCGGATGAGATTTTCACTGAGAAGAGACAATCTGCTGCCACATGGAGTAATCTCGGGGCTTTGGGGCAACTTGCTTTTTGGGCTTGCGGGCTGGGCTGGGTTTGGTGAAGGTTAGTCCATGTGGATTTGGAGTCGGTTGCGGTGATACGCCGAGCCATACTTTCTTTTTTTTCTTTTGATCCTTTTGTCTGATGTCTCAGACAATTGCCTTTTAGTTGGAACTGTGGCTGGGTGCCTACTTTAAAACGTGGTTACGCCCTACGACCCTTGACCCAAAATACAAGGAAACAGAAGGGAAAAAGAAATAAGAGAAACCCCAAAATCGAATTAATCAATCTTGTATGTTCCTGTCCCTGATCCCCTTCCTGGACGCGTAGTCTTGATTCCAAATACGGAAAATGTCCGACATGTGAAAAGAGGAGCAAAAGCAAAAAACTTAGTTGATTGTAGATCCCGAAATTAGCCCCGAAGAGGATCATTAGGAATGGGTTATCACCAAACTCCTATCTGTACTCCGTATATACTTTGTAGTATCAAAATGATCTCCAAATCGGGAACACATGGATCCAGATGCATGTCCATGCCCCCGCTATTCACATCTGAATGCAAAGGCCAGCACATAACTGCATATACGTATATACGCACACCCCAGTAAAGGAAAAATACATATACGTCAAAGCCCAGGGGCGAGAGTGGCCCATATACCAAAATAGGAAGTCAGTGATAGCCTAACATTGGGCGCGGTTATGCAAGACCTAGTCACACTGGGAACCCAGGGACCAGGAAAACAAGCAGGGAAAAAGTTTCCTGGCGCGCGCAGACGACAGGAAGTAATGCGTCGAATCACAATACATGTACATATTAAACGATCCTTGCCATTGCCTGCAAATCTATGCGCAAGGCGACTGAGTGTTGTACATGACCCGTCATATGGCGGTGAAATTCAGCCTATGACGCCCTTGTGCACGATGGGGTGTCACAGCCGCTGGTTGAGATGCAGGTCGTCACGTTGATTTCTCTAGGTTAGGTTTTGGTTGTTGGGGGATGTCCGGGGGTCTTTGCGTTGGAGCTGTCGTTTTTTGAAAATGTGATCTATCTCATGTCAGTCCCGGCGCACCTATGACGATCGGCTGCAGATCGAGGCGTTCGCGAGGGTGTTCATCGGTGAGTTTATGTAGGCCAATGGGATCGCATTGCATTGTGACTTGCTTTTTCTTGCTTTGTTTTTTTGATTTATTTTTGTTTCAACGGAATACACGGAGAGAAAAATTTGACATGTTCGTTTCGACCCTCGCATTACATCGCATGTGTTTCTTTCTTTTTTAGGTCTGTACGCAGATGTCGATCATGTAACCTTGAATGTTGTCTCCTTCCTTAGGTGGATTAGGTAGCCTTGGTTAGGCTTTAAAGGGTACAGTCAATACGATACAACACGCATTCTGGGTTTGCGGAGAACATCTTTGTCAAAGTTTGGGATCTTGATGGATCGCACTATTGAATTATTTGGATCAATCAATTCGATGATCGACGGGACCCACCGTTCCACGTAGCGAAATCAATAGCGCCGGGTGATCTAGCCAATGTCGCTTTAGCACGGACAATTTCGCGGGCTATTATTTTTTCTTCTGGAACATGCTGCCGAACAGTCGAATGTCCACACTATCCACATTGCTTGGCTAAATTCATTGCTGAGGTGCAAATGGCGTAAAACACGGAGGGTTCCCAAATGCAGTAAGCGCGCGGTGGGGATTCCACATCTATTGACTATTGACTATGGAGTGTGGACACGCGAACTGGGGAACCCGGCAAATAAAAGGTAGGAACGGAAGGTCGGTCAACATCTAATTCTGGTTTCTCTTGAGTAAGCGTTTCGTTAACCGAGATGACAGCTGCACGGGGGAAGCTAGTATGAACATCTGTGTCACAGCGCCACAAGGAAACATGATATTGCGATCCTGCCACCGACATTTCGATTGTGCCAAGCTACAAGGGACAATCCCAACAAAGATTATGCAAGGATCAAAGAAGAAAATCAAGATTCGAGACTGCCAATTATCCCAAGAACGATATCATATGTCGATGTTGAAAGTATTGATATCCAGACCGCAGTTTGCCCCAGACATGATGTTACACCCAATGATGCCAAATTGGCAGTGTACGGCCCCCTCACGAGTGTCACAAATCAGAGACTGACAGGCCTTGCATGCGGATGGCGCTCTCTACCACAGTATCGGGCATTGTGGCGCCGGGAGACCGGGAATCTGCGTGCTTCTGGAAGGGGAGCCCGGTTCCATGGAGTTTCCTGATGGGGTAATGTATCATGCATGCAGTTTTTTTGAGGCTTTCTCTGTTTGAGATTAGTGTCACCTCTTAGCGTTGCTTGTTGTCAGATTCGAATATGGTCTAGAGTAGATAATTTATGCATTAGTAGTAATTGTTTGTCCTCGTGATGAGATGATTTGTATCAGATAGTAGCTATCATTTATATGCACAATTCCCTTGTCTTCCTATCTCTACACTACCCCGCTGCATTTCGGAACGACACAATGCAGAGATTTTACGTTCACTTTCCAACTATCTTTCTATTCTGTCACCTCTGTTGGTAAATCCTTCATAAAGCCCTCGATATTGATATTGAGATGGAGGTGAGATGTAAGTCCATACAACACGACTCGATGAACTGCTATTTGTCAGCTGCCCTCAACCTTTGTCTCCCTCTCCCTACCTTCCATCCATCCATCACCTTTCTTATGACTGAACGCAGAGAGTTCAGTCTACGTTGATACTCCCTCCGAATGGCAGCACACGACCAATAAAAGGTCTGAAAATTCCTCTGACTTGGAGATTGTTCGGCGCCTTTGTTGATACGAGAGTTGACTCTGTTCTATGGAGGACACAAACATCACATGAGTGAGAGTTGATGCTCATTAACTTCAATGTTCATTCGGGATTTGAATCCCGTGGGATGATAATGCACGCGAGGAATCTATATCACAGCATACTTACACTAAGTACCGACTATTATTCGCCAATTATAAGGATTGAACACACATGGAGCGACTGAATAAACACTAAAGATACACTAATGATCTGCCATATTAGATCACCCACCAGTGAGCTTTCGTGAAGCCGACATGACAGTTTAGCCGATGGCAAGGTAACGTTGTCCTAACTGTTTTTGTCAAAGCGAGATGAGTCACGGTTAGAGTGCAGAACTTGACCAATGCAGTGTGCCTACTGCATCAATCTGCCTCCGACTTCGGCCTCCGATTCTCAAAGCCAGCAACGCTTTGGGCTTTTACTTATATTTAGTCGGCTCCTTTCCTTGCCGAGTTTACCGTCTATTGCACTCGTCACGAGGTGCACAATTTTCAAGAAATATCAGGCTCAAATCCCCGGCGTTGGACATCACCTTGGGTCTGAACAATATCTGGATTTTCAGTCCACGATGTACTCACATGCGTCCAATGAGAAAATAGCTACCATGGCTATTCCCAAAGCCATAATACACTCATCTGCAGTGGTATGATCGCCTGTTCTTTTCTCCTTTTCACTTTTTTTTTTTTTTTTTTCCTTTTTTCTTTTTGTGTAAGAGAGAAACAAAGCAAGACACCCGGCGAAGCGGGCTTGATTGCTTTGCGTCCCTTTTATCCTGACCATGCATAGGTGACTGTCTACCGGAGATTCTGCGGTCAATATGCATCGAGGTTAGAAAGATATTTGACCCAATATGAGCGCAACATTCGGCTTGAGGAGAATAACACGCCACAGCTTGGATACGGTGGCCCCTTGTTCGCACCGGCCATTCTGGCTGCAAGATCTCAGGCGACAAGGATCCAAATGGATTGCCACAGGACATCTCACCTTGATTTCCGTGCAAGTGATGCCCGACCCATAACGTCTCCATTTTGTACCCAGGACTTTGTCCACATGCCGAAGAAAAATAAGCATCGAGATGACGGGCACTCTCGAAGATGCCTATTTGGAAATCTGCCATGCCGAATCTATCAAAAAGCAACAGGTATCAGCCAAGGAACGATAAAGCAAGTTGAAATGTACCTGTGAAGCGTTCGGAAGCCCACTTGCTACCCTTGAGCTGGTTCATGATGGCGCATGTCATACATCAACCCGAATGGGCAAAAAAATTCCAATGGCCTGTTTCGTGAATTGAAATCAAGAGCCAACTCAAATGCAACATTGAACAGAGATGCATACAGGAAGGCGGGCATGGTACCGAGCGACATCCCTTCGCTACGGAGCGCGGGCCCGAGTTTTGCTATCTCTATTCTGCTATCTTGGTGCCTGGAAGATCGGGACCACGACCCCAAAAGGGTAAGAAACAAAACGGCTACCGCCCGCGGTTCGGCCCATTATCGAAGCGAAGTACGCTTTCATAATACTGATTGAAGAACAGAGATGACAATTCGAGCAATTTGACTGGTGGCTTCGCTTTGTGTCGGCAACTCGAGGATGGGGATAGCGCCTTATCTTTGAGACATGTAGCGGGCGGCTTGGTCCGCCTCTCACGCAACGAAGTTTGCTTATCTTCCAGAAGCATTTCTTTGTTGACCACGACCAATCCAGAAGCAGATGGAAGACTCGGAAATTATCGAATGGCGTCAGTGAGTTGCGAGTGGCTTGCACCATCCGACGAACTCAATGCATGGAAGCAGGATTGTTTTCTCGAGCATGCAGTGTGAACGCAAAACGGCAAGGAAAATATCTTATCCGCCAATGATAGGTTAGGCTATTAAAGCCTCTGTCCAACCACGGGGGATCTTCTATCCGTGGTGATCATGACTGGGACGAAGCCCGATGTGGCTGGACCATCATTGGCTCGATCATCCTGGACTTAGGTTTTGGCTGCAACATTGTCATGTTGACTAAAATGATGGCCTGCATAAGCGCGCCGAGCATCTGTAAGAATCCTTGAATGTCCCATGTACCTGTTCCATATTCCCAAATTATTCCTTGTGATCCTTGTGCATTTGCGAGGAACGGATTGGACCAAGGCTAACATTCCCGTCTTTCTCTTGTATCCACCGCCACGGTGGGCCTAGGGATCCAGACTTGCATCTCGCCTAGCACCCGGGATACGAATGTGCTAGGGCCACTCTGTCAGACCACTAGGCATTGCTTGAATCTCTTGAATCATCACCACCTTGCTTGGCGTGATCAAGGAAGGAGAAGAGGGGAAAAAAGTCGCAATATTTATGCGGTGAAGACACCTTTGAAAAAATTGGACAGATGGAACTATGGGGGTAGCAACCCCTACCCACTTCGGCAAATGCCGCCAAATCCTTGCCCCAATAGCCCCCTTTGGCGGTGAACCTACCCCAGAGTTGAGAGCCATGCCGACCAAGATAAGCCACCAAGCATATCAGTTCGACAACAGACCGCTTCTTGACTGTTCCCGTATCCTAATACCCAATCTGCGCTATTCCTCAAAGTGGCACGCACTAAGCTGTCTGCAGGAGAGTTATATTAACCCACAGCAAAGAAAAGTGGAGCACAGAGTGGGGATGGTAAATGAGCCTCGGCTGCCATGTTCTATCTGCTAAAGCAGCAATTTAGAAGTGCGCGATTAAAAAAAAGAACAGGTGTTTTTTTATTTTTTTTTACAGCGGGTTAATTAACATGAACAATCTAGCTGCTTCAGGAAAACCTCTCGAATACCATCTAGATGGGGGCGAAAAGCCTGATAAGAGAAGGCACTTTCCACGCGGCGACGGCGGGATTTGAATTCACTTTTCACACTGGGGCGGAAGTTCCACGTTTCCCGTCCATAGGCAACGCTAAATTCCGGATCTCTTGACTGTCGCTAAGGATACACTATGCAAGAACCGGCTAGCGATCCGGTGTTAGCCGGGTCTAGAAACTTACAGAGTCGCATTGCTTTTGAACCTGGGCCAATCCCCGATTGTTCTAGCAAGAATGACTGGACCAAGACAGTTGCACATGCTTGTATCCACCATGATATGATATCAACCCCACTTTGCATGATCCATAGGTGCAGCATTAGGATAGGATAATACATCGTTGTAATATCAAACCGGGCTCGGAGATATCCGCTATCCTGTTCCAGGTAAAAATCCAGAAAAAACCTGGTAGATCAGGGGGAAGACGTCGATGATAAGAGTCCTCCCGTAGATCAGATCGAGCATGGTGCCACATCACCCCTCTCTTTGGAATACGTTGTCGGTTCTCATCGGCATGAACAGGGGGCTATCCAAGGTTTAGGGGGTAAATTCAACCCCTCTCGCCTAGAAGCAGGCACGGCCATCGCACTGTTTCTAGAAGCTCACCCAAACGTTAAGATTGGTGGATGCCTGGCGAATTACCCCAGGTCCGCTCCAAGTGGATCACGTACCTGCGCAGCTGGCGGAGTCGATGATATCGTCAGTAATCAGTGCCTTGTCGCAATTGGCTGTGTCTCTGTCTCCCTCTTCGCTATCTGTTATAAGCCTTCGCCTCTCCACCCTTCCTTTTGAGGATCTTCGTTGAACTTGAAACCTCTTGGCAAGGGTCCAATTGCTGATCCCAGATCTTATTTCCCCTCTTCTTCCCTACAAATCAAATGAATCACGAATAATTTTCATTCAGTTCAATGCAATGACGCGAACAGAGCCCTCACATAGCGCTTCGTCGTGGGAGACGAAAAGCATCGCCGCCACCGACGATGGCCACCGACTTGACTCGGTCGGCCAGGATTCACGCCCCCCGGGGGCGAATTCGTCGGTCGATGACTGCTTGCAATACATGTCGCAAGCTGAAGACTCGTTGTGATCTTGATCCTCGTGGCCACGCATGCCGTCGCTGTCTTTCGCTCAGGTTTGTGCTTATCTCTCTCCTTTGATCGTTTACGGAGTCCTGTATCCCGATCGCCCCACGCGACATCTGGCCCAATGCAACATGACTCCTCCCAGAAAGCGAGCGCCAAGCTAATGATTTTCTGTAAGGCTCGAATGTGAGCTGCCTGAAACTCCCGATCGATATCAGGACAGTGCGTCCACCTGGTCGGATGCCAATGCCGCCATTCCCTCCATTGAGGAACGGCTTGTATCTCTAGAGCGTGGTATGGGCGAGATGATACATCTCATGCGACAAATAGTTAATCAGCCACCCACCGCGGGCAGTCCGAATTTCCAGTCGCGAAATAACAGTATAGACGGCTCGACTGATGCTGGAACGGGCTTTACCTTGAAACCCGTCCAGTTCATTCGCGATTTACAGATTGAATGCTTCGGCGAGAGGGATCAATTTCCTGCTGAAGGCGAACTCCTGGGGGATGTTGTCTCCCAGGGAATTGTAGATGCTAAGTTATCATTGAAACTAATCGAACTGTGAGTATTCCACAGCCTTGTACCCCCTGGAATTCCACTAACCATCTTCAGCTTTGTGGATTATTTCAGCCCCTGGGTCTCTATAGATCATTCATCAAATATTCAGCGGACAAATCCCCTGCTTTTTAATACTGCTTGTTTGCTTGCTTCCCGATATCTTCCGGGAATGCCTCCAAATACTACTCATGAGATCGCAATTCAAGTGCAACATGCGGTCACCAAAACACTGTGGAGAAAGTCTCCCTTGACCAATGACTTGCTCCAAGCCCTCGCGCTACTCTGTCTATACCCTACCTCTGGTCACAAAGAAGGGTTCATGGATGCCTGGTTGTTGAGCGGGATCTCAATCAACCATGCCTTGACCTCCTTCACCTTTCTACACAGCCCACCCGCTAAGGGTGTGCTGCCCAACGAGATGCTTCCTCAAATGCGTTTGTGGAACACATTCTGTCTTACTCATTTACAGTAAGCCTGTTCTATCCCCTTGACATGACCACTCGCTAACCCGAGATCAGTTCTGCACTTGGATACGGACGTACCGTCAACGTGCAAGCCCAATATTTCGACCACTGCTCTCGCATTCTAGACCATCCCAGAGCTACTCCCGAAGACGGACGCATTGTCGCCGAGATCTCCTTATATCGAATCTCCCTAAAGCTCCAAAATAGCCCTCAACGCCTCCAATTTGCCGAAGTCGAATACGAAGAGCTCGAACGCTGGAAAATGGAATGGGCCCACCTCCTTTGTATGTCCACCTTATCTACTCAATACTCCCCTCCAACCAAGCCACTAACAATCAGCAGCAAGCGAAGGCCAATCAACGCTCGAACTAAGCATCTGGTTCTGCCAACTCCTCCTACACAGAACAGCAACCCGAATTCAGGATTCCGACCGCCTGGTAACCGAAATATGCAACAACGCCCGCCTAATAATCTCCCGCTCAATGCAAACCCGCTTCTCCGCCGCACCGGGTCTAATAGACCACGTCTATTACATCCTTGGCTACGCCGCTCTAACACTATGCGACTATAACCCCTCCGATCCGCTAATCGACCAAGTCCGCGCATTCCTCCTCCATCTCGCTCCAAGCAGTGATCACCTTTCCTACCGGATCGCGTTCATAGTCGGCGAAGTACAGCGCCGATATTCTGAAGCCGCGACAGCCGATCAATCCTCGCCGACTACTCTGAAGAGCGCTATGTTCCCGCGCACAGAGGGCTTAGATCTGACTCAGCTTATGCCGGCTGCGGGTGGTATGGAACCTGTTGTTGATGGGTATGGGGTTTTTGATCAGATGATGCCGGCATATGGGCCGAGCCAGGGGTCTTTCTCAGGACCGACACTGTTCCAGCAGCATTCTGCCCCCGTTATGGGTGGAGCTATGCCTATGGGTCTGGTGGCGAGGGCTCTTCATGATTATTAAGTATTTCTTTCATTGTCATTGGTGTTATGGCTTCATGTTGGATGTTCTGCGATGTTATTTTATTATGGGGTTATTAGTGAATATCTATTTTGGATGGGGAAAGCATTTTTCATGCTTGATCTTGTTGCATGAGACTTAATGATTTTCTGGTGGAAAAAAAAAGACTCTTTTTTCGTTGGTGTCATCAACTGATGTGTTTCTTGGTCCATGTTCTACGTCTACAATGGCGCGCCCTTACAGGATGGGCTACAGTCGTTTATTCCCGGATATCGTGTATCAGCGGATATTGCATACATTATTCTAAACTTACACATACGTCTAATGTTGGAGAACCGACGTTGGAGAACGAATCTAATGTCAAGCCCCCCCTCAAGCCCCCCTCAAGCCGCCTCCCCGTGTTGGCTTAGCGTAGGATTCGTATTACTATCTCAAGATAGATAACATAAATTGCCCGACGGGGATATAACTCTGCTGTTTGCTTAAATCAGTTAAAGCTCCACGAGATGATCAAGATAATATTCCGAAAGTATTCCGTTAAAAGGTTAGGCAAGCAAAACCACCTCGGACCAATGCGGCATTAGTCAATCACATAGAATAGGGCCAAGCTGCTCTTCCTCCTCACGATAGCGTGGGGATAATACCAAGATAAGCGAATGACCTCGACTGCTGGTCCTGGAAGCAATGAGATCGAGCATTATTCCTTCGCTAGCCAGGACATCTTCGCCACCCTTCACGGTCAACCCGCAAGTCGTACGACTGTTGTCTCATCTGTGACGGAGTTGAGATCTTTTCCATCCAGTGGAAAGCATCCATCAGGATCACGACTTCTTGGCTTGGCATTGTTGTCAGCAAAATTTTATCTGAGCGTATCACGTTCGACATATATGGGTGATTGCCTTCATTCCTTGGTCCGTGTCATAGAGAGCTAACACAGTGTTCTTTCCCAAGTAGACTATTCATAGAGAGTTCACATAGTGTTCGTCCGTGAATTATCCGTAGAGTGTTCGGAGGGCATTCGCAGAGTGTGGTCCGAGAGTGTAGTCCGAGAGCGTAGGGTAGTAAGGTACTAGTCCTGATATGGACAAAATTACATCAATATGAAGGGGGTTGACAGCATGGTTGAAATGGCATGGGATTTGTTAATTGTTCTTTAATTGATAGATATTTGAAAATCTATAAGGATTTATCTTGACAAAAGTCTCACCAATCGTAAGGTAAGCAGAACCCAATTTACTGGGTCAGCTTCTTCCAGCTGTCACGGCTCTTCAATCCCTCCCACCATTTCTTGAAGGCGGGATACTTGTCAACCAGCTCTGAAAATCCAAACTGCTCAACAAAGGCTCCGTAAGGAAGGTGGTACAAATCTGCCAGAGTCAAACTGTCACCACCGAGGTACTTTTGCTTAGACAAAATCCGCTCATATCCCTGCAGGACTAAATCAAGCTGGTCCAAAAGAGCCTTGACTTTGGCTTCGTCAGTAGGTCCATGACCCTTTCTAGCCTTGAAGACCTTCTCGTATGCAATTTGAGAAACGAGAGGGTCAAAGTAGGACTGTTCGATAGAGAGCGCCTTTCAATTCAAGTGTCAGCGAACCTTGCGAGGACTAACAGAGGTCTGTCAAAAACGAAAACATACCTGCTGATAAAGAGCATATGCTTTCAAGTCAGTCTCGGAAGGTGCCAACACAGTTCCCTTGCCCTGGTATTTAGTGGCGATGTACTGTCCAATGGCCCTGCTTTCTGAAAAAGTATTAGCGTTGCAGGTTCATCTGTCTTGAAGAAAACTTACCAAAGATTTGAACACCAGTCTCGGCATCCCGGAAAACAGGCACCTTCCCGAATGGTTGAAGATCATTGAGATACGATTCACTCTTGTGTTCGCCTTGGGCCAAGTTGACAGGAATGAACTCAATCTCAACGCCTTTCTCCTCAAGCACCGTGCGTACACGGTTGGTACAGGTAGAGCCTGGAAATCCGTACAGTTGGAGAGACATGGTGTGGATCACTTTGGCCAGAAGAACAATGCACGTGTTAGTTACATTGTAGCCACAACAGGATGGAATAATCTGCATAAAAAATTCTAGTACTTACAGAATGCAAGATGTCGGTAAATGAAAGTCTTGATGTTACTTTGTCAAAGCTGTGATAGCGGAAAGTTGATCTCTTTATAGAACAGGATTCCGTGTCTGATGTGTTAGATTTGATATGTCGAAAGAGTGCGGGGACTTTCCGAAAGGTTTATAATCAACTTACCAATCTACAGTGGGCACTCACGGAAGCTGCATGAACAATTCACTCCCAAAGGAATTTGAAACACTCCAATGCATGCCCTTGGCTACAAATAATTTAAAACAAACATGATTGGTCAGTCAACTGTACATGGGTACTCGGTCAGCGTAGGGTTACCGACGGCGACAGATTTAAGTGGAGGGAAACTGCCGAACTGTCGGTTTGTGGGCAACCCCTTGTGATGGCTTTCAGATCTATAATCATAAGGTTCTTACATGTTTTGTTAAGCATAATAGTTAAATAAATTTAATTATTGTTACAGGGATTGACTAATCTCACTAATCCCAGTGCGGAATGAAGCCGTGCTCGGCACATCAATGTGCGGTTTGGCCGAGCTGCCAAGAGCCAGCGATACTGCCCAACGAGTCACCACATCGCTTTGCTACAGCATATCCTTAGACGAGCCTCATAATTAAGATCAGCAAATTTTATTTGTAAGACTAAAACTATAACACCAATCTCCAAAAGTCCCGACAACATCAAGTCCATATCTATGAACAAAGAGTGGAACCACTCAGCTCAGAAGTAGGATACAGGATTCGCGGCTCTCCACCACTCATAGGAACAGCAACATCACCACTGTCGTCAACAGTAATACTAGAGCAAGTGAAGATCTCGGTGACAGCCAAGCCGGCCACAAAACCCGTATCCGACAGTGTGAGGGTGTATTCACTTCCACTTTCACCGAGATTGGAGAGAACAGTAATAGTCTGCGTGCCGTTGAAGCCTTTTCGCATGGCCAAGGTAGTATCATCTTGATAGATGGGGTAATTCTAAAGAGATCGGTATTAGTGACTGTTCCAGAAAAGAAAATGAAAAAAATTCAAGAGAGTGAGGCAGCTACTGACCTTGTAAGTAATATAATCCTCGGCCTGGTAAATCGCCTTGTTCCTGATAGCATTTGCTTGCGCGATGAGCTTGTACAACTCGCTATCGGTATTGTATCCCGACAACCAAGTAGCTTCGCGGTTGTAGGGATCGCTGCCGCCGTTATAGTGCTGTTCTTGCCCGGCATAGATGATTGGAATACCATCTGACATGATTGTGAAAGTGGCCACGTTCTTGGCTAGGGACATATCTTCGGTGTATGAGGCGAAGCGGGGATTATCGTGGTTTTCGATAAAAGTACCTAAGAGTGTCGAGTCTGAGCAGTCGGATTTGACTGTGTTGATCATGTCGTAGAGACCACTGATGCTTCCACTGGTGGATTCGAAGGCTCGGAGAAGGGGGTAATACCTGCTCGTTGTTAGTAATTACTCAAGCTCGAAGGGTGGTTGATATACATTGGGTAGTCTAGAACGCCATCCAGGACTTCTTGATATGGGCAGACCAATGTTGCATCACCGTTGTCTACCTCGCCGACACAATAGACTCCAGCGGCAGCTTCAAAGCCAGCCCAGAAGTCTTTCTGAACTTCCATGACAGAGTCGATGCGCAGACCGTCGACTTTGATAAATGTTAGTGACCATTATCATCGCGGGTCGCTGGATCTTACTGGAATAGTTGGAAACAAGGTCTGTGATCCAGTCATTCCAGATATTTTGCACAGTGGTAGACTCGGTGTTGAGGTCAGGCAGAGAAACAATAGTATCCCCTTCCCAGCATTTTTCCACCATAGTCAAATTGCTGTAGTCGGTGATCTCGCAGTAAGAGTGGAAATAATCTTCGGAGTTGAATGGATTGAAGACACTGTAGTCCACTGTATCTCCAGCTCCAGCATAGCCCTGTTCCAATCCAAAATTAGCAAATCCTTCTTGGGATATAACCAGGAGAACTAACCATGTGGTTGGTCACGACATCGACCATCAAGTACATGTCGCGATCATGGAGGGCCGAAGCCAGAGATTTGAGATCATCTGCCGTGCCGTAATTTGAGTTGACGGAATAGCTTGGAGTTGTTAGCGACACCATACCCCAACATAATTCAGTCTACTCACATGTCCTGTTGCCAGTACCCGTGGTATGCCTCTCCATCAGCCGTATGCTGCGACAGCTGCTCAGTGACAGGTGTGATCCAGATGGCAGTGAATCCCATTCCTTGGATGTAATCAAGCTTCAAGTGCCATTAGCTCAAGGAAATCAATGTCAATAGGAGCAGTGACTACCTGGTTGATAATACCCTGCCAAGATCCACCACAATAAACCTATCAAACCTGTAAGTTTTCGCCTGGTTGACAATTCTTAGATTGAACGTACGCCATTGTCCGTATCGCAAGTAGCAGTTGTAGAATTATCAGTCAGTGCAAACCGGTCAGTGAGCATGAAATAAATAGACCGAGTGCGCCATTGCGCCGGAGTCGCTGCGATAGCTAAGCCAACTAAGCTCGCAAGCCCGAAGAAGCGCCAGATAGACATACTGAATCTGCTGGCATGTATGAAGAGAAAATATCGACGGTAGCGACTAAGGGATATCTTTATATCGAGTTTGTTTCGTTATGTTAATATGAAACAAGCTGGATGGAGCCAATTCAGATCCATCGGGAATAAGAACCAGCGGATCGACCAATGAACAGAGTAAGTGCGACCCAGAGATCAGAGAATGAATGATAAAACAGATCGTAACTATCTATCAGACATAAATTTATTGTGAATCAGATCACGTCAATCATACAGTAAATGTTGATTGGACTGGGCTGGCAATATGGAAGAGATGGATGGCTGACAAGAAAGGGGTAACCAACCTTCAAAACACGACCACCAATCACCAGTTACATGTCGCGCAAAAGCAAATTCCAGTGACATGTGCTCACCCATCTAGAGTAGGGATATCGTAAACCAGACATAGTGATACAATTCGCTCAAATCTGGATTTAATTATGCAGGGATCGTAGCGGGTCACCGGCGGGGTCGCCGATGGCCGCCAGGAACGGATTGCAAGATCGGCAGTCAGACAGCGACTGAAGGATCGGTATTGGAGAAGCCGCTAATCCTTAAATTTCAGGGTCGTGCATGGGGTTGCAATGGGGGCTGAATGTTGATGGTTTGATTGGGGCGGTTGTCCCGATGTCGAACGACAAGGTTTCGACGTCGTCCTAGGCGTATCAATAAACTCGGGCTTGACCTACCTTCTTTACGAGATCGGTTTTCGTATTCTACTTGAAATCATAGAAAATTATTAGAGAGAAATTTAGGTCAATGGATTCTTCTGCATTCTTTTACTGTCGAAATCCTAAATTCGCAGTAGTTTCTCACGTAAGCCCATAAATTAAGGTCCACCAAAACCACATTTTTCAATGTATCATCCTGATATCACAAGATGGTTGATTAGACCATATCATAATCCATACTAGTTCGCAAACTACCATTTCAACACCCAGTTTTGTTCCCAAGCTCCTCCCTTAAGCCAGTCTTGCAGGCCAGTGATAGACAGAATATGCAAATCAGCATTGTAGCTGGCAACTGTCTGTGGAAGCGGCTTGCCATTCAACGTCAAAGATTTCAGACCCTTACTCACGTCCGCGTGAGAAAGCTTCAAGCCCAAAATAGTAATATTGGCAAGCTTATTTGTGTCTTGGAAGCTTCCTCTTGAGATAGCAGAGATACTCGATTGATTAGCCGTGAACTTCACAGTGCGTGTGGCATTGGGCGCTACGCTTTCTCCGTCATCGAGGTATAGCTGGCCTGTAGCAGATTGGGCTCCATCGAGAGAAGCCATGAGGGACCATGGGGAATTGCGAGCGTCGCGAGTAGTCAATGCGGGCTCCTGCATGGGGATAACGTAGCCGCCGCGAAGGTACACGGGAATGTGACCCAATGGAGCGGAGATAGTAGTGTTGACTCCTGGCTGAGCGTTAACTGCAGTCTGATTGTACCAGTCGTACCAGATCTCGCCCTCCTTCACACCGGGGAAGACTCCACGGACGTAGTCGACCTGGGGCTCGAGGACGGGGATGACCATAATGGAGGGACCGAGCAGGAACTGGGTGTTGACATTAGCCAGCGAGGGATCGTTGGGGAACTCCCAAGGCAAGGCCCGCATGACGGTCGAACCAGTGGTATGAGCGAGATGGAACAGAGTGTAGAAATAGGGAAGAATGGCATAGCGAATCTTCATAGCCGACTTGGAAGCATCAATGACGGAGGCCCACTGGTAGGGCTCCTGGCTGATAGCTGAGAGCTCATTGTGGTTCCGGTAGAAGGGGAAGAACGCCGAAAGCTGCATCCATCGGTTGCAAAGCTCCTCATCACTGTTCCCATTGAAACCACAGGTATCAACGCCAAACATGGGGATTCCAAAGAGCGAAAATGATAGCGCCTGCGGGATCGAAAAGAACATGTATGCCCACTTAGAGTAGTTATCACCACCCCAGTGGCCTGCCCATTTGCCTGCTCCTGCGAAAGTTGAGCGACCGATAATGAATGGGCGCTTCACCGAGTCAACCGCGCGCAGACCATGATAAGTGGCATTAAGGATTTGGTAGCCCCAAAGGTTGTGCACGTCATATTCCTGTACGCCATCAATATGCGTGGCATTAGGCGACACAGCGTGAACAGCCAGGTCGTGGCCAGTCTGATCGTGGTTGATAACGTAAGGAGGGTAGTTGATGTCACGCTGGCCTGGAGTAGGAGAAGTGCGGAGATAAGAGACCGTGGTGGTTGACGCAGTTCCAGCGGTGCTTGCAGCTGCAGCCTGGCTCGATGATCCTGCTGATGCTGATGCAGCCTCGGTCGCATTTGTGACATTGAACCACTCGGGATAGTCGTAAACAATATTCCCCGCTTCTCCGGGAAGTGAGAACGAAGGGTGAACAGGGTTCAAGCTGAGGTTGTGGCTTCCACAGCTTCCGACGCAGAAGGATGAAACCTCGCTCATATCGATCCAGATTCCGTCGAAAGAAATATTCTTGTGCCAGGTAACGAGCTCATTTGCCCAGAAGGCACGGGCCTTGGGATTGTGCCAATCAGGGAAAACTGTGTATCCAGGCCAGACAGCACCGATGTAGGTGCTTCCATCGGGGTTAGTCATGAAGACGCCATCCTTAGCTCCACGAGTATACGGATCGTAGCTGTTAATGTTAGCCCTTGTCTTCGGGGTGATGGAGATGAACATACGCGTCGGACGCATTATTGGGATTCGGGATGTAAAGAGCCGAATCGACGATGGGGACATAGTGGCGACCACCATCGTGAAGCTTCTGCAGAAACTTTTCGCCCTCGGGATATCCAAAGCGATCTGGGTCGTTTTCGAAATCGCGGTAAGACTTCATGTAATCAATATCATTCCTGTAACAGGATTAGATTGGCTCTTTTTTGTTGGGGGTAGCGAGCAGGTTTGAGCCGTCTTACCAGAGAGTCTCTACAGGAATTTCGAATTTCTCGAAGGCAGACAAGACTGAATCCATTACGGTCCAGTTCTGGTATCCCCAGCGACACTGGTGGAAGCCAAATGAGAAGTACTGCTGCATTGCCGGAAGACCAATAGTACTGATCTGGTAATCTCTCGTGACATCGGCTTGGGTTGGCCCAGAGTAGAAAGTCAAATCGATGCTGCCGCCGAGAGAACGCCAGACAAGGCTTTGAGGGCGGGTAAGGACTTCCTGACCGTGTGCATTTCTCATGAAGACACCGTGCGAATAGGAAACATAATCTTTGGATTGATCGGCGTGATCACTTGAAACCAGAGTGTGACGACCCTCTCCATTGACCTCGAAGTAGCGAGTATCAAGGTAAAATGGATGAGATCCATAGATGTTGCTATGGGCGCATAAGATCAGCTTTTATAATGTTAACCAGGGATTCGGAAAACTAACTCATCGATTGGGTCCGCACTATCCGATGCGTAAAGGGTGAGCGTCTTGTTCTGCAGAAGACGTAATTGCTGGATATGCTCGCCGATTCCGTAAAGATTGTAGTCCTTAGGTAAAGCAGTAACGAACTCAATGAACTGGTCTTCGAAAACCAACACAGTGCCGGTGGTATCGAAAATGACATCGTTATTGGACTTGCGAGTTAACTTGAAGCCGAAAGACGGTTCATTAGTCCATGAGATCTCGAAGTCACTCTGTGCTTTAGATGCGTGTTTGTCGGCCTTGGCCCGAGGCACAAGGTCCTCAGGAAGCAGGAACCATGACGAGTTCGAAGAATCTATATACGTCGGCGTAATCTCAACGCTTAGCCGATCTGTCGCAAGGTACTTGATCGAAAGATCCAACGAGTCCACGTCAGTTCCATATACATTGCATGGGTCACCGGCCAGCTTCAAGGTAGCCGTGAGCCCACTGGCGTCATGATGAACATCGGTTGCTTTATAGCCAGGACAAGCCGTCTGCGCATCGATAGCCTCGGGGTCATCGATGTTAGCAATCAGATTAGCCCCTACGTCAGCTGCAGCAGGGACGGTGAACTGAGAGTATGCCGTGCTAGCAGTAGTACTCGGCGCATGTGTCAAGCTGGCCCCATAGACACCTTGCAACAGACAAGCACCAGCTAAAAGGCCAGTAGATCGAACCATGGCTGCTGGAGTTTTCCGTGCCAGTTTTGTTGTACAAAAACCGCTTTTTGTCGCACCCCTTGAATTGTTTTGCACAGCACTGCTAGGTCTGGCACTTCTTATAGCTTGCTATGGGTCCTGGTAACTAGCTGGGCATCATAGCGTGAGAGTTTCCCCGCGCTTGAAATTGACCGGTGTCTATCCGAACTGGTTACACTGGTAAAACTCCGTTGAATTCCCGGGGGCTGGCGGGATCGGCCTCGGCGTAGCATTCTTGGACGCATCCGTGGGGGTTAGAAAACATGGAGATCCAAGCCATACAGAAATGATCGTCATACATTTGCAATGTTTGTGCCAATTTGTGGAGTTTGCTCTTCGGAAACAGTTGTCCATGGTTGTGGAGCTTCAATTGTTTCCATGGAAGAAGCTGAGATTCTGAGCTTCTGATTGGTCAAACGCCCGATAATAGCCCGTGCCTACTTTTCAGACCCTTGAATGGCATGTTTGCAACACGGACGCTGACAGGTTCGTTGAGCGTCCCTGGCAATTGGTAATCAATGAGATCAGATTCCGATGCAGTAGGTCGAAGAGGCTGAAATCTAACTTAGAAGGGTATAGAGTAATCGTGTCTTTTAAGCATAGACACGGCCCAGGCGGTAGCTTGACGCATTCATACAGTGCTAGTGACAGAGACGAAAGAACGGTAATCAATGCCATCACAGTGAGGCAATTGGGGAACACCAGCCAACAAGCCGACTTTTGAGAAACGGGGACTTCGTCGCAAAATTCTCGGTGTTTTTTTCAGGAGCGGTGATATACGAAGGTCCCACTATGCTTGATGCGGGGTACCATCTTGCATTTGGGTTGACTAGTGGCACTGCTCTCCATCACGGCCAGAACTTCCATCAAAATCAATTTCCAAGAAGCGTTGGAAGTTTCCATCTGCAGTGCCACACTTTGGTCATAGATTCTGGAAAAATGATGTAAATTCCAAGGTTGGGCATTTGATATTGTTCACTTGTAGACCAATAATCGGTCGTTATGTACCAACTCTCTGATTAGTCGTACGATTGAACGCCCGAGTATGTTTCTTTTTCACTGCCAATAGTTCGTAGAGTGATCAATTTTGTGAGTGGCAAATTGGTAAATTGAATAGCAGGCCACCTTCGTGGTATACATAATACCTATTGATGCCGTCCCCATCTTCCTGCCAAAGTGTGATGAAATGTGGTTTACCTGGACCTGGAAGTCTGCTGACTATCTACAGGAACATATGTTGTGAAGTAATAATTCACCGTGTATCAAGTCTCTTGACTCAGGCTCTAGGGTTATACGATCAGAATGCCTAGATACCTCTGGGCACCAGTAGTCCTCGTTCTGTCAAAAATGGAGAGATAGACTCGCTCTGACCTGTCAGGGTTTTTGCTTTGGTGCTGACAGCTTGACATCCTGCAGGTAGCAGAGACACGCCCTAGGGAGGATCTCAGGGTTGTGATTATCTACAATGATGGAATCAGCGTTTAGCTCAGGGACTTTTAACCCCATCCATTTTTCTATGATCCCTGTGCCACTCAGCTGCAAGCATGGAGAAAAGTGATTGCTCATCTTGAAACTGGATAAGAAGAAATACTATCGCAATTTACTTGGATTTCCTAGTCACTTGATGTACAATGGTGTTCATCGGCTTGCCGGCTATGAGGCTGTAAATAGAAGATATGCGGGCGATTCCGTAGGATATAGCCCTCTTAGTGGACTACTTCACTAGACTCACAATCTACGGGATGTGTTGACAACGATAAAAAAAGCAGATAAGATAAGGCCACGTGATAGTGTCTGGGTGCGGAGGCGAATCGGAGTGGAGTTGGAGCCCAGCCACAAGGAGTCACGGGTGGCGTCACGAGAACAAGTTTCGCGAAACTACTGGAATGGCGAAGTGGCAACCAGGGAATACGAACGCCTACATTTCTAGTGGAACAAAATTGGGTAAGAAAAAACTGGCTAATATAGCCAGTGCGAATTCATTGGGTAATAGAGTATTGAGACGCCAGCTAAGGCGAAGTAAAAGAAAGCCCGTTTAATCCGTGTTGTGTTGAAGAAAATAAAAAAGGTAAAGAAGCCTCAGCTTCAAAGCCCGACCGAACGCCATGCGGGTCACGTAGGACCCATCGTAGTCGAAATCATAAAAAAGCAAAACCGTGGCTTACTGGCCACCACGAAGACGGAGAACCAGGTGGAGAGTGGACTCCTTCTGGATGTTGTAGTCGGAGAGGGTACGGCCATCCTCCAGCTGCTTACCAGCGAAAATAAGACGCTGCTGGTCTGGGGGAATGCCCTCCTTATCTTGGATCTTGCTCTTCACGTTGTCGATGGTATCAGAAGACTCCACTTCGAGGGTAATGGTCTTGCCGGTGAGGGTCTTGACGAAGATCTGCATACCACCACGGAGACGCAGAACCAAGTGTAGGGTAGATTCCTTCTGAATGTTGTAATCGGATAGTGTGCGACCGTCCTCAAGTTGCTTGCCGGCGAAGATAAGACGCTGCTGGTCTGGGGGAATACCCTCCTTATCTTGAATCTTGGACTTAACGTTGTCGATAGTGTCGGAGGACTCTACCTCCAGTGTGATAGTCTTTCCAGTGAGAGTCTTAACGAAAATCTGCATACCACCACGGAGACGGAGCACCAGGTGGAGAGTGGATTCCTTCTGAATGTTGTAGTCGGAGAGGGTACGGCCATCCTCGAGCTGCTTGCCAGCGAAGATCAGGCGCTGCTGGTCAGGAGGAATGCCCTCCTTGTCCTGAATCTTGGACTTGACATTATCGATGGTGTCGCTGGACTCGACCTCAAGAGTGATGGTCTTGCCAGTCAGGGTCTTGACGAAGATCTGCATACCACCACGGAGACGCAGGACCAAGTGAAGGGTAGACTCCTTCTGGATGTTGTAGTCCGAGAGGGTGCGACCATCTTCAAGCTGCTTACCAGCGAAGATGAGACGCTGCTGGTCGGGAGGGATGCCCTCCTTGTCCTGGATCTTGGACTTAACATTGTCGATGGTGTCGGAGGACTCAACCTCAAGGGTGATGGTCTTGCCGGTCACTGGGAAAGTCAGTATAATGTAAGGGCAATGATGGTGGCGCATCGCGGTATCTAGGCACCAAGATAAGGAAAAGGAGATGGGGAGATGAACTCACGAGTCTTAACGAAGATCTGCATGGTGGCGACGATTATTGAGGTGATATGAGGTGATAGGAAGTGATAACAGTGTTAGGTTGGCACGTAGGCGATGAAGAAAAGGGGGTGTGGTGTGTGAGAAGAGGGAGAAAGTGAGGAGAAGAGAGGGGGTTAAGTACTTCGAAGAGGAGAGGGGCGAGTTGTCTGACTAAGAAAGCGAGTGACGCGATAGCAAATGGGGAAAGCACTAGAAAGCCTGGATGCCGGGTGCCGGATGAGTCAAGAAAGTTAGGAACAGGTCATTGACGCCACCAGTAGTAAAACGGGAAAATCTTGTTCCCGGCTTTTCCCATAAGATTAGAATTTTCTTTCCGCTAAATTAAAATCTTCTTCGGAGTACGTATAGAGTTTCAAGCCGAAGAAACCGTGCCGTGTCCCAGGAGGTAACCCAGAAGGTAAGAAAACGATGACGTGTGAGGCCTTATCGCGAAAAGAGGGGGTGGAACCTGAGGAGTCTAGCGGCTATCGAGGTACCCAGATACGGGTTTACTATGGAGACTGCGCCCCCCTTATTTTTCTATACTTAGCCAGTCAGGTGATGCATCCGGCAAGGCAAATGATCGACAACTCCACATAACAAAAACGTTATTCTATACTATACACGATTATTGATTCAAGAAAAAGTCAATCGGAAGAATTGTTCAACGGTTTCCTTGAAAAGAAAATTGGTATCGCTAATGAAGGATATATAGACAAGATCCCGCGATTTGCTCAAAGGCGGAGAAATCCACCCTTGTCAGGCGCCGTTTTCCTCGGCGACTCCGGATCCAAAAACAAATCAACAATCCCGACACAAGAATGCGAAAACTTTGACTGCACACAGTCCAAGCTTTCCTTGGGTTCACCCGAAGAATAGACCAAGTCCTTGTTGCCAAGTGGGATGTGGGTAAACAATAAAAAATAAAGGCAATAAGTAAAACGAGAATAACACACTCGGCCGTACACAGTTCATAAAGTTCGTGATCCTCGTTCATCGCTGAAAGCTATGCGAGAAAGGTTATACCACAAAAAAAACAAGAGTAAAAACACAGAACGAGGCTCAGAAAGAGACATCTTCGACAGGAAAAGGAAATAAAGAAAGGCGATTCCCAGGAACCGGAAAAAAATGCAAACCACAAGTCCTTCTCACTAGGAGTCAGGTACAGTGGAGTATGATAAAAGAGTGGGGGATACGCTCACGCATCGTTACGACGTATATCGCATAATGATCATCCAGGTCATCTTGGCGCAGTAAAGAAACAAATCGCTGGAGTGGAACTTGCTGTTGAAAACAGGTCGTGTAAAGACATCATCATCATGCGCATGCGCATTGGGTCATTTAGTTCGCGCGAATACAAAGACGGGAAACAAATTTGTTGGACAGACAGTCAAAGTCGTCACGGTTGAACTTGGAGCCGGAGCGACCACGCAGGTAGTTCTCTGAAGAATGTATTAGCTTGGGAACAGTAGAAGTGATGTCGAAATTATGCTTACCGTGCTGTTCGACATGTTGGCGGACCTCAGTCATAGTATTGCACACATCAGGGTTGGAGTACAGAAGTTGGTGGTGCTTTTGGGAGTCCCACTCGGTGAAGGGAGGCAACTTCTGCGAAATTGCCTGGAACAGTCCGACAATGACACCAACGGGAGTGGTCTCCATGTCGGTGCAGAATTTATCGACGGCAGCCTGGTCCGGTGTGCGGTAATGTTGATCGAACTGCATCTCCTCCCAGACAGCCAAGAGAATGGAAGCCAGGATGAAAATAGTGGGCCAGTTCTTCAACTTCTCACCACTGTACACACTTGAGTAGAGCGCGGATAGCTCCTCGAGAACATCCTTCTGCAGTTCACGCCACATGCTGGCCATGGCACACTTGATCTGGAAGTTGATCATGACGGGAGCCATGGTCTTGCCTCGGAATTTGGAGGACGCCTCCGAAATGCGACCCAAGAAGCCATCCTCGTCACCGAGACCCTCCACCATGGTGACGTGGAGAGTCAGGTTGTAAGCAATGATCAGCTTCAATGCCTTTCGGATAACCGGCAGCTTAGTGCGGTAGTAGTAGCGGAAGGCGGTCTTGAGCATCTGAGTCAAGAAAGGTGTGCCCTCGAAGTAATCGTCAACGAACTTCTCAAAAGTGCCATTGCCGTCGATATGGCGGTCCAGGTAGTCAGACAATGTAGCGTGCGAGATACCCTCCATGCCAGCAGAGAGTTTAGCAGTCTCGACTTCATATTGTGTAGGCTCGCGGTGCATTGACTCAACCCAATCAATGGTGAAGCACTGCTCGTCGCGGACGTAGACCTCGCGAGCCTTGATTGGCAGTATTTGACCATAACCGTGTGTGATGAACAGGGTGCGCTCCTGGTCTGAGAAGCCTTTGATGTTGCCAACGGAGAATCCCATAGAGATGTGACGCTCGTAATCTGCCTTCCAGTCCTTCATGAAATAGCCAATCTCCTTGATATCAATGCGAGTGCAAGGAACCTGCCATAATCGCGCATGCGATGGCTGGCAACCAGCACAGGGCTCACCCTTATCACAGGTCTTCTTCAAGAACTTGCAGCGCAAGCAGGCACGCAGCTTACGTATTTCGCTCGCCTGCTTACGCTGATCCGGCTTAAGAGGGCCCTTCCGCTTGCCAACACGCTTCTCGGTCTCGGGCTTGCCGGTTTGAGATTGCTTGCGAACCTTGGTCTCGGATGTCTTGGCTGCGATGGGACTCTTCCTTGAGGGTTTCCGACTTGGGGGAGAAGCTGATGTATGAGAACCAGAAGAGCGAGTAGGCGAGGTAGACTTCTTAATGGGCACAGGGATTGGGCGGACCATAGCGCTAGGGCTGACAGCAGAGGGCGAGCGAGAGCCTTGAGAAGAGTGCTCATGGCGCACGAGAGCATTACTTGGCGGGGAAGTTCCAGCGAAGCTCAGAGCAGCATTGTGGTTGTACGGCAGATCCATGCCTTCAGATCCAGGTGAACTAATCGGGTGGGCGATATCAACAAAGCTGCCGTAGGAGGTTGAATATGAGGACTCGGAAAGACTGCGGTCGTGAAGCGTCTGGGTGGGGTTGACAAAGACACCCTGTTCGGGGAAGCCGAAATCGAGCGAGCGACGGTGATCCACTGTGCTCCATCCATTGTCGCTACTCGAGAGGGAACGGACCTCGAGGTAGGTGTCGGTGGGGGAGCTACTCTCCAACACTGGGTGCGGGGCGTATGAAACTTCCGGAAGTCCGTTGGGGAAACCCATCAGGTCGTGCTGGAAGTCGTGATAGGTGAATGGCACCATGTCGACGGGGGCCGATAACGGCAGATAAGGGCCATCGAGCAGACCAGCACTCATCTGGCCCTGAGGGCCGGACATCAGATCCACCGGAGACGACTGAATAGCCATGCCATAGCTCGCAGCGGTAAATTGGGGGGCGGATGATGGGTCCTCGGGCGAATACGATAAATGATGATGATGAGGGGTCTGTTGCAAATGTTGGTGGTAGTGCCAGTCGACCATTAGATTGGGATCTTGGGCCACCGACTGTTCCAGAGGGTGACCGCTGGTTTGGAGCGGCGATAAATCATGGGTTTCGTCTGACCGTGGGGGATGTTGGTCGACCGCCACGGGCCATGTTTGCTGTAGATAACCTCTAGAATCGTAATCGACGCCGATGAGGCCGTCATTTGATAGATCGACATTCGACATGGTGCTGATGCCGAAAGTTCAAGATGTGGAAAAGGAAAAGAAGGCGAGAAAAAGGACCAGCCTGGATGAAAAGGGCCTTCTTCAGAGTGAGAGTGACACAGCCATTTTGGGGGGAAAGTCGAAGAAGCAGAGGCGGTGGGGGGGACAAAGCAGCGGTGAGCAAGAGATGCGCTAGGGGAGTTATCGTGTGGAGAGTGGAGAATGGCTGGTTCCCTACTGCCACGCTCTGCTTCCGATTTATGTTTTGTTGAAACTAGTTGACTTTTTTTTTCTTGCTGATTGGAAGTCCCATGATCATGGACTGTGCGTTGGTTGAATCACTAGATTATGGAGTCTCGACTTCCAAGTCGACAAGGGTTTACCCTCTTCAAATCTGGGGCACAAGAGAGACACGATGAGATTCTTATATAGGGTGATGACTCGTATTTTTATTTACTCTTGTTCTAGTCTCAGTGTATAGAGATTGTCTTTGTTTACCATTTTCTATATTATCGCAATGAGGACCCGCGGTGCCACGGAACTGAGCGGACTTGATTGTGGGCGAGTGGGCGAGACACGGGAATACAGTCGGAACGGGAGATCAGTGGAGCCAAAACGAAAAAAGTCATGGAGCGAAAAGACGGAAAAAGAGGGAAACTAGTAGGTAAGTCCGTGGCAATAAGGATTAGGACCGTGCTCCCGGACGATCTGACATCGGATCGTGATACTATGATGGTCAAGTCCGTCCTGGCTTAGGCCAATCAGCAGCTAGAGTGCAGCAAACGGCGTCTGTGATTCGTATCTTCCCAGTTCCTCCCTAGGTGCCACCATTCCTCATGGGTGCTAGGGTATCACTGTGGGGGCTGACCATGCAGCAGGCCAGAGCAGGGATTTTCGTTGGACCATGTCGATCTGACATAAAAAAGAAAAAGAAAAAGCCCCAAAAAGGGAACTCGAGCATGGAATCTCCATGAACCCTGAATAAAACCCCTTCGGAACGAGACCGACGCCCTCGACAGGTCAATTTGATCAACTTGAGCCCAACCCGCACGGAGGCTGTCCAAGGTTGGAGGGGACTGAGAGGCACATGCAGCCAGCAAGGGACAAGAAAAGAAAGGGAACCGCCACTGCGGATGTTGGAGGATTATATGCACCCTTCACCAGCCACCGTCGCGTGCAGCCAGTGCTTGCATAATTGGATATATCACATCACGGCAGATCATGATTATTGGTGGAGGTTTATGGGGGCCTCTGACATGCAGATGCGGAGGATTCAATAGCCTCTGCACGCTGGCATGACGCACCTCGGGCCACGAGAGTGTCTAAACGCTCGGTTTGGGTATTGCTTTTTTTGTTTCAAAAGAGGGGTTAGCTTCACTTAGTTCCAAGGATCAGAAAGACTATCCAGGATATGACAGTAGATAGAGCAGATTGTGGGTTTGAACCCCGCGCGATCAAAGAGAAAAAGGAAAAATTAAAGTGGGGAGAACAATAGCAACGTCAATCCTCTCCTCACCAACAATAATAACGAAACACGGGAACTAGGCCCAGCAACAGCATTAACTATACCATCATTATTTTCTTTGTTCGTCTTGACAAGTCCGGAGCTTTTTAAGTCCATGCCACCCATCGTCGCAGGGAAGCACCGACGCAAAGTTCGCTTCCCATCCAGCAATTCCACCAACCAACCCCCACCAACTCAATCCTCCAAATCTACCAACCAGAAGCGCTCGGGGTTAGTGCGTCAGACCAAATCACCGACACCTGCCGAAAAAATGGCGAGCCAAGCAGCACGGCCGGGGATCCCAGACTTGTTCACGCAGCCGCCGCCCATCCGCGACCCGCTCGTGACAGAGACCACTGATCTGCAGGACGCGACGCTCGAGAAGTGCCTGCCTTTCCTTAAGGGCATCCATAATAGTCAATCGGGCCCCTTTAATGCATGCGGAGTGCCTGCACTCCAGCGCGATGACCATGTAGCCTTTGCCTATGATTCCCTGGAAGATTATCCCGCCAGCTTTGTCATCTTAGATGCCAGCCGCCCATGGATGGCATATTGGGGCCTAACATCGTTGTTCCTGATGGGAGAGGATCCCACTAGATTCCGAGAACGGTGAGTTTTGACAGCTCCAGCCCCTTTCTTCAATTATACTGTTTTGCTTTTTGGGTATTTCCTTTTTATTGTCAAGGAGACTTCCCGCTCAGATTGCATATCACCGGCATGACATGGAAAAAGAAAATATAAATTATTCATCGCTAAGACTCTTGCAGTTTATTCAACACCCTGCGACCCGCACAGAACCCTACCGGTGGTTTTGGTGGCGGTCATGGCCAAATATCCCACCTGGCTGGTAGCTATGCAGCCGTTCTATCGCTTGCAATCGTTGGGGGCGAGGATGCATTTGAATTGATTGATCGGCAAGCAATGTGAGTTGTCATTCTAATAGCAAGGAACCTTGTTTTTGTGTGCGTGCGTCTGACCGGGTTCCCAGGTGGCAATGGCTGGGCCGATTGAAGCAGGCCGATGGAGGCTTTCGCGTCTGCGAAGGCGGGGAAAAGGACGTGCGGTAAGAATCTCATGCTCATGCTCCCGATGCTAGATCTGGACTCTAACCTCGTGCAGCGGTGGATACTGCGTCATGGCTATTATCTCCTTGCTCGATCTACCTCTCGAGTTACCCGCAGATAGTGAGGCCCGCAAGGCTGGTTTGGAGAACCTGACCGATGGCCTTGCCCAATATATGTCACGCTGTAAGAAGAATTCTAGCTCTTCCTGGCTTCTCCTATGCTAATTCGCTTTTCGGTTCTAAGGTCAAACATATGAGGGTGGCATCTCCGGCAGCCCAGGCGTAGAAGCGCATGGAGCATATGCTTACTGCGCGTTGGCCTGCTTGGCCCTCCTGGGACCCCCGGAAGAGATCATCCCCAGGTACGATCATAGGCATTGTCCCAATCGATGTTATTTACGTCACTAATGGTTCTAGACATATGGATGTGCCTATGTTGGTGTCATGGCTATCTGCGCGTCAATACGGCCCCGAGGGCGGATTCTCGGGCAGAACTAATAAGCTAGTCGACGGGTGCTACAGTCACTGGGTTGGCGGTTGCTGGCCAATCCTCCAGTCTGCTTTAGATGGCAAACCACAAAGTAATGGACCTCCCGCCACGACTGTGGGTCACCTTTTTAGCCGCGAAGGATTATCCCGCTATATCCTCGGATGCTGCCAATCCAACAACGGCGGCCTTCGCGATAAACCAGGAAAGTATGTATTGCCCATCCAAGTTCAAAAACAATGGTTTCGCTGACCGTGACACCAAGGCACCCCGATTCTTACCACACCTGCTACGTACTTGCGGGCTTGAGCGCCATGCAGCACTACCATTATCGCACGGACTCGAGCCCTACATCAAGCAAGATGTTTTCATCTGCCTTCTCTTGGCGCTCGAGCCCGATCCGCGAAGGCAATGTGTATGAAAAGAGCGACCGACTTGAGCCAATCCACCCTCTTTTTGGAGTTCCGTACCCCAGTGCCGATGCAATGCGGCTCTGGTGTGAAGCCCGACCCATTACGCCTTAGTGGCCGGGAGGGGCGTGGATGTGATGCAGTGTCATCTGACAGATTTCTATGGAACGCCACTTGTGCGGCATTTCAGTGAGTTTGGTGTAAGTACGATGGCTCAAAAGTTTTTTTCTCCCGAGATACTCTGAATAATGAGTCCGAAGACCGGATGATGCAAAGGCCACGGGTTTGGGGGTTTGTCCGATAGGGGAGCCTAGGGAGTTTAGAGTACAGATCCGAAGTCTTTACGCAAGGAGTTTCGGGGAAGAAAAAGCCGAATGCACTAGATTGCAAGTTCGGACTCGGAGACTTGTTTCCTTTTGTGAATCACGCACGAATAGTTCCAGAATTCGCATTCAAATTTGCATGAGTTGTGTAGTAAAAATCTTGGTATTGGATCCCGATTGTTTGCTGGAACATAATCTGCACGAGGCCTAGATAGGCAAAGGTACAATGCTCCTATGAAATAAAATCAAACGCCCTCCCCACCGCACAGCTTGCCAACTCATCACTGCATCCGATGCCTGTCGAGTAACTTTGATGAAACTATTCTCAATCCAGGGGGGCGTGCATTGAGTCTGGAATCTTCCTGTTTTTGTTTTACTGTAGATCGAACTTTTGTTTTCTTTTGTGGTTTTTTTTTCTTATTTCTTCGGTCTGATCCTTTCTCCATTGCCCCCTCCCAGGCGCGTTCTGCACAACATGACTCCTTGGCGCCAATCATAGCGCCGAAGGATTACTGCAGCGCTTCTCCAAGACTCAGCGGCAAATTCCCTTCTTCACTACTGCGTCTACTGCGGGGCACAAGGATGACGGACAAAAAATCTCCCAAACTCAAAATAGTTGACGAACAAGGGCCCCATGGCATTCCATGTTCTATGTTCTGCAGCTTTTTTTGCAAGCTCCGAGTCCAATGCCCATTTTTGCCCCCCTCTATATTATGTCTGTTTACCTGATTTCGGAACCGGGGGCGGTCTTTCCCTTTGTATCCTTAATCTATGTATTCAGTTTTTAATCTTGGACTTTTTGCTATTTCTTTGACTAATATCTGTCTTTCTTGGATCGGCAATTTCCCTTCGTCTACTGCGGGGCACAACGGACCCCGGAACCTCAATTGGGCTTGATTCGACTGGCAAGTAGCTATGCCAGCGCATCAGGCACTTCTAAAAAATAAACCGAAATTACACTGTCAATTACCATGGCCAATTCACCTAGAGTAACCCATTAGAGCAATTGCGGCCTTTTTGCCTCTTTGCCTAACCATTCCTGGTGTTTCGTGAATGAACATGTCACGGATCCCCGGTCCTTGAGTTAAGGAATTGAGTGCGAAAGTGAAATGTTTACCCTGTTATTACTCGGTTTCATTTCCATGTACTGACATATCAAGGGAAAATATTTCCTCCCCTGTTCCTCGGCTTTTCCCAGCGACTACTGAGACGACGGTGTCTGATCCTTCTGCAGAGCAACGGGGAAATGGAAACATCTGGGCAACTCAGTACCCAGTACTCAGCAATGTAAGTAATTACTTTCCTAAAATTACTGTACACGGTCTCATTTGCAACTATCTCCCCCTGGAACTGTCCGATTGTACTGTATACGTCTAACGGAAGCCCCACCCGTTTCCATAGAAAGTAAGTATAGGGCAAAGCAAGTCGTCTACCATCATTGACTTTACTTTCAAAACGGAATTTCGTTTTTTTCCGTCTGCTTCTTTGGTACGGTGAAAACCTGTATTTGTATGAGTGTATATGTGGCGTGGCATCTTCCAATGTCTCTCTAATCTTTTTTATCTCATTCTCTTTCCTTTCTCTCTCCCCAAGCATTCCCGCCCAATCCCAAGCCCTAGAACCGAAAAAGCCGTCTAGAGCAGGTCTACCCAATATTGAAATAAAAACCGCGCCTGCCGCTGCCGAAGCCGAAGCCTTCACCTTGAGAAACAGCAGTTGCCAGCAAATCCGTTATCATTGCAAATACCAACGGCGTTGGGCATCATAATCCGCATATCTTGGAGCTGCACCAGCCAGCTGGCACAGCCTCGTCTCAGCCCTACCCGCTCCCGCTCTCACTTACAGCATCAACCAATCCCTTCAATGCTGTCAGGGTAGCTGCCTCACTTCCGTTGCAAAGTTGACAGGGCTTCACGCCGGTTCCCGCGCTACTTTCCTTTCTCGGAGATCAAGCTCTAGTTCGGACTCAATCGATTGACCTTGTGGTCGACTTCAAAAGAAAATGTACTATATTCTTTACCTGGCAAGTAAGTACTACACTGCACTATACAGGCTGGCCCTGGTTCTCTACCTGCCCTGCTTCTCCTCCTGCATTGCATCTGCGTCGAATCTGGCATTGCATGGTGTTCCTTTGTCAATGCACCATTGGGTTCAGTCCAACGGGTCTAGCGGGTCTATGGCTCGCTCCGAACCTGTCTATATTTCCCCCTTTCGACGTTTCAACGTTACCTGTTGCATGGATATATATCCGCAGCAGGGTTTTGTTGTTGCCCAAGATGACCCGCATATCCCCACAAAGAATTTGAATACGAATAAGATATCCAATGGGCCACAGACAGAGCTCAATCACCAAAGAGACAAAGGTACTAACCGCTGGAAACAGGTCTCTGCCGCCGCCGCCACTGGCAAGAACCTTCCTACGAAGCCTACACCGCCCAAACAGGTTTCACCTGCACAGTCCGGGTAAACAATCGCGAATACCAAACCGAAAGCGTCTGCGCTTCGGAGGCACTAGCCCAAGAAAGCGCAGCCATGCGCGCATACCTAATTTGCCGCAATTTCTCCGTCAACGATGGCATGATCCCTGCGGGTCATGCACGGGCGCATGGTGGGGCCGTGCAGGGCATTCCTGTTGCCATTGGGACTGGACGAAAGGCGAGAGATGATGACGATACCGAGGGGAGTACTAGCAGTGGAGGCAGTTGGAGTGGAGGGAGTAGTCCTGAGCGGATGATGAGGTTGGACCGGGAGTTGCATTTGGGTATGGGAGGGGGCCCCGGAACGGATTCGAGTTCGGGATCCGGGTCTGAAGGGGGAACCAGACCTGCTTCTTTGGTTGGGATGATTGATTATGCGAGGGATATGTGAGGTCTGAATCTCTGAGGTTGGTAGATCGATGGGATAGGTTGCGAGCAGAGATGAGAAATGAGATGAAGGTACATGGTAGCGGATATATCTCGCGAGAGATCGGTATGATGGAACTTACGACTTACGACTATGACTTATGATATGACTTTCTGCATGCGCATTTTACCTTTGACGCATGGTTCTTGTCTATGATAGATGGAAAAGCTCAGGCTGCGGCTGTGATGCTATGCTTATGACTGTTCTGTGTTGTCTTTTTGGCCTCGATACTGTGTCCAAACTAATGATGCATAGATAATGGTTTGACATGGGAGGCCCTGGGCCTATGGGATTGACATTTTTTGCATTGTGGAGGTCAGCGACTGTTTTCACTTGATCGTGTGGCTGTTTCTTTTAGTTTACATCGCAATTCATCAGAGAATGTTTGTTATTCTGGATAGTGTTCAACTTTTAGGTTGGCTCAGTGGAATATAATTTTGGATTTAATTGAAAATAATTCAGCCAAGACTATGCCTCATCCTTGCCAATATAAGACAAGGATCATCGGGTCCGACCGCTTTGTATATTTTTTAGACGAGGATCATATAATAAACACATTGATTTCAGGCCACGATCTAATTCGCAGGTGACCTAAACACCCAATTGTTCAAAAATTTCCTCGGAAGTCCAGAATGCGCATCTGCGGGCCAAGTCCTCCCACGAGCTCGAGGAATGCCGGATAGTCTTCATTCCGCTATCAGGTCCACCAATGACCTGTACATCGTATACTCCGATTGAAGATTTCGGTGCGCTAGACCAACCCGAGATTGACCCATTGGCCTTGGAGGGGTTTCCATATGTGGCGAAAGAGGTCCAGCTGCCACTCATCTCGCTTGCAAGCTCGATATCAGATTCCGAGGACAGGTCCGCGTAGACGGTAGTCACCTGATTGAAGACGTAGGGGATATCACTAAAGTGACACACTCCATAGAACAACTCACCGTATTCCTCTAGGAACGGCGTGAAGACAGTCTGGTTCAAGGCGTAGAGGTAGGTCGCGGTGGTGCCAGTGGACCACTTGCTGTTCATCTTCGCAGAGTAGAGAACCGGGCATGTGAACTGCGAGTCGCGAACGATCTGGCTAGCTTGAAAGAACTCCGCTGAGATATTCTCCGAGGTGTAGGCAGAGAATTGAGAAATGGGGTAAAGCGCCATCGCTTTCTTGAGATTCTTCTCAGAAAGGTTCGGGTACTGGGCCGCGATGAACTCGGCGACCTCCTTGACGGTCGTGGCAGATGTGTCCGAGAACAAAGAACCATCATTCTCATCCCAACCAACGATGATATCGATATTTCGGGTGAAACGACCGGAAGACAGAAGCTTGGAGGGACTGTCCGGAATAAAAGACGACGGAGATGTGGGAATGAAGACGTCCAATCCGCCGGATGTTTGGATGCTGAACTCGTATTCAATCATAGCCGGCAAAAGAGTGTCGAGAGGAAGCGCCCGGAGGCAAGCGAGCTCTTCAGCACTCGTAGAGGCAGTGCAATTGATAGTCTCAATAAATGCAGCAGTATGATCCATGGAGGTGTTGCTGGCAGTGCCGGCGTCAGCAACAGCACAACCGGACTGCATAATAGCTCGCTTAAAGGGAGCTTTCTTCTCGCCACCATAAGCGGTGATCTGCAAACCAACTCCAGTGGCGCCATCGCTCTCTCCAAAGATGGTCACATTTTCAGGATCACCACCAAAGGCTGTAATGTACTCCTGCACCCATTCGAGCGCGAGACGTTGGTCGAGCAGACCCGCGTTTAAGGAATCCTCAGCACTCAATGCTGGAGACGCGGCAAAACCAAGAAGGCCAAGTCTGTAGTTCATCGCAACATATATCACAGGTGTGCCTGCCTCAGCTGCGCCGAGAACCAATACGGTCGGCTCATAGGCTGTATCATAGATCTGACCTACCGTGTCTCCACCGCCGTATATCCAAACCATCACAGGCAATTTATCGGCACTTGTTGCATTTGCCGGTCTGTCAATTCGCAGGGTAAGACAGTCCTCGGAGACGTTGGTGACATTGTCAAAGATCGGGAAAGTCGGAATTGGGTCTTCTTGCTGAGGGCAGGCTGCACCGGACTGGGTAGCATTAACCACGGTGCCAGCGGGATAGGTGTATAACTTTGGTGGAGCAAAGCGATTGTTGCCGCTAGTATCTTGACCGAATCGTATATTCTTGAACGAGTCGACGCTATTCGCCGATGTGCCCTCAAATGTCACTTGTCCAGAGCGGACTTTAGGGTTTGCATCGCCGCATGCTGCAAGAACAGAAAGGACGAGAAGTCCAAGATCAGCACGGACCATTTTCAGGATTCTTCAATTGAAGTCCTTGGCATTTAACCTTCTGACACCGTAAGCTGACTGTGGGTTGCTCACATCTGACACTGTAAGGTGCTTACTATGTGGGAAAGTGGGCTATTTATGCATTTGCCAGGATAAAGACTCTCATGCTTCCTGACCCCAAAGAATACTGAGCATTGACTCGGCCAAGACGGGCACGCCAGCCGCAATGGACCTGAAGGATCGGGATTGGCGCCATAATTTCCAAGAGAAGACAGGTGAGTGGATAAGCCCCACTCGAGACTTTGTTGGAATAACATCGAGCTTCCCATATTTAGGATTTAGTTCCGAGGATCGTTGGTTTGTTGGTTCAAGATTTTCATGGTTAAGGATGGTGAAATCCGTACGGAATACGCAATGAGCGAGAAGAGACTTCAATATCAAGCAACCACACATCGCACAAATGGCTCCCTACCTTTGCTTCTGTTATCTGGTGAGCTAATGCCTCCGAGGCTGGCGTTATTACTTGCACTATAATGAGATTGCATGACTTGTCATTAATTGCGAGGCATTTAGCTGCATCGTGGCGTATGTGAGTAAGACAGATTAAAGAACGCGTCATGTAGACCTGTTGTACTTTTTTGTACCTTTTTTGTACCTGCGCATATATGTTCCAAGAGACTCCCTATGATGATAGCAGGGGAGCCATAGGCTGTGTTTGTCTACTCACAAGACCAAATGATGCCTTCAATATTTACATGTTTGGAAAGAGTTTGAGTTTCTCCAGGATTGCAAGGTACAACACATCAACATGGAGAATATTTTCCTGTACCCTCGTGCCAAAATCCGCCCCCACTGGCCACAGGGGGGCCCCGGGGGCGGGGCCGTCAGGTCCAGGGCTGCTCATTCAGGTGCAACACTAAGCGAGCACAGTGGTTATGCCTCATTTATTTGAATCATTTTTATGAATAGTAATTTGAAATGGAAATGTCCTATGATGCCGAGGGCCTTGGAAATAGCACCCAAGAGTACGGAATAGATGAGCCCTCCAGATACCTGTTCACCAATTCAGTGTCTTGATTTATACTGCGTCTTGGTTGGTGTGCCAACACCCCGGGACCGACATTGCGAACAGATAATTAAGGGGAAGAATTGCAAAAAATTAATTCAAGACTAACATTAGAGTAGCTGGCTACTTGCCTTAAATTAATTGCCTTAAGGCTCAGGCTCACTACAGGCTCAGGTAATATTGTCTCACCAGCCACACACAGCCACAATAACGCGAAACACAGATAGCGCCACGTTGACGTCATAGACCGTCCAAGACAAGGAAATGTGCAGAGCTATGGATGATGTACCTGGATCATCCTAGCTCCAACAGTGCCAGTATTCTAGGCGCTATTTATGCTTTCTCCAGGTTTATACTCCACTATTAACGTGATACGTCCCCTGCGTCATGAGTCGACCGCTACGTCTGCCCTCCACCCACTGCCCTTGAGCTATGCACCACACCTTCGTCCCGCTCAACTCTGAACGAAAAGAACACCAAAACACATCCTACGATCAGCATATACAGCCATGCGCCCAATAACAAAGGGCTGTGTGCCATTATTGTCACCATTAACAAAACGTGGTTGGTCACGTGGGATACAAACATGTTCATCTGGACGTTGGGCATCGACTGTTGCTCGGCATACTGGCCAGGTGAGACCAAGTACGCTCCTAGGAGCTACTTGCAGCTTGAAGCTAGGAACCACCGGTCTCAATCCCCGAGGAATGCTGTTCGGAGGGACCCAGACTCGGACTTTAAAAAAGGCAAATTATGTCGAGAAGATGGGCGACAATGAGAAGGTTGAGGAGCTACTGGAGTCCCTAGAGGTCAGAGATGACAATAAGGACACCCAGCCTCAGCTAAGCCTGGATGAAAAGAACGCCAAGCGGGCGGAGGAAATGTCAAAGGGTAAATATACTGATCCAGAAGATTGATTCATGGGTCCGACTAATCTATTGCAGGAAAAATGTTGACTACACCATCACGGTTGTTCAAATTAATAATTCCCCTAACGACTATCGATACAAAAGGTAACAATGACAAAGGTAGGAAGCCTCCAACCCGTCCTTAGCACTGAACTCCCATCTAACAATAATCCAGGAATTGAACCAATTGCAATCCTTGTCCATCCACAACAACCCCTCTCCTACCTAGAGCAACTCATACAATCCGAACTCCCTGCCATCGAAGGCGAAAAACAAAAGCTTCGCCCACCCACAATTTCCTTCATAGCCCTTCAACACGAAGATAATGCCATCAAGCCCAAGAAACGTGTCGAGGATCTTGAAAGGACCGTCGAAACAGAACAGCAGGAGGGCGGCCCTACGCGCCGCCGCCGATCCCACGAAGAAGATGCCGAGATCTACAGCTACCCCCGGAAAACAGACACGAGTCTGGATTCACTGAATGGCAAGCCTGAGCGTTTCGTACGATGGTCCCAAGCCACCGAAGTGGGCGACTTCATCCGCGACGCCGCACGCACGCGCGAGTTCATCGTGTCGATAGAAGGTGCCCCGAGCGGACTGGGAGAGATTCGTGTGACCGTCCCGTCATTTGACGAACGTACATATTTCCTACGGATGCGGATGCGGAAGCTTTCGCAGCGTATCCAAGCGATCGCAGAAATCAAGCACAAATGCGATGAATTAGCGCAACGTGGTGCGCAGCGAGTTGCGATTGGAGGATTTGGAATCCTCTCCGTGTGGTGGTATAGTGTGTATAAATTGACGTTTGAGACTGATCTGGGATGGGATACTATGGAGCCGGTTACGTATCTGGTCAGTTTGTCTACGTTGATGGGTGGTTATCTGTGGTTTTTGTACCACAACCGGGAGATATCATATAAGTCTGCTTTGGACTTTACGGTCAATGCACGACAGAAGAAGCTGTACCAGCAGCATAATATTGATCTGCAACTCTGGGAGACGCTCATTGACGAGGGGAAGGCACTGAGAAGGGAGATCAAGGGAATTGCAGCGGAGTACGATGCTGAGTGGAACGAGCGGGTTGATGAGCAGGACGAGATGGTTACTGAGGCATTGAGGTCGAAACCGAAGGATGAAGAGAACAAGGACAGCAAAGAGAAGGATAACAAAGAGAAAGATAGTGATTGATTCAATTGTTAGATTTAGAAAATCCATAGCGTGTTCTTCATTACTTTGTTGATACTCAATACCACTTCGATACTTCGGACCATATGCAAACAGAAGGCACACTTGAGCAATTAATGCTTACAAACGCTCAGATAAAGACCGATACTAAGAAACGACTGGATCTAAAGCGTCCCATTCCGCACAGGGTCATAGTAGCCTTTCTTCGGAGTCTCCTCAACCTGCCTGGGCCTCCCTTAAAACGCAAGCCACATTAGCGCCAGATCCCAAAGCTGAATACAAGTCACATCTTTCTTACCAGCATCAGCAACTGCCCCATTGTTCTCCCCCTTCCTCCGATTCCGATTATTTCTCACATCCCGCGATCGAAACACACTGTACAACAACCATCCAGCCACCCAATTGGGTCCATACTCGCTATTGGTAGCACCGCGGTCAAACAGAGGTCGAGTGAGAGGCCCGGCGTTGCGCCAAATCTCCATGATGGCCCAGCGCTGGTGGTCTGGTAAAATGTGGTGCCAGAAGAAGGGAGGGCGGGTGTTTGGGTCGGTGCGGACGCTGTCAAGGAGGTGGGAGGTGTCTTGGTTCATGTGGTTGTAGACCATGATTGCTTCATCCTGGTAGATCAGATATCATAGTTAGAATTAATTTTTTTGATTGATGTTCGGATTTTAGGTCTGTCAGTGGGATGAGAAGCAAGGGAAAGGGTGAAGGTGATTGCGAGGGCTAATAGATGGGGTATCTTACTCGCATGGCACGGTAGTACTGCTCATGCTGTGGATCCTGAGGGTTCAAGCCCAAAGCGTGAATAAACTCCTCCTTCGAGACTCGGGGACCGACGGGTGGCATTTTGGGTAGTTGATCGATGCTTTCAAAGGGCAAATTGTAATGCGGGCTGAAGGCAAGTGTAGAAGCTTGCACTTTCTAGATTTGGACGAGATGTGTTGAGAGCCTGAAAAATTGAGATGAAATGGTGAAGAGCTGAAGACGGAACCGTTGAATAGAATGAAGCATCGAAAAGCCTTCCCAAAGCAAGGCTTTATACCATTGATCACAATCAGGACTCAACATGTGCCGATTCAACGGCCAACGATTCCCGAGACGCAATCTGCACGGCCGCTCCCGAGAGATCAATGCAATCAGATCTCTGACAGCGGGACGAGGCAGACCAACGAACGAGAATGAACAATCAAGCAAGCAGGCAATGTGCAATCGGTTAAGTGGGTAAGCAAGGCCCTAGCAGACAAGGAGGTCAGTCGAGTCGCAGGAGATGAGACAATGATACAGGCAGTGTTTGTTTGCAAGGCCCGAGACATTAGACGACGTTGGAGAATCTGGGTGGATGAAGAAAGAAAGTGAAAATGGAGAAGAAAAAAAATCCAAACGTGCATTATCATACAAAATCATCGTTCAGAGGAATACTTTAGCACGAGTACGGAAGGGAGCTAAGCTCGCCCTGACTGTTGTTGTGGACAGGAATTGTCCAGTTCTACAAGATGTATCCGCAAATCCGGGGCTTCTCTGGCTCTTTTGGGGTTTCACAACCCACCTGCTCGACAATCTCACACTTGTCGATATCCAACAGGGTTTTCTAAGATGTCAATGGGATGGTGAGGTAGGGTGGAGGAGGGAAGAAGACCGGCTTAGCTACATGGGTATTCTAAATGATAGTGGATAGCAAGCATGTTAGCATAAGGTCAGAAGTACTGTGGTACATTTAGTCTTCAACTCTTCACTCTAATAAGGTACGGGACGTTCCGCTTGCCGGGAAAGAGACAGACCATGGATTTCAGTCGGGTCAGCACCAGCATCGAGGGCTGAGCGCAGTAGAGATAAATTGCAGGAGGTTTTCGAGGGAGACTATCCGAGCTCGAGTCTGCTATCCGAGACAGAGAGCAAGAACTTATGACTTGCATGCATGAGATGAAGAGTTTCGAGGTAAGCTTGTAAAGATTGATTCGGAAGCAATCAATCCGAACAATTTAGAGAAGTAAAGATGATACATTACATAGGATAAAGTAGACCTATTGAACAAGATCATAAACTCGGGAACCCACCAGAAAACTATACGCAACAAACTTTCCATCACTCTACTAACGCGCGCTAGTCGCCATATGGAGACCGAAATCAGAATCAAGCCGGCTTACGCCAAGGAGTACCTAAAACAAACTTCAATAATACTCCTAGTGGCTAGAAATTCCCGCCTAAGCACAAAAGAACATATGTATCTGCCCGCAGCCGCAGACAAGAAGACTCGTCAACCATGCAGTGCGACGCAGCAAGCCGCCTCCCAGGCAACGGGCTCCATAATTGCAATCTCACCGATACGGAAAACGGCCAACCTGCTTTCGTTGAATCGGATGTAAATCCGTTGATGCGTTTCCATCAATATGTGCATGCATCGATTTTGCGGAGAAATCATAGTACGGTATTGCATTGAAGAGGGCACGGACTAGACTCGAACTCTCTTATTTTGAGTTGTTTGTACAAGTAATCCTATAAGAAAAAAGATCGACGTACTGGTAAACAAACATGAAGTGTGACAGTGAAAAAAAAGAAAAAAATGAGCAGATTGAGCCGCGCACTAAGCCAAACGAATTTCCGTACTCTGGCCCTGTACGGGAAACGCATGAGACGAGTAAATATCAAGCCAAACAACGTGGTCAATCATTCAGATCTATCAATACTAACATCAGCCCCGTCAGGTCTGTGTCATAGACGTAGAAACCTCTTAAGCTTTAGCGCTTCGGACACGAGGGATATTCTGCTACATATCCGACAACTGGTCACACTCTTGAGCAGATGGCTTTGCACCATAATCAGGAAAGATATTAACACTGGAAAGAATTACGGAATCTGGACGACGTAAGACAGACAGTAAATCCGTCTTCTTCACCGTGTCGGAGCCTTTTGAATTTCTTAATCTTTTCTTCAATTGCTTCAGTCACCCTTGAAAGGCGGATGTTACCCGGGTACCCACGAGGCAAATGTAAACTGATTTTCGCGCGTCATGATATTGTATCTACTAGGTAGAGATCTTGTATAGATAGTATCTTGTATGGATAGTATAGCCAGCCTCCTGGCTGTCATGTTTTGAGTCTGCATTTACCTGCTGTCTGTGTCGTGCATCGCATGGCATCGCATTGCAGATTCGTCAACCGAGATAGGTATCATTGAGTCTAGTTTCATATACTAATCGATGTACTTTTCATATTCGATAACTATACATCAAATTCTCCCTCCATCCCGACTTCATAGTACCCAATTTTACAGCCTGTGAGAACAAAAGAATTTCCCGTCAACTTGGGGGACCAGGGTACACCAAACACACCTGTGGATGAAAGGTTAAACCGAATGAAGAAGGAGACTGCACCAACAATAATCCCGAGCCCGTCATCGAGCGGATGTAAGCATCACGCTCATGCAGGTTCCCGACTGCCCATTTTGAAATGTCGGCGGGCCGGCGATGGCAAGAGACGGGGACTGGGTTTGTGATGCAGCTTGCCTGTGAAGACATCGATACCCTCGCTTATGGTTTGTTGAGACGTCAAGTTTGTATGCGATTATAGTTTGCAGTTCTTATAATTGGGAGTAGAAGTGCCGTGGAGAGCTTTTGTTACGGCTCAAGATGAGCAAATCATTGGTATCGGACTTGGGTGAGAATTTGGGTGATTACAAAGGGATGAGAAGATTGGAGGAATTTGAGGGAAACGATAGGCCTACTACTTTGACGAATTTTATTTGTTGTGTTGACGGATAACTTGAGGTGAGGTATAAGCAAAGCGGAGCAAATATAAGGCTGGACCTCTTGGCGGACATTAATTGGTTTACACAGCCACCACGCACATGAAACACCAACCCACCTCATGGCGATTTATTGATATAATCTTCATGATCGACCATCGCGATCGACGAACAAGTGGGAGAGACGATCAATCGGTATGTATGCGCCACATTCCCCGGAGTTCACTGATTGGGCCGTTGATTCAAGCTTATCGACCGACTCCAGTCCCACGCATGTGGCTGAAGGAAGGTTTCGGAGGCACCAATCGACAGAGTCAAGACTGGAGATTTGTGGACCAGGGCGTTTCCGTCGCTCGAATCTCGCGCTAAGGTGGGTTCTCAATACGTGCGTTTAGATGTTACAGAGCCACAAGCCACAGCAGATGCAATACAGATTCGGACGTAAGCAGAAGTAATTTCCTCTGAGTAATCTCGTCCAGATCATTGTCTTAGAAGATATGCAAGCAACATAGCCAGGTAGAAGCACTCGGATTTCCGTATCTCGATAACTCTTCAGTTCCCTCAGCTGTGGGGAAATGCACTGTCGCAATCTCGCCTGCACTTGCGGGCAGCGTCCACACAAGTGCTTCCAGATCCCTGGAGCTAGAGGCGCGGGGGGTGGGTTGTATGTACGTCAAGAAGCCAGAAACCAGACATGAATAATAAGGGCCGTTGCAATGCTCCATCCGTCGCTAAAAAATAGAAAAAAGATAAGAAATGGAAGCAAACCGTAAAACCTTAACCCTAGGCTTTCTTGGGCTCTTTGTCCTTGGACTCCTCCTTCTTCTCGTCCTTCTTCTCGTCCTTCTTCTCGTCCTTCTTCTCGTCCTTCTTCGCTTCTTCCTTGTCGTCCTTCTTTTCTTCCTTCACCTCCTCTTTCTCCTCCTTCTCTTCTTCCTCGGGCTTGAGATCCTCGCCGTAGTATCGGCGCAGGAATCGCTCGACTTTAGCGTAAGCGACCTTCACCTCCTTCACAGTGGTATCGATTTTTTGGAGCGAAATCTTATCGTCGGGCTGTGTTGTAGACCCGGTCTCGTCCTTGCGGGCGCCGAAGTGCTGAATCTTTTCACAGCCGTCCTTAACGTGAGTGAGACCCAGAGTGGCCGAGGAGCCCTTCAAAAAGTGACCAAGAGATGAAAGATCATCCAAGTCCTCATCCGCACTGTTGGGAGACGTTAAACCATCTTCATGAATATGAATCATGTTCAATATCACTTACACAGCCTTCTCCATCTTTTCAAATGTAGTCTTGGCCTGTTCAAAGAAGCCGTAGACAATGCCCTTGCTGAATTCACGTTCATCATCGTCATCCATTTCCAGGATCTGCTCAAAGGTGCCTTCGTCGATGATATCAGCAACATCAGACAGCTGAGGGGGACCCTCCTTCTTCTGGTCGCATGTCAGTCTCGCATTCTTGACTTGGATATTGAACCTAGACATACCGGCTCCTGAGCCTTCGTGTTCTCGGCAGGTGCCATGGCTAATATGTGAAGCGATGTGTAATGAATAGGATCAACCTAATTCCACTGCACGGATGACGATGAGACTGAACAGTTGCCCGATCTAATAGTCAATCCCGACTAAGGACTTGACAGATCTGCAGATTAAAGTCAGCTTAAATTTCGCCAGTTGAGCATCAAATGCGTGCAGGTGAATATGATGATGAAAGCGATGAAGTCAAAAAACGTAAAAACAGCCCAAATACAGTCTCATTCCCGAAAAAAAAGAGCGAGCCCACAGGGGGTATCGCCTTACAAACCAGGGAAGAAATTACAGATTGAGGCGAAAGACCAAAAGATCAGGGTGATGGGAAAAGGAAAGGTACAGGTGAGCGTTGGATCTAGGCGTATGCACGCGTGGGCAGGGATCAAGAGCCACACATCGCAGGAACCAGGCTATCACACTGTGGCGGGGGTGGAACTCCGGGTGAAAGAAACCCAACGAAACGGAGTTCACCGCGGAAGAGGGGTAAGAACAATGGCAGCTTACTTAGCGATGCCGCAGGGCGAAGCCAAAGGGACAAGAGGTTAATGGAAGGGAGAGTGAGAAAGATCGAGGGGGGAGAGGAATAGTGACGGGCCCATTCACCATATACTGAGAGCACGGCGGGGCTTGAAATGAACGAGCTGCACTCAAGCCCCAGGGTCCCACACTGGAAACAACGCAACAGGGGCACAAAATTGATAACCAAAATCGCCAGAATTGATAAACAAAAAAAAAATCCAGAAAAGAATTGATGATCAAATCGGGTATCGCGTGTAGCGGAGGGGGGATAATGGCCAGGTTCAGGCTAAGAAAAGGAGGGGCAAATTGGGGGAGGTTTGGCTTATCCCACCTTTAATTTTTTTTGGGAGAATCAGTTATAGGATTGCAACTCTTCTAAAAGAGAATACCGGACTCCGGATGGCAGAAAGGCAAGGGTAAGTTTACCTGAGAGGAGAGAGGGAGTGAGAAAGAAGGTTAGCGAGAAAAAGGGCGGAGAGACGTTTAGGTGGGTAATTATGGCCGGCAGGAACGAGTGGAGGAGCAGCGTTTCCCGTGCAATCTATCCGTACAGTAGGTTGATTTGGGTTTTCAGTGGTAAGTTCGTAACCAAAAAAAATTAGTTTTTTAGCATGTCAATAACAAAAGGTTTCTATATACTATATGGCATGCTCTTACTGGTCTCCCCAGGCTCTTTCCTATGTAGATGAGATTACCTATCACGCATTTTGTGTATTATCTCCGTTTGACCATGGGGGCCAGAAATTAGTATCCAGAAGAGTTCCAAGGGTAATCCGAAGTTTTGCCATCCCTTCAAGCTGAATGGGGGAAGCTTTTCCCCACCAATGTGTCCCCCTACCCGTTTTCCGCCACCAGATTGAATATAAAAATTTTCTCCTTCTTTTAATTCAAGGTATCCCAGCCTCATCTTCAGGGCTAGCGAGGATCATCACTGGATCGTGGTCATGCAGAAGACAGTGTGAAACCATGAAATACCCGGGTCTCGATCCACCGGGAACCGAGCAACGGCATGAGATCATTCTCCATTCCCTTCCACCAGTGAGAATCTGCGTACCAAATCTGGACATGGTGGAGACCAAAAAGACGCAACCTATAAGATCAATACTGAACAAGTAACAAGGAAACCAGGAAAAAAAAAACCGACCAGAGCAGCCTAAACCCAGCGATCTGGCAGCGGAAGGGGGAAGGAAGCAGCCGCGAAACGACATCATCGGGCCGCCGATCTCAGTACTGGCACGTCACTGCTTTGTGTCATCTGGTCTCCCTTGTTCCGAGTCGCACGTGGACCATATCATCTTCAGTTTTGTTCGACATCAATAGATTAATCAAGCCATTCCAGCGTGGATCCTCTCCACTCTGAATGTTATCTGGTGAGACCGACAAGGCAGGTAAGGAGAAAAAAATGGGGAAAAAAAAGAAAAAATAGATAGGGTCGGCCATGGTCCGCAGAAATAAGGGGCCCCGTTGGGCTGCCAATCGCCAGAGATGGGGAAATAGTCCGGGCTCCATTCTCTCATGACTTTCAGTCTCGTGTACAGCTCGAGTACAGTTCGTACAGATCAATGCATTGCTCTGCAACCGGATTGTATGGATGTGGGAAGGTCTGGGCCCTCGGGGACCGGAACCATGTGTCGCTAACCAGCCAAAAATACCCTTTCTCCCCTGTATCTGGCGCTGGTATGTGGCAGGAATCCCGAGGAATCTGACGTACCGACAACCCTGGACTCCGTTAGACACTCGAATTGTGAAAGCGAGAGGGGTTGTTAGGGGAGATTTGGGGCTAAGACACGAGCCATTATGCTGTCACCGATGACGATGTTTAGGTGGGCAACAAATATGGCAGACCTAAGGCATTAGAATCCTCAATTCATCCCCCTGGGTGTTGAGATAGGAAAACATCAATTGAACCGGCATTGAGAATCCAGTGTAGTTGAGACAATTCGAAAACAAAAGCATCGTCTTTTGCGCGAAGCGTAGTCACCTCTTTTGTTTATATAGCAGATGGGGGCATTCGTGCCTCTGGTGGCTTTCTCCTGGTTTTGCGTGTGAAGTGGTTGGCCCAAGTGGTCATCCACCAATCATGGTGTGGTATATTAGCCATTACATCATGGTGGAGTCTCCACCCACATTTCACAGCCTCTGATGTCATGTTTCTTCTGTGGTACAAAAATACGCGTCACTTACAGGGTGCTTGGCACGGCCACCCATGGATTGTATCTTGATTGCTTTCAGGCCAAGTCGCTATATTCTTAGCGATTGTGCCATGTGCAGAACCCCACATCTTACTTGGGTGTATACCCAGGTACATACAGGCTCATGCCTACTACGGATGTCAATGCCGGAGCTAGTTGGCTTGGCTTAAAGTACGTCCTCTGTACTCCGTGCCTTAGCCTAGGGCCAATGCAGTGTGAAATCATCGGCTCACCTCATGATATCACGGTGCATAAGCTCGTACGACAGTCGGACTCCGTCCAAAAGTGGTGCGACAGGGGATTTTTTGCTAGCAGATGGTACATCAGACTCAGCATCGGCAAGCTTTTTGGGAATATCAAGTGGATGTGGTCATGAATGACTTGCGCTGACCAGGTAGTTGACTACGACTGTCACAACTCTCACAAGTCTAAAATATGGAAATTGCCCCTCAGCCATTCGCCAGTGATGCCCAAAATGGGGGCCCCCGGCAATGTTTGCTCTTTTTCCATAGGAAAACGGGGCTTGTGTGCCTCTTAGCGCCAGCCCCAAGTGGGTGATAACGCCTCTCGACAACATTGGGGGTCTACAGAATAACTTCCAAGGAAGCCTTCCGTTTGGTTGCCGGTACCTGCAGTTCGCTGGAACCAGTCCTTCGAGTTCGGCACTAGATTCAATAGTAGAGAGTCACTATCCCCAACACGGCCGTATACTCGGTCCCGACCCACAGCCACCCTCGTACGGGATATATTCGGCGCCGCGAAAGCAAACAAAGAGATGACACACTAATCACTAACCTGACAGCTGGAGCCTCCAAGAGATCCAGTGATCGGATTGACAAAAGCACCCCACAACCCTGAGGCTTCGAGGGATCTTCTAGAACTGCTTATGTAAACATCCGAGGTCCCTTTTCGATCCCAGATTCAACATTCAACAACTCAACGCCTACCGCGCCCACTCGCGCCCCCATCAATTACCTTCGCTGAACATCCAGCACATCTTTGAAGCTCAACCCAAAAGTCGCCATCACGTTATCTCTGGGCTCAAAATAAAATCAGACCATCACAATGCCCTCACCCTCAACCGCGGCTAAACCGCGCTCGTCCGGCCCTTCAGGCATCACAAGAGCCTACCTCTTCATCTACAATGCATTCAACCTTGCAGCATGGGGCTTCTGTGTCGCATACACAGCTTCACTAGTCCCCGGCCACTTCGCCAGCAACACTTTAAATGCAGTCTTCGGCCAAAGCTTCTCGCCATACCTCCTCGCAACGCAATCCATCGCAACCCTCGAGATTCTTCACAGCCTGCTCAGGCTCGTGCGCGCTCCCTTCTTCACAACTGCGATGCAGGTCGCAAGCCGTCTGCTTCTCGTTTGGGGAATCATGGTTCCATTCGGTGGCCAGATCGTCGGCGCGTCTACCACCCAGCTGGGTGACTATGCCTACCTTGGTTGTATGAGCGCATGGGGAATTACTGAGATCATTCGTTATGGATTCTTTGCAATTACCCTGTCCGGAAATGAGATACCGAAGTGGTGGACTTGGTTGCGGTATAACACTTTCTACGTCTTGTACCCTGTTGGCATTTCGAGTGAATGTGCGCTCGTTTACTTGTCGCTAGGTCCGGCTGGGGATATTAATCCTTTGCTTTACTGGGGACTTGTTGCCATTCTGGCTATCTATGTGCCCGGTTCTTATATCCTTTACACGCACATGATTGCGCAGCGTCGCAAGGTTATGCGTGGCAAGCAGCGCGCTGATTAGATGGTCTCAGACTGGAATGAAAGCTCATCATGTTTGATGTGGTGCCATGCGGCTTACGGTGGATAAGGTCTCGGGGCTCAAAAATATTATTTTTAATTATATAGATACTACGTCCAGCTCGCTGGGCCAAGACGGAAAAAGCATACATAGCGACGAAGGAAGACTTCAATAATGCTTGATAGCTATAAATCAATCATGACTATTCCAAGAGCGTATCCACTGTCGTCTGTCATTAGTCAATTCCTAGAGACGCAATTGCCTCACATTTCCCGCATGAGAGCATTGATAGCTTGCGCAGCAAACTTCTTCCGCTCATTTTCTGGCAAATCAGCACCCATATCTGCAATCTTGTCAGTATAACTAAGCTCCGATTCAGCAGTGTAACCCAACAAACCTTTAATAGCCTGCACACGCATCATAAGGCCCTCCATAGACTCAACCTTGATTTCATCATCCCCATCCTCAAAGTCGCCAAAGTCTCCTTCCTCGCCATCACCGCCACCATGCTCAATCGCCATGCGCAAACCAAGCATCTCGCGCTCCAACTCTTGGACTTCCTGCCCGAAGCCGCGGGTACGTGATTTGCTGCCACTCAGCAATCCGGCCTCGAGATCATCATCGAAGTCAAAATCCAGCTCCTGGTCCGCATCTGGATCACGCAAGTCCCCAGGTCCAGTCCAGTCGTGTGTTTCCAGTACCTCCTTGATGCGCGGCATGCCCTCAAATTCTTCTAAATATTAGCATCAATCCAGGACAAAATCCGCCCCAAGCGTGGTCAGAAGTATACAAGGCGGGAAGACATACCTCCAAACTTATTCTTCGTCTTCTCACCCTGTCCCTTCGGATCCCATTCAACAACCTCCCACCCAATACACCCCAAGTCAAACAACATGTCCTCCCACCAAGAAGCAGAAAATGGCATGTCCTCAGTTCCCAAATCTTCATCATCAAGGCCCAACCCCATCTCATCGGAATCACGAGCACCAGCAGACGTAGATGTAGATGCTGGCATCTCACTCTTCGGTGCCCCAACTAGAACAAATATACCGGAAACATCACCACCCATACCCCCACGCTCCTCATCAATGCGCTCCTTCACAGCCCCGATGTCACGCATGAGATCCAGTACCGCGCGCACGTCGGCGCGCGAAGCAGGATCAGAACCAGGACGAGGATCCGTCTCACTTGGGTTCTTGACGCAGACTAGTAGTGCACCGACTGCATCACGGACGACTTCGGCTTCATCACTGAGGAATTCCGTGCGCCATTGTTGTACGCTGGTTTCGGTAGATGTCTGGGATGGGGTTGATTCCTCGTTTCCGGGGAACGGGACTTCGTCAACCCATATTGGGATCTCAGCTGAGTAGTATTTTGTGTTTAGGCGGAGAGGACTGTGGGTTGTGTAGCCTGCGAATGAGGTTGTTGTGTCTGGTGGTAAGGGAGAGGTAGTCTCTTCATCTTTTGGCGGGGTAGTTGATGATGATGCTTCGGCGGGAGGGGATTGTTCTTGTTGTGGGAGGTCGTGCACTGGGACGTCGGTGAGCGCGAGTAGGAGAGGAGGGATTATTGAGACAGATTGTGCTGGTGGTGCGAGGATTAGGAGGCGGCGTGAGTTCGCGATTTGTTTCACTTTCGGCTTGGAGGGGATTGCGGGGGAGGCTTTGGAGGCCATGGCGAAAGGCGAGAAGGTTGATCGTAATTATTGATGCGCTGGTCTGACACTTTGGAATTAAAGTGTGTATACTTGAGTATTTAGACGTATTTGAGGACGTAATGGCTGGAGAGCGGAGACGTGTGAAGAAGTTTGAGACCTGGTCCCCGCATGGAGAGAAAAAGCTGCGGAGATCAGGTCGTCCCCGAAACTGTTTATCTACCCACATTAGATGTAACTATGTCGTCCATATGAGCTAATTTTGCTTTGAACATCGTGTTTGTAGTAAGTAGGATCTTATCAATCTTTTCTACTCTTCGTTTGAAGCTTTGATCTCACAGCAGATGCCACTGCGACTACCGAATTTACGTTGGCCATACTGGCACCCAAGGCAGCTGAAATCTTCAGGATATGTAATATATGCGCCAGGTAGTCATTCGTGAGAGATACACGAGTCATCATGGAATGCCGAGATTCCAGACCCAGCAAGATGGAAAGAAAGCCTGAGAATTTTTCCCATAACGAACCAAAGAAAACAAAAGACGAACGCCAACCACTAGAATCCGCCAGGTCTTTAACACTGCGCTCTTGTATCTCCATGCATCGCTAATTTACCGACCACGGCCACCGGCACGGGCACGCTGCACAGTAGCCTTACCACGGGCCAGACCAACACCGCGTCCGCGCTGTCCTCGTGAGCGGAACATAGGAGCGTTCCTATAGTAGAGTAAGTCAGCAAATATCCCAAAGGCTCACAATTGAAATCTTGTTTTTGAACCAAAAGAAATAGCCATGATTAGGGTAAAATCTAGAGAGTGGTGTGGTGATAACCAACGGAACGTACCTCAACATATCCGGCACAATGAAGAATCGCACATGACTTCCCCGAATGTAGACCTGGTCGAGATGCGAGACACGGCCATCGCGAGCGGTAACGGTGATATCCTTGAGCTGGACGTTCATGTTGTCCTCGGCTGTAGGAAACAAAAAGTCAGCGGTGTGTTCATGGTATTGGGGTTGTTGAGCCAGTGCTGCCATCAATTGAGAAGCAGCTTGCTCTACAGCCTCTTTTCGCATAATAGCACACAATATTACGCACCTTCCAACAGCTTCCCTCGGTAGACGACGCCGGATGTGATCTCGAGTGTCACGACATGGCCCTGAGAACAATATTAGCACCCTGCCAGCATCCAGTCTCCCCCAAGCCAGGATTATCTTATCGCTATCCAGAGAGGAGACCGATCGAAACAATTGGAACGCACCTGTGCCTCGTTCAGGAGCTTGATTGGGATACCGATGGTGCTAGTGAGCTTGCCCATCTTGACGGAATGTGCGACGCGGGGAGGGGGAATCGGATTAGGAGAAGTGGCGAAGAGATATGTCAAAGACAATCGCAGGGTTCAGCTCGGTAGTAAGCTCGGTGTTTCAAGCCTGAACGAGCAAAGCAGTGGTGGTGGTTGGCGGGATGGTAAGACGGTGGTGGAGATGGCGGAGGTCGCGAGGTGAGTTTTGCGGCTAAGCTTCCTCCTTTCCGCTTTGGGTGTTTCTTCCCTATAAAATTCCAGACCGCGACCACATACTCTCACAGCGGCACCAACACGCTCATGGTACTGCAATAGCGATAGCGGTTACTGAAAATACAACGAGTTTGAATCAGAAATCGTTACAAAACCAAATTCACTACTGCACAATGGCCGGCTCTCCCAATTCCAACCTCCGCGGCTTCAACCACGCCGTCCAAACTCTCCTCAAACAACCCTCGCAATTCCTCCCTCATCTCACCATCCCAACATTCACTCACCTCCCCGAAGACCTGGGCCCCCACCTCATCAACTCACATCGTCCATCCTCTCAGGCCACCAACCCCGAAAAGCAACAACAAACACCACCCAAACCCCCAACAATCCGCGCCCTAGTCCTGGACAAAGACAACACCCTCTGCCCCCAAAAACAACCACATTTCCACCGAAGATCCTCACAAAACTCTCCGAACTCCGCAACTCACCCACAAGCCCCTTCAACCAAATAAACAATCCAAACGCAATCCTAATCGTCTCCAACCGCGCCGGCAGCCACCCAAACTACGACTCAGAAGTACAATCGCTAGAAAGCCAGCTCGCTCACCTCAAGATCCCCGTTTTCAGGCTACCAGCTGGCACGGAGAAGAAGCCTTTCTGTAGCGATGAGGTTGTGCAGTGGTTCCGGGAGCGAGAGGTGATTAGTTCGCCGAGTGAGATTGCGGTCGTGGGAGATCGTTTGGGAACAGATGTCATTATGGCAGGATTGATGGGCTCTTGGAGTGTTTGGTGTAAGGAGGGTGTCTTTGAGGTTGGTGAGGAAGGGAAGCCTGATAGGAATATTTTGGAGAAGATGGAAGTTTGGATTGAGAAGTATTTGAGGGAGAGCAGGGGGCTCAAGGCGCCTGTGCCTAAGGGTTGGGAATAAGGCTTCAAAATTTGAGGAAGAGCCGATGGAGGGTTATAATGGGATGATTTTTTAATGTAAAATATACTCAATTGAATAGGTAACTTGTATAATATTTGTGAATATAGAGTTTGGGATATAGATCCACAGTACACCAATTTGCCGTACACTGTAAACATGACCAGATCTTCGATCAGACATGCAAAGGGATACTTGTCGAAAGTGAAGAACTGTAAGGAGTCTAGATGGATTTACGACAATTACGAGAACAAAGATGACACAAAAAGAGTTAATTCAGAGCCTAGCGCAATCTCCCACTCGTCGTTTACCGCCAGACCAACGCCAGTTTTAATCTCCTAGGGAGGCACGAACAGAATATTTCAATTCTGCTGACCACCCGGAGCAGCACTGGTTTCATCAAACACAAACAGGTGCCGACAGGTCGTTGTGTGAGGACTGGTTCTAAACTCACGATGAGAATGACCGTTTGATGATGGGTGGAAAAGCCCAACTAAATCTTTTGATGGTCAGACCCATCATCGATAACACAAAAACTCAAACACAGAAAAGGAAAAGAAAAGTTGGAGTCAAGAGGGTGTCTCCGCCCAAGTCGGTCTGTTTGGCATAACCACGTAAAAAAAGGACCCTGGCTTGCAAATCAAAAAAAAAAAAAAAAAAAAAAAAAAAAAATCAAAGTAGAAATGGTGGGCCAGGGAAGAAAAGAAAAAAAAGAAGAAAATCAGGAATCAACCGAAACATCCGGGATTCCATCAAAATTGAGAATGAAAGAAGCAGAAAATCACAAATCGCTTCAGGACCGGCCCCAGAATGGAAAGGGTATTAATACAAAACAACGCATAAACAGAAGGGATATTTGTCACGCAATAAAAAAGGAACAGCAATCAGTCCAATCGGAATTGCTTTCCCGGCCATCGCCAGCGAGACGCGAAGTTGCTCCAGGCAAATCGATCATGGCGGCATGTATTCATACCAACGTTGACCCTAACAGACCCAGGACAACGAGGAATTTCCGAGATGGAGACCAAAACCCATCAACATAGCGCCGCAAGCACTCCAAAGGCCGTGAAACATCAAAGAGTAAGTATAAAAGCCAATGCTAGACCTTAAACTCAGGAGGGCAATCCCTGGGAGTTGATTTCATCCAGATTGACCATACCATGTGAGTAATCACCCAAGGCTGGAGAACCATGACCTGACATGCCATGCATCGGCAATTCAAAGCTGGGTCCTTCGTGCGAAATCGCATAATTGATGTTGTGCTTTGGGTACATGTCGTTCATCGAAAGTCCGTCCTCAACAAAACCCGACTGCTGATCGTGCGAGAATCCATACATGTCAGACGAAGAATGAGACATATTGGACAAGGGGGGCGAGTGATTCGCAATCATGGGATCGGCAGGGCTTACACCGGAGTAGGGCGATGTTGCGTGGGAGCCAACAGTCGATGAGTCAGACGGGCCTGTGGAAACAAATTGAGGTACGTTGAACTGAGGCATGCTGGCAACAGGAGTTGACTCGCCCTGTCCAGCGCTGCTGAACATCGAGGGGCTAGCAAATTCGGAAGGCGATGCGGTGGTCGTGGCAGACATGGGGTTAGTGCGGAAGTCCAGGCCATAACCGTCGGTGTCAATGCGCAAGTCAGTAGGAAGAGCATGCGCAGATTGCGGGACTGGGGCATAGATTCCAGCTTCAGCAGGGTTGTACGGGGCTGGAGTCTGCGGCATGTGGAACGAACTCATGGGGCCTTGCAACGTGGAGATGTCAACTGCTACTGGCACGGAGCGACTGCGCTGGCGTTTGTGTCCGCGGGCAGCAGGCATGTTGAAACCCAAGTGGTTGTGATCTTGGTAAAGATTCATATAGGCCGGTGGCGCAAAGTGATTGGGCTGGGAAGCAGGGCGCTGGATGAAAGGCGGAGACATCGCGGTGGGCACAGCAAAGTTGCTGCTGCTGTTGCCGTATGCCAGACGGTTCTGGAAAGATTCCAAAGACACAAGCTTGGCGAGCTGCACACTTAGCACCTTAGGATGGCCTCCTAGGTGATGAACCATGATCTGGCTCGCTTGCTGCTCCTCAGTGAAATCACCACATTGGTAGAAACCCCCGGAGTTGGAAGAATCCATGTAGAACATAGGTGGGCGGTTAAGCTCCACTACCAATCCACCAGGCCGGGGTGGTTGACCGTTCGGCCCGGGATTTGGGTCTCCAGTTTCCAAGGTGATGTTCTTGATATGTGCGAATGGGTATTCGATCTTATAACCGGCCGAGTCATTGTTGATATAGTATGTCATGCAGGCCTTGTCGGGCGAGTAGAAAATAACCAGGTCCATCGCGTTTTGTCCAATGCGCCGCCAGCTACCAATTGTCAAGGATCGACAAGTGAAATGCGAGATGACGACTTTGCCGGAAGGATTGGCCTCGTTAGCATACATGCCAGGGCTTGGGTATCCGGCTGAGCGTCCAAAGGGGTCCCGGGTTCCGGGCTTGTTGGGATCGAATTGCATCGCAAGGTAATGGCGCATTGACTCGGGAATTGAATCACAGCCTTCGCCGGTCTCAATACTTTTCTTGGCGAGCATCTTAATTTTGGCACGACTAATTCTCAGTCAGTATGCTTTCAATCTCATTTCAAGCTAACAGCAAACCCTACCGATTCTGGAACCAAATCTGAACCGAACGTTCCGTCATGTTGATATCCTGTGCAATTCGTTCGCGGGTGGCAGCAGTGGGAGTCGGGTTCTTGTTGAATTCGACCTCGAGAAGGACGAGTTGATCTTGGGTCGCACGTTGACGCTTGTTGTTCTTTTGCTGTTGAGTCAAAGTGCTCTTACGGGGTGGTCGGCGCGAGGCACTTGAAGACGGAGCCGTGGTAGCACTCGAAGTCGAGGGCGAAGGGGTCGAGTTTGGGGGCGAAGATGATCCTGTTGTGGGCGCGCCCGTTGGGTCGGGGGTTTCACTAAACGACATATTGTAATGCGGTTGACAGGAAATCCGGACGTAAAAGACGAGTTGGCAAAGCTGATCAAGTGTTCCGATAGGTTGGTTTCAGGTGGATTGCGTATATGAGTTTCTTCTCTATCCTCTAGAAAAGATGGTGCGTGACGATCCGGCCGACAGGTGGAGAGAGGTGGGTGCAGAAATGACTGAGAGTCTTCCAAATGATGTTCTCTTGGAGCAGCTTCAAGCGCGAGAGAAAGAATCCAAAAACGAATGAAAGCGCTCTGGCGTAGGGATGATATCAAATCGCGTTCGATGATCCACGTCAGAAACGGGGGTGGTTGGGTGGTAAGGGCGCGTCGCAGAGGCGTCCTGGGTCAATGTATAGAAATAAAAAGGCTGGCCTATGCAGCACAGATAGAAGGGCAAGGGAGATTTTCCCAGCAATGACTCGATCAAATGAATGAGGTTGGCTGGTGGAATCGCAAATACCCAAGTTGAATCGATCAACGAGGAACGGGGTCTTCAAAGGAGGGGAGAAAAAGCCGTTCGAAACGAAGGTGGGAGGCAGAAAGAGCGATATGGGTCGTCGTGAAAGAATGAAACGAACGACCTGGCAAAAAAGAAAGGAAGAAAAATGGAAGACACACACAGGACAAGAAGAGGAGGGAAGACGAAGTTTGGAAGGGAAATCAGGAGATGCTGACTACGCCGGGAACCAGGAACAGGAACCACACCAGGTAAACCAAACACCTACTATTGGCATCCGTGGGGCTCGTCGCTTCCGACCGCTCCTATGACCGATATACATTTACTTTGCTTTTCTATCTCAGAATCCTTATTCCTTCTGAATTCTAGCTATTCTTCAGTACCAAAAAAGGGGCGAAGGCATTCAGGTTTGGCCCCTGCGTCGGGCTGCATACAGCCAAAACCAAATTCTTCGGACGGAGCGATATGATTGACTCTGAGCCTCTTGTACCCAGAAAGAGGGGGTTTGCATGCGCTATCTCCTTACTCGGGTCGCCATCGCACAAGAGACTTGTCCCACTTTTGCCATTGTGTGCTGTACGACGGAACTTACCGATTGTCCAGAACCAGGGAAAGCCACGGTCCAGGTGCTTGACAGACTTATGGAGTCTCGTGGCGTTGAGGGAACCAGACCAGTCGATCCCCAGGAACGGGATAATATCTATTAAGAAACCCAACCAAACTCATGCCCTGATCGTCACAAATGCCGCCGAACGGCAACCACGTGAGATCCGCGAAGATCTGAAACACCGGATATTTGTGATATGTCTACGCGTCGTGGGGAGAAAACAGACACCCAAACAGTACTTACATGATTTCAGTACGCAAATGCCTCGGAGTCCGGTCTGTTCTAAGTCCTAGTGTTCAATAGTCGCAATAGAACGTGCAGACTCCAGTTCCTGGAGGGGAAAACCACTTGCCCCTGATTCGAGAACATCTCAGCCACGGCTCCAGTTAGCGCCACCGTTGACCACCCACGGTTCCAGGGGCTACTCCAACGACTATCCACCAATCAGCGTACACTTAAAGTCTGTGGCCCCACGGTGCCCTGAGTGCTGTGTGCTGTCTGTGGACTGTCACCAAAAGGGAACATTCAGGTACCCGCCCCAGAAACCCGTATGATTGGTCTTGCGGTCCATGACAGGTCCTTCCAGACCACAACGTTGGACAGTGGTTCAGTCCTAGACTGTTCAATTCAGGGTGCAACCTGTCTTTTCATACTTACTCTACCTGGCTGACCGGGCGGGCCTGACCAGTTCTGGTTTCTTCTGGGAAATGTTCCGTGCGCGTTTTCTCTGCAGGTCTCCATTGGTCCGATTTGACCGAGACCACCATGCAGAATGGAGGATGTTCTCTTTTCTTGCTATAGCCTGCAGCGCACGTCACACTTGAATCCCCGTGCGCCATTGCGTTCTTCCGTCACATCCGATGAAAATGCCGAGACATGAACTGTATCATCAACTGTATCAGGTTGCTGTAGAGTTTTACCCAGGCGAGGATTGGAATTTGAACATCCCTGGTTGTCAAGGAGGACTACATGTGTGCGACCTTGAATTCTGGTCACGATGAATCATCGTTCTTGGATCCAGGGGTCGAGGCTGGTTAAAATCCACTGCGCTATTTTTGGCGGCAAACCGGCCTTCTGGTGAGTTTCCTGTTTGGGACTAGCGTCGCTATACGAGCACAATACGAACCCAGTCAGACATTACGCCATCACTACTCCGTGCATATCTCGCGTAAAAGTCTCATAAATTGTGCTACAGACATAACGAATGACAAGTCTGTCTGACTTATGACATACATTTACAAGATCACAGTGGGTGTCCATTCAAGCTCTGCACTTCAGCCCCATTTAACAGGAGCAATTGCCACCGCCAAGAGGTATATTTAGAACATGACCCTTGGATCCAAATCAAAAAATGAATAGGCAAGACTGTTCGTCCAGGGTCTTGATCCGCTTTTCCGCACGAGAAGTCGCCAAACTGTTCAAATCGGTTTGATCTATAATCTCCCAAACCTGTTCCGTCAACCGCATTGCCATATTCCGTTGCTGCTCCCGATAGTACGCCGTCATCGACTCATGTTTTTGTCGCACCCAGTTCCGATCTTCCAGAGTGATTGCTTCACGCGCAGCGAGATAGAAAGGCTGGGGAAGAGATGAGTCAGGTCCGCAACCTGTCGAAAGTTGATCCATTAGACGAAAACAAGTATGTGCTAGATGTTGGACCCGGGGTGAGCGTGTTGGATCACGAAACACACGTCGTGCAAGTAAGAGATGCGAACTCCAGTAGAAACACTCCGTCAGAATATCCAAGGGTGGGCGCACACAGTCATCTGAAATGGGCTCTGTATATTGTGCACCCCATAAACGGAGCTCGCTCTCCAGGCAATATGCCTGTGTAAGTAAGTCGTCGATTGGGGCATCTTTTTCCATTCGTTGTTCCATATCGCACGCCAGGTGTGCGATCTGTACCATGAAGCACATCAGCGGCTGGGGACAACCAGTCATTTTGTGGAACGACGGCTCCGACTGATCCCATGTCTCTGTATCGGGCCGAAAGAGCATGAAGTCCCGCGGTGCATACGGTCTCCGCTGCCGCGAGAATGCCAGCATAAGATCAACCATGGCAAACCGCTGCACGGTCATTCGCATGAGAGCAGAACGTGGTATGTGGCGAAAGTAGTCTAATGACTCCATGAGAAACGAGGCGCATCGCATATGGGGTTCTAGAACGCCATCTTCCGACTGCGCGATAACAACGCCCTGTAACACAACGGCTGTGAGCAAAGCTTCGTGGTCTACCATGCTTGTGCCTGCTGATGCAACATCTGTGGTCACACAGGTATCTGGACGAGTGACCAATTGGAGATTCTGGCCTATAGTGCGGAGCATTCGCTGCTGGCATTGTGCGGCGCTCGATACGCTGCCCATGCCGAAGTTCAGCATGTGTTCCGTGGCTATGCAGACGATTGTCTCACGCAAGATAGGGGATGATAGTGCGACGAATGATAGGTGCCGGTAGGGATTATCTGGTCCGTCCAATGCAGGGACATTTGACGAGACCAATCTCACGTCTGGGAAAGAAGTTAGCTGTCTAGGTTGCATGTGGTTATTGGTTGACATTGAGTCCATACAATATTCCCATGCCAGTTTCTCTTCGTCGGAATCAAATGGACTATTCTCAAAAAGAGATGGAGGCAGGCTGAGCTGCCTGGTATCATCGATATTTTCCGTATCTCTGTATCGAGACCCAGGTCTCGATAAGGTGAGCTGGGACTTTTGAACCCATTTCAACCCTGACGGCCATTGACAATCAAAGCCCCTTGTAGAGCAGAAAGAGCAACTTGGCTTTTTCTCATCACATTTATTGTGTCTGGTCCGACACGAAAGACACCCTGCCGATGCGCTGTGTTAGTGAAGCGGCAGATCAGTTCTGGATGGGCTTCTGTTACCGGTGCGCGATCGTGAAAAGCGTTCCCCGCCGGGCATACCGTGATTAGGAGAAATTATGACACAGTGACTATACTCGCAAATTGATGATAATATTAAGCTCATGAACAGATCGAGGGGATCTTCACTTCCCCGCTTATCGCGACACCACGGTCACATGATATGCATCCAATCGAATGAGAGCAGCAGAGATATCACCAAGGCGCTCAGTTGTTTGGAAGCGTGGTAGCTCATTGATCGCAATTCTTTTGTTATCTCATCAGGGACCCCTCAGTTCTATATAGGTGAATTAATGCTCATTATTATTCATGGGCCATGGAAGATCCCGTATTATTTTCCAAGGTTCCAATCTCTAAAAGTACACAAATATGATAATACTGGAAGATTCATAGTCTTCGGACGATAAATTGCACCTGCGAATGTCAGGGTTTTTTAGGACCTTGGAAAATTTGTGCTCTTCCAAACATATATTTGTCGAGGCCCACACTTCTCCCCGTACCGTCTAACGGATACATACTGTATGCTAAGTGCATACAACAGACGGGAAAAGCGAAAGATACAGTTTTACCTTTCACTTTTGCATGGATACTCTGGAGCCAACTTTGGAGACGAATTTGATCTGTTTTCCTACAGTTGATTCTTCGACGTGCTTTACCCTTCTGATAACCCGCAATTGGTTCATCCCGGCAACAGTCCACGGGTCTTACCAATGGACATTCGCCCGGTTGCAGGTATGTAAGTTCTATAATATCTTTGTCTTTCGCTTGACAAGCGATACCTAATATCACCTGTCAGACGCATCCATATGTACATGAAGTCTCCATGGCTGTCCAAGACTCCAATTCACCAATGATCATTAAACCTGCCAATTACACGGTGGCTCTCGTTCGAAAAACCAACGACACTAGCTATTCCATGGGAAATCCAGGAGTCTCATGGGACATCACAACAAGTAGCAAAGGACTCATTCTTCTGGTGACGGCAAACCCTGCTTCCTGTTGTGGTTGGACCGAGGCAAATGACCAGACCCACTATCTCCAATCTTCCATGAAAATCCCCCTCTAATAATCTGGCCAGGACCCTATGAACATCTATCCATAAATCGAATTATATACTCCCTTTCTAGATTTGTCAATTCAAGGCAAAGTCGCCGAACCGCAACGGTCGCTAAAACATACAAGAAATTTGTGTTGACCCTCCGCACTACACCGCCACCATTCACATCTCAACCAAATGGCTATCAAAACCGTTGCAATCGCCGGAGGCTCAGGTTCCCTTGGCGGGCCCATAATCGAGTCTCTTCTGTCATTCGCCTTTGAGGTAACAGCACTCGTCCGGGCCGGCAAACAGGCTGCTTTCCCGGCACCAGTGAAGACCGTCACAGTCGACTATGCTTCTCATGAAAGCCTCGTTTCTGCCTTCCAAGGAATCGACGCCGTGATCTCGGTCCTCAGTGGTCCAGGGCTGGAATACCAGCCCGCAATCGTTGACGCCGCCATTGAGGCAGGCGTGTCCAGATTCCTGCCCAGCGAGTTCGGCTCTAATACCTACGTCCCAAAGATGTCAGAAATCCCAATCTTTCAGGGCAAGGTTACGTTCCAGAAATTTCTGGAAAAGAAGGTGGCACAGCACCCGAGTCTGTCATACTCCTTGATCGTTCACGGCCCCTTGTTTGATTTCTGCCTCGCTGGTGGCTTATTTGGTGACATTAAAAACCGCGAGATGACCATTTATGATGGTGGAAACAATACGTTCTCAACGACTTGCTTGGCCGATCTTGGGTCAGTTGTCGTTGGTGTTCTGAAGAATCCTGAGCAGACTAAAAATCGGGCGATCTTCGTTGAGGGTGCGAATCTTACCCAGAACAAGCTTTTGAGCAGTCTGGGAAAAGTGACGGGATCGGCCTGGACAAGGAAAGAGGGGTCTATTGCGGATTTGAATGCTGCTATGATGGCTGAGATGCAGAAGGAGCAGCCAAACCCTGGTGTTTTTGTCCCAGGTTTCCTGAAGGTTGCTATCTTCGGTGGATCTGCGTATGGCTCAGACTTAAACGAGCAGACGCCTGGACTTGACAATGATGTTGTTGGTCTAAAGGCATACAGCGAGGAGGATTTGGAGGAGAAGATTAAGAGCATTGCTGGTTGACGTATCTTATAACTAAATATATCCTGGATACCCGGACGTCGTACTTATACTATCTCCCAAGCTACAACCTTCATATTTCCCATTTGAGAAGACTCGAATTGAACCAACAACTTCCCACTTTGCCTATTGACCCAAAACGTCCTGAATAACTCGAGTCACACGATCAACAATCAGTTCAATCTCTGCTCGAGTAGTGTTGTAGGCAGGGGCCAAGCAGACATGGTCGCCATTGATACCGTCTACTCCACCATTTCCAGGGATGAAGGAAATAGCATGCTCCGGCTTCAGTCCGGATGCATGAACAGCCCAAGCCACACCCTGTGATGGCGGATAAGGCTCTTTGGTTTGTTTATCTTTCACAAATTCAATCTATGCCATCATTAGTATAGACCCAGCAATGCGGACGCAAAGGATTTCACTTACAGCCCAAAAGAGCCCTCGTCCGCGGATGTCGCCAACATGGGGGTGATCATCAAGTTTCTCGTGCAGCAACCGGCTTAGATAGGCGCCCATCTCAAGTACATTAGGAAGAAGGTTATCTTCCTGAATAATCTTCTGTACCCGATACGCAGCTGCGCAGGAAACTGGATGGCCTTGGTAGGTCAGGCTGTGAGCGAATGCTCCAGTACCCTTCGTCAAGGTATCGACAACATGCTGGTTAATCAGAAGACCAGCAATAGGGGCATATCCACCACCGAGGCCTTTCGCAATGGTTTGAAGGTCGGGAACGACATCCTCCTGCTCCCAAGCGTGCAGGGTTCCAGTACGGCCCATACCGGACATCACCTCATCCAGGATAAGCAACGCACCGTGACGCTGGCATACTTCCTTCATGGCTTTCAAATAACCAGGGAGCGGAGGCATGCATCCCAATGTCTAGTAAAGCTGTTAGAAAGGGTTTGCTACCTCGCATGAGGTCACTCACAGCGCCGGCCATTGTCTCCGCGACGAAAGCACAGACTGTATCGGGTCCGAGTCTTTGAAATTCATCTTCCAACTCTTGAGCAAGCCTGCCAACGTAGGTTTCAACTGTCTCATCTGACTTCATATCTCGGTATGGGTAGCATTGAGAGACATGTGAGACATTCTTCGCTAGAATCTTCTCAAAAAGAGCTCTGCGGCCGACATGATGACCCACCGATAGTGAGCCGAGAGTGTTACCGTGATATGATTGCTTGCGAGCGATAAAATTGACGCGCTGGGGCTGAGGCGTGGGCAGCTCCATGAAATACTGAACTGCCATCTTCAAAGAAGCTTCCACAGCTTCGGTGCCTATGGAAATAACAAAAGATTAGAGCAGCGCATCTGAGAGGTGAACGTTCATGGCGTACCTGAGGCCGTAATGAATGCACGAGACATCTTGCCTCCAGTTGAATCAACCAATAATTTGGAAAGTCTTTCCATTGCGCTGTTGGTGAAAAATACAGAATAGCAGTAGGATACTTTCTGTAGTTGCTCTTGGATGGCCTCGTGTACCCGCTTATCGTTGTGTCCAAGGCAGGACACCGCAGCGCCGCAAGTGGCATCTAGAATTTCCAATCCGGTATCTGTGATGAGGTAGCTTCCCCTACCACTGACAATGTTGAGAGGCGTCTGGCGAAGTTGGCGGTAAAGAACACCGCTTTCACTATTGGAGACCCCATTCAGAGCCCCCTTGGCTGCAGTGATTTGCGCCGTAGGCAAGTCGGCTACATCTGGCTCGTAGTCACCCATATTGTAGGCTCACAGAGTATTTATAGGATCTCAAGGTAGGAATATGTCCAAATTATATGAAGGAGGATTGATGAGGGATCAAGTGTGAGAATGCAGGAAGGGAAGGCTCGACTTTATAGACCTCTCCCCAGCCCTGCCTTGCCACCGTGCATCACTTCTCCTCAATGGATAACTGTATCACGACATCCCACCAAATTAACCACATTGATTCGCTCTTTCCATATAACAAACGGTCAATCGGGAGCCGCACGAGCATCCGTGGATGTCTTATCGCGGTCACTAAACCAAAAGAGGAAATCTTTGTCGGACCCACTTCTATCAACAACGTTGTTGGTCGTCATCACTGACGATAAGAGACAAAGTAACCTTCATACTCTCGACTACATCGCGTGGAATTGAAACCTATCAGCCATATAACAATGTATCGCTTCTTGTGATTGGTCGATGGGCCCGATAGCCGGAATGTGATTTGACCCAAGAACCGACCTGCATGTAGGATTCAGTTGGTGCCAGCATAGAGGCACATCTGGTTCTGGACCGAGTTACTTCACATGTGGCTCTCCGTGGAAAGCTAAATCCTTGGTTGGATCTCAGGTCATTTTCCACCGTGGTTGCTAAATGGATGGGGGTTTGGCATCTTCTTGGATTGAGGCAACTATATTTGATGACTTCATAATGAGCTAGTACTTCGTGAGTTGGCCTGTCTTGATTTCAAAGCAGGTGCAGGTATCTAATGATGTATGTATCATTTATGGAAATATAGCCCCCTCCTATGAAACCACGTCTTAGTCGTATCAATCCCCAACAGGGTAGCCAAGATCATTTTGCCAAACATATCCAGATCATCTGGCTGCGCACTAGTCAAGACCCAAGAGAAGTCCAAATTGCCCACGATATAATGTGGCTTCTCTGCCCACGCCACAGCAAAATCAAAGGCACTCCGAGCATTCCAAAGGTGGGATGATAGATACCAGGAATGCTGGATGCCGAGTTTCCCATCGCAGACCAGGTTAGGAGTGCCCTGAAGCACTTTATATATTTGCATAAAGAAAAATGCGAGCAGAACGGTCCTCCGGGCGGATTCTTGGAGAATCCAGGAGTCCCAAAAGTCGTGGACAGCATCGATGGATAGCGGTGTTGGTTCCATGGAGTCTGATGGGAGTGGAAGATATAGGTGGCTCAAAAGGGTCAGGACGGATGACTCGAGCGAAGTGAAAAGGGCGCCTGCTGTCGCTTGAGAGCGGATGTCGCCATCGAATAGTCGCATGACTTGATACAAAAGCAAGGCGTGGACCCGTGCAAGTATTTCAATAGTAGTAGTTGGTTCGGGAGTTGATATAAGGTCTATTATTCTTGCATCGAATAGGGCCATTATTACTGCTGCGTTTGTCTCATTCTTGGACATATGGAGAGAGCAGCAAGCGAAAGCATCTAAGTGGCATTAATGAGAAGCTCCAGATAAGCATTCACCGAGGACTTACCCTGCATTGCCCTTGGCATATATTTGTGATAAAGTTTGGGGTGACACCATGGAGTTTGATTTTCAAGGACCATCAATCTAGGTGACTGTTCTAAAATATCGATTGCGAATTGAAGGTTGTTCGCAATTACCTCTGGCAAAGGCCTTCGATGTCTTGCTCTTGGTATAGTAAGGTCGAAATTGGGGCCCACATTAACCTCTCGATCAGGAAGCTCCATAGAAATTCCAGAATATTGAGACCATTGATTGTGGTAACTCGGCAGTGAATCCACTACGCCTGTCATGACGGGAAAGGCGGGCTGGGGGGTATAGATCCCGGCTTGGCTGAATTTGGCAAGTTGTATTGAAAGTCTCTTGAAGATCACCCGGAAGATTAATTAGTGGAGGGGCCTCGGACAAATTCTCACAGGGCTGTCGCCACGGATAGACGCAAGCCACATCCCGGTGGATACATCGGGAGCAAGCCGGGAGACCGAGGTCACAACGCCGTTTTGCGGTCTTGCATGCTTCACAGGACTTCCGCCGCGGCAAGGGGATCGACTCATACGCCATGATGGTCTATGAGCGGGTGGAGTGGAAAGCACGGCGGTCATCCACGCAAGCTAAGACTCGTTTACGGCTTAGCTTACGGAATTCCGCAATCCAAAGTGGACCCCCATCACCACTTGACCAATCAGAAGAGATTTATCATTTAAAATGATGGGGAGTTCCGCCATCTATGCTTGAAATTCCACACCTATATACGGAACTCCACGCGCTGAACCCGAGGTATGGCACCCGTTCAAGATCAAGAGGATCCTACCTGGATTGCTGGAAGCATTTAAAGAGCCATCAGTCACCATCTTTTGACTGTAAGATCACAATCTACCATCATTCCAATTCATCTTCTCCATTCTCAATAATGGCTTCAAAGTCTGTTTTTGTCTGCGGTGCGACCGGTACTCAAGGTGGCGCCCTAGCAAACCAACTTCTCAGCAAAGACATTGGTGTCAACGCTATCACTCGAAACATCAGTTCCACCGAAGCCCAACGCCTGATCTCCCTTGGTGTATCTTTGACCGAGGGCGACTTCAACGATGAAGAATGCCTCAAAAAGGCCATGGTCAATTGTACCAGCCTCTTCCTCAACTTACTACCCGACTTTACCAAGCCTACCGGCGAGCTTGACCAAGCTCGGAAGATTCTCTCGGTCGCTAAACAATCCAGCATCAAACACGTTATCTACACCAGCGCCTTGGCAACCAACAACCCCGAACGACTACCCCACTGGACTCCCACCGGCATAATAGGCATGCTTCTTCTCGGAAAACAAGCAATCGAAAAAGAAGTCAAAGCCACCGGATTCGAAACGTGGACCATCTTGCGTCCCGGGAATTTCATGTCCAACTTCTTAAACCCACTGGTTCGAATGTATCAGGGCCTCGTTGAAACAGGCAAATTTACGACTGCCTTTCTCCCGGAAACTATTATTCCGATGATTGACCCTAACGATATTGGCAAATTTGCCGCTGCTGCTATCCTTGAGCCAGCCAAGTTCAATCATCAGGAGATCGAGACTGTGTCGCAGATGATGACGGTCGAGGATATCGTGAAGGATCTATCGACGGCCACTAGGAAAGACATTCAAGCGGTCTTCTTGTCTGAAGAGCAAATCACCGACCAACTTTCAAAGAACCCGACTCTTGGTCCACAAAAGGTGATGCGTGATATGTCACTGTTTGTTGATATGGAGAATGTGCAGAAATGGGGAATTGAGCTGGGGACCTTCGCTGGATTCCTGGAGCGAGAAAAGGAGCGGGTAGATGTGACGTACATGTAAATATTGACTAAGTATCATCAAAAATACTCTCGGCATTTCCTTGAAAAGGTCAATTTCCGAAATCTTGAATGGTTAGAGAGTCACGAGGTATGATTTCCACAGAACCTGATACAGTGCATAGAAGCCACTGGCTAATCAACGTAATTCACGACGTGATTGACGCGAAAGCACTTCAAACAATTATCCTTCCTTGATTACCCACCATGCCATCAACTCGTACCTAATGCATCTTCTCGGAGGACCCCCTGTGATCTATGGCTTTCCCGAGACTTCCCTAGTAAGCTGAGTGAGCGCTCGAAATGCATACCCGTTCAGGGATATTAAATGAACTGCCGGATGGCTCAGATGACAGCATAAAAATAGCCGACGGCGAACATCTAAAACAATCGTGGCGCAAGGCTCGTATACCGATCCGGAGTCATACTCCGCAATGTGGCTTAAGACTAAGCTTACCCGCCACTCCCGTACGCTGCCGTTACTGGATAAACGTGCTTGGCTCCAGGCCACCCGGCACTAAGCCAAAGCCAAGTCTGAATCCAATGAGTATTCACGATCCTAGCGTGGGTAATCAATTATTGGAATCAGTGGCACTGCAAGGACCCTGAATGGACTGATTGGTGTAACCAAGGGGTGCAAGATCCACGTCTAACTGAAAAATGGGTGGCCTTCTTGCATCTTACCGAGACATCTTGCCGAGATCTGCGAGACTTGGCGAATCACCACCTCTCAACCATAGTTGCTTTGAAACCTTCCTACCTTGACCCTTGAAAAATCAAGGCAGGGTCCTGGGGTTCCTGGGCATAAAAACCCCATATTCTACCTGACATCTCATCCAAAATATCAACTTCACTCTCGTTCATCTCAATATTATTCAGCTTCTATCTTCTTCAGTACAATTACTTTCGCTACTTGCATTTAATTGTCATCATGCAGTTTATTTTCTCCCTCGCTGCCTTCGCCGGTCTTGCTCTTGCCCAGAATGCTGTGATCGGGCTTCCTAAGGCTGGCCAGACGGTCGCCGCAGGCAGTGATATCATTGTCCAGGTCCAGCGTCCCGTACGTTGACATCGCCGTTCAATTCCTCAACATTGCATTCCTAATCAAGCATCTAGAACTCTTTGACCAATTCCGAGGAAATGGCCGTCGCAATTGGTTTCGCCTCTTGTGGCAGTGGTAGCTGCCATCCCGCCGACGAGATCATGGGCACAGTGGTTTACAACGGAAAGTTTGACCCTGTGTACCACGAGGCCTACTTGCCTCCTTACCAGAACTTTACGGTCACTGTTCCCTCCTCATTCAGTGCAGGAAACGCTCAGGTCAACGTCGCCCATGCGACTCTTGTCGGAGTAAGTGTTATTTTACTGAGATCTGCTTTCACTTTACTAATCATCTATCAGGCCGGCTTGTACCCAGACATGGAGGCTCTGAACCAGACCATTGTCATTTCTTAAGAACATAACATAATGCCCTCCCATCTAGGTATAGGATGCGGCTTTGTACATGGATCTTGTCTTCGATTTGTATCTGTTATTATGCTGAAAATAGGTTTAGAATACATAAGACCGTCAATGATTTAATGCAATTTGATTACATATTTCACCTTCAGCCTTGATTCAACCTGGAAAGAAAATAACTGAATAATCTCTGGTAGAATAGCCGAGGCTATTCCATCATTCATAGATACTCCCACTCAAACACTGTTCTTCCTTACCATAGATCGGATCATGGACTGGTACTGGGACAAGTTCACACCTTTTGCGTCTATCATCTGTCTCCTCCACAGAGTCCACTCTATTATTATATGGCGATGCAACGGTGCTGTGCTTGAGCAGTGCATCGGCACTATCTGAACCCCTCGTATTACATGCTGAGCTGGCTACAGCAATCAGGGCGGTTCCAAACCATACCGCATCTGAGGAAATATTCATTGGTACGCTTTTGGAGAGCCCAGCCGCTTGGTGCCATGCTGGATGATGCGTAGCACTAACATTCCATATTGACTGATAATGGTAAGGGTGAGCATAACTCGCACATGGTTGAGGTAGAAATAGCCCAGGGATGCAAAAGATCTCCCATATAAAAAAAAAAAAATTAAACGTCAAGAACTGGCCGTGGCCTGGCCCAATTCTGACGTTCTTTTTCTTCTTGATATCAAAATTTCCCATTCATTTCCTATCAGGTTCCCTGGATGGTCTATATATATCCCAAGAGGATACGGAGCGTACTCAAAATTTGTAGCGATAGGTCATCAAGACTCAAATTGGGCACAGTATTCGTCAATGTGGTTGAAATAATAATGCGCCTTCTGAATCCTTTCATACAGAGGGTTATAAGCGACTTCGAATGAAGATACGGCTTCTTTCTCATTTTGGCATCTCTCCATAAACCGATCGTGATATCTCTTTGTGGGTACCGGTTAGTTAAAGAATCATTTGATATTTGGGAGAAACTCACGTTCCAGTAGTCGTACGACCGGTATAGAAAGCCGCCTAGCTTGAGATCCGAATTTTTCTGGTTCGTCTTTGAAGTCTGGGAGCACGCGAAAGCTGGACCAATGAGAGTGTCGAAGAATTCAAGTCCAGAAGCCGCAGTCTGATGAGAAGATGCCTGTTAGAGGCGTTTATAAAAAAAGGTGGGGGTCATAAATTACTTGATTGAATGCATTCGCGACAGCAGAGCAAGACCCACTTTCCTATTAAGAGAGGTAAGATCAGCAAGAGATAGAAGCTCGAGAAACTAGAACGTTTCTTCCATACCAGGCCAGTGTTGTTGTCCCCGAATCGCAGTTCACTGTAGGCGTAGAATGTCTTTTCATAGGCCTGATCAATGTAGATTTTGACCCCGATGTACTGAGTCTCAGCAGAATGGCTCCTTGCGAACACCTGCGTGCCTTTCTCGTAGACTTGTGTGATGTCGTTGACATTTTGGACGAAACTGGTCTGTACTTGAGCCAATACTGCCAAGGGAGCCAAGAGAAGTAAGGAAGTTAGAGAGTGGACGAGCATTTTGATACAGGATGATGTTGAATATGGCTAGTGAGGTGATATGAATAATGTGAAACAGCTGTTGTCTTGATATTGTGGGAGGTATAAGCAGACATTTATATTCCATGATTGACATTATGTGTAACCTTGGTACCATGTCAATGATCAGCAGATGAACAATACATATGTGCGAGCAATTCCCGAGGTCACTGTAGATAACTGCTCAGACTCTGGCGGGATCTGATCTGCAGAATCGTCATACCCCGAGACAATTCCGAGCATGTTTATCTATGATACTACTGGGACATTTATGTTGTGCGATGCGATATGCATCACCAATACTATAGTATGTAGGCAGTCACTAGTGTTGGGTACGCAAAGTACTAGTGGCAGATCGCCATGCGCACATTCTTCGCTGACCTTTGGGGCTTGGCTGGATCTTACTTTCGAGAGGGGCTGTTCTCGAAGTGACCTCTACCCTGTACTCCGTACCTGGATGTCATCTTCTGACGCTACGGAGTAGAAGAAATATTAGATCCCATTTCTGATCAAATCATGCTGATTCAATTCTTTATCAATTTGATCTGCGATTTCAATAACATTTCCACGATATGCTACGGAATTCCTGTACATTGATATAGCCAGGGGTTTGGTTCAGCTCGGAGTGGGTCGACCTGCGGATGTGGAATGTCGATCATCGACATAAAATATCTCGGATCGGCGATCAATTCTGCAGGGCACCAATAGCGCCAAAATCGGTGCATTGTGTCTTGATCTTTTGCACCTTTGTATCGTAGATCATAGATATTATTGGTTTTGTGGATCTTGTCCTGAATTTTAGCATGAAGAATGAGCTGCACCAACCTATAATATCAATCAATCTAAGACATTGTACCGTGTAATCTTGCAGATCACGAAATCTTGTTTACTGTTAGGGACCCGATGTTGGCCTATTTAAACATTCCTGTCTCACAAAACTCTAGCCATGCACCCGTCCAACCTTTCGCTCACTACATACTGCAAATCATGAGACTCGTCCTTTCCACTGCCCTGCTATCCATCGCAGGATTTGCCATTGCTGAGGATGGCATTATCGGTGGAACCCAGGCTGCAACAGGAGAATTCCCTTACCAAGTTTCCGTTCAAACCAGCGCCCACAAATGCGGCGGATCTATCATCGACAAAGATCATATCCTAACTGCCGCTCACTGCGTGAATGGGATATCCGCAGATCGCCTGAGGATTCGGGCGGGTTCAAACCAGCACGCCTACGGTGGGAAGCTGGTCAAGGTGGCTAAAGTCACGCAACACTCGGAGTATGACGCGAAAACAATTCAGAATGACATCGCGGTCCTCAAGTTGGCCTCGAGCCTAGAATTTGGGTCTACCATCTCGGCTGTGGAACTCCCTTCTTCAGCGGACGATACGCCACAGGTGGGAACCAGGTGCTCTGTCACTGGCTGGGGTAGTACCTCCCATGGAGGAAGCTCTCTACCCTCAAACCTCTTGGTCGCGTACGTCCCCATTGTTGACCACGAGAAATGCGTGAAGGAATATGCGGATCGCCATGAAGTTGATGACTCCATGATCTGTGCTGGTGCCAAAGCTGGAGGAAAGGATGCCTGCCAGGGAGACAGCGGTGGTCCACTTGTTGATGTTAGCTCCAAGAGGCAGGTTGGAGTTGTTTCGTGGGGTTTTGGGTGTGGACAAGCCAACCGAGATGGTGTTTATGCTAGCACCGCGGCTTATCTTGATTGGATTCAGGGGGCCATTCTAGGAGTCTAGATCTCTCGGAAAGACGAAATACTACATAATGGTAGGATAGCCGAGACTATTCCATCATTCATATATACTCCCACCTAAACGCTGTTCCAAATCTGGATCATTGGTCCTTCCTTGCCATAAATCGGATCATGAACTGGTACTGGGACAAGTTCACACTTCTTGCGTTTTTCATCTGTCTCCTCCACAGAGTCCAACGCGTATTCCATGTCATATGGCTCGTCAATAGAATTTTGTGCGTTCTAACAGAATCGTCTCAGTCGCTCCATTCAGCACTGATTACAGCGAAACGAAATGCATAATGTTCAGTCAATGTTAACCTACTAGAGAGTAAAATCCCAGAATCTCGTAGTCATCCTCAGTATCTATGACAAAGTGCGTCACACCAGCCTAATCTTGATCAGCAACAAGAGCGATTCCACAGCATCTTGGGTTGTCTGACCGGGAATACAAACACATCTCCAGCGCTGACGGTAAAGTGCAAACCGATAGGATCTCCCTTGGTATCAGTTTCCGGGTCCAAAGACGACTTTCCGAGCAGATAAGTCGCACGTCCGTGTAGCACTGTATGTGCCTCGTGTGTCGCTGCATGGTAATGAGGCGTAGCTGCTAATTTCTCCTTTCCAATTTTCCAGTGGCCTCCTTTTTTCCATTCACTTTGCTCAAAGGCTGCCAGAGCACTCTCGAGGGTTATATCTGTCAAAGCATTGCGATAGGCAAGAACGGGAAACTTTGAATTTGGCGAGTAGGCCGTCGGTGGAATCTTCAATGTTTCCGGATGAACCTGGTTGTGTATCATGAGGGGCGTGTTTTCTTTTTAGAGTTGAGCCTCGAGGGGAATGTAGAAATCCAAGATGAAGTCAAAATGTGAGTCTTTCACGGTGGCTTTATACGCTGCTTTGTATATGCGGAGGACTTGACAGCTGACAGGTTTCGTGTATAGCGTGCGGGGTCAGACTTCGGCAGTCGGCCTAAAAGTAAGAATAAGGTCCTGTGGCGGGGAATGTCTGATCTTAGGAGATTGCGGGGATAAGTTATTAGATGATGAAAGACCGGGTGCGATTCCGAGGATGAGCTCGGGTTCTCTCCCGATGGGTGACCACACTTCAAATGGCTGACAAGATTATCGGCACCACAATCGCATACGCAGCAAGCAAAAGGATCGATTTAGTGCATAAAAACCAGATATATTGCCAAAGCAGTCTTGGTTCAGGAACAGTTCGATAGAATGAACCCGTCCGAGCCTATAATTGCGGCTATTACGGTATGAATGGCCATAGATGAGAATATGCAGTTGGTCATAATAGAGTCAAGGCTTCGGAAGACTCGAATTATCAGATGTATTGGAATGATCAAGGGATAGAATGCGAGGATTTACAGCCCCGGCCGTACTCTGCAGTTCTGCCAATTGGGCAGGTATATATGTCATCGATAGTTTGGATCTGGAGAGAAGTATATCTAGCACCAGGTACATCGGTTTCTCGGGGAGAATGGATTCATTATTTAATTCGTAGCCCCCAGAGTAAGTATAAAGGTAGGTTACCCGGGATGTGCAAGCTGCTTGTTTGTTAAAGTGGGCGACTAATGTACTCCACCAAATGCACGCCAGATGCTGATAATAAGTATGGCGAGATAAGCGTCAGAAAGAGGAGCCTCATATGGCGGGCTTCGTATATCGCATCCAAAGCATAAAAAAAAAAATGTCAAGGCGAGCTCCATTCCCAAAAATTCGGCTTCATCGCATATAATACGGAGTACGCTGCAATTGTGAGATCCACTTCGGCATCGCCGCGATCGGGGTTTCCGGTTGTACCGTGGCCAACAATCTAACTTGAAAGAGCTCAGCGCCCATGAATTCTTTGCAAAGCAAGGCAACTGACCCCACGGATTGTCACCCAAGTTTCTTCCGTGGAGCCCGGAGTTGCGTTATTTGACCAACTTGCACGAGCGGAGCGGGCAGTGGGAGCCAATGGAAGCCATACAAGAAGTTAGATCTGCCAGAAGTGGGGGGCATCTAGCTACGCCACAAAGAGGAGAAAAAGACAGGTCAATTCTCGAAATTAATCAGGTTCAAGGGGTAATTCGCTCCAAATTGATCCCTTGTCATTGCAAATGCCATAGTTTATCTTGACTGATCCTTGGAAAGTCAACGGGAAGGGAGGATCGAGCCGCGGAAATCGGAACCAAAACCCCTCCATTTCCACACGAACATGCGAACCCCACAGACCCATCGAACCAGAATATTGGGACAGCTCGGGAAGTAACATACACGTACTGTAAACAATCCCAATCAATGGCGTGTGTGAGTGGAGAACCGAAGCATGAACCTGTCAGGAACTTGGAGATGCAAGATCCACTGTTCGTCTCGCAGCTAGCGCGATCGTCTCGTCAAGTTCATCCGTGCGTTCCTGGGCAATCGCCATTACAGGGCATGATTTTTGAAGCAATAGATTACGTTGGTTTGACGTGTTCATCCGAATGCTAACCTGCATCGTGCATGCACGAGGAGGTCAAAGGTGTCTGTGGGAGACATCTCTGTTTATTTTACTTTCTATGCAGTCATTCTACCCCACTCGACATGGAAGAAAAATCAGAAATCGTAATATTACATGTTTATCATGACTCTGCTGTCGTTCGCTTCAGCTGGATCTCCAGTCCCTTTGCCCCTTCCGGTAAATTGGCACCGTCGTCATTCTGATCGAAATATAATCGCCAAATGTCGCGCCCGCCAGTCCCTAGCTCCTTCTCTGCTTGCTCCTGAAGCTCATCCTCGGGCAACCGGACTGCCAGCCATCCTTCCCATCCTTCAAGCGTTACCTTTTGCTCATCTTTTGTCCAGTCAAAGGGTCCACAGATATGGCCCTGGGAATCTGGACGACCACCCCAGCGCATTTCATGCGTGTTGGCATCTAGAAAGACCCAGCGAAGAGTAGGGGCCTCTTCGCCACTGATGGTCACTATCCCTGAGGTGTTATTGGGTGGGAAGTCAGGATGTGTATAGAATCCTCCGTTAAAAGGCACCATTGTGGCGCTAGGATGTTTGGTGATATAGAGCTGCGCAATGCAAAAGTACAGTTAGTTGATCTTTCGCTTTCAGCCTGTAATCTGCACCTCGGAACTTACTTTGCCGTCCAGACCCACTTGGACCTGGGCATTATGTACTTGTGACCGCATCTCCGGGGTGCCCTGGGTGATGGAGCAGGTGGCCACTAGGTGACAGCGCTGCTTGCGGGCCTCAGTGCGACGAGCCTCTTCCTGATCCCGAGACCCCTGGGTAGCCTCATTCAAACCAATCATAGTCGGCAGCATAGCCGCCATCATGGCGATTCCGAGTACCATGATGTACAATGAGGCACAGGGATGAGCTAAATTGCAGGTGTGTGTGTAACGGAAAGAATTTGTGGGCGCCTGGCGTATAACAGATAAATACAGGGCTTTTCAGCTCCCGTCAGTGGAGATGCGCAGATTGGCAACATAGGTGGATACGATCTAAGTGGGTATAGAACCCACTTGGTGCCATGGATTGCATCATCTTTTCTGCAACTAAACCAGATGAGCAGTTCGATAAACAGAGCACAGACAAAAGTGCTGAGATGCTTCTCCACTGGAGCTGATCTCCTAACAAACCCACGTTCAGCTGCGACCTCCACACGGGTTGGAAGGAGGTTGAAATAGCTCAATGATGTCGAATAAACAGCCGTCTTGTCTCCCCTGACCCATACTCTTTTCTTTCCTTTCCTCATTCCTCCCTGCGCCTGCTTTTCTCCAGGGTTATCTTATTTTCCCTGCATTTTCCACACCCCGCCCAAACTTCTCTTAATCAACCGACCTGCCCATTTCTCCGAAATGGCTGACACCAGGTATCTCTCTCAATTCCTTTCTGTTGTCCTTCCCCAGATTGATTCTGCTCTCACCGTCTGGTTTCTTTATTTCATACACCATTCTCACCCTCCGTCCATGGCCCAAAAATCAAAGAAGATCAAGAATAAGCCGAGGCCTCCGCCGGCTCCAGGCTCCGTCCGGGAGGATCCCTCTCAACAAGATGCTCCTGCAGAGGATGCTCCTGTAGAGGACCCTGCTGGAGAGGAAGATTCTACACCTGGGGATCCTCCGTCCGAGAATCCTCCACTCGAAGAGCAACCTGCTCCCTCTGAGAAGGAGGATACTCCGCCTGGACAGGAGAATCCCACACCTGCAGAGCAGGTCCCTACCCCAGGGCAACAAGAGTCTCCGGCTGGGCAGCCAGACCCTCCATCTGAGAACCATGATTCTCCAACCGAGCAGCAGAATCCAATTGGGCAGGAAACTCCAGAGCAAACCCTCGCTAACCCTCCTCCGCCACCTAGTGCTCCTACCACGGACGCCCGCCCCCAAGGCGGCCGCAAGGGCAAGGCCGATGATGAAGTGACTGGCAAGGTCGGCGAGCTTGCCGATACCGTTCCCAACGCTGGCCTCATGATTCCCGGTGCTCCCCAGCAGGAGGATGATAAGAGCAGCTTGAAGATCAAGATCCACCTCAACCTCCACGCCAAGGTCCGCCTCGAGCTCGATGCCCAGATCTATGGTGATATTGTCATTGGTCTGCTGTAAGGTGCAGAGGGACTCAAGTATGTATGTTCTCCCGGGTATGCTTATGAGATTCATGCTGACAACTTTTGGAATAGGCCATGTACTGGGTTGTTTCCTTCAGCCACCACGTCCACAAGAACTGATGAATGTATATAAATGATCAGAATGTTGAATATGATTTCTTTCCAGGGCTGTCTTTCTAACAATTGACGAGTCATTGCCATGGAATTTTCTCAATCCTTTCACCAATAAAAAGCCACGTCCTTTGACCCGTTGTTGTGATTCCATTTCAACAGTATGCAACCAAGAAAACATCGTTGTTGCAACAGGGATTTTTCCAAGCTTGTTTTGGCTTCGGGTCGTCCGCACCTGAGTCTCTTCAGATCGATCGCCCTATCACACATCGTGCCTCTTGCACCCAAGTCTCGTAAACTAAACCGCAACTTCCATCAGCGCTGAGATCGTTTTCATCAGGCCTGTCTTGATGCCGGTCGTTTTCTACATGTTCTCTTCATTCCCCACGAACTACCTCCTTCCCAAACACCTTGCGCCAGTTTACCACGGAAGCTAAACTCCAGCCTCGAATTCTCAGCGTGGTTTCAATTCAGCTGCTCGAGCAGCTTTTCGTCTATTCGCAAAATAGGTATTGGAGAAATACCATCTTAAGTTCAAATTCGCCGAGCCTACAAAATTCTCCATTATTATATATCCAGACCTTCGTATTTTATGAGAAAGCTAGCTATTTTGAACGATCTTATTGGTTAATGAGGGTTGAAGCACCCAAATGATTTGTCTTCATGCGTGGCGGAAGTGACCTCTAGCAAAGTCCTCTCTTTCGCACCGAGCAAGCTATAAACTAAAGAAGTAAAGTTCAAAAAACCCCAATCATGTTATCAGCTCTCATTTAACGGTGAATAAGTTACACGCTTCTTGTCGATATTCCTTCTCCAAGAATAGCTGCCAAAAGGCATTGGGGCCAGAACAGCATGTTGCGAAGGTTCCCACTTTGTTTAGTCTGATTGTGCTGCAATTCAATTTTTCCTCGGGTTCTTAGATCCCTTCTTCCGTCGAACATCCTTACGTTCCTTGCGCTCCTTGTGTTTGGTCTCTTGTGTGCAACCGCGACAGTGAGACCACTTGTGATGCCATCTTCCATGCGTAGCACACTTCTTAAAATGCCCCTTCCTAGCGCAATCTAGGCTGGCAGGTTTGTGGCAAGTAAAGCAATGATGGCTTTTTTTACCTTTCATTTTGTCGATTAGGTTCGTCCTGCTTTTGTGAGCCGTGGTGATAATAGTATGGGATTCGATGCTGCAAAGATCAATCTACAACATGGAAGGACTGGAGTCTTTATACTTCTTCTCGGGAGAGCCGACCTCCATCAGAGACCAATGACTCAGTGCATGTCATTGTAGGGAAAGTTCTTACAGATCCTGTTGTAGGGTTGTAGAATCTAGTTCCGCTTTCATTTGAGAGACAGTATCCGATGAGACATTTCAAGACACATCGAGTCATTGTTTTTCTTCGAAGCTGCAAGAACTCACAATAGATTGAGCCTAGGGTATTTTCAGTATGTGACGTAATTGGATCTTGTTATTATCTTCTCTTTGTGAGGTTGTTCTCAACAAAAAGTCAAATTAGTATGACAGACCGTAGTTGCATGGTATATTATCTGTGGAAACTTTGAAAGCAGGATGAATTTGAGAGCTTCAAGAAGACATTTTGAACCACCTGGCAGGCTCTATGAGGCAGCTTCATCAAAATCTCTCTGTGGTCAGGCACTGCACTAATGGACCTACCTGATGCCAAAACTGACGCCAAAACTGACGCCACAACTGATGCCACAACTGATGCCACAACTGATGCCACAATTGAGGTTTGCCGTCATGTGCCTGACTTGTGTATTGTGCCTTCCTCCCGATCACTTGTATCTGTGCCTTCCTCCCAACCACTTGTAGTCGTACTTGCCAATTTTAGACGTAGAAATAGGATGAAAACCTCTGGATGCAGCCCAGGGATTTTCTTCTCCTCATATCTTTTAAAAGCGACTATATCTTACTTTTAAAACTTTCATTCAAATGTCTTTCTTTTCTGTCTTTTCTCGTTCCTTTTCCGCACTGAGGCGGGTCGGATGGTCTAATAGGACTGAATCCGAAAGGGTAATGATGTTCCTGGTCATTCCGTCTTTCTTGGGAGACTCCGGAACGGTGAAAGACAGGTGGTTGCCGCTTCGTCAGAAGCCCGCAGGAGTAACGGCTCAGCCGGTCAACATACCCTCAAGGGATTTCCAAACCCTTGAAGAGTGTATGCTTCATGTTGGTGAGGGGGTGCTTGTGGGGGGTCGACCTGCAAGTAACCCGCAATTCAACATTGCGATCCACCAGCCGACGATCAATATCGTCTATAAGGCTGGTTAAGCGACCCGTCCTCATGACCGAGTGCTGGTGAGTTCCCCTTTCCTTTTGTTTTGCTTTTTTGCTTTTTTTCTTTCTTGCTTTCTTGCTTTTTTGCTTTTTTGTTTTTTTTCCGCTCTTTGATCTCGAGGTGGGAGGGTGGGTATTCTTATCTCAAAAACAGAAAACCAAAAAAAAACCAGGTCCGCATGGTAGGGTGGTTGGGTCGGGCCTGGGGACGAACAAGACTTGTTGTCAAGGTGAGTACTTCCAGCCTTTGACCGAGCTCCCGATCTTCCTGACCATGATCAAACGAGTCTTGCACCAGCTCCGCATGACGTCCAAATGTCTGCACAAGGATCATTGAAACCACTCGTCCATTCTGAGGAGATCAATATCTGGCCCTCACTTCGTTTGACCCCATTTGACGACCAAACAACCAAGTCTCTTCGAGGTGGATCCAATATGGCTGGGCCTCTGCAAGAACAACAGCGTCATGACGGGTGGACTTTCGACTATTGAGCTCGTTCACGGTTCTTTATCCCAGGAATCTTTACAAGGCAAATTCGGGCTTCTCTGGGTTTCATCTGGCGCTCAATGGTCAGCTTCAGATTGCTTTCGGCCTGGTGATTCCACTCGCTATGAATTCCTCTTGTGGCATGCATCGATTCTCATAGCGGTCTCGTCAGACTCATCCTAGGTACAGACCAGCCACAGAGTCTCTCAACGGAGATTGAAAGCGCGTCAGAATCTAACTTGCTAATTGAGCGAGATCTGGCAAGGCACATACAGCATCAGATGCGGACAGTAATATTCCCTGCATCAGAGGTGCCCACAAATAACTCACGATCCAACACTGCTTGATGACCAACACAGAGCAATGCTAGCCACTCTCTAGGATCAGAATCCCTCTACCCGCTTCCCACCGCATCTCCGATAAGTCCATCTGCCTCGTGTATCCACTGTGTCGCAGCACTCTTCTATTATCGAAAGCACAAGCCCATCTGTCCTGCTATCAAGATCTTGGTTCTCTAAAACATGAGACAAACCGAAAAGTGCTGCCAATACCAAGTACCGCTAAGCATTTTCGGAACAGCATGGTGGATGAGTGGTCTCTTGGCCGCGATCTGACGGTGATTGGCTCTCAGTTGACGGCGAAATCACAAAGCTCTTTAGCAGCGGACCCAATACGGTTAAACCTCTGCAACTCAAGCAGCGTCACGGCGGCGGACTTTTCATTGAGCTCATCCATGGCTCTTTGTCTCAGGCCTGTCAACAGTCACTTTCCATTCAGTTTATCGACTTTTTATCAATGGTGGTCATCTGGGCTCAATGGTCAGTTTCAGTTTGCCTTTGACTTTTCCTTTGATTAGTGCTGACTCTGTCTCTGACTTAAGCTTCATCCGCGACAACACCGCCTCCTGCGCCAAGCTACTGCTGAAGCGCTAAAACACTTTCCCACATCTCCAACTCCAAAAACAGAGGCCGCGACCAAAGCAGAGCATACAGTAGCCAAAGCCAAAGTTGAAAGTAGCGAGGCCCCACAATCATCCCCTATGACCTCCGTCCATACAACATCCGATTCCAGTCTGCGCATCAAGCAACATCAGACGAGAGACAGAAACTGCCTGGTGAGCTATCTGAATATGGTGATTACAACTCCTTGGTATCGAAATACCACATTTTCCTGCTCGACGAGAAGCGAAGCTACCTTCTACGACTATTGAGTGCAAAATTCCCGTGCCTGTATGACAAGTCACACCAAAATGGATATTATCGCATCTCTGAAACCGCAAATGTGAGTTGAAACCAAACGCCGAGTCTGTAGTGATACTACTATGAGATTTTGGCCAACCCAATGTGACCTTGCACGATTTGAAGCGCTCGCCAATTGTCGATCCATTCACACTGACATACTCACAGACGATAGCGAAAAGACGCAGCTCCATCATCTCATTGGCATCGGGTAATTCTACCCTCGAAGAGATTAGCTGTGACACGAACCGAGACTTATAGCAGTCTCGCCCTCTCATCACATTTCAACGTCGAAAGTGCAGTGCCTCTTGTCGGGCGGATTGCAGTGGAGAGTCTGTTCTTCAATCCTCGGGCTGTGGAATATGGGGAGATTTCTTGTGTACTTCTGTCCTATGCTCCATTTGATGGGCTCGTGTTTTTGGGCGGCTGAAGCACAAATGCCTTGAGTCGTTTGTTGCCTTGAGGAATTTCTATGGATTGTGTGTGGCGTTCTTGGAGGTTCGGGTTTCGGCTTCCATTTCGGATATTTGGTAAGTCTTGAATTGCGTCTGGGATGTTGAGTTATCTGATTTAATGGAAGTTTTTAGTTTTGTGCTGACTGGGGATTTCGACTCGCGAAATTCAATCTTGCAATCGGTGGGTGTCAAAGTCTCGGTTTCCCTGAAACATGAGGCAAGCCGGAGAGCGCTGCCTGTACCAACTACCGCTCGTTACATTTGGAGCAGCATGGTGAATGGGTGGTCTCTCAACTACAACCTGACTGATTGACATTAATCACTCTCGGCATGTTCAGCTCTCGATGTGTCGAACCATTCTCCTCTGATGCCGACCCACTATATCTCCACTGTTGTTGGCTGTTAGAATGGGGCATATGCAAAATTACCAATGGGAACCGTGAGAGATCCCAGTTTTGTCTACAAATCTTCCAATCACTGTCTGTGGGGTATATTGGCTCTCCATTGCCCATGTGTATGGTCTACCATTCATTGCATGTGTACCAAATAACTGTGTATAAGCTTGGTTTACATCATTGAAAAGATTCAAGAATTCCAGAGTTTTGTCATTACATTCAATGTGGACGATATTATACGCGTGTGCATAATTCAAAGGCAGAAGCTTTAAAAGAACTCAACATTCCATTACGTCCTTGAATATTCTATGTCATACTTTCGTACAGTCCTGAGCAAGCCACCTACGCTAAGAAAACTGCCATATTACTCAGGCGAGTAGCATGCAACTTTCTCAAGTAAGAATCAAAGCACATCTTGTGGGAATGCGATACACCGCAGATGAAAGGCTCGGCAACCCGATTGATATGTCAAAGTTGGACAGAGGCCCTCTCTCACAAGCATTTCCAGTATTTGAATTGGCGAAGATGGCTCGTCAAATCATCAGAAGTCATGGAAAAGGTCTCAAAAGAAGTCCAGTATTCTGTTCCGAACTCTTGTACATTCCGGCAAAGAAAAAGGAAAAATTTAAGTACAAATAATGTAGCGAGAGTCAAAGCAAGATCATTGTAAGTCCAAATTTCGAAAGCGAATACACCAGTACATTTTCTTCCTCCTAGAAGAAATTTGATTTAAAACGAGGAAACCGGAAACAATAAAGCTCTTTATCGCAAGTCCACTATTGCCATGAGTAGATCCTTGACACATTAAAGCCTGACTTAGGCGGATTTTCTTGCGTTGCACCCAGCATATCCTCGGTGCTTGACTTTGAGGCCCGCCAATCATGAGATTCAGTCTCGATGGTTGCCATTCTTTTCTGCAATTTATGCCGGTCTAGATGCAGGGTTCCCAAATTTAGCCAGACCAAAGAATTTGTAAGCAACATGAAATAAAAAGGAAAACCCCTCGACGCGACGGACCGCATGATGGTAGATTGATGGATTGGCATTGCGCAGAATGATTTCAAGTTTGGAAACTTGAATTAAAGTACTTGGATGGAGTAAAAATCGGAAGGAAACTCTTTACAAGGGACGTCGGGGGCTTTTATAAAGCACATTTGAAGTCTAAAAATCATACTACACCAATTGCGAGGTCTACTGACCCAAACTGGATGCGGCACGAACATAGCGACGTAACCATGAGATTTGGTATTTTTGAGTCAGCCGGGAATACTTAACTAACTACCGCCCACCAATAAGTTACGCAGCACGCTGACTCAACAAGTAGACAGAGTTTATAGTGGTGTTGCATGAGTTTGAAATCCCCTTCCACTCCTTACATAATATTCTGCCATGTTTCCTACCAGCCAAAACCTCACAGTTTTGACAAAAAAGCTCAGCATGTAGAATTTGCAAACTGAACATTACTGAGAACATTCCTAATAGCGTACCACATATGATACATGTACAAATATCGTGTGTTGACCGGTGTTCTATTTTTGGTCTGCGTACTGCGTATTGATAGGCGGTAAGCTATACATAGTAGGCGGTCTGAAAGGCTGGTTTCAAACTCATGCAACACCACTGTATGTACACACGATTCTTGTATATGGTGCATATGTGGTATGTCATTAAGAAAGTTCTCAATAACGTTCGGTGTTGTGAGTTCTTCGCATGAGCTTATTTAGCCAAGAATGAGATAGCGTTTCTTAGGATGTTTAGGCGTGTTTGGAGCCCCGCATCTCTCGTCATCTTCGACACGAAGTATGACTTGTTCCCCGACAGTTATGTCGAATCTCAGGGCTTTGTTGGACGAAACGGGCTGCCGCTTCGCGATCCTGGATGCGTCGACTGGACGAGCACTTTTACGATCGGCCAGGACAATCAGAGGGTCTGAGTTATTGAGAAATACTGTTCGGCTGACGGGATGGGTGCGACACGAGCTGCGAAAACTCTATTCTCGAGCACTGCCGTTCCAGTAATTTGCCAAATTGATGGCAAGGAACATGGCAAAATATTATGTAAGGAGTGAATGGGGTTTCGAACTCATGCAACAACACTGTAGTTAGACTCCTCGCAATTCCGGAAGGTGCTTGTGATGTAAGTGAAGATATCTACCTAGGGTAACCTTATCCTAGACGAGAAGCGGAAGTGGGAAGCCCAACACCTTACACCTCATGGTGACGGCAACCATAACCCATGCCGCATCCAGTTTGGGGCGTTAAGCTACGTATTTGGCTTAGTGCAAATATTATACTGCCTTCCGATCATACAGTTTGAAAAGCTCCCCCGTGAAAGCATTTCTTCTCATCTTTACTCCCTTCGAACTTTTTATTTCAAATTCCTGCAATACAGACATCAATTTGCATTCCTAATCATATTGCGCAATGCCAATCCATCGAGCTATTGCCGCTATACTGTCCCCTGCGTCGCCGGGGTTTTTTTACTAGGTTATTCACTGGCCCTTGGAAATTATCTGAGTTGGCGGAGTCGGAGAAGCGTGGGGCTAGAATGGCGCGAAATGCAAAATAGACTGGCAATCATTGATTTAACGACGCCCAAAGCCGCTGATCGAGATGAGCTGAGTCCAGATCGCAAGGAAGACCCTAACGCGGGTCCCAATCTGTCGAGCCCCGATATCATTATGGCGTTCCAGAGCTGGGAGAGTCGTGATGAATAGCTTGATTACTTTTCGACTTTGTTGTCTGTGATTTTTTTGGATTCTAGATGAGAACCCTTCCGTTGCTGTATTGACAGTACTAGTATTTCGCTTTGCAATTTGGGCTTGTATCTCTATGCGGTAGAGTTGCTTTAACACTCGCGTTTTTGTCATTACCCCCTTTTTTTCGTTTGACACACTATTCACGCAATATTGGAATGTTTGATTGAAGAGCGAGGCATGTTCTTTACTTCAATCGATTTCAATAAAAGGGGGAATCACAATATACTCATTCAACAAATATAGACCATCCACACCACAGGACTTGGCGTCAAATCTGGTTATTCTAATACTTTATATGACACATCTAATCATAGCTCTTTTTAAAAGAGAGTAGATAATCTGGTCATTAATAAGCCCGATGAAATGTCAAAAGTAGCTCTAGCGTACCCGTGCTTTTAGGAGTGAGAAGCCTCAGTGTAAAACAGATAGGCTATCTAGGTTCTGTCAAAATAATTGAACCTACCGTGGCATCAATATGGGCCATTATAGCCTGCAGTATATATGCATCAATGTCTAAGAATGAGGTCTTTTATCATCCACTTAACTCGACAAGCCTCCCACTGACAATGCCACGCCTTGATCAGTTTCACATTAGGTACAGCAACCATATAACCAAATCGTACGATAGCCTAGTGTGAGAAATTAGTTCAGTTAGTATACTCGATAATATCATGCTGAATTGATAAAAGTCTCTCGCTACTTAGAGGATTTTGCGTTTGGTGTTAGCTGATGCCCCACATCTCCAACGGCGAAAACAGAGGCCGAGACCAAAGCAGAGGAGCATATAAGTGCTAGCAAATGCTCAAGCCGCGGCTCAAAAAGCGGTGTACCGCATTCGATCTCTGACTGAGTTTAGAGCCATCAAAGCCGCTGCATGTTTCATTAGCCAAATTTTTCTTTCCTTCATGGCGGGCTAGTTGATTGTTTTCCGAGCATAGCGATCGTGTCTGAGCTCAGCGAACGTGTCGGAAGGGAAATACCCAACGGGAAAGTTTTGAGAAGCTTCTTACTAGCTAGAATAATGGGAGAAGACAGCAAGGGAGGGTTTGGTAACTCTAGAGGAAGAACTGCTAGCTTTACGTGCTGAGAAGTCTAAGTCGGCACATCGTATCCCACCGCGCTCCGTGTTGGAACAGGCGCTTGAGCTGGAGGAGCCCGAGGTAGAGCAGCCCTCGTGGTCAAGTATCACCTCGAACTTCTCTTTTGGCTAGGAATCAACAACACTCGAGTCCACTTCCCAACTGGCCCTCCCGCAGACCCTGGCAACCCAAGAAGAAAGCGACAGCCGCACGTTTTCTTACCTGTAATCGAAATTTATTGTACACAAGGCGTCTCATAAGCATACCCATGACATCTAATCGGGCATTGTTTGCAAAGTACGTAGTAAGAGTCAAAGCAATATCATTTCATGTCAAACATTGGAGATACCAAAGCGAAAATATACCAGTATAATCTCTCCTCAGAACATGGGCAATCACAATCGATCAAATCAGAAAACAATCAAGCTATTCAAGAATCATGACTCCACTAACGCCACGACAAATCGGTCCTCGACGGATGGAAAGCCAAGTTTAGGGGTTTTCTTGCATTGGACCCAGCTCATTCTCGATTGATGCCTTGGACCTAGCCATCTTAGTCTCCACCTTTGACATTCTATTTTGAATTTTGAGCCGTTCATTATTTAGCTCAGTATAGGACGGGCGTTGGAAAATGAGAAAATTTGAAAAAAATAATAGAAGAGCAGTTGTCACCTGAACGGACTCTCTGGTGGTGACTCGAGGAATTGGCATTGTGTTGTTTGGTCGTAATATACTGTATGTATGTTGCAATTTCGCAATAAGATTTGAAATGGGTAAAAGAATGAAGAGAAATGCTTTCACGGGGGGTTTGTATAAAGTCCTTGAAGTTTAATAATCATACTAAACCAATTGCGTGGTCTTTCAACTCAAATTGGATGCGGGATAGTATAGCGACGTAACCATGAGGTATTGGCCTTCCAAGGTTGCTCAGTCAGCGGAGACTCCAATATCAGTCTTTTTGGTTGACTGAGCAAGACAATGAGGAACGTTGAAGCAAGAGAATTTCTCGAATATTTATCTGCAGAACTCATACCATACACGGGTGAATCAGTATTGTATAACAACATGATATATTCACTGAATGTGGATTGCATGACCAACTGGTTGTGTACCCCACATCGCCTACTACACAGCCTCAACTTCAGCCTTGCCGAATCTGGACTGGCACGTCATTCAACTTCGTCATCTGCTGACTTGATCTTTTCTACCTCTGCAACAACTTACTCTTCTTCTCAGACATGGGTGTAAGTGCTGCCTTTTTCTCCCGAAAACTAGCCCTGACCGGTTTCATCTCCAGTTTGCCTCTAAGATTGCCGCGGCCCAGAACAATCAGACCCAGAACCCTCAAGGTCAAGGTCAAAATATGTCTAACAACCAAGGCACCTACGGTGGTGCACCGCCAGCTGGATACACTGGAGGGCCACCTGCAGCGCTGCGGCCTGGTGGATACGTAAGTCCGACCAGCTGCGAGGATGAACTCAACGTCATCCCCGCAATGTTTACATTGTGACCTGACTGAAGAAAAACCAGCCGCAACAACAGCAACAACCCCAACAACCGCAGTATCAGGCTTATGCAGGATCCCCACCCCCAAATCAGGGATCGGTAAGCATCCCTTTATGATTTCATTCTTCCTTTTGTACCTCCCCGTTCAAAATTTTGGTTTTCGATTCTTTTTTTTGTCTTTTTCGAGTTTACCCCTCCACGCGCTTCCCGGGATCTCAACTTCCACAATCACCACCATGTCGGACCCCTACTACCGACAGGGCCCTGGATATCCTATGTATGGCGGCTCACCAGCTCAACAAAATCAGCCCTACCATGCCCCTTCCCCGGCTGCGACACCCTATTCCAGGCCACCTCCGCAGCAACCTTCACCCTACCCCGCATCCCCCCAGCAGGGCGGCTATGCACGTCCTCCCCCGCCGCCGCCTACAGGCCAACCCTACGGATCTTCGGGATCGCCGTACCCTGGACAGCAATCCCAATACCCGGGACAGCAACCACAGCATCCAGCGCAGCAGGCTCCCCATTCACGCGACCAACAACAACCCTCTTATCCTGGACAGCAACCTCCTTACTCTGGACAACAGCAAGCCTATCCCGGACAACAGCCACCTTATTCCGGACAACAGCAAGCCTATCCCGGACAGCAACAGGCCTATCCTGGACAACAGCCTGCCTATGTACATATCAGCCCCCATGTATCTTGAGCTACGTTGTGCTTTCGTGTCTTTGCATTGGAGTCTTCGTGGAGTTTGTCTTAAAGACTAGTGCTGACTGAAAATAGAACCAGGGACCTTACCCACCCCAGGGAGCTCCGTACCCCGGTGGCCAGGGTCGCCCTGGGCCTTCGCCTGGCCCACCTGGACAGTATGGTGCGCCCGGTGGTGCCCCCCCTCAGCAGGCTGCCCCGCCTACCCAACAACAGCTCGGAGCTTATCGTCAGCTGTTGATCGCCACCATCCAGGAGAAGAACCTCCAAAGCTTCTACCCGCCCGAACGTTTGGACCGTCTGGTGCAATCACTGGCCAGTAATGCGCCAGCTAAGCTACAGAATTTGATCCACGAATGGAACGTGCCTATGGAGGTGGCTACAGACGTGATGAAGCTGGCGCTGTTCGACGTCATTCTATATGTGGACGACAGTGGATCTATCGAGTTTGAAGAGAAAGGACTGCGGAAAGATCAGCTGCGACAGATCCTCGGAATTGTGGCTACTGCGGCCGCCACCTTTGACGAGGATGGTATCTCGGTGCGATTCATGAACTCCTCGGAAAAAGGGGACGGAATCCGCAGTGCAAACGACGTTAATGCGCTGGTCTCTCGTGTTCGATTCTCAGGATTGACGCCTCTTGGTACCAGCTTAAAGAGCAAGGTCGTTGACCCCATGATTGTCGGCCCTGCCCGCGCCGGTCGTCTTGATAAACCAGTGCTAGTCATTACCATCACTGACGGTCAGCCTGCCGGTGAGCCCCACAGCAGTGTGAACGACGCCATCCGCCATGCGGTTGACGAGACTTCACGGACCCGTTACGGTCGTGGTGCGGTTTCTTTCCAATTTTCACAGGTGGGCAACGACCAGCGGGCGCGAGAGTTCTTGGGCGATTTGGACGAGGATCCTCAGATCGGCAGCCTGATTGATTGCACGTCGAGTAAGTTGCCCATGATCCCGGATGACATTTGCAGATTTTAACGTTTCGACTGCAGACTTCGAGGTTGAGCAGGACGAGATGTCGCGTGCCAACCCTCCGGTGCATCTTACTCGGGAGCTTTGGGTTTGTTCATCACCCCATTTGCTTGGTTTTAAAAAATACTGATTGTTTTATGTAGTGCGCGAAGCTGATGCTTGGTGCGATCGACTCTTCTTATGACACCAAGGACGAGAAAGCTTCTGGACGTGCTGGCGGAGGCCCGCCTCCTCAGGCTCCTTACGGTGGATATAACCAGCAGCCATCTGGTGGTCAACCTGGGTATGGAGCCCCACCACCTGGATACCAGTCTGGGCCTCCTCAGAACTCCTACAACCCCCAGCCCGGATACGGCCAGGCCCCTCCCCAGCAGCAACAGCAGCAACAGCAGCCTCCTTATTCAGGCGCCAATCGTGGATCCCCCTATGGCCAGCCCCAGCCCTATGGATATCCATCCGCTGGAGGAGCCGGAGGTTATCCGCCACCACCGCGTCGCTACTAGGGGTGACGTCATATGTCTTTTTCACTTCTTCTTGGCGCGTTCTCGAATTTTTGTCTTCCCCACAATTTGCCATGGGATGCCTGTAAGGCCAAATAGAATGGCAGGAAACCGGGGCTAAGTTGTACCTTTTCCTTCAGCCGTCACATTTAGCCGGAAATTCACGCATTTCTCTCCAACTTGAACGAGAAATGGGCGCACGGAGCGCCTCTTAATTAGATTGAGTTGTCAGAATTGTCCTAGTGACTATGCTAGTTAGTACGGACTCCGTCCTTCCCCTTCCAACAGCCCATACCCAAGAACGTAGCGATCAGCCCCTTTTCTACCAAGGAAATTCTCATCAATGACGGAAGGACCCCCACCAGGCCTAACGAGTCGTACAGAGGGAAAAGGTCAGCGTAGAGCTGCACATAAGATATAGGCATCAATTTAACATTGCCACCATGGTTTTAATTTAGAAAAAAACGTTTTAGGCTCCACGCTAAAGTCTGGGTTTGGTTGGCCAGGTGTCTGGATGCAGGAGCCATGGTTGCGGAGAGGATTTGGTGGCTGTGTGTTGTCGCAAGCACATGGCAGATGCAACCATCATTTGTGCATACACAGTGGATCCCTTCTGAACCACGAATCTGGACTTTCTTGCAATTTGACAGGCTCCAGTTTTCTTTTTGCCTCTGTTCAACCTAATTTCTACTTTCTTTTCCTTTGGTTTAGCGTGGCCTTGAACCGCTTTTGGGGTTTGCCGCATTCGGTGTTGCGTTGCCTCTCTTGTCAACACACCTTCGCTCTTTTCTTAACTCTATCCTCGGTGTTGATACTATCTTCTCCTGGATAATCGACCTAGAATAATACCCTTGTTGGTTCCTTGCGTCGACTATCGCTCTACTGCGGTCATAGCCACCCTCGTTTCACATCGCGATATCGGACTTTCCTGCGATGTACTGAGCAGAGCGACCAGAGAGAGAATGACGAGTTTTTTGAACACCTCCAGTTCTCACATTCGCTCAATTTCGTACTAGCAGGACACGGTGGAACAGAAGACCCTGAATTATCTAGCGGAGAAGTGGAAAAAAGGCCGATCGGAACCCTGTGAGGAAATCGATCTTCGATCTCGCGCAGGCACGATCTCACATTCCCGCCATGTCCAACAATGACGAGCCTACCGATGGCTCTCGACAGTCGCAGGACATCGTGCAGCGACCGTCGCTTGCTTCGTCGCGTACCATGTCCGACGTTGGCCGCCGCTCCTCACAACATGTGCGATTTTCCACCGATCTCGAACGTCCCGTCGCCGAAGAACAGCGCAATACTCCCAACGACGACCGACGCCCCAGCTCTCGCGGCCTAACAATTAACACGGCGCTGGCGCCCCCGAATGTCCAACAATCTGCTCGCTCGCCCACCTCCCCACTCTCCCCTAATACTGGTCCCAACTCCCACGCCACACTCTCTCCCACATCCCCACCCGGCACTGATTCCAATGGTCGTTCACGGTCGCGAAACCGTGGATATTCCTTGCGCCGATCTCTTTTCAACAGAAATATCTTATCGCAACCAGAACAAGATGATGCGGACGCAGCAGAGCTGGGAGAGGCCAAGGGCACGAGCCCGGTACGGGAAGAAGAGCCTGTTCTTGTACCGCCGACGGTGCATAGCCCGGTGGAAGAAAAGAATGAGTTGGCCGTCGCGCCGACCGCAACCGTCGAATCGGACAAAGAAGCTACCTCAACGTACTTCTCCTCAGAGAATTCCGAGCAGGGCTTCAAGAAGGATCATTACATGACAATTGCGCAGGACAGATGGTCGAGCAAGAAAGCGGAAATGGCCGTGCTGTCGGATCGCTTTGAAGCATTCCTGACCAAGGTTCAGCATTTCATTTTGCGCATCAAGGAGATTCCGCCCACGGAGAATGGTCGCCATATCGATTTGAACCCCTCCTTGGTGGAGACTTATCTTGACGAGCGCACGGGGAAACCTTATACTGAGAATTGGATTCGATCGAGCCGCTACAGCTTTTGGAGTTTCTTTCCGCGTCAACTGTTCGCGCAATTCACCAAGTTGGCCAATTTCTACTTTCTGATTATTGCCATCTTGCAAATGATTCCTGGGTTGAGTACCACGGGTACCTACACGACCATTGTTCCGCTCTTGATTTTCGTTGGTATCTCCATGGGCAAGGAAGGTTTCGATGACTGGCGCCGTTATCGTCTGGATAAAGAAGAGAATAACAGCTATGCGTCAGTACTTCGGGCTACCGACGGAGCGACAGACGAAGACACAGAGGGAACTGCAGTGGCCAATGGCTACTATGACTGGGTCCAGATTAAGTGGCAGGAGATCCGAGTTGGAGATGTCATCAAGCTGCACCGCGATGAGCCTATTCCCGCCGATATTGCCTTGCTTCATGCCAACGGTCCTAACGGCGTGGCCTTCATCGAAACCATGGCCCTTGACGGTGAGACCAACTTGAAGAACAAGGCGCCATGTCAACCGGTGGCCAAGGTGTGCTCTACAGAAGAAGATATCACTCGCAATGAGCTGCACTTCGTTGTGGAAGACCCAAACCTGGATCTTTACAAATTCGATGGCCACGTTACTGTTAATGGGCAGGAGAAGATGCCCTTGACAAACAACGAGATTGTTTACCGTGGAAGTATTCTACGCAACACTGATCGCGCTCTCGGCATGGTGATCTATACTGGCGAGGAATGCAAGATTCGTATGAACGCCAATAAGAACCCTCGAATCAAGCAGCCTGCTCTCCAGGCCAAGGTCAACCGCGTCGTCATGCTGATTGTGCTCATCGTCATCATCATGTCCGTGGTGTGCACGGTCGCCTACCGCTTCTGGTCGCAGGATGTTGAGGAACACTCATGGTATCTCAAAAATGCTAGCGTGGCCTATGGTCCCGTTTTCACTTCCTATCTCATCATGTTCAACACTATGATCCCCATCTCACTTTACGTGAGTATGGAGATCGTTAAGGTTGTTCAAATGTTCTTGCTCAACGATATTGACATGTACGATCCCGAAACCGACACGCCCCTTGAGGCACGAACATCCACCATCAACGAGGAACTGGGCCAAGTCAGCTACATTTTCTCCGACAAAACTGGTACTCTCACGAATAACTCCATGCGCTTCCGAAAGATAAGTGTCGCTGGAACGGCTTGGTTACATGATTCGGATCTCCAGGAGGAAGCTGCCCGTGAAGGCGAGAAACTCATTCACAAGAAGCGAACCGTCAAAGGCAAGAAGGCTATTGGCCGGAAATCCAACCTTTCCGAAGCCCGCATGCCCCGTCCGTCTAATGTGTCCGCTGCCAATGTCCTGCGCCGCTCTACTCCTCACCGCACTACCGAGATGATCGAGTACATCCAGCGCAAGCCATACACTATCTTTGCTCGAAAGGCCAAGCTATTTATCCTGGCTATGGCATTGTGTCACACCTGTATTCCTGAGAAGGACGAGGCGGGTGATTATACATTCCAGGCTGCCTCCCCCGATGAACTTGCTCTCGTTATGGCGGCTAAAGAACTCGGTTACTTGGTGATGGACCGACAGCCAAATAACCTGACTATCCGCACATACCCCAACGGCCCGGATGAGGCTGCTAGCGATGAGACTTACCAGATTCTGGACGTCATTGAGTTCTCGAGTGCACGGAAGCGTATGTCGGTTGTGGTCCGCATGCCTGACCAGCGTATCTGCGTATTCTGCAAGGGCGCCGATACCTCTTTGATGCGTTTGCTTAAGCGTGCCGATTTAGCACAGGAGAAGTCAGAGGAGATCGCGCGCCGCACTAGCAAGCGCAAGGCCGCCGAGGCAAACCAAGTCATTCGCCGCAACAGCGAGTATAATACCCGGAAAGACAGTGGTGTTCGGAGCAGTCTCAGTCGGCCTAGCTTTACTCGCCGGCGCTCGTCCATCTCTGGTCAGCATACGTCAACTCTCCGTGCCAGCATCGATGTTTGGCTGCGTGACCGGGAGACAGATGGTGGTATCACCAACCGCGAAGCTGACAGCGAGTATTATTCTCCACGACCATCGGCGCAGATGTCCATGGGAAGAAACTCTCTGGTTATTTCGGACTCTGGAAGTTCTACAAATGGTGAGGAAGAAGAGGACCTTGTTGAAGAAGCCCTTGTGGTGAATGAGACTGCCATTTTTGAGCGGTGCTTCCAGCATCTCAACGACTTTGCGACCGATGGACTGCGTACTCTTCTGTACGGCCATCGATTCTTGGACGAGACTACCTACAACACCTGGAAGGCTGCATATAACGATGCTTCTACCAGTATTGTTGACCGACAGGAAAAGATCGAAGAGGTCGGAGAGCAGATCGAACAACAGCTCGAGCTTACGGGTGCTACTGCCATTGAAGACAAGTTGCAGAAGGGCGTTCCGGAGACCATCGACAAGCTGCGACGCGCCAACATCAAGTTGTGGATGTTGACCGGTGATAAGCGCGAAACAGCTATTAACGTTGGCCATGCTTGCCGTCTAGTCCGAGATTACTCCCAATTGACAATCCTCGATCAACAGAATGGCGATGTTGAACAGACGATCATTGACCTCACCAGCGAGATTCTTCACGGCCGCGTCGCCCATTCTGTGGTAGTTGTTGATGGACAGACGCTTGCGACAATTGAAGCGAATGAGATCGTCCGAAAGCGCTTCTTCCAACTGGCTATCCGTGTGGACTCTGTGATCTGTTGCCGTGCGAGCCCCAAGCAGAAGGCGTTCCTTGTCAAGACGATTCGCACTCATCTCGACGACGCCATCACTCTCGCAATCGGAGATGGTGCCAACGATATTGCCATGATTCAGGAAGCTCATGTTGGTATTGGTATTGCTGGTAAAGAGGGTCTCCAGGCTGCGCGCATTTCAGACTATTCCATTGGACAGTTCCGGTTCTTGCAGAAGTTGCTTCTGGTCCATGGTCGGTGGAATTACATGCGCGCATGCAAGTACACTCTTGGTACGTTTTGGAAGGAAATGCTTTTCTACCTGACTCAGGCGCTCTACCAGCACTGGAACGGGTATACTGGCACCAGTTTGTATGAGTCTTGGAGTTTGAGTATGTTCAATACACTCTTCACCTCTCTTGCTGTGATCTTCTTGGGGATATTTAGCAAGGACCTGGCCGCGTCGACACTGCTGGCTGTGCCGGAACTCTACACCAAGGGTCAACGCAATGGCGGCTTTAATATTCGATTGTGGGCCGGTTGGTCGTTTATGGCCGCCTGCGAGGCAGTGATCATCTTCTTCACTATGTACAGCCTGTTTGGGATGATTCAAATCAACATCAGTGATATCGATACATTCGCCCTCGGCCTGCTCACCTTCACCACTTGTGTGGTGGTCATCAACATTAAACTTCAGATCCTGGAAGTCCACAACAAAACCTACCTGAACCTCATCATCATCATCATCTCCATTGGCGGCTGGTTCATGTGGAACATGATCCTTTCGAAACAATACAAGCTCAAATCCGGGAAAGGAGTCTACGACGTCCCCTCAAACTTCCTCCACCACGTTGGCCACAACCTCCTTTTCTGGGCTGTCCTCTTCGTCTCTGCCATGTCAGTCATCATGCTCGAAATGACAGTTAGCACCCTCCGTGCCCTTTTCCTCCCTACAGATGTCGACATCTTCCAAGAATACGAGCAAGACCTCGATATCCGCAGACGGTTCGAAGAGGCAGCAGCCACAGAACTCCAGCAGGGTTGGGATCACGGTACCAAGAAATCCAGTGTCGAGATTGCCCGTGAAACTATGGAGATGGATGCTCGAGAGCGTCATGTCCAGGAGTTGCTTGCTCGTCCGCGTGTCATGACTGAGGCCAAGCCTGTTGCTCAGGAACATGAGCTTGAGGGCTACTCTAGTGGTAGTGCCAGTGTTAGTCAGGTCGGTAGCACTGTTCATGAGACAACCGACAACACCTTTGGACCTGACTCACCTTCTGAATCTTGTGGTCCGCGCCGCTCTGTCGAGATCCACGAATTATTCAGTAAAGGCTTTGGTGCAATCCACAAAGGCCAACTGAGATGAATCATGCTCGAATGAACATTTTCTTGGAGCGGTGTTGTGTATATGATGTATAGTGCTGGGGATTTTTTTCCCTTTCTATTTCTTTTCTTTGCTTTTTTCCTTTCATCACATTTCTCTCTTCATAGCGAGCGTTTATATCCCTCGGTTCATCCCGACTTGATACCACCATCCATACATCCTGGATATCCCCATTTACCTTTCTTCCGAGGAGAGGAACGAGAAGCCATGGCCTAAAAGGCGTTTATGTTTCAATTTTGCGCCTTTGTTTCTGGTTGGTGTTTTTTTCTTTCATGCACAGTCTCTCGGACGAACCTAGATACCCCGACTCAGTTGGAAATCTGCTTTATTTGGAATCGATTCATCGTTGGTTATGCGTGGATCCTCTGGAGTACTAGTATATAGATAGCGATATCTGCAGTTTATAAAATTATTTTGTCTTGCAACCTTGGAACGAATCTTAAGTGTGTACGTTGAGGAAGAATTGTCGTTATAATATACCTTGGGACGGACAGAGCGAAATTCCCAGCTACAGCGGCTTTTAAGAACCAAGACTGATTGACTAGTTATATCGTGATCAAACGTATTCTAAAAGCAAGCTATGTATTTAGTAAGCGGTCTGAAAGGCAGGTTTCAAACTCATGAAACGCCACTGTACATTTCTATAGAATTTTCATTGGCAATTTGTGGGGTATTCAATTTTCTTGAGTATTAATCACAATATGCCTCGAATCTGGATCATATTCACATATCGTTTCTAACGAAGAGAAGACGGGAAGTCACAAAATAGGGAGAAAGAGTAACTGACTCAATGGACCACACGCAGCGTCGGAATCAGAGGCAATTTATGCTACTTACGTTTATAGCTTCGAGTAGCATGCCCATGACGACGACTCCGAGAGGAACTTAGCTGCCATAGATGCTGTCTCTGCGATCAAGACCCTCGATGCCCCTGCCACGGGTGGTAATAAAGACGTAAAAAACCTCACCAATAGGAAGATCCTGAGTTTCAGCAGCACCGAAGATATCCTACAGCGCTTCGTCTAAATACAGAATCCAAAGTGAACTGTATTCTACCCTGGTTTAGAAGCTCTACTAAGGGTCTCGCGGATATGAGGTGGGAACCTTCAATGTGGCCATACTCTCCAGTGCACTCAACGAACAAAGTATCAAGTGGCCATGGCTCGCTACGGATGGTTTGTTTACTTGTTTATTAGTAAAGCATTGATTAAACCTTGTGGAGAAGAAAGTCATACAGATAGTCAGTCCGTTGCTTATGGACGATCATCTCCAGAAGTATCAAAAAGCTCTCTCAACGAAGGACTTTCCCCTTGATATGGGAGGCATTGTTTGGTTGGGCTATCTTTGGGGTCTGTGATACAAGACACCGGCGTCACTAGTAATTTCATACGTTTTTGGCGACTGAGCCTGGTATCAGCCACTTCTTATCTTTGTTCAATGGTATTTGATGCTCATCATTTTTGCAACTTGTTTGAGTAACTAAGGGTCATCGGCGTTCCGTTGCAGGTGATCCATCTCGTATTGAGATAAAAATCAACCTAGAGATTTTATTTCCCTCAATTTCATATTATATACCAAGGTCTGTACAGGTGTTCTAATTTGAGTGATAATTCCTAATTTGATTAGCAAGGAACCTGATTCACCGACTCTTTCTCCCTGCATTCCTTCAACCAATTCGCCCTTCGAGGAACCCAACGTGTAACCCGGATCGACGCAAGGTGGATAGCTTTTCGCTCTGATTCCCCGGATCGGCCCCATAATGCCGAGATTTGCCCCCCAACCATGGGTACGTTCAGCCATTGATTGGACATCCGAGCTGTATACTATTCTGGCCCCTGAACTGCTGACCTCAAAGAGATTGAAGGCACTGATGTCACTCGCAGGCATGTTAGGCCAACTGTTTCGCTCAAATGAATCTCTTTCTCTAGATAATATTCTTAGAAGATTAATCTCGCTTTCATCTACAATAAACAAGCCTAGGCCTAAATGGTCTAGATCTAGTGAAACACTCCTCCATTTCATACTTCCTATGCATCTCACCCCAATCCAACGCAACGCAGCCTTGGAAATTTCCTTTAGCAAGGGCACATAACGCGTCGCTTCACTCAACCTCCCCCCTCTCCTCCTTCCTTCCTTCTCATCACCTCCCACCGAAAAACATCATCTTTGCCACCTCCACACTGCTGCCATGTCAAACCCAATCCTCCGCCTCGGTATCCTAGGCGCATCAGAAACCATTCAAACAACCATCCTCCCAACTCTCGCCTCCCTCAAAACTCACTTCAAGCTCACCATAATCTACGACCAAAATGAATCAGTTGCGAAACACTGCCAGAAAGAGTTCAATATCCCCCACAGCGCCACCTCCACGCAGGAACTCCTCTCTCACCCAGAGGTAGACCTGGTACTGAACCTCCTCCCCTTCGAATACCATGAACAATACACGATCGCCGCTCTCGAGGCCGGCAAGCACGTCATGGTCGAGGTACCTCTCAGCTTGAGCGTTAACGGCCTGCGCCTCATCCGCAAAGCAACCGCCAAAGGCCTAGACGTGCGCTCAAACCACAGCACAAACAACGACACAATCTACAACCCGCCCAAGGTCTTCGTCGGCTGCGCGCGTCGCTACGCGCCTTGTTTCACGGATGTCTTCAAAAAGGAACTTGCCAATCTTGGCCGCGTGTATTATGCGCGATGCCGTAATATCTCTGGTCCCTTGCACAATTCTGCGCTCCAACAAGCATCAGTCAACGGTACAAACGGATCCAGTCTAAATGGGGACGGAAATGGAGATGATTTGACGGGTCAGAATGGCGCTACCAATGGACACGGCGATGGCAATGTTACCAACGACACCAACGACGCAATCCCAATCACAAGCACGGAACACTTCAATGCCCTCCTCACTGACATTTTCGGCGCTGAAGATCTTACACCCGAACGTGTCGCTTTCTGTCGCTTCCTGGGGAACATGGGCTGTCACGATCTCTCTCTAATGCGCGAGTCACTGGGTACGCCAGATGCAGTCGCCAACGTAGCGATTACAGACCCGTTCTACTCGACAATCTTCCACTACACAGATTCAGAATCTATCTGTGGTCCTTCTGGCGAGGGATACCCATTCACAGTCATGTACGAAACAGGCGTGGATTCTGTCCCAAGTTGCGATGCGCATCTGACTGTTTATGGGGCCACGAAGACCATCTCTGTGGAATACGATGTACCAAGTTTGGCTAGACCAGTATCCTCTGATGGTGGAGGACAGGTGAAAGTTATTGTTGAGGAGCTGGAAAGTGAGAATGAGCACAGCAACGAGAATGGGAATGGGTCTGCAAATGGAAACGGGGTTTCGAATGGAAACGGAGTCTTGAATCGTCCTCGAGTAAAGAGGACTGAGTACGTGAGCTCTCTCGCCGAGTCTTATGAGCGTGAATTCATGGCCATGCACTCTTATCTTAATCGTGGGTATCAGACCGGAACTGGAGCTGAGGCCAAAACGACGGCTAATGATGCGCTGATGGATCTGCGGCTGCTTAATATGATTTTTGAGCATTATGATCGGCAGTGTGGCACTATTCGGACTCCTTTGGGTTAAGAATGTTGGACCTTTGCGCGACTCGATAGCAGGAGGAAGAGCGTTCGAGTTTGATTTTGATTTGCGATGGATGGATACCCTATGGTTTAGCGCATGATTTTCACCAAGGCTTCGGATCAGACTTGGATCGTGTATCTAAAAGTCTTTCGGGTTTTTTTTTTACAGGCGTTAGCACGCAGTTCATAGCAAACAGCGGGATTAAATGATATGCAATTGGCAATTACGCCTTCGATTTCAAGTTCTTGATCTCATCTCTATGCACAAATACACCCCTTGGATATCACTTTGTTACAACCAGCAATGCATTGTACCCCAAGGTAACCCAGATAAGACATCGATACATCTACCGCTTCCCCTTCTTCTTCTTATTCTTGTTAGCACCGCCACCTCCCCCAGAAACAATCTGCGGCTGCGAAGCAGGCTCGCCGAGCTTCTCGGAGACAACACCACCCTGTGTACGTTCAGCAGCACGCTGCTTGCCCTTCCGACCCTTCGGTCTGTATGAAGATCGGTCACGCAGTGGCAGCCAACGTTCAGGGTCGGCTTTCTTGGCAGGGTCATAGTCCTTAGGCAGACGGGATTTCCGTACGCGCTTCACAACACGACCCTCCTTGCCCGATCCAGAGCGCTTGCGGGCACCAGCAAATGCCGCCGCGGCGGCAGCAGATGAGGCTGATGGCGCGATACCGGCTGACTCCAGGGCAGAGATATCGACGCTGGCCACTAGGTCACCAATGGCTGGTAGTTGGTCAAGTTGCGATTCCACTTGGGAGTAGTCCAAGGTGGCCTTTGAGGCGACGTAACCAGCAATTGCGATACGGTCGCTCGAATCTTGTTGGTATAGGGACTTAAACAGGTCGCCTGCTGTGGTCAGGTCTGCTGAGCTATCAGAGTAAAGGAGAGACTTTGCGGCGGCACGCAGGAGGGAGGTAGGGGCTTCGGGCTTGTTGCGCCAATGAGAAGCGGCTTGTGCGAGGGTTGAGCGAATCTGGAGCTTGCGGCCCTCAAGTTGATACAAAGAGACGAGCACGCTGAGTAGGCCAGGGTTGAAGCGGGCGTCTTGGTCGGCTTCGGAAGCAGATTCTTCCAGGCTCTTGAGGGATCGCTCCACTGCTGTGATGGCGGAGGTGGTGTTGCCAGCGTTGACGTACAGCTGGACAACAGTCAAGAGGAGACCAAGGTCCTTAGGTCTTCTTTCCAGCAAGGGGAGAATCTTGTTCAGGCCCTTAGACCCGGTCTCTCCCCGTGCATGGGCTGCGGCGTTGTACACGGAAAGAAGGTTTGTGCTGGCCTCGGTAGAGGGGCAAGAGCTTTTTGAAAGGGCCTTGGCTGTTGATCGGATCATACCATCGTATTTTTGGACAAGAAGATCCGTAGCATGTGAGTTGCCCGTCAGAGCATTGTCCTGAAAAGCGAACAGCCGGTCGTTGTCTGTGGCTTCGGGAGTTTCGTGGAGAGCCTTATACAAGAGGTAGGGGTTGACTGTAGTCTGGCGAGCCAAAACGATGTTGTTGCGAGCGATTTTCTTAGTTGAGAGTTCCGGGATACTGGGGTGGGGGTTAGCTTCTATCTCTCAATACATTCAAACAGCCTTGAACGTACTCTTCCACTGAGATTTCGTTGAGGAGCGACTCGGCCTCCTCCGTCTTGCCTTGTTGGATCAAGACATAGAGGTACTGTACGGCAATTGGAAGCAGCTCTGCAACTTTGTCTTCTGGCGAGAGCTCTTCTGACGTTTGGCAAATATCTATGCAAATGTCAGTCTTCGAAATTCAGCAATGCAATTGCAACGTGGCGGAATACCCACTCTTTGCCCGGTTCAGAAGCACTTCTCCTTGAGCGTATGCCCCCTTGGCAATATTCAAGCAAGCAGCGTTGTATGCTGTTTCAAAGGCCTCCAAGTCTTCCCTCGATGGACGATCGTGGCGCACATATTCCGCCTCTCCCTTCCACTGAAGCTGAGCATCAGTAGCCCAAGAGTTGATGCTCAAGTCGTTCTCTTCTCCGCGGGGCTCATTGGATAGTTTCTCATAGATATCGGCGGCGCGACGGAACTGCTCGGCACGGTAGCTCTATATCGGAAATAAGTGTGAGCGCACGGGTCAATTAGTTGTCTATTCTAAGACCGGTATTATCATACCACTTGAGCCTCAAGGTGACTAGCACCTCTGCTGGCACCGGATTGAGTCACAGCAGCCATTGCCTCCTCCAGCCTTGCGCATTTGTACAGCGCGTACGCATGTTCCAAGCCCGCCCGCTTCTTCAGAGCATCGCCTCCGGCCTCCAGCACGCGCAGGGCATCTTCGTATCGGTCGAGCTTCAATAGGGCAATGACTTTGATGTGCTGAGTGTTCAGGTCGGATTTGGACTTGGTGAGGGCTGCATTGCAGGATTGGAGGATCTCCTCATGATCGTCAATCGATGCCCGCTGCAATAGCGAGCTTAGCGACTGCGCAACCATAACGGGGTTGCGCGGAGATTAAGGAGGGTGTCGGTAGGATAGATAAGGGATAATGTTATCTCAGGGGAATTATTCGAGGGACTGGACTTTGGCGCTGGACAATCCAATTCAATATGTTGTCTGATCCACCTCCACAAGACCAGAGTGTGCGGAAATGATGTTTCCCCATTTGGAAGTCCTGCGTCGTGGGGTTCAACGCCCCGCCGTATATGTCACGTGCTGAGTATTCTACCAACATCAGCAGCCACTCAGAACTTAAGGAGGCGCCTGCGCCTGGGCATAAAACTATATTTTATCTTCTTGCCAAGTTGAATTATGATTAAGGATTCTGACGCCTAAATTTAAATCTCTGTCATTGAATGACCCATAGGAAGGCAGCCCTGTGCTTTGCCTTGCAATCCTCGATCACGACTTGTCTCCCCAAACCTATGCTGCAGTCTGCAGGAGTGCAATTCCACTACATAAGTATAACGCATGATCATAGTTGTAAATGAAACCCCAAGAAGCAGTGTTCAAGCCCTGGGCAATAAAAGGCGGAGACATTAGATCTCGGTCTTCAATGTAACGGGTTCTTCGGATTTCTTAGGGCGGCACTGCATAAACGAACCTTATTTGTTCAGTGGCAAGGTACAGAGTTAAAATAATCAGTGAAACCTTGGAAAGGGCAAACTTCAAAATCAATTGTGTTTGAAAAATCTAGAACAGGGCGTCGGTGGACCTTTTGAGGCTCAGCTATGTGATCTGTAGAGGTGGTACAGTGTAAGCAGGGGTCAGTCTCCAAATCTTCAATCATATTCAGACTGTAAAGGGTCATAATGGCCGAGCCCATCATATTATAAGGATTTCAAATTCATCTTGATCGGCGAGAAGGCTGTGCACAGTTCATTCCCGAGTGGCAATGCTGGGGCCAATATATCCGCCCCGTCAGACCACGTTGAGTGTAGCGCATTTGAGCTAGTGCCGTAGACCCTGGACTAGTCCTGTAGACCCTGAAAGGCTTCTGATCCATCCAGTCCCACCCAGGGGTAATTATATCCTATGCCAATTTCCTGCAGCACTATTAGCAGAGATCTGGATCCCGATAGATCATCAACAGGGGTTGATCAGCACTAAAATCCCAAGTGTAGTTTCGGCAAATGCAAAAGCCGAGGATTTCAAGGGTCTTGATAAGGAATCTCTCGGCTTTATCAAGAATTTGACAGAATCTCGGATAATCCCATAGGATAGGAACATAATTCCTTTTCCGGGATCAAAGGACTGTCGTCAGCCATGGTTGAATACGTAGTAGACACGAACGCATACGCACCACACAGACCATATGTACCAAAAAAAAAAAGCAGGGCAGTGTGAAGAGTGACGCGTGGACGTGGAGACTCCGTGCGGAATGACGGCGAGTCAGGGACCATCTTTGTCTCGGAAAGTCTTGGCATAACGTTGAGGAGATCTGAAGCGCCAATCCACATCCACATGATATCTCTGGTGACCCTTATCATCTTTGGGACGCTGTCTCCATGTATCCGAATGCTTGGCCGCGTACTTGTTAGCAGTGAATAGAACTAACAAGCCTTATCGGAGACCAAATATGTCTCGAGGACACGTGAGCCGGTCTACGTCATAACCCCGGCATTGTAAAAAGCCCTGGTTGCATATGGCAATTGACCTTGCCTCTTTAGGGAACCATGGAACCATGATCATCCCCCTGTGCCGTCTCTTTCTCCTCCCGTAGGATCCGAGTTTTTGCTCTCCACCTCTCTCCTGACTCGTATATATTTTCTCTCTTTGGGATCTTTGCTGCATTTCTGCGCGCATTCTCCGCAATGCGGATGGGCAACCTTTAACCTTTTACCCCAAATTCCTGTTTACCAGTACGAGGATAGGAATCCCCGAATCCTCGAATACCCCACGAAACGCGAAAAACCACTCCTCCGCGCACATTAGAAGGAAGATTATATACAAGATGATCTTTCAATCACGAGAAGGGGCCTTCCCGACTTCTTGGGCCTGGAAGAAAATGATGCGATTCGTCATCATTATCCTTGCCGTCACATTATTCGCCGTCATGTTGTGGCCGTCCTCCGGTGGCCACAACTCCCCATTGCATGCCCAATCCAACATAACTATTTCTTCGAGGGTGAAATGCGATCCCGACGTCAACATGCTGCGGAAGATGGATATTGCCAAACTGGCCAAATACACACGTCGCGAGATTCTGGTGGATTTCTCTGAAGAGGACTTGCCCATGTTGCCCATGACCCAGCACGTCAACCAGCCCGTTTTTGGTGAAAAGTATAATCAGCCCAAAAAGATGAGATCGAGGGACCACTGGACCGCTGCTCGGTTGCCACCCCCTTGACTATTCGGGTCCCGAAGCCCCCGAAGGTTCCAGACGCATCACATATTGACTTTGGAGTCGCTACTACCGTCTCGCGGTTGAATGAGTCCCTGGATCAGTTTGTGCACTGGGCTGGGTACACGCGCACGCGCATTTTTGCACTAATCGAACCCGATGAGTCGGGTGTCGGAGTTCAAAGTGTCCGCGCCAAGGCGGACGCGCTGGGAGTCAATCTCCATATCACGGAGGCAGACGACGACTACCTGCACCGGTACTTTGCGCTGATTCCCCTGTTGGAGAATAACTTGCGCGAATCGACACAGTGGTCAATCATAATCGACGACGATACATTCTTCCCATCGATGCCCGCGCTCGTGGACGCGCTCGCCGCCTATGACCACACCAAACCCATGTACATCGGCGGAGTGTCAGAGGGTGTCCCACAGATTGCGGTATTCGGACTAATAGCATTCGGAGGCGCAGGCGTCATCCTGTCGCGACCACTACTGTCAGATCTGACCACCGTCTACGACGAGTGTGAGCGAATGACCTTCACCGGTGACCGTCGCATCGCAAACTGTATCTACCAGTACACCACCACTCGTATGACGGTTGACCATCGTTTCCACCAGCTCGATCTGATGAGGGATGCCTCTGGCTTCTTCGAGTCTGGTCGCGAGCTTCCACTCTCGGTGCATCACTGGAAATCCTGGTTCCAGGCCGACATCCCCAAGCTCAGCGTTATCTCCGAGCTGTGCGGACCCACTTGTCTGCTCCGCCGATACATATTCAGCGATGGCTGGATGTTGACCAATGGTTACTCTGTTGTCAAATACGGTTGGACTCCAGGACCGAAGGATCTCAGCATGGAAATGACTTGGGAACCACACAATGGTGCCAACGTCGAATCTTACCTCCACGAACTCGGCCCATTGCGCCCCAAAGACTACGAGAAAGTCAGCTACTTACTCGCAGACTCCGTCGTCGAGGAGGATGGTAGCGTTAGACAATGGTATGTCATGCGCGACCCGGATACAGGCGATGAGGTCCTGGAGCTCTCATGGAGGAAACGGTAGACTTTGTTTGGTTATGAAACTTTTGGTTGTTCTTTCCCTGTTATTTGCATATGCTCACTGAGCAGCGGATCCCAAGGTGACCGTTGGGTCACCACTTTTTTGGCGAATTGCCAACCCTTCTTCATTTGTCCGGCGCTTGGTCTTGGGCACACTTTGCATTGTTGTTTATAGATTGGCGATACACCTTTGTACGCCTTTGAATTCCCACGGTATTAATCCCGGGGATGATTCGCCCTAATGTGACAAGGAATATATGGTTACTGTTTTTTCTCGACTTTGGTGCATATATTCACCCGCCTAGAAGAATTTACTGTAGTAGCATTGTACTGCTTCGAAAGATCGAGCCAACACCCCATGTTCATCTAAACTATCTCTACACCGCCAGATTCCGAGTTCGTGGTGCTTCAACCTTTGATAATTACTTGGAGCCCATGCATTACGATATTTCCGAGATCTGCGGGCATGTGGCCCTGGAGCACAAGAATTTAGGGAGAGGCACCATGTGGTATGGTGATGTCTAGCCACTGAAGTGATATGTGGTGACCTTCCATCCCTAATAAAAAGATATCCAAGGCATCTGAATGTTCCACATTCCAGTCCATGTCTGAGTATCCCAGTCCAAGGCTGTTGCATGCTAGATGATTTATCAGCATAACTATTGCTAAATATTCTAATTTGACCCAAAAGCTCGGGTGTTGACATCAAGGTGTCAATAGCTGCTTCGAAGGTTTGTTGGACCCATGGATCCAGATATGCTAGAGTAAACCCCTATGAATGGATAAGCTCGGGAAGTCTTGATATATTATATGAGTATTCTAAGCCTATATACAAATGAAACCATGCACATGTGCAAGATCTCACATTATTTTTAGGCTTGTTGATAGCCAACTACTGTATTTGTTACCGGGCTAGAGGGTTGAATCTCTGGAATTCCAATCTAAACAAATGCCCTTGTACCCCCTACCGGACCAACATTACATTGTCGGTTCATTGCCATTATGCATATCACTTGTAGATCTTCGGTCCCAATAGATCTAGCTACATATGCACTTAATATCATGACCGTCGGTGACCGTCGGTACATGTACTCTTAGGCCTTCAACGTTGAAAGGCACAGGTGTTATAGCGGTAGGTGCGGCTTAAGCAGAAAGGACAAGACAGCTGACATGCAGCAAACCAATATTTGCTTTTTCCATTTTTGCCATGCCCACCTGGACAGAAGCCCTTGTCAATGTAGATCAGTGAACTATCGATTTTGGTCCGTAGACTACTTGCGAGTGAATATATCTCCGAGCCGGGGTTGGCTCGATCGGATCTCGAAGAACTTAGCCACTTACGCGAGGCAAAGACAAGCTCCACCAAACACGCAAGCACAGTAAGTACAGGCGGTGTAGTCAAGAGCGACAAGTAAGAAGCTCAAAAATCCGAATCCCCGATGGCGTCGACGGCGTCGGGATTTACCGCGCGAAACGCACTAAATGCTTCATTTCCTTTCTTCCAGTACCATGATAGATCCGCTTCCAAGGTTGGCGCAAAAGGACACAAAATTGATTTACCTGGTACCTACCCACTTGGGACAAAAAGTGGACATTGCGCAAGGAGATCATTTTCACAAAAAGCACCACGCGAAATGAGTAGGCGTTGATCGATCCGAACTATTTATTTAGATGGGTCTGAGGAACCGCGTGGGCCAGTGCACGCGATTTCCCCAGTGACATCATGTTTCCCTCTGTTTATTCCCCCTGGTCATAGCGTGAAACTTTTTTCCTTTGCTATATTTTTCTCTTGCCCTGATTTTTCAGTTTGACTATGATTTCTATCTTCCTTGGCAATAGAGGAACTTCCCCTTTGGAAGTTAAGGCACCCCTGGAAACCAGCAAATCCTTCTTACCAGAGCCAGGGGTACGACTCCTGTTCTACTAATAGAAAGGTATGGAGCCTAGCGTGGACTTGATACACCAAGACACGTCTCAGCCACAACCATGTGGGAATCGCCCCGGGCTAGGCAACGAATGATCACCCCACGGCCCAACACATCTGTGGTGCTTCGAGAAATCAAGTAACAGCCCTCTGATTAGGTGGTACATTATTGGTTGGACGCGAATTTGAGACAACCACATACTTTCATTTGATTTGTTTTGCGTACACTATTTTTTCTATCCCGCTATAGGACTCCATCGTGGAAGCAGGCGGATGGCTGCAGCGGAAGTATAATCTCCGCAACCGTCCGCAGGTCCGGGATGAGGATTTGCGCGGAAGGTGTCGTCACAACGGTCAGGGGGCAGAAGATCATCACAAAGCACTAGAAGGCATAGAAAGTAGAGGGGTCGGACCAATGATAGTTTAGGGGACTGGTCACTGACCAATCTAGTCTTTTTGCTTCTGTTTCGTCTTTGGCACTTCGCCCCTTTTAGGCAGCTGATTTGTCTGCGGTAGGAGTCGGGCACTAAAGCTGATTCTTGTTTTTATTTTATTTTATTTTTCAAGCCTCGAAAAAAAAAAAAAACATAGAACTCAATGAATCATAAGACTTACCAAGCTGAACTCGGAATGGATCTCTCATGGAAATCCATGCTGTAGGGCTCGGACCCCATTGTAACCGTGCAGGATGGAGTCAGGCAAACGGCGCTCCATTTTTCTTTTTTTTCGGGTTTTTCTTCTACGGCTTCCATGTCCCTTCGAAATCCCTTCTGGAAGGCCGCCAGAAGGTCAGGAGAAGGCTTGGCATAGCCAATCCAGAGCGATCCTTCAGGCCGCTGTCCCCATCTGTGTGGCTATGGAGTGGGGTCTTGTAGAGGCTGAACCCGGCCGGAGCCCTCTAGTGCCCCCGGAAAGGAAAAGGGGCAATGGACGAGACAAGGGGGTAATTACCGATGGTCAGGGGTCTCCACAGTATGGATCATCATCAGGATCCCAAATAGGGCTTTTTACGCCGGGACCCAGAAGCAATAGGGAGAAAGGTTGGACGAGGGTTCTTATGACTATGTGCAACGAGCCACATCGTGCCCCGTGTGTACGTACTTCATCACCAAAGTTTATGGGGGAAGATGAGAAAAGGAAATACTTCCGAATGATTTGAAACCTTCTAGAAGGAAATAGCTCCATCGGTTTAGCCTTCGGCCGTTCATGTTCGGGTAGCAATAGTGGGAACAGACTATCGAGATGGGACAATCCCTTTTCCCGCAAGGCTTCGGCTTCTTTGCACATCAAAAGTGTATGGGACTCGTGTCGCACCATGAGAATTAAAAAAAGCCTAAGGTCATCATCGTGAGAGTTCCGGTTTCTTTCCCCCCCTTTTTTGTTTCCTTTCATCAAAAATCGAGGCCATCCAGCTCTATGCCCAACCATATGTTGCTTAGGGCTAGCTTTTGTTGTATCCCCCTTTCACTATCGGGAAGGCCCACATATCTGCCCGATCCAATCTCCAGAGTCGTCATTATAGCGATTCCGTAAACTCTGTTCTTGCATATTCGTTTCACACTAGGGGAAAGTCAACAAGTGCCAATGGCGTGGCTAGGGGATCCGAAGAAAAAAAAACCGAATACGTAGTGGTTTCTGGTTCAGATCGGCGTTACTATCTCGTATCCACATTGTTCCTTGCCTGATTGAGCGTATATTATAATGATTTTTTTCCTGATGGATTTATTTTGCGCGCAGGGACGGGGTGGAAAAGCGCACGTTGTGGATCCAGGATGCTGACGGGGGCCTTCTGGTGCCGCCCTGTTTCCTTCTAGCGCACTTCTCTGGGTCCGACTAGAGGAAACTAGTAGGGCCAGACAGTGTATGGGCTATGATGCAGGGATAGCCTCTATTTCTTTTTTAGTATTTTTTTTTTTTTCCTGGAAAAGGGTTGGAAAAAAGGAGGCACGAAAAGAAATCGTAGACTTCCATGACCATATTGCTATATTCCATATTTTGCTTCGCATGTAATGATATCAGGATCGAATAGCGGTTCTCACCTAAGAAAAAAGCAATTAACCAAAAAAAAAAACCGAGCTCAGATCGCAAGCAATTTCCAGGTGGGACTTGAGTGAAGTAAATAATGATGTATGCTCTCATTCTACTGAAGTGGCACCTACCACACCTAATATTAATCCATTAACCTTTTCCCTTTTCCCTTCCCCTTTCTCGTTACTTTTATTCTTTGCTTTTCCCTACATTCTCCGCGAACTTTTGAATTCCCCCTTTGACTTTCTTCATCCTTCTTATCATCTTTCCCTACGTGTGAATCGAAATAAAAAATCCGTTCGTGTCCCTTTGATGACGTGACCCTGACCGCGATCTCCCCTCGCCGTGCCACTGCACCCTCGTGCGCCCGTTTGCTTCATACTTGCCTGGTATCGGCTTCATCGTGATTCAGTCGCTTCGTCCCCGGTCTCCTCGGCCGAATCACCTGCGCGACCATTCTTCTTGATGGTCGCGAAATTCCGGAGGCCCGAGGACAAAGCCAGGCAAGATTGGAGGGTCAAATGGGCGAAACGGAGCCACCAATCCACCGCTACGGATGAACTTTGACTGACCGTGCTTATTCCTGATAGGATTGCTACCCATTCCCCCTACACCTCCCCCTCACGACGATCCCCACCACCAATCATATTCTCCGCGTCTAGCCGGTTACCTTAACTGGTCAGAATCCATCTCATCACGAAACAGTCTCTAGGAGACAGACGACATTTACGATCTCCCCTTCAGAACCGGTACTTGGGCCAGATACAAAATCTCGAGGCCCACATACACAGGATCCACCAGTGAGCGGACTCTTGCAGCTCCACCGTGACAGGCATCAACATCTTCATCTCGCTGCGGGTTCTCGAAAAACGCGTCGAGATTTCCTGCACGCGCTTCCCCACGAACCTACTGGGTCCACGATTGTGAAAATTAGACTCAGGTCACGTCCAGGATCACTCATTTGGCCCCGTCTTCTTTGCGCCAACCCAACGATTCGGTGCATGACATTTAATACCCATTCGGTGCCTTGCAAAATTCAGAACGAATACTGAACCGCACGAAAGGACGGTTGAACGAGAAAAAGGACGACCTGTGCGCTGTCCTTGACCTCGGTCTTTCAGCTGATCGGTGGGTCGGGTCATGGACTTCACGACTATCCTAAATCGGAAGAACTCTGCCGCTGCAGCCGCCGCCGCCGCAGAAGCCCAACTACACCAACAATACCTTCAGGGTGCGCATATGAACCAACATACACCCTCGATGAAGGCCGAGCCTGGCGCTTCGGACAACCCCGTTAACGCATACCCTCCTCACGCCGTCCCAATGGATCAGGGGCTTGCGGAAACCTTCTACTATGCTCAGGCACCTGGTGCCACGCCACGGAATATGGGCTATGTCCCTGGTGGATATGGCGGAGAGCCTCAGGTTCAACAAGCACCGATTCCCTTAGAGAGAACCGGTGCCGAGGCTCCACCAAAGACTTTCCATTGCTCTACATGTAACAAGGGATTCGCTCGACGCAGTGATCTCGCGCGACACGGTATGTATCTTGCGCGGACCATTGGGGTAATAAGTTGGCTGACCTCGAGATATTAATAGAGCGAATTCACACCGGAGTTAGGCCGCATGCCTGCGATTGGCCTGGATGTGGAAAGCAGTTCATTCAACGCTCAGCATTGACGGTACACTCCCGAGTCCACACCGGAGAAAAGCCTCATATGTGCGAGCGATGTGGCAAGGTCCGTTTCTTCTTTCTTCCATGTTTGCTAGCCCAATGCTTATGAGTAATTCAATCTAGCCATTCAGTGATTCGTCTTCACTTGCCAGACATCGCCGTATCCACTCCGGCAAACGACCCTACAAATGCCCGTACGCGAACTGTCAGAAGACATTCACTCGACGTACAACATTGACCCGACACCAAAACCACCACACTGGGACGATCGAGGAAGCTGCTGCCGAGACTGAAGCCAACCTGCGTCAGAACAAGGAACGCCGTGGGCCTGGCGAGGGAATGTTCCCGGATCATACCTCTATGGGCTCCACCCCGTCTCCTGGTCAGCATCCATCCATGTCGCCAGGGGGTGATCTCCCGCCCTTGAATATGCACCGCTCTGCGGGTGACTATTACATGGGTAGCGGTCCCATTCCGGCCCATGTGCGAGGAGACTTTTCGCAAGGGAGCCCTCGTGCTTCTCCGACAGCGACATCCCCGTCACTTTCGAGTTATGGCAGCGCACCTCACGGACGGCCTCCTATGACTTCGCATCCCTACGCTCCTCCGCAGCCGCTGGAGCCCCCGGCCAACAATGACCATCGGCCGAACAGTGTGAATGGCAGCCCCCATATGACCAGCCTGGGGTGGGCCTCGCCATCTCATGGTAGCATGCCTTCGCCTGGTTCGACCAATGACTTCGGTTACCCCGAACCCAGTGCGCCGGCATACCCAACCTCCATGCCCCCGCATATGTACTTCCCTAACTCGACCATCCGCCGGCCTAATAGTACCGAACCGGACAACTATGAAACCAAGCCTCGGTTAGGCGACCATACCTGGTCTACACCAGTATGAAACGAGCCACATATCTCGTTCATATCCACACCCACCATTTCCTATGTTTTCCTTTGTTCAATTATTTCATTGCATCATTTCCTTGATTCCCATGGAAACAAAGCCACTTTCCATCGTTTGTTGATTCCACTGCTATATTGCTTTTATTGGAGCATATTGATTTATTTTGTACCTATATACTGAGGGAGTTGGATCTGTCTGATCGTGTTGCAGGTTCAAGGTGCCATTTTTCCATTTTTGTTCAGGGTTGTCATCCCCATTGCTTTCGTCCATTTTTGATTTATTTGATTGCTCGCGGATGACAGGGTTTACCGAGACACGACCAGACGAGGAACAGCATAGATAGAGCGTTGGATTCGCCATTTTTACGGGGCTAACATTGTATCGGTTGGGAAATTGGAACTGGGTTTTCTTTTTTGCTTGGGAGACCCGTGCTGCGGTGTCTGGGATCTGGGTTTGATTGGGTTTTTGGTTCGCATATTTTCCTATTGTCCTTTTGTTCTGCGATTGCATATCAGCTTAATCTGTGGTTATCTTTTGCTATTGGTCCTTTTTGCCTTTGTCATTTTGCTACTTGTTTTCTCGCGTCGAATACCACTGTACACGAGGTCGACTTATCTAGCGATCCAATCTTTGTATTATAGTGTTGCCATAGAACCGCGTCAATGCAATCTATCGATTGATACTACGGACATAATCCCAGACTTGACAAAGTAGACAATATAGCAAGAATCTCGAAAGTCTACCTTTATGTATCGACGCAAGTACCTTCTGCCATGGTACCCATCTATTCCCCGAAGCCAGACAAAATGCACATCAGACGATCAATTCAAAAGGATGACCTTGTCTGCATGAAATCAATCTACAATACAGAGGAGACACAGAACCCTGTCAGACCAGCCCCGGTAAGTAAAAATGACCAGGTTAGTCGCATGCTGTATCATTCGAATTTCACGTGTAACATTCCACTGTCGGCTGCCTTCTTACATTCAGTACTTGCCCACGGAACCAGGTGCCCAGGTGAACCTATAAGACGCCGATTTACCATACGCGATGGGACAAGGCTTCAGCAACTATCTACTTACGATAACTACATGCACCATGTATCCAATTGGGACAACTATCTACCCCAACACTCAGACTAGTACAATATTTCCCATATAAGCACATACTATGCACGGAATTTGAGACTATTCAGGTGACGCAGGTGGCAGCACAAAGCCGGGGCGTGGCTTGACGATCATGTTCATCATTCCTTAAGGGCGCCCCAATCAAAACCTTGAACCCACAGTATAGAGATTCTGTCCTCCCCACGATCAGAGCTCCATTTCGTAAGCATACACCTGACCCTGGTCCACACACTCCACACATCAGGAAGTCACGTTGGTCATTGTCATCGTATTGGGAAGGCACGATTCATTTGATTGAGGAAGGCGCGATACAGTCGACTATAAACCACCCCCCTCTTTTCCGAATTTAAACCTTTATCTTCTCTTTATTCTTTCGATCCCATCATTCTACATATAAAGAGCGACAAAACCAATAGACACTCCCCACTGTGATTCGAAAAAGCAAGAAAAGCAGGGGAGCTGATCGCGATCGCATTAGCCCCGATGGGGCTGTAACATTTTTCTTTTTTTTTGCCTAAAATGATTGGTTCCGGGGTCACGTTGGAAGAATTCCTGCAAGGGCCGGGAGCAAGCTAGAACATGCAACATTTGCCCGGGTGAGCAGTATGTACGTAGCACCTGAATGATTACTTCGATACATTACATACATACGCCCAAGTCCGAACTAGTTTGGGCGTGGATGCCCTGCATGAAAGGATCGCAAAAGAAAAAGAAAAGAAAGAATTCTTGGTTTTTGGTTTCCTCGTGTAGATCGCACGAGGCGCGCTACGTGGCTTGGGTAGCTTTGGGACATTGTACCAGTCTGCTTCGTGAGGATCTGATTCTGTTCGGGCCAAATTAAAAGACCTAACTCGCCCCCATGTGCTGAAACATAGCTTCTGATCTAAACGGGGAATGCTTTGATCAAGGAAATGTAAGTTTATTTCATTGTGTAACTTGCGGGTTATTGTGGCGAATAATGTATTCGATACTTTCTTTTCAATGGTGCCTGTTGCTTTCTTTTGCAAAAGAAAAGAGGGGGAACAGAATATGAAATAACCAAGGCTCGACTTGACCAATCCAAGGAATTAGGGTTGCTGCATGATTCCGGTAAAATGATCCAGATCCACGTTCAGGGCTGGACTGGGCTGGCTGTGTGGCTGGATAGCCTCGTTTCAGGCACGTCCCCTAATTACCTACTAGTTTGGCTAGCGGTGATCAGTTTCCGCGGAGAATCGAATACTCCGTACAATACGCTATCCTCGATCGGCATGTCTTAGTCTCGGGATCATAGAAGGCTGGCTTTGTTCTAGCGCTTCGTATTGGTACGGTGGCTCTCGTATTAGTTTTGGCGCGACCACCAAGTCAATCTAATTCGCACCAGTATTAAGATGATGAACCAGGTCCTTCATTTTTTGTTTACGTGGGTACTCAGGTAATCAAGCTAAGCCACCTCAGGTACATGGATGCGGCCACGCCGAAATCTACACCACAGCCACACTTTCCACGTCCATTTTGACGATGTAATATGGCTACCTGCGCATTACATATTTGCTTTGTGTATGGTAAAAGTCTGTCGTTTGGGGTTGGAGCTGGCGACCTGAGGAAACCAGCATGAACCGATTTGCTTCGCTAAATGCGGGTTGGTGGTACTATTCTGGGTTGCTGCTTGGGTTGTTGCGTTGCTACCCTGTGTCGATCCGTGGACGTAAATGGCTAGACTCTTGGATAAGGTACCTTGCCTCATGATAAGAACTATTGCTACAGAGGAATGTGTAGGCTGTTCAAGGTAATGATGAGAGAGATGATTAGCAGAGAATTTGGAATCTCTAGAAATTGTAGATTGGCGATTGATGATGTCGTTTCATGTCAATTCCGAAGCTTGTAAGGGTTATCTTCATGATTCATGAAGAAGCCAGCGCTACGACACCTCATTGCTACGAGTCCTTATGTTCACCGCATACTTCTTTCTAGCCCAGTGCAACCCCCAATACCGAACCCCCTACACTATGCAATTAGCAATCAAGCCCATGAAGCAACACAACCCCTATCAGGATTCTGGTTCTCCTTTTATTCCCTCGCTCTCTAATCAAAACCTTCACCTGCCTGAACGGTCCTCTTAGCCCCCGACCCACCCCAACAAGTGTCCGCAACTCGATCCACCGTGTCAGGTGGCGGTCAGAGCTGTCCCGTGCGATTGCCCATGTGTCCAAGCCGAGATCATGGTATCAAGAGAAATTGCCTCTTCAATTGTAGCAGAATAGACCATCGCAGGATGCGTGGAATCTGGGGGGTTCATGGGAGGGCTTTTTTGGGTAAACGGTTGCGCAAGATGGGCGGAAGACAAGGCGAAAGTAGTTAGGCGTACTTAGATGCTTCCAGAGATTCAGTGGGTCGGGGACGAGTGGATATAGGGATGAGTTTGGCGATTTGAGTGGATCGTTGAGAAACCCGAATAGCAAGCAGCGTTCTGACAGAATTGAGTGGCTTTGGTTAATTCCGTTGATTAGCTGGAGACCAGATGGCAGGAATGAACGAGATCATCTTCAAATCCCCAGCATTGCAGTGGACCTGGAACTGTCAGTAAGCTTTGGGACCCCACACATGGTTTCCAGGTGAACCTGGGCGGGTAGGAGGGATTAAAATAACAAGACCCCAATGGTCCTGCAGGATAATTCGGGAATAGCCAGGTATTTATTATTAAATATTGGCTCCCCTGTCTCAGCCGAGACACTATGGGCTCCGAGTCCACTTGTGCAGCAAGGGGATCCACGGGCATGCCCCTCTCGGGCCAAGTCCCAGGATGTACAAAACTGGGCTCACTTTAATCAAGAAAAAAAACCGGTTCTTGAGAATGAGCCAAATACAATGAGAATAATCCACAAATGAGTGGGAGTCAGAGATCGGCTCCGATGTCAGAGTCAGGGCCGTTCCAATTGAGGTCCATGCATGAACGGACTCCCGCCGTGCGGATCCAATCAAAGGGGATTTCTGGGGCCGGGTGTTTTTCCATTTATTGATTCTTTGAAATACAATCTCAGACCGTAGGAAACTGGAATTATTAATCCCCAAAGTAGTACCGAAGCATCGGGAAATTTCAATCGTTACACACTCGTCATCGGATTTGGGATCCGTGCCTGCGTGCATGAACGAGGGGCAAAAGCCATACAGTAATGTACCTGTGACATTAATGCCTACAACTGCAGGAAACATTCCTCACGTACATGTACGGGTGATCGGCTCGGATTTACTACGCGGATCTTTGGTATGTTCAGGACGATGCCCAAGATATTACTGGGTCCCGGCCGCACCCGTGTACATCGAGAGGGGAAACAGTGGGAACCGGAATACACTCGGGAAGCCCCATCTTTTCTTTTTTATTATTGCCCGCGGATGGCGCTTTCTCCTCACCGTGTACCACCAAAGTGGAGTGTGTAGGGAATCTAGTCTAATATGCCTAGCCAAGGTTAGTGTACTTTTTGTATTATCGTCACTGCTACCCAAGGGGAAAGATTACCTGAAGTATGGGTAAAACATCGGCGTTAGGAGTCGGCTGCGCTTAGTTGGCATTGTCCGTGCTGAGGGCGTACAGCGTCCCCTTCGGACTGGGTTCGGAGCAAAGGGAACTTAAACAGAAAGAAGAGAGAGAGAGTCAAAAAGCATGAATGTGAGCAAAGAAATATAACCTCCTAATTTCCTTCTCATACTCATAAAGTCGTTTCAGAACGGATCGTCTTTCCGAATGGAGATCATACCGAGCCCTTTAATAACAGTTAGTAGGGACTATGGGTAACCTGCAGTAATACACGTTAAAGAAATTAAATCAAAAATCGGGTTCTGTAATCTATGTAATTTTACCGTTACTGAATTTACCAATCGCCCCGTCAGCTTCTCCTCCCCACTCTCCACTTCGCCTTGCTCGCCCTCTCCTCATTCACTTTCTCTCTCAACTTCACTCTCTGCCTGGACTTCACTGTCTTTTCCTTCACCCCTCCATTCCTCTCCACCATTCACTGACACTTCCGCTCTGTACCTCTCGATCTTATGGCGGATGGTGTTGCCTCACTCCGTGCAGTTGGCCGCCTGACCTGCAGCTCTCACGCTGCCATCCGACCCTGCTCACCCCAACCTCGAGCCCTTCACCTCCAATTTTCCTCCCACAACTGCCTTTGATCACCATGTCTCCCGGCTTTGAGATTCCCAAGTCCGGGCTGTCTCTCCGCCAGGAGGAGCAGTCCGGAGCCGCTTCGCCGAAAACCGCTCAGATCATGCGGCTAAACCTGGTGCAGAGTACTCTGGACGAACTCATGGAAATTCTACGGAATGACCAGCCAGCTCGACTTCGCCTGGGAAAACACCCTTCTCTTCACTATGCAGGCAAATCCCAACCCTTTCACGCCTACCCTGAAACCCACCGTTCCGAGATCTACCATACTTCGACCGACGGAACCGACGATCGGGAAGTCTATTTTACCGGCGTCCTGAGCCACAGCCTGGAGGTTGAAAAGGCCAAAAAGGACACTGCCGCCACTGATCAGGCACTTGCAAATCTGGAGGAGAGCCTCAATGCCTTCGAACGGGGCAAGGAGTCCAAGAAAACTCATATCATTCACCATCCAGATGAGTTCAAGGCCCTGAAGGCCGCTGGTGCTGGAAGCTCTACCCTCCGAGCCTCCAGGTCCAAGCCAGAGCTTGAAAAGGACCGATTCTTTCGGACAGGTCCGAACCGATCGCTCACCTCGAGCCCGACCCTGGGTGCACCCAAATCTCCCATGCCCATGCCTACCTCCGCCCCATCCTCGCAAATTAAAAACCAAGCCCGCCTCGACGCCCTCAAGACTCCCTTTATCCATTTGCTCGCCGTCCGAGCCGTTTCCACCAAGTTCCTCTCGCGCCAAACCCGCTCCTCCATTGAGGACTGCGGCAGCCTAGCTCAGAAGTACGGCACGGAGAACCGCCTCAACCGTGAGAAATTCGATCTCCGGGACAAAACATACAAAGACCTTGATGTGTGGAAGTTTCCCTACCCAAATCAAGAGGACCGTCAGCAAGCCATTGAGAATGCCGTTTCGGCCTTTGATCGGCTGCGGATCTCCCGCTCCGACAAGCTCTGGCAGACGCTTCTTCCTAAGGAGGAGCGAGGCAAGGGCAAATGTCTGTCTCGTCTGAACCTGAGCACTGGTCCCGTCAAGAAGACTGCTACTCCGCGGATACAGGTGGACGGGGCTGATGATCGGACCAATGGCGACGTTACCGGTAACGATACAGACCGTCCTACTGTCTCTTCCAAGGGACTAGACGGCGCTCCACCTCGATCAAGCGCTACTACTCAGAAGCCCCGGGCGGAGAAAGAGCCCGCTAAGCGGCCTGTCAAGGCTAAGCCCACTACCAGCAACAACAGCACCTTGACCGGACGAGTTACAAAGAAGACGGGAGGAAAGGCCCCGGCTAAGGTGGAGACCAAGTTCAAGTCTGATGAGTTCGTGCATTCGTCAGACGACGACGATGTGGATATGCCCGACGCCACGCCACCTTCAGGACCTCCGGCTCCGCGCCCGAAGGAAGACAAAGTGGCTCCACCTAGAAGGACTCAAGCCCAGAAGGGCCCTCAGAAGACCCACGTTCCTGCAAAGCGCCCTGCCGAAACTCCCACTGCATCCAAGACTCCCAAGGTCGATGCACCCACCCCCAAGCTCGAATCATCCCAGTTGAAGACAGCCTCCAAGAAACCAGCCTCGCGACAGTCCACCTCACCCCAGAAGCCGTCCCCACTTGGCTCTTCTCCTCCCACTAATGCCTCTGATGTACCGAAGCGCAATCGTTCCGACAGCCAGAATCAATCTTCCAGCTCGTCCTCGTCTTCACCCCTCATCTCTCAGCTTGCTCGGGCCAACAAAACAACTACTACTCACGCATCGAAGCCCTCGGGCCAACCCAATGGCGTTACAAAGTCTACGAACACTGGCAACCCCTTGAAGCGGAAGGCAGAGCCGGCAACGGCACAAGCTGCACCTGTCCGCACGACCGGTAACCTCGATCACAAACGGCGCCGAGCCGTAAGTGCCTCTAGTGGAGGCAGTACTGGCAGTGCATCCCCACCAATGAGCTACGATATTGCCCGGCAGCGGCTATCGGAGCGGTCGCAGAAATTCAAGCGCCACTATGCGAAGTACCGCACCTTGCATAAGTCCCTGGAGGCCCAGTCCAACCCCTCCCAGGCGGAACTGGACAGACTCGTGCGACAGCACGAGCACTTGCAAAGTGAAAAACGAGAGATCTGGGAAGAAGATCGACGTCTCCGCGAAGGCATTGTCTCGTGATCATTTTCAAATATGCGTTGATCACGTTTACTTTTATTTTTTGTTTCTTGTTTTCTCCTGCATGGTGACGCACTCACCCAACAACATGGCGAAAAATGATTATTACCCCGAACTCGACAGCTCTGGCGTTAACGGTTTAATGGTTCCATCTGACTTTTCTTTTCATCTTTCTTATCTTTCATCTCTTTTTCTTTTTTTTTCCCCCATTTTCCTTTGTCTCATCCCAAGGCTGTTATTTTTATCCCTTCTTTTGCATGAGAACCCCCACATATCCCGTGATTTATCGCATCCTGAAGCATCATATCCATATCCGCCATCGAGCCAAGCATCAAAAACATACACGTGATTCGAATCAAAACATACAAAAATAAATACAATCAATTCCTCTGACAGTATAATCTAAATAATGTAGCCAAACCCAAAATCTCGCTCATCATTCCAGGCCCTCATAGATCCACGCACCTTACCCCGGATCAGCGAATGTCTGGTTCTGGTTCGCCGTCACACTCCAATATCTGATTGGTGGCTTGACACATGGCTGAGTCACGGGATCCATTATTGTTTCCTGTAATACAATACCATACCTGACGGTATAATACCCGGTGATTACATCATGATGGATCTGGACTGCAGTTGACTCACGGTGGAGTGGGCTGTCATGCTGATAGGAAAGGAGCCGAAGGTCCCCGTGTTAGTATGATCCCGGTCCTATGGCTGATACAGCTAGTACAATCTATGCGATCCAAGAAATCTTGAACATCAAGGAATCTTACAGGTCTTTCAAGCCGGATCGACTTGGACCATAGGATCGGTGCATGTGCATACATACGTTCGAGAAGGGATCTGCAATTCTCATTTCCTGTGTTTCAACTACATGCCTCATCATGTGCTGTCAAGGTACCTTTTTTCTTGTGTGTGCTTTGCTATGTTCGGTAGGATGTTTTTAGCTTTAGCTTGAACTCTGTTTTACGGGGTGGATTTGAATTTAGGGAATTTGCTGGTTTCGTAAACATAGCCGAGCTCAAATTATGGGACGCGGTTCACAACCTTGGGACGAGGATTAGGATTGAAATAAGGTCGAATATTGAGGCTGGGTTTACCGTGGGTTGCCTAGGTGAGGTCATTTGGGTATTTCAGGGATTGATGGTTTAGATAAGTATTGTGTTACTCAGATTGTTGGTGTGGCTGTATTTCAGGGTCGGAGTAAAATAGATCATACGGTACCTACCCCTCTATGGATTCCCGGATAGGTATGTAACCAGGCGAGCAATTGTTCTATTGCTGGAGATTATAATGGCATGGTTTTTCTAGTTGGTTTCTCAAGTATGTGAAGGATATCCAAATCTCAAGGACACTACGTGAGTCCTGACAGACCTCAGGGCTAGGTCAGACGACGGAAAAAGAAGACAATGAATCCAAAATCTCCGTTGAGATGGACAAAGCCAAGCCATGCTAATATAAAACAGAGACATTAGATACCAGTACAAGATTCCGCGAAGCACCAAGCGCATCCGCATGGGTCTGATTTCCCCTTCATATCCTTATTCCAAGGTCCTCGATTCTGTTCATGAGAATCATCCAGGTCCTCATTCTTTTATCGGTCGTGTCTTTTTATCTCCAAGTTTAACCAGTAACCTTGAAGATGGACTCGGCAAGACGCTGGACGTTGCCGGAGGTGATACCAGCGACGGAGATACGGCCGTCCTTGGTGGCGTAAACGGAGTGCTCCTTGGCGAGGGCATCCATCTGCTCGGGCTTGAGGCCAGTGAAGGCGAACATACCGATCTATTGTATGTTAGTCGGGTAGGCTGGGAAAGTGGGTCTGGGTAGATCTTACCTGGCTGGTGATGTGGGACCAGTCGTGCTTGCTGCCGAGCTGCTCAAGGTTCTTGCGCAGAAGAGCGCGCATCTCAATGATGCGGTCGGCCATGCCCTTGACCTCACCGAGCCACTGCTCGTTCAGGGCGGGGTCGTTCATGATGGTGGAGGCGACACGGGCACCGTGAATGGGGGGTTGGAGTAGAAGGGACGGATGAGAATCTTGATCTGAGACTCAACACGCTTCTTCTCCTCGGTGGACTCGCAAACGAGCGAGAAGGCACCGACACGCTCACCGTAGAGACCCTGAATTGCATACATTAGCTTCTTTTCTCTCTCGAAATTCATTCATCGAATCTCCAACTCACCATGTTCTTGGCGAAACTCTGGCACAGAGCAATGTTGTGGCCCTCCTTGACGAAGTGGCGGGGAGCGAAAGCGTCGACATCAGCGTTACCGCTGGCGAAGCCCTGGTAGGCCATGTCGAAGAAAGCAAAGTGACCCTTCTGCTTCATGACATCGCTGATCTGGCGCCACTGGTCCTGGGTAGGGTCAACACCGGTGGGGTTGTGAGCACAGGCGTGCAGCAGGATGATGCTGCCGTTAGGAGCAGCCTTGATGTCCTCGACCAGACCCTCGAAGTCCAGACCGATGGTGTCCTTGTTGTAGTAGCGGTACTTCTCGACCTCGAGGCCGGAGTCCTTGAAGACGGCGCCGTGGTTGGCCCAGCTAGGGTTGGGGAGGTAGACCTTCTTCGCACCGGGGTAGAAACGCTCAAGGAAGGCACCTCCAATGCGGAGAGCACCGGTACCGGAGATGGTCTGGGTGATGACCAGGCGGTCCTCCTTGAGGACAGCAGAGTCGGAGCCGTAGGCAAGCTCGGCGGCGGCGTTGGTGAAGGCGGGGATACCGGTAATACCAGCGTATTCCTTGTCGCTGCGCGACGCAACGACCTTGTCCTCGGCGGCGCGGACGGAGGGCAGAACGTAGGGCTTGCCCTTGTCGTCACCTGTCGCAAATCATCCATTAGTTTACCCCATTTCTTTTCCCATTGCGCGCAATGCCAGCTAAGCTCCGCAATTGAAGGATTGTATATCACTTACGGTAGGCACCGACACCAAGGTTGATCTTCTCCTTGAAGGAGTCAGCCTTGAAAGCCTCGGTGATACCTAGAATAGCATCCTATCGAGTCCATTGCATCAGCACAGTCCTTGAGAATCCAATCGCAGCTTTTAAATAAAAGGCACAGTAGGAAATAAAACGGGCAAGCTTACAGGAGGGCCCTGGGGAACCTTGGACCAGGCGGAAGCTTGACGAGCACCAACGATCACGGTGCGCATGTTAGCCTCGCGGGCAGCAGCCGAACGGCTGGCGACACGCAGTGTGGAGAGCATTTTTGATGATGTGGATTGAGAAAAGAAGGGACACAAAATCCACAGTAATTGGGGGAATTGGGGATAAAAAGGGAAGAACCGGGAGAAAAGGTCGGAGATGTTGTGTTTTGGTTTGACTCATGTGATACCGGTATTGGGTACGAGAATTGTGGTGTGGGGTTGCATACTTAACGTTGGTACCGGGTACATCCGCGTCCGGCGAGAACAGCCACCTGCGAAAGGGCGGGATTGGCTCATCCCTCCGCACAATTTAGCAGGGATGCATGAGACGATCATTGATTGACAGTTTCAATAGTTTGGGTTGCTATAGGTGATTTGAAGTTCTTTTTTAGATTTTGTTTGGGCTTGGTATTTCTCTATAAGTTCCCTTGTGTTACAATCTCGTTCTACAGACTCATAGCTTGAATAGCTCCATACATAAGAAGGACCACAACATCATAGACAAAAAACGTCCCCGATATTGCGCGACATCGGGATTCGTTTTCCCGGTGAGCTGATCCAGGCTGACTAGCTCCACTTATTGCTTTTCCCCTCACGCGATTTGGGGTAATACCCGGTCTACTGTATCTGAACAAGGATTATATGATGCAACCAATGATTAGATTGGCTTTTACGGATAAATTGGTTCTAATCAGATCTAGATCCTACTTGAGTTTCGTCTCCGGCACACTTTCAAATTCTGCGGAGAGAAGAAAAGAAAACCTCGGTTAATATGGGGAGGTCAAATACCCGCCATCCCCACACGCGGAGAGCATGGTCTGATCGCTCCGACACCGACTGACTTATTACGGGAGGACTTGACAGATCTGGTTAGCGGGTATTTCCCAAAAGGTTATCGTGAGGTGGTCATTTAGCAACTATACACAAATATAATATCTTCAGCCGAGTCGTACACCGGCCTGGCGGTTCTTCCGGGCTTGTTGTCCCATAGCATTGTTCATGCCAGTGTGTTGACTGCTGTCCATAGTACTCATGGCCTCGCGCTTATCTTCGTCCTCCATCTTCTTCAATCGCTTCTCCGTCTTCATCTTGCCGCTACCCTTGCCGTGGAACTGGTGACTGAGGTGCTTGAAGGCCTCCTTTTGGTTCATAGAGCGACCGTGTTCGTCCACATACTTGAGTTGCACGTCTGGCTTGTACTCCTTGTTGAATATCTCGGCCATCTGGCGGGCTTCCTGCTGGTCTCGCTGTTTGTTCTCCCAGCGGGCGTGCTCCTCACGCTCACGGGCCGACATGCGGTCGAGCTTACCAGAAGCACGATCGCGCTCACGCTGCAGTCGGGCACGTCGGTCGGCTTCGGCTTCGCGGTTTTCTTTTTCTTGGAGAAAGCGCATGCGGTCTCGCATGAGAGCGTTGCGATCGCCGCCACCAGTATCCTTCACCAGACCACGTCGTCGCAACATGGACAAAGCAGCTCCCATACCTTGATCCAGAGTAGCTTCTTCTTCCAATCCAGTACCGGTAATCTCCTGTTTCTCCCGCTCGGATTCCTCGCGCTTGATGCGTTCAGCGAGGTCCTCGTCATCTTCAATGTCATTGTAAGAGCGTTCCATATCCACGTCTTGTGGCTCATCCTCAGGCTTGGACTTGGTGTCTTCGGAGACTGTAGACTTTTGTCGCTCTTCCCGTTCAGGGATGGTGGGTTTCTGGAGGTTGGAGATGAATTCAGTTGTCTCATCAATGATGAGACCAGGTTCTTCCGCATCTCCCTCAGGTGTCTCCACCTCCATCGGGGTCTGGGACTCTTCTTCACGAAGCTGCTGAGCAAGATCCTCGGGGCGCATCTTCTTGCGCTTTTTGAATGCAGCTCGTCGCTGAAGTGCAAGAGAGGCTTGTAGGTCGTCATCATCCACAAAGGAGACATTCTGGTCCAATGGCTTCCGGACGGGAGCCGAAGCTCCATTGCCTGAATCAATGTCCATAGAGGCTCCATTAGATTCAGTGCTAGGGAAAAGGTCTTCGTCGTCAATGGTCCCTCGTTGCTTGGTAGTCTTCGCTTTCTTCTTCTTCGGCTTCTTGACCTTGATCTCGCTGATATCCATGTAATCGGAAGTCGCAACCTCGGGCTCTAGCTCGAGGCTGATGGCTCCCATTCTTAACTTGCCCGAGACCTCTTGTCGCTTGGCTTCACGTTCCTCCTCTGTAGAACCCTTGGCATCTAGGGTAAATCTCTTGCGCTTCTTGCCGTCAATTTCTTCGTCATACTGCGAGAGAATTCCTTGATTTTCAGCCGTAGGGTCGTAAACGGGCTTGCGCTTCTTCAGCTCGAGTTTCTCTTCGGTCCGCTCCTTCTCCGCCAGATGCACATCCTCAAGCTCATCGCCGTCCTCCTCGTCGTCCACCGCAGCATCCTTCAGCGTAAGAATATGGTCCTCGCCACCCTCGAATGCACCGATAGCATGTCCAACCTTGACACCAGCCAGATCCTCGGCAGTGTATTGGATCGCAGCCTCGCGCTCGCGCTCCTCCAATTCCTGAGCCAGCCTGCGCGCGCGCTCCTTCTCGATCTTTTTCGTGCGCTTCTTGGTCTGCATCAACCAGGCCTTGGTGTCGAGGTCATCACCAGCCGACTCGCCTAGTGTGGAACCTTCCAGTTGTAACTTGCGTTGGGCTTCATCGCGCGCTTTCTTGATGGCAGCGTTCTTTTCTTCGCGGCGCCGTTTCGCGTCGGCCTCATCTTGAAGTTTCTTCCAGTTGCCGTAGCCTTGCTCTTGTCGGGTTTCGAGTGTGCTCGCTGCCTCTTCTTCGTCTTCGGATCCGCTGGAAGAGTCATCGTCTCGGAATTCGGGACCGGTGGCGTCGGCACCGGGAACAGCGAGTGGCTTGAGTCCGAGGGAGACTCGGATCTTGTTGGTCTGCTCAATAGATACAGCGTCCGCCATGGTGACGGGTGTATCTTGTGCAGCAAGAGTGAGGTTAGGGAGGGGGATGGAGGTAGGTGAGAAATAAAAGACAGAAGCTGGTCACCAAATGAATCGACATGAACCCGCTATCAATATCAGTTCCACTCGGTCCAGAGCTTGGTCAGGTGATCGTGTCCACCATTCCTAATTTGGCCTAGCGCAATAATCTCTGCTAAATAAAAAAAGTTTTGATTCCCGTTCTCCTTCTTTCTTTCTTCAAACACACATAGATCTGTGTCCAGATTTCCCGATCACAGGGGCTTTTCCTTTCGTGTTTCGGTTGAGAGCTGGGCAGTTCGACGTTACGGGGCCATTCATTCTTATGTATGGCACTTTACGGTATCCAGTCGACGGATCTCAGATTAAAGTCTGCACTGGGTGTGACCCGGGTCTTGAGCTCCCTCCTGGTGAGCTCGGCTTGGGTGCCCGGTTGTAGACAGCGTCATATTCCTGAACTCTTTGCCGAGGCCGTTGGTCTGTGAGGCTAGGGATTAACCATGACAGCAAACATCCCCTTATATAGATTTGCATTGCATTTTGTAGTTGACATCATTGTCACGAATGGTAGCTTGACCAAGATACCTCGAGGCTTGCTGAGAGGACCTTGCGTAGTCTTTTAAGAGCTTTCGCGCATTGCCCGAAATTTTCTACTGGATCCAGTGCTCTGTACCCACCAGGGTTGTTGACCCGGTGATGCGTGATAGATGAAGCTTCATCAATCATGATCATTATGTCCTATCGCACACGGCTATATGGCTATAATGTAGTTTACAACAACTTCAAATGCCCGGTCACACCATCAACAATGCTCTTGGGTCCCAAGACACCCAACACTGTCCGGCTCCCACTGGCAATCTGTGTCCGGCCCGCATCCTGAATAACACGCGCGCAAAGGCCCAGGCTCATAGCCTGCGCCTGGAGAGTCAACAGCTCATCTTCGCCCTTAATCTGCAGCGCAATCTTGGCCTGGCCACCATTCTCCCATTGGCGCAGGATCTGGCTGTCGGGCGCATGTGTGAGGAAGTATTTGTAGCAGGCGAGAGTCGCATGGGAAGCTTGAGCGGCGATTTTGCCTGGAGAGCGAACGACAATTAGCTTTGAAACTGAAGCAATAAAGAAATAACACTTTATCCTGTCTCTTTCTTTCTTCATGTGATAGACGTAACGTACCCTTGGTCATACCCAAATCCGTCCTCACAACTAGCACCAACTTCACCTCTTCAACGTTATCCTTGAACTTGGCTAGCTCCTCGCCATTGCCTTCGTCCTCGCTCTCCTCGTCCGACTCGGCGTCAGCTTCGGCTTCATCTTCCTCGTCAGAGGAGTCCCGGTGGACCTTGACATCGTAGCCGTTCGGCCAGCCTTGCTTCTCTTTGAAGAGGTTCAGCGAGGAACCTTGGCCGATGAAATAGCCTGTCACGCCTGCGAGGATGGCGGTCGCGATCACGTAGGCGGTCGTTGTGGGTGGGATTCGATCTAAAGGTACTTGCGCAGCCATTTTGAAGGTGTGTAGGTATTTTGAGGGAGATTGGTTGGGTTGTGGTGAGTGTGGTTGAGTTCTTATAAATGGTGTGGATCGGGTCCGAGTCTTTGATTACATATCCGGCGGCGATGTTCAACTTTTAAGATCGAGAGCCATATTTTGCTCCATATCAACCATAAATGAGATAACATATATAATCCTATTTTTGAAGCTCTGTCTATGCATTGTAGATATAATTGGGCAAGCTCCCTGAGTATTACTAATGAATATGTTCGTGTTGAATTCTCAACATTGAAAATATATAGTTGTCAGTCGTTCAACCTTAATCGAATCTTGAAATTCGCGCAATTTCAAGAACACTACATACTACCTAGGTAGACTACTTAGGTTGGTATGTACAAGCACACGCCTTCCAAGGTTTGTAGGTATTGCCCAAATACAAGTCTCAAGCGCAGCCTTGGAAGTTTAATGGGCCTTGAACCTGGACACATGCCCTCCAGCTGGAGGTATGTAAAAGGTAGAATTGGACACCTGTTGAATCTTTTCATACCTCCAGGCTACCTGTATGTTTCTATAAAAACTCCAACATGAATCCTCAAATGAGCTTTGATATTGGCATTGATTAAAATTCCTAACGAAGCAGCTTTAAGTCATTGAACTATACTTGAAGCTTTCCAGAGAAAGAACACGCGCCCACCAAGTGCATTGAAATACAGACGGCCTGCGACTCGCTATTTACACCCCAAAAATTAATTGCCCAACAAATTAAACCATTAGTTGGCACTGCCAGCAGGAGCATTAGCAGCACGGTTACCAGGGGCACCGGGCATGCGACGGTTCCTAAAAAATCAAGTTAGCATGACAATTGAACAGGGATACAAGGCCTTTCTCTGGGCGGATCTTACATGAAAGTACGGCTGAACATGGAAATACCAATCATGAACATCCAGCTGGGAACAACACCGATGGCGTAGAGGGCATAACCGATGGGGATGTTCAGCTTGTTCTTGGCGAGCCAGCTGTCAGTGGGGTGCATAGCGCCCTCGTAGGCCTCAACCTTCTCGAAGTTCTTCTCGGAGTGAATCTTGTAAAGCTCCTCGGGGGTGACGGTGGTGTGGTTCATGTTGACGATGTACATGGGAGTGGGAGCGCGGCCTTCAGCCTGGGCCTCAGGAACCTGGAAGTAGTAGACGGCGGGAGCACCAGCGGACCAGATGGAGCAAAGGATGCGGTTCTCCTCACAGTCCAGCAGACCGAGATTAGGAGAGGTAGGATCAGCAGCGAAAAGGAGGGTGGATTCCTGATGAAAGAAAGGTTAATTATCGGAGCAAGTGACTGATTCAAGACGCGTGGGTTGGATAGAAGCGCGCATCAAGTGAATACATACTTGGAAGGCCTTTGTGGCATGTTCACAGCGACCGAAGCAGGTCTTGTTACCACCAGTCGCGAAAATGAACCAATCCTCGGCCTGGGGGCCGGGGGTCAGGATAGACTCCCAGTTGTCCAGGGTCAACGGGGTGACAGCCTTCTCGGAGACCTTCTCCGCCATCTTAACGATGGGCTCAGCTGGGACAGCAGTAGGCACCATTGCCTTGGCCTTGTTGAACCATCCCTGCACGCGGTCGGCGAGGGGCACCTGTTCCTGTGCCAGGGCCAGGGCAGGGAGGAGGGCGACAAACGATGTGAAGTGCATCTTGGCTGCGACGCGTGTTAAATCAAACGATATGCAGGGGTTGAAGTTGCACAGATGGAACCTCAGGTCGAAGAAGCTTGGAGACTTACCTAGACAGGTTGATTGATTGACGCAGACCGGAGGGTGGATAGGAGTAAGAAAGATGGAAGCCACCTAGCCTGGACGACATCTGGCCTGAGCGCCCGGACCAACCACATCCGTGTAATTGGCACGCGGGGAGATCCGATCCACTCCGCAGTCATGGATCATTCTTTGTTTTTCCCACTCGAGTATATTTGAATTGATATAGACTGAGACTGATTGCATGCAAGGACATATCAAGAGAGCATTCTTAAATTTGTAAATTTTCAATACTGCACCTTATTTTGTGGAACCAGCAGACCAGCCGTCCGTTCTGGATTTATGACTTGCATAGCTCTGACGCCGCTTCTCCACTTCACACTAATATGATGTGCACACTCTAACTCTATTATCCTATATTATAAGATACATACAGTCTGCACCTACTTAGATTCAAGAGTAGGATCAATGAGAGACTTTGTGGGTTTGAACTATCAGTCAATCAGATATTAGAAGCTTCAATCCTCGGGTTGCGCTAAGTTGAAAGACAGACCATCTCAACTGCCTTCAAGGTCTTGTATTGTATACACTCGGAGCATCAGAAACCGAATACTGGTGGGTCTAAATTTTTTCTTTTTGGCATGAATTGATCTAAACGAACGTTCAATACTTACTGGAAGTAAGACTACACTTATAAGTGCCTACAATAGCTTTCAAAAGACAAGCAATTCGGGCAAGGCTATCTAATATTCAATTGCTATCTAATATTCAATTGTACCTTATAGCCAGTCTTCCTACTGATAATATGATTATTCTCCATGCCGAGTGGGTTGACCAGCGGGTGTGAGCAGCTAGTGATAGAAGCGTGCAGTATGAAAGGTGAGACTATCTAATCCTCCCAGAGCAACAATGAGTGAGTACATACTACCCTGGTATTATTCCAGGAAGCTCGCGGACAAAGTATCCAGGCTTCATTAGAGAGGTGACTGGAGCATATGGTTTAGTCGTCGAGCTTGTCATATGAATATCAGATTTGCCAGCTCCATGGTTTACGCTCCACGTATAATCCGAGTTCCACGCAATCATGGCCAGAGCTCCGAAGATCGCATTCCAAAGGTTACCTTTTGCTGCCTTCATCATGATGTCGCTTTGGCAGGTGTCAGTAATAGCATATCCTGTACGTTCAAACGGAAATCTCGAATCCCAAATGTGATTCCGAGGACATCAGACTACCATCGCGTCCTCTCCAATGCATTGGCGATACCACTAACATTGGATCCGTCACATAGAACAACGCTACCGCACCTTCGAAAAAATTAAGTTACCTAAACACCAGGGCTTCGCCCGAGACATAATGGGTTAGTGTCTAATAGCTTCGATCCTTCGGGCTTTCGCTAACTGATTTCTAGGCTTTCTGAAAACCCGCGCGACCCGATGGTTCTTACTGCTTGCCTTCTTTTTCATCTTTGGCAGCATCACCACCGCGCTCATCATGTGGTTCTCGCCCGAAAGTTTGTATAGGTGTCTAGACGGGCTATTGGGGGTGCATTGGCCCGAGCCTGAAGCCGACATCGACTTAGGGTTGGATGAACCATCGATGCCTCCCCAGGAAGGAATCGAGCTGCAGCCAATGGCGGCTCGACGACTGGAGCAGGATTGAAGGGGTCGTTCCTTTTGTTTAATCTTGATTTGTTTTGTTCTGCTTTGCCTCTTTGAAGCTTAATGATACCGCGTTCCACTTCCACATCTCCACAAGTAAGCCTGAATCCTCAGTCAGCAGTTCCCAATGAGGATTAGCGTGGGGTTTAAAAGTCGCCACCTTGGCTGAGTTCCCCGTATTGCTTTGGTCTTCTGTGGCTTTTCTGATCTCCTTTCACCTTTCTGCCGGACTAGAGCCTTCTCTAGGGCCGGTTTCTACACCAATCGATATCACTTTACGGAGTAGCGGAACAATATACTCAATTCAATCGCCTGATTAATACTCAGGTATTAAACATTCACTATCTGTCTGTATCTCTCTCTTATCTGCTTCCTCATTATGGCAATTGGAAGAGACGTTGTATAATCTAAGTGCTTATTCCATGTTGTTCACATACAATGGATCGAACACCTCAGAATAGGCTAAACAGCCAATTAGCGTGGGGCCGATGATCATGACGACGTATGAGATTGTAATCTATGTTATCACAGGAATAGAAAAAGATTAGTAAAGCATAAGGTTCTAGTTTTTGGCATCGGCGAAGTCCACCGGTCACTGTACGCAGACATGGACCCCGCCGTGCCGATGTCGGTTCCCCTGGGGCATGACGGAGTATAAAGGGAAGAAAGCGCAGAGAAAAAGAAAAGAATTCCCCGCCCACAATGTGTAGTACAATGCCATGGATATTTGCAGAAAAACTCCACGAGGCATTAGAAGTAGCTGATCTAAAAATTGAGTCATACAGGAAGAACAAGAAGGACCAAAAAAATGCTGGAGGGGACCTATGAGCGCATTCGGCGCAACCCTTGCTCCACCCCGCAAGAAAGTGAAATTTTTCTACTTTTTTTTTTGCCGCCGAGCGAGCGAAGGAAGATTACTACGCAAATGAGCACACCGCCCACTCCACTTTATGACTCTTACTTCTCTTGATTCTCCCTTCTCTTGAACATAAATATCGTCTTTAGAAATTTACTTGACGGGTATTGAGCTTGATCCATTATACCCTGACCCTCAATCACCGCCACTACCCCTCCATAACCCCACCAAATTTCATACCCACAATGTGTCCCGGTGCCGACCCCGAGCCCGCTGTGCAGGCCAATGGTAGCAACCATGATGGTATGTCATTTCTGTCATGCAGAACTCCATTCTCTACCGAGTAAAGAGGAATACGTTCTAATTGCAAGATTGCGAACAGGTTTCACTGGCATTGAGACCCGCCAGAACCCCCACCCTTCCGCCTCCCGCAACCCTTACGGCCACAATGTTGGCGTGACCGATTTCCTGAGCAATGTCTCCCGCTTCAAGATCATTGAGAGCACTCTGCGTGAGGGTGAGCAATTCGCCAACGCTTTCTTTGATACCGAGAAGAAGATTGAGATCGCCAGGGCTCTGGATGACTTCGGTGTTGACTACGTGAGTCATTCGCTATACCAGCAGCAAATGATTCGAGACTAACAATTTCATCGTAGATCGAGCTTACTAGCCCCTGCGCTTCCGAGCAGTCTCGTGCTGACTGCGAGGCTATCTGCAAGCTTGGTCTGAAGGCCAAGGTACGTTTCTCATCTCTGGGTGGCAAATTCCCGAAAATGGGAGTTTCCGATTGATTTTCAAGGCTAATTGTGCTATAGATTCTCACTCACATTCGCTGCCACATGGATGATGCCCGTGTTGCTGTCGAGACCGGTGTTGATGGAGTGTGAGTCATTCAATCAGAACTTCAAAATCCATGGATCTCGTATAACTGACCATTGAACTAGTGATGTCGTTATCGGTACCTCCTCCTACCTCCGTGAGCACTCTCACGGTAAGGACATGACCTACATCAAGAACACTGCCATCGAGGTCATTGAGTTCGTCAAGTCCAAGGGCATTGAGATCCGTTTCTCCAGCGAGGACTCCTTCCGTTCCGACCTGGTTGACCTTCTGTCTATCTACTCTGCCGTCGACAAGGTCGGTGTGCAGCGTGTCGGTATTGCTGACACTGTTGGCTGTGCCTCTCCCCGCCAGGTCTACGAGCTTGTCCGTGTGCTTCGTGGTGTTGTCGGTTGCGACATTGAGACTCACTTCCACAACGACACTGGCTGCGCTATCGCCAATGCCTACTGCGCCCTTGAGGCCGGTGCCACCCACATTGATACCTCCGTCCTCGGTATCGGTGAGCGTAACGGTATCACCCCTCTGGGTGGTCTGATGGCCCGCATGATGGTCGCCGACCCCGAATACGTCAAGGGCAAGTACAAGCTTGAGAAGCTCAAGGACATTGAGGATCTCGTCGCCGAGGCCGTTGAGGTCAACATTCCCTTCAACAACTACATCACCGGTTTCTGTGCCTTCACCCACAAGGCTGGTATCCACGCCAAGGCCATCCTCAACAACCCCAGCACTTACGAGATCATCAACCCCGCCGACTTCGGTATGACCCGTTATGTGCACTTCGCCTCCCGTCTGACTGGCTGGAACGCCATCAAGTCTCGTGCCCAGCAGCTCAAGCTCGAGATGAGCGATGCTCAGTACAAGGAGTGCACTGCCAAGATCAAGGCTCTGGCTGACATCCGTCCCATTGCCGTTGACGATGCTGACAGCATTATCCGTGCCTATCACCGCAACCTCAAGTCCGGCGAGAACAAGCCCCTGATGGACTTGAGCGCTGAGGAGCAGGCCATCTTCGCCGCCAAGGAGAAGGAGCTGGCCCGTGAGGCTGAGCGCAATGGTGTCGTCGTCTAAGCTTCTCCATTTATTATTTCTTCTTTGTGTTCAATAGCGTGCGTATTATTCGCCAGACCATTCCTGCGTCCAAGAGCTTGCATTGCGGCAGCCCGCTTCAAAGTCAAGGTGCTGAGAAATTTCTGATGATTTGATGTGTTTTATGTGTTTGGGAATTCTCCTTTTGTTTTATTCTCAGGCTTTGAGAAAAGTTTTGTGTTTTTTATACACTTTGGAACCCGGAAAGGAAAAATGGGTTGGTGTTGGGAGAGTTAGTCCTCTCTACTGTACATAAGCGCAGAAGCCATTTTGGCTACAGCAATGAATAAGTCGACTTATAAGATTTTCCAGTAAATTGTAAATCCTTAACCCATGTTAAGCAGAGAATTGACTTGAATCTAACTGAATTATCCAATCTCCAATATCAGATAAGACATGTGGACAGCCTCGGCTTGGCTGACGTGAACGGGAACGGAGACTCGGACCTTACTTAATGTCCAACTCCGCCCCATCATCTCCAATCCCCCATCTGCATCATTATTCCCTAGGATCTTCCCACGGGCAAAATGAGTTATTCGGCGTTTCCTGTCGCCTTGCAGAACAAACTGCAAGGCTATGGCCGTGCGTCCAGAGCCCATCTGTCTGCCGTAAATCTGGATCTGTAAGTGACTGCCTGGGCCTTCCCCGCGAAACCAATGCGGACCGGACTAATCAGATCATCGCTAACAACACCTTTCAAACACTCCACAGTATCCGCAATATTGTATTTGTACTCTTCCTATTCCGTTACACTCGCAAGGCCTTTTATTCCCTCCGCGGCTACGGCCTCTTTGGCAGCATCCGCAATGTCTACCTCGCCATCCGCCTGTTCTGTTACTCGGTTCTTTTGCGCACCCCCGGTGTGCGCGGCAAGGTCGACAAGGAAGTGAAGACTGCCCTGGAGGATTTGCAGAAAAAGCTCGTGCCAAGTGGGCTAGACGTTGATCGGTATCTAACACTTCCGAAGGAAGGTTGGAGTCCGGAAAAGGTTCGCGAGGAGCTCGGGAAACTCGCTGGTATGAAGCACACGCGCTGGGAAGATGGCCGAGTGAGCGGTGCTGTGTATCATGGAGGCGAGGACCTTCTGAAACTTCAAACGGAGGCATTCGGCCAATTTGGTGTTGCGAATCCAATTCATCCGGATGTCTTCCCTGGAGTTCGTAAAATGGAGGCCGAGGTTGTTTCTATGGTATGTGACTCCATGGGAGAAACCTTCAAAGAAGACAAGGGGTCGCTGGATGGAAGCTAATTATACCACAGGTTTTGAACCTGTTCAATGGTCCCGCTGATGGCGCTGGTGTTACCACCAGTGGTGGCTCGGAATCGATCATCATGGCTTGTTTGGGTGCCCGGCAAAAGGGATTATTGGAGCGCGGCATCAAGGAGCCCGAAATGTGAGTTGGATCTCTTGGATCTTTCAGCGGCGTGCGAGTACTGACAGTCAATAGGATCATCCCTGACACAGCTCACGCTGCTTTCATCAAGGCCTGCAACTACTTCAAGATTAAGCTGCACCGCGTTCCATGCCCTGAGCCCGAGTTCAAGGTTGATGTTCATGCTGTGCGCCGTCTGATTAACCCCAACACTATTCTCCTTGTTGGATCTGCACCAAACTTCCCTCACGGAATGGTCGATGATATTCCTGCTTTGTCCCGTCTGGCGACTAAGTATAAGATTCCCCTCCACGTGGACTGCTGCTTAGGATCGTTCTGTATCGCCTCTCTCAAGAAAGCTGGCTTCCCCTCGCCGTATGAGGAGGAAGGCGGTTTCGACTTCCGTCAGCCTGGTGTCACTAGCATCAGTGTGGACACCCATAAGTATGGCTTCGCGCCGAAGGGTAATTCCGTTCTGCTCTACCGCAACCAAGCCTACCGAAGCCATCAGTACTTTGTGTACCCCGATTGGTCAGGTGGTGTCTACGCTTCGCCCTCTGTTGCTGGCTCGCGACCAGGCGCTTTGATCGCTGGTTGCTGGGCTAGCTTGATGAGCGTCGGTGAGTCTGGCTACATCAACAGCTGCACGGAGATCATCAATGCCGCCCGCAAGTTTGAGTCTGCTATTCGCGATCACCCTGTCATCTCGCTGCACATGGAGATCATCGGTAATCCGATGGTCAGCGTGGTAGCCTTCCGCAGCAAGAACGGCGCCATTGATATCTACGATATTGCCGATGACATGACCGCCATGGGGTGGCACCTCAATGCTCTGCAGTCACCTCCAGCCATGCACTGCGCCTTCACCATCCCCACCGCCAAGGCTGTGGATCAGCTCATCATTGATTTGGTCAAGGTCATCGACCAGGAGCTTGAGAAGGCCGAGGAGCGCCGCAGACAAGGAAAGTCATATATTCTGCAGCGTGGCGATACGTCCACTCTCTACGGTGTTGCCGGCAGCATCCCGGATAAGAGTGTCATCAGCCGCTTGGCTGTGGGCTTCCTTGACACTTTGTATAAAGCCTAAGCGTTTGCTGCAAGATGCAGTCTTTTTTTCCCTTTTCAGTGTATATCCGAGGCAATTGCTATTCTTTCGGGTAACAGAAACCTGAAAACATTCCCAATTCGAAGCCGCTGACTGCCGAGCGCGTCGCTCTTGACAGAGCCATTCTTGGAGGCTGGCCCTCGGCTTCTAACCTGGGCCTTGCGGCGTTTATGGTATGCTTTTCAGCGCGTCCTTCTATCTGCCCATGCAGACCGAACACCCAAACAGCTGGCGCGTCTATTCTATTATTAGTGATATCAATTCAAATTGCACATATTCCTTTTCGAGTATATTTGAGTCAATGTTTCATATAATACATAGTCGACGAGAGTAAAAAAGAAAAGTGAAGGCCACGGCTTAAACCAAGTGGCTATAGAGATAGAATACATGACATAGAAACAATAAAGCCCGCTCCATGCAAAACATAAAAAAAGATAACCAGACAGTCTCCATATACATCAAGCTCTGGAAAGGAAGGGCAAGACGAGCATCAGATAGCACCGCAACTAAGGGGATCCATAGATGATCCAGCGTTTATCCCCTCAGCCTTTCATCCCATTCGAGAACGCAGATGGACCAACAGTATCTACTGCTGGAGCGACTCTCCACGTTCTTGCGCAACGGTCTTTTCAACATAGTATCCCGGATCGGGCTTGCGCTCGAGCCACACCTCATGCTGGCTCATGTAGTTCTCCACCTCCTTGACTTCGACAAGTTCCTTGACCTTCATGATCTGACCCGCAGCGGAAGACGAAACGGGGTGGAAGACGGTGGCCATACGCTTCTTCAAGCCGAGCGCCTTGAGGACATCTGTTGTGCGGCGGGGAAGACCGATTGCCGATCGGAGGAGGGTGATACGGAAGTAGCTCATTTTGAGGATGAAGATTGAGGATGTGTGTTGTAGTTGGTGGGTGAAGCGTGTGCCGTTCGGAATAGATCGCTTTGCGCGGAGAGGGTTGCGGGTGAGGTAGTTACCCGGTAGTCGTAGTTAGATGGGATTGGAGGAGATGATTAGCGGCAGACAATTGAATTAATTGCCACTCTGCGCGCAACAAAAGTGATCGAGTACGGAGTTTTGATCAACGTGATCAGTTCACGATGCAAAGCCGCAAATTCCTGGGCGGTGACTCACGTGCGGGAATTCTGCCGCTCCAGCCATTGGAGCTCCGCAGCTCTCCATGTCCATGTGGAGCGACGAGTTGTACACGGTAATGCGGTGCTGGATCTCGGAGCCTGCTTAATTGCGCAAGCACAACAAAAGTCGGTTTCTGAACGACATTATTTCTTGGTCTCAGAGGCATGCCCACGTCTTGAAATCGTGCCCGCATCTAAGATATCGAGCCGCACCGCGGTGCCTCCGATTACCGACCCTAACACCAATACCAACACCTCACCTCAACAATCATGGATAAGGCCGCCGCAATGGCACAAAATGGCAACACAGACGGCACGGTTGCCATGCCTCAACTTGGAGACCTGCTCCGACACCCAGAAGATCTAGATAAGATCAGCGGCTTGAAAGCTGAGTACTTGCGCAAGAAAACCGCCGTCGACTCACGGCTCCGCGAGGGCCTCCGCGACCAGCTCGAAGCCGTACAGCGCAGCATCGGATCCTTGACTGAAGGTCAGCGCCAGGTATCGAAGACGAAAGACGAATTAGCCGGGATCGACAAATTATGCGCCGAATCGCAAGATAGCGTGGAGGACTTTGCGCAGATTGACCAGTTAGCGCGGATCCAGCGAGGCTTCGATGCGACATTGATGATGAAGAAGGGGCTGGGGAATTTTAGTGCGGATTTGCAGGAGGTTGAGGAATTGCTTAGAGAGGATGATGAGGATCTTGAGAATCAGCCAAACCTATTACGGGCTCATATGCAGATTTCCCGGCTCCGGGATTTCAGGGATGAGGCTATGGATCAGATCCGGAAGGCGCAGGATCCTAGTGCCGAGAATACTTTGATGGAGTACTTCCAAGGGCTGGACTCTGTTATTGATTGGTTTGATGATCATCTTGGGACGGCCTGCATGAATCTGATTCCTTTGGTTCAGGAGGATAACAAGAGCATGGTTGTTCGATTGGCGGTCTTGGTGCTTAATGAGGAGAAGAATGATGCTACCGTGCGGGCATTACAAGAAGCGCAAAAGGATCACAAGGACCTGGCTAGTCGGTTTAAGTCCATGCATATTGGTCCGAAGACGGTTCGCGGGTACAAGGAAAAGCTCCTACAGGCGATCGAATTCTACGCACGGAACCAATTCGACAATACCAAGGACCAATTTCTCGGCGACCCAGATCTTCTTGAGAAGAGTTTCCGGTGGTTCTTCAATGATCTCTTCACGGTCAAGCAGGGAATGCAGAATCTGGTGCCGAAAAAATGGAAGATCTACAAGACCTACACCGATATTTACCATCGCATGATGCACGACTTCCTTGTGTCTATGATTGACGACCCTGAGATCCCTGCAGACAATTTACTGAAAATTATCAACTGGGGTGACAAGTATTACAAGAAGATGAAGAAACTCGGCTGGATGCCAAATGAGCTTCAGCCCAACCTTCTTGATGACCGGGAGCCAGAACTTATTCGCCAGTGGCAGAGTGTCATTATCAACGCTGTTGAAGAATGGATGGACCGCATTTTCGAGACCGACAAGAAAGGACTTGTGGAGCGGCAACCAGATGCACTGGATACCAATGCCGATGGCGTTTTCCGTACCAAGACACTGGCGGACATGTGGCGTATGCTTCATGAGCAGGTTGTCGCTGCAGGTGCATCTGAAAGAGCCGATGTAGTTGAAGGTGTCATTGATGCTATGTTCCGTTCTCTGAAGGGCCGACAGAGCGCATGGCAATCCTTGATCGACGAAGAATGCACCAAGGCCATAGCAGCTGGTGCCGAACAAGCCGAGGGTATCCAGATCCTGCAGGACTGGTTGGTCGGCGTAGCCAATGATCAAATTGCCTGCATCGACGACAACGAGGAGACAGGCCAGATGGGCTACCTATCAAGATTCAAACGCGACCTGGAGCCATTAGTGACACCCAAGTACATGGCAACACGGGCAAACGAGGAGCTGGATGCCCTGCGTGACGGCTATGTGGATTTGAGCACACACTGCCTGGCGCAGTTCGTGCAGGTAGTATTCACAGTGGATCTCGCCACCGTTTTCCCAGATCTCTTCACCGCAAAGTGGTACGGCGAATACGCCATCAAGCGGATCACATCCACCTTCGAGGATTACATGGCCGACTACACTCCCGTTCTGCATCCATCTCTCGTCGACATCCTTGTCGAAGAACTCTCCGACGAACTGCTAGTCCGATACCTATCTTCAGTCCGCAACAAGGGCGTCAAATTCCGCCGCAACGCAGACCCATTCACAGAGAAGTTCAAAGATGACGTCCTTACTGTCTTTGACTTCTTCCAGAAATACGAGGACTCCTTCGAAGGAACCATCAAGCAAAAATGGCGTCTTGTGGACTGGCTGGTCCGCCTGCTCGAAGCCGAAAAGGGCCAGGGCGTTGTCAATGTCTACGAGTCGTTCAAGCTTGAGTACTGGGATCTCCAGCTCTCGTGGGTCGAGGCCGTCCTGCGTACTCGTGATGACTTTGAGCGGAGCATGATCAGTGGAATCAAAGCCAAGGCTGCAGAGTTGTCTGTTGAAAGAGGCACAGAGACTATCATGAGCCGAGTGAGGTAATTGTGATACTTGATGCCACCAGAGGAACCCGGAGGAAGGAATAACGATGACTCGCATCAGCAAATGATGTTTGAATTGGGAATTAGTCCCAAGCTGGCTTGGGATGGAACCCTGAGCCACTTTGTCAATGATTTAGCAAGCAACTTCTACTGTACTGCCACGAATAATAGAAATGAATTGAATCTGAGCAAATACGTGTTTCAAGCCTTATTCCACCCCACAACATCGTTTACCGGGAATTCAATTTCCGACTCGCAACAACAGTATACTCCTGACCAAGCCGCGCTTTCAAGCCGTCAAAATTACCTTCGGCATTGAGCTTCTTCGCTCCCATCTCACATATAGTCACTGAGTAAATCGGAATATCCTTCGCCCAGACGAAAGGATACTTTGGCGGAGCCGGTAAAGAGGTAGAAGGGGAAGCAGAAGGTACAGTCTGTACACGAGGCACTTTCCTCGCCCTATCGGTATAATAATCTTGATACCGATCCAAAAGACCCCTTGCATCAAATTCAAAGCGCTTGACCGTGTTTTTTCCCTTGAAGGTAGACTTTGAGCCATGCACAGGCCTCGGTTGCCGTACATAAATCGTGTTTACGATCGTAGCATGTAGAAGAAGTGGCCGTAGTTTCGGTTGCCGAGCGAGGGCCGCAGTTTGGGCGTCCTCTTTTGCCGGACCCGCAGATTTGAGTGTCTCCGGCTGTTTCTGATTTTCAGCTGCATCGCTGCTTTTCGCAGGCCCTTTTTTCGTATTGGTGCTCTCTTTCGATTCGCCAACCAGGAAACCTGCTTCAAGAAATTTCTCCCGCAGCATCAGGCAGAACGGGTACAAGCGGCCTGTGGAATCGACAGGTGATGCATGTAGAACCGTAGCCGATGTTGCTCTGGGTAGTGCGTGCAGGGATTCCAGAGAGATGGACAATTCTTTAGAAGACTTCGCCACTTCGTTTGCTGGTTGGGGGGCATTCTGCTTCTTCTTACGGAGCGCTACTTGCTCCGCCTCGTGCATCAGCTTGGCTAGATCGAGCGACCGTAGAAAAGAGGTGGCGTCGTCCAGACGACTTTGGCTTGGGAGGCTCATGACGCCGAGGGTTAGATGCAGCGTACCCAGGGGACGAATAGCGCCATCGGGGATGGAGGGCCGCAAGGCATCTGTTGACGGTTGACCATGACTTTGAAGGAGGTCTGCAACTGGAACTGGTGGATATTCCTTTTTGAAAGCAGCTATTGATGCTTCCAGCTGCGGAATCGAGGTCATATTGACCAACGGGAGACAGAGAAAATGCGTGAGAGGAGGACGCTTCTCCCGGGCTGGCTCTTTGCGCTTCCCCGCCATGGCTCTGTGTGTCGAATATGGACCATGTGTATAGAAGAGAGGAGCAAGGGTACGTTGAGGCCGACACGGCCACAAGATGCTCATTGGACAGTTTGACGGAGGTACAAGAAGGAGATGGACATAATTCCGCCTAGTCCGGGTATGTTACGTACGGTAACTGATTTTCTGTGACCTCTCGATTCTGGCCCAGTAAGAAGAGACATCACCAGATACTTATATAGATGTGCGTACTAGATGTTTCCTAACGGGTAGGCCTTAACTCATTCGGTGCCGCCGCTTCAATAGGGTCGCTCAGGCTCAGACTCAGTGATCGTGGTCATGATCAACCGCTGACTCATCTTATTGATACTCTGAGGCATCTATCAAGCAGTCTACCTCACGCCTCCACCCAAAATAGTGTCAGTTCTCCACACACTGATTGTTTTACTATCTATAATTTGATGGCCCCACCTTCTGAAAGTTGCCATATGGTCACGGTATGGTTTCTAATGAATCGATCCATTCCACAAACGATATTTGAGATTCTGCCTCATTGTATGCAATCCCAGTGAGTTTCTGCGCGTGTGTGTCAGATTGCCCATTCGACAAACTTGGATGATCGACAAATTGAAGGTCCGCTCTAAGGGACTTGAGAAGTTCCATAGAAAAGAATTTCATGATACAGGTATCTCGTAGGAAGTCCCAAGCTTCACGCCAAAACTCGTGAACTAGTTTCTTCTTATCTTGACGCAGACCAGAATTGGCCGCAGTTTCATCGCTCATTGTGACCTTCTCAAGCTTGAGGACTTCCAATGTCGATGCTGCAGTACTAAGAAAGCCTTTGAAGTCATGGAGAGATGTAACGATTGACGAGAGGTGAAGCTCCCTAAGCCGCGTGAAGGACGCGGTCGGTGACAGCTCGGACAGAATTCCATTTTCAAACTCGTTCCCATAATCTGTCATCTCCAGTGTCGTCAGACTTGGGCCAGATGCCAGAACGAGGTCGATAAAAGCTTTCCGTGGGTCCAGCTTGGATTTAACCCCTCTTTGGTGAAATCGTCGAGGGCAAATATGTAGACATTCAATTCCCTTGGCGAGAGAGATCAGGGCTTGAAATTCAATTGGTGTCAATTTTAGCTTGCAAAAGCTCACGCCGCGGTGTCGATCTGCGCATGTCTCGAGTTTTCGGATATTGCGATTGTTTGCGATGACGGCTTTCAACACTGCAGTAAGCACAATGCCTCCAACTTTGCTGACTTTTTCCATGTTTTCAGTCATTGTATCTACCATATACCGGTTAGGGTGTATCTTCAACTGATTTCTAAATTTCCCCAGGCCAAGACACCCAGGAAAGGGAATCGTCGTAGCTCTGAGAAGATCACCTGTACTTTCGCTTCGTAGTCGAAAGGCATCCAGGTTGGTGAATTGAGCTAAACAACCCTCAAGAACTTCCTGTAGAGATTTGAGAGCATATTCATGATCTGCCACGGAGTTTTTGTAACTCTCGAACCTCATCTGGGTTTCAGCATCCTCCCAGTTGGTGCGCGACCATGAAACCCCCCGAAAGGTGACTCTTGGAAACTTGGGTATTGTTTCATAGTCTTTTGATCTTCAAACATCACTGGTAAAATGACAAGTTGTTTCACAAAAGTTCTCAGGTAATCATCCTGAGCGATCTCTTTTAAACAGCGTAGGCTGTCGCTTGTAACCATCATCCATATTGTCCCGTAATGGCGCTGATCATAGCAGACTTGAGATTTTTGTAATAATGTCTTGCATGTAAGCCGAAGAGAACTCAGATCAAGCGTCTCGAGATCACTGCAAATCCTTTCTGTCAGCTCGATCGGAAGATTCGGCAACGGCATTTTGCGAGGCTGAAAAATGATGTCTCGAGGCGTAGTTTTTTTCTTTGGTGGGGTAGATATCTCCCTCCGGCCCGTGGCAGGTTGATATGAGACGTGCAAATTAGTAAATTGGAATGTGTTTTATCAAACCCCCAGCCTGGGGGACGGGTCCGGCACAGGGAGAAGGAGAAGAGGCCAAGGTTATCGGGTAGAGGCTATTCTACAATGTCGGTATCTCCGGGTGTCCACACCTGGTACATGCATGTGGCCAACTTGATCCCTGTCTAAGGACTAGATCCAACACTTCGCGTGGTGCAAACTCAAAATATGTTGTTTTTGACGAAATATGTAATAAATAAATAAATAATAAATGCCGCTCTATTGCAAGCATCTACCGGATAGACCGGGAGTGTTAACTCCCGAAGTCCCAGGTGTCACTGCAGGTGGCATGCGTGCTTGTTTATTTCGTTTAACTAAAATGGGAGGGTGATCTGCAATTACGATCTACAGCTCACGCCCCAAGCGGTTAATAAAGTGGATCAATAGCTAAAGGCAGCCCCCAAAGGTTCGTGCATTAGTCTCGGTCATTTTACTCAAAGAGGCGCATGCAGCTCAACGTAACATTCTAGCTTCCCCTCATTCTTTGCTTTGCTTTGTTGTGAAGCCTCCTCTTTGTTCTAGGAGCTCCACATCAACGTAGGAAATCAGGAAGGATGACGCAGTCTTTGTGAATGGCCCTACGAATGTGGGCTGTCCTGCTGTGGGGCTTAATTTCAAGCTCCAACCCAACTTAGCTAACTTCTATTTCTATGGCTATTACCTATGTTAACTTAGTCCTTACCCTAGCATCAAAGACCAAAAACTCGCTAGCTACACCAACTCTTCATACTCAGAAGGCAGATTTCTTTTCTAAATTTTCCCTCATCAGCCATGACTCAATCCAATCTTGCAAACGGTGTTCACTTCGTTGGTAGCATACCTTTATCAACCAATGAGGAAGTGTTCACCGCTCTATCAGAAGCTCTTCCCGGCCGATTGTTCTCGATCCCAGATGGAGAAACCGGGGATCGATCTAACTTTATTGCGTGGGAACGCTTTCGATTTCCCGTGGAGACTATTCATGAGTTTATCGGGGGCAAGCCATTGCCTGAAGGCCACTCAGGAGTTTTCACACTGGATGACGTGACGCCCAGCGATTACGATAAGGTTGCACTTTCTCCAACTTCGCGCGAAGGGTGTTATTCCGCCTAAGGTGCGCTTCCAAGTGTCAATTCCAACACCTTACGAGTGTATTCAGGGTCATATACGATCGGAATTTCAGGCCCAACTAGAGCCTTTCTACGAGAGGAGGATTTCAGATGTGATGGAATCAATCTTAAGCACCATCCCAGCGGAGGATCTAGCAATCCAATTTGACTCATGCTTTATGATCACTGCTCTAGAGTACGAGCGTGGCCGCTTAACTAGCGACTTTTTCAAGCCACATTTCTCCCCTATTTATGAAGGGGTACTTGAGCGTGCTCGGAGATTATGCGCTCTTGTGCCAAGCAATGTTCCTCTTGGATGGCACCTATGCTACGGTGATCTCGGTCATAAGCATTTTATTGAGCCGGAGGACCTAAGCCTTTTAGTGGACGTTGCCAACGATTTGGTCCGATGCATTCCCGGAGACTTGAGCTGGCTTCATATGCCTGTCCCTAAAAACCGTGTTGACACAGCGTACTTCGAGCCTTTGAAGCGCCTTAATGCTGGTGACAGAACAAAGCTATACCTTGGACTTGTGCATCCAAATGACGAGGAGGGCACGAACCGAAGGCTTCAAGCAGCTCGGGATGTCATCCCCGGGAGAGATTTCGGCGTTTCGACCGAGTGCGGTATGGGGCGGACACCTAAGGAAGAACTCACGAGTATCCTGCAGATCTCTAAAGATGTGACGAAGGCAGAGACTGCATGCATTTGATTAGCGGCTTTTCCACGCTAGCCCCATCCAAATGTAGTCGTTCACCTAGTACTCTTGACCGTTGTCCTCTCAACGAAAAGCTGGCGTCATCAATTTGGCGGTCGGTCCTGTTGTTTCGCCTCTAGCTGGGAGGCAAATGTATAGTGGGGCCAAACTTATTGGTACTATTCCGAGGTATTTGATCCGTCGTGTCTCGTATCCGCGATACTGTCTCTTCATAGCTGCGGGAAATATCCAACCCTCCATCTTTGGCTCTACAATATCTAGGAAAATTCCGAAAGTATAATCTAAATGGTTCGTAAATCCGGGTGGTTTGAATCCTGCAAGCGGACATCAGATGGCTAAATATTGATTGCAGATTCGTAATTGCGGGTTACCATGGAATTATATTTGTAAATTATCGTGCACAAATCAAATGGCGTTGAAATACGACAAAAAAAGCTTTGCCCACTAAGCTTTGAACCCTGCTTTTATCAATTTTAATCATTATCACGACACTTACGCAAATTCGAAATGGTCATATCTGCATACCACACCGCCAAAATCACGCGCCTTGACCAATACTCGAGCACTTCCCCAACCAAAAATACATCTTCACATTACCTACGGTATATCGGCATCCAGATGCTACAGACGGCGACCTCGGTACCAGCAGAATAGGTATTTGGGTTAAACCAAACACGTGGTTATAGTATCATCGAATCCCACCCAATGCCTTAGCACATAGTCCCGAGGTTCTGAGCTCGTATCTCTAGATCTATCAAATAAATTTTTGCAATAGTGCCTTGGTAGCGGGGCCAGAAGAAGTATAGCAGTTGTAAAGGAGGAAGCAAATCTCGCTATCGACTGTACGTACTGCCAGCGTATTTCTGGAATAAATTTGTCGTCTCTCGCGTGTTTTTGACGCCGCTATACTGTGAGCTTCTTTTTGCTGAGCCTCTTCGGGACTGCGAAAATTGACCGGAGTCTAAATCTGTCAACGCCTCCTTTCACCGCTCCCAGAGACTAGACCGTAATATCTCTCAGACCGTAACTTTACTACAATATCAAACACGGGTTTCTAGTATGGACCGGTCGAAAGCTTCAATAAAGCCTATTGTGCTGAACCTAACGGGTAAGGCTAAGATCTAGATCAGCCAAATGAGCTTTGGCAAGGACGTAAGAATTCAACCATGGGTCTTGAAACAACCCATTGTAAGGGCATCTGAAGGTCCAGCTGGGAATTTCTATGATCCTATCTTTGTTCTGGACCCATTTTATCATTAACAAGTGATACTTAAGAGGACCCAATACCTCTCAAGCCTACCCCATTTTTCTACTTCAAGGTTAATTTCATACCAGTACACATACTCTTCATTATTTAAAAGATACATTATGCTACTGCTAGTCAGCATATTATCCTTGTTGAGCCTCGTGGCAAGCTATGGTCGGCGCGGTGGCCCTGTACAACAAGGCCAACCTGGAATGTACACATGCGTGCAACAAGAATGTAGCCAGTACGGCTGTTCAGCTACAGGCGTTCAGCTAGAGTGCGTGAATGCAATGAAGTGGGGGTATGGTAAGTGTTAATATTTTAAATATTGCCGTCTCAGATGGGAAAGATGAGACTGACATTGTAAAGACATGGAGTATGACGGTACCCTAATGCAATGTGACGGGGATACCGGAGGGTTCCCTTATCGATCTTGTACATGCGCATACGATCCCCTTAACTGCGACTCGAATGGAGTTTCTGCTCGTGCCAGTGGATCCTCTACCGCTGCTAGTGGATCTTCTGCTACGAGTGGATCCTCCAGTTCGAGTACCACTTCTGATATAGCAGCATCTGGCAGTAACTGCTCAAACTCATCCGACATCCAAGTACTCCAATACGCCTCAGCCATCCAGGCCTACAGTTATTTCTTCTACTCATCCATACCTTTGAACCAGTCCTTTTTCTCCGATGCCCCAAATAGCTCCAATGCAAACTACGTCATCAATTTCCAGGGTATGGAGCAACAAAATCGCCTAGGCGCACTTTTGCTCGAGGAGGTCGGCTCCAATATTGCAGGGTTCCAGGCTCCTAAATGCAGCTGGAAACCAATAAACCCGTCAAATGGTACAGTCTTCTTGGAAGACGCCCTTTATATAGAAACTAGTTTGACGGGTGCTTTGCTCGGGTTGACTGGATACACCCTGACAGCTGAAATTGCGGAAATCATCAACTGGCTTGCTGTTCAGCATGGTGCCCATTCCGCATATATTACAAGCTTCGCCGAGGCTATCGTCTTCCCGACGTCAAAAAATCTTTCGTCACTCCCTCCAATTCTTCCGCCTAATTATGTTCTCGGCACCGGAGATGAGATCTTCATGCTCGGCCAGATTTGGGAGGCTGTGTGACTGCACCAAAGGGTCCATGTAGTTAGTCTTGGACCCTCTGGTTACTGGGAGGCTCAAGGAAATTTTGAGAGGTACGATAATAGTGATGCTTTCTGCGACTTAATGGCTGGCTTAATGCAAGGCTTGTATCAAAAACGCGTATTTCCTGAATATTATATGATTATAATTCGCCTTTACTGATTTATGCAAGGTACCCTACTTATACATACCGGGTAATGTCTGGCAGCTCTTGGCGCTCTCCTTCCGTTCTAGTGCTCACCTGTGCTCACTGAGTAGAATTGAGCACGCCCTGACCGGAGCCAGTCTGTAATCGAAATGATCACTGAGCCTGATCTTGGCACCCTGATTACCTCAGTGAGCCCTGAGCACCATTATCTGATCACTTTGACCTGATCAATCCCGGATGGCTTAAGTTCCACGGGGGTAATATAGAGATAAGTATTAATGGGGTAAGCCAAAAGTGGCAGCCTGGAACAAAGAAAGCCACTGAGCCCCGCCCGTGCCGGCCGCGCAATCAAATAATCAATTCATATAAGACCTCGCGAACTTGAAGCAAGCGAAGGATTCCATCTAGGTATTACTTTCTGCCTCCTTATCGTATGACTTTCGTCAATATGGCATTGCAATTTTTGGCGACTTTAACATTCAACAATGTGTACCAGGCTTTAAGAGGCCTCAATAACACTGTTCTCAGCGATCGACATGTCCAGAAGACAGATTTACAAGGGAAATGGGTGATCATCTCTGGCTCCAACAATGGCGTTGGACTGGAGGCGGCCAAGTCATTTGCAGAATGGGGAGCGAATCTGATCCTGGCCTGCCGTGAGCCACCTGAGGGACTCGGCGAACTTCATCCCACAGCAGCCGTGAAAGAATGCAAGCGTCTTGCCGAGGCACAGGGTCATATCTCAACAATACAATGGTGGAAGATAGATATGGCAGATATCGAAAGTGTCGAGGCTTTTTGCGAAAGATGGCTAAAGAGTGACCGCACTCTAGATATACTGTGTAACAACGCGGGATCCCCATCTACCTCTAACACTCGAATGACGAAGGATGGGTTCCAGCTAGTTCATCAAGTCAACTTCTTGTCTCATGTGTTACTTACTCTCCGACTCCTACCCTCTCTAGGGCGCAGCGCGGATCCCCGAATCGTGTGTACCACATCATGCGTCCATCACTTCGGTGTCTTCGATCTAGATCATTTCAACGGTGGCCAAGAAATGAGAGGGAACGATTACCACAACAACAAGCTATATTTTCAGATGTGGCTCGCAGAGTTGCAGCTCCGTTGCCTTAAGCACCCAGAGTACTCCCATATCAGAATCAACGGAGTCCATCCCGGTTCTGTCGCTTCGGGTATCTGGCACAACGACTTAAAGAGTAATGACATCTCGACGCGAGCTCTTGCATTATTCTTACGTTATGTCGCTATCACTCCGCAACAAGGTAGTCTGGCAATTACAAATGCGGCAACCAGCCCGATGTGTGGGCGAACTACTAGTGGCGGAAAATATCTCAATCGCATTTGGGAAGCGCCGTCACATCCCTATTGTCACGATTCAGATGCACGGTGCAAGTTGTGGATTAAGCTGGATCAGGTCCTCCATCTCCGGGAAAAGGGTCTTCTTGAGGTTCTCGCTCTTTGACCTATCAGAGGGGTCTGCTGGAGGGCACCGTACTGGGGGGGTGATTGGGAGCTGTGTGGTTGAGGGGTTAAATATCGAAGGCGTTTGTTAGCTGCAGATACTGCAAAGAGTAGAAATAATCCATTTATAACTATCATCAATGTGTATGGGAAGTCTCAGCTATGGAAAAGCACCAGTAGAGATCGAGTCACCGGCAGAAGCAAGAGCAGGAGTACAATGTAGAACATGTAGGAGTATCAGTATTGAGATGGCAACCTAGCCCTTAGTACTTTTAAACAATCTTTGATCACAAAATATTCGAAGAATGGTCGATAATAGTAGTGTCAGTGCCTGGGTATCTATCTTCTACCTACCTAATGAAAGAGAGACTACTGCCCTTCGACATGACGTTTGTAAATTTCGTGGCCATGGGCCAGTCGTAATTGATGTGCAAAATTAGGGTATCTAATAGCAGCATCATGTAGGATGAACTGCGTGGCGGAGATAGTAGTCATAGACCAACAGGTCAACAGGAAAAACAAAAGTGTGAATACTCTCACGCCTACCCGGACTCTTTCTTTCGTCCCTCCAACACACGCATCACATCATCCACACTATCCTTGTCGCCCTTCTTCTTCTTGGGACCACGCTTCCGCTTCTTGGCACCCCGATCCTCAAAGTCCAGCAGCACAGCGTCCTCATCTTCGTCATCCTCGTTTCGACTGCCCCCAAACCCAAGATCCATATCCGCAGCATCCATGGCATCCCGTCGTCGAGCTTCCTCGAGAAACTTCTTTTGCCGCAAAGAGGACTCGGTGGACTCACCCTCGTCTTCAGCAGACGGCGAGCCCTGCCGGAGGGCAGCTGCTCGCTTGAGCGCAGCGAGGATAGTAGGATCCTTCGTGAGAGGATTGGAACGATCCTCCGGCTCTTCCTCGGCAGCTGCAGAAGAAGAAGCAGTAGCAAAGTAGTTGCGAGGCTTGGAAGGTGCCTCGGCACCAGATTTCTGGCTCTCTTCTTCCGCAGGAGCCTTCTCCTCCTTCCGTGCAGCCTTGGCCTCCTTGACATCCTTCGCCTCCCCTTCTTCATCAGACGAAGAGTCATCTTCATCATCAATACCAGCAAGAGGATTATAATCGGCGCCGACATCCGCAAAGATATCACCATCATCATCATCTTCCAGCGCAGCACTAGCAGCAATCTTAGCCGCAACTTCAGCCGGAACCTCCATGCCAAGAGGCTTCGCATCCTTATCAGGCATGGGCATCGCATCACGCTTAACATATTCACCAGGCTTATCAAGCCAGCGCGTTTTCCGTTTCGTCTTGCCCTCCGCATCAGTGATAAGCAAAACCTCCCTTCTCCTCCCAGTCTCATCCATCTCCACAAATCGCTTCTTCTCTGGCTTGTTATCTCCAAGCTTCTTGAATTTGGCTCCTAACACTGACTCAGGCGGCGGAGCCGGCACACTCGCGGCAGCCCGCTTATTCTTCAACTCCTGTAGAATCTCGTCTCTCGTCTTCTTCCGCGCTGGCGGGGGCGCCATGGTGCCTTTCTTCTTCTCCTTTTCTCCTTTCGGTGCAGCTTGGATCTCCTCCATTCCCTTTTCCTCCATTAAGCGCTCGAACGCTTCGTCCGCATCTTCGCCGGCAAGCGCTTCATCCGTAGGAGCGGGCTCGGGTTTCTCGGGTGCCTGTGAGACATCCTCGCCAGCCCGGGCTCGGCGTAGTAAAGCCCAGTCTAGACCCTTAATCATGTGTGTGCTCCCAGTGTCACCACCGACTCCAAGTTCCTTCCGCAGGTTGTCGAAAGTGGCCTGGTCAATTTGGCCTAGTTTCACCATGTCCTCGAGCGCCTTGACGCGCTTAGAGATATCATCCCCTTCTTCTTCGTCATTTGCATTGCGCAGCTGTGCGCGATCTTGGTATCCGGCTGGTAACTTGGCACCTTTCGGTGCAGCAGAGGACTTGAATCGTTTTGTGGGTCGGTCGCCTCCTTCGCGGCGCTGTTCTGCGAGTTGACGGGCAAAGTCGACGCCGGTTACTGCGCGCCTAAATAATGGGAGAATATAGCAGTCAGTAAGGTTCAGTTATTGGTCGCTGGCTTGGAGGGAGAAACGTACGGGGTCATGGGAATGCTGGATCGCATTCGCGAACCGAGTAGCCCGCCGCCTGGTGTTGCGCTGCCGGGGGCTGCATTTCGGGATGAGGGTGAGGATTTGTCTCCTGACTTTGCTGAGGAGTTGTCGGCTAGCAGTCGTCGGAACTGCTCGTTGTTCATGGTTGTAACTTGGGCATCAAAAACGTTGTTGGTCGACGTCAGGTTTAGCATCTGCGCGTTCTTGGCGCGCACGATAAGGTTTATCTTATCAGTAGGTGAAGCTAGACAATGCACGGCGTGTGAGAAGTTACCAGAGAAGTGAAAATAGAGTCTTTAAATTGGAAAACATTTGTTTTTATAGCTACACCAACTCTCGGGGCTCACTGTTTGCCCGAGTGTTCTAGTACACGTCCTTAGTTGATTCTCCCTTTGCTCCACGCATAGGCTACTTCTACCGAAGTCAGGACCATAGAGTACTGACATGAAGTACTCGCTTGAAAGAATTGTATAATTCTTTTGAGACACCATGGTATTGAGAGCAATCGAACGAAATGAGGTATGAAAAGCCCTCGAATTCGATATACATCGTCATCAAAAGTACAGGGTAAGAATGGTCAATGATCAACCAGGAAGGAGGGGAGAAAAAGAAATACATCACAAACAAGACCACCGCTAGCCGAATATTCGCCCTCCATATGAAAAGATTACCGCGGCGCAGGGGACAAATAGTAGACAAAACCGTACAATTTTCTTTTGGTCAATGACGTTCATTAGATCGTTTCCCATCCACCATTGTTGATCTCGGACTCTAGTTTGCGGCTGATGGTTGCGGGGATTGAGTGAGACAGCCACACATCGCGCAGAAGTCGGTCGTAACGCTTTTGGTTCAGAATCAATTGGCGGTTGCGTCGGAGACCGGGGTCTACTTCGCCGTGGCGGTCGAGATAGGGGGCGTAGTGCCAAGATCCGTTTTGGTTGTGGAGGTAGAGGACTGTGCACTTGCGGATGTTTATGAAGAGACCGATGTTCTTTCCGCATCTGTTTTGGGTTGTTAATCTTCTGGCTAAATGAAATAACGAAACATTAATGGGGATCATTGGTGGGAGAAACATACTTCTGAACATGTTGGTTGCAACCGCCCAACTTGTTATGCATGCAGCATACTGCCTGGGAGCAAAAGATATCACCGCAGAAGAGACAGATACTGGGATCACTGAGTTCCTTCTTAGAACTAGGGCAGCGGCGCCGGTTTGCCTCTTCGATCAGGTTGTCAAAGAATTTTGGCAAGCCAACAAGTTCGAAGATGGCCGGGTGTGGAAGACTGGGCCACAGGCGGTGATCCTCGAAGCGAATGCCTGAACGCGATGCATTCCAATGGAAGATCCATCCGGAAATGATAGCATCGAAGGGACTGCTGCTTGTCCGTGCGGGGTTGATGGTCATCAAGATCTCATCAAGGGAAGGTAGATGCAGAGCTTTGGTGAGTCTGTCCAGCTCTGACGAGGCAACATCAGTGAAGCCGGTGTTGGGGAAATCGACACCGTGCTGGACATTCAGAAGGATAACTGCCTTGCGCAGGAAGGTAAGAGCATAGCTTGAAAGGAGGCGACGCAGAGCAATGATCACGCCTGGAGTTGCTGACTCCTCTCCATCCTTCACGTAACCGCTTGCTGCGGGCCACGAGGAGCCTTCGGCGCGACCAACGGAGTTGGCCCTGAGCTCAGAGACGACCGAGTCAAAGAAGTGTTTCGTCACATCGTACCGGGCGGTTGAGAGTCCATCCTCGGTGAAACTGGCCTCTCCCTGGTTTGCAACCTCTTCCTTCAGTCCTAGTGGCCAAAGGATGAACGTAACAGCGACCTTAACAATCTCAGCCACGTAGCACATTTGAATCAAATGGCGCATATCAATGTTGAGAACCGGCAGTAGGGAAAGCGAGCATTCTGCAAGGAACACAAAAGTATCCGTGGCAAGCAGAGGCTCAATGTTCCGAACATCGTTCAGTAGTGGCGTGCCGCTCAGGCAAGGATGCCCGACGAGCAACTGACAGATCTTCTGCCGATGCATTTCCTGGAATTCCAGAGCTGGGCGGCTCTTGGTGTTGTTGCGGGCAGAAACAATTCCAACAGCGGCGTATGTGAGCGCTGTCTCAGCCAGGACACGAAGATGTGTCAGTGTCAACGGTGGAATTTTGTCTAGCAGGGTAGACCCAGGTTCTGATTCAGTACCACGTTGAGCGATTTCGACCGCGGAAATACTGAAACCAAAGCTTCGGATCAAAGAGTCAGTATGAACGAGATCATCATTGTTGATCGTATCAGGACTGTTGTTGAAGGTCGAGTTGATGTGATTCATTTTGATGGTCTTCTTCAGACGCTTATAGATCTGGAATAGTTCGGTCATGGGGCTATGCGGACTGGTAACTTGCTGGAGAGGACTCGATGGAGAAATTTCTTCCGAGCCAGGGAAGAGACCAGGTATATCGATCCGCACGTTGTTTGACACGAACTGAGGCGCTGGCTGGGTGATCGCCGGAATTGAAGAGGGCACTATGAGCTGAGCAACCTTGGAAGCCAACGGAGGAACCATCGATTTCGAGAGGTAATCAACAAATAGATCGGTATAAGATTGCGGGTACCCCTTATCCTTCTCAACCATGAGCACAGGGAAGTTTTGAGATTGGTTCAAAGAGTTCTTGAGACCAGTGTTCATGAAATCATCGAAAGAAGAGGACGTGTTCAAAGCACCAGGGTAAGACTCCTCCTTACCCTTCCAGGTGATTGGCAGGAATGCATTGCCCAGAGCTTTGCACAGAGGACACACGAACTCCTTGAGTCCGGTATTCTCGGGGTGGTTCCGAGCGATTTGTTGGCTATGCCGTCTGTGTGTGGCCGCATAGTAGACCTCAAAGCAAGAATAGTGCATAATGTGTCCACAGCCAGTTGTCACGGGTCCCCGCAAAGTGCTCTTCGGGTTGAAACCCTTACTAAGGCCAACCTTTTCGCTGATGACTTCGCCACCAGATGAATCCAACCGGCGAATTGTGGTTCGGTTCTCTCCGGAAACGCCAAAGGGACGGATCTCCTCAGCAGATCTATCCAAGCTACAGGGTGTTCCGATTGCCTCGCGAATGCGATCAGGATCCCTGATGTCAGTCTGTCGTAGAATAGTACTGTCCTGCAGCAATGCGAATGTACCATAAAGTCTCGAGTCGTTGGTCTCCTCCTGACACAAGATACAGGTTCCACTGGGGTATTTCCAAACCTTTGTTTCAGGTGCAGCTTCGGTCTCAGATCCCAGGTCGCTGAAGTCTTCCTCGCCCCAGTCAATATCACCTTGGCTGTTCAAGAAGTTTTGTTGCTGCTGTTGGAATTGTGCCATCACTCGCGCCTGTCTCTCCACAGCCTGCTTCTTCTTAAGTTCCTTTTCGTTGTCGATATCGATCGCGGGTGAGTTTGTATCGATGCGATCAAATGGGAATTTGAGAGAAGCGGTTGCAGAAGTGTAGGTGCGAGGACGCTTTTGCCACAGGCGCTTGAGAATGTGACGAATCTTAGGTCCACATGAAACGAACTCGTTTGTCACCGAGATCCTCTCCAGAAGACCAACGATAGTCAAGTTGCCAGCCTTAATCTCCCTTGATTTGGAAAGGGCATGTAAGTTGAAAGACTTCTCTTGCTCAGCTTCCGTGCTATCGTCTTGAGTCTCATCCTCGAGCACAGCAGCAAGAATGAGATGCAGAATCACCTGAAGGAAAGTCTCCACGCGAGTAGGCGGAATTGAGGGAGTGCATTCTTTGCAGAAAATGACATACTCGAGGCACTGGTGGACAAGCTGTGCAAACAGCATTGTTCCGGTAAAACCTGCCAGATCAGAGAAGACGCCAGAGCTGATGGTTCGAAGCTTCGGCTCATAGACAATGTCAGTGGCCTTTTTACCAGTCTTCTTAGCCATCCACTCCCTATATATATTCTCTGCCTCATCTCGCTGGTTCTTTGTGTAGTGTGCACTGTACGGATCCACAAGATCAAGGTATTCTGGCTTCAACTCAAATGTTCCAGAATCACTCAAGCCCTCAGGGGGACGGAAGTTTGCGACTTCTTCCAGCACATCTTGGAACTCGTCCGATTCAAGTAATTTGTCACTTAGGCGGGTTGAGAGATCGGAGAATGAGAGAGGCTTGAAGCACAGAACGTGAGCAATGTCTCGACTAATATTCTCCTTGGTCATATCAGCACTGTCATCAATCGCCGTCAAGGAGGTGCGATCAGTCAACAGAATGACCAGCAGGTGAACAAACTCCTCGGCGACATCAACGATCTGAGAGTCCTCATAACCAGCACGAGGCATGTAGTTGCGAGCCATCCAGTCAACCACCCCGAATCGATGCGCAATAGAAGCAAGAACCCTGCTCGGATCACATGTCACCAGAGCAGTCTGCAGAAGGAAAATGTCCCGGTAGTAGGCGAAATCGCGAGAGGAAACTCCACGATATTGGGACATCTGGTGCCGAAGACTGAGACCATTGCGAACCCACATTCCGGCTTTCATCTGCGCAAGCCAAGCACACACTCTCAGGGGGTAATCAAACATCGTCAACAGCAGATCCTCAGGTCCAAGTGCCAAAAGAGTATCATCAATATTCTTGTCATCAGCCTCCTTGGCAGCATGGAGCTCATTTCTGGCATCCGTAGCAGCATCGAAGAGAACTTTGCGCAGAACGTCGCTGCTTACATCACGACCACATTCAATCAGCCATGATAAAGTGTAGTGGAGTGCATGGTGGAAACTGATTGAGCCCTTTTCAACGACAAATTCCACCACACGGTGGCATGGGATCTGGCCAGAAGAACCGACCTCAAAATCAAATGGGTATAACGTTTTGAATCGAACCTCTTCTTTGATCTCAGCCTGGTCAAAGCGCTTTCGCTCCACACCTGCAGAATGGATGATTGCGGTGACTGTTGTGGTCTTGATTGCTCGCAGAAGGTATTCTCCATTATCGATTTCAGGATTTCTGAATGCCTCACAGAACTGTCGACAGAGGCGGTTTATCTCGCGCATGAGAATAGAAGCACTGATCCATGCATCCGTTTCATACTCTACGTGCTCACCGACAGCGCGAACATTTGGACAAATACCCTGAGAGAGTTTCACAAGATCCAGGAACTGAGGCAGATATTGCTCTTCCGTCCGCACACGATGCTGCACGTATTCAGATTGAAGCAGATAACGGAGATCAAGGAAGAAGTGATACAAGCGTCTATTGGTTACTGAGCCTGCATCAAATGCTAGAGTAGCATTTGGATTGACAGCTTGCGGCTCTCCAACTTGTCTTGTCGTCAGGAATGTATATAGAATAGACATCACTTTAGTAAGGAAGTTTCCGCGGAGCACAATCTCCTCGGTGATGGAGGGAGTGGTCAGAAGTTGCAAGGTGAGGTTGACAATGGAATGATCAGGTTCACGATCCGCAACCAAATAAAGCTGGGCTAGGGCCGTATATAGGGCAGACAAGCGGAGACCCATGATGCGCTTGAACTGGGGCACATTTACAACGGTGCTGATATACAAGTCTCGCAGATCAGTGCGAGTCTTCTTCCAGAGTCTCAAATCAAAGAGAATCAACCAGTCTAGGCGAGTCCGTTGCCACAGATCTTCATACGCAGCAATCTTTTCGCCCACGGCTGGAAGGGGAGGCCGTACTTGCCAATGCCCTTCTGTTCTCCCTGGCTTTGGTTTGACGACGCCTGAAGGGGTCCGTGGGATGGTAATGAAGCTGTTGGGGTCGGGTGTCTGATTATCCGCCTCACGAGAAGGAGTTGAATTGGACTGATCCTGTGGCGGTTGCTCCTCTTCCTCTGTTTCTCCGGCTGTAGGCTGCGGTGGTGGCGGTCGCATGCCAGTTAATCCTGCTAGAATACGGTGGGCTATGGCCAGCTCATCTGGTCCGAACTCGTCCGCTCCAGCACCCATGTCCATTTCCATGTCTTCGTCACCATCTCCATCAGCTTCAGCTTGCAAACGGGTTAGCTCCATATCCATGTCATCATCTTCGTCATCAGCATCGTCATGAGCTTCCCCATAATCTTCATCTTCATCGGCCTCGTTGGTCTCGTCAACAGCCTCCTCGTCATCCTCTTCTTCGTCGTCATCGTCATCGGTTCGCAGAACTAAATTGCCATGAGTGGGAAGGCTGAGCATGAAAGTGCGACCACCTAACTGCTCCGCCCTTTCATGATCGTCGATTCCCTTCATACCAATGTCCGCATTGTAACCTCCACTGCCCTTTCGCCAGGGAACAAGTAGCTCTTCACAGATGATTTGGCGGAAGATTTCATTATCCTCGAGTATACTGCATCCCGCAATATCTGCCAACCATTCAACAAGTGTTGCACACATTTGCTCTCGGAATGTGTCGCGCGCAGACCGAATCGTGACAGTGACCTTGATCTCCTCAATGATCTTCGACACGGCTAGCAATCTCTGCAGATCTTTCGAGTGTTTGATAACACTTCGACCCATATCATTCGTCTCATGAGCTCGTGCAACACCGAAGCTATCCCGTTCACGACAAGCACGGCTCACTTGATGGGCTACATCTCGGATGGTATGTTTCTCATCATTCCACAGCAGGAGCGAAAATTCAGGCTCCTCCTCTGCTTGATCGCCCGCGTCTGACCAATCAGGACACAGCCGCGATGCCTCTTCGTCCTGCTTGATACCTTCGATGGTCTTGGGTAGACGTAACTGCTCCGGCGAACAAGAAATAACATCACAGAAGTAATCTAACACACGCGAAATGGTGAGGCGAATAGAAGATACTAAGTCCGCGGGCAGCTGTCGCTGCGCGCGCTCCTTGCCCTTGACATTACCACTATCGGTATGAATTGCACAGAATAGCGGTAGTCGCCAGGCCTCATCGTCACCGCAGTCGCAGCAACCGCAGTTACCTGAGGACAGAGATATTTGGTACTGGTGTCCCGTGTGATCGGACGCATCGAAGCATCTGCTACACAACACACAGGTTTCGTCCGCGGCACACGTTATACATCGGTAAGTAGCCTCTCCGGCGCGGAAGATATGGCCGCAACGTTTTCCTCGCGCTGCTTCTGTATATTCCGCACCCTCTCGAGCTCCTTGGGCATCGGCAAGTTTCCATGCTCCGGTGGGCACACCGTCGGGGAACAGGTGATGTATCAGCTCCTCGTTGTGCCCTACAAGCGATCGGAAGAGCAGCTCTAGCAGGTCTCTCTCCGCCTGTGGGCTGTATCGGTAGTTGTGCTGGGCTGGTAATCGTAGCAGGCCATCGCCAAGGACTTTCTCACACTCTGTGAGCATGAGCATGGCTTAAGACTCTCGGCGGAGGTGGAGGGTCGGAGCCGCTCGGCACAAGTGTGAGATCGGGAAGGTTATTGGCGCACTTGGTGGGCTGAAACAGCAATAAACATTCAAGGATTTGTATAAGGTAACGGTCGGATAGCGAATAGCCAGCGAGTCGGGGAGCAACTGCTTTGGGAGGATTGATTGCGAGTCGACCTCACCGAGGATTTGTAGTGGGGGGAGAATCGACAAGATGTGGATCGAATACAGAGGTAGGTCAGACCTTACAGATTTGTGAGGCGGTCGAGGATCGTACGGTCTACAAGAATTTGATGAAGTAGACAATTTGCGAAGAAGAACAGATGGGCGAGTCCGGAGATAAGACAATTAGGGACAAGTGGAAAGGGCATTTTTCTAGCATTTTTCGTTATGACATCGACGGAGCGGTCTCGCTCCCAAACGCCACAGACGATCCCGAACACCACATCTTACGCAGTACACATATCCGTGAATCAACACATCATATTTGAGTCAGAATACAAATTTCCAATGTAAATAAAAAGGCTCTATCGCGTACAAACTCGCGGGCTGGAATGGGTAATAATGAGGAATCCAGCCGATCGCTTTTCCTGCTTCTGCTTTCCCCTTTGACCGTGAACTACACAGTAGAAGTCACCAGATCCCGGTCATTGGTTTACTCATCATCCTCCTCCTCAGCAGCAGTAAGGTAGCGGGGCTTGATGTCCTTCCATTGGCGCTATAAGTAAAGATAGCCAGTTAGCGAATTGTGACCGGGTATGTCTCGGCACAGCCAGAAGATAGGGTCGGAGGATGTCACATACGCCGGCGTTCCAGGAATCCCAGATCTTGTTGGAGGCGGTATCGAAGGAACTGTTTCGCAAAGATTTGGTCAGGGATTATGTATGATTCGGGGGGGGTTCATGAATTCAACGCACAGCTCGAAAGCGAAGGCACCGGCGAAGATAGCGGTCAGGTAGACAGCGTTCTTGCGGAAGAGAGACCTAAACGCCAACAAAGGACAACGGTTAGACTTCAGGGCGATAATTGCGACCATCCGATCGGATCGAGGGTGGGGAGACGTGCTGGTAGATAGCGTTGGAGATCTGTTATGCGCGGTTAGCCAGAGATTCTTGCGCGGCGCGAAGCACCATTGGAAAGGGTAATCACATACGCCGGCCATTGTGACGGGAAGGAAGGTGTTGACACAACCTAGGAAAGCAAAGGGTCTGGGGTGAGATGAGAGAGAGTGAGAAGGACGGAAGTTCGCAGGACGAAAAGCTGCGGGAATTCCCGGTTCGCTGATTGGCCCGTCCACACTGGCTACTCCGGCCATCCGTCAAGTTTGCATTGTTTCTTTTTCCTACATTGAAGTGGGCGAGCTCTTGAGAGTCGCCCCTGGTGATCTTTCAATTTCTCTGGACTCTGTATTGTTTTCGATTTTAAAATCTACATTCATCTCCCATCCTCCATCCACCATGGCCTCCAACGTCTCGAAAGCCGGAATTACCACCGATGCAACCGGTGCAAGCTACATCCCCTCATCGGTCCGTGCAGATGGTTCCAAACGTCGGGAAATCCGCGTCCGTCCTGGTTACAAGCCCCCAGAGGATGTCGAGCTTTACAGGAACCGTGCCGCCGCCGCGTGGAAAAATCGTGAAAAAAGCGGGGTGCCGGGTGCAGAGCCCTTAAGCAGTGGGGACGACAAGTCCGCCGCGACAGACGCCACAGCTGCCAGCAACAAGAACGCGAAGCGCCGCGAAGCGAAACGTCAAGCGAAGCAGGCCGAGGCTTCGGAATCTTCAAATGATAAGAAGGGGTCTGGCTCAGACAATTGGCGTGTGCCCGCCAAAAAGGACGAAAAGCCCACCGAGCCTGAGGAACCCGTTGATCTGGAGGCGGAGAAGGAAAAGAAAGCCCGCAACCTCAAGAAGAAGCTCAGACAAGCGCGAGACCTGCGCGACAAGAAGAACCAGGGAGAGGCCCTGCTGCCCGAGCAGCTTGAGAAGGTCATCAAAATTCACGAATTGGTTCGGCAACTCGAAACGCTCGGATTTGATTCCAATGGAGATGCAAAGGAAGATGGCCAGAAAAAGGCATGAGAACACATCTGAGTGTTCTTATCAATTCAATTCTGCTGGCCCGATCGGAGTCATTTTCGAATCTTTTGATCAGAACGGTAACACGCGGGAAAGACCTGTGTGCACCTTCATATACTAGTGACAGCATCCCCAAGCTATGCACCTGGTACCATCTGCAACTCAATGTGAGTTGAAAAAAATCCCCATTTGCGAAGGTTCTGTTCGCAGATCAGTACACAAATGTGGCATCGGGAGCAACCTTGAAGTATGCAGAGTTCCGCGGTGTTTCCACTTCTACCCCTCCCAGATGGACATTCACTTGTTGCTTGGTTCACTGTATGGCTCGGTTGAAACTATGGATGACCAATGCATCGGGAACCACATGTATCGAAGGCATACAGCAGGACTCGCCAATCAGTATGGGGACGGCTGAGGACCTCACGGCCTGTCCCCCTTGGTACTTCACGATCCAATTTGGAAATTTAGAGCATCAATGCATATTTTCGAACTTTTACATTTCTATTTTACAGTTGTTGGTTACAATATCGATCTAATATACACCACAAACCCATATTGATATGTCCACAACACCTAGACCCTAGGGCCGGGAAATTTGAGTATACTGTGATGATGCCGTGGGAATGCCGCCCTCCATGTCCATGTCCCACTCAAAAATGTTGTGGCCCCCATACGGGAGGTTCATGTCCAGGACATGCTCGATTTGTTGCTGGCCAATCCCAACTGATGCAGCAAGAATACCTTGCCGGACGCAGTCATTGACACCAACTCCGGTATACCAGTTTCCTGCGAGGACAAGCCGCTTGTTGAATTCCTTCTTCACTGATTTAGACAGCTCGAAATTGCGGTCAATGTGCCCGACGGTGTATTGAGGAATGGCATTCTTTTGAAGACTGCTTCGTGTAACGCTGGGGGTGGCTTTGATTCCAATATGGCGCTCCAGTAAGGCGCAGGCCATCTTCACAGCAGAGTCATGATCGGGGTAATCGGAATCTTTCCAATCGTCCCAATAGTGGCCACCGAGCATTACTGTAAGCTTAGTTCCCGGCGCATTATCCTGTGAGATAAATTGATCACCGGAAGTGGGCACACCCCAGCTAGAAGCAGATGCGAAAAGGACTCCCAGTCCGCATTCTGGATTTTGATCAAATGGAACTGAGCGAGGGATCAGATACCCAAAACCCTCGATGGGAAGTACGGGGTTGTCATAATATAGATTGACAACCATGACAGTGGTGGCATAGTCATGTAGCTTGAGTTTTCTGATGGTCTCGTGGGGAGAGTGGCCTGGGTGATTTGTGTTCGTTGACTCTAGGATCTTGGTCAATGCAGGCGCTGGGAGCGAAGCAATGACCCGGTCATAATTCCTGCGACTGATATCCCCACCGTTCTGACGAGAAGTAATCTGCAAACATCAGGGAATCCAAGTTAGCCTGCAAATTTCTATACAGTCGCCTGTCAGTGGGAACAACCTACGCAAATTTGATCATGACCTGCTGGTGGGCTCATACTCTGGACGTCCGAACTTGTTTCAATTGTGACCTTTGTTGACTTGGCTAGGTCAGCAGCGATCGCGTCCACAAGCTGCTGTGTCCCTTGTTTGAAGGTAAGAGTGGTCGATTGCTGCCCCATATACCTCACACTAGTCACTTCGTTATGTCTCAAATATTGCACCACACTTTCTCGCCCAGCAATATAATCATCACACAGTACGTTTTGCTTCCTGGAGAACATATTGGTAAAGAGGCTAGATATGATGCCAGTAGCTTCCATGTTGCGTAAAGGACCAAGAAGAGCCTGGGCGCTCAATTTATCGATATCTCCCGCGTAGATTCCATGCATCCCAGCCGAGACAAGATTATCTGCGACTTCTGGAGTGAAACGGCGAGAGATGAAATCTGCGATTGACTCATCCTTCTGCCATTGATCGATTCCTCGTGGGGGTTTGAAGCTCTCAAAAAGAATGGCCGGTATGAGCGTATTGAATAGAGGTTCATTTAGGAACGTTTGGATGGCATTCTTTATGTTACTCGCGAATGAGACACCTGGACGTGGGCTTGGAAGGCGGACAAGATGATCCGGGTAGTAGATGAAACGATTGGCTGCAGCAGGACTGTTCTTTGGGGTCCAGACTGCTTCATTTGCTAGACCTACTTGTTCAGCCTTCAAGCCGAGAAGTAAATTTTATTAGAGGTTCTTGTATGGGAAGTGTGGTGTTCAATTAAGGGACAATTACCATCAACCAAGTAGGTAGGAGCGAATTGGAGCATCTTATCGTGCGAGGACCGTATTCGAATAACACATCGCCTCCTTTAACTGGAACTCGCTCAGAACGCATCCAGCCACCAAGCCGAGGGGATTTCTCGTATACTGTGACGCTAGAGCATTCAGAATTTCGCGACAGGTGGAAGGCCGATGTGAGGCCAGTGATGCCACCCCCAATGACAGCAGCGTGGAAAGCACGGTGCTGGAATCGACAAGCAGTCGCAAGGAGACGCTGCCTAGCTTTGAGGCCATTGGAGGTTAATAGCCCCATCTCGACGGGTTGCAGGGAAGTGATGCGCTGGAGTGTCGAACCACTCTGTCTACATTTGGTCCGCGGAAGTTCAGATGTCTTACTAAGGGGTCCTTATCGCCTTATCGGCCCTTATCGGCCTTAACCTGACGTACCTGGATGCGATACGTCCGTAGAATTAGTAGCTATTGGTCTGTAAATGGGACATAATCTCTTGGTAATCAAATTCGCTTTGTGTTCTTCTTTTCCATGGAAAATTTATGTACAGATAAATGAGCCTCGAAACCATCGAGAAAAGCAAATGCATCAAACTATGAACGCCCTCCCCAACCAGCCATTCATCATCACAATTCAAATTGTACAAGATAGTGCTCGCACACGGCGGTCTTCTCAAGATAAATTTCGTCAACTTCAATTAAGGCGGAGTCATGCGGTAAGCTCCTGGTTTTGAGATACGTCTCCCGCGGTCTCAGGCTTTATCAACTCTTCTGGCATATCCTCATCATCCACAAATTTGCGCTCGCTGACATGCTTGGGTGTCCATACTTTGTCGGGGAAAGAACCGCGCTGACCCTCGGCATGTTTGTACGGGCAATTCGGGTTCATGCATGGGTTGAACTTGCACGCAGTCTGAACGTGCGTGAACTTGCATCCTTCGGTCGTGCAGCCGGAACCATTGCGGCAAAGTGGCATGTCAGGGTGCTTGAAATGACAATGCGGGTTGGTGCAATGGGGGAAGAATCGGCACATCTCCTCGGATTGATGCGCAGACTTGACCGCTGGTGAGGGGTGACGGCCTGTGCACTTTCGGTTCTTACAAGCTGCTCCGAATGAGCAGACATCGGAAATGTCGAGAGAAGTACCCTCAGGCGCAGCAGGAGATTGGTGGGCGAATGGGCAGTCTTTCCGGGTGCAGCGAAGATTGAAACGGCAGACGGTGTCGGGATTGCTCTCGTTTTGCTCGCCGCTCATTTCGGTATCCATATCGCCGCTGGCTCCCTGGGGCCTTTGGTTTGGGCCGCGTTTATTGAAACGTCCACCGCCTTGCTGTCCCTGGCGCTCAACCCGATCAAACAACGAGCGACCTTGCTGGTTTCCGTTCTGGAAGGCCGGATTGACGGCGGGTGGGACGAAACCAGGCATCAACTGGGACATCATCCTTGCCTGCTCTTCCAACATTGACATGATCTGCATCTGGTTCTGTGGGCTCATTTGCATCATCGGTCCACCTCCCATATTGCCTGGCATTCCCATGCCACCCATGTTTCGGGCGCCTCCGCGCCGAGCTCCCTTCATTTGATCACGACCGTGGCCTCCGATACGTCCATTTCCTTGCTGTCCACGGACTCGGTGGAGAGTTCCATCAGGATTACTGCCCAAATTTCGGTTGATCTGGTTGATCATTCTGCCTCTTCCAGCTTGTCGTCCGTTGCGCATCGCCTTGGGTCCTGTGGGTCTAGCAAATAGAAGACAGGGTCAGCATCTTGCATCATCGTTTGAATCAGTATGCAAACTCACATGGAATCACTCGCATCACCCATCTCTGCATCCATACCATTCCCTTCCGTCCCTGAGAATGGGCCGGATTCTTGGCCGAAAGAAGGAACTTGTTGTGTCGCGGAATCACTTGAGGTTCCGTTGATCTGTTGGTCAAGACTTTCAACCTGACCAAACAACCACCTTGAAAACTCAAGCGCCTGTGTATCACCCTCGTCTAGTCCGAGAAAGTCGTTGGAAAGTTCAGTCGCAAGTTGTTCTTGAGTCTTTCCATTCACTAGCATGAGGACGATGTATTCAATGAGCGCTCCCTCTTGACCATCATCCGTACTCCAGCCCATTTCCACCAGTTTAGGCTGAATCGCCCGAGCGATGGCCGCCGCGAGGGGCGAATCTTGGGTGATAGTAGGAAGCATTTTGTAAATATGGTAAAGTGAGGTGTGAGGGGTGAGGTTCCGAATTTGAGAGATTCGGAGCTGCTGAGGAATGGTGGGTGAATTGCGCGCCACCGAGACAAAAAAGGGTTCGCAGGTTTCAGGGCAATCAAAGAACGACAAGGAGACAATAATAGAAATATGCGCCAAAGGTCAGCGATAAAAGTTTTGTGTTGACCAAGATCTTGACTGGTAGTAGTTTAGATCTTGCTGTAGTGGTCGTTGACGCGATAGCAGAAGCTTCGGCGACGAAATTGGCCTTGATGTCACGTGGTGTGGGCTCATGGACAAACTCGACAAACATAATATGGCCCAATGTGGAATAAAAGCTTTGCTCGATTCACGTGATCTACGGGGAACAATCATCCAGAATGGATGGCAAATCTCTACAAGATATAACACAGTTTCTTTGATGATGTATTGAGTACAATGCATTAGAGAAAACTGCAGGGTTTAGCTACAAAACATCAATAATCCAAATAAATCAATTGACAGAAATTAGAGGTAAGATAAAAACTCAACAAGCAAATAAATCAAAGTCTGTCCATAGCACCCAACTGTGATTAGTCCCAATGGACACGAACATTCGACCCATTAAATGTTCTATACTGACGATTCATTCCAACGTTCCAGAATCTTCGAGTATACTGTAGTAATGAACTTACATCTGCAGAATTCGAATGAAGAATTTGTCATTCTTCGAAAGCTCTGGTTTTAGGGAATACCTAGGTATGTTAAACCTAAGTGTGTTATACTAGCAAAATGGTTCACGTCTACACAGGTTCGCATGGTCTATTTCTTTTCAGCGCATGCATTATTTAATTTGCATCACCAAAGCATAAACCTTGGCATAATCAACCGATCTCCACTTTGCGATCATATGAAACCGGGACAGCCGAGGTACTCTATAACCCCAGTTTTATTTCCCCGGATTATCACAACCCTATACTGTAAATTATGAGCACTGAAAGGAGCAGAAGACTACATTCATACTGTCACTGGTTGGTTAATATGATAAAAATAACATATATGGGGCCAATGCGGGTCAAACAGCAGAAGCATAAAAACATGGGGTGGGTCGACAAGCGGAAATGAAGTCATTTAGCGGGGTTTGCCTGGTCCCTCGCAAGCATGTCTTGAAAGGTGAAGAACATGCCCATCTTTACTTCCGGGTTACTTCCGGCTCGCTACCATTCGCTATCAGAGGTTGATCCACAGTGCTTTTTCTGGGGAATCGGACCTATGGTGCCCCGATTGATAAAAACTTACTTGTGTATGGGTCATTTCACTAACCTTCCCAGCCTTGATAAAAGCCTAATAGAAGGCTCGTGCATTGATCATAAACACCGCGGACTATCAAGATCTGTGACATGTGCATGACGAACCGGTTCTGGCGGCCCATATAGAAACGTCTATCGCTATTGTTCATTCTTGCCCCTTATCAACTTCGACCCCTGATATTCAACGCTCAACATGATTGAAAGTCTCCTTGAGGGCATGACGCCCGGAAAGGCCACCTTGTGGCTCCTGGGACTGTTCACTTTCTTTTGTGTCTTCCGCAAAATCCAGGCCTCTGCTCAGATCGCGCGTCTTGGTGCTAGAGCCCCCAAGATTGGTTTCCGGCTACCTTACGGTATGACAATCCTCTTTCTTTGTTGCAGTCACAGACTACAGATCCGAGAGGCTGATTATCACCTAGCTCTCGATTTCATTTACGACGGTCACAAAGCTAATCTAGTGAACGATGACATCGCATTTTGGAAAAATAGAATCACTACTGCGGGGGGTTGACGAATGTCAAGACAGCCGAGCTCGATGCTGGAATTTCGACTCGAGTAGTTTTGACTATAGACCCAGAGAATACCAAAGCCCTCCTGACAGGGCAATTTGCGGATTTTGGAAAGGGAGAGCCATTTCACCGTGATTGGAAAGAGTTCTTGGGTGACAGCATTTTCGCTACAGACGGAGAATTGTGGTCACGCTCTCGCCAACTCATCCGCCCCATGTTTGCCCGTGATCGAATTGTCGATACCGAAATATTTGAAAAACACGTCCAAAAGCTCATTCCGCTTCTGGGTGGAAGTCATTCGCCTCATGCTAGCCGAGTTGTGGATGTTGGATCTCTCTTCTTCCGCTATACCCTTGATGCAGCAACCGATTATCTACTAGGTCAAGGCACAGACAGCCTGGAAAATCCAGCAACTAGATTTGCGGAAGCCTTCAGATATGTGCAACAGCGACAAGCCGAACTATTCCGATTTGGGTAAGTAGGCTTCGTCTGCATGTGACACAGCATACAATTATTGATGAGATCTGTGGAACCTAATCTATACTTTTGAATAGTGTCTTCAGCCCACTCATGTCACGCAAGGAGTTCCGAGCGAACCTCAAGGTCATGGATCAATTCATTCAGCCTTACATTGAGACAGTTCTATCCCTATCAACTGCGGAACTTGACCAGAAGTTATCGAAGCGTGAAACCTTCCTTGACGCCCTAGCTCGCTTTACACGCGATCCTCAGGTTCTGCGTGACCAGCTCGTTGCTGTGCTACTTGCTGGTCGAGACACCACAGCCGGAACTCTGTCTTTCTGTCTCTACGAGCTATCAAGACACCCCGAAGTTGTCGCCAAGTTGCGCGAGGAGATCCGCGACCGCTTGGGCGTCGGCGCCAATGGCCAGAAACCCAGCTACACGGATCTCAAAGAGATGAAGTACCTTAGTGCTGTTCTGAATGAGACTATGCGTCTGTATCCGGTCGTTCCGTTCAATGTTCGCTACTCGCTCCGCGATACTACACTCCCTCGCGGTGGTGGACCAGACGGTCTCGCCCCGGTGGGCGTGCGCGCTAACACTCGAGTCATCTACTCGACTATGCTTATGCAGCGGGATCCTGATCTCTATGATGGACCTGAGTCCAAGAACTACTTCGATCCCGACCTGTGGATTCCAGAGCGCTGGGTTGAGGGGTGGCAGCCGCGTCCGTGGCACTTCATTCCCTTCAATGGAGGTCCTCGTATCTGCATTGGTCAGCAGTTTGCCACTATCGAGATGGGATACACCGTTATCCGTATTCTGCAGGCTTATGAGCGTATTGTTGCGCTCCCGGTCAGCGGCAATGATCGCGTCGAGGACCCCGTGTTGAGGTTTGAGGTCACATTGAGCCCTGGCGCGGAATTTAATTGTGTGTTTGTTAAAGAGGGAGAGGACTATGCACGCTCCAAGGAGAGTGCTTCTGCATGAAGTGCACATAATATTGGATTTATATCGACTTCGCTTTTTGCAGTCTTCCAACTTTGGCTATAACACGAATATTGAATGAGAAACGAAAATCTAAAAGCCATTTACTGAAAACAAATACGAGCTTGATGCCTTTATCTAATCCAAGGTTGACCTAATACCTCAAGTGATGTAACCGAGACTAGTACTCAGTCCATATCTCAAAGCTCACAATGAGAAGAATGCGCAATCGGCCTCGGCTGCTCATTATTCACAGCTCCGATAATTTTTGAGATAGTTGAGCCAAGGCAATTTGTCAATGAATGTTCCTCATGATAGATTCGTTCCACTGAAACCCCCGAAAAGAAGAGCAAATAATGCATTGGCCAGTGATGATAGCCAAGTGACGTGAGCGCGTTACCCCTTGGTCATTTGGGGTCAGTGGAGGGTACAAACCTTTCTAGGTTCGAAGGTTAGACGAGTTTCACATGGGTACTTGCCCTCAGTGGTGGCTTGTCCATCTAGTGGCATAGATATATATTTCCAAGTCGCAGCCGACTCCCGGTAAACCTTCGGAACTTCCCTCAGAATAGAGGCATATAGATGACCCTTGGAAGCTAAACCCCTTGCTCGAATGATACTGCCTATTGACATGGTTGCATTGGCTGCCATCAGTTGACTCCTCAGGCCATCGGCCAGTTATGCACATAGCGGCTGTAGCCTACTTCGCCTGGTAGTAGTCAAAGGTTATTCAGATGGCATTATAACCGAGCTTCTCACATACAATGGGCTTGTGGTTTAGTGGTATAATACTCCCTTAGCATGGGAGTGGTCCGGGGTTCGATTCCCCGCGAGTCCATTTCTTTTTGTTTTTTCTTTGGTCGGATCTTTTTTATTCTGGATCTCTTTTGATTTTCTTCTTTCCCTTTTTTCTTCCACTTTTTTTTTGCAGAGAATATGATATGTGTCAATAACCCGTTGTTTGACTGATATCGGAGATAGGCTGCATATGTAATCAAATCGCAAATCTATGGGTATACTCACACTAGGTACAGTGATCATCAGCCCGATAACGAGACTGGCAAGACGTAACGGGCTTAGGTCTTCTAGAAATTGAACTAGAAATTGAATCCAGATGGTTCATTCGGAAAACTAGACAGAGCCTACCAACCTCGAATTAGCAACCAAAAACAAGAAAGAAGACAACTAGGACGATAGACATACCCATGAATCCAGCTGAGCCCACCAAACCGACCCCTCAAGATTCTCCAGAAGTCCTGCATCCTCAACAGGATTAATGCCAATCTCGGGGGGCTGCAGCATAGCCGGCATACTCGCAAAGTCAAGGCTCCTCGCATCAAATTGGAGAGGGTGATCAAGACCATTTGTAGCACCGGAGCTTAGAACCTGCGGACGGGGAGTCGACTTCGACACAAGAGGCGTCGGAGCAAGACTATTCGAATCATCCGAGCCCATCTGCCTATGAACCTCCCGCCTCAGCTCTTCAAGAATAATGCTGTATCGTCGACTAGGACAATTCTTCCGTGTCGCCTCTGCAAGATGCTGCTGACATGTTTCCGCCAATGAAAGCAGGTACTGCATTCTGTCCATGTCTGCAGGACTCCCAACAGATGGACTCGGGGCCGTAGATTGGCGGTGCTGCTGGATGATGTAGATGTAGACGACTAGGATAGCACAGAAGCCTACGTAATGGGTGAACCAGAGGGATTGGATGAAGACGCTTCGTTGGGCGAGGCTGTCTATTAGGCTCATGGTGTTCTCTGCTGCTTGGATGCATTTTTGGACATAGGTGCTGACCATCGAGTGGGAGTCTCGGGGTCTGCGGCTTAAGTCGGTGAAGTCGCTTAGGAGAAATGAGCGGGTGACGTGGATCATGGCGTGGGAGTAGGCTAGCTGGAGGACTTGGCTCTGGCGGCATAGTGGTGGGATCAGACTGGTAGGTTGGACGCTATTGAAGAGGGGTGGGACGCTTTCTTTCCATCTCTCTAGTTCAGATGTGAGGCGGACGGCAGTGTCCAGTGGAGAGTCACGGGAAAGAGGGTTGATGCTGTAAAGTTGACGGGAGATTTCCCCTAAAATGCGGCCGAGTCTGTCTTGTTAATGAAAGTTAGAGAAGTAGGGAATTGGTGCGACTGACCGGTAATGGAGAACGGAGGCAATCATCATACTATCTGTGACACCTGTTCGCCGCATGGGGTCTTCCTCCAGTAGATCCTCGTCATTTATCTCATCTGGTAATTCCTGATCAATGTCTTCATCATGAAGTAGGCGGGGTCGCCCAAACATGATGCTGAGATATTTGTCCAGAGTGTATACACTCCAGAATATGCGTTTCCGAAGCTCCAACTCGAGAGATGAGCATCCATTTTTGGGCATCTTAGCAGGCCATTTTCGATGTAGTCCAAGAGCTGTCACAACTTGCAATGCAGTTCCAAACGAGTACCAGCATTCGTTGGCCCGCGAGGATGACAAAAGATATAGACACTGGATCAGTCGTACTTGAATAGTCTCTAGCCGTGGAGGGCCCGACTCCAAAGAGGACAGATACTTGGAAGCCGTAAACCAATGCTCGCTTTTGATATTAGCCATCTGTTGTCGGTAACCAAGAGAAAAGACTCACCTTTTACTATGCGCTTCCGCCACGGCTTCCGATTCAAGATCTTGATGAAGGGTGCTTACGGCACAAATCATCAGCACAATCGCCGTCCGGGCAACCATGTTCCCAACAGGCAGGTTCGATATAGAGATATTATTATCATAGATCTGTTTGACCCAACCCTCTACATTCAATCGGTGTAAAAACCGATAAGTGACCATTGAGAAATCAAAATAGATAGCTACCAGTTCCATAGCCCTCTCAAAGGGCGGAAGGGCAAAGTCCGAGTTCTCAGGATAAGTATACGGCTTATCTCCAAACATAAACACGGCCGTATTCTTAGAAGACTCGTTCTGCAGCTCATCCGGGATACGCGTACGCTCATCATGATGCAACCGACTCCAGACACGATTGATAAACGAGACCCCAGACGCAGGACCAAGATAATTGCCCTCAAAATCCGTGGAGCCTGGCTCGGGTGAGTTCCGTAAAGAAACCACTGCGGCATGGCGCTGCAGTCCCACCGTATCCCGATAACTACTACTCAAGACATTACTACCACCAACGGGCAGATTTGAACCTGAGCTGATATCAGAACTCGGATTTGAACTAGAATTCAGATTCCCCGTATTTCCCCTAGATCGGGACCCGCTAGATAAATGCCCGGCATCCGAGACACGGCGTCGAACCTCATCACCAGGTGTCGAAGGCGACCCCGGCAAGGGATCGGGGGGCAACCCTCTCGAGTAAGCAGCATTGTACTCACAAGCAAGCGAGAGCCGAGTACATCTTGTGCAAGGCAAGGTGCCGGTGCATCTCGTTTTTTTGACTTTACACGAGTCACAAGCCCGGGTGATCTTCTGACGGGTGACGGCATTTTTTTGAGTTGATGTCGGTATTGGGCCGGATGATTTTCTTTTGCGTCCGGGCGAGTGGGCGTCGGCAGCCTCAATATCTTCTCGGGACAATCCAGGCCCCGACCCTTGCGCGGCTAGGTTCACGCTAGTTAGAGCCATCAGGACCGGCGGTAGGCTAGAACTTGTCACACGATGATGTACATTCTAATTGCTTTTCCATGTGAGTGGGGTTTTCTTTCTTATTCCCTTGCTGTTTTGGGGCCGGATTTGAAGAGAGGGGAAGGAGAAGAATCCGGGAGAGGTGGAGATCCATTCCCACGCGGTGTGCGGTGCGGGGTTCTCTCTTTCTTTCCTCTCCACTTGCCCCGGATTTTGGTCCAACTCAATTCAATTGGGGTTTATTCTGGAATAGCTATCTAGCTTTGATACCAAATACGCCAAGACTTAGTGATATATTCGAGATTGAATCCGCGCGGCGGGGTCATCAGGTGTGATCAACACTGCAGAGTGATTATGGTATTTATGGCCAATGATCAAGTTCAGGTACCAGTGCATGTACCGGATTGATCACATCAGGCGCTTGCGTGGTCACAGGGAAACGGCCTAGGTTTTGAAAAGGCAAGTGGACGAGCTACATGAGTCAATGGGGTTGACCGATATGCTCGGCCGAAGTTGGGCAAGTTTCATTTCTCGTGGCAAAAAATATAGACATGAATAATCCCAAGGTTCTCTCCCCAGGATTCGCATTAATAGTGGTTAAGATCCTCCAAAGCCCATATCCCCGATATTCCATTGACAAAGAAAAAGGACCCTTGGAGATAAATATACCAATCATCTGTCGAGTCGAGGATCTCCAACCTGATCAGACTGGATCAAGGAAGAAACAAGGGAATGTTTGATCAAGCCCAATTGCAACGCAAACACGGGACCCAAAATCAACTGTAAATTGGATGTGTCTGGGGCATTCCTGGCGTCTAACGGTAACCTAGACAGCCCCATCCGAGATAGATCTCCATAAGGTGGAAGGCCGAGACCGAGACCGAAACCGACAATCTCGTCCCGCTTGCCATCTCATTGGAAGCTGATGCCTCTGTCATGTACCCATATGATGACAAATCAAATGATAGGATGGAAAGTCACCCAGAAAAACTTAGGGAATGCGCGTTGAACCAAACACGATAACAGACTGCACGTCTGAGGCCCGCATGGAACTCGTGTAACCGAGCTCGGCAATCTGCATGAGAGCTTTCTCTTTTGATAGGAACATGTCGGAAGGGGTTCCACCGGTGAAAAATAGTAGATACAGGGCTAGGGCTCAGTTTGGAAAGAAGAAGATGGACAAATGTGTAAGATCATTGGTTTCAAGCATGCTTTGCAAATCGCCCTTTTGAGGTAACATGTCGCTCTCTTTGGTGGATGTATGAACCAGTGTCCGTAAAGTCCTGAGCGCGCAAAGTGGCGAGAGTAGAAGAACGATTGAACGATAGCAGGCCAACATGATCAACAGGAAATAAAAATCAAAGCCATCAAAACAATTGACCCAGGACATATGGCTGTTTAAAACAAGTTTTGAATTGATGGCACAGAATCAGGCGTATGATGCTGGCATGCGACGGACGATATAAATTTTGTGTCACTCCGGTGGTATGCAACAGGAAGCCCCTATAATGCGGGGAACGAGTATGTCAATGAGAATCAAAGAAATTACTCATATGATCATTTATGATGTTTGGATCCATGTCGTTAGGTCGGGATGATGAGCCGGCGGGTTGAGCATGGATGTGGAGAACGATGCGACGGATTTCCTCATGTGATGCGCCGGCACGGATTCTGTTGATAAGATGTTGCACGGCAGCACCATCATTGCTGCGAAATGCCTCCAACAACTGATCCAAAAAGTCTCGAAGACTGGTAAGCTCCTCCTGAGTTTTCTTTGCGGTGGCTTTGCGGCGCCTGTCGGATAGTTCGTCGAATACGCATTCACGATCGGGATGGCCCACACATTCAGAACAAGGCACCCCACTACACTAATTGGAGCAAAGAAACAAACGTCAGAGATATGGATGGATATATATTTGATTTCGACCAGGGGATATAGGGGGAAGTGAACATGGATAAAAAGAAGAGAAAGTGAGAAATGCCGGGGAAAGGGGAAGTTCTGGACATGTACCCTTGTTCGTCTCCTCTGGCACTCTTTACATGCCGTTGAAGCCCGTTTCATTCGACCTTCGTCTGACGGTGCTCCATTGGGTGGTTGTTGTCCGACTCCGACTCCGTCAGCTGATGTCAAGGTCCGGGGGAGCAATGGGCCTGAATGGCCGGGCAGCGTCGCCCATCGCGGGCGGGCGAGGTGGGGAGGGGGGAAAGCTGCAGGAGTAAACAGGAGAAGAGATCAAGGAAAAGAAAGAACAGAACAAGATAACACGTTGAAATCAAATCCAGGAAATATAAGAGATTAGACAAGAAGAGCCAGACCAGACTCTATCCAGAGTAAGTCATTAATACAACATCTTCTATCCCACACGAATCATATCAACGGACCCGTCCGTAGAATCTCAGGGTGCTAATTCGTCGGGCGCTAAGCTCCTCATGTATTGAAACCGGCGCACTGTCCCAAGAGTGGCCAAAGAAGAAAGTGGAGGAGTCAGACGGGACGAAGGAGGGGTCCTGTGAGGGAAAGAGTAGTGCGTTAAGAAAGAGAAAGAAACAGAGAGATCGAGAGATGCGTGTGTGGCGGAAGTGGATCTTTCCAAAGCTGACATTCCCTATGTTTTGGGGCCACAGAAACCCAGAACCAGAAAATTCCCCCATTTTAACCCATCGGTCGAGCTATCACTAGCGTTCAGGTACTGCGCGAACTGTCCATGATCACCCTGGTAATTCAACCCCCTTTCGGGAGAAAATACTCCGTACAGGAAAACAGGGTACATACACGTAACTCTGAACGGGATCTGCAACGGGATCTGTAGCGAACACAGACCCTACCCGCGCAGTCTATACTGCTTTGGTTTCCCTTCCCCGGAGCCTCTGGTTCCTCAACCCAGTCAGAAACGTCCCGATAAGTCGTTAATCCCACAAGTATGGTCCAGCATGTGGTGACAACGACCATGGCTTGATTGGACCTGGGCCTTGGGCATGATCATCCACGATTTCCATCATCTTTCTTGTCTGGGGCTATGCAATCCCTCTTGGTTTTTGGTTTTTTGGGGAATTTTCAATTTTATTCTTTTGAAATTTTCCATTTCCTCCAACAGAAAATTAGAAAATGTGATGTCGATGGATCAATGTGGGTAACAAGGGGGGGATCCATTGTTGGCAGAGGCAGAATCTGTACCCCGGAAATAGTTTCCGGCATGACCGATTAAGTTGATAGGGCCAAGGATCTGCCAATTCGGCGTCAGAATCCTGCGAATCTGGCTCCGATCGGCCGAGTCTGCACTTCCGCTGGATATCATTGGCTAAACCCAAAGCATCTTCCCTGCTTTGCCTCCAAGGTGGTCTGCCCGTACTCCTTTTTGAGCCATAGTCTTCAGCAAATACATAGTGTAATCCACTTCATACTGTATCCACGATCTGCATTCCATTCCTCCATGTCATATTTATTCAGAGCTTCGTTCATCTGGGATAATTTGATGAGGAAAAACATCTGCATGTTCCCATGTACGTTGCCACGCATGCAGTAGGGGCCAAGGTGTGTCGCTTGCATTGCGGTTGCCACGGAGCACGAGAAAACGTCAGGCCGCAGACATCTGCCACGGGCTATCTCCACCAAGCCCAAATTTGACTCCACTGTGGCTGCCCTCCACTTAGCATGGGAGGTAATGGGGGAGCCTATCACCCGTCATATCACGGTGCGGCGGTTGCGGTAGTGTAACGAGAGACAGCACGTTAACGGACTTCTCTAATCGTATTTCAACGTGGCTGATTTTTGGTGGACAATGACGGAGTCGTGGTTGGCTGGAATCATTACCCACCCGCGCCGGACGAATAGAAAGACAACGTGACATACAAGAGGCGCCCCGAAGATTTGCCACCGCTGGCGTCTTTTTTTTTTTTTTTTTTTTTTTTAATGATTTTATGATTTTGCTAAAACATTAGCAAATACATAGTGTGACATATTCAGGACCCTCCAGTCTCCGTATAGTACGTGGCTCTGAAAAGACCAACGGTTCGGTCTTTTGTGGGGAGCATCTTAGTGATCTTCTAATGAAAATGACGTATGTGGTTATATACTGATGGCCAATTCTCTGGTGGCTTGCTCATAACCAATTTAACGTTGCTGTGTATTCGACAATCGGTTCTTTTAACTTCCAGAAAAAAGAAAGATCAATCAATCAGAGGCTGGAGAACTATAAAAAATACGAATCATCGATGAAGTTGGGGAGGAACTCGATCTATAAGGTCCTCAGAGACCTATGGAAATGGTTACATACTGCCGTATTCAACAGTTGGCTCTCCGGACCCGAGTAGATCAGCTTCTGAGTGGTGCCGGTGATCATTTCCGTCAACTTCTTTAATCTCGATTCATGACGCACTCGCAGATCCATGTGTAGCATGGTACCGCTATGAAACTCTAAATTACCAAAAACGATCGCCTAAACCATCGGACCCGAGAAAAGGTAGAGGAGCCAAACGTGCCGCATATTGACTCGATTATCAGGAATATTCTTCCGACGCCTGTGATTTGATATCATTGCCGAGCAGATTCTTCAGCAATCTTAAACGTCGGCTCTGTCTCAGGAGCATTATCTTTTCTGGGACAAATCTAACCCCACCCAACGTCATGAGGCTATAGCGAAATACAAAGGGAAACTGTCACAATTTTCGTGTTTGTTCAAAAACATTATATTTCATCTAGTTCATCTTGGGAGGTGATCTGGTTCGGATGGTTTTACACTGGTGTTTTTGTGGCGTAATAAACCGGGCCGTTTAGTAAATACTGTAGACCACATCAGTTCGTATTTATGTACTACATCAATAAAAGTTCTTGTTCCTATGTATAGATCCCGAGGTACTTTCCCTCGCCGAGAAGCTATTCGTATTCACCCGCGCTTCCCGAACTCCCCCTTGCAAGGATCGGTGAACAAAGATCTACTTCGAATCAGATACAACCTAACCTACCTAAGCGTCAAAGGAGAATCCTTCCTGACATTTAATCTCGGCACAAACAAAGTTTCCCAGTCTCCTGGTCCCAAAGCATGCGAAGCGAAAGTATGTAAGAAGCCACAGAAGCGGGGCCAATGTTCCAATCGCCCACGCAGTAATGTAAAAGTGCCCCTCTCGGTTGTTGCATCCACCCGTTCGGTTATAGGTTGAACCGCTACGTATACGTGTTCTGTGATACGAAGGCGTCAGTAGTATTGACTACTGTATCCTATGCCCCAATGCAGTGCAAGAAGCGGTCAGCGAGTTTACGGCTAGGACAAAGCTTCTCTCAAGAACGGGAAAAGACATCCGGTCTTAGGGCTGCAAGCGATGGCCCTACATTAGGAAGGTATGCATAAAAACCCTAACTTATACGCCGTGCTGTGGAGACTTTGGTTCAGGGGCATGCAGCTATGTCAATTATCGCGTGTATCGGACCATGATTGGACCGAATCGAACTTGGTATCATGCTGTCTGCACCTGTACCTACATTGAGCTGAAGATGTAGATGCATCTCCTGGGCTTATGGGATCTAAATAGAGCCTAAAATTACCGCAATGCAGTGCATCACAGGATTCTCGGTTTCACCACATGTGGGTTCATTTTCCCATAGGTGGGTATAGTGTGGACTTTTATTTTTCATTCTATTCCTTCAGAGGGATTTTCTTGGTGTTCAAACACTCCGCAGATGGCTGCTACACCGGTATATGGGAGATCATATAATCACAAACGCCTACATCGGTATCGGGCCCCCCTAAGTAGGTAAGGCGCAGGATAAACCTTCATTTTCCATGCTTGGACTAGGTGAAACCTAGTTAAGTGCTAGCAACGGTTTCAGGTCTGCAGACTCGCTCTAAATTCCCTAACGCCGTACGCCCGATCCCGAGGTCCACCATAGAATAGAAGTACACCGGATATGTTATCCCGAAGTTCAGGATAGCGGCAGGGTTACCCCTGTCGAGTTATCTAGATCTGAAAACTTATTTAAAATTCCATGCATACTTGCAGATTCCCCCTCGCCTTCCATTGTTCTTAAATACGTAATGTTGCTGGAGTGGCAATGCAATGGCATGAACAGAATTGCATGGTGCATACGGAGTAGATTGTCCATGCCTCGGGATTTGAAAACCTAGCTTCGGGGACCACCATAGCGTCTTATGATCGTCATATTAGAACGCCGAAACTTTAAGCCTACTAGACATTCCTAGCCTATTTTGTCTAGTGAAATGGATTATAGCGACTGTGTATTTCAAAAAGGGGTATTGGGCTTGGTGAATGGAACTAAAATAAACATGAATAGAAGATATGTACGGTGAGAATGTGATATCGGAAAAGAGCACAGATAACGGCAAGAAGATCCAAAGGGGACGATGTCTCGTGTGGCGCTTGAAAGTAAGCGAGGACATGGAGACGATGCATCCCAAGATGCAGAGATGCCCAATTCTTCCCCAATGTGGCAGCGGGACCACTAGTAAATCGGACGGCCCTCGTCCCAACGACGGGACTGCCTGGGACTGGAAGTGGATACATCCTCGGAGTTATCAACCATGTGGCGATCGATGTCGGCATTGCTCAGGGGGAAGACAAGGACAGCCGGCCGCTATCACGGCGAGTGCTACCTTCTAGTTTGCCCGTGCTACCATTGCTGGCACCGACACTACCAATGCCGCCAATCCATTCCCAGCTTCGGGCGACGTCACCGCTACGGCCTTCGCGAACGGCAGCACGGACATTAGCATTTCCTTCAACAACGCGGCGCACTCGGCTCCACAACTCTTCGCGTCGCTTGCCATGCAGTTCATTGCGGAGAACATCATCGCGGAGCTGCCCAATGGGAACGTAAGGTTCCATCGCACCCCCACGAGCGTGGAGTGCTGCTTGCGTGGCAAGACGATCGAGCGTCGTCGCAACTAGCTCAGGCACACGGGCAATGTCGAGCGGCGGGCACGAACACGAGCCCGAGCATAAGCGAGAGAAGCAATGCCAAGAATTAGAAGTGAAAGAGGGAGTCGATACGCGAGGAGAGCGAGTCGAACGTAGCGGCGGGCGGCGCATGTGAAGGGGAGTCGTGAAGTGGATGTTGATGTGAGGACGAGGACGGCGGAAGGTCTGTGATAGCGAAGCCGCCTCTGTTAGTTCCGGTGCACAATGTCAGAACGAAGACCTTTAAAAGAAATAGGTTTCGGGATATGGAGATCCGGAACAATAAGTGTATCCAACGGGACGTGATGTCCCCAAGAGAGGGAAAAACTTACTGCTTAGTGTTGCTCACGACCTCATCTTTCTCAATGATCTCTCCAATGGCGCCTTTCCACAGGTCATCGAATTCGGAGTCACTGAGGCCCTTGCGGCGCTTCTTTGCAACTTCTTCCTTCAGCTCTGGCTCACTGATTTCAGGAGATGGCTCTTTGCCTTCATCTTGCAGCTGGCCACATTCCCACTTGGCTCGGCGATCACGTAGTTCTTCCACCGCTTTGTCGGCCACAGCCTTGACCCGGCGTGCCTTTTCACTGTCAGGTTCACATGTCGGGGGAAGAGGCACCAAGCCATTCAAAGAGAGAGGATGGGGCTTGAGAATAAAGTCGTGTTCGCAACGCGCTTCAAAATCCGGGTAGCAGAATGCATGCGGCGGGCACGGCTCACAGCCAGGTTCCAAAACATTAGCCCATTCCGGTACATTGGTCTCAGATAGTGACCAGGTGGGCTTCCCAAGACCACAGTACCCGATCTCAATCTTTTCTTTGCGCCACCAGGCACCGAATCCTCCAAGAACCGAAAGAATCACTAGCCAGGAAGCTACTACACTAGTAGATCCTTGCTTCCGAGAGCGTTTGCGGGTCTGCGGACCTGGCGCATATTGTTCAGTTTCAAGAGCGAGCTGTTCCTCCGGTGTGAATTCTTCCCCGGCACTGAGTTCACTTTCATCTTCAGACTCTTCTTCAGACTCCTCTGGTTCCTCCTTTGTGGGCCTTAGTCGAGGAGCAAAGTCAAACGAATCTCTTGCAGGAGCCTTAATCCCATCCTCCTGTTTCACGCTGGCGGGGGTGGCAGATTTCCGTGACCGCAATCCGCTTTTCGCTGGGCTCTCAGTCGAGAAGCGCGAGCCACTCCTTCGTTTGCCATCGTGACTTGTGGGTCTGATTCGCTGGATCTCGGAAGGACTACCACTCTGGAAAGGATTGTCATCACTGAAGACACTTTCGTCCGTAGGCTCAGTCTTAACGGATGAGGCGAATTCGTCAGACTCTGTCGAGGGAAGGACGGAGCTTCGCCGGAGCTTCCTTGTCGTAGATTTTCGAGGTGAAGCACCAACAGCCACGGTTGGGGTGGCAATCAAGTCATCACCAGTCTCTGTATCCGAAGCTCGAGGGTGTTTGCCTACGGAACGAGCTGCGCTTTTTCGCTTTGAAGCAGGTACAGGGGTAGACGGAGCGAGGTTTTCGTCTTGTTCCATGGTCGATGCGCGAACACTTCGTCGCGATGTGCCTCGTCTGGTTCCTGTGGTCGATGCAACTGTGGATGGTGTTGGGGGCGGGGGGCATAGAATCGCGATCATACCGATCACTGGCAACGGATGACGCTCGGCTGCCCATGTCTGTAATACCCGCACTTGTCCTTCTCACTCTTTCACGATCCCGCAGCAGCTTCCTTGCCTGCGGCAGTACCTCATCTTCCAAAATTCGAATCAGCTGGGACTTTTTCGCGGAAGCGGGATACGGCACATCGTGATTGACGAGGATGGAGCGTAGACGTGGAACGGTAAGAGAATTCAAGTCAAAGTCTGGCTGCAAGAAATCGAGCTCGTCCGCCATGGTGGATGCGCGTGGGGTGAGTCGATTTTTCAGCGGATAGGCGATAAGCTCAGGTCGCCAACGCACGAGACAAGTATTGTGACAGAGTAGGGTAAGTCGAGTCAGGTTTGTAACGCGACTGCAAGACCACCGATCGCTCCTTTTTTTGGAATGTTGCCTGAGGATGAAGGGTGAAAAATGGGAGTGGATGTTTGTCCACCTGTCAATTAGACCCGAGGCGGTTGGTCAGGCTCGTAGCCACGGCAACAAGGAGTGTGGGTCAAATGGTCGCGATGTTGGCTTCTTCTGGTACAAGATGCGATAGCATATACCTTCACTTAGACTTAACTTTGATAACCTGGATTAACCAAAGAAATGAGAATGTAATGAAACTTGGAGAGACAGAAGTTGGAAGTTGCCTTATGACGCACCAAACAAACAAAGAAAGCACGTGACTGAACACGCCACCATCATCAGCATCAACATGTACTGGATAGCTCTATGGATTCTAACAACTTTAATCAAATGGTCAAATGCAGATTCTCAATAGCGCATAACTTTATGTGCGGTACCACCGGAATCTATGGCTCTCGACAGTGTGCAACAACAGAAGATTGGTGTTAATCTAGTAGTTAGCTTTCTATGATGAGATAAGCGCATGAGAGCTTTCAAGCTTGAGGAAACCCATATGTCTTCTGCATGTTCTTGCTTTGAAGTCATGAATAAGCTGACTGCCGAATGTTATATCAAATATTATAGGACCATACCGTTCGCTTGGACATCTCCATCTGCAGGGATCTGAGATGAATGATTGAGTCAAGTCGGCTACATGTACTTCAATCTAAGCCCTTGCATCAGTGGGGGTTCATGGATTTCACGTATTCACAATAAAGCACTCTTCAGCCTCATAAATAGACTTCGCTTCGATCAAGCCTATTTTCCGGTAGTTCCTGCACCCACTCGACAACCATCGATTCGCTTTCGGAACACAATGGTTATATGGCCAATCCACCACAGTCTAGACCCGGGGTCGCCGTGTATTCCAAGACTGACTGGATATTCAAGGCCATCTTGTGGTAATACAGAGGGGCATGTCACCTAGTCTACCAACCAGCGACTAAGTAGCAGATACGATTGCCTACAGTGTCACCACTGCATGACTTAAGAAAAAGGACCACCAAGTTACACACGGGTAGAAAATAACACGCAATTCAGACTCTTTACCATCTTCTAGTACTAAAGTCTTAGCCGACTGGTGATCCTGTACGGATCTAGCTTGGAGGACCGGTCGGGCCCAAACCCATGTGGCGCTCAAGATCTCCAATGCATCCGCGTTGGATCGAAATTCTCAAATGGGCCGAGATCTAGACAAGCCACGTTGCCGAAGAAAGCTCAAGAAAATATTCATACTCGGCACTTGCTAACAGCTCTTTGAAATCCATGGCTAACCCTGTTGTCGGCATAGGACGTTCGGAAGATGCTGTCAAGGATTGACCGAGTGGGAAGGTGACGCAGTATGTCTAGACATGATGCCTTGATTTTGCCATGCAAGACTTGTCACCCTTTCTGCTGGCGATCGGGAGCAGCTTGAAACTCGATTTGCGAATGATCGGTGTATTAAGTTAGGTGACTTTGGAATTCAAGAGGCTGGGACCCACATCTGCCCGATGTATTGTCTGCGGCCCCTTTTGAGTTTTAATGAGCTTTTCTTTTTTCTCCTGTTTTTTTCTTGTTTGCTTTTGACTTAACAAGAAGCTTGAAGAGTTGGAGCTGGGGTGAATCAATGGTAGCTGCCTTTTCAAGGTAAAGGCGACATGGTGGGCGACATGGTGGCTCCAAAGACCCTTGAACCCTGATTGTCAGGGATTTGGAGCTCCCAAACGTGGCGCGGAAGGACCCAACGCTGATTGGACCAATGACAGGTTTGGGGATCCACGGATCATTAAATCCAATTGTAGTGAAATAAAGGTGGCTGGCACCTGCCTAGATATAAGAAAACTCCACCAAGATGTGAAGTTGCCTATTCTTTTGTTGTGATTTCTGCTTTCTGCTTTTTGCGTTCTTCCTCTCTCCATCCTTCTCCCTCTCCCATTTACCATACACTCCCAGCGGAATCTGATTGTTTGCTGTGATTCTTACTTGAATATCTCTTTGAAATTTTTACTGCTTCACTCTTGCCCACCATGCATTTGACTCTTGGTGTGGCTTTGAGCCTCCTGTTTTCATCTGCTTTGGTGAGCGCCCAGACTTACACCAGCTGCAACCCGACCGAGAAATGTAAGTGGACAGAGCTTCAGATGTAAACAAAGCATGCAGGCTGACAGACAATAGCCTGCCCTGCGGATCCCGCACTTGGAAAATCGGATCAGACCTATGCCTTCACCTCGGGTGCATCTTCTGCCTTCACGGCATCTGGTACTGTCACCTATGATTCTACTAATGGTGCCTCTTTCACGGTCGCCAAGAAGGGTGACGGCCCTCTGATCCAGTCCAACTTCTACATCATGTTTGGGAGGGTTGAATACACAATCAAAGCCGCCCCCGGAACTGGAATTGTCAGCAGCGCTGTTCTCCAGTCGGATGACCTAGACGAAATCGATTTCGAGTGGCTTGGAGGCGATAATACTCAAGTTCAGACCAACTACTTTGGCAAAGGCGATACCAGCACCTATAACCGCGGTGCCTTCAGCGCCAACTCTGGAAACCACGATGACTTCCATACCTACTCCGTCGACTGGACGAGCAGCGAGATTGTGTGGGCCATTGATGGCACCAATATCCGTGTTCTCACTCCGGCAACTGCAGATACCAATCAGTACCCACAGACACCCATGATGATTAAGGTCGGTGTGTGGGCTGGCGGTGACTCGAGCAATCCCAGCGGCACCATTCGTAAGTACGAGTGATACCGTGGAACAAAGATGAGTACTCTAACATGCTTCTTAGAATGGGCTGGCGGCGAGACGGACTACAGCAAGGGTCCCTTCACCATGTACATGAAGTCGATGACCGTGACCGACTATTCTACCGGAAATTCGTACAGCTACAGCGACAAGACTGGCACATGGGAGTCCATCACTTCAGACGGAGGCAGTGTCAATGGCAACAAGGCCGACGAACCTTCAGGAACCCAGTCCGCACCTTCGGTGACCGCGACAGTGAGCATCCCTATTCCGTGGGACGGAACTCACAAGGAGACCGCAACCTGGACCACTCCTGACACTTGGCCTTGGGTTGCCACGGATTCACCAACCGCCGGATCGACTGGCAGCGCTGGCTGGGAATCTAAATCCGGTCAAATTGCACCACCCACTGGGGGTTCTTTGGGTGAGCATTCCCCCCGCCCAATACCCCGATGGACTCAAAAACTAAGACCGGATATCTCCCACAGTCTACCTTCCACTCTACATCAGCGCATTTGGCTTCCTCGCTGGCTTCCTCTTCCCCATCTGGGTTTGAGACGTCTTTGCGCAACGCGACTAGAGATGCAACCAGCTCCACTTCGAAGAGCTTTCCAACCCAGCAGAAGTCTACTGCTAGCACTGGATCTATTCCAACCAAAACTTCGGACGTCGCTCCTTCGGTCAATAGCGCAGTGAACCCGATCATGGCCCCTGCTGCCATCGGCATTCTTTGTGCATTTCTTGGCGGGGTTTTCATTTGGCTTTAAATGACACTCGCTTCGCGCCGACCTGTACTATTATCACACATGAACTCACGATGGAATGAGCTCACAATGGCGTTTACGTTTTCTTGTTTTGACCATGGCTTGAAGGTCAATTTCTTGCTCATTGATTACTTTTCCATCCTGCATATTGGCGCTTGTGACTTTCAAAGACTTTCTTGTTTATGCCTTTTTGGCTCCACCCACACACCCCGGGGACTTTTAGTTCTTGATATGGTGATGTGGAACTTATCCCAAGACTTCATGTATTATTTATCGTCTGCTTGCAAATGAGCAATAGGCCTCCAATCAAAACAAACTCTATTGAGCAAAACTTGAACCACCTATTAGCCTGTAGCGTCATAGAAGAATTGGTCTATGCATAGGCCAAAAGGCGCAGTGAATGTCCAGCAGGCTGCAGAATTCTGTTCATTTCATCTAGTCGTATGACCAGAAAGCTTTCGAGATATAAGATCATCACTATAGCAATGATCCTTGGTAGCAATAAGGGCGCTGAAAAGGGAATTGGTGGCTCGGTGCAATTGGAACTGAGCCGGTGGTACATCTCCTTCAACTTCCAATAGGAGAGGAACTATCCAAATTCGACACCATTAACCCACTCATGCTGCCACAATGAACCAAGCACCACACAAGGGCGTCCTATCTTCTCAGGTCGACATTGGCACCTAGAACAAACCTTTACCGCGCAACCGATTAACCCCAAACGCTTAGTACCGGCCATCAGCACCCAATTTCGAGAAGAACCAATCCTATACTGTAGCTGAAAGAGTGACGAAACAAAATGATATATTCAAATGCAGCAAACTACATCGCTACACTGCTCTAGCACACATGCGTCCTCGTGTCATGTGCCACCCAATCTCTTATTTGCAGACGACATGCTTCGCAGGATTCTAGTCCAGATGGTTCGTAAAGTCACCTGGCCTCCACTAACCTATTTTGGGGGATAATTTTACGGTGCGAGGGAGATAAATCCGCTGTTGTTTGCTATTGTTTGAATATTACCAGAGGGCAATCAAAATTGGACTAGGAAGGGGGCGTAGGGGGTTAGAAGTTTGACTTATGACCTAGGTGGCTTGGTTATTATGGGTGTGGCTGTAGACTGGATCCTTGTGGATCCGGTAGTATGGTAGGGTGACCTGGATTCCATCATTATAATGTGCTCTAAAAGACTAAGGTAAATGAAAGATGCTTGTTGCATAGATGTTTCAAAAAGGTATAGTATAGGATCGTAAGTTAGAAATGAACTCGTGATGTCGTCTAAGAAATCGCTCAAGTCCCGTCCCCTTTACATTTGACTTTGTTGAGCGAGCTCTACATTGTTTCATAATCACTTTCATATCTCGTAGACCATAACAATAAGACGTTTCACACTGCGCTTTGAAGGGTTACTTGTTTCCTGTGCAAAGGCCCAAATAACCGCTTAATTCCCATCCAGGGCGTGTTAATCGGACTGTCTAGTCCGGTATACAGGAATAGATCGTATACCCAGGCGCCGAATGTACAGCCCAGAAATGGAGCTATCATAGGAATCTAGAAGTAGAACTCATTAGCAAAAGAGCTTTGGATCTATCATAGATAGCAGAATGGGAGAGCTTGAGGAGAGACTAGGTACATACCCAGAAATAATAGTTGCCCGCTTCCCACACCTCATGCCCGTAGCCAAGGATGTAGGAGACGATTCTGGGACCGAAGTCTCGGGCTAGGTTAATTGCGTAACCGGTTTCCCAGCCAAAGCACGCACCGATACCGAATATCACAAAAAAAAGTGCTAAGGGCGTGAGATGGCCTGCACCGAGGTTGTTATCGTCCTTGAGTGCAAATATCATGAACATCAAGATGGCACTTGCCAGGAACTCTGAGAAGAATTGCCCTGTCTTGGTCATGAAGTCGGCTGGATAAGTACAAAATATGCCTGCGGTAGCTGTAGTCGAATATCCAGGGACAGTGCGAATATTTGGACCGCCTTCGTAGACGTCGATGGCAGATTTATAATTTCCATATACGATTGCAGCCCCGCACATGGCACCGAGGATCTGAGATAGGGCGTATATGGGAAGCTTGCGCCAAGGAAACCCTCTGAAAACGCAGTTTGCAAAGGTCACGGCTGGGTTGATATGCGAGCCTGAGGATCCGCTAACGTATACCCCGAGCATGACGCCCAGTCTGTGAACGGCTGCTGTCAGAATCCTGGTGGAGATATTAATAAGAGTATATGGAAGGTAAGAACTCACCCCCAGCCCCAGGATATCGATTGATAGCTTCCCTTCTCATCATGGCTAAGAAGGACTTGCGCGACGACTCCATCGCCGAAGAGGATTAGGATCATGGTACCGAAGAACTCGGAGAATGCGTCACGTCCATATGCCCTAATCTTGTACCAGAGTAGTGGTGGCGGTGGAGCAATATTGTCGGGTTCAGCGGCAAGACCAACAATAGATTCTCCTTCTTTGCTCCCTCGATAGAGAGAGGTGCATCCACTCTCATCACTTTGAGCTGAGCATATTTCCTTAGTAGTTGACATCATGCCTGACCAAGAACCCATGATAGCTGACTTGACAAGGAGCTTCACGACTCTCTAGACTTAAGACAGAAAGGAAGTCGCGGTTCTCCAGCGATATATCAATGACCAGACATAATCGTGTAACCCCTGCAACTCAAAATCAGAAATCAAAAGCTTTTCACAGACCACGTCACGAATCGGCTTGATTGGATAAGAGAAAAAGTGGTCTTCGGATGGAGCGTGTCCTCTTTCCTAATCCAAGTCTTCGTGGCCTTGCAGCGGGTATTGAATTGCATACAAAGACGGATTGACTCGGAGTGGCGTGTTGATTCAAGCTCAAGCTGACGGGACCGGGTAATATCCCCTTTTTCTCTTCCCCAACCCAGAGATGCAGAAAGAGAACTAGAGAAAGTTGATAGTACACATTTGGGCACATTGTTTTGAGGTGCGTTTGTTCTGACAGCCGTTTGACCGGGTTAGGTAGCCGGAAAACGCCGGTCAACATTAATCTCTTCAATAATTGATTTGAATTCAACTTTGACTTTGTCTCTGGTATCACCATAAGTTGCGCGTCGTTCCCACTGGTAAGGCTTCCTGGCTTTTGCCTGTTACGGATGCGACACAGAAAAGCTTCTATGCTTCTGTTACCCATCATCAACTCAGGCCCAATTGCAATTTCTAGAAGCTCGAACCGTAACACAAGCCTTCTCAATTGCGAAGGAGTTCAAGAAAAAAACTCCAATTGATCGCCCACATCTGGTAATGGTGATTCGACCTATATCAAAAGACGGGTTTTGGTTCCCGAGAGGCATCTCAAGAGCTAACGGTAACATTTGGCACTTGTTTTCCTTATGACAATGACTTGTCCACCGCTCGTGTGACTATCTTCCATACATTGTAGTATCACCATGACCGAGCAAGGCAGTCATGATCATGGAGATGTACAAGGCGGGAGACGTGTGAGAAGAGAAAGGAAAGGGGGCTTGTCCTCCACAGAGACCAGATCGGCTATCGCTGCTATACCGACAGGACCGAGACCGGAATGCCAAGACTGGCGCTGTAGGTGTCATGATTTCAATTCCAACTTGCCAAATTCCAATCTGGACTGAGTTGGTTGACAAAAATATCTCGTGCTTGACCCGATGTGCCTGCACATACCATATTGCAGAAAGCTAGCAGGGGCTCCACCTTGACAAGTGGGAACGAACTGAGTACTGGATCCTCGTCAAGGCAACCGAGTCGTCAATAAAAAGACCCCGCATTTCCTCCGGCATTAGTCGGTCTGTCTGAGCAATGAGCGTTGCGCTAGTGGGGCGATCGCACGGAACTGCTACGTCGTCACACAATGCTCATTATGTTATCTCGGTCCATTTGAGCATCTGCGTAGGACTTTTGAGGGGTCGATCTGTGGGTACAAGTGATCGTCGCAAGTGCCGTGGAGCAGAGTATGGAGTGCCCAGGTGGATCACAAAGGACATGTGGGAGACATAAGCTAGTCCCAGAGACATAAAGGGGTATATGTATGCGATATATATGCAGGCTCTACAGGGAATGATAACCATCACCAACCTTGGAATACGATAACATCCTTCGAGTCTGCATAGCCTCGCTGTCACACAAAATCCCTGTCCCAGTCAACTCCTTCCGAACGCTCAAGCCTCAATATCTCTCAAACCCCGGTTAATGGCTCTGGATCTTAACCCCCCCCTTGGCTCTCGTAATTCCACCAATCCTCTTGCGAGAACTTAACTCACTTCCCCCAACGATAAGCTCGAATCAGAACCCGCAGACACGGGAACATGGTACCAAGTAATGATTATTTAAGATACCTTCTTTCCTCTCCCCCTGGACTTGGAGGGTGATGCCTGTCTCTTATCCTTATGGTACCCTGTTTGAATGAGCGGAGAGAACCGTGATTGCTTTCGTCCCTCTGCTGTTTTGGTGCCTTTCGTCGCGGTGGATACCACTTCACACTATGCAACCTTCAGATATCTTCGTGGGGTCGATCGACCAAGGCACAACAAGCACCAGGTTTCTAATCTTCAATCGAGATGGAGAGCCTATTGCCTCACATCAGGTTGAGTTCAGCCAAATCTATCCGAACCCAGGGTAGGTAGACCAAGCCAGATGAAAGGAGTACAAAGAGTATCAAAAGACTAATCCTCAACAATCCCAAATAGATGGCACGAGCACGATCCTCTCGAGCTGATCTCCTCAGTGGAAACATGCATCTCAGAGGCAGTCCGCGAGTTCGAAAACAAAGGCTACTTACGCAGCAGCATCAAAAGCCTCGGAATAACAAACCAACGAGAAACAACAATAGTCTGGGACCACGAGACCGGCGAGCCCCTCCACAATGCCATTGTCTGGACAGATACCCGCTCACAGTCCATAGTGAGCGAGTTGAAACAAAAGCCAGGGGCATCCAGTCTCCAATCTATCTGCGGTCTACCGCTGTCAACCTACTCATCCGCCACAAAGCTCCTGTGGATGCTAGCACACGTCCCAAAAGTAAAAGAGGCGTTCGACCGCGGCACACTCGCGTTTGGAACCGTTGATTCGTGGCTTGTATACCGTTTGAACGGTGGCGTCCAAGCCAATATTTTTGTCTCGGATTCGACAAACGCCTCACGGACCATGTTTGTGAACTTGAAAACACTGCAATACGATGACAAGCTTTTGGATTTTTTTGGAATTAAGGGCAAGGTTCATCTGCCGAGGATTGTTCCCTCCTCCGACGCGGATGCCTACGGTGTGATTGCTGCCGGTGCTCTTGCGGGTGTTCCGATTATGGGCTGTTTGGGTGATCAGTCTTCTGCGTTGGTTGGGCAGAAAGGGTTCTCGCCTGGGATGGCTAAAAACACCTATGGGACTGGATGCTTTTTATTGTACAATGTTGGTGATAAGCCTGTGTTCTCGAAACACGGGCTTTTGGCTACGGTTGCGTACAATTTTGGGGGAAAGGCCGTTTATGCTCTTGAGGGGAGTATTGCTGTAGCTGGGTCGGGGATAACATTCCTGCAGAATAATTTGGACTTCTTCCAGGATCCGAAGGAGGTGAATGATCTCGCGCTTTCAGTGGAAGATAATGGGGGCTGTGTATTTGTCACGGCTTTCAGCGGGCTTTTTGCGCCTTATTGGATCGACGATGCGAAGGGAACTATTTGTAAGTAGTTCTTTCGTGAAATCAGTGTGGCTTATTCGCTAATGCATTGTCAGTTGGCATCACCCAATACACTCAAAAGGGCCATATAGCCCGCGCAACCCTCGAAGCAACATGCTTTCAAACCAAAGCTATCCTGGAAGCAATGGAGAAAGACAGCGGGCAAGCTCTTTCCGAATTGGCCGTTGATGGAGGAATGAGCAATTCAGATCTAGCTATGCAGGTCAGTTCAACAATCGCAGCCCCCAAAGACATGATATTAATATTCCATCTTCGTACAGACCCAAGCAGACCTCATCTCAATTCCTGTCTATCGGCCTAAGATGCGCGAAACTACAGCATTAGGCGCTGCAATCGCCGCAGGACTCGCAGTTGGCCTATGGCGAAACTTCACTGAGCTCCGAGATATCAACCGCAGCGGAGGAGCGGTCTTCGAGCCCCAGATAACCCGCCAAGAGAGCGCCAGCAAATTCGGAGAGTGGGAAAAAGCAGTACGGATGTGTCGAGGATGGATTGGAGCGAATCATGACTCGAAGAATACCGGTTGTACCAATGGGGCAGTGGAGAACAAGAATCATGCGGTACCTGTACCCAGCGTGAAGGTGGAAAGGCTTTCTCCAAACAGCACCAAGCCAATTCATATGTCACCTTTGTTGTCTGATATTGTTGCTGCGGGTGAATGTGCGACGTTGAAGGTCAAGACACGATCACAGAATGGAGATGCCGAGATCCCATCTATCAAGACACCGTTGATTAGTATTTCAGGGGATTTGGATAGTGCTGATGAGGAGGATTTGTTTTTGGAGTTGAGGAAGGTGGAGGTTTTACAAAAGATGAAGAAGATTCGAAAGCTGAAGCTGGCTGGGTTATTGTTAGTTTAGGGGTTCGGAGAGGTTATGATGATATCCAATTCGACGGAGAGCAAGTTTTGAAGTGTAAAGGCGTAAAGTACAGTGAAATTGGAATGGGTATTAAGGAATGGTATGGGTTGTTGGGCTAAGCATAAGCAGGAAGGGCAGGCATAAACAAGAAGGATGGGGATAGGTTGGAAGCAACCAAGGTAGAAGACCAACCCAACCAAGTCAGACCTTTTCCCTTAAGTATCATAACAAGGGTCAAAATTCCATCCGGCCTCCACGTAGCCCAATGGTTTCCAGCTCGCTATCGTCTCCATTTGGGTTTGCGGGCCCCCACTTCAGGTACACGGGACCCATGGGCAGCCATGGGGATACTGCGTAGTACGGCGAGCGGAAGACCTGGCCACACCCAGTTAGTTTGGGGGGTTGCCGCGGTTAGGAGCTGGGCAGCGGACCTACTACAATGTACCGGCAATTTTTTTGTCAAATTGAAATAATTGTATCTAATTGTTTTGATTTGTTGAGGATTTTTTTGACGTTGAGGTTGATATTGTGGGGATAGAATTGAGGCTGAGTTGAGGCCGGAGTGACAGTAATTAGAGTATTTTGCTTCCCAAAGTTGTTTATTTCCTCCATTTTTCATCGATCCTGGGATTTGAAGGCCCCTAGTTCGATCCTTGGCTCCCTTTTTCTTTTTCTGTTTCCTTGGGCTATATGTTTTGGCCTTCTTGCTTCTACCCTTATACCCCGGGTTCATTTCTTTGGACCCTAAGTTGGTACACTTCATACTTTGCCGGTGCTCCGGGTATGGGGAAACTTTATCGGGATCATCATGATTCAAACCAAAGAATCCATTGTTTGTTCTAATTGCAGTCTATGTCGCTTCCTGACGAGACTCACGGGTCTCAAATGCCAATCGAATCATTCACTGCTATCAAACACTTATATTCCTCTTATTCTTGAAGCACGTTGTTTTGCCTTGTTTCGTCTTCTTGATCGATTAAATATGAAACATCTAGTAAGGGAAAAAAGATGTCAGGGTAGATCATCATTCATTGCATCGTAACCAATCATTATTTACACTATTCAAACTTCACGACCGGCAGCCCTCTTGCCTCCAAAGCGGACTGGATACTCTCTTGCATGGTTTTAATAGACTCCGGCCAAGTCACAACATCCTCAGGACGGGACTCGGGCGGGCCCTCTTCGTCCCGTGGGTCTTTATCAACAAGCCACATCAGCCACCGTACCACGGAAACAGCTTTATCAACATCGTTCTCCTCTGAGATCACGCGGCGTAGGTATGTGCAAAGCGCTTCGACATCATCATCGTATGGACCCTCAGTCGTGAATGTGGAATGCCAGGCGCTGATTGCGTCTCGAAGATCATCCAGATTCGACAAGCCACGAGAAGTGAAGACGGGTCGATCCGAGAGATCAGGTTGGCTGTCTGCTTCGGGGGGTTTCTCTAAATCAACCTGGTGTGCTGTTTCTTTTTGTTTGTCGGGCTCCTCTTGATCCTCATATTTGGGCTGCCTTTCAGGTGACGTGGGTGTAGAGACTGAAGACACGGTCTGTGATCCTGCCGTGGGGGATGGCAGTTTGGACGTGGAATCGGGAGTAGAGCCCTTTGCAGGGGCAGATTGCGAAACAAATCCTAATTGCATCAAAATCCTAGTGGAGCCTGTTCCTAGTTTGGAAGAACGGCTTGGCTTCTTCAATGGCGAGCCAGATCTTTCAAATCCTGCAGACTTGGAGGGCGTTGACCGTGTTGAAGGTGCGGGGGCTACCAATGGCGCTGGGGTAGGCTCGCTGCGCTGCTGGCCGTAATGAGCTAGTACTTCATTGCGGATATCCTCCGGCAAGGCCGCCAAAGTCTCGGGATCTAGCTGGGCCTGATCAGGTTTGTCTGCGCCAGCAGGCTCGCGTGCGTCTGGAGAGCGCTCCTGGGTTTCACGTGGCGGTGGGCAAGGGGAGCCTGATCGGGTATCGTCTCGAGGCTTTGCCTGTGCTGCAAGCTTTGATCTGATGTCCGCAACAGGCGTAGGATGGGATTTTGGTTCTGGTTGGGCTGGCATGATGAACTGGGATCCTGATAGGTTCAAAGGCTTGTGCGCACTATTGCTGAGGATCGGATCGACTTGGATTCGAGAGGGATCTTCTTTGCGAGGGCTTTCCAATTCATCTGTATATTCACTCGCTGTGGCTGTTCTTTTTTTTAGACGGGGTTTTGGTCGGCGCCGATTCGCTGCTCCCGGAATCCGCAGATGGCGCCGGATGACTCGCGCTGCTGACAACGGGAGAGCTGGGAGGACCGCGTTTATTTGATCCGGGAGATCCAAGTGGTAAAGTGGGACTTTGAGGAGGTGCCTTCGAAGGGGTCCTCTGATCTCTTGCATTTTGCCCGCTGCTAGTCGCAGTTGTGCCCGTAGCCTGAAGCTGGGAATTGTACCAGCTTGTGCTAGATTGCTCTTTGTAACCCGACCGTGGTGTACTGGCTTGACTACTCATGCGACCCCCACCAAATTTCAAAACTTTCTGAGACTGGCCTTCGTCTACAACCCGAAAATCATTCCAAGGTAACAAGCGGCCTGCTTTGATACTCTCTGTGACCCAGGCCGGTTTCACAATGCGGTACCGTCGGAACTCTTCGCATTTCTTTGGCGTCAAGGAGCTCGCAATTATATGGGTTGCAGCAGTCTTGTTGTCCAAATACTGAAGAAATCCACCCCCATGACTGACGATCAGACGGTGGAGATCTTGTAGCGAAGGCTGGGTATAGCCATTAACGTGCGCAACGATCCCACGAAATATTGGAGGACAGTCCCCGGATGAGGCTCGGATGTCCGCGTCTAGGTTCTGCAACTTCATCTTCTTGCGTCGCATATAATCTCCAAACCCACCAAAGCTGGAGGCTTCATACTCCTCGCCTGTTTCATCCTGGAAGTCATCTATATCCGGTTGTGATCAGATTGAGGATTTGATATGATATCTAGGAGGTCTTACGATTTTCAATGCGCTTGCGCATAGCATCAGAGTTGGAGTTTAGACGAGAGCCCATGCTGGGCTAGCAAGTAGATCACATATATAACAGTAATAGTCGATCCAAGTGCTTTGAGGACGCGGTTGAATCACGCGTCAGAATGGCAAAATTCAGACAAATATTGGGCGGTGACTTGGGCGGTCAGCTGAGGCAAATGATAGAGCGGTGTGAGTGAGGGGTATATTTTGATTGGTCGAAAAATCCAGGCAAAAAATCAGAAAAAAAAAAAAAAAAGCGACAGAAGCTTCGACGATCTCTGTTGCTGCATTTGGATCCGCAGCTTTTCGTTTTCTTCTTCTTTCCATCCACTGTTTCTTTGGTGGCTCAGTTCATTCACTTACTTTCCCCCTTATATTTATTCCATTTGCATTTCCATTTCTTATCATTTCATACAACATGTCGGCCGTTCAGCCTGTCGCAGTTTACGCTCTTCGCGTTCCTCCCGGAGCTTTGATTCCTGCTGTGCCCAATGCCGCCGCCTCGGTCAGTTCCATCCCCCATGAGGGTCGCAATGCATTGAACTAACTTTGATTCCAGTTCCGTGTGAGCATGGCTGCTATTGATCCCGATGAGACTGCCGAGTTTGAGGATGGCGACTCCAGCAAGCCCTCGCGCGCCACCTTGAAGATTGTCCGCCCTCCTCCCGGCCTCGACCTGGATGAGGATGATGAGGATGATGAGGACTACAGCGATGTTGAGGATGATGAGGATTCCGATGATGAGGAGGTCAACGGCGGTCCTAGCGACAAGGAGAAGGCTCGCCTGCTGAAGAAGGCTGCTGCCCAGAAGGAGCTGGAGGACGCTATGGATGAGGACGATGAGGATGAGTCCGATGATGGTGAATTCGATCTTAAGGCTGCTATCTCCAAGCTCATCAAGGGCAAGGGTCCCGCCAACGACGATGATGAGTCCGACGACGAGTCCGATGAGGGCCTGGACCTCGATGAGAGTGTCATCTGTACCCTGAGCCCCGAGAAGGTAAGCGTCTTTTTTTCATGTGCTTCTTTAAAGTTCAGTGACTAATAATTCAAACAGAACTGCCAGCAGACCCTTGACATCACTGTGTGCGAGGGCGAGCGGGTCTTCTTCAAGGTCACCGGTAACCACACTGTGTACCTCACCGGTAACTACGTCATTGGTCTTGATGAGGGCCGTGACGATTACGATGAGGATGAGGATGATGAGGATGACTACGACCTTTCCCCCGATGAGGAGGAGCTCGACATGGAGGAGCTCCTGGCCATGGATGCCGAGGAGAGTGATGACCTTGATGGCATGGATGACCCCCGCATCACCGAGGTTGACAGCGAGGAGGAGGAGGCCCCCAAGCTGGTTGAGGCCAAGGCCAAGGGCAAGAACAAGCGTGCCGCCGAGGAGGAGACCCTTGATGACTTGATCGCCAAGGGCGCTAAGGGCAAGGCCACCAAGGAGGAGCCTGCTCTGACCAAGGCCCAGCAGAAGAAGCTGAAGAAGAACAACGGCGATGCCGCCGCTGTTGAGCCCAAGGAGACCAAGGCCGACAAGAAGGAGGCCAAGACCGACAAGAAGGTCCAGTTCGCCAAGAACCTCGAGCAGGGACCTACTCCCTCCGGTGACAAGCCCACCGGTACTCTCGGTGTGAAGGAGGTCCGTGGTGTCAAGATTGACGACAAGAAGCTTGGAAAGGGTGTTGCTGCCAAGAGTGGTAACACTGTTGCCATGCGCTACATCGGTAAGCTTGAGAACGGCAAGGTCTTCGACTCCAACAAGAAGGGCAAGCCCTTCACCTTCAAGCTCGGACGTGGCGAGGTCATCAAGGGTTGGGACATCGGTGTTGCCGGCATGGCCCCCGGTGCTGAGCGCCGTCTCACCATCCCTCCCCAGCTTGCTTACGGCAAGAAGGCCCTCCCCGGCATTCCCGCCAACTCCAAGTTGATCTTCGACATTAAGCTGCTCGAAATCAAATAGACGTCTCGCTCGGTTATCCTTTTTTTATTTATCACTGATTCGCACGGGTGTTTGGTTCAATCGGTTTGATTGCATGATTTCCTGTGATATCCGGCTTGTTTGTTTTTTGCCTTGATCGTTTGATCTAAGGAATGAGGTTATCACGAGGAAGTTATCTCCTTTGCATGGAAAAGTGCCCGATTTTGTGACCTGTAATTTGTATTTGCGCATTTGTATTTGAAATCTACATTTGATTGTTCAGTCCTTGTTTTCCCGTGTAGTTCACAAGTAGGGACCTTGTATAGCTCGGTGGCTCTTGCCGCTTGCGCTATTAACCTTGTTCTCCTCGACAAAGGATGAAAGATGATCTTTCCATGCAAGCTACAGTTTTTATCGAGTCCGATATTTGAATCATCCTATCGTTTACCAATGCCAAGCTCCGGATGGTCTGACACTAGCAGAACCCCCGTTCCTTGATCCACTGGATTGTGACAACATGACAGTCTCTTATAGAAAGAAAGTGAGATCTCGAAGGAGCGTTTTCAATCTTTGGATCCCAAATAAAGCAGCTACCCACAACAACAAATGCGGTCCTTTTCCATCCGATTCCCCTATATCCGACGCCAGTCCTGCTTCTGAACCTATCATTACTACTGAGCCAGGCAAAGACCGACTCAAGATCCGACTGACGCGGAGTGGTTCCAAGCTCCTGCTGTTACTGGGGCTAGGGAGCTCTGCAAACAGTAAGATCACGTTTATCGACCATATGGTTGATATAGACTTTCTGACAATCAGCAGGTAATAAGACGAGCGTGGAATCTGTCTCAAGCGAAGACGCTCAAAGTCCAGAGCAGCGAAGTACACCCCTTCACACAACCGAACACAATCATATTTACATTACTGGTGATAATTCGCCAGAGCACGAATCACCCATCACTCCTTACGTCAACGTTGAGCCTGGCGCCCCCAGGTCCTTCCCCTCGACAAGATTTCCATCACCCGCAGAACCTGGAGAGGCTATACAGCAGAACGGTGAAGGCGACGATGGTGGGTGCATAACCACCACTGGGCATCAAAGAACTCCCAGTGCAAGGCTCATCAATCGACTTTCCCAAAGACTCTCCACGACATTTGGTAATCCCACAGTGGTTCGCCGTACTCACTTCCGCTCAAGGCCAGTTATTCCCTTCCCTGAGTCTCCAATATCTCCAGGGTCACAATTTAAGCAGGGTGATGGGGCAAACGACAGCTCGAACCCTTCAACGGCACCCAGCAGCAATGGTTCCCCACTTGGGCACTCTACTCCTCTCACCCCTGCCACATCTGCGGAGCCGTCGCCTTCAGAGAAGTTCAAAGCTCCTGTGACAGATTTACCGTCTCTGCCAGACAATGTCATTGATGTGACTGTATCTCAAACCACCACAAGAAGCACTTTTCCAATCATTGCACCATCCATTGTGACCGTGGAGGCAACCGCCGTTGCGAAGGTGTTCCTGGAACTTTATTTCAACTCGATATTTCAGAACTGCGATCCACGCGCACAGCGACAGCACGAACTTGAACAGCGTATGTATTCATTTCAGCTTGCACCTGATGAGCAGTTTGCGGCGAGATGCAATTGGCTACTGCAGGAGAACGAACATCTCCGTCAGTGTCGTACTCTCAAGACTATGCGACCCATTGGGAGTGATAATGCAATCTCAGCGGCTGGCTATGAGGCCATTAAGGTTCTTGGAAAGGGCAGTTTTGGTGTTGTCCGATTGGTACGTGAAAAAGAAAGTAAGAACCCCACTTGCGAAGAAGATTCTTCGATTCAGGAAGGGTTTCCCAGCAGTCGAGGCCGTCCCCTTAACACGTTCAAGTCTGCTGTTGATGGGACAAAGCACAATCGCCGAAGATTCATGATCGGGAAATACAAGGATGTCTATGCGATGAAAGTGATTAAGAAGTCTGACATGATTCGAAATTCGCAAGAAGGCCACATTCGAGCTGAGAGAGACTTCTTGGTTGCATCTGAAAAGTCTCGCTGGGTGGTCCCGTTGATCGCAAGCTTTCAAGACGGAAACCACTTGTATCTTGTCATGGACTACATGGTTGGTGGAGACTTTCTGGGCTTGTTGATTCGAAAAGATATACTCCGTGAGGACTGGACAAGATTTTACGTCGCCGAAATGATCATGTGCATCGAGGAAGCTCATCGACTGTGCTGGATTCATCGCGATGTCAAGCCCGATAATTTCCTCGTTTCTGCCTCTGGTCATTTAAAGATCTCTGATTTTGGCCTAGCTTTCAATGGTCATTGGTCGCATGATCAGTCTTACTACTACAGTCATCGCTATTCTTTGCTCGAGAAACTTGGCATAGCAGTCACCGGTGACGCTGAAGACCAGAAGAATACGGCGGAAGGGCGAACAAATCCATCTAAGGCAGCCTCCGACCCCCAGAGTATGGTTGATTATTCCAACTACCATACGCCCACCACAGATCTATTGGCATGGCGTAACAGTAAAGAGAGGCGGCGATTTGCCAAGAGCGTTGTTGGAACTAGTCAGTATATGGCTCCTGAGGTCATTCGAGGTGAGATGTACGATGGACGTTGCGATTGGTGGAGCCTTGGAATTATCTTATACGAGGTGAGCATTTACGGTCAAAAGTCTGAACCATTCTCATATACTACTCTATAGTGCTTGTATGGATTTACTCCTTTCGCCTGTGAAAATCGCCATGACACAAAACTCAAGATCCTGGTAAGCCCATCGTCACAACATTAACTTGCTCCTACAAGCTAACAGTACGCCCAGCAACACACGCGAACTCTGCAATTCCCTAGAGAAAAGCCAACCGATAAGCTTGTATCTCAGGAAGCTATCAACCTCATCGGTCGAATCCTCCAGGAGCGCCATTATCGCTTATGTGCTCAGGAGTATCAAGCCAACGACGTGCTATCAGGCCGCCCTGTCACTGCTCAATTTCTTTACTCCATGGATCCCCGATACAGATCTATCACAAGCTATTTCGTATATCCCAATGACGCTACTGATATAAAAGCCCATCCGTTCTTCAGAGGTATCCGTTGGAATGAGCTCCACATGACCCAGCCACCACTGGTACCCAGGGTTCGAAACTGGGAGGACACCAGATACTTTGATGACTGGAAGGGGATTGCTAATATTGAGGAAGCGTCTCCGAACTGCGACTCGGAAGAGGACGACACTGATCATGATGAAAAGCCAGTTTCTGCTGCACCAGAACGTCCCAAATCCCAGCAGGGTATCACCCTTGCGCCGCCAACGACAAGTACAGCCCCTGTAATGACAGCTGAAGCCAGTGCTAAGAAAACCCAAAATGCCGAGAGGCGAAGGGATAAGAAGCGGCCTCGTGACAAGATCCTGAGAGACAAGCAGATTGGCAAAACAGCTCTGGAGATACGCAAGAGAGGTGCTTTCTTAGGTTATACATACCGTCGGCCGAAGGGCCCTACTTTGGCTCTGAACACCGAACATGGATGCCAACCATTAAGTAGAGGGGATTTGGCAGAGCTTTACGCTCTGTAAAGGGCCATGAGCTTTCTGCACTGACCGGGAGGAATATGACCAGCCTCCACGATCCAACTATTCGTAAACGCCCTTCGTTGCATGGGGTTTGGAGCGACTCTGTTTGGATACTTTTCCGTTCTTTTGTATATCATTAGCAACAATGCCAGGTATTACCATTGACCTGTCTGGATATCAAGATAGCCAGCCCACTATGATTAGAGCACGAATCACATTAAACCTTGGAAGGTAGTGCTTACGAAGCTACGTGAATAAACAGATTGGTACGTTCGTAGAATGTGTCCTTGGTATTTGGAACCGTAATGTTTTGAACATGGACAGACCAGCATGATGAAGTACGTACATCCCACCACGCCAATCTAAGCTAACAAATCGACTCATTATGGAATTCCAGACAGGGTCCGGACCGCAAAAAAAATCGGCATAGGCACAATAACGGTAAATGGTGAGACAAAAGAAGACAGGGGATATCATTTTTGAACAAAACAGGCATGAAATGTAGAAACGTATTCAAAGTACAGGCGCACTCATCGAGAAGGCCGAATCCGTAACCCTATCTTCAGGCTTCATGGTACCATTAAGCAGAGGACAAAGCTTCTTATTCGTCTTGATATGTCCGACCTGACCACAATTGGCACACTTGCGCTGGGTACCAGTCGGTTTACCATCAGCAGGAGAATCGCCGGCACGAGAAATACCCTTCTGCTTCTCACGAGCGAAACGACGTTCCTTATTACGGTTCAGACGACTCAATTCAGCCTCAATGAGTTTCTTGTTGCGGAGGTCGACTTCAGGGTCACCGGTTGGCTGGAGGGAATCCAGTTTTGTAGTTAGAGCCTCGGTGCGGTGACGGTGTTGGATGTAGTGGCGGATGACTCGTGGGTCCCAGACTAGCTGCTCCTTTTGCACGATCTCGCCGTTTGGTTCCTTGAATTGGCGGGTGATGCGAAGTACCTTGCCCTTTTGGCTGTTGAAACTCATGCGACTGAATTGAGAGGTTGTTTCGTCGTCGCGGCGAATTGGAGCGGGGGTTGGGGCTTCGGAGCGGGGAGTTGGTTTGTTGAATTCTTCTTCTTCGCCTTGATCGACGTCGCTTTCTTGGTCTGAGTGTTCCACTGTTGATGAAAGACTGGCTTTCTGGGCATCCCAGATACGACGGATCGATGTCTCGTATGACCTTTGTTGGCGTGCGACGTTGTAACTGTGGCCACCTAGCTCCTTGAGTCGCTGTGCATCTAATTTATCCTCCACACTCTCTCCGATAGCCTTGAAGCCACCCTTCATCGATGTCTTTATGAAACTGAAGCCCTCTCCACGACCCGTTGGGTCACCTTCTCCATGAAGCTTCAGCATGGCCTTGCCCTGAGACGCCAACAAGAAGTTGCGACTCGCTTTCCAGGGAGCCATCTGCTGCTCAAAGCTCTCACTTTCTTCGTCATCGTCATTCTCATTTGCGTTCTCTGCCTCGCCGCCGAAACCGGTGTCGTTCAGGTGTTGCTGGCCAACTTGCATTGACTCGAGAAGACACACATCCTCGGGTTGAACCCACGCTCGAATCGTATCTTGGTCTGGGAGAGTAGGATCTAAGGGTTTCCAATATTTGGTGTCCTTGTCGTGCTGGAGGAAATCCTTGACCTTTTGTCGATTTTGCATATCTGTCGTGCCGGGAATGTGAGCTGTCACATCACTAATGGCGAGCCGCTCATCGGGGCTCTTCTTGAGCAATCGGTACACAAGCATCTTCATGCGATTCTTCGCGACAGTCGTAACCTTACGGGAATGTGGGCCGGGAATATCAACGGAAGGGAATTGCTGTCCAGCAACATAGAAATTCTCGATATTGCGCAAATAGTAAGTACTGCCCTTGGACTGGGTGGTACTTCGGACCACAAGGAAGTCGGAGGACTTGGCCGAGTGTGGGAAAAGGGGTGCCCTGTACATCGAATTCGAAATTGCAGGAACGATGTCACCGGGATCCACATGCCCAAAAATGGAGAATGGACTCTTGTCCTGGGGTAGCAAGACGGTTGTCTCACCGATCTCGGCCCTGGGGCGGGTGGGATCATCCGGGTTCTTCCTTCGATAGTAGTTGATGAAGCGATTGCACATGCCAAAGTTAGAAAGCGACATGGGAACTTCTTCGGCGTATTCCACAAGCAGAACATGCGAGTTGTCTGCCATGGAAAGTTGGCTTGTTGAAGAGTAAAGGGCCTTGGCATCCTTGCCCTTTTGCTGCTTGCGTTTTATGTGTAGGGGATTCTTGAACCAAGAGGTTTGACCAGTACGGAAGACCATAGCGGGCCGGTGGAAAGATCTAGCCTCAGCTTTACCCAGTTCCGTCTTGTAGTATGGCCACTGCAGGCGCAAGGCTGGCATCGCGTGTTCAAGAGTGACATTGCCAAGCGTACTCCGAATCTTATTCTGGTGATTTTGCTTGAGCATGTCATATGCTTGATCGTTCGAGATGTTGTAACGCTGGGTGAGACGACGAGTCAGGTTAGAGTCGACTTCATCTCTGGTACGCGGGACTGTGTGTTTAGGTTTGTGGACAACAGATTCTGGTTGAAGCTCCTCGACAAGAATATTAGGATCGTTCATATCAATCGTGACCTTTTTCGCAATCCGCTCGGTTGCTTGCTCGGGGTCATCCAACAGTGGAATATCAAGATGCGCTAAGGCGATAACATCCATAGGAGTCGGGCCGGTTTTGCGTTTCTTGGCCGGATGGTTTGCATCAGCGAGCCAATCATCCTCTTCATCAATAAGGTCCGCCTCGGGCTCAGCGCGCTGCTTCTCGGGCTCCGAAGACAGGTATTCATCATGTATATCCCAATCCGCGCACATGGTTCGGAGGTCGTGCATAGTAAATCCACCAGGCAGTGTTTCATCTGCCTCTCCCTCGCCCAAGTCGAATTCTTCCTTATTTTCTTGTTCTTCCTCCTGGGTAGACTCAATAAACACGATTCCCAAGGAGTCTTGATCGAGGCCACGTTTGCTGGGCTGGCCGGTTCGAAATACTCGCTCCTGATCCGGGGCCAACTCGATGTTGACCTTGGTCGGAAGGACTGGCTTGGGGACCTTCAATGGCTGTTTCCCTCGGAAATAAGCCTTCTTGTGTGGGATCAAATCTAGCCATCGTGGTAAGGTATTGCGATCAAAACTGGGGAACAGGGAGTGAAGAAGTTCCTCGTTGTTCTCTGGTGGTGCTGGCGGGTGGTCTGGTCCAGTTCCGGACATGGCAAACAGGGCCTGCTGAAGTTTCCAAGCCCGAAGGGTCGAGGGGTCCATCTCCTCCGATATGATACTGGCATCATCGAGGAACTCATTTTCATCCACCACGGACATTGCCTGGGATTGGGGCTCGGGCACTGACGGAAGAGGCGGGAGCTCAACCGGCTGGATGGCTGAGACCGGCTCTTCATCTTCGAAGAGGTCTTGAATGTGGTCAACCGGACCCTCCGGCGGGGGAGAATGAGGACCCTCTCCAAAGAGATCATCAAGATTGTCTTCCTGGCCATGGGCTCCCCCATCTCCATCCCCAAATATGTCGTCCCCGGCTCCGAACAGAGCTGCGTCGTCGGTGTCGAGGTCGGCGAAGGAGTCCGTGGGGGCGTCTGTGGGTGGAAGGCGCGTCGCAGATTCTGCTTCCTCTTCTTCAGGAAGCTCGTCATCGTCGAAATCTTCAAAATCGATAGCATCGTCTGCTTTTTCACCGACTTCCAGGTCGCGCGACAAAAAGTCAAGTTGTGGACCAGCCTCATAGTTGTTCAGTTGTCGCATTACATTTTCGAAATCCGTATCGTCCGGGGCCTCCGGGTCTGGATTTGTAGAGTGTGGCATTTTGGCTGGTGTTAACGCGGTCGTGTGAGGAAAGACTGGATGGCGAGGGTTCTATCGCAGAAAGATGGAGGCACGGGCCGGCGAAGAAATTAGGCTAGGACGCGCACATTTGGCAGGTTATCCTGCATCCACAAATTAAGAGTGAATGAGTGCGCCTGGTGAGTAAGGAGAGACTGAAGAAACGGGAGCTATTAGAAGTGACGGTATGAGAGGAATGGTCGCGAAAGTGACGGGAGGTCAGGGCGGAGAAGGGCTGCTCCACCGAGCTTTATCGATGAATCAGCGTCACCCGTTCAACATGGTGACTTGCATGTTACCCTTCCAGAACTTATCTCCCAATAATATAAATATGAAAAGACATTTTGACTTATAGTAACAATTAGGAAGCACATCACCTGTTAAGTCATAGAGGTTTTTTCCAAAAATATGAGTTTTCTGATATATATCACATTCAATGATACACTCAATGGCCTCGAAGAAGGTAGGCAAACATCTGGAGAAGCAAATTAATCATATTTAATATATACCGGCTATTAAGCCTATTCATCTGAAATCCTAATGCTAAAGCTTTATATCCTTATGCCTCGCCTGCAAATCGATTCGATATGTTGTACCTAATTAGGGCAGTCCACTCCAGCCAAGTACAGGTGAGAGCCCTTGGCTTCACGTATGGCTTTGATTATATATACAACAAAAGTTGGCTTCACATGTATCCCTTTTAGCAAGAATGTAAGTAGTAGGAACAAAATATTTTGAAACCCATGTCATTCTGTTTGAGTCATAGAGGCATCCAGCCGGGTGCATAGAATAGCTCAACACTTCAAAAGCTGGAGGTAGTGCAAAATATATGTTCTGGTGAAAACATGGGAGTGCAACGCCTCGCGACAAAGTGACAGAGCGGAGGTTAGTCGTGATATATCACAAGATGCTCAATCATATATCAATAGGCGGTTTGGCCGAGTGGTCTAAGGCGATTGACTAGAAATCAATTCTCTTCGGAGGCGGCGGTTCGAATCCGCCAGCCGTCGTTTTTTTCTTGCTCCATGCACTCCATGTATGGAGTGAACCTTCTTTTTTGAATTTTTTTTTGGCCGTTCAACTTGCCTACTGTATGGAATGAGACCATATTGCCCAGTAGAGCAGTAATATCCATGGAAAAGTACACAGAGATTGAAGTACTACTCCCCTTCATTTCGAAGCTTGCCTTCAAAGTTGTGAGCTTCCATAGCTTGAAGGAACAGTCCTATAGCATGGAAGGCATAAACGATCCAGCCGTTTCTACTACCTACCAGAATACTAAGAGTGGGACAATATCCAAAAACAATAGAAAAACAAAATTGGAATGCAAGAGGAACATATAGATAAATCAAGTGTATGTCAGGATATCATAATAATTTACACGGACCCTCCATCTCGACCCAGTCCCCAGCGACCAACTTCGCGCATGGCCTCATCACCACCCTCCACCAAGCGACCATCCGCATTGGAGGGATTGGCATCGCCCAAAACACCAGCAACGCATTGCCAGCCACTGCGTCCACCGCCCCAGCGGAGTACTTCATTCTTATACCGCTCACCTGCAGCCCGGTCAACAGATGCCCTCCCAGACTGGAAGACATCCTGCCAGATCTTATTGGCAATGGCACGATCGAAGATGTAACTGTAGTAGGTGCCACCATAGCCGTAAAGATGGCCAAAGAAGCCTTGCCAAGAAGTCCGGGGTCGGACATCTTCTGGATCTGGCAAGCTGGAGTGCTGGGAGAACACTTGGTGGTATATTTCGGTGGTATCGACACCATTCTTCAGAGCCTCGGCGCTGGGAATAGAGTGGTAAGCCTGGTCGACGAGAGCCATGAGGATTTGCGACTCGTTTTCAACGGCGCCGTAGATGGAACCATGGGCTGTACGGTCCATCTCCATGCTGCGCATCATGCTTTCGGATAAGGGCTCGTCAGTACTCCAGTGCCGGGCATAGAGGGAAAGGACCTCTGGAGCAGTAGCGAAGCTCTCCATCAGGACTGAGGGAAGCTCAGCGAAGTCAGTCGCGCACCGAGTGCCGGAAATAGACTGAAGAGGAGTCTGTCCGAGGATGGAATGCACAGCGTGACCCATCTCGTGGAACAGAGTGCGCACACTCTGCTCACTCAAGAGAGTTGGCCGGCCTGAGCCATTGCTCACTGGCTCCTGGAAGTCACAGACAAGAGCAATCGTCGGCAGTTGGCGCAGGGTGTTTGTTTGCGGGTCCACTGCTGTCGCCATGCCATCATTCGGGTGTGCAGACTGATCCAATGAAGCACATTCGGCGATTTCCTCAGCGGAAATCTCACGCGAGCACCGCAACGTGAAATGTGCTGGGTTTGGGTGTTTAGTGGGTCGACTGAACAAGTCACAGTATACAACTGCGATATGCCTGTTCGACTCATCTACCACATCCAACCGACGAACGTCCGGGTGCCAGGTCTCACCAGCAGCTGTTTCCTGAGGAACGAGACGGACACCATAAAGACGATCGAAAAGTCGTGAGAGTCCTTGCATGACTGTTCCCAAAGAAAAGAACTCAGGTATAATGCTCAGCTCACGAGATCGACGGGACTGGGAGTATTCCAGCACACGCTTGTGAACATAATAAGCATGATCCCATGGCTGGAGCCCGCTGCCCTTCATCTGCTGCAATTGGGCCAACTCCTCTTGTACAGGACCCTTATTGCTCGAGATAAGCGTTGTCAAGAAATTTGACACAGCCTCAGGGTTCTTGGCCATCTTATCACTCAGAGTCATATCAGCAAAACTATTGAACCCTGAGAGCTTTGCTAATTCAGCTCGCTTCGTTAAAAGTTTCTCCAAGCGGTGAATCTGACGTGAGCTAGAAGTTCTAGTTGCAAGATAGGTTTGCTTCCTGACCGATTCATCTCGCACGGATCGTAGGACAAGCCGAGGAACAACTCCAGCAGTCGGCACTGGCGCTTTATTATTCCATTTCTTGATTTGTTGCACCACAATGGGATCCAGTCCTTGAAGCGCGTTCGCGTGGAATGTGATTTGAGATCTAGCTGGCTCCGCGCCATTGAAGAAAGCGGAACCAACCTGGCTGATATCGTTTGAGAGGTTCACAAATCGTTGTCGCTCACTTGGCGGCATATGGATTGCAGATGTTGTAAAATCCCTCATGAGAATCTGGGCGACAATAGTCTCTGCTTCGGACCAATGTGATGTGACTTCAGGTTTAGACAAGGCGATGCTGAGTTGTTCATGGAGGCCAGTGGTAGTGTTCAACACGTTCATATATTCAAACATTAGAGCGTACGCCTGCGTCGCTGCTTCTTGGATTCGCGAATCATGGTGAATAGTTCGAATGAAGTCCGAAAGGTCGATAACCCTGCATAAGAGATCACTGAGCTGGTCTAAATTCCGTGCCAATGCTCGATATTCGTCCAGTGTCTCGGCCGCTAAAACCTTGGCCACAATAACCTGGCATTTTTGTAGTGACGCATTTGCGAACGCCCTGAAACCATCCGGGCTTGTCAAGTATTGGTTCTGAACCAATCCGGCTCGCTTTGAAACATCCGCGGATCGTTGCTGCGAGAAGTCCTTCCAAAAGTTCTGCGAGTCAAAAATGCGGCGCAATGTTTCGTCATCGACGTTCTTCCTTGGGGCGCTATTATCCGTAGGTATACTGTTGATGTGTGATCGGGGAGCCTGCGATGCGGCGCTTTCAAATGCGCGGGTTTGGCGCTGCACGAGACATTGTCGGCATGTCCAAGGGCGGCGCCCGAGAGGGCGAAGCATAATATGAAATAGGTGGATACCGAGGTCGCTCGGGAGGGAATAATAATAGATAAAAACGAAGAAAGAAAGACCCAAACCTCCGATTGCGAGAGAAAAGCTGGGGTAGAGGACGAGAGAGCTTCGAGGAGACGCGGGCAATGACGGAGTTTTCTTGGGTTCCGCCGAGCCGAAGAATTCCCGTCTTGGCTGTGAACCCGACTTTGCTTCAACCTCCCTCTCCTGCTATTATACCTCCCCACACAACCCCAGCATGTCGTTCCGGCCGATCTTGCAGCAGGTATGTTTGTCATGCGGTAGCATCTGATCGCATCCGCGTAATTGGGCCAATGGCGGAACTAACTCATGTCTAGCGGGCTGTGGCTCCGATCGCAGCCACCCTCCTCGCAGGAGGCATGGCTCTGTACCCCAAGCAGACAGCTTTCGCGGAAGATCCCCGAGAGGTTAGAACCACCGATACCTTTAACTTGCCATATGAAACATGATAGTCAAGGATAAACCCATCTGACACACGACTGCTTTCCCAAAACAGAGGAAATCCATCTACGACGACGACTTCTCGTCTGACATCCCCGAACCCTCCAAAGCCACACCTGTGCCCGAGCCCGAGCCTGAAGCCCCCAAGGCCATCTCTTTGCCATTTTTGCAAACTTCCCCCTCCTCGCCTACCCCGACAGACATCCTGACCTCCCAGGTCCGCCAAGCCCGTCTCTTCCTATACTCGCACTCCCTGGCCGCGGAGAACGGCTTCAACGACTTCTTGTCCCGGGCGCTGCACATCGAGAATGCTTTCACCAACACCATTGCTTCGCTCGCTCCTTCCGCTGATTCTGGTGAGCGTTTGACCCCCGGCGGTGTCTACGTCGTTGTGGCCGCTATGGCCGGCTCCATCGTGTCACGCAACCGCGGTATCTTCCTCCGCACTCTGTCGCCGCTTGCCTTCGGTACTGTGGCTGCTTATACTCTCCTGCCCGTCACTATGAAGAACGTTGGCGAGTTGGCTTGGCAGTACGAGAAGAAGTTCCCCGCTGTGGCGGATCAGCACATCGCTCTTCGGGAGCGGGCGGAGCACATCTGGTACACTGGTATCGCACACAGCGCTATGGGTCGCCAGATGATGGAGGACAAGATTGGTGAGACCCGGAAGAAGCTGGAGCAGTTGGTGAGCAAGGGTCACTAGATTTTTGTTTCGCTTGCTTTGATACCATCCACCACCATGTTTTCGGTAGGCTGAGAGGTTTTCCATCTTGTTGCATATGTACGTTTAGAAGAAATTCGTTAGATCCGACGATATAATCCGGACCAGTTCCCTTTGTTTGGAGAAAGAGGCGTATGCAATGATACTTGGATGTTTCATTTTGACACTAGACCTAAGCTTGGGCAATACAGGCGGTATAATTGCTAGATTATGTGTTTGGTGTGTCCAAACGATGGGGCGCTCTCCGTTCATGCTCTTTGATAATTGTGATCTCAAAGACACTGGCCAATAGACAGAGCTTGTAAGCAATGCCAATGCATTGATTTGCGCTACAAAATTGCAATGGGCATTGTAGCCTAAGACGAGCTTACTGCAGAGGGGAAATAATAATTCACCAATGGAAGCTCTCCAGATAAATGTACACACAACCACCAGCCTTATTGAAAATAGACTGGTGCTGACATTAAGCAATAAAACGTATTAAACATGAAGGCCAGGGTAAAGACCCTAGCAGTCAAACAGGGTATCCTGGGTCCTATTGCATAAACCGAAGCAATAGGACAAAACGAGTGAAACAGGATAACAAAGGAAACTCGTGCTTAAACAAGCGGGTACCTAATATACCCGCGAGACGCACCGAAAGCAGCCAAAAGAACCCAGTCTTTTACCGGGCGGCAGAAACACGACTGCTCACTGACTCAGGAGCGGTCACTGCGATTTCAGGGCCGGGTGTTGACGTCTGGCTGGGAGGGTTGGGAGTGGCTCGTCGGGAGAGCTGAGACAATTCTCCGATGAGTCTGCAAGGTAGATCATTAGCACGAGTCCCGAAGTAAGGGGGTCATAGAAGGGAGAGGTAAGACTGACCTGCGATGCTCATCATACCACTCATCGTTTGCCGATCGAATGTGCTTAAGCTGTTCCTGAATGCTTGCCATCTACGATTCTTCATTAGTGTTTGTAATAATAAATTGTGGCTCAAGTCTCATGTAAATGGATGGAAAACGGGCAAGTTTGAGGAGTATGACGACTTAAAACGGGGATCTCCCACCGTTCCCTCGATGGATGAACCAAGCTCACCTTCAGTTGTGGCTGGACCTCCATCTTCAGCTTTTTCGCTACCCTCATCCGCTGTTGCCCACCGGCTTGACTCCAAGCCTGACGAAGTGCCCTTGTCATTCTCTGTGCCCAGACTACCTCCTGCTTTCAGTGTAGCCAGGTCTGCCTCGAGCTCGCGGACTCGTCGGCGGCCGGCGGAAAGTTGTGACTCGAAATCACCAAGCTGGTTGAGAAGGGCCATGTTCTTGTCGATTTGATCGTTCAGATTCTGCTCACCGGCGGCAATTCTTTCTTCGATGGATTTGTTCACAGCCCGAGTCTCCTCTAGCTCTTGGCTGGTGGCGGTGTGTTTCGCCTTCAAAGAAGCAATCTCCTCTTGAGATTGCGAAAGTTGTTTCATGATGGACTCCAACTCAGAGGTCTTGCCGCTGGAGGTGGCGAGAGACTTTTGAAGCTCTCCCACCTGGGAAAGAGCGGCATCATGCTTAGCTGCAAGCTCCGAGTGTTGAGCCTGGAGCTTGGCAACCTCGGCAGCATGCTTATCTTGAATCTCTCGCGAAGTGGTGACCGCGGATTCCTGGAAGGTGACATGGCTTTTCTCCGAAGCGGCTAGCTTCTGTTCAAGCTCAGTCACGGTGGCCGTTAGACTATCGATGATAGATGTATCCTGCGCAGCTGCCTTGGCCTGGGAGAGTTGCTCATTGACCTTACCCAGGGCAACCTCGTGGATGTTCTGCAGATCACCAAGTCTAGCCTCGTGGGATGCATCAAGCTCGGCTCTCAAATTAGCCAGCTTAGCCTCCTGGACTGTGAGAAGCTCTTCAATGGCCTTTCCGTGCTCGGCATCAGCATCGGCAGCCTTCGAGTTCTTGACAGCTTCAATTTCAGCCAGCAGCTGAGCCTTGGTTTCCTCGAAACCCCTTTGCAGCTCGGCAAGCTCCTTCAGATGAGCATCACTGTTGGCAGTAGCAGAAGCTTGCAATGCTTCAACCTCGGCCTGGGCCTTGGCTTGGGATTCTTGAACCTGCTTCTGAAGCTCAGCAGTCTCGATCTCACGAGACTGGGCATGGGTTGCAATATCTCCAGCGTGGCGTTCCTGAACCAACTTCAACTCAGCCTCGAGCGATTCGATACGAGTAGCGTGTGTTGCATGGTTCGACTCAAATTCGCGGTCTTTGGCCAGGAGCTCGTCATGCTTCGCCTGGAGCTCACTCAAAGCATCTGCGTGCGAACCAGATGTTTCCTTTGCAGCCTGTGCCAACTCGGCGGCGTGCTCAGCCTTGAGAATCTCAATGTCCCGAGCATGCTGCTCAGACAACGAAGCTGCCTTCGCAGTGTGCTCTTCAAGAAGCCGAGTTGCCTCGGCGGCCTTGTCTTGCAGACTCTTTAGCTTGTTCTCCTTCTCGACATCCCTGGACTTGGACTCGCCCTCTAGGTTCTTTAAGCTGCGGTACAGCTCCTCGGCTTCAGTCTGCTTGCTCTGAACCTCCTGCTGAAGAGCGTTGATCTTACCGGCGCCGCTAGAGACCTGTGGCTCCAAGGCTCCAACCTTTTGACGAAGGGCCTCGACTTCTTGAATGGCAGACTCACGCGCAGCGGCATGACCTTCCAAAGCCTGACGAGACTCATTCAAAGCCTTCTCAGACTCCTCCAGTCTCGGCATAAGAGACTTAAGCTCAAGCTCATGGGCAGCCTTAAGGTCTGTAATAGCATTCTCGTTGTCTCCCTGAGCAGCAGTCTTAGCGGATTCCAATGCATCTCGCAATTCTTGCAGTTGCCGAGAGTGCTCGGTGCCGGTAGATTCAGCGGCAGCCTTGGCAACAGTAAGCTCTTCGGCATGCGAGGCGGAAAGGGAGCTCAAAGCCTGCTCATGCTCGGCCTTCACGTTAGCAATGGCGGCCTCGTGAGCCGACTCCAATTCCTTGACCTTGGTGCTGAGGGCATCAGCGGATGCAGCCTGGGCCTCTTCAAGGTCTACTTGGATCTTGGCAAGGCTCTGCTTGAGATCGGCGATCTCTTGATCCTTCTCGGCTAGGGAGTTCGTGATTTCCTCTGAATTGTTCTGGGTGTTGGACTCAGACTCAGCGATCTTGGCTTCCAATGAAGCAATTTGCTCGCGGAGAGCTGAAGTAGATTTCTCTGCAGCATCCTTCTCGGCCATGATTTCCTCGTCCTTCGCAGCGCCCAGCTTGTTAAGTTCAGCCTTCAAGTTGTCGAGTACCTGGTCACGACCCTCCAATTCCCGCTCGAGGTTATTGACAGCCAGAGCGTTTTCCTCGGTAAATTGAGCCTTCTGTGCCTCGAGGTCCTTCTTCAGAGCCTCAAGTTCCTTCTCGTAAGCTGCAGCAGAATCCCTGTACTCCGCGAGCTCTTTCTTAAGAGCTTCCAATTGAGCCTGGTGTGTTTCCTTGAGGTCATCAAGAGCAGCAGTTGATTGAGCGTCACCCTGAGCCATGGCCAACTGTTTAGCAGCCTCAAGGTCTTTCTGAGAATTCTCTTCCAACTCCTTACGCTGTGTCTCCGCCTCCTGAAGCCGGACCTGCAAAGACTCAAGCTCCTCTGCATGGGCAGAAGCCAGCTTCGCTAACTCAGCAGCATGTTCCGCCTGAAGAGATTCTGTGACAGTGTTGTCCTTAGCGGCCTCTTCCCCAGCAATGGAGAGTTGACCCAGCTTCTCGTTAACAGTTTCAAGCTCAGCCCTCAGTTCGGTGACTGTCTCCTCACTCTCCGAGAGCTTCGCCTGCAAAGTCTGCAGCTTTTCCGAGTCTCCAGCGCTTCTGGAAGTTGTGCTAGAGATGGTGCTCAGCCGTTTGGTCGGGTCCCGTATAGAAGGCGCCGCAGTACGCGAAGTGGCAGAAGTGGCGGTCGTCGGGCGAGTCGTGGTCGTGCGGGCCGAGGTCGAGGAGGTTGGTCGAGCACTCGGAGTGGTCGCAGATGTCAGTTTACCAACGGGTCTACTGGTGGAGGTAGCTGTGCGGGACGTGGCAGTGGAAGGTGCCGCAGGCTTTCTCTCCAAAGCGGAGCCAGCGACACTTGATCTGCGGTCAAGGGTCGAGGTGGACTTCAATGGGGCGCGCGTAGACGGAGTAGCAGCCATAGAAGTGCGTTTGGCTGCACCCAAGGTGCTGCGCCTCTCATCCCCAGAGCTTGCGATTGACCGAGGCTTCTCATCCGCAGAGCTACTGACCGATGCACGGGACCTGTGAGACGACGTGGTAGAAGTACCAAGAGGTTTCCGAGTGGCAGTAGTGGTAGCGGTGGTGGTAGGCCGGGTAGGAGGCTTGTTCAATGTGCTACTCATGCCGGTACGAGCAGCTGGCGTAGCTCCAGTCTTCGACACAGTCGAGGATGAGGTCGGGCGCTTGACCACAATAGGACGTTTGGTAGTTGGTGTACCAGTGCTGGTCTTGGTAGGAGACACTGGAACGTTCTCTTTGGATGCCTCGGGGCTAGACTTAACAGCCTCTTCACCTCCAGAGAACATGGCCGAGTCTACGGGGGTAGCTGGAGGCGGGACCTCGACATCGGCATCGACTCCGGCCTCGACCTCAGCCTCGATATCGACGTCGGAGGGGATAGGAATGGGTTCCTCGGTAGATGCCATATTATCGGATAGTAGTGATTAAGACAAAAAAGCAATTGTAAACCGAGGGGTAGGTGTGTGGAAGAAGTTGAAATGTACAAAATAGGGGCCTGAGGAAAAAAAAAAAACAATCAGCATATGTAAAGCGCAGAAAAGCTTGAGTGCCCAGCTCTCAATAAAGGCATGTATTGTCAGTCTCATATTTTCCTCGCGATGATGCCGGTAGCTCATGCTGCTCATAGCTTCAACCTTGCAAGCTCGGCGGACTCGGCTTTGGAGGATCGCGGCTAGTTGCAGCCATTGATTTCTCATATGGCAAGGAGCAACTGCTTTCAGAGGCAATGATGCAGAATTGAAACATATACAACCATGTAATCTGCAACTGGAAGGGACAAGGGCAGCATACAACAAAAGCGAATGGGTTGTACTTACGCGCAGCGCGCAGATTTGGTCGAGAAGCTTCAGGGGCTTCTGGCACCGAGGGTCTCGAGGGATGTACCTCAGTACAGAGGAGCAAGCTGGCAGCGCGCGTAGCTGTCACAGAGAGTTATACTCGGTAGGGATAACACAAGACAGTTGGTTGAGTATTCAAGAAAAGAAAAGGAGAAAGCGGGAAAAGTAAAAGCGGTGTCGGCGGAGGGAGGAGGGGGAGGATCGTCGTTGCTCCTTTGAACCATTGGCCCCGACCTCGAGCCCGAGAGATCTTGGGGAACAGTACTTTATATTCCGGATAATGATCTTTCAAATGCGGTTACATCCTTTCATTCCATAGTTTGCATCCATTTCAGCCATACATAAGTTTGTTTATCTGGAAAAGGGACCTCGGGAAGTGTTGGCGGCAATGTCGATCACCATACTTTAACCTTTACCCCAGTTTTAACGGCGTAATAGAATGGATGTATTACCGTTTGAACTTCATTATCTACTTCATTCTGCATCGTTCTATAAAAGAGGTATCCTGCCTGGCCACCTTGTTCATACTACATTAAAGCGCGTACCCCTTTTTGTTGACCAAAACAATGGTTTCCATGGTTCATACCCGAGTCGGACCCGAACATTCCGATTACATCAGTCCACCAGTATAGATGATTGATTGCGAATTTTGAATGGTATAATGCTATATATGTACAATAAAGTGTCCTGGCCCATCAGTGGACATCTAATTCAGATCAAACAAAGTAGTCCTGAGGCAGCCATGATCAAGGCGCTGCAAAGTCCGAAGCCTAAGAATTCCAGTCCTAATAATCTAAGCCAAGCTCACGAGCCTTGAGCCTCAGAGAACTCATAGTGTGCCGTGAGAATTGATTTGCAAGGTGCGTCTTGATCAAGATGAAGCGTTCAGTTGGTTCGCTTGCTGCAGGCGGAATTAGCGCTACTCAAATTAATGGTTGGAATCTTGAAATAGACACTCACAATCATACTGCTCCCACGCATCACGGAGCCACATCTCTTCTGATCGTGTCCATCCGTGCAAAGTCGGTGGAGTCCTCGGTACGGGAGGTGCTTGTGCTTCTGCAGTTAAAAAAACACCCAGTTGGTTCTTCTTTAGTGCTTGCTTGAAATGTTTTGCCCGTATTCCAAGGCGCCAGGACCGTTGACGTTTAAGTTCGGATTGAAAATACCCTCGAAGAGCTTCGATCCGTTCACAACAATCAACTAGCAGCCCTAGACTATCGTCGAAGGCAGTGGAGGCTGGTACTCCGTACAAAGTATATGCCCTGAAACTCCGCATGACCAAGATGGCGATATGAGGTAGTAGGTAGCCTTCAAGATAAACGACCAAGTCGCCGGCTATTTTCGGATCAAGGTCCTCGGTTGGTACTTCATTGAAGTTCAGAATGCCCTTGACTTCAGTAAATGTTGCAGCACGGAGGTTTTTGACTTTCGTTTCCAGGTCAACTGGTAGATTTTCTAGGTCATTGAACAGATCTATCAAACATTCGATTAATTGAAAAGCATCGATGAATGATGTTGGCATAGGACCATAGACAAATTTTGGCAATTCCAAAGTGCGTTCATGAAAGAGCATCCACTCTTCACTCCAACGTGTGTTTTGAACTTTCGTTACCAGCCAGTCTTTCAAATCAAGATCTAACGTGGCAATACCCTCGTAAACATGCTCGTCTTCATTGTGGTCTGATATCTCGGCATCAAGCACGACATTGTTTGAATCTTCCCGACGCACCATACGCGACTTGCGTGATAGAGTCGTGGCCAGTGGTGTCTCTGGCACACTGTCACTGGAAGCTGGCGAAGTGACGCCCCTATTATGTCGTGAGTCATTCTCTACGCTATGATAAACAACGACTTGGAGCGCCTCGAGATGGTTTGGCTGAGGGTTGCTTAGGTCCCTTTCCTCTTCCCTCTCGTCCTGGTATTCGTGCTGTGAAATTTCATCTTGGTCTTCCTCGCTTTGAAAGTCCTGGATTCGAATCTCCTCATCTTGAACCCCCCCATATGGGATCACGTCCAGCTCATGATGAGGCTCGCCTTGGTCTTCTACCTTGTGTTCCTGTACATATATGTTGGTCGGGTCCACATGACCTTCATCATCACTGGATTCGGGAACATTGCGTATCTGTTCTTCCTCGGAAGATACCTCTGATTGCTCTGGATTGAGCTCTGGTGACGGCTCAGACTGCTCTCTGCTGGGCTCTGGTGATCGCTCGGGTTGCTCTTGTTCAAGCTCGGGAGACAAATCGTGCTGCTCTTGGGCGGGCTCGCTGGATTGCGGTATGGAAGAGTCGTCTTGGCGGCTTCGAAGTCCATAGCGCTGTACCGAGCGCGTCACCAAGGGGGTGTTTCAGGAATATCATAGACATTCCTCTCATTGTGGATGGTGTGCCTTCGAGACTGCGGCTTGTTGAGTAACTCCAGTGAGCTAACGGTGGAGTAATTTGATTTGCGCTTCTTGGCGGAGGGCATCGCGAAAAGGCACGAGCCGTTGGTGCGGTGCCGGAAAGGGGGATGACGCGCTGCAGAGCGATCTAATCGCGTGGGACGTGGAGAGATAAAAGCAAGCTCGGGTGGAGACCACTCCGCCGCACCCGTCATTCCTGCTTTCCCCTCCATCCCACTTCAACAACTTTCTTTCGAGTCCAAGCACCTTGAGTACTCCACAAATATTTCAAAATGGAATCGGCCGGCCGGTCTGTCCGTTTCCTGCCTAAATTGGACCCCTCCGAACCGCACAACTTTATCAAACCATGCAAGAAGATCCACGAGTCCCAAGATGTTCAGACCTTTCTAGTCTCGAAAGCTTACACTGATATTATGACCTTTATCCTACAACTGAATCGCTCAATATTTCCCACAAAACTTTCCGACGGAGAATCGCAAGCATGGCCTTTGGGTACAGATGCTGTCCAGTTCTCCGCGCCCATTCGACAGCTACAGGCGTTACTTTCCAAGCTCGAGGACCTCATACAAGAGGTCCCGCCGGACACTGGGCCACGCCGATTTGGAAATATCAGCTTCCGGAAATGGCATGAAGTTCTGGAAGAACGGGCTTCTGCTCTGCTAAGAGACTGCTTGCCCGCGGAGATTTTGGACACGCCTTCGGCAGATCCCCAGGGACCTACAGCGGAGACGGAACTGAAAGCATACTTTCTCGGTAGCTGGGGGAGTGGCCAGCGGTTGGACTATGGTACAGGACATGAGTTGAGCTTTTTGGCATTTTTGGCTGCCATCTGGAAGCTTAACGGATTTCCAACATCTGACCCAGGAGTTGAAGAGCGAGCCATAGTTCTCGGAGTTATTGAACCGTGAGCAAGCCATGACTGGCTATCATTCAGCGAATCTATCTAACGTGCTCTGCAGATATCTTGAACTTACGCGGACTTTGATCAAAACGTACACACTTGAGCCGGCTGGGTCCCATGGTGTATGGGGGCTTGACGACCACTCCTTCATTCCCTATATCCTAGGCTCCGCCCAGTTGGCTCCAGCTATCACTGAGACAGACTTGACACCAGAAGAAGGGTCATTACCTAATGCTCCTGATCCCAGTGGAGTCGCCAAAGCAAACAGCGTGGAGAGGGAGAGGAGAACTAATTTGTATTTCTCGGCCATTGGATTTATCTATGATGTGAAAAAGGGGCCGTTCTGGGAACATAGCCCTATGCTATACGATATCTCCGGTATTAGAGCCGGTTGGGGCAAAATTAATAAGGTGAGCTATTCAAGCTTGACCTGCCCATGAATGAAAACTAACATTAAAACCTTTAGGGCATGGTGAAAATGTACAACGCAGAGGTCTTATCCAAGTTCCCCGTTGTTCAGCACTTCCCCTTTGGTTCTTTGTTTAGTTGGGCTCGTGACCCCAACGCTATTGCGCTTCCGACAACCATCCACTCAACCTCTGGTCCACAAGCGCGACCTGCTGTGCCAGATGGGGGTGCCTCGTCGACTACAGCTCGGCCAACTATGGATGCAGGTACGAGGGCGCCGTGGGCGAATGTAGGAGCAGGATCTCGTGCGCCTCCCATGGGAAATACAGCGGCGCCGTGGGCTGCGGCACGAAGGGACGTGCCTCCAGCTTCAAATACAGCCCTTCCCGATACCTCTCGACTACCTCCGGGTCCTATGGCTCCTAGTACCAGAGCTCCCTGGGCAGCCACCCAAGCTCCTCCGCCACCAGGGGGTGATGGGCCTACCAAGGCACCCTGGGCTAGGTAGATAGAAAATGATACCCGTCACAACATATGTAGCACACGACTTGGATATCTCATAGATGAAATGTATTTTGTATGATCATACTGTTCTTTCTATGGAAAAAATTGAACTCATAACGCCCGCTGGGGTATCTTTAATAATAATAAGGTACTTCCCATGCAATGCTCTTTCTAGTCCGATTCAGACCCGTAATCTACCAGTGCTCGCGGTAGATCAGTCGATAACTTCTTGCTGGAATTGCCTGGGAGGCTTCCCAGTATGGAGATTGGAGTGTTTTTAGTTGAAGTGTCGGTCGTGTCACTAGTCTCGGTCTCACCTCGGTGAGCAGGAATCAACGAGGCAGGCTTCTTCCGTTTCGGAGCTGATTTCCACGAATTTGGATCATCGCTGGCATCTTTCAAGAACGGATCAATGGCAGCACGCGTATTCCCAGCCAGCTCCTGGCGCAAGGAAGCTTTCCGTCGAGCAAGCTCAGCAGCCTTGGTCCGACGGGCACTGCCCTTATTCTTTTCGCGCTTGTCAGATACAGCCGTATTCTTTGAAACGCGTTGATCAAACATAGGACGTCTGCGGTTTGCCCGGGCAGCTTCGATCCCAGCAGCAGACTGGTCTTGACCAAAGTCCACCATCCCAGCTCGTTGTCGATCTTCTTCAGTCTCATCCACGAGATCAATACCAAGACTCATCTTATCTTTCAAAGCCTCGCGATTAGTCTCCAACTTCTCCAAACCCTTCCTTTCCGCACGAAAGGTGCGCCTCAGCCTTTTTGACTGCTCATATGGATCATCCCAATCCCGATCCTGCCTCTCCTGCAATTCCCGAATCCGACTCGCCTCTGTATCCGCCTTTCGCTTATCCTCCGCCTTGCCTTCAATCTTTGCAAACGGGTCCTTCTCCGCCGGATCTTGGCCTAGGCCGGGAGCACGAATGGCGATCTCTCCAGGCTCCAATGGTTTGTCCTCGCCGGTATCTCGCTTCCGCGCACCTTCGTGAACAACATATGCCGTGTTCTGCGGATCCGTGCGAATTTCAATCCATCCACCGCATGGGATGTGTTTCATGCGAAAGCTGTAAATTGGTGTAGAGTAGTAGTTGCCGATTTTCTTCTTCTCGGCATTGAAGCGCACTCCTTGACCAATTATTGTCTCATGCGGCTTGCAGGTTGTGCACCAAATTGGAAACGGGACTTCGAAGCGCACGATGAGTGCACCGGTTGTGTTGAGGTGGCGCGCGCGTGCGCCGAGGGGATGTTTGCCGGCAAGCTTATTCCCGGAGGTTAGGCCTTCTTGGTCCGGTGGGACATATCTAGAGGGCGGGTTAGTGAATGTGGTTGGATGGGTGGCCGCGGAAGTTGAGGGGCTGAGGGGGGTGAGGAGTTGGAACGCACCGTCCCATATCTAAGTTAAACTGTTAGCTCTCATATTGCGACGCTGCGCCAGCGCTGGGAGTGTGACTTACTGAAGCCCTGCATCTTGGATGCCGCGGCAGGCTTGCGCCGTCCAAATTTCAAAAGACGCGGGGGGGCGGTAGGCTTGTGACGCTCGAATGGGGTAGCTCCTTAGCTGAATAGATGACGATGCGAGACTTTGGGGCCTGGAGGGGCCGTTGACAGCTCGTGTGTGTATCGGAACGTGAGGTTCCTTTGATAACGTGAGCCCGAGCTTTAGGCGGAGTCTGCGCCGCCGGAGATAAGAGGCTTAACGCCGCATGCCTTATTTTAAGGTAGCTTCCGACTCCTAACCGCTCTCCAGGTATGATATTTTGTTCATGAAGGCTTCACCAATAAAATACTGATTGATTCGACTGTTGAGTGCTCTGCGAATGACTTATAAATTATCTACTTCAGCAAAACTCCGCCGTTTGACTCAATCACCGACCCTGTCACGAAATGATCACGCATTAAGTAGATATAGCTCTCCGCCAGATCCTCTGGCGCCGCCACAGTCCCAGTAGTCGACTGATCCTTAAACCCCTGTAGCAAATTTTCCAAAATTTCCTTAGGCACGGGATCCCATAGTTCTGTCTTCACGGCACCCGGTGCCACAGTGTTGACACGAACAGGCGCCAGCTCCAGCGCCAACCCACGCGCAAGCCCCTCGATCCCGGAAGTACCAGCTGTAATGATAGACCAACCAGGTGCAGGCTTGCGGCTTCTTACACCACCAGTCAAAGTAAGGGAGCTTGACGGCGATGACTCCACATACTTGGGAATGAACTTTGCCATCACAGCCGGGGCGACGAGGCGCAAAGTCATGGCCCTGTAGATGTCTTGCGCTTGTATATCATTTAGCGAAGGCGTATGCACTGGATCGCCAGCAGTACAGACTACGTGATTCAATTTGTGTGCGCCATTGGCTGTGGCAGCCTGGAACAGTCTTTCAAAGTTGTTATCGAGGTTGACAGCGTCGGAGAGGTCACAGACGTGGGTGATGATGGTCTGCGTTGAGGTTTGAGTGGGGTAAGCTGCTTTCAGACGGTCGACGGCTTTGTCAAGCTTGCTTTGGTTGGAGCTGGAGAGGATGATGTGGGCACCGTACTCAAGGGCAGCTTCGGCCACGGCGAAGCCGAGTCCTGAACTACCACCTAGGATTAGGACTCGTTGATCAGCGAGCTTCGAGGTATACTTCGAAGTAGACATGCTTATGTTGGTGGAGCTGTATACTAAAAGATAGGCTTATAGGATTGATGTGATAAATTTTTCTTTTTCGGTTGAGAAAGTTGGCTTTCTTTATAACATTTAAAAACAAAAGAGTGAATCCACACTGTGAGTTTACATAGTGGCATGGTTCTTATGCCGTTAACTCCGTCTATGACAAATGCTCGGAGTTATATGGGATGCCGTAGGCCGCATTAATTGACCCGAACCCCGATATGATTGCATCATATATACAGAAATTGAGACTATCTCCTTTAAGGTGTGAATGATTGGATGAATTCCACCATATTAGTCAGATTATCTCTACTCTTATGCAGTGCTCTGTACTCCACGTCCAAATGGGGCTGTATAGTAGAACATCATCATTTTCTGTATAGAATTTGAATTGACAAGCAGCTTCGCCAAATACAAGGCATATTCTAATACCATCGCGAGATCTGTGGAATGAGACTAAATCATCCGAAAAAGCTCTCGTCGGTAAAATCGTCATCCTATTTCAATGCTACCATTAAAGGATCTTGTTTCCAGATGTTCGGACGATCTGAGTCTAAGCATCAAGTGATAAATGTTGATATGATGCTATTTCTACAAAGCTTATCCCAAAGCCTAAAATAGGACCATTCTTGCATCGATCGATTGACTTCAAGTGGAATGGCAAACCCCAGAGTGGAGTAGTCTAAAAAAATGACGTGTACTAGATTATCCATCTATGTGTTTGAGATTTCATTCGCTCCATGACTACCGATTATTTATTCTAATTTTCTATACAATGAGAAGTTCTGGATCTAAGGCTAATTCCTCAGCCACAAAATAAGCCGAAAGCTCTGACCAGGCTGGCTCATCCTCGTGCTCACGAGGCGCATGCATAGCCCTGCAGGATGAGTCGGCCGTCTAACAACGTTAAAGGTCTCTTCGCAATATTCTTCTTAATGTTTTGATCTTGTAGCTTTTCCTGGAATATGATTTTATCACGACATATGGCTTAAAACATGCACCCTATCATGGCTCTGGCCTTATCAAAAGCGTCTCGTCTGAAGCCCGAGCTTCGGCTGGCCCAGGCCATCTAGGCCTTTCAAGCAAATCTTCCCAATGAGCAAAAAGCCCGATTTAATACGAATGAATTCCAAGCACTGGGATCCCCTCCGACTATTCAAGATGTGCGGAGTTTGACGGCGGAGATTGATCGGGTTCATGAGGCCGTTGCTAAGGGAGATATTGTCCATCTTTCTCACAAAATAAAAAGCGTTATAAGAGAGGTATATAATAGTTACTAAATGATACCAAGTGACTTCTCAAGTAAAGCATTGAGGTATTAACACGAGAGAGGAAGAAAAAAAAGATAAAAAGATAAAAAGAAGAACCAATGGCGGGGGTCGAACCCGCAACTTTCAGCTTAGAAGGCTGACACGCTACCATTGCGTCACATCGGCAACTTAAGTCACTGAATCAAACCTTTTAGTCCATAGCTCTACAAAATCTCTCCAGTGCTTTTCTAGTCTCTCCCAATCCCAAATATCTACATCATTTCATATGTTCCTTCCTGGCTCTTGTCATCTGGATCAATCCAAATACGCCCTGTCTCTTGAGTGGTATCCAGATTACAAGCTGGAAGTTTCCAGCCATTAAAGATATATGTATCGTCATCAAATATTCAATCAATCAACAACCCGGCCTCCTCTCGAATATCAAACTAAGCTTCTTCACCTGGATCCCAAGACGGATCGTCCTGCAGGGTGGGAATGACCGTAGTTGACTGACCAATTACCCCCGTGCTTGCTTGTGCCGTTTTAACGGATTGGCACGTCTCTGGACTGTAATCGCTAGCTTAGCACAGGCCCCCTATACCGCTTGAGAGGTCTCTAAGTTCACAGGCTATGCCAGTGCTCTGCTGGAAATGAAGTACTACTACTACTATTTCCTGGATCTGAGGCACGTCTAGACAATTGACCACGTGTGTCACCTTACTTTTGACTTTGATTGATAAGAAAATTCCAAACAAAGAAAGATGTGCAGTGTGGGGATCGTCAATCTTAGGACCGAGGCAACGCTTTCAAGTGCTTTATGTCTCAAGGGATTTGAACCACCGCCGATCTGTCATTCCTTTTCCGTTTGTGATGTCGATTTCCTAGTGCCCGAAAGCTGGGCAGGACCCACTTGGCCGCGGTGCCTTGCAGCATTGCATCATAGCCCGTGAAGCCGTCTGATCTCATCCTTCACAACCTCGTGGACCTGACGATCGCCCGATCGATCGGGCCATCGCCCAGTTTGCGAAAATTGCGATTTGTAGATCTTCAGCTGCCGCGCCCTGTCAAATACAATCTATTCGCCGGGCCCGTTGAGAACCGTGGATTGGGTTCAATAAACCATCCTGGTCCTGGCTTGGAGGGCCCCGATCTAGCCATGGTCGGCAACTATGTGAGCATATTAAAGAGCGGCTTGCCTCTAGACGCATCCCAGTCAAGTTGATCAAGTCTCTGAGATCATTACACACTATGGATATCCCTGATATCCCCGACGACAGACCACACAAGCCGGCATCGGTGCTCACCTCGCCCACGATTGTTCTCGATGATTGTACTCCAGATTATCCCGATTCGCAGTACAAAAACAGAACTCAAGAAAGCCTCAGTTTAACAAATGGCGAACAAACGCTTGAGCAATGGTAAGAGCGATGATCATTGTAGAAATATTTTTGCGCGAGTGCGCTGACCGAGACAGTCCCACTCCACCCAATGATTCCAGCGATCTGCGCTCACAGCCCTCATTAAAACAATTGCGCCGCAATTTCATTGTCACCGATCCTCATGAGCTGCCTCTGTTACAAGCGACGAATCCGAATGATGGTGCTGAGGAATTTTACCCGGTTGACGAGAATGACGAAGACGGCTCCTTTGATTTGGTCGCTCCGTACGAGGGCGACGGAGCCCCATTGCACACGCTTGAGCGCCAAGCGGACACTATGTTTTCACCAGAACACATGTTAGCTATTCTCACCAATTCGCGCTACCTAGCACGGTTTCGAGAGTTTTTGCTCAAAGAGCGGCCGAAGTCAATCCCCGTATTAACATATTATCTCAATGCCAGCAAAGCTTTGAAGGCACTGGAATATGCCAATTCGCTGATTAGACTGTCGGTGCTTCTTCCTCCAGCTGGGATAGAGGCAGCCAAGCAGCCAGTGGAGCTTACCATTAACCATGCCCTTGAGGCTCGTGTGCAGGATGGGTTGAATGCCCTCACCGCAGAGGAGCTCCCAGCGTTTATTACATCTACCTGCATTAACATTACCAGCAAGGTCGTGGAAGAGCGCGTTCGGGGAACTCTGCCTGAGAAGTTTCAAGGGACTGCCGATGCGCTAGCAGAGGTTTTCTGTTTGACAGACCCGTCGCGGCCAGATAACCCGATTATTTTTGCTTCTGGAGGTACGATTGACGCTACAGATGCCTCGAGCGCGTGTTGACTGTTGATTAGAATTCCACCGCACCACACAATACGGCATGGATTACGTATTGGGACGGAACTGTCGCTTCTTGCAAGGACCGAAAACCAACCCCAACAGCGTGAGACGCATCCGAGAAGCAGTGAAGGCTGGTCGGCACCACTCAGAACTTTTCCTCAACTAGTGAGTTTCCAGCATCAATCGCATGGTCCAACAAAGCTCACCAAAACACAAAAAACAGTCGCCGTGACGGCTCACCATTCATGAACCTTCTTCAATGTGCCCCTCTCTGCGATAGCCAAGGCAAAGTCCGATACTTCATTGGTGCCCAAGTCGATGTCTCAGGTCTGGCTATGGAAGGTGCACAGATGGAGTCGCTACAAGCACTCACAGCACAAAAGGATAGGATAGAAGCCGGCGAAGAAGAACCTCAACAGCCAAAACCCGAGTTTCAAGAACTGGGCGAGTTGTTCAGCCCGCGCGAATTACAAAATATCCATGCCTATGGCGGCAATCTATTCCAGCCCATCGAAGACAGAGTCAACCCGACAAATAGCCGCTTATTCATACCTGGCAGTCCTGATTATGAAGCAGACAAACGCCTCAGCGAGGCCCAGCTGCTCGCTCCCTCGGCAGGCCCCAGTGGATCTTTGACTGGCGTTTATAAACATGTATGTTGACTTTACCCCCAGGATTCCGGGCCGGCATACTAACTAAAGGAACAGTACCTCCTCGTCCGACCATACCCATCCCTCCGCGTCCTCTTCACCTCTCCCTCTCTACAGATCCCTGGCATGCTCCAATCATCATTCTTATCACGGATTGGAGATACGGGTGAAAAGAAGGATAGCATCGTGCAGGCCATGATGGAGGGTCGCAGTGTCACAGCCCGAATCAAGTGGGTCACTCGCTTTAGTGAGAACGGGCGGCACCGCTGGATCCACTGTACGCCTTTGCTGGCAAATAATGGTGGGGTCGGCGTGTGGATGATTGTGGTCATGGATGATGAAGATGAACACTTTGTGCAGTGGAAGGGGAACTGGCCTACGACGCAGTAAAAGTCTTGAATATTCTTGTATATACCAGGCAAGGTGCATTTGTAACAATAAATTATCTGTATATTATTTTGAAGAAGTGACCGGAAGCCGTACCTTGACTTGAGACTATAATCTGTGGTGAAGATCAGAACATAGGGAGTGATTTGAAAGGAGGGAGGAAGGAAAGGAAGATGATCAGCCTCATAATAAGGTACTGCTGAGAACTGCTGACTTATGGCGTATCAGACATTTTATGGAATGTTTTATTAGTATGGACAAGCTCCGTCACAATCCATGTATGTCCATTCTAATCGCAGAAGACTAATGCAAAAAATCTGATAGAATTTCAAAAAAGAAAACAGTTTTCTAAAACGTAAGTCAAATCCTCATAATTGAAATTTTCAGAGAAAGTTTCTCTCAAGGGTAGATTTTCTAATCCTTTCTAGAATATTATAGATCAACACTACACATCGGGTAAGGTATCCTGATAAGCCAACACAGCAGGATGCTTGACACCTCCCGGAATTAATCTAGTCCAATCCCTCTCAACGCCGTCCTCAACATCAGGAAACGGACCCATGGGTGTGATTGCTTTCGGATTAATATCCAAATGACTCTTGGTATACTGCGATATCATCAGCTCTAATCTCCGAGCAGTATTGTAAAGAACAAGCAACTTACATTTTCCTTGATATGTTTGAAGTCAGTTGATGCCTGTGCCGCTTCAACATCCCAGTACACTCCCTTCAACCAATTATTCAAGACAGGATAATCGTGTCGAATAGTACCCAAGTTGCACTTGAAATGCTGAACATAAACAGTATCGAACCGGATCAAGGTCGCATACAACCGGACATCCAGCTCTGTCATCTCTTTTCCTAGCACGAACGGACCACCATGCTGTGCAACAATATTTTCGAGCTTGTTCAATGCGCCGAAAACTGGGATGACATTCTTGTCGTATACTTCTTGCGAGGGTGCAAATCCTGCTTTGTAGACGCCTGTGTTAACATCCGATTGCATCCAGGTCGAGATAGTATCGATTTTGGTGCGCAAGTGAGACGGGTACAGATCGATAGAGGCGAGTTTTGGCGGGAGAAGCTCATTAAAGGCCGTTGGAAGCCATCGAAGAAGCTCAGCGCTTTCCTATCGTCACCATTAATATTGAAACAATTATTAAGTTCAACAGAGATGAGGCGAGTACATTACAAACAGCAGTCCCAGTCTTAGTATCCCACAGCAGCGGAACAGAGTATCGTCCCTTATATTCCGGATCTGCGCGGAAGTAGACCTTATGCAAATAGTCCTCTCCAAATAGGTGATCGACTGTTGAACCAGGATATTCGTCATCTGAGCTGGGGAATCGCCATCCTGGCCAGCCGTTCGCGTCACCTTTGGGGTAAGGCTTGACGATGCTGATATCGATGAAATCCGCCAGACCTTTCAAGTGGCGGACAAAGTTGGCTCGATGTGCAAAGGGACAGAAAAGTCCAATATAGAGGTGGTAGCGCCCTTTCTCGGCGGGGAATTGAGCGCTGGGGATGACGCCATGCCAGCCGTCAGCGGTTGCGGGGTCGTGGATGCTGACGGGTGCTTGGGACATTTTACGTTGCTGGGCTGAAGGAATTGAGATTCTGCTCTGGCTCGTAAAAGATTTTTTAGGAAGATAAGATCGAATAACGCGATGCATAGGGGAGTTGGAATGATGGAGTGATGTAAACCTCCAAATTCCGTTGGTGTTCTTCAGCCGGAAACCTTCCGCGGATATATTTTTAAACGCCGAGGACCTTGGAAAATTACTGTCAAAAAAAGACCAGCTCCTCAAGCGAAGATGAAAATGGCTTGCGATACTTCCAAGTCGAACGAGTCCATTTTCAGTAACCAATTTTCTATTTGAATGAATCCAAAATCCAACCTTGCAACTCTGACGCTCACTTCCAAGAACTGTCTCAAATAAATCAAGTAAAGGAAACCAATATGTCAAATCAATACTCTAGCTTCAAAAGATCAATTGATGCGACTGCTATGCTAGTATTTTAAGCCTTTGCCATCCATACCGAACGCAAATAGAGCAGATCAAGCGATCCGAGGAAAAAAACGTATACATGCTTTTACGAGCCGAAATAGAGCATCATTCACCAAATTCACTGCGTACCATGATACGGCGGGGTTAATGTATTAATTAAGGCATTTTTTTGTTTTGCAAAAGAATTTGCACTAACTCGAGCCTTGGAAAATCCACAAGGTCGCACTGCCGAGTTCTTACTGGACTTCTATTGGAATACTACGGATTGCTTCAAGATGCTTTCAAGACTTGGTTGATATACTCAGAGCTTGCCTATTATGATCAAATTTGACTATTTTACTTGCTCCCATTCTTATTAAGTGAAGAGCCGAGGGAATATTATGCTCGAGGAACCATAGAAGAATAGAGAATAAGAGGAGCATTGATAGAAAATGAAGGATGACAAGAGCATAAAGTGATGATACAAGTTGATGATATAGAATAGGGAAGAAGCTAGAGGATTCAATAAAGCAGAGAGAATAGAGTACATATGGCACTAGATTTCGCGCTTTATACCCTTTTATTTTAAGCCGGCCAGAGAGGCCTAGCCTTCATTATAAGATAGACCATAAGTAAGCTCAAAATTATGAGAAATATTTTATTCAGTACCTGTCCTTTAATGATAATCTGATTTAATAACTCATTGACTACGTGTAGAATTATGCGAGGAAGTCAATTGAAGACAAAAAAGCGAACGCACTTGCTAATATCAATCAAATATGAAAAAAATGCCGTGAAAAGTCACACATAAATTATTTGCGCCGTCATGCACGCCGTAAATCATTAGATCCTTGCTCATCCCGGGCAGCACATTAGTACCACTTCTCCTTCCCTATAAACCTTCAACTCCATTACGCCTCGCATTAAACCCGGCCTTATTCAACAATCTCGTACTGTGGGTGTCTCCCTTGCCACAGAAAGATATCTAGCGTCCCCCACAAGGTGGGCCGCGCAGAAAGAACCCCGCCAACATGTAGTCGCACCATGCATCCCACGTCTCGTCAAGTTTCTTCCACTCCACATACCTCTGGGGGCATAAGCTGTTTTCACTCATGAGCAGCTTGAACTCATGCTCATCGCCTTCGTCACCCAAGGGGATTGTCGGTCCATGCGGCCATGCATCGAGGACAGTGTTCTTCTTCTTCATTTCAACACCGGCGTTAAGCCCGTGCTTTCGGAAGGATCTCTTCCTTGCAAATCTGTAACTATAGTCAGCAGGAGAAATAGATCAAGCTATGTACGGTGCTTTTTTACTCTGAACATACAGCTTGAAGATGGGCTCATAGTTCAATGTGAGAATACGAGCAGCTAGGAGGCTCATCGTCTTCGGATCATTGTCGTCACCTGTCAGAGGATCCATGGACTCAGGGGCGAATTTGCAGAGTCTTTTGTGACCTGGCGAATCCAATCCGGGGATTGTTAACCCTGTGTTCTTTTCATTGACAACAATAAGAACAATAGTCTTCAGGAGACAAGTCATGGTAGCGTGGGGATTTGCCTGCTTGGACGGAAGCAAATGGTTAAAATGGCTGATTACTGTCTTCATGCCATACCAGTGAGGATCTGCAAGCCATGATGTCTACGAGGAAGGTAGCAGAGTCAGATACTGAAGTGAACGGCTAAATCAATCAAACATCAGCCGGACCACTTACATCAATTCTGTCGAAAGTAATACCATTCAGTTGACGGGGCAAATCGAGGGGAGCCATGTGCAGAATCTGGATAGTGTTTTTCATAGTCGACATCCGGGATAGAGAGTTTGAAAGCAATTGACGAAGGTGGAAGAAAAGCTTGCCGTAGATATCATTTTCAGCGCCTCCATTCCGTATCTCATCCACTACTTGCGGAGACCATCCTCGGACAGGCTCGAACACGGATTTTGCGGGCCAGTCATCTGCGGTCAGCCAGAGTGTTCTACTTCTGTCAGCATGTCTTTAATTGGAATCTGTTGACAACTCACGGGTTATGCTCAGTAAAATCGTGGTGTGGATGCCCGTATGGAAGCAAGAGTCCATCTGTGAGCCATTTGGTGTAGGCCAGTCGCCGAGCAGGTGGCATGAGAACCATACGTCGATGAACATCGTCAGTCCTCCAAGCGTGTGAAGGGGTTGACAGGCCAGTCGGCGCTGTAAGGGAATCCGGGAGCTTATTCCACGCTTCACGGGAGAGGCCGATTTTGAGAGAACGTGATCCAAAGGAAAATGTCTTCTGCAGAATGCGGCCTTCCGCAAAACCAAGAGCCTTAATCTCCTTTTGAATTGTGGCGAGGATGGGAGCAATACGCTTCTGAAGAACATAAATATCTGACTTGCGGATCATAACCGAGTACCAGATGTGAATAATGCAGTCAATTGCTTGATCGATGTCTTCAACAACAAGAGGTATGAGCAGGATAATGATGTTGCGGGCGACGATGTTAAATTCCACGTCATTGATTGTAAACTCGATAGAGCCACTGTACTTCTGCGGGAGGTTGGCGATCGTTGTGAAGACATTTCCAAGATCTCCTGACGCTATGAGAAAGAATAAGTCAGTGATGAGCAGAACACAATGATTAGACCAAAGCACATACCAGCGAATAAAAGACGAAGATCTCCTTTGAAGGTACTTCCTTCATTGGCTTGAAGATTGAGCATGTCCCGGGCAGGGGTATGGCTCCAAGTGCGTGGGAGCAGGATGCCCTCCATGCGGTTCTCGTTAAGCTCAGCAGCCCGGTTCTCTTCAATCCAGTCGGGCTTCCATGTCTCGTCATTCATAGAAGAATAACATGTAAGCCTATGGTCAGGCCAATGGCCTTTCTGGCAATCTGGCCCGCAATACTAGTGAAGTATCGATTAGCAAAGCTGCACCAGGATAGAAGAACTATATTCCCGAATGAATTCACCTCGACAAGTAGGCAGTTGCTGCACGCAACTTTGGAAGTCTTCTTGCAAATCGTGTTCTCGGGGCTCCAGTTGGCACACACAGTCTCAGGCAACCGTAACATGTTGTCGGTAGTTGAAGATGAAAAATGTAGATGAAGATGTGGATAACAAGGCGGGGAGTATGATCATGAGGACGACGACGATGACATGGGGTGGGCAGGAGTAAAACGAATCAAAAGAAGTCAAACGCGAAGATTGATGCTAAAAGGTGGGGTGAAAGGTTGTGAGGAAGAGAAGAACCATAGTGAAGCTCTAGTAGATCATAACATTATGGTGGTGCGTGGGTATAGTCGATGCTATTCACAGATTAGGGTTTGATCCGATCTTGTTGCTAAGTGCCACGCACTGAATTCAAGCTTAAACGCATGGGTTCGAGCCTCCCACCCGATGAAATCTATGTGTGCTGGGAGCCCATCCTAATCTTCAATACTTTAGGCCCCCCGGGCTCCCTTTAAATTGTCTCTTTGTTCCACATTAGCTAGCGGTGTTGATGAACTAGCATCCCTTCCCCCACCGTCCATCTACAGGACGCTTTCGTATATTAACGTTAATATAAAAATAAACTCCTACCTAACACAACTGATAACAAACCTAGAAGGTCCATAACCCTAGAAGTTTAGAATTGTCCGTTTCTCAAAATAAGAGAACAGATTGCGTCATTATATTCCAGACGTCTACACATATGACCGGGACAGTCCCGTTATGGATTCCACTCCATGGAGAGGTCAGTCACTGATACACAATCATATCCAAACCACCGGCATAAGGCATCGTAACCCTACGGAATTGACTACCAGGCGCATCCACATAAGCAAAGAGCTCCGCATAACCCGCAGCAGCCTTCACAGTATTGTCCGCAATGATCATAGCACCAGGCCTGAAGTGCGGCTCAACCAACTTCAAAGCCGGAAGAGCGAGAGGTGTCCAAACTATACGGCAATTAGTCATTGTTACCAGCCAGTGATGAAATTATCACAAAAGAATGATATGCTTATAGTAAGGGATACACATACTGTCAAGAAGCAAAAAATCCACAGTGCCCAGATCCTTGCCAAGGGTCTCCCGCAGATCACCAATGCGCAGATCAATCACACCTTGAATCTCCTCTCCAGCTTGCTGCCAGTTCTTTTGTGCTTCAGCAGCTTTTGAAGGCTCCTTCTCAGTAGCGACTACCCTACCCGTGGAGCTGGTGCTGGTTCCAGCTCCCCGTGCAGCATTCTGAGCTGCAGCAAGCGCGAGGTAGATGGTGCTAACGCCGAAACTGGTTCCTGCTTCGACGATTGTGGTTGCGTTGATGCTGCGGAGGATGTGGTAGATGAGTTCACACTTATCCTGGTCCAGGGCGATGAATTTGTCGCGCATAATATTGTCGAATTCATTGGTTGTTTGGCCTGGGAGAGAGTTCCATTCTATTTTAGATTCCTGGTTCAGGGATTTGGAGTGGAGGTCCTGCAGGAAGGCGAGGAGGTGTGGAGTAGCTGTAAGAGGGGTTGGAGGAGCCATGTCTAAGGGTCAAGTTTAGTTGATTTGAATCTGGGAGAACAAGTGAGAATTCTAGTAGATGTGAATGGGATCAGTTATAATGATGTAAGTTGCGGGTACTGCGGGTATGAATATAGTCGTGAGTCAGAAGAAGTTCCACATACTCGACCCATTCCCCATGTTTTACGTTGCACGGGTGTGGTCTCGGCTTTGCAAGATCCGAGCCGCTCGGGGCTTCTTTAATTGACTCATTTTACTTTAAAAACTTCTCCAGGGCTGACAGACTAAGTTGCATTATGCCTAGCTTTGGTGTTTCGGCTCCTTTTAACTATTGTGGGAATAACAATTATTTTAGGTTTATACATCAAATGATCGAATGATAATCTCAATTGACCCATCAGGTCCCCTCCAATAAATCCGCATAGCTGTCAAGCGACCTTCCAATCAGATTTACCATTTCCCAGATATAATCCGCCGTGAAAAGGCGCGCCCAAAGGCGGGTCACTGCCGCACTAAGCCTAGTATTAGTGGCCATCAGCCACTCACGAGAAACGCCATGCTGCACCTCCATGACCATTTCGATGACAAAATCCCGTAAACGGATCTCCTGTTCCGTCAGCACGGGGTCAGGATTCGGCCCCATCACCGCTTCAAGCCACTTGGCAAGCACGACGGCACATTCAAGCGAGCATAGGGCGTGCTGGTTTGACCACAGGGCGACCTGGGAGTGTGCAACGTATCCAATGCCTAGTTTGACTGGTGTGCTAAGTGCATGAGCACAGTGCAATGCAGCTCGTGTGAGGCGGTCGCCACGCTGCACAGAGAGATTTTCTTTCAGGCTCCTGGCTATTTGAACGGAGTCCCATGATTGAAGTTGCCGGGTGGAACCACAGTCGGCATTTAATCGAATGTATGCTAGCCGGAGTAATGCTGCAGACGTGAATGATAATGGTCCATGGGGACTGAGTGGGTCGATTGATGACTCCTGATTCCGTTCCCAGGACTGACACCAACGTTCAAGTGCCTGCTCAAATATAATGAGTTGCGATGTTGGTGCTATGGATGCATTATTAAGGCGGTTGTTAGAGCGAGAAACGCACAGGCGGCTCGTTTTAGTCATCAGCCAAATGTCCTGCAGCAAGGCGTGAATAAGCACATAGCCACCGAGAGATGAGAAGCGTTCCATGTCGCTGTGGGGGTCGAATAGTGCTGATAATGCATCTTGAAATTTGGGTTCTCCGGGACTTTGACTGCGGGCTAATTGCCAGAGTTCGGGGCTGGATGCCTGCCATTCCCTCTCGGTGCATGGCAGGTCCAAAAATATCTCTTCCGTGAGAATGACTGGGGGGATATCGAAGACAATAGTGTGGATATTAAAAAAGCAGAAGACAATAAGCTTTATACGCTTGACTTGCTCGCGGAAAATCCAGCTTGCCCAGGTTCCGTCCAGTTCGGGAAGTCGGTTGAGGCCCCCTTTCCGCACCAGGGCGCCCATTGTGCTTCGAATAGACAATGCCTCGTAGTATGGCGGATCGTTTAAAAACCATGATGAGACAGATATTAAGAACAGCAGGGACTGAATTGTTTCAAGCATATCAACACTGTTCGCATCTGGTTCCGGTAGCTTTCCTGATTGGAACGTCCGTCGGACGTGCTCCAAAGTGACAGGTTTGGCTATTTGGTACAGTCGCATACTAGTGTCTGGCTCGCGACAGTAGCGCGCACCTAGTGCGGCCATGGATAAAAACAAAGTGACAGGCATTGCCTCGACATTGAGAGTTGGCTTGTGCACAATTGGATAATGATCATGGTACCCCATTAGGTAGCCAGTTAAACATCGGGATAAAGCATGGCGAGAGGGGAGAGATGGATCGGGGACCACATTGGAATAGTCCGCTAAACGACGAAGAATCTTTTCTCGGCACTGTGCTGTCACAGGCAGGAACCCTGTGGGTTGTCTTGCCTTGTTGGCCGGGGACTGATACCCCTCTGGCTGAAGAGATGGCAGTTGTGCACCATGACGTGGTAGTACCGAGCTCAAGGGCGTAGAAGCTGGCTCTGTAGGCGGGCCTCCATCAGGGGTCTGTTCAAACTCCGCAACGGGGGAATACTGCAAGGGTGGGAACAAAGGAAGCGGCTGGAACGCTGGCGAGAACGGATGACTAGGCAGGGGAACACTGTCTAGGAAAGAAGTAAAGTCATTGTCTTCGTAAGCTCCCGCTGGAAAACCGCCCAGCGGGTATCCATATTCGGGTCCTTGCAGAGGCGGGGCGGCGGTTTGCTTTGATGGGGAAATCTCGGCATTGGATAGCTGAGGGCCAATCATTGAGCTTCGGTCTACAGATATGGCATCCGAATATTGATCGCTCCGTCCTGGTATTGGCCGATTGGAATTTGCATGGTCCGTCACGGCTGATGCCAGAACATCTAGGCCATCTAAATTTGACCGAGCTGGAGACGGCGATACTGTCTGATGACTCGCGGGGCTCGCCCCTGGTTGGTGGGCGAGTCGCTCATGACGCGCAAGCAGATCTCTACACTGAGATTAAAAAGGTATACACTGCATTAGGATTGTGCAACATACTTGCGTGTAAAGGCCTTCGGGCATTGTGCACAGGCATACGGTTTCTCCTTCGTGTCTGGCTAGGTGTTAGTTCGGATGTCGAGCCGAGTCGGGGAAGTATCCGTACGGGACCGATCGTGGCGTTGGAGATGCTCCAGACGAGCGAATGATCTGGAGCATCGCTGGCATTGATAGGGTTTGCTATCCATGACTTCAAGGTGTGATGATGGGCGAGTGAAGAGGGGTTTGATCAGAGACCGGGGAGATAGCGACCAACTCCGGCTACATGATGTCAATGCGACAGTGACGACACATTTGTAAGCTCTACTCTGACCATCACCGTTTTAAAGTTAAAGTATAGACGACACCAAGAGAGTGAATGGTGAGTATAGTATTGGTTGAATAAAAAAGGGACTAGCTACATGGGGAAATTCATATAATTTAGATGAGGTCACCTGATCGCAACGTTCAAGGTCACATGATGAGACGTCCTCGATATTGACTTGGAGCAATGTCGCGTCGTGCCTTTACAGAGTCACGGACTGTGAATAAATTCCGTTTCCCAGACCTTGTCGGTATTGATTGTCATCGCTTGTACCGCCGGCGTCGTACTTATTTAGAATATGTAGTGTTGATAGCCTCCTTCAGCTGCCAGGTGAGGTCTCTACCCCTCATTGCGCTTGAATACGCACCATTGTAGTACTCAGTAGCTGCCGTTGATGGTAACCTCGAGGACTACAATCAAATGAGGAAGCTATCCAGCATGTTCATTGTCACACTGGTCGCGATCCTTAGAAATTTATTCTCTATTCACCATCCGACAAAGCGGACTTGATGACGTTATGCTTCCCAAATTTGTAGTCACTCATTTCATTTAGTGACACCAACCTTGGGAGTACCGGTTTCTCATGCTATATACATCGAGAAAATGTCCGTGCAGTCACATTCTTTGTGCCGGTGGCGCAGGGTGTAGTTTGCGGGGTCGAACGGGGTCGAACTTGATACAATCCCAATTTTTACCATTTGCTTCTACGAGCTCGCTGTTTTTGGTGTGGAGGTATTAGACGGGTCCACGGGTCCAAGATTGGAAAATGTGACTCGTCACCATGGTCTTGCATAAGAACAGGACTTCAAAGATTCGGGAGCTCGGTGTTCTCGGCATTCCCCCGGGAAACCCCCAATTTCTCCAAATTGGAGATCGCCATCGAAGTGGAGCAATGTACTTCCTGAAAAGTCAAACACGCTAACGGCAACAAGTCTCGGCAAAAGAGAATTCCTGCAAAAAGATAGACATGGCCATTATCAAATAGTCGAATAGCAGTTAGAAATGTGCATAGACTAGATCAGAACAGTTCCACTTTTCCCATCATACATATCCCACAAAAGTACCCACAAAATGATAAGCAAATAGCCCGGTGGATCCCAATTTGGAGAATCTGCAAACCGGCTTCTCCAATTTTATTTTTCATGGGTGACTCTTTCGACCCACGCTTATTTATATAAGGTCTGATCCTTATTCTGAACCTGTCAAAGTGAGGAGCTTCACCCAGAGGACAAACGTCCCCCACCCCGCCATTATCGGTATATATGGCTGTTGAAGCCTCCGAACTCACCAAATCTGGGTCCGTTGTCACCATGGATAGACGCGAACCCAGCCCCGACTCCTTAGTGGAGCCAAATGAGATTGAATATCTTTATCTCGAGCTGGAGACCCCGCTACCTACTCCATGCATCACTTTACCCCCAGCTGCGGGTCAATCTGCACCACCCGAGGCACCAAGTCTGGAAAAGTACACTTCGCCCTTCTTGTGGCCGAGATGGCGCAAGTGGATGATGACTTGGATCGCTTGCGCTGTTACCGCGTTGGCTGGTTACTCCGCTGGCGAGGTTAGTCCGGCATCGAGCGAGTTGTGCAAGGAATGGGGAATCAGCTCTGTGGTTTATAACCTCAGTATCACGATCTTCTGTATTGGATTTGCGCTGGCGCCTATGATTCTGGCTCCCTTTTCGGAAATTAATGGTCGCCGACCCATTTTTGTTGTTAGCGGTGTTGTTTTCGTTGGTATGTATGCCAGAACTATCATATTGAAAGTTGATACTGACAGAATGTTTTTCAGCTTCTCTGATTGGATGCGGAGGGACTGATTCGTTCGCCGGGTTGCTGGTCGCCCGTTTTTTCCAAGGATGTAGCTCCTGTATGTTCTCACTGAGCCATTCTACTAGATGCGATACTGACAGGCCCCAGCAACATTTTCGACTATGGTCGGTGGTGTGATCAGTGACATTTTCCATGCACACGACCGAAACACTCCCATGGCACTTTTCTCCGGCGCTGCCTTGTTTGGAACAGGTCTGGCACCTATCATAGCAGGTGCTATCGCGACCCACACGACCTGGCGCTGGATATACTACTCGCACGCCATCGTTTCCAGTGTCTTCGTGGTCATCATCTATTTCTTCTTCAAGGAGACTCGCGGAAGTGTCATTCTAAGCCGCAAGGCCCACGCCCTGAACAAATACTACGAGAAACTCGAGGAGGCCGGCCATATCGGTGTCATGACATCCTCTGAGGACCAGCTCGGAGAGAAGAACGTCCAACGAATTCGATGGAAAGTGGAGAGCGATGAGCAGCGCGCTTCATTGTTGACTGCAGTTCAGATTTCTATATATCGGCCTTTCCACATGCTATTCACCGAGCCTGTGGTCTTCTTCTTCTCTTTGTGGGTATCATTCAGCTGGGCCACGCTCTATCTGCAATTCAGCTCTATCCCTCTGGTCTTCAAAACAAACCACCACTTCAACGTCGAACAAACCGGTGCCGTCTTTACTTCTCTATGCGTCGGTGTCATCATCATCACTATAATCAGCATCAACCACGATAAAATCGGTGCGATAATCGGAAGAGGAAGAATTCCCTCAACAGCCGAAGGCCGACTCTACTACGTGTGCATTGAGTCCATCCTCCTCCCAATCGGTCTATTCTGGTTCGGCTGGACTTCTTACCCATCGGTACCTTGGATCGTGCCGACTATCGCAATTGGCTGTGCGGGTATGGGTATCTTTTCTATCTACCTTGCGACATTCAATTATCTCGCGGATACGTACCACCGGTACGCCAGTTCGGCGATTGCGGCGCAGTCTTTCTGTAAGTTTCCAAGTTCTGACCTGATATGTGTTTTGGGATCCAGACTAATTGAGTTTTCAGGCCGGAATCTGCTTGGTGGAGTCTTCCCATTGGTCACGGCTGCTATGTTTACGAACCTTGGTTACCCCGAGGCATCTAGTCTCTTGGGTGGAATTGTAAGTCCAGATCTTTGTTTTATGTTGACTTGTTGCTAACATGATGGATTAGGGATTTCTCCTTACACTCGTGCCTTGGATTTTGGCTTTCTACGGACCGAGGATTCGAGCCCGCAGCAAAATGGCTAGCGTAAGTCTTTTCCTGAAACGATAGTATTAGAAATTGGCTAACCCAGACCCCATAGGAGTTGAACAAGTGAACATAAGTTCTTAAAAAATAGAGTTTCGGGTTTTCGGGAATAGACATAGATTAATTTAGATGATGATCTTTTGGATCCATGAAGCATGAGCGTCAATGGCATTAATGCATTCATGAAATTAATGACATTATTACATCCCATCCTTGGAACATGATTGATTAGGTACCAGAGGATTCAAAAAGCACGTAAAATGATATCAATGCAGGATGCGATTCTCCTAGAGATGCTACCATGAATGCATGTGCCTGAGCCGTATCTACCCGAACATAATGATAATGATTTTGATCCATGGAAACCGATGCAGTATTCCCTGCAAAGGCGTTCCCTTGGAAGATTGAATTTGGTGCTACCCCTTTACCTGGGGTGCACATGAGACCCTCGGGAAGCCTGTACACGAGGTTGAGGGCGGTGCGAGGCATACCGCTCATCATCCTCACTATCACTTTCCATTTGATCCAAGATACGGTCAATTTCGTCTCCTGCGTGAGATTCTAGTCCAAATCCTGAGGGCCTCAACTCAAAGCTGCGACCATTATGGGACTTTTCGCTCAATGAGCTTTGGCTATGATAATCACTTGCGTTGCCGTTCGAGAGCGAGTGGACTGACTCATGTAAGCTGATTTGCGAAGCGGGCGGCTGTAAAGGGCGTGGACTAGCACGATACCCGGAGTTCTCTGGGCTGGACATGAACATGAGTGTCTCAATTGCGTCTTGTTCCATCGCTGTGCTTTGAGAATGAGTGCGAGATCTATAGACCTCGTGCTGCGCTGATAGCGGCATGCGTGCAGAAGGGGGAACATGCGGAGTTCCTGGTCCCAACACTGGAGGCGACCCCAGCGTCTTGGTTAGGGAAGGTTCCTGGACTGAATGGTGCCGTCGATGATGGCGGGCATAAGGACTGCGCTCATATGGTTTTGTAGTTGTATTTGGATTAGGTCTACGCCGGCGCGTATCCCCGGCGGATGATATGATATCGACTGGAGGCGCTAGTTTGGGAATTTGAAGAAGTTTGCCAGATGAGATGGCTGAATGAGAACGATGATGTGAGGAGAAATCGCGGGGCGTAGGTGTTGATGATGAAGGTTGTGGATGAGATGTGGGGGTCATGCCTTGCATTGCACCATTTGGTGTTGGTGGGCTTGCAGATGACAGACTCTCTAATCCTTGGATCGCAAGTTGGGTATTATTGTCACGCGCCTGTCGAGACTTTTCAATCTTGGCGGCAGCATATGATAGTCGAGTACGAATGTGGACAGATAGCTAGGCGTATGTTAAAAAATATATCCGAAACGAGCATAAGAGCTTTGTTACCTGTGCGATTCTGTTTCCATGAGCTGGCGAGCCTGTGCTCTTTGAGCGCCGCCGGAGGACCGCTTGGGCGGTCTGAGGTTCCGCAAGACTCGATATGGATTTGACATCTCCAGTTGCCGTCCTCTCGTGTCCCGGAGCAAAGTGTACTCCATTTGCTGACCGTGAAGCCGAATGATTTGGTGACTGCGGCGGAGACATTGAGCCATTACTCTTCTTCTCCGAAGTATAGCCGTCTGTTGACCCATTTCCATAGACAGATGATTGGTCTTGAGAGTCCGAGTATGTCTTTGGGGTTTGTGCATCATCGGTGGAAGACTGGGAGTTTTCGATTTTAATAGATTGACTGGAATCGTTTATCGAGGAGGAAGGAAGACTGGACAATGAATCTGCGAGGGTGCTCGCGGATTGTGGCTCCGGTCGACGAGCATCAGCAGATGTATCGCTATCACGTTCCGATGACTCAACATATTGTGGGAAGGCGCTGGTCTTGTCGTGAACATGGGCATTCAACCCATCAATATGCAGGGATAATGGTTGAGGGGACCGAGGAACCTGGATATGTTCCGCGCGAGTTGAGACTCCTGGCGCTCGTGACGTTGAAGATCCGGTGTTCGCACTGGCCTCCACATGCGGAGCCCCGCGACTAGACGGGGCATGCTGGAGGTCATTCATGACCGAGTAGCAAAATGTAAGAGGGATAAGCCTGACAAAATGAACAACAATGAAACCAAAGGCGACTAACACGCGACCATGCGGCAATTGCAAAATTACGCGGCCACGAGGGGATCTAAACACGCAAGACCTAAGTAACTTGCGCCGAATCACCGCATAGAGACGGAATACCGGGAATGTCCGACGTGAAGCGACCAGGGATGCACCGGAGAGACGGTCAGGATCTGAATGACTTCGAGGCGGGTGAGTGCAGTGATGCTGATGCGGGTACTAGTAGCATCTGCCCAATCCAGAGGCGATCGACCAGAACGCGCAGGGTTGAGCACGAGGAAAAACGGTCAACTGGCAGCCTCTCCACAGGCACCGAAACAAATATCCGGGGTGGAGTGGCGCGCTTGAAGGAAAGAATGGATCTGGGGTTATGGAATTAAGTGAAGAAGAATAGCAGGAGTCAAACACTGAGATTGCCTCCGGAATCGCTGGAGCGGAAGTCAAAATGTCGCCTTCGGCTTTCCTTCTGCGGCGACGCGTTCGAGACACGGTCACGTGCGGCGGTGCCACTTACGGGACTGATCGTTATACGGGGTCAGAATACGAAGAAATTCGATATTCAGTGGGTGAGGGATATAGAGCTATAGAAGCTGGGGTTTTAGGAGCCATGTTCGTGGATATTGGGGAAGCAAGTGGTTTGATGTTTAAGTAGCAGAGAAGTATACTTGTGAAGAGGGATGCGAACCTTGGAAGCCAGGATGGACGCATCGAGCAGGAAAAAGTATCCACATCTTATTCAATGGGGATGCAATATTCATCGAGAATATATATCAATTGTGTATTCATCAAGTCTTTCTTTCTCCGCGTCTGCCTTTATTTAGGCTTTGAAGACCAGATCACGTAGTGGTGCCTCATTCCTCAGGCAACAAGTATTCACACACCAAGTACACTGTGCATGTACATGAGGCCGCTAGTGCGAGTCATCTCAAAGGTTCCAAGTTTCATGTCACACTCATATCAGAATGAAAATTAAGCCAGCCTAGAATACAGTCATAAACTATGAATTCAAAGTGAGTTTCTTTCATCAACCTGGGAAAGCGAAAAACTCCGAGTCTTACAAACGCAGCACTATAGATTATGTTAAGAGATTCCGGCGAAAGTTCCCCGCCAACTCAGCGACAACCCCCTCTTCGGGACTTCCAAGAGCTCCAAATATCTCGGGTTTAAAGGGGTCGCCTCCGCTTGAGGGCATGAAAGAATGGCTACTATTGCTTGGACATTCAGTATGTACTTGAACGTCACATATTTATCTTAAACCCACTAACAAAGAACAGGCTCAAGACATTGACAACCTAAATGTCATTCATGTCGCCGGAACAAAGGGCAAAGGCAGCACATGTGCCTACGTTGATAGCATCTTGCGGGAGCACGCAAGAAGGAATGGGATCTCACGGAAAATCGGACTCTATACATCGCCGAGTCTGTGGCCGCGAAATAGAATCCGGATCAATTCAAATCCACTACCAGAGGATGAATTCTTCCAGCGCTTCCGTGAGGTATGTACCGGTCTATGCATTGACCCTGATAGGCCGTCTCCCGAGATCAAGACCCCTGGATTGCTGCAGATGATGGCTATTGTATCGTTCCACACTTTCATAAAAGAAGAGGTGGATGTAGTCATTTGCGAGACTCATCACGGTGGCCAGTTTGATGCGACCAATTTCGTTGAACATCCTGTCATCACTGCTATCACGAAGATCGGTATGGACCATGTTGACAACCTAGGCGGGTCTATCCAGAATATTGCCTGGCACAAGAGCGGGATCTTTAAAGCCGGGGTTCTTGCACTTTCAGTCCCACAGGTTCCAGAGGCTGAAGATGAGATGAGGAGCCGAGAGACTGAACTGGGAGCTTCGCTGCACTTCATCAAAGATGTCAAGGGCGCATTACTTCAATTCATCACAGACGAGAAATTTGAAACCATCCAGCCCGAGCAGCGAGAGAACTGCGCACTCGCCACGCAAATCACTCATAATTTTCTCAAGATAAGGGGTCAATCGCTCGACGAACAAGACGTTCAGGCTGGCATTGAGAAGTTTCGCTGGCCTGGGCGCTTCGATATTGTCGAGTCCGGTGGCTCTACTTGGTATTTGGATGGTGCACACAACGAAATGAGCATGGAAGTTGTTGGAAAGTGGTATGAGCGGGTGACCCATGCTAAGTATGTTCCCTTGTACAGTATTTTCCTTGTGCCAATACCACCCAGTATTCTAACCTATTCAGCAGCTCTATCCGAGTTCTTATTTTTGCTCATTTTTCACCGGAGCGGACGCGTGACTGGTCCAAGATATTACGAATGCTTGGGAAACATCTACAGACGCCGGTTCAGCACGTCATATTTGTTAAGCAAATTGAATATGATCATTTTTGCACTTCAGAGGAACGGCTGGAGGAATATTCTCAGCTCTGGGAGAGGAATTGGCCTTCCAGTGTCATTCATAAGGCTGACAGTGTCGGAGATAGCATTCATCAGGCCAAGAATATTGGTTTGGGGGCGCAAATCCTGGTTACAGGGAGCCTGTACTTGGTAGAAGCTGCTTTAGAGCTAGTCAAGAGCGAGACTAGGTGTCAAGTTTGCGCCTGATGGATCTAAACCAGAATATAAAAAGTACGAGGCCCTAGGTCTCCACGGATCCGATCGTTGTTGGACTGATGAAGACGATGAAGATTAGGGATCGGGCGCGCCATTAAATGCCTGCCCCCCTGAAATACACCGGCTTCAGATGTTTACTTCCTTAATTTGCAGAACTAATGAATTATAGCCTTTCTAGGTACGGAGAAAAAACAAGTAAAGCAAAACTGAAGACCCAGTTCTTAGTATATAATATTCGCCGTTCAACAGCCACTATACAATACAAGTCCAAGTATATTAAAGCATTGGGAAGCACTGGTTTTCTTCTCAATCTGGAGTTTCTATCAAGAAGCTTAAGGGCAGCCGCTTGAAGGGTAGTTGCAGCTGCTAGTCTCACCACCTCCAGTGATAGAAACCCCAGAGAAAGAAAAGTCGGAACAGCTGTCGCTACCACAGAGAATGTAGTAATCCATACCGTCATCAGTAGCAGTACCAGTGACATCAATGAACGAGATGCTGGAAATAGTAACACCGTTGGTAGGGTCACCGGTAGCACCACCGTTCAAGTAGTCCTGCTGGATATCGATACCATAGTCGGAGATACCAGACATGGTGATGTTCTGGTAGATGACATTGGTAACGCTACCAGTGGTATCGGCGTTACTCTTAATACGGCAACCGTTCTCACTGTCAACAACCTGGGAGTTCTTGAAGGTCACGGTGTCGACGACGTTGTCGCTCTTTCCACCGATGGATCCGATGCTGAGACCGTGACCGCCGGAGCAGTAGAGGTTGTCAATGACGATGTTGGAACCGCTGGTGACGGCAACACAGTCATCTTGGTTGTAGACGACGGTGTTCTCCACGGTAACGTAAGTGCTCTTGGAGATATCGAAACCGTCGCTGTTGTGGGCGGCTGGGTCGCCGTCGGAGGCGGAGTTGGCAGCGTCTCCGGCGGTGTTGTTCAAGGTGAGGCCGGAGATGGTGAGGTGCTCAACATCTTCGATCTCGAAGCAGTGAACGGGCCAGTTGACGATGTTGAGGTTGGTGATCTCGGAGTAGTAGACGTCCTTGACGACAATGAAGTGGTCGGGCCTGAATAGGGTTGGTCAGTGGTTTTTTCATGTAGGGCTGTTGACTTGTTACTTACTTGTCCTGTCCACCGTTGGATCCCTCGCCGTCCCAGTAGGCCTCTCCGTTACCCTCAATTACGTGACCATCAGCACCGGTAATGGTGAGGTTGGTTCCAGAGATAACAATGGGGTCAAAGTCATCGTCAAAGGTGTCTCCGAAGGTCTGTCATCTGTTAATAAATAGCCAAGCGGAAAAAGAGTATAAAACGTACGGTAGTACCAGCGAAGGTGACTGAAGCACCGGTCTGAAGACTCGACAGGTCAATGGTGCTCGAGGGAGGAGCATACAGGTCGGACAGCACAATGTTGGTGCAAGATGCAACAGCGGAGGAGAGCGAAGCATATTCGCTAACAACACAGGCAGATCCAGTAATGACAGCAGCCTCGGAGGAAGAAGAAGCAACCTCTGCCGCAGCAGTAGTCACGACAACAGCTGCAGCGGTGGTGCTAGGAACCTCAACCGCGGCAGAGGTGGAAGAGGTAGAAGAGGCAGCCCGAGTAGCTGTCACGAAGGTAGTTGGCGAGCTCGAAGTGCTAGTCGCAACGGGCACAGCAGCGGCAGTGCTGGTAGAAGCAACAACAACAGCAGCAGCAGTGGTGGTAGGCTCAGATGCGGCCTATCAACTGTTAGTTAGCTTGCCACAGACTATTTATGCCAATATTGCAAGAATAGCTTACGCTAGCCGAGTCAGTCGCCCAAGCAGTATCAAGACAGCTGCATGCGCTGGACATGTGCTTCACATTGTAGTCACAAGCAGAAGCAAAGCTAGGCAGACCGGTAGTGGCAGTCACAGAGCTAGCTGTGAAAGTAGCACAGAAACCGGCAGCCTCAGACCTGGAGGCAGTGTACGCAGAAGCACAGGCATGACTAGCGGGATTGTCACATCCCAAAACTAGCAGCGGAAGGAAAGAAAGAACTAGCGCGCTGCGCATAGTGAAAGAATGAATGAAAAGAATGAATGAGTGAATGACAAAACAAAAATGAACGATTGGGATGAGACTCGAGAAGCACAGCTACGAGAAGAAATACGAAAACTCTTATACTACTAAGCACCCTCATCCAGGGGAACAATTTAGTCCAAACGCTCATGAACTGGGTCCACCTGCCGAAGTAAGTCAATGTCAGTCTAGATGCAAGACGTCCACGGGCTTCGGCAAAATTTGATTCGAGTCCATGATAATCCACTAATGAGATCGCTAGCCCCTGGCGCTGGCTAAAGCATGGCTGTGTCGTTTCATATGGGCCAGAAGTACACTAAATTGGCCAAATGGAGACTCTTGGCCTAAACAAGTTAGGTAAAAGGTACCGAACAGTGCACGTTGATATTTTCCAACGGGGAAATCGTCCGGCGGCACCAAAAGCTACCAGGGGCTGGAGGTTTCATGTTGATGGGGATGAGAACGGTGGCGTTTTGGTGTTTAAGTCTAACGCCAAGCGAACCAAGAAGTTTTACTTGGAGCTCGCTCTAGCTTAAGGCTAGTGATCGGTGAAACAACCAGACTCTCTGGACCCGAAACCATTGACGGCCACTGGACCCACTTTGTACTGCAGGAACATGCTTACCGAGGGCTTTCTCATCAAAAGTGGATATAGAGTGGGGAGAGGCATGGACCACGACAACGCTAATAACGCTATGGCTGTTATTAGCGATTGCCGATGCCGAGGATACGATTGGTCACGTCGTTCGCTGTATACGTGTACGAGGTAGGGATTGGGAGCATTGAAATGGATATACAATTGACTTTTGGGTCTTCTAACGCCGTCTATGCTAAGAATGAAATCCCCATGCCTGTCATGACATGTACAAAATTAAGAATTCGATCATCTGCGCTTCTTGCCACCACCGCCATCTTCCTCGTTCTTGCGCTTCTTGCCCTCTCTGCGCCAGTAGTCGTCGCGCTCTCTCTTCTCGCGGGCAGCCTTCTTCTCCAGGCTATCAGCCACCTTGGCCCGGTAAACCTGGCGACGCTCTTCCTGTTTAGCCGCACGCTTAGCAGACTTCTCGTTGCGCATAGTAGTCAACTTCTGCATGAGATCGCGGGCCTTCTTCTCCTCACCACCAAGGACGACAGCACGCTTCTGCATGTAAGTCTTGTCCTTGTGGCCCTTCATCTTGGTGATCTGGGACTTGTAGGGAAGTTCGGCGGCCAGCTGGCGGGGCACACGCAGCGGGTTGAAGTGACGCTCCTGTCGCTCGATCTTGCGGTAGGCCGAATCACTGTTCATGGGGGTGGGAATACCCTGGTCGCGGCGGACCTCACCAGTCAACCGCATACCCTGCCAACCACCGTCGGCGTTGCTACCTTCAGTGTGGTCGAGCAGGTTGGTGACGGGGTTGTAGAATCGGTGAGGCTTGATGGGGTACCAGGCACGTAGGAAAACAATGTCACTCATCAAGATCTTATCTTCGAACGTAGCACGGTAGTAGCCGTCGGGCTTGCTGAGAGCTCGCTTGATCTGACCACGAATACCGGAGACTGTGCGGATCGAAGCACCTTCGAACTTGGCAATCTCAAGGGCAGAGTTGAACATGTCCTTGATGAAAGCGGTGTTCTTGAAGATCTTGTATGGCACACCAGTAAGTTTCAACTTCTTAACAATCTCGGTGTGCTCGTCAACAGCGAGGACGACACCGGTCGCGGCAATGCGGAATCCAGGGTTCTTGTTAGAGAAGGACTGGACACAGCAGAAACCGGTGTTAGGGGCCACAAGTGGACCGTAGAAAACACCGGTACAATGCATGTGCTCGGGAGTGTACTTGAGCAGACGGTTTCTTGTCCGACTGTCCGAGGTACTGTAGATGGGCATGGATTGGAAGCGACGCCAACCGAGGGAGAAGATCAAGGGGTCGTTGCTCTTCAAGATCTTCTTGTGCCAACGGTGACGCTTGATGCGAATCTGAACATATCCGAAACGATCCTCGGTAGGAGCCAGTCCTCCGACGATGACAGGGAAACGAGGGCTGAACTTGTCAACGAATTCGTATGGCACATTCTCCAAAACGATTCGTGCATAGGTACCGGCCTTGTAGCCTTCAGCGCGAGCGCGAGTGGCTTCGTCAAGGTTGTCAAACTCAGCGCGATTGATGTCCATCTGCTTCTGCATCTTTGCTTTCTGCATGTCGTACCAGTCATCCTCGCCGAACTCGCCATCTCCACCATCACGAGTGCCGTCTTTGGCATTGCCAAAGCCCTCGCGATCCTCTTCCTCGAACCGAAGTTTCAGCTCTTCCTTCTTCTTCGCGTTGCGCTCACGCTCGGCTTCCAAGTCCACGGGGCCCTCGGGCTCCGCATCCTCGTCCTCATCCTCGTCGTCTTCATCGCCATCCTTGAATCCATCAAAGACCTCACCTGACTCCAAGTCCTCAAAGGCTCCATCACCTTCATCATCCGAGTCGTCATCGAAATCGTCCTCGTCAACATCGTCCTCGTCTGAGCCACCACCGCCAAGTTTACCGGTAATGAAACGCAGTTTGAGTGACTCGATCAATTCCTCGTCACGCCACTTGCGCTCAAGCTCATCGTAGTCGTATTCAGGAATGGCGCGGAGGTCGGCCTCATCATTCTTCTCGTTGTTGGTCTTCTTGAAGAAATCGTCGGCTTCTTCATCAGCTTCGATATCTGATTCCTCCGATTCCTCGCCATTGTTCTCACCACGCCACGTCTGTACAACATCGGCGGGGGTGATAGAGTCGTCGTACATCATGCGAGACAGATCGTTGACACGGAAAGCCGGGCGTTTGCCATGACGAGCCTTGGCGCTGTCCAACATATTCTCTTTCCAGCGAAGGTTGCCCTCTTCATCTTCATCCTCGTCCTCATCGTCTTCATCCCCGTCGCTATCCAGATCCTGCTCGTCACCGGAAACAGAGCCAATGTCGGAATCGCTGTCTGCGAAGGCAACATCATCGTCCTCAGCGTCGGTGTTTCCACTCTGTCTTTTCTTGAAGCTATCCGCGAAGTCTGCCGGTGCTGACATGTCGACTTCATCTTCATCTTCATCATTCTCGTTCTCATCGAAGTCACCTTCGTCATCCTCAACATCGGAAGCTTCCTCGTCTTCGCCGTCTTCGTCATCTGATGCAGCTTGGACGCGCTCGGAATCGGCTAATCGGGCGTGTCTCCGTTGTTTGCGGCCAGTCCCTTCATCCTCGCCATCCTTGGTGATCGCCTCGCCACCACGGAACAGACGAACACCCTGGTCAGCCTCACCGAGCATGCGACGCTCGCTCTGTAGACCCACGACAAGCTGTTCACCCAGGCCCCGGTCCTCATTATCAGATTCCTCGTCATCAGATCCCCGATTGAAAGTATTTGTCTTGATATCAATGTAAACGGCGTCCTTATCGACCAGCACACCACCGACATCAGACATGGGAGCAAAAAGCAGCTTCTGCTTCTCGCCCAGTTTGCGTCGTGAAGACTTTCCAGTTGCCTTGGCAATTTGCTGGTCCATGAAGGGAGTTGGGCATGGATCGGGCAATCCTTCGATGCCGGATACGGTCAAGTCACCCACACCAGGAACGTGCACTCGGGCACCGTGAGCAGGGAAATTGGTACCTCTGAGATAACCATATAGTGCAACTGTACGATCACATTTGGGGTTCTCTTCAATCTTGGTTGGTGGTGTGATATCCAAAAAGCGATCGGCCAGGGCGTAGGGGTGAGAGTTACGCCAGATAAGCGGACGTGGGTTCTTCATGACGGACAAGAATCGGGAAAGGTTGTGCACTTCACGATCGGGATAACGGCCGTTAATAACACCGGAAAGGTAGAAGAGCTTAGCACCCTGGTAAAGCTCGCTCCAGAAACGGTGCTTCAGGCGCTTCTTGGTCAACTTCAGGGTGCTCTGCTTCTTGAACAGATCCAAATGTGTCAAGATACCGAAGACGTTACCCGGCATACCACTCGTAGACAGAGCGTTCAGGAACTCCATGGTCTCCATTTCGAAACCGTAGTTACCGTCGATCATGAGGAGGACGATATCGGCAATCTTGGAGACATCGATCATAGCGGCGAGAGAATCGGAGGGACATTCGAGGAAAGTAAGACGCTTTTTCTTAGAGGTAACGATTGTCAACGGACCCTGGGGCGAGCTGAGGGTCTGCTTGGTGTAGCGACGAATCAGGGACTTGATGAGAGTAGTCTTGCCGACGCCGGGGGGTCCAACAACCGCAATGACGGTCGGAGGAGCCTCCTCGGGCATGCGATCAACCTGGGGGACATGGAGTCTCTTTTCCTTGACCTAAAAGAGCAATCCCGGTTAGCTTCTGTATGGAGATTTTGAGGTGCTACAAAACGTACCTCCGAGGACCGCGCAGCCTGCTTGTTGAGCTTTCCGGGGTTGGAGTAGGCAAAAGCCTTGGGATTTTTTCCTATCAATAGTAAATAGTGTTAGCAAAGCTTGGGCTGGAGAATTGAGTCTCAAGGCAATCTCCGCAGATTTGCGGAAGCGCTCAACGACGTACCTTCAAATTTCTTCTTCTCCTTAGCGGGCCGGTGCGACCGGTTCGCTTGGTTGTCCATTTTGTGCGAGGAGGTCTCAGACCTCAAAGCTACTCTCTGTTAAATTCTAGAGAGAGGACACTGGGCAAAGCGACAGCAGCGATAACTCGAACTCTCTCCGTCCAAAATTATTATTTCGGGGCGGAAATATGTGGAGCCGGTCAAGAAAAAAAGTTGTATCCTGATGTGGTTTAGCGCGAAGTAGCTCAATTTCTGAATGACACCTCAGGCGGCAAGGCATGTACATATTGAGGCACCAAAGTCAGGCATCAGGGCCGAGGCAACTTCGCTCTCTTATCAGCTTATCAGTGACCGGGCCGGTTCTCAGGCGATAAGAGAAAGCCCCTCCTATCGGGCCGATGCACAAAGACTCTCGACACTCGCATTTGACGGGAGGCGGGGTTGTTACAATTTGATTTCGTAACAGATTCATGCACGCCCATGGTTGACAGCCTTTGACACCACTAACTCCTAGACCTGATACAGACGTTTCCCGCGGTGTTCTATGCGGGGCATGCCCCAGATGATAGGACCACCTGTAGATAACGGCAATCCTCCGAGAATGTGTACCTGAAGACGATATATAATAAAATTACGTCCCCGAACTATGAAACGATTCTTCTTCCAAGGTCTCTTCCCCTATTGGAAATACTCTGGTTTTCAGTCGTGAGCATAAAAGCAATACTGGTGTCGTGCAATCTGCATTTACACAGGTAATCTCAGAATGACTGCTCCTCGTCGGCCTCCCCCGGCCTACACAGCACCCCCGAATTCGGGCATTCACGCGACTTCGCAGCTCTACCAGTCCATCTCAAAGACTGCATTGGACCCGGCCGCACGTATCCCAAAGGATTCATTCACAATCCGGCCATGCTCTGGTCAGGCATGGGTGGTCCCCGCTGGCCACATCTGCCGTTTGACAACGCCGAAAGGACCCCAAGTTGGTGATCTGAACATTTGGAATGCAAACAATCCCCGTGAGCGAATGTGGGCAGCACGAACTCGGCAGATACACGCCTCACACGTGTCCGTGGGCGACCGTCTCTGGTCCAATCTGCCCTATCTCCGGCCCCTGGTGACAATCACAGGCGACTCGCTGGGCGGCGGACAGTTGCATGACGTGCTAGGACCGGATGGGAAGCGGAGGCCAGAGGTTACGTTTGGCACCACACAGTTTGGAGGACGCGTGCATGATCTAATGGGTACTCGATGCGATCCCTACGTGAATCTCCTTATGGGTGGAGAGACCTTTGACTTTCACTGCCATTCTAACCTAACACGTTCGGTGGCACCATACGGCCTGACAGAGCTGGATGTTCACGATGTGTTGAATGTCTTCCAGGTGACAGGGTTAGATGAGGAAGGAAAGTACTTTATGGAGACTTCACCAGCAAAGGTGGGCGAGTACTTTGAGTTCTTTGCCGAAATGGATGTTTTGTGTGCCCTTTCAGCATGCCCTGGTGGTACGTATCGGATCTCGGAGATTCCTTGACGCATATGCATACTAATGCCTTTTTTCTCCACAGGCGACCTGTCTAACTGGGGCTGGGATGACAAGGAGGGCGGCATGGGGTCGACCTGCCGGCCACTTGGGGTTGAAGTGTATCAATTGGCTGATGAAAAGGTGCTGGACGGCTGGAAGGCCCCTTCCAGCCCAGCATACAAGGGCCTGCATGGGATGAGCATGCCTCCTCGGGACCAAGACGGAATGGTCGGACTATGAAGTGGTCCGAGATACCACGTGACCGTGCCCCGCGTTTGGAGACGCACGTCATCGGGGATCATGCCGCATAGTTACATCAGCGGGTGGAATATGAATTAAAAAAAAAGGCCAGGAATACAGAAATGGGAGAACCTCTAATCTAAGCTGTCAGATTCAGGCGCAAGTGGCGCAGTAGGCGGCAGATTTTATTTAATTCATGATCACGATTGTATTTCTTGATTAGGCTTTCATTTTGTTTTTAATTGAATTTGGACACCTGATTCTAGCTTTGAATGGTTTCTGGTAGAGAAATCACGACATCAATGTTTGACAGTGTGGAGTTGATGTAGTGTAACCTTTTCTTAAATAATTGAAGCAAGCCAAAAGTCAAAAACCAGTTAAGCCCAGGGGCTCGTAATAAAAATCGCAGAAGGTCCTTGGTAAATGGATGGCGTAAGACCTAGTTAGGCCCCTCTTATCAGCTCACGCATATATAAAGCAACTACCCCCCTCCGTCTCCATCTCCACCTTTTCTTATCTCCACCAGACTTTCAAACTTAACCTTGTCACCCCACTGCACTTTCTTGCTCTTTCACTGTCAAGACTCAACACTGCTTTCTTAATCATGCCTCAGTACAACGTAAGTGACCGTTTCCAATATTGTTTTCGTCTCAGAATTTTGGCCTCAAAGCCTCTGCTGACATTGATATCTTTTAGGTCACCTTGAAGAGCGGTGTTTCGGCTGAGGAGCTGGAGAAGTCAGTTTCTCCCCCACCTTTCCCAAGATATCATAGAACGCGATATTGATACATTTGTGACAACAGGGCAAAGGAGATCGCAAAGGAGAAGGGCGGTTCCATCACGCACGAATACTCTCTCATTAAGGGTTTCATGTACGTGCTCCACTTTCCCCGCAGATGCTTCCTTCAGCCTACTTGAGCTGCGACTCTGCTCCTCCTTCAAATTTATTTACGAGTCACAAATACTGATTATTATCTGTAACAGTGTCGAATACCCAGACGGTCACGTCGACACTCTCGAGTCCAACGAGCATGTCCACGTCGAGCAGGATGGTGAAGCGAAGACTCAGGAGGAGTGAAGTATGGAACAAAGCCCGAAAGCCATGCAGCCATCCGTGGAACGCCTGCGAGGGCCCTAGGCCGGATGCCAATCCAACCAGACATGCAGAATAGTGGGGGGTTTATTGCTTTGGCGTGATGATGAATATGATACCAGGGATCCGCTTAACCCCCATGCGCTATGTGATGTAACTTTTATTTTAGCGAGTTCAGATGGCTGCTAGCGATGTGTGCAGTCAGAAACGATTTCTTACGACCTTAAATATGAACTTAAATGCAATCAATATGTATTGTACCCAATCAGTGGCTTGGCCATTTCATGACAGTGAGCTAGAGTCCATGCGTTGTCATTTGACTCAGACATCTCCATAGCTACGAATGTCTTGATTGGTGGTGATAAACCGAGGATATCCGCCTTCATACACCTGATAAGACTTTATCTCATTGTTTACTCATCTAAAAATCCAGTCTGCTTCCAAGGCTAGAAAATTCCACTCAGGAACGTACGTTACAAGTAGGAAAGATGAATATTGTTCAGAGATGTACCTTGGGTATTGTAGGCCGAGAAAAGAGATTTTCTCTTGAATCTTGAGTCAATCGCTCACGCATTTGCAATATAATCAAGATGCTACCAGCCCCCTTTACTAATGAATATAGTGGAGATATCGCGGCAAAATTTCCCAAGACTCTAAATCGGATCATCAGCCACAGTCAAATAGAAGGCAGAAATCATGCCTATGTTCACGGAGCTGTCTTCCCAGCACTTTGGCGACAACATCTTGTGCCGCAGCATATGTCTCCGGAGATCTTCAATCATTATTCGAACTTGAACCCATTGATCATCCCCTGTACATTCTCTTGCAGATCGTTTATGAGGCTATTTAGGTAGCTACCAAGCTGGACAGGAACTGCTTGACGACGACTAGAAATACCAGGCGATAGCATTCTGGCCGAACATCGAGAGTAGGATATTACTAATGCCGAAATCCACATTCATATCAGACAAAGATGTTTTGAACAATAATGGATGAAAGACAAAGACAAATTGGTGATGCGACCAACACTCGTAAACTGCTACACAGATTTCCATTGGATACCCAAGAAAAGAACCAAATTGTGGATCGTGAATTGTAGGCTTCGAATGGGTTCGTGTTCCTTATTCTGTTTTCAAGTATGTGCTCGGATTCCGCAAAGATCAACGCATACCTTGAGGCTGCGCACTTGCATCCTGTACCTATAGGTAGTTGAATAATGAAGTACAAGTGTATCGTCAGTCTCTCGGTGGTGTTAGAAGGAGTTGTGTAATTTAGCGGACATTGTCCGCTGATTCGGAGTCGAAAATGAAAGAAATCATATACTCCGAGCGCTTACTCCGGACTCCGAGCGCATTAAGCTTATCGCGCCGATGCCGGCGATAGCCTTATCTATGCGGGGCTCAGTGTCTTGGTATTACCGTATTTGGCCGTATACACCGCCAGTTAACAAAAGGTTGTAAGGAGCTCGGCGTATTGCATTGTATCGGTACCCCTCCAAAGTGTATCTGTGCGCCCTTCATTGACAAGGTCGTAGCTGCGTCGTCAACAACCACGAACCATATTGCTGCACGGGGAGACATTAGATAACAGAAATCCACATTCCACATTACTACTGGCTGAATCGCCTACTCATTCTGAAAAAGCGCCCATATTGTACATTCCAATGTGTATTGATGAGTCATTCTCCCCAATCGGAACTGCGCTGCCGGGTGGATAACGCTCATGTAAATTCCATCGGATAGCACCAATTTGCCTCCGTTCCCACTCTAACTTTGGCGTCACCCTTCACAATTCTTTCACAAGTTCGTCGACGTTGAAGCGACTATTGCGCCCTTCCTAATTTTCGCATAGCCCTGCCGAGTCAGTGCTTAGCATAGCTCACCGCAACTCTTCGCACAAACCTACCTATCGCATTACTACCGCAAATTACCTTTCCTACCCGCACCGAGTCACCGAGTCGATATGAGCCCGCCCTCTGCTGTGGATATTGAAATGAAGGGGGTCACTGATACCTCTGCGGTGTCGATCCCCGATCCTTTGACCTTCAAAGGCGTTCCTGGTTGGCGCGAGAAGATGGCAAAGATGCCCACTGGTGTTGCGCCGGCCTGCAGTAGTGATATGTTCAAGAGCCCGGTATGCACCCGACGGAACGATACAATACCTTTGCTATTTGTGGAGAGAGGGAAGTATTTGAATAATGGCTGACCAATTGTGCTGTTCGTCGCCATATAGGCTTGTTACACTAAGCCCAAGGCCAAGCGCTTTGACCGTAAGTTTGAAGATCTTCTACAAAGGCGCCCAATCGCTTGCGCTTAGCTACAAAGACCATTGAAATGTCTCTAATCACTGTTGTACAGACTTCTTGTCGCTCGAGGCCAAGTCTCGCAAGGTTGGCATTCCGGAATACCGTCTCGGACTTTGAAAATTAAATCCTAACGCGATTACCAGGCTTCGACATTGAAGACCGCAGCACAATACTTGAGAAACCCGGGTACATAAATACAGGGAGATACATGAATTGCACTGTAAATAAACTAATGATTCTCTAGGCATGCTCTCTCTCGGTGGTGGTCTGCCTTCTTCGGAGTACTTCCCAATTGAGCAACTCGATATCAAGGTCCCCACACCCCCAGGCTTCACTCCGGAAGCTACTCGAGAGTCAGGTGCTATCTTGCACTCTGGAAAGCACGATATCAAGGAGGGAAAGAGCTTGTATGGTATGTGAATTGTTCGAAACATGTTGGCATGTGTTTGAAATTGACGATGAATGTACAGATTTGGAAATTGCTCTCAACTATGGCCAAGCTACTGGAGCTCCCCAGCTTCTTCGATTCGTCACAGAACACACCGAGGTACCTCTCCTATGACTTATAAAAATAAGCACATTTTGACATTCGCAGCTCATCCACAACCCTCCATACGCCGATTGGCAATGCACGTTGACTGCCGGTAGCACCTACGCCTGGGATACCGCACTCCGCCTGTTCACAGAGCGGGGCGATTACATTATGATGGAGGAATACACATTTGCCAGTGCTGCCGAGACCGCCTGGCCGCTTGGCCTTAAGGCACTTGCCCTGCCCATTGACGAGGAAGGTATTGTTCCTGAGGTTATGGACGAGCTCCTCAGCAACTGGGATGTTAAGGCTCGCGGAGCACGCAAGCCCTACGTCCTGTACACCATCCCGACAGGTCAAAACCCTACCGGAGCCACCCAGTCTGCTGAGCGCCGCCAGGCTGTGTACAAGGTTTCGCAGAAGCACGATGTTCTCATCATCGAGGACGAGCCATACTACTTCCTGCAGATGCAGCCCTACAGCGGCGAGGGAGCTGCCGCCCCTCCCCCACCCGCCACTCACGACGATTTCATCAAATCTCTCGTCCCCTCTTTCCTAAGCATGGATGTTGACGGCCGTGTGGTCCGATTGGAATCCTTCTCGAAGGTCGTCTCCCCCGGTTCTCGTGTCGGTTGGATCGTTGCATCTGAGCAGATCATCGAGCGCTTTGTTCGTAACTTCGAAGTCTCTTCACAGAACCCTAGCGGTATCTCTCAGCTTGTTCTCTACAAGCTGCTGGACGAGCACTGGGGCCACTCCGGATACCTGGACTGGCTCATCGCTCTTCGCATGTCCTACACCGACCGTCGAGACGCCTTACTGCACGCCTGCGAGAAGCACCTCCCCCGCGACATTGCCCACTGGGTTGCCCCCGCTGCGGGCATGTTCGTAAGTTCTGCTAGTCCCGTTTACCCCAGGAAGACCTTACTAACTTTAGACAGCACTGGATCGAGGTTGACTGGCGTAAGCACCCCGGCGTTGCCGCTGGCAAGTCTCGCGAGGTTATCGAAGAAGAGATTTTCTTGTCCGCTGTCGACCACTCCGTCCTCCTGTCGCGCGGAAGCTGGTTCAAGGCCGATAGCTCGGCTATCATGGAAAAGATGTTCTTCCGCGCGACTTATGCCTCTGCATCCTCCGACCAGATCGACGAAGCTATTTCCCGCTTCGCCACTACCCTGCGTGAGCAATTCGGTCTGTAGGCTTTGGTCTTAAAAAACACAACCGTATAGCTTCCACCACAAGCGATTGGGTTCTGCATCTTATAATTTAGGTAGAATTTCAATAAGTGTACATACATCTTGCTGGGCTTTCTAGAAATCGGTGCCCCTTTTTTTTTTTCTTGGGAACTTTTCCACAAATGCATTTACGTTTTACAGTCAAAAGTGTACAGATTTAAAAGAGAGTATTGCGAAACTTGGAATATTTGCATTGAGCGCCGATCTAATGTATCAAATTCGTGGGTCTTGAGACGAGGACGTGGGCACTGACTACCTAAACTCCGAGACCTGGTCTTCACAGTATTTAACAAAGATAGCGGCAACATCCGTACCACCCTCATCCTTGCTCTTCATCGCCCGTAATAAATCCTGCCTTGGACTGGGATGTAAACGCCCCCAGGGCAATATATATTTTCCTCCGTCAGATATCGTAAGCTCATTTGAAAGGCCTGCCCAGAGCTCCGTGTACGCACCCATCCTAGCCGGGTAAAGTAGGGGTGCTACTACGTAAGGCACCAGCCAGGACATATGGCGGGTCAAATTTGACTTCAGATTTCCTGGGTTCACAACCACACTTAGAATTCCGCTATGTCTTTCTTGGACATCCAATGCGTGGGCGAGGTACCAGTTGCCGACTTTGGTACCCTCATAAGTGCGCTGTGGGGTCGTGGATTTCCGTAATATTTCATCCAGAATATCACCCCCTTCAGCAGCAGCCATGTCAACAACTATGGAGGCTGTCCATACAACGCGTACAGAAGCGGGCAATTCGCTTTCAGAGGTGCGCCGGAGGATCGGGAGAAGTAGAGTGGTCAGAAGATGGGGGCCGAGACAATTAGTCGCAAGCTGGAGATCATGGCCCTGTGTCGAGACGGAGCCCGGTGGTGGGTTTGAAACGCCAGCATTGTTGAAGAGGACATCTAGCCTGGATTCTGCAGCATTGTAAGTCTCTACTGCTGCCTTGATACTTGCTAGATCATCGAGGTGGAGAGGAAGGAAAACAAGATTTCCATCTGATGAACGGATGGAAGATTTAATCTCAGCAATGGCTTGAGAGGCACTCTCTTCTGAGCGCCCTGCGATGTACACCTTGCCTCCAGCCTGATAGAGGATTTTGCACAGTTCTAGACCGACACCAGAGTATCCTCCAGTGACGATGAAAACCTTGCCTCTTTGGCTAGGCAGATTAGCTTCAGTCAAAGAGGGCGCAGGTGGGAAAAACTGCGACCAGGTGATTCCCATGGCTAGAACGGAGAATAACAGTTGGTGTTACTTATTGTGCCTGTTGATGAAGTAGGAATTGGGGGAGGGGTAACTAAACAACCAGCTATATTACATCATCTCCCTGAAAGTACGCTAATCTATGATAAGATGCGCTATAAATAGTCATTATCTTGAGCCAGTAACACAGATGAATTAAGCACCGTGTCAAAAACCAATAAAACACCAAGTTGCCTCATTAATCTCCAACGCCCAGTCAGACAGTCTCCTCAGCTCCAAAACCAATACGACAACTGTCAACACATTAGCCGTAATTGCTCACCAACTAATAGTATCAGGGACCGTCAAACCCACATCTGTTCCACCACTGTTGAAATCCTTACTTTTTTAACCTAGAGGTAATCGCCAAGAAAATATAGCATAATCGTTAACGATAAGATCGACAATAATAAATAAAATTTCCAAGGGATATGTATCTCATCACATATCACAGGACCCGAGCTAGTCACCGAAAGCACGAGCTATTCCAAAATAAATAAAAGCAATACTAAATGGTCAAGCCAACATGTGCACTAAATTTCAACTAGAATCCGCCAACTCCTCTCACCCGTTTCACGGCTCCAATAACACCCTTAGCCCAGCTAAAGTGTCCAGGATCCGTACCAATGGATCCAGGAGGAATTTCTCCAGTAGTTGGATCATGCCAGCAGCCATCTTCAAAGCTCGCAGCACCATACTTGGCGGTATTCTGATTCCGATCGATAACTTCCAGCCATGCCTTGCAGACCAGCGGAGAGTCGAGCATGACATTGATTTCTTGACTGTGGAAGAAAGATTGGGTATCCAAGTTACCATTTCCTGCCACAAAGAAGATGAATTTAGAACGGATTCACAAGACTTTGAAAACGAAAGGGAATAAGAAAGAAGACGTACCTTGAATAGCAACTTGCTCATCAATGATCATCAATTTAATATGACAACTGCGCTTCTTAAACGAGTTGTGAATAGGCTGGATTTGGTCTTTTCCAACATAGTAGTGTACTCTAAATCTTGATTTCTCTTCAGCTGTTTTGAGAGAATTGTAGAGCTTGTTGGCGATCATCTCGTTCGTGCCGTTCTGGAATGGCAATAGTTCACCTGCGTCGTTGTATCCGAGGCAGAGGTAGGGCTTCACGATGACGCCTCGACGAATTGCAGCCAGGAGAGGCTCCAGGAGGGGCTCGGCGTTCATGTTGGGAGTTTGAATGAAGATTGTGCGCTTTGCGTTGTTGATTGCTGAGACAAAGGCTGCGTCTTGGGGATTGTGGGTACTGCTGTGGTTTGGAGCTTTGGAATTCTTAGAATTATGCTTGGTTTGGTTTAGCCTGAAGGGGTTATAACTCACATCCGTAGGGCTCTCGGTTAACGACGGCCATGGGGAAGGGCTCGTGCTGTGGTAGCAGGATGTATGGTGTCATTCTTGGGTCTTGATCGGTATCGGGAGCGTTCCCAGTTGTGTCAGGCTGAATAGTGGTGTCTGGTGAATGGTTAGTAAATAGAGCTCTTTAAAGGTCGATCTTAGATCTGACATACTGAGATGACGTGTCACAGCTTGAGTAGGTGTTTCCCCTTCACGAGGGTTGATACTGTGGTTGACTCTCTTTGCCTCGCCTTCAAAATCCACATCCCAATGGGGAGAAGAGGAAGTATGCTCCTGTAAATCTTCCGGTACGATTTCGTTGGGATCCACCTTCTGTTCTCCATGATGAGCAGGAATGAGAGCACTCTCAGCGGGAGAGTTCAACATTGGCAGCGGAGGGTCCAGGGGCCTCCCATAAGACAGGAGCGCTGCATCATAGAAAGCATCGACGATGGGTCCCTCGATATGAGACAGCATCTCGAGGTTATCATTGTCCTGGATATTACTGCTCTGCAAGAGACACATGCGTCGATCGATAACAGTGAACTTGGAGTGGAATGTGCCAAATACTGGACGATGGAAATTGATCACTTTCAAATCGACGTTCGGGATCTCGTGCGGCGCCGGAAGTCTAACTTTGTCGCTGGTCCGTTGTTCACCACTAACTTCGAGGCGGTTTTCCAATACCTGAACCCAATTAGCATTGACCCCGATGAAACTTTCTCTTCAATGCACATACCTGCTTTGGATCTCCACGATCATACACCATCTTCATCACCACCTTTGTCCCCCGTTCTCCAGCTCTCCTGTTCAACTCCCGAATACCATTTGTAACCAAAGTGGCCGCATCAGAATGGATCCAAAAGTTCGTACCCAAAAACACTTCATGTTCAGCGCGCGCAATACAATTGCCCAAATGGCGGCAGAGATCCGGCAACGGCGCCACAATGGAGAGGGGAACAACGCCTCGGCTCCCGATCAACGGGGGAGAAACTACACCAGTGCTGGGGTCTTTATCCAAGGAACCAAGAACATCGTGATAAATCTGGAATAAATTAGTTCATGTTCTCTGTTCAATTCTTTCAATTCTGAGAGCTCAACCATACCTGAAGGAATAATTCACTGGGCTCCGTAGACCCCCAATGTCCACAAGCTAGAGCTTTCTGCACAGCATCCTTCTTTTCAAACTCCTCGATCTCTTCTTTGGATAATCCATGCGCTCCGTGTTCTTTCAAATGGGGGGCCTCATGGTGCTCGTATAGTTTTTTGAAGATCGTCTCTGGGGTCTGCGACGGATCCTGCGCTAGCTCCGAAGTTACGGTCTGCGACTTTTTCCAGAGTCCATATACCTTAGTAGTGACCATAGCGATAATCTTAGAGAGGAATTGTGAAGAAGTAAACAAAAACAGAGAGAAACTGTGTTTAGAAATCGAGAATTTTATTTTTATTCCAAGCTAGTCTTGGTTGGCGTGACGTAGAAGGCTCTAAGCGGGGTCGGACAAGTTGCTAATGAAGCTGACCTCACCAGTGGACTCGTTGATTGGCTCAGATCAGGTCAATTCGACACAATTTAATGTGATTGCCTGGATTATGACGTAAGACTTTATTTTGGGATCAACCAGTTGCTTGATCTTCGGCTTCTCCCTACAAGGCTGAATGACGTACCAGTCGCCCCACAAAGCTTAGCAAAGCTTGTTTGGGTTCATTATCTCTTTCTGAGTCGGCGACGTAGATACTATGTAAGTATGTACTATTTAAAGCGTTTAATATGAATTAAGTAGAGTGCTGGGCCCCTGAAAAATCACAGGGTGGTCTGAACTCCATATGGTACGTGATCTTGCCAAAATTTATATGCTGCACAGCATCTGCACGTGGTTTTCTGAAGTGATTCTCGAATGCCAGAGTACCATGGCTCGGTATGTACCTAGCACACATATGTTTTCCAATCAATTAGTAGGGAAAAACTGGTTCTCTGGCCTGTCGAGGCCAAAGTGTTCACGTAGTGTAGAGCCCGTATAATCATCCCGGAATAGCCCTCTTCGCTGCAGCTCCGGAATCAACCTATCCGTCACCTCCTCCAGTCCCTGGGGCAAAAACGGAAAAACGCACGTGAAGCCATCCGAAGCCTCTTCTTCCAACCAGATCTTCATTTTCTCGGCGATATCACTCGCCGAGCCAAGGAACGCCAAGCCAGAATATCCTCCAGACCGCTGCGCAAGCTGCCTGACAGTCAATCCCTCTTCCTTAGCAAGTCGCTCCACACTCTCCCTGGCTGTCTTGCTTGCGTTTGTCTCCGGTAAGTCATCCGGCAAAGGACCATCCGGGTCAAGCACACTAGCATCAACCCCAAGCATGATCGACAAAGAAGCAATACCACTCTCATAATGCACCAAAGCATCCAACTCCAGCCTCTTCCTCTGCGCATCTTCTTTACTATCCCCAACAATGATCATTGCCGCCGGTAAGATCTTCAATTGCTCCTTCTCCCGTCCAGCCTTCACAACCCGCTCTTTAATATCAGCATAAAGCACCTTCGCAGCCCCAATATCCCTCGGGCTGCAAAAGACCACCTCCGCCGTCTCAGCCGCAAGCTGTCGTCCAGGCTCACTCTGCCCAGCCTGCACAATAACAGGCCACCCCTGCACAGGCCTAGCAATGTTCAAAGGCCCCTTAACCTTCAACTTATCCCCAACATGATTCAAAACATGCATCCTTTCGGGATCAAAATACTGACCCGTCTCCACATCTCTCGTAAATGCGTCATCCGCAAAACTATCCCACAAACCAGTCACAACATCGTAGAACTCCCGCGCACGCTTATATCGATCTCCATGAGCCATATGCTCATCGAGACCGAAATTGTGGCTGGATTCCGGGTTCCCGGTTGTAACTATATTCCATGCTGCGCGGCCATTGCTTAGGTGATCTAGACTTGCGAAGCGACGTGCAACATGGTAGGGTTGATCATATGTTGTGCTTGCTGTAGCTGCGAGACCAATTTTCTCAGTCACAGCCGAGAGGGCGGACAGGAGAGTGAATGGCTCGAAGGATGTCACTGTGTGGCTGCGCTTTAGGGCTTCGATGGGCATGTTTAGGACTGCGAGGTGGTCTGCCATGAAAAAGGCGTCGAACTTGGCCGCTTCGAGCTTTTGAATGAAGCTTGTTAAGTGTTTGAAATTGAAGTTTGCATCTGGGTAGGAGCCTGGGTAGCGCCATGCCCCTGTGTGTAGAGAGACTGGGCGCATGAAGGCTGTTAGGTGGAGTTTGCGGGTTGGGAGGTTGTCTGCCATTTTGGTTTGCTGTGGATTGTTGATTGTAACCTATTGTACATGATTTTGATGGTGGAGACCGATGCATTATATGTCATTTATCTGATTGCATTTTCCTTGTATTTATAAGCGTGTTTATAAGCTTCGGCTTTTGATCGTATGGCGTGCTCTGTGTAGGTTGCTCACGCAAGCGGTTGTGGTGATTTCGTTAGAAGCCAAGAAGTCACACAAAATAATCACCACCTCAGAATGTACCATACAACAATCATCAGCTTAGCTGCCTACCTAAATGGATACGCAATATAGCACAATGTTCTTCATCTGCAGTTTCAACATGGTCTGTAGATCTATCATAGGGCCAAACACCTCGGCATCATTGCAGACTTTGAGTAGCTTGACTGTTCTATCGCCAGAATAGGAGATATACAGTCCTCCAAGCTTGTCAGAACAAATCAATGAGAGCGCCCTAATGGAGAGACCGATGTTCATATCGTGCACTTGTTTACATTGTTCTTGTTGTAAAAATAAATTATGGCCTGAGGCATGAAGTATGCCTCAGGCGTTAGAATCACGTGGCATGATCGTCTCGCCGACCGTTGCGAGATGAGCGGCGACGTACACTATACAACTTTGAACGTCTCCATTCTATCTCATCCGATGCAATATCATCTCAATTAAATAGACATCTACTTAATAATTCCCTACATTTGGTGGGCTTTGCAACAGACGATGAGGGCAGGACACACCGCATGAAGATCCTGTGTTGACCCTGTCAAGCAACCGCGCTGCTGTGCTAGTAGGCCTAGATACGGAGCCCGAGTCACATCCAGATAGGTTCTTTTCAATCTACTGTGCCGAGCTCACGCTGTGTATGTTTTTATTCCTTTTTTGTACCTGCTTCCTTCACCCCTCCATCCTCCCTACCACTATCTTCATTTTCCATCCAACACTATGCATGAAATCATCCAGGAATAAGGCCATGGCTGACTGCAACAATCAGTTACAGCTCGTATCGGAGGATTCTCTTTTTGACCTTACTCCGACCGATCACGATTACGTGCTTCGACTGCTAGACGTGTCGAGTCTCTCTCTTGCATCTAGCTCAGAGTCTGAGCGAACACCTGATTGCAGGGCATCTTTCAAATCTGAAGATCAGCCAGCGATCGGTGAATTTGTGTCAACACCATCTACGTGGGTGATCATTGCAGTCAAATCGATTGTAATTGTTCTAACACTTCTCAACATAGGAAAGGCTGTCATTTGTCCCGGACCAGCTCTACCCGTCCCGCGTTTCGGGATCTTAGATTCGGCCAGGACGTGTCCCTAAGTAGACACCAGGAGGCATCTCTGGGCCAACACCAGGAATTTCCTGCTCGTGGATATCAGCAAGTGCTCCCGGTTGGTCATCAGGAAGTGTCTCCGACTGGAAATAACTCCAGCCTGCCCCCGGACTCTCTCTCTGAATCAAGCACGTTACTGTTTGAGCTGTTTGACTTGCTAGAAGGGCCGCCGTCTCCATATTCCAGTCCTCCACTTCCGAGCCCTGGAACTCCACCCACGTCTTCTGTCTACTACAGTACTACTGAAGAGACAGAGAACTGTGCTGCAGAGTATCCAATTTCAGGAGCCAAAAATTATCCGGCTACACCTCCCAAGGCCAGACCTGTGAGTGGAAATTTCGCCACTTCATACCAGCAGCTTGTCGACAGTTGTTCATTCGACTTGGATCAAGAAAACATTATTCCGAGCTTGGAATACCCGTCTGGCAACTTGGGCAATTCTCGGTTGATATTGGAGAATAAAACCCCAAGTCAAACTCGAACCAGTGACATTGACGAGTCTGTTACTTCTCCGCCCATTCCTACTACCCCCGTCTCTAATTCTACTCGTCATTCCCCGAGACCTCACCCATATTTGCCACACGCTGAAACTCCTCCACCTCGAAGAAGATTTGCCAACAAGATCAGGAACCGTCTGTCCTCCATTTTTGGTGAACGTCGTGTGACTCTCTAATTTCGTGCTTTCATCATCCAGGGCGGTCGAGTTTTCTTGTCATTGATACAGGTGACTCAGTCCTCACAGCAGCACCAAGATGGATACACGTGGGTCCCGGTTCTTGGACCCATCGTCTGCGGTGGCAGCGATTACTAGGCACAAAGCCGAGGCAATAAAACTGGCCCGAGAGCAAGGGACTGCCGTGAAGGAGATGTGCCGACGTGCAAAAACAGAAGTCCCACCCTATGAATTCGAAGAGCTTATTGGTAAGGGTGCCTATGGTCGTGTTTACAAAGGACGAGAGATTCCATCCGGCCGGCTGGTCGCCGTCAAGGTGCTGGACATTGATTCACTGGACTACAAATCTCTGCGTGATTTCAGAGACGAGTCGATCAAAGACTTCATTCACGAAACCAAAGTGATGAAACAGGTCAAAGATTCAGGTGCCAAAAACATCAATGAGCTTATAGAAGCGATCTCTATCCACTCACAGCTTTGGCTGGTTTGCGAATATTGTCCTGGTGGAAGTGTGCGGACACTGGTGAGTTTAAGCTACGGTGTACATGTCAACAGATTCTGACTGGTTTTGCAGATGCGTGCAACCGGCGATAAATTGGAAGAGCGATTTATTATTCCAATTGCCCGGGAGCTGGTAGTAGGCTTGCGTGCCATTCATGATGCTGGAATTATTCATCGTGACATAAAAGGTACAAGCTTATTCTGATCTCACTCATTATCCGAAAGGCTCCTAACCCATTTTTTCAGCGGCAAATATCTTAATTCACGAGGAAGGCAGACTGGAAATCTGTGATTTCGGTGTGGCCGGAATCCTGCAGTCCCAGCGAGACAAGCGGTCAACATGGATTGGCACCCCTCATTGGATGCCACCAGAGATGTTCTCAACCCGGGGTCAAGCCCATCAATATGGCAGTGAGGTGCGTGACTTTTCTTCAATTCCATAAACTCTACTGACCCAACTAGATTGATGTATGGGCGTTTGGCTGCACATTGTTTGAGTTTGCCACCGGAAACCCACCCAATGCAGGCCTTCGTGAACGTATGCAAATTGGACGCCAACTCAATCGGAACACGCCAAAGCTTGATAGCGAAGACTATAGCGACGGGCTGAAGGACCTTATCTCGTATGCTCTAGACTCTAACCCATCCACCCGTCCTTCCATGGCGGATATCCTAGAACACCCCTATATTGCTGGCACTGAAGAAGAATACCCTACATCATCAGTGGGTGACCTTGTCAGGAATTATTATCAATGGTCGCAACGAGGAGGACAGCGTATCTCCTTGTTCCACCCTGGAGGTGCTGCAGCCGCTGAGCTTCCAGGTACAGAAGAGTCAGAGGATGATTGGAACTTTAGTACAACGGATGGCTTTGAGCGAAGGTTCTCGGTCATCGACCTTGATCAGTTGGCTGCTTCTCTGGCTGAAATGGAAGAGTCAGTCAGCCCGACTACAGCTACTCCAGATCATGACTTCCACGATGACCCATCAGACGATGAATCAAACCCAGAAGACAAAGCAAATTTTGACGAGAGGGTCCGGCGTGGAGCTGTTGCGATGGAGGGGCTTTTTGACGAGGAAAAGCCGAGCTACAAATATGAAACCAAAAATGATTTCGTGCCCATTGAACCTCCTCAGCCGATTTCCGACCTGCCCCTCCGCACCGACACAGACCGGTCCTCTGTGACATCCACATTCATTGATATTGATATCGGCTCCTTTGATTCTTCCCACTATGCAGCCGGTGCACCATCCGCACAGCCTTTCCAATTAGCTGATGCTGGCACAATCCGTGCAAACCGATCAAGTCTACGTGGTAGTCGCTCCAACGACAACAGTTCACAGTCATCTGTCAGTGGTGAAGAAAATATGGAATCGCAAGAGGAAGAGTTCCAGCCCCAGTCAGGGCCCCGACCTCCCACCATGGACTGGAAGTTCCCAGTCTTCTTGAACACAGAGGAGGAAGAAGTCAAGAAAGAAGAACCTGCCCCAGAGTCCGCACCTGAGCCTGCTCAAGAAGAACAATTCCAGGCCGAAAAGCGTGCCACTATGGAATGGACATTTCCTGTGATGTCTGACCAGGTGTCAAACGACTCCAATACGGATCAATACGATACTCTCCGAGCACCACTGCCACCACTTCAGCCAGTTGAAGAGTCTGACATCTCTCGTCCCGGAACGTCCGCCTCCAACTTGTCAAGTGCATCTGAGTCAGACTACGATCCTTTCCGATTTGACCGTCCAAGCACTCCTGAAGGCCCAAGATCCAAGACCGCCAGCCGAGCCCAGTCATTTGACTCTACTATTAGTTTGACGTTGTCAAACGGAGACCGTGAATTCCCTGATGACAGCTCTGTCTCTCTCGATGGACCCGGCCCTGACGAGGAGGAACCTCATCCTCTTTGGAATGAGAACACCGAAATCATCGACCCCAACAACATCCCACCGCTTGAGCTTCCCTTGCATCGTGATGATGTTGAAAAGGCCTCAACCCCGGTCTCCGAGCCTGGTTCTCCCGTCTATGATGATCCACCCACTGTCCGACAGCCAGCCATTTCTCGGGCTAGTGCCATCAAAAGACCTGACTCGGGAGTGATACCATTCCCCGTCCTTATGCCACCCAGTGCGGAAAGCTTGATGGAAGGTGCCGAAGATGCTGTTGTTACTGCTGAGCTTGAGCGACTTCTTGATGACTTCCTCGATGGTCTAGCTGCCACTGGACAAGCATTATCTCGGTACGGTGCGGCAAAGGACCCTCCTGATGTTTAGCCCAAAACACATTATCCCAAGACACATTTTCGATCGACAGTTATTTGCATGCTTTTATCCACATACTGTATGGTTTGCGAGCGATGTTAATTCCGCCTTCATGTCTGAGCCTCTATGCTTGTGGTCGGCTTATATCTATTATGTCTGAGTTTAGCCGGAATAAATTCCACAACTAGTATGTGCCTCTCATTATTCCAGTCGGACTTTCTTCTTTGTATGGCTCTCGGGGTCTCAAAATTCGTTCTCTAGTATGGAAAAATAATCACCATCGAGCATTTGCATTTCAAAGTAGTCTGAATAGGTAGGCTCCTGGGTATGTACTCCATAATTCACTTTCGAGGACGATGATATTTCAGGATTCCAAGGGATCAAAAGCTTCCTCTCAATTGACTATGACGGCATTTTGGTTTCGTCCTGAGCCATTTTCAATACGGCGACATAATTGTAAACGAAACATTCACTTCCTCTACACGTCCTCCACACGTCCCATTCACGTACTCTACACGTCCATGTCAACATCAACGATATTCCTCTTTCAGCGTGTCGGAATTTTCACACACATCGCCACGGCGATTTATGTCCCAACTTAAATCTTCCAGTCATTCCTTCCATTTACCAACCTGCCCCTCCTTCGCCATGTTCGGTGGATTTTCGAGCAAGAATGGCCCAGCATCTTTCTCCTTCCCCTCGCCATCTTTATTTCCAGTCACAATGAAAGACTGGAAAAATGTGTTGGTGGAGGTGAAGCGCCTGTACTTGCTGAAGCAGTACAAGCAGTGTGCAGCTCACTGCATGAAGCTTCTGGCCAATGCAAAGGAACCGGTTCGTACTTCTCAATGACATTCAGCATGCACTGCTGACAGTTTGAATAAGCTTGAACCTGTACACAGAACCTTTTTGACATTCTACGCTGCAATCTGCTATGAACTTCTGGGCCGGGCTGCCCATATCTACTCTGCGAAAAAGGTGAATCTGCTGCGCCTGGCGCTGGAAAACTTTGTTAATTGCGCTGCTGCTCTCCCTCCCCTTGTCAATCTACCTCGACTACCAAAGGGTAAGAATGATTTTTCATGCCCACCTACCCCAGTCAGCGTGGAGGAATATCTGGCTACTTTTGAGCCTATCGAGGGAGTGCCTTCCGAACGTGACTCGATGATGTCGAGTATCACCCGCATGATCGATGCGTCTATTTCAGGACTGGATGATCCTTTCCTGGACACATTCGATGAGTCTGATGGTGGCTCTGTGTCCCGCTTTTCATCCTCATCTCGCAGTCCCAGATCATCCGCGACGATGTTCAATACTGAAGTCCTTAAACCCCGTCCTCTCTTGATTCGTAAGGCTTCTGTTGAGAAGGTCCCTGTTGAGAAGCACCCCGAAAAGCATACCAGACTTTCAATTCATTGTGACGAGAACAGTGGCCAGAGCAAGCGCAGCAGCAAGCGCAACAGCAGATTCCGCCCCCCACGACTGCCACTCAAGGTCATTCCGTCTCCCCAGCTCAATGCTCGCATGTCCGGTCTTCCTTCGCCCAAGTCCGAGCCGTCCAGTCCAAGCACAGCTACAACCGCTATTTTCTCCCCCATTACTCCGATCGTCCATGCGCCTTACCCCACGCCGCCATCAACACAGCCTAGGGCAAAGGTAACCACAATCCCCATCGAGAACCTGACGCCCCCCCCGCGCAGCACAGATCGTCCGCTCAAACCGTGGAATCGCATTCCTCCGCGAACAAGTCGCCAACAGCATCTTCGAAATCCGGCAGCAAATCCGAAAGGTCAAACAGATTCAGGAACTCCGCCGCAAACGCGATTTCAAACATGCCTCCTTCTGGAGCTTTGATCCTGTCGTTCCCGAGACCGAAGATAACGAGACATACCATGAGCCCGGACCGATTGTGGACGAGCTTGGGAATATGCGTGTTAAGGAATCGATGAATGAGCGCATCATGCGTCTCCGGGCTGGGGGGTGGGATACGGTCGGATTGCGGTCGCCACGGAGCACATGGAAGGGGTCGCGATACTACCAGGAACTTTGCGCCATGGTTCTGACGGAACAGCACCTGGACTCGTGCGAAATGAAGATTGATTGATCTGATTGATGTAGGCGAGACCCTGCGACGATATGATCGTGAAGCGACCAAACTTTTGGTTTTATGGATGCATGATTTACGATTCTTGAATGCTTGTCTGATGATGCTGATAAATTTGTCTGATGATACTGGATGATCAATTATTTGATGATGTTGATGAATATGGGATTTCGGCCCAGTGATTTATGTGACGTTACTTAACTCATAACTAAATCTGTATGCTTATGCAATTGAATAGCTCATGCAATGAAATATCATCCAAATACCCCCTCAAGTGCGCCCCAGTCATTCATAGTCAGTGGGTCGAGATGCTTTACAATCCCTTGCTCAAGACCGATCCAACTCCTTCACCAGCGCCACCCTTGCTAAAAGCTCCCCCAATTCCGTTGCCCAGCTGATCTTGGAGCTTGCTCAAATTCGTGTCTTCGGCGATGATCTTGGCAGTCAGACTCTCTAATATCACGAATTAGCACTCCGGCACGAAAACATAGAATGACCAAGGGTTCTATATCCAAACTCACTCTTGAGCCCATAAGACGCCTTTGTCTCCCCCATCATGTACAGGACAATTTCCTGCAGTCTTTTCTGGTACGGGTCCAAGGTACCCGAAACCCAGGCACCAAGTAGAACGACCTGCGTGACGACGTAGAGAAGAAACCAAAACATGATTGTATACGGTAAAGCTTTTGAGGTTGATATGGTAAAATTGAATGTTGCCTCAAGAATGATTCCTGTCTAACTCTAGTCCATGCCCTTTTTATATGGGACATATATGCGCAGGCCCTGCAGGCTGCAGGTATGACGTTCGGGCGCTGTGATATGACGCTGCCGTACCACATTTCAAGTGGAAACGTGATCCACAAATTCTCCTACCAATCAGCATTCCATCTCGATATTAAATCCACTTTTAGCTAATCTCTACCAGCAGTTCGATATACTTGATCATCTCAGATAGATTATTGCATAAACGTCATAAACAAGAATAAAACAACTTGACTTGACCAGGACTCGAACCCCGGATCTTTGATTCTGCCGCTCTTCACCGGGTACTTACAAAGTACATTGTGAATAGAATCATCAACATCGACCGGAAACTCGTTCAAAAGTCGACCAAACTTATTTTCCACATAACACACCATATACTTAGATATTGAGACATCTGACAAAGTTTTTGGAATCAACGAGTCAAGATCTATCTGATTGATTCTAAAAAAGTAGCAAACATTCAACCCAGGGTCACCCCCCATAGGCGCCATACGGCTGCTATTCAAGGGGGTTAGCTGAGGATGTTTCCCGGTCTATTCAATCCGTACACACAAGTCCCAACGGCTAACTCTGTGTGCACCACCCGTCGGTGGCTAGTTTGTACTAGGGAGGGCCTAGCCAACTCGACCATGCGGATTGAATTGTTAATAGGGGGGACCTGGACCTAATACTTAAGGGTCATCTACCATTTCATTGGTAATGGTATCCCCTTCGGTTCCCGTTTGGGGTTTTCACCTGACTTCCTACCTTTTTGACTCTTTCTACCCGTTTGAAATGATGGTTTTGTTGTTGAGTCTATCTCCATCACCACTTTTGCTTTGGAGTCCTTCACAACACTACAAATTAGTCTTTCCCTTCGATGCCCAAATTGAATCATTCACTCCCCTTGTCTACCCTTACCTTTTGTACTACCTTTCAACTCTTTGCAATCAAAATGCTACCTTTTCACGTTGGTTTCATATTCTCCAACTCGTGGCGAACATGGTGGTCGTTGAGAAAGAGTGATGGGTATCAGTACGAGGATACTGCCGAGTTCAGACGCGGCGACATTGAGAGAGGAGGAGAGGAGGATAGAGAGAGCTGTAAGACTCCAAGCCTAAAGAGGGCTTTGACTAGGATCGAATGGGCCAAGCGAGTGGTATCTGTTACGAGGCGTGTACAGGACCCTGAATCCCTCGCTCTTAGCGCGGACGCTAAGCGTATCTATGGGAAGATTGGTAACTAATCTACCTATCCTCTTGGAACTCTCAACCTTGACTCCCGTAGCATTTTTTCCCTTTCGAATCTCTCTATCGGCAATCAATTTCACCCATTTAAGTAACTTAAACGCTTTTTGTGTTTGAGTCCGTTTCTATCCCCACTTTTATTTATGAGGCTCTAAAGGTGATATAACAATTTGGTTCCACAACAACAACAATTTATTTTTTGAAGTCATTGAGACACACCCATCGACCATTCTCTTTTCTTTCGTTTTATTTTGCAACGAATTTTTGTGGCACGATTCTCCATTCATCCTTGACTTTAGAAAACTTACTTGATCCTTTGAATTGCTCTTCCCGAAGAATCGAGTATCATTTTCGCCCACTACATAACATCAAAGGTCCAGCTACAATTGCTGCATGAATAACCTAGAAGCCTCGGGTCTCCCAACTTTCTTACATTTTCCCTGCATTTGCCCCCAAATCTGCTTCGCGGAGAATATTCAAGCCGAAGCTGAACTACTGTGACTTCCCTCCCACGCATTTGTTCTAAGATGACTATAGCCGTTGCTGACAAAATTGCGTCCAGTCATCAATCTTGATCTTTGATACAAGGGGTGTTGAAAGTATCAACAAGATCGCTCTCATGCTCAACATAATCCATAATCAAACACGGCCTCATCCCATGCAGTCCTCTTTGCTGTTCCAGAATGAAGAACATGGCGATCCGAACAAGCCCTTTCTACTCGATGAATCGCAGCATAGAAAGCTCTCTCTTCGGTTTTTTAACTGAGGTACCAAGGGATCTGTGCTGGGAATCAAATTATGCCAATGTCGAGGAATTCCAGGACAAAATCATCCATGATCACTGCTCCGTCCCTCGAAGGACTTTTTACTGGAGAGCTGTTTCTTCCGGGTGGTAAATTTTCATTGCTCTTGTACAGTGCAAATTCGCCAATCTCCAATCCTTTTCACTCGAAGAACTTGACGGCGAAAGAAGGAATGAGAATGTTATGAGCTCTCTTTGAGTCCGAGTACGTTCACCATAAGCTTCACGTCAAGATTCTGGCCACCCGTTTACAACATCTGCATGGAGCAGTTGATTTCCTGCGCATCGTATTCGCTACAGACGGGTCGCTTTTTGAATACTTTCGGCTATTTCCTCGATGATTCCGAAACTGACCTTGAGGTGTCATAAAAAAAAATGTGCGGTGAAGATTGAAGACGCGCTCCTGGGGCATTTTCCTGAAACAAGTAACGTTTCAGCGTGAGCTTCCAGTCAGCACAGAAATAGGCGCTCGTCACTGCATGAGCAATTTTTAGATTGTCAAATTTGTCCCTTGCATGATGTCAAGTTTAGAAATACTCGTATGCCATGTACTATGCCTTCTGCATGCTGAGTTTCAGATACATTGTATACTCTTGTTATAGCCGCATGGTGCTTTGCGTTATGCGTCGTTCGTTGCATAAGATCGACCGATCGACCAGTTGTACGGGTTGGATAGCACTTGCTGCTGCGAGGGGTACTGTAAAGTAGCGCAGCATGCCTTAGCGGCCCAATTTACCTACTCTTGGCTGCAGTGGAGTTGTGGCTGTTTGGTCGCGACGAGTAACTCATAGGAGTTGAGCGCCAGCATCCCAGGGGTGAACCTCCACATGTAAACATTATAAAGTTGACCCCTTGGGAACTCCGGAAGTTAATCCATTAGACTACAATACCCGATGAGATACCCCTTTTTTACGAGCAATCCCAAGGCAGCAACAATATAGGAAGCGGGATTTCAGCCCCCGAAATTTGCGTGGAGATCAGCTCGTGGCGGTGCAATGTCGAGAACACGCACGCCAAGATCCACTAAACCCTACGGCCCCAATTCATCCTTATCGCGCGTCTAGAACTCCTGATCCCTTTTTTTCCCTTTCTCCTTAAGGTCTTCGTTTCTTTGGCTTTGATTTCGGTTTCTCTTTACCCGGAATCAATCTTCCAGATCGAGTACGTCGCGACATCTCTTGGGACGGTAAATATTCCCGTGTTTCCCCTGATTCCAGCGCGCAAGAGCGTCGTGGCATTAGCCCACTACAGCCCCGCCTGATCCCTTAAGGGTGCAATCTGGGTTTTTTTTCTTTCGTTCAAGTGCTAAAATTGCATTTCAGATCCTCAAATTCCACCGACTCCTCCACTCCTTCCGAATTTCCGTCTCCGCGTCGCCGTATACCAATTCTCATCTTCTCGCCCCGCCCTCTCCTCCGCTGCGGGGTTCACCAGCCCGCTTTTGCTACCTGACCGAGTTCCTACCGCATACCAAGTTCAGTCGAGGGCGCCTACAGCCCTATTCCCACATCATGAGTTGTGAGTCAATTCAATAGACAGCGCTTTTTGGATCATATCGCGCCCGGCCTACGCCGTGCATCTCCCGGTCGCTCTTGAGTGAGGGGGTCGCATTTGAAGCCCGCAACTTGCAAGCTATTTGGAGCTTGCAACCAACCGATCATGTCTTTTTCAATGCTGTTCTTTTATGCCACATGCTACCTGGCAGATTGTGCTCTGGCCCTGTTTACCCTTTGGTGTAATGGTCTGCTCAATGCATATCCCCTGTTCGAGTCGTCTTGCGGCTGGTTATTGCCGGTTGATCCGCGCTGTGGCTTTGGACGAGGAGACAATCCGCTAATCCTTGTCTCTTTTAGTCGCAAATATGTTCAACAAGCTGTCTGGGCAGCCGGAGAGCTATGAGAAGAAGTATGTGCTTCGCGGAACTATAAAATACCGCATCCGCTAATCGTCCTCTTTGATTCCAGGTCTCTATACAAATTTGGACGGACGCTTGGTGCTGGCACCTACGGTATTGTCCGTGAGGCTGAGACGCTTGACGGAAAGAAAGTCGCGATTAAGATCATCTTGAAGAAAAATGTTCGGGGAAATGAGGAGATGGTCTACGATGAGCTGAAGATGCTTCAAAAGCTCCAACATCCTCACATTGTCTCATTCGTAGACTGGTTCGAGTCTAAGGTTTGTGGGATCCGCCGGCATGGAGAACTGTAGCATCTAACAGAATCCAGGACAAATTCTATATCGTGACACAACTGGCCACTGGTGGCGAGCTGTTCGACCGGATTTGTGATTATGGAAAGTTCACGGAGAAGGATGCGTCGCAGACCATTCGACAGGTGCTTGATGCGGTCAATTACCTACACAAGCGCAACATTGTCCACCGTGGTAAGTCCTGGCAGAAGGCTCTTGAAAATTGGCCCGAAGCTAACACTCAATAGACTTGAAACCTGAGAACCTGCTCTATCTCACCCGCTCTGCCGACTCCGAGCTAGTCCTGGCCGATTTCGGTATTGCCAAGATGCTCGAAAACCCCACAGAAGTCCTAACCAGCATGGCCGGCTCCTTCGGCTATGCCGCACCCGAGGTTATGCTCAAGCAGGGCCACGGCAAGGCCGTTGACATGTGGTCTTTGGGTGTGATTACCTACACCCTGCTGTGTGGTTACTCACCTTTCCGCGCGGAGAACCTCAGCGATCTTATCGAAGAATGTCGCTCAGGCCGTATTATCTTCCACGAACGCTACTGGAAGGATGTGTCCCAAGACGCCAAGGACTTCATCATGACCATGCTCCAGACTGACCCCAGCAAGCGAGTGACATCTGAGGATGCCCTCAAGCACGAATGGCTCACCGGAGAATCCGCCAGCGACCGCGATCTGCTGCCCGAGATCCGCGCCTACATTGCGAAGGCCCGTCTCCGCCGTGGTATCGAGATCGTCAAGCTCGCCAACCGTATTGAGGCCCTCAAGATGCACGATGAGGATGAGGAGGAGGGCGATATTCCTAGCCCTATGGCCATGGCTCCCGAGGACGGCGAAGCCCTCCAGTCGCCAACGGCGATGTGTCCCCCGGTCACACTAAGAAGCGAAGTCTTGGCAAGATTGCTCGTGGTGCTATCTTCCGTGAGGTCGTTTTGGCCAAGGTGCGTGAGGCAAAGGACAATGAAGAGCGCGAGAAGGTTGAACGTGAAGCACGTGAAAAAGCGTCGCATGCCTAACTTGATGCCTTATGATGGTCGATCGCATTTATTCTTATTGCTCATACCTTTTTTACCCTCGATGCTGTTTCATGTCTGTAATTTGCCTGGATTTGGATATAGTTATTTGATTCCCCATGTTCAATACAGTCTGCACATTTGCGGCTGACTAGTGAGACCGCTTGCATGAATTTGACCTTTTGTATCAATTATTTCTTACCTAGGTATTGGAGTCAGAGGTAGACTTAGGAGTCCCAAGGTCATGTATGTGCTTGTGTATATATATTCATGCCATCCCAAAAACTCCGGAATGGCGTGTCGATATGCATGGTCAGTGCGTGCACTTTTCACAAACTATTTACCAAAACGGCCAGTTCTATCAAATCATTAGGTGCGAGCATCTCACCGCCTTCTTCTTTCTCTTTTCCACGCACTTTTCTCCATCACGCCCACGCAAATCAAATTACTCGAGCTCCTGCTCCCATTCATTACTTGATGCGAAGATGATTGTATGTTTCAATCCTGTCAGGTCTTAGGCCAGGTACATTGCGGAAAGTTATCTCGAACCATGAGGCATGTTTGAACAGCTAGAAACGTTGGCATAGGTCAGAGCCTCATAGTCAATGATTCTGAGACAGCAGATCTCCACTGTCACGTGCGACGATCTTATCTTGCCCCCGCGGGCATCACGGCCGTTTCGGTTTGGACCACTTTACCTCTTCTTATGTACTTTTGAGTCGACTCATATTTTCTTCCTCATCCTGTGACAGCCTTGACTACTCTGTAGGCTGTCTGTGTATTCTGCCAGACGGATACGATATTCCGCCTCCGGACTGGACAACGCCAACCGTGACCCAAATTCGTGATCGACGACTCTCTCGTCATAGCTCCAGAAGCTCCAAACCATGTCGCGTTCTTTCGCAAACAAGCGTTTAAGCAAGGTATGCACTTCCAGAAACAAAGGATATCATTACTTGCTTTTTTCATTTTCTAACCCGAAGTACCCTGGCTAACAATCCCATCACTTGTAGGAGCTTATCAAGGTACTTTACCCTCCATTGATTGCATGATCGACATCCTTGTCCCGCTCTACGTTCCACAAACATTCCGCCCGCCTCACACCGACTATGAACTTTATATTTCGATAAATTGGGAAGTGGATCTAACGTTTCATCTGTTGGTAGATCAAAGACCACGTTCCGCCCGGCATTGCGGTAGTGAAATCCGACAGTTTGGAAGAATGGCAGATGGACATTAAGGTCCTCGATGACAACCCTCTCTACAAAGATCAGACATACCGACTCAAGTTTACTTTCTCGGCCAAATACCCCATTGGTAAGTAACCACCTGAACTGCACTTTGGTAAGAGCGGAACTCTAATTGTATCGGTATTGGTTTTCTTGCAGAGCCCCCAGAAGTACAATTTATTACACTCCCACCCTCCTCTGAGACACCCCGGGCTATCCCTATGCACCCACACATTTACAGCAACGGCATTATCTGTCTCGATCTTCTGGGCCAATCGGGTTGGTCTCCTGTGCAGACTGTGGAGAGTGTCTGCATGAGCCTCCAGAGTATGTTGACCGCCAACACCAAGGACGAGCGGCCACCGGGTGACCATGAGTTCGTAATGCACAATCGTCGACGAATTCGGGATATCAACTTCGTCTACGAGGATGATAATGTTTGATGGAATGGTTTCTCTTTCATTTTCGTTAGTGGTTCAGCGAGGATCATCTTATTCTAGAGGAGTTATCGGTTTTCTGCAAGGGCTTCTTTCATCTTGTGAATAATGGGAATGAGGATACACATCTGTTGAGTTTTGCAGATTCTATTTTCACCCTTTTCTTGCATTTTTGATGGCGCATGTCACATGCATGCTAACATTCGATCAATGTTAGTTTAGCCGGTTGAGGCGTTCATATATATTTCCTCCAATAATTGTCGGCCTTGGAACCTTATATATTTGGCCTGAGTCATTGTTACAGTTTAATGCTTATTACTACTTGACATATCCAGATATTGGCTTTTTCGTTATCTCTGCTTCTGTAATATATATGCATGTGTCATCTCGATTCCCGCGGCTATGCGTCGACCTATCTCCAGACGAATTCTCCCATCTAGCAAGGAGCATGTTCCTGACCTGGGCAGATCCCACCTGACTAGCAACTTCCAAGGACTCGAGAATTCGAAATGGATCTTGAATGTAGACTATTGAAAATTGAACATTGAAAGAGTTGTACAAGCTAGGTACAGCTCCACAGTACTGATCCGCAGGCCTATGAAATCCAAGCATCACGAATAAGTTGTATCCTCATCCATGGATCTCCAACTACAGCTCATTTCCACCCAATCATAAGCTTCATCCAAACAGGGTTACACTACAGTCTATACAACTCCCCAAGGAGGCCCAATAGCCTCAAGGAGAACGCGTACACATCTACTAGGCAAGCTGACGCAGATCCCCAAAACTGAACTCACATCCCCACACAAGCTCTACAGAATAACCGCTAGAGCCGAAAAAGCAACAAAAGTCCCTTTCAAACCAGCCCCTTGAGATCCTTCCAATGATCAGCTGAGGTTCGCCCTAATCCTCTGACCAATTTAACCAGCGGATCGATCCGATTGGCGCTGTCAGCTTGACGTTGCTAAATTCCTGATACAAATAGCCTGGGAGCTTGGACAGTCCTTGCATATCATAAGACCGCGGATACTCTTTAATGGCATCAGTGTAAAAAGCTCACCTGGCGATTCGCTCTGTTAAATGTTCCCCCCTGCCAGCATTCCACAGGGACGGTGAAAAATTCAGCCTTAGTTGGTAAGATCGGCGCACGCGAAGCTGTCAGGAATGTAATGCAGAGAATTATCCGATAAAAGCTCCGTCATTTTTGGTAGATAAAGTCTCCGCGTAGGTAGCTCTTAGCTTGGGAAGTTGGACTTGATTCAAAGTATAAAATTTATTTTATACTTCAAGGTATTCGTTCATCAACATGGCTAAGGATGTGGATAGAGGTTTGCGGAGGTTGAATCTGGGTATTGCTTTCATGTTGGCTGCTTCTGCTACATCGGGGTATAATGCTAGCCAGATCAATAGTTTGTTGGTTTTACCTGAGTGTGAGTCTGCTGCAATCAAGTGTTCCTATAAGCAGTTGCTGATGACTTTGACAGTTGCGATTTTCTTGAAGGATCTCAGCGCCAATGCCGAAGGCCTTATCATTGCCGCTGTTTCGTTAGGTTCCTTCTTAACCTTCATTCCTGCTTCATACGTTGCCGACAGACTAGGCCGTCGACCTTGCGTTGCCATCGGCGCTACACTCGTCATTCTGGCTTCAGTAATCCAGGTAGCAGTCGAACAGCCCTGGGTATTTTTCGGTGCCCGCATTGTCACAGGAGCAGGCGTGGGCTTTTCACAAACAGCTGCACCGCTACTTATCGCCGAAGCGGCACACCCTCGCCAACGAAGCGTTCTCACAGGTCTATATAACGCAATCTGGTTCTGTGGTTCGATCACCGCGGCTGGTATCGCTTTTTCTACTCTGGGTATCCAGGACAGCTGGTCATGGCGGGTGCCCTGTATGCTGCAAGTTTTGTTCCCGCTCTTCCAATTGGTGGGACTATTCATCATTCCCGAGAGTCCTAGGTGGCTGGTATCCAAGGACCGAAAGGGTGAGGCGAGAGCTATGCTTGTGCGCTACCATGGAAATGGAGACCTGAGCAGTGCGCTAGTGCAAGAGGAATACGATCAGATTTGCAGTAGTATCAGTGCCGAGGCCGATCTGAAGGCTTGCTCTGGGTGGAGTGCTTTCCTCAGCAGTCGAGGTGACGTGCATCGCTTGTCGATCTGTATTCTCATGGGATTCATGCAGGAGTGGACAGGAAATGGTATGCTACACTTGCTCTACGGGTGCTGGAATCAATTGCTAACCATGGTCCAGGCGTTACTTCTTACTACCTCCCTCCCATCCTAGCCTCGGTTGGAATCAAAAATGCCGCTCACCAAGCAGCAGTGAACATCAGTCTCCAAGTTTGGAACCTCTTCTTTGCCGTTGGAGGAGCCAGTACCTCAGATCGATATGGCCGCCGTGTTCTCTGGCTCTGCGCAACGACCCTCATGATGATTTTCCTATCCACATCAACAGTCATGACAGCTCTATTCTCCGAGCTACACATAATTGAAGCAGGAATCGCCGTAATTCCCATGCTCTTCCTTTTTGCGCAGCTTACGACTTCGCATACATGCCTCTCTTCATCGCATATCCTGCCGAGATCCTCCCGTTCCAGCTGCGCGCGAAGGGTCTCGCCATAACCCTGACTACCGACTCGCTTGCCTGCTTCTTCAATCAGTACGTCAATCCAGTAGCATTTGCGGCACTGCGCTGGAAATATTTTCTCCTCTATGTCGGGTGTCTAGTCGTCTTCCTCGGCGTAGTCTACTTCCTCTTCCCCGAAACACAGGGACGGTCTCTGGAAGACGTGGCAAGGATTTTCGAGGACGGCAAGATTCTTCAGGTGATGTCGCCTGTTGATTCCGAGGGTGAGGGTGAGTCCGAGAAGTCTTTTGAGAAGACTTCCTTTGCTGTTAAGTCTGAGCTGTGAGCTACACTGTTACTATATTTGTTGAGACGTCCTGTACACGACTAGTCAACGTTCTGTCCCTTTTGCTTATTTCGTTTTGCATTTGATCTGTCCTTTCACTATTAGCATCTATGTACCACATTTATTGTACTGGTGGTTTCGCACTGCACTTGGTAGCATTAGAGTGGAATTTACATTGCATAATTAGGGCTAGAACGCCCGCCTCGAAGATCCCTTACAAATCCTGGCTTTTGCGGTATTAACGTTCAACAATTTTGTGGATCTGAAGTCTATTTTATTTATTTAGCGCGATTGACGTCAGATAGGAAGCTCGGGGGAGTCCAACCGCGTCGAAAACAAGGCATTAGTGGCGCAAAGCCTAGGAATGTTAAGAAACCTTGAGACCGGAAGTGAAATTTGATCTCACGGCTCATGACAACACGATAAACCTTAAACTGGCGCGAAACAAAACGATAATTACCGAAAAATGTGAATGGTTCGCGATCTACTCGGTAGATATCGATACCACATGGTGCCTAGGTCGTAAATGTTTCATCGAGGGATATTAATCCGTGCCTATGACATTATCATGTTGTAAATTGTTCAATTAAGGGATAAGTACAATCTCATTCGCGTGCCATTAGTTTCGTCATGTCAAAGCTCCTTGTGCCGCTTGGACGTCTTGTGCAACTCTGATGGGTTATTCATGAGGCTTATTATCTGACTAATAAAGAATGAAGCCCATCCCCTTGAGAATATGAAGGTGAAGCTTATGCCGAACGTACCCGAACCCAAAGAGATCTCATACGTTCTCATTCCTTGTTTCGCCGACAAGTTCTGTCTAGCAGTTCACCGAGACGGACACCATCTAGACTGATGCTGGAAAAAGGCTTCCAGTCCCATTCGTAGAGCCCTCCACACACCCACCACCATAAAACATAGCATCAGCAGCAGATGCCCAAGTAGTCTCCTGATCCACAATATTATCATATGTGAAAAAGCGACGGCACTCAGCCGCTTCATAGATGTATTGCCTGGGGACAGTATCGTTCGCAGGACCAAAGGAATTCAGAAGATTCACGGCGGCAGCGATCATCGCATACGGGAACTCACTGAGAGGACTGGGTACGTACTTGTCCCAGTTCTCCAAGTCCTCATCCGAAAGAAGCGATGAAGAGTTGGCGAGTTTCTTCGCATCGGACAGGATTTGGGCCAAATTGGCGAGATCCATTACCTCTGCACCTTTAATACCACCCATAGCCTGCATGGGACCAGTCTGCGGTCGTCCACCGAGGGCAATACTGCGGACGCCTTGGGCCTTCATCAACTCTGTGAATAAGGTGCAGGTAGAGGCGCAGTAGCCATCAGTGATAATGATGATGTCCTCAGCCGCAAAGCTCTGGGCCTTTGGATCAAGGGGCACATCACCGTATCCGCTAATGGATTGCGATGCGGCAGTAGAAATCATAGACAGGTTGGATGCGAACAGGCTGGAAGAGTTCACTCCGAAGACTTCATGGGGTCCGTAAAGGTCTGCCCAGGAGGAGAAACCATCCTTTTGATCGGGCGTGACATTTTCCTTCCAGTTAAGGATGTTGTCCTTGATATCGGAATTGTTGATGGGTAAGCGCGCCACTGCTTCTCCGATGAAATTGATACCTTCATGAGCGCGGAAACGGGTTGCGGAGTAGACCTCTTGATCAGGGAAGAAGAGTCGGAATAAATTCCAGCCTGCTGAAATAAGACCACCTCCATTGCCTTGGAGATCAATGATCATTTTCTTTTTTCCCTCCTTAGCAGCCTTGACGATGAAATCCCGGGCGAGCACATCGGGCTGTCCAAAGACCCATTCAAATGTAGGAATTGCAAGAACTGCTGCATCCTTCAGGTTGCTGCTCTCGGGGAAGAAACTCATGACAGAAAAATCCAAGGTGCTGGATTGCGGAGTTGGGTAGCCCGAAGGGCCTTTGGAGTCGGATGAACGTTTCGAGACTTTCAAGGATGATAAGGAGCGCTTGGAATTGGAGGACGGGAGGCACCAATGATTGTATAGTGATTTACCGGACTTCCATTGCCAATCTTTAACTTCCAACACCGTTTTAACAACTTGAGATGTTCCGTTTGCATAGTGAAGGGTATGGTTTGCTCCAGGCCATATTGCGGGGTTACTGAAAAGTCCAGAGCCTTCCAAGAAGTTCAATGTTCCAACACCAATGCTCACTGGATTCGAGGGGAAGACTGTATTGTATCTGGAGGGAATCGAGGTGTTAGATATCAGAAATAACTTGGAAGTTCCCGATATACATTCACTCACAATGCATCACGATCCTGAGCGTTTGTTGTTAACGAAATTCCTTCCAGATAAGTGACAACATCAGCCCCATTGATTGAGACAATCGGAGACACTCTATCCTTATGCGACTTCAACAGTCTAGCATCGGCTAAACTCAAAGTTAGCATTTTCCTTCTGGAATATAAGAACAATCGGTCTTACCGAATGTGTACACCTCGGGAATGGCAGTCCCGTTAGATGAAACAGAAACAAGCGGTACATCATTTGTGTATTTCATAGCCTCTGGAGCGATCAAATATGAACACATCGTAATACCCAAGTGGCCATCGTAAGCCGAGGTGATCATGTTTTTCACGTCGGTATCGAATTCCCATTGGTTTTTATAGTCCTTATCAGCAGCTCTCTTCTCAATTTTATCGAGAGTTCCAATGAGATCCGTAGCGGGCATATGATAATCAGCAGGAGGATTCTCCAAGATCTCGAGATCTGACTGAAAGAGAAGCCATTTGCGATATTCTTTCACCCATGCGACAGCGCGTTTTGGTTCAAAGGGCATGGACTGGAGACATTGAAGGCCCAGTTCACCCGGCATCCTTACAATGGCTAGTCAATGTTAGCGATATTTCTCATATGCTGGTCTAGGGACTTTACAGCTGTTCCCAGCGTTACTGGAACGCTTGTATATTTGGCCACAGGCATCTGTGCTTCCACTTTGGGGTATGACACTAGCGGTAGATTGTACTGCTAACAAAGTACCCACAACGATAGCGTCCGTTCGGAAGCGCATTTTGCTTTGATTGAATTAATGTTGATCTGCTTTGAAAAATTTCAGACTGAGGATAACCGGCTCATATTTATGCTTAGCCTTCCACAGAATTTGTATTCTATTCTAGACCCTCTATGCAGGGTCCTCGATTCATAGCCTCGCGGTACAGCTGGGCGCAGCCTTATCCCCAGGTTTGCCCCAGTGTCAATGTTCTTGACAAATGCCTAAGCCATTACACCATAACATCACATCGCGCTATAAATGGACCCATCTGGGAAAATTTGTGAGGGCTATTGGATGGAGTGAGCTTTGGCCTTGGAGTAGGTGGGGTTTTAGTACGTGGCAGTGCGGCTCTCTGGCGGACCGTGATTACTGGGGGCCGGCACATCAGGCTTCCAGCCACGAGGCTATAAATCAGGCTGTGAGCAGGAACAGCAGCCTTGTAAGGGTGGCTATGACCTTCTGGGGAATCCCATAAATAGATCTAGTGAAGTTGAAGATAACCCACGAATCCAGCGGATTGCCCGGCTCTACCCTTGTTAATATGTCAAGTCCATGAGTTCTGGGGTCGCGAGGTAGTGGAGAGATAAAAAGTATTCTAGTACCTTTTCAAGCTCATTCAAGATGTATAAAGATACAGTAAGCTATCGACTTTCCGACATGCTTGCAAGTCAGGTTTTCATTCAGGTTACTGATATGCACTTAATGCCTTGAGTGCTGTGTGTATATCATGACCAGCCTCTAGGTGACCATAGTCCCCTGGCTTAGCTTCCACACCGACTTCTTAATATAAAGTAGCTATTATGTTATTAAGATGAATCTGCCTCATGTATTGAACGGGTTAAAAGTTGTCTTCATCATTTTGTTAGATTAAATACCCCGGCCCAAAGCCTAGAAATATAGTCATAATATAAATTGGGTACCCATGAGGCTCTATGTCATTCTTATATGTACTACATTAATATCCTCTGCTGATGAATTGCAGAATTCTACATGTATTGCTGGAAATCAACTGAGAACTCCTCAAACTTGTAGATCGCCAAAGGTATTACCGTAATAGTAACGGTTTCCGGCACAGCGGCCGAATATGTTCCCCGAGGCCATACATAGTCTAGCTTGGGTTCTAATGGCTTGGCAGGGCGTGAGACAAAATATATTCCGCGACAGACCTCGCTTAATTGTGCTATAGTGAGGCTAGGTTGACTTGGCGCGCTAAGATAAAAGTAAATAATAACACGGAGACAGCCAAAGAAACGCCCCCAGATTCGTTTCAAACCCTATCTTCTCTTGTACGTTTGTCAATATGGCCGACAAGTCGAAGAGTGGAAAAGACAATTCGCTTGAAGACATCATTACTGCAGCTGATAAAGGCCAGCTCGATGTTGTCACAGCGCTGTTGGAGGAAGGTGTAGATCCAAATACCGTCGACGAAGTTGGAGATACGGCTCTTCACAATGCAGCAAAAAAAGGTCATTGGGATATCGCTCGTATTCTACTGGAGCGAAGTGCATCGCCTCTAAGCCGGAATGGCAACGACTCACTTCCTCTTCACTTGGCTATAAGGGCAGGACATACACAGGTTGTTCGCCTACTCCTTGAATGTGATCCTTCCACCTACAACTGCAAGGAAGGAGGACCATACGAGCCCATTCATATTGCCGCAGTCAAGGGACACGCCGAAATTGTTCAATTACTCATCGACTACAATGCCTCAACTCTGACTACCCCCAAAGATCACGCAACGGCTCTACACTTGGCGGCCCACAAAGGACATTACGACGTTTGCGAAATCCTTGTAAAGCACGATAAAAAGCTTGACCGATCATTGTGGGAACGTCTAACTGGTCCCAGCCTGGAAGTCTACGCAAGGGACTACACTAAAAACACGCCCTTGTCGCATGCAGTTTTCATCAAGAATAAGCAGATTGCCGAGCTCATCTTACGCCATCATCCGGATTTGAGCAATTCTCTCGATGCACACAAGGAACTGCTCTTTCATCGAGTAATACGCTTGGGCAACGTTGGTATGGCTGAAGTCTTCTTGAATAACGGCACAGATATTGAAATGAAGGATAACTATGGCCGTGGAGCCCTTCATGTTGCTGTCGCTGCCCGGCCTATCTCTCGTTTCCCCGATGATACGACCCCCGAGATGATTCGATTTCTGCTCGCACGCGGGGCCATGGCTGATGCCAAGACGAAGGATGGGTATAAGCCTGAAGATCTGACCCGGGAGCCAAAGATCAAGGTGATGTTGCGAAATTCGGCAAAGCCGCAGTCTCTGGGTCAGCCTGGGCCTCTAGCGGCTACAAAGTCTATCCCGCCGCCTGAGTATAAGCCATGAGTTGATGAAGAACACTGCATGTCAGGTCAAAAGGAAGGGTGTTTGATAACCATCGTTGCCCTAACTAAGCGTTTGCTGTCTGGCAGATACCTAAGAAACCTGGAAGGACTTTCTGCCATTTTCTCCTTTGCTTGAGTTACCTGTACCCACTAGAAATTCGTTCTACAGTTAGATTATATCCTGCTATTACCTAGTCTAGACGCCCATAACTAAGAGATTGTATACGAGATCCAACTTGATTTTGTGGAATGCAAGGCTTCATGACCATATTGATGCTAAAAATAAGAGAATTTGATTAAGGATGTCAATCAATTATCTTCAATATATCAAATCGAAAGACGACAAGCGATTTTCAAATTAATCCGCCCATTCATAGCAAGGAACCACCCACAAGCCCATTACCTTCCCGCAAAACTGAGCAGAAGTGAACAAAAAGAATTCGCGATAAAAGGGGGTATTTCAGCATAGGGTATTTAAGAGATAATCCGAATAAAACGAAGGGACAAATTTGTAAATAAATCGAAATGACCAATCAGGCCTAATATCCACCAGAAATCTCAGGGTAAAGGGCCATGATGACTAGAAAGCGACACCGATTGTAGCCTCCGGTAGCAAAATGGGCTCACCATGGCGAGACGCGAATCCGTGACGTTGCAGCCGACCTTCATAGTTCGTTGGATGATAGATCTCTGACTCGATCTCCTTTTCCATGCTTATAGATGATTTATGCAGCGAGGCTCGCGGAGTGGGACTGCCCGCAAATGAACTGGAGATAGAAAAATTGGGCGGACGTGACTTGGCTCCGCCAGTAATGGTAGTAATGGTTGAGCCAACGGTAGTACCACTCAACGTGCGAGTTCGTTCCCACTCAAATTCATTCTCACCATCAAGGGAGATTGGTTTGGGCGAGGTGTCTTGCTCTCGGCAGAACCATTGTGAGACACGGTCTGGAAGGGGCACGGATGAGATGGTTTTACGGTAGTCGCTTGGTGTGAAAGAGGGGCGGCGCAATGATGATAGCCGGGATGGGAACGTGATAGAGCTAGATGCTGAGGGAGAATCTCTAAGGAATGAGAATGATGATTCGTTCGGCGAGTGTTGGCTTGATGTGCTCTCTGGATCCCTCCATCTCACTGGGGTCTGGGGGAGGTCTTGAACTGCTCGTGGTGTTTGAGTATCACTGGTAACACTGGAGTTGTCGGATAATATATCGGTATCCAGGGTGAGCTTGCTCTCTTCCGAGTTGGTCCTGTTGTGTCGTAACGCAGACGCTGGCAAAGGTCCCTTTGGATGAAGGATTTCGTTTGCTTTCACTTTGACAGGGGTGACAACAGAGAAATGAGGGACCAAAGGGCTTGCAATGTGAACCGGCTTCTGATATTCGGGTTCGATTGTGAGACGCATGCTTCCGAGAGAACGACGATCCCCTGAGCCAACAGGCTTTCGGGAAACAGTGAATACAGAAGTAGTTGACACGCATCGTCGATGACGAATACTTTGATGGGAGAGAGCCCGAGGTGGCACTGCCAGCACTGGGAACTGATGATCTTCGTCTAGCCGGAAAGAATCAAACGAGGGTAGATCTGACAATCGGTGACCCGACCGATGAATGCTGAGATCAAGTGGTTGATATTTGCTAACAACAGCAACAGAATCATGAAAGGATTCCACTCGGCGGAAATCCGAAGGGCCACTGATTTTCAACGGCGTGCTTGGGTGTCTCCTTCGAGACGTAGTCAGACTTGCCCGGTTCGATGCCCTTGATGCCAGATTCCGACCCTCCTCTAGCCATGACGACAAGGAGTGCGAGTTCCGGGTGTGATTTATCTTCGGATTGGGGAGATCATCGTACACCTTCAGCTTCATAGGGGGCACAAGATGCGGTTGAGAATGGCATACTTCCATCTCCCGCTTGACACCTGTGAACCCAACATAAACGTTAATTTTAGTTCCATGAATATTCTCAATGAAGTTTGATGAGTGCCTTACCATAACTCTCACTTGGCAAGGCATCCTGACCCTTCTCTCCTGGTGACAAGCATGACAAGCACGATCGTATCCAACCGGTGAATAGCGACCCCGCTTGCTCAGAAGCTGTCATGGCGACCAGCGCTTCGGTGAAGTTAATCCATCACCTTTCCTGAAGGTGGGATGGAGTAAAAAGGTGGGGATGGGGGTATAAAGGAGGGACTCGCAGTTCGAGAGAGGAAAGAAGAAACCTCTCGACTCAAAAACAAAAGCTCGTACGACAGAATATTCCTCTAGTGCCCGTGCGCTCGCCAGCTTTGACTCGTCAGGGACCACGGTAGACCACGGGTGAGACGGTGTGCCGCTAAGATCCGGAATTATACCGGACAGAGCAAGTCATCCTAGTGATTTACTCTCAGCGGACGGGTTGGGTGATGGGGATCGTCCCTGCGGAATCAATTAGGAAGTCTCATTCGTCAGTTCAAGTGGAGTCATCACAACTTTGTGCTTATCAGGAGCTTTGTCCATGTAGACGAGTGGGGCATCACACCCTTGGGCGCGTATGAGGGACAGGCTGCGTTGGCTGTCGTATCTCAAATTCTTGGTTTTCATTCTTCGTTCTCGTTTCAACGGGAAGTTGAGTATAATTGGCCAGTTTCATGATGATTGTGCGTATACCCAACCTCCCCATACAAATACATGTACCTAGTGCGGGACAAGTAACTCCACATTTCAGAGTTATAGTTCGTCGCTCATATTTTTGCTCTGTCATAATCAACGTTGTACATGAGTTCAATGATCCACATGCTAAGATTTGCATAATACTGGGCTTTCGGGTTTATTTGGGATCATCAATGCCTAAGCTCAGGAGAACACCCCTGTTCAAATGAAGTCTAGCGTACAGGGTAGGCATTACCAGCTACGACTGCTCATACAAAGAACCGAACTGTTATAGGAAGCGTCAAGGTATGAGCGTTTCCTCCGTTTCAGCTGCCATGGCAGGAAGACCGTTGTAGCGGTCAAGGACATTTCCTCATGACTTGGCAACTTTTGTTTGATGATTGGTGGCTGCTAAGCTAGTACATGCCTATGTACCTACTGTACATGTACATAGCATATAAGCAGCGGAATTTCTCGACGACAACAATTGGGTTCAAAAGGCCGCCTATGTCTATCTAATTCGGATCTCACTCCAAGTCAGGTACGGTGTCTTAGCCCGATGCGGCTCTTCACAGAATGCTGCTGCTCAGGGCAGGCTACGTGTACAGTTCCTGAAGGCTCTAGATTCACTCCACTGCATGGAATGATGCCTTATTCGCCGATTGAGAAAAAGATGTGACATCCTTGCCTGAGTACCGGGAGATTTGTGGCTTATGTATGGAAGTGGGGCTGTCACGTACTCGGGCGCCTAATAAAGAGCAACGGGCAGGTTGGGCGTAATCTTGTGATTTTCATTTCAGGGACATGTTCAAAATGAACCGTCTATTGGCCCATTTCATGATAGTCATGACGCCTTGGAAGGTTTCTAAGGTCTATTTCTCACGTTTTCCGGAAATAGACTGCGGGACAAACTACGACACCGTGCGCAGGAGATCAAAGATTTTGAGACCCAGTCGACTCGATAGGCTCTGCTTGTTCCGAATGATATAGAAGTCCGAAAAGAAGAACTACTTGCTCCACACATCATTGTCGTCCCCCAGAGCACTGTACGCCCATCGCGTGGCAGCTTGGTCGTGGCCCGGCTCGGTTGGAGATTCCTGGGCCGGGGCCTCGGGTTCAGTCTCTTCCTCGATTGGCTGTCCGGATGGCCTCCTAGAAACCGGGTCAACAGGGGCAATCCAATCAAAGCCATAGACCAATCGATCAGTAAACTTACTCGTAGTGACGGGGTTCAGCTCCCCAGGCAGAGCCGGTTTCACGTTGTGCCTGGGCTCGGTCTTCCTCCTCAGCCTCCTGGTTCTCCACTACAAGGTCGACAAGCTGGCTGCGATGCGACTGATGGGAACTTGTGGAGCTGGCGTTGCGCTGCAACGGACCTGGTCCACGGGAGCTCTTACTGGACTTGCGCGAGGAATTGGGATCCCGCCTGCTGTCACTGCCCGACGTTCGGCCTTTCCGATGCGTGCGAGACTTTCTCACTTGGTCCTCATTTGATTGATTGGACTGTTGGTAACTCCTGGTTCTTGGCAGCCGTTGATCTCTGGGAACTTCGTTGGCGGTGATGACAGGATACTAGCAGCAGTTCAAATTAGTCTTTCATGCAGCGACATTTCCTCGGTGGTGACGTACATTCCAATCTCCAAACTCCAGTGCCCGCGCGTTAGTGAATAGGTGTTCATCCTCATCGTCTAGCGTAGCCTCAATTTCACTATAGGATCGGTATCGGTCGGCAGAACTACCGCCGCCCCCCTCGTTACGACCACGAGCGCTGGAGCTCCCGCCAGCAAGAAGTGGGGTGCGGCTATCGGTCTCTCCTGACTTGCTAGCCTCGCCTGGCTTGGGAATCCAGTATTTTGCCTTTCCTCCTCGTTCATACCTCATTCCATCCATGACTCGCTTGACCCGTGAATCTGACTCCTCGTGCGCGATGATGTTGTCGCCTGAGTCGAAAATTCGGTAGTCATAATTGTCTCCTCGCAGTGTGATCTTTGTGTCCTCGATTAGATCGAGAGGGCCAAATGCGTCTCGGAACGCGTATTTCACTGGCATCCGGGCGGCCGAGATGGTGGGGTCCGCATAGTCATGCCATGAGAAGGCATACCAGTGCGCTATGGCAAAAAAAGGCATCTCAAAACAGAGCAGACTATCCTGGATGGCCGCAGCGAGATTGTCCGGGGTGTACCCCGCAACGCCATTCCCAAGAGCGCCCAGGAATTGCAGGATAGACAAGAAAAATCCTTGCCAGTATGAGGCAAAGATGATGAGCTTGACACACAGGAATTTGGGAATAGGGCGGAATGGCAAAAGGTCATCGTGAAGGCATACCCAGAACATCGCAAGAGAATACAGACTGAGGGTAACACTGGCGTTGTATACGAGGCCGGTCCACAGATAGCCTGACCCGAGATCCAGATATCCCTCGTGGTAAGTATCAGTTGCCTTCATCACAATCGATGCAATAGCCAAGATGGGCTTCATCCAGGCATATTGCAGGATGCCACGCTTGACAGCCAAGAAAGTATGCGGGTCGGAGATATCGACCTTAGGCAGCATGTGGTTGAGCGGCCAGGCATGCGAGATTGGTGGACGGCCATGGGCCATAATAATCACAGCTCGCTCACCCCCAAGGAAGTTGATGAGCAGCTGGAAGAATGTGTAGATTGTGAAGGCCTATCAAAGTCGCCCGTCAGCATAACTCCACCATGCGCCAGGATGGACGGAATGAGATACCTCATAAATATCACGGATTGGATCAAGAAACTGAGCTGCAGTCAGGGATATGATGCTTGTCCATGATGCTGCCGCGAAAATTGGCACCCTGATCTTGATCAGCATTGCTCTTTGCAACTCCTGAGCTCCCCGAAATTATTGACAATGACAACCAGTACTCACATCAAAAGAATGCGCACAACATATCTCTGGAGTAACGGCTTTCGATAGTTTTTGCTATAATACCCGAATTAGCAACTGTTGAGGGAGTCTAGTCGCGAACGGAGCTCGTACGTTTGGAACCATATGGACCTGCACACAACATGGAGACGTTAGCTTCGTAGTCAACAGGAAATCAGACAGTATGATTTCTGAGGGGCGCCAACTCACACAATAGAGAGTAGGGATGCTACTAGAGCTGAAACGCCAGTGACAATAATGATCGCACGAGCTAGGCTGGAGCCTGTTCCTCCACCGGCGGCGACGTGCATGTTTGCGGACGAGTGTGACAAGCGCGGATAGAAAAGACCGCGATTCTAAATACAATAAGTCATTTCGTAAACTCGTCAGAGGCGTAAGACATGGTGACCCGGCGCGCTGAGAGGGCGGGAGAGCTCAAGGAATAAATGGCAGCCAGGAGGCGTGTTCCGATGACGATCATTCTCGTGACACCGCCTTAGATTAAAACAATCCCGCATCTCTAACATTCGCGACTTCCACGCTTCCTAACATTTTCTTGGATTCTGGAATGATAAAGCTCATTTATTGGGCTCGTCGCTTGCGAGTCAATCTATCTCGCTGACGATGCTCATGCCAGCTGGCGGCCTCACGGAGAAATGGCCAGTACAAGCTTGACGGCTTCTTATCTGACGCCGGACCCAAGCTTCAATTGGTCCGTTGGATTTGTAACTTTTGCGCGAGTAGTGCATAACTAATTGAGACATAGGTTTTTTCTCCTGGAGCTTATTGTTTGTTGTATTCTGTGAGTTTCTTTGATAATTCGAGATTGATTTGTCGCTAATGTCTTAGTGTTCTATTCTTCCTGCTCTACTTTAATCGGCTGTTCGCGACCCTTCTCTCATACGGCATCAGAGCCTACACCTGGCACTACTACCGTGTATATGTGGATATCAACGCGCTGCAGATATCTTTGTTGGGTGGCAGAATATTCTTCAAGGGCATTCGATATCATGGCGTGAACGAGACGATCTTCATTCATGGAGGGTTCATTACATGGAGGTATTGGAAACGTCCAGTAGCACGCACCGATCTATCCAACGTGAAGGAGAATACAAGGGGCTACAGCGCAGAGAAAGAACGAAAAGGCTCTGTTCCGGGCGCTTCCAGCGACAAAGACGCCAATTTCGGAGAGCAAGGCGGAGCAGCGGAGAAGACAATTCGTCTTCCCTGTCGAATTTCAATCAAGGTCTATGGTCTGGAATGGTTCATCTACAACCGAACCCCAGCTTATGATAGTATCCTTGCTGGCTTCGGGTACACCAAGGGTCGGTGGGATGATGACGAGAACAATGGACACCCCCAATCCGATGGGCAGCCTGGGCGGACTGACACGACATTTACAATGGATTCTGGGTCCGGTAAAAAAGAAGCTTCGAAAATGGTTCCAAGCGAAGCATGGATGGACGGGAACCTCTGGAGTACCAAAATTCGAGTATTCGGAATGCCGAACTCTCGGACCCGGTGTCGAATATGCTTGAGCTCTTGCCGGTGAAGCTAGACTGCAACAAAGGAGCGATCGTGATGGGGAATGAACACACCCGCTCTGTCTTGACAACCACTTTTGATCGCGCAACGGGAAACATTGCTGCTTGCAAGGCAGGTCCTCTTGACTTGTACCGTCAACTTTTCTCGTTCCAATTCAAGCACCCAGTGATCCAGATGCGGCCCAATCCCGACTTCAAACAAACGCAATTGGCCACTGCTAAAGTGTTGAGTTCTGCAGAAGAGGAAGAACCTGTTCCAAAGCCTAAGCTGGGGAACTTATTCAGCTATCGGTTTCAGAGACGCAAAATATGGCACGGCATTCGTGAACTTGTCCCTTATTTCCAAACCTCCGTCGAGTCATTCACCTTGGGCAATAAAAAAGCCGACACCATGCCCAGAAGTCAGGCAGAGTTCCCAGATGCTATCCGCTGGACTGGCCTTTCCCGGTACCTGGACGAAGATGATGGCGATGACCATGAAAAATGGAACTCAGTCGAGTATGCGCGATTCTCCACTATCTTCGATGGCTCAAGCCTAGACTTGACTTATTTCTGGGACATTCCCGGACGTGTGAGGCCTGAAAACCTAGTCTCCTCCCAGGACTCGGGCAAAAATATCAACCATGCCCCTCCACCAGAATGGGGAATCGATCTCAAGATAGATGGCGGCACGATCAACTATGGACCCTGGGCTGACAGGGAGCGGATCGGCCTGCAAAACGTATTTTTCCCCAATTTTTACCGCAGTGCAGAATCGGCAGAGCCATTAACACCTGGCATGTTGAGACAAAGCACCTCCTTCAAGTTGCGGGTTGAGATCAGTGAAGAGCTTATACTCCGAATCCCTACACGCGAGCAGTCGAAAGACTGGCAGTGGAAAGGCCGTGCAGATGCTATCGGAGGAACTTCCAAAGGGAAGAAGCAAAGTGAGAGGGCTAAATCCCGCCCCAAGGAAGGTGAAAAGGGCAACATTGGTCCTGATATTCGACCTTTTGGGTGGCTCTCCCTCCGCATGGGCCCTGACTCTACCATCACCTATACCATGGACATGGCGGCATCAAGTACAGGGTACCGAAATGAGCTTGCTCTTGAATTGCGTGAATCGAAGCTCTCATCCAGTGTGAATCATGGTCTTCTATGGCAATGCGTACGACAATTAGTCACTTGCGACTTGTCCAACCCTCTCTGTTGGAATAGCCTGCGGTCGTGGACATTCACAGTTGACAGTGATGGAATGGAGCTTTTTCTCTTGCGAGATCACATTTTTCTTCTGACTGACCTCGTCACTGACTGGGCATCGGGTCCTCCATCCGAATACTACACATATGTCCCTTTCATCTACAACATCGACCTCAGCTTCTCGGACTTGCAGCTATTAGTCAATGTCAATGATCGGAACATCATAAGTAATCCCTCTGATCGGGAAGACAATCGATTTATCGTCATCAAGGGCAAGCAATTGTCCGCAAATGTCATGATCCCATTGGACAAGTATCAACCTGAACAGAATGCAGTGGAGTTCAAGGTCAATCTCCAGGACGGAGGTGTCGATCACTTAGTCCCTGCCTGGGATACACACCATGCTTTCCTGCCCGGAGCTTCTATGGCGACACTGGATAGCCTTCTTATTGATGGCTCTTACACTTATTTCCTTTCAACGTCCCCGGACTTGACAGATACTCTTGTGCTTAACCTTGATGGCGCTTCGCCTAGGTGTTATCTCTATGGATTCTTGGTCAAGAGCTTCATGGCTGTTAAGGAGAACTACTTTGGTGATGAGATGCACTTCAGGACTCTAGAAGAATATCAAGAGCTAGCCTACGCCGATGAACCGCCTGTGAATCCTACAGGCATTAATCCAAATCGGAAGTCAAATGACATGGATGTCTTGATCCATATAATTGTGGACAGTCCATGTGCTCTACTCCCTGAAAACATCTACGACCAGTTAGAATGCACAAGACTTCGCGCTGCTTCCCTTGAGGCTGATCTGCGATTCACCAACTACTATATGGACATGCAACTATCGATTAGTCCACTCAAGATAGATCAGCAATCCACCCAGGAAGATGGTTCAGCATCCGTGTCCGATACTCAGCTATTTATCGACGGTATTTCGGCCTATGGTCATCGTCTTTTTGGATTGCCTCCCGCCGAGCCAACCTACGTGTGCAATTGGGATTTCGAAGTGGGCAAAGTCATAGGTGAATGCTCCCCGGAGTTTCTGGCTTGCCTAGCATCCAGCATCAAAAGCTTTGATTTTTCGTTCGATAACGAAGAGAATACCCTGCATCCGCTGTTCCCTCCTGTTCTTCACGACGTGACCTTTTTGAGGGCCAAGATTAGCTCGATTCATATCAGTGTCTTGCTGGATCAAACAGCTCTCATATTGAGCTCCAAGCCATTGTCAATCAACTTCAACGATTGGGCGAACACGAAGTTCTCAAAACGCATGAACTTGTTGATGCCTGACTTGACTGTCGCTGCAGTCGATCGTCAGTCCGTGAATCTGGCTGTCCGATCGCCCGACAAGAGAGTTGATCCTCTCGGCATTATCCAGGTGACGATAGGTTTCAAGATGGCTCTTCGGAAACAGGACATCACCGAAAGTAGACGCCTGCAACAGGAGCATATCCGAGTCCATGATCAGCGCACACATCGATCCCAGTGGCTGCTCTTTGACTGGGAAGAAATTGCCCCGATTTCATCTATCCCTCACGCCGATGGCCTTTCAATTCCAACCATTGCCATACCCTCGATGCCTGAACCTATGCATCAAAGATTAAGCTCCGCAAACGCCCCGTCTTATAGAGGATTCTCAGGGACCCAACCTGCGGGAAGCGCTAGGAGCTTTCTTGTCCATTCCGAAACATCCAGTCTCAAAAGCACGAAAGTTCGTGGCAATGGTTTGCAACGCACCGTTTCGGGCTCAAGCTCAGAGTCTTTACGCCGCCCCGTTGTACCTCTCCGTGGTGCAAGTTGGAGCACGCTGCAGGCCAATCGATTCAAAGATAATGACAGCTATGGGTTTTCCACTCCCAGAGCAACCTCGTATTCTCCAGCTGCAATTAGAGATGCAAACCCATGGATCTTACCACGATTCTCGTATTACAAGATTTCCTTGGATACATCTGAGCTGCCATCAACATCCAGCAACGAGTCTGGCGAAAATGAAGATGATGATTACCCGACTCCACATTCCATGTTTTTGACTTTCGAAGACGACCAAACCACATACACCAACCTCGCGCTGGATCTGCCGTTGGGCATCAGGGGCTTCTGTACTCCAAGGTTCTTGTTCAGCCTATCTGCCTTGCTAGATGGATTGGAGCCAAAACATCCAGTTCAAATCATTGATTCGCTCCAAAAGGATGTGATCTCCGATATAGTTGGCTATGACAAGTCTATGAGCCAGCCGAAGAAAACGACTGCTGTTTCTCTTCGCATTCCATTAATCCACTTGAGATTAGTGGACATTTCGGAATCCCCAAACAATAAGCACATCGAGTTTCGAGATGAATACAGCATTGAAGTTCACCATCTTCGGGCCGAGTTTCAAAGACGCGTTCAGCGGCAAAAGGGCGATCTTCTTGAAGGTCTCAAACAAGGTCTTACTATCCATGCAGCAGCAGATCATATTTCTGTTTCGGTTGAGGGAAGCCGAACAGATTCTTTCCAGGAAAAGGCTGAGTTCAACTGCAACCTGGATGATATGAATTTCTGGCTCGTCACCTCCCCAAATATTCGCTCGAATTTGCAGATGCGGACCTTCAACACTGTTACTTCCGCTAAATCTGTGGAACGATTGGCATTCCTTGTTCGACGAGCCACGACTATGTTTGACTCTGTTGCATCGGCTTTCCAGCAAGTCTCGACTGCAAGCACACGGCGACTCCAATATCTTATCTATTTTGCAACGCTATCGGCCACTGACATTCCGGACCCAATATTCCTTGCACGCATTTCCTATGTACTTCGACTTGCTTCGACTCACCTACGACAACATGATTCTTGGAAGATCATTTCTCGCATCCGAAACATCTATAGAAATCTTCCGGTACTGCACCGGCGCGAGCTGGACCGTAAATGCCTTGGCAACAATCTTCCATTGCCACACAATGCTAGATCCACTGTCTTTACTGGTTTTGACCAGTGGAGAGCATGGGATTTAGCCCATGTTGAAAAGAGTTATGTCATGCGCAGAATTTGGTCAAGTCCTGAACCCCAAAAGGCCACCACCAGGCCCTCTATGTTCCTGTCTTGTACAGTGAAGACCCTCAGGTTTTCATTGGACCCCGGTCCAAGAGGGACTGATCTTATTGTGGAGAATTTGTCGACAGCCACATCTCTTGTGGCCCAACCCATATCCCTAGATGGCGATAATATGAAGGTCAAGAAACTCGTCACATCGCAGGCGTACTGTTCATCTGCTGCTCTACATGTAAGATGGGAGGTCTTGGATCTTGCTGAGGGTATTATGAAGGTCATGTCTACAGTCACGCTTGAATCGAAGCCAGCTCAGTCATCACCGAGTGATGGAGAGAAAGAGCCAACGGAGTTGCAGATTGTATTCGGCACTGATTTCGGCTCAATCACCCTTGACGGTATCAATGTCAAGCTTGCTCTGGTCTCCAAGGCCCTACGAAGCTCCATTGTTCACAGCTCCCACGGCGCAAAGCCGGCCCACAAGGAGGATCTCGCTCTCTTGTTCAGTGCGGATGCATGCTCTTCTGAACTTCTGAGTCAGTCGGGGTCGCTCATGCTGTCAAGAATCTCAGATCCATACTTCTATTTCTCACTCGTCTCTGAAGAAGACGAGATCCAGAGTAGGAATGATTGGAGGGTGGTTGCGTCGTGCAGGAGACTTCGCTTTGAGATGAAGGAGGATCCTGTCGGTCTTGCCCATGTGGCAGACCGTATTATTGACGATGAAGTCAGGTACATTCGGCAGCTTACCAACAATTGCAAACTTCCAAAGCCTGCTACGCCTGAAGTTGAACTGCCACCTGCGTCGGAAAAGCCCACCCATCACCGCATCAATGTGGCCATGTTCCTGGATGACTATCAGCTAAGATTCAGCCTCCTTCCGTCTTTGACATACCTTGTCACTGGTGACGTAGCCCGCATGTCGGTCATGCCTACAAAGTCATCCCAGATTGAGGTTGATTTTGACGTGAAGCAAAATTCCCATCTGTTCTTGTCGGATGAAGGCACCAAGTCGCGCACGCTTTCGAAGTTGGATATCCCTCCAACCAATGGCCGGATCCTTGCAAATATCTCATCCAATCGCAAGGAGTTGGAGGTTGACCTAACTATTGAACTGATTCGTCTTGAGGCCAGTGCGGTCCGAAGTCTCTTGGGTGTTCTGACAGGACCAGATGTTGCCCATCTCCTGGAAGACCTCAAACAAAACCTGGACGTCCTTCAATCCCACTTGAGCGAAGCGCTTTCGCTTGAAAAGGCAAATGCAGAACCGAAGCCTCTATCTGAAGAGTCGACAATTTTGTACAAAGCTCGCCTTACAATGGCGGGCTTTGAGATACACGCTGTTGCGCCTGGTTTGAATGGAAGGGATTACAAGGCTGAAATGGTTTTCAGCCTTGGGACGATGCAGATGAGTCTCCAGAATGGCCTAGATCGAGGCTACGCCATGGAGTATCCAGAGTTCAATATCGACGCCTCGCAAATTAGCTTCCTGTTGCGGCGTCTGGAGAGAACCAAGGCCAAATCTTACGGCGGTTTCACATTCGCCGTCAAACTTCTCGGAACATCTGCCGTTCGTGAGAATGGAGAGGTCATGCGAGCTTACCACTTCACAAGCGATAAGTTCGACATTGAACTTTTCGCTGAGACAGCTGCCTTGGTTGTGGATATCGCCATTCACACACAGGAGCGTATCAAGACATTGGATCTCTCTCATGAAGTCAAACGTCTACGCAGGCTCCGCCATCGCCATCATAAGGAAATGAACCACGCTGGATCTGATGTTCCAAAGATTCAGGTGAACGACGATGCTGCTGCACAAGTATTCCTCAATGCCTTATACTCGTTCCACTTTCGGGGCATCCAGGTGGCGTGGAACATGTCGTCTCCTCTCTCTGCTGGCGCTGGTCGCCAGCCAGAGGACCTTGTCTTCTCAATCCAACAAATTGAGCTGTCCAACAAGAAGAAGAATGCAGCCAGACTTCGGATTGAGAACATGCAACTCCAGATGGTTCCATTCCGTGCAGATCGGAAAAAGCGGTCGCTGAACTCTGCTCTCATGCCTCAACTAGTATTTAATGTCGCCTATCATTCCATCGGGAAAGAACTTTGGCTTGCTTTCCAGGCAGCAGGTAAATCCCTCGACATTCGTGCGACATCTGAGTTCATCATCCCTGGAAATATGATCCGGAACTCCATCGCGTCCGCAACTGAGGCATTGCGTGAGGGCAAGGCTGCTTGGGCTACGAAGCCAACTCTCAATCCGGAGAACGGCCCAAAAAGCCAGAGTCTCTTTGGCAAAAGACGCCTTCGGTCTGTTCTTGTGGACGTTGATTTCGCCGGTGCTACAGTCTCGCTACAGGGAAAACGAAGTCAGGATCCTCAGACTTTGATGGCCACCAACATTGCGGGTAGCCGGCTCTCAGATGCGAAATATGGCGAATATGTACAAGGAGATTCCGCAACTACTGCGACTTTACAGGCGCCAGGGGTAGCTTTGAAAGTTCATTTCGAAGATAATGGGACCGATGATCCAGCGTTGAATGCAGAGCTAAAGGTCAACCCATCCAATAATGTCTTATATCCCACGCTTGTGCCTTTAGTGAAGCAAATGACTGCTACTGTGAAAGAAATCATGAGAGAGAAAGATCTACAACATCGTCCTCGTCGTCAATCCGCTGCAGCTTTGCTGCAGCCTCAAAAGATTATGCAGGAAGCCCCATTCGGTGCGCCGGATCCAAGTTCCATTCTTGGGCGGTGCAAGCTCAACCTTGGATTGTTGTTCTGTAAACAAGAATTCAGCCTTAGTTGTCAGCCGATCGCCAGGGTAGCAGCAACAGCACGATTCGAGAGTGTCTACGTTACAGTCAACACGATTCTATCCAACGAACAGGGTCGTTTTATTGCTCTTTCTCTGGCATTCAACAATTTGGAAGCCTCGGTGAAGCATGTTTATTCCAATGAGTCCACAGCGAGTTTCGAAGTTCGGTCCATGGTGCTATCTTTGATGAACAGCAAGCACCTTGGCCGAACGAGTGGTGTGTCGGCTATTCTCAAAGTAAGCCCCATGAAGGTCATCCTGAATGCAAAACAGGTTCAAGACTCTTTGTTGTTCCAAGAGATTTGGCTTCCATCCGATGATGAGCCTAGCCCCAGCGCAACTCCACAGCCTGAGGAACCGCATGAGCCAGAAGCCCAGACCTACATTGTACAGCGCTATCAACAGGTCGCTGCAGCGTCAGCGTTCCCCTGGAACACGACTATTGCCATCGAGAAGCTCGAAATGCAGCTCGATCTGGGATCCACGCTCGGCAAGGCGCAGTTTGCCATCGACAATTTATGGGTTTCCTCCAACAAGACCTCCGATAACGAGCAAAGTATGTGCATCAATTTTGATTCCATTGGTATTGAAAGCAAGGGTCGTATGAGTGGCATTGTTGAACTGCGCAACCTCAAGATCAGCACCTCCATTGAATGGCCAGAGTCCCGCGAAGCTGGGCATACGCCACTTATTCAAGCCTCCATCGCTTTCCATCATCTTCAAGCCAAGGTTTCCTTCGACTATCAACCTTTCTTGGTCGCACATATTGCCATGTTTGACTTTTTTATGTACAACGTTCGTGAACCCTCTGGCGAACAGAGCCAACGACTCTTCAGTATACTGGAAGGCGATGAAGTCCAAGTCTTCTGCACATCTTTGACGGCATCTCAAGCCCTCGCGTTGTTCCAAGCCTGGCAGAGACTATTCCAAGACAAGCAATCCGCTTACGAGTCATCTCTACGGGAAGTTGAGCGATATCTTCGTCGCAAATCCTCTGCGGTTCCCTCTCAGTTGGAGACGCGCGCCAAAGAACAGATCAAGAAGGATGATGAGTCCGAGAGGGCACCCATTCAACTGCATACCGGTGTAGTTGTCAGCATCCGCCATATCAATATTGGTGCCTTCCCCAGCTCGTTTTTCGACAACCAAATCTTCAAGCTGGAGGCCTACGATGCCCAGGCCCGCTTTGCGGTCTCACTGGAATCCGACAAAATCCACAGCGCACTCGGCTTAACGCTTGGTCAGCTTCGCGTGGCACTTTCTGGAATCAGCCGTCCTAGCTCCGCCCAACTCGAAGAGCTCTCTGTGGATGAGATCGCCCAACGAGCCGCCGGCTCTCGCGGTGGCACCATTCTCAAGGTACCGCGACTGGTGGCGGGCATGGAAACCTGGCAAGTACCGGGTGGTCGGGAGATCGAGTACATCTTCCATAGCAGCTTCGAGGGCAAAGTAGATGTGGGCTGGAACTACTCTCGCATCAGTTTCATCCGCGACATGTGGGAGACGCATTTACGTGCCCTCGCCTCACGGCTTGGTAAGCCGCTCGCGCCATCTGCGGTGCGAATTACTGGTGGTCCCGGCAGCAGTACCGAAGGGGGCGGCGAAGGGGCTGAGCAGCAAGAGAAGATTACTGCAGTAGTCAATGTGCCACAGTCCAAGTATACATACACCGCATTGGAGCCGCCGGTTATTGAGACGCCACAGCTGCGGGACATGGGAGAGGCAACGCCCCCGCTGGAGTGGATCGGGTTACAACGTGATAAGCTGCCCAATGTTACGCACCAGATCATTATTGTGACCTTATTGGAGATCGCAAAGGAGGTAGAAGATGCGTATGGGACAATTTTGGGAACTTGAACAACTTATACCCCTTGGAACTTTTAGTAGCTTTGAAGCCTGTCCATGTTTTGCCCTTTTTCTTTCCTTGTCTTTACTAATGTTCATTTGAGCCATATTGCATTTTTTCTGTATAGGTAATACCCCTTGCATTCGAAATTATTTATCCAAGGTTGACTTTGTACAAAACTTAATAAATCTATACGAAGAGCTATGTATGCACCCACTGAGTATGTAGCTTAGCTTAGGTATGGTATGGCATCCATGGATATACCTCCCGAGCTCGGTAGCTGGATATTATCTAATCATGGAGGATTTCGTATGGCTGATTGGATAGGAGGGCCACGGTGCAGAAGATTTTTCCAAATGATTTCATGAGGGGTTGGGCATAGTGTAAGAATTTTCTTGACAATTACCAGCATATGACCGAACTAACCCTGTCTGAGGTAGATTACACTGTCCTTTCCTGCGCAGGATCGTCCCTCACTGTGTATTATTAATCCACAATAGCCCACCACCCCGCGCAGGCGGTGAGATAGCGGGGCTGATTGGATGCGAGTCAAATTTTTTCGTTTTCTATGTATTCTTTACAGTAATTTTACATTAAAAGATGGGATATTATTACTGGAAACAGTGAGAGGCAAAATTGAGCTCGGTTTTAGCTAGCTTTAGCTCCGTTGCAGTAATAAGCTGTAACCACGGATGTCCTCGGAAAGTGAGTCAAATGCATCGAAGATTGATTTCCAATCTACATGGCAAAGACTATTAAGACTCATATAGAAGAGATAGGTTGGTAAAGGAATAAAAAGGAAAGGCATGATAAATAGGATGGCTGGTGTTGTACTACTGTGACTGGCATTAAATAATCTGGAAACGCACACAAACCCGGAGCGGGGCACACAAAGTCCCCACTCTCGCTCTCATTTTTTTCTCCCACTTTTCTCTGCACCCCTCCTTCTCCTTCCTCTTTTCCTCTCCATCCCTTCCCTCTCCGGAGCACTTGCACATAGGCTTGATTGATTAGGTCCCCAGGTCCTGATCATCTGTGTGTTTGCTTCTTTCTATTCTTTTTATACTTCCCTTTGCCTCTAAGGCTAATTTGAGAAGTAAACCGCCAAGATGGTCAAGTAAGTCGAATTCACCAGCCCGGATGGAGCCTTCACGCCCACCATGCAAAATTTGATCGGGTTGCTAATATCGACCCTCTCAACAGCTTCACCATTGAGGAGATCCGTGGTCTGATGGACAAGCCGGCCAACATCCGTAACATGTCCGTCATTGCTCACGGTATGATATCCTCCAGAAGGTCGAAATGAGGGCCACTTTGACTGACCTGCTTCTCTCTAGTCGATCACGGAAAGTCCACCCTTTCCGACTCCCTTGTCCAGCGTGCCGGTATTATCTCCGCCGCTAAGGCTGGTGAGACCCGTTTCATGGACACCCGTCCCGATGAGCAGGATCGTTGCATTACCATCAAGTCCACCGCCATCTCTCTGTACGCCAAGTTCCCCGACCCAGAGGATCTTAAGGAGATTGAGCAGAAGGTCGATGGTTCCGAGTTCTTGATCAACTTGATCGATTCCCCCGGTCACGTTGATTTCTCGTCCGAGGTTACTGCCGCTCTCCGTGTCACTGACGGTGCCCTTGTCGTTGTCGACTGTGTCTCCGGTGTCTGTGTCCAGACCGAGACTGTCCTGCGTCAGGCCCTGACCGAGCGTATCAAGCCCGTTCTGTGTATCAACAAGGTTGACCGTGCTCTTCTCGAGCTCCAGGTCTCCAAGGAGGATCTGTACCAGTCCTTCTCCCGTACTATCGAGTCCGTCAACGTCATCATCTCCACCTACTTCGACAAGGTTCTCGGTGATGTCCAGGTCTACCCCTACAAGGGTACGATCGCTTTCGGTTCCGGTCTGCACGGTTGGTGTTTCACCGTCCGCCAGTTCGCCGTCAAGTACGCCAAGAAGTTCGGTGTTGACCGCAAGAAGATGCTTGAGCGTCTGTGGGGCGACAACTACTTCAACCCCAAGACCAAGAAGTGGACCAACAAGGGTGAGGATGCTGAGGGCAAGCCCCTTGAGCGTGCCTTCAACATGTTCATCTTGGACCCCATCTTCCGTATCTTCGCCGCTGTCAACAACGCCAAGAAGGACGAGATCGCCACCCTCGTTGACAAGCTTGAGATCAAGCTCACCACCGAGGAGAAGGAGCTCGAGGGTAAGGCCATCCTCAAGGTCATCATGCGCAAGTTCTTGCCTGCCGCCGATGCCCTGCTTGAGATGATCTGTATCCACTTGCCCTCCCCCGTCACTGCCCAGAAGTACCGTGCCGAGACTCTGTACGAGGGTCCCCAGGACGACCGTGCCTGCATTGGTATCCGTGACTGTGACCCCACTGCTCCCCTCATGCTGTACGTCTCCAAGATGGTGCCCACCTCCGATAAGGGTCGTTTCTACGCCTTCGGTCGTGTCTACGCCGGTACCGTCAAGTCCGGTATCAAGGTCCGTATCCAGGGTCCCAACTACGTCCCTGGCAAGAAGGAGGATCTGTACATCAAGGCTATCCAGCGTACCATTCTCATGATGGGTCGCTTCGTTGAGCCCATTGATGACGTTCCCGCCGGTAACATTGTCGGTCTGGTCGGTGTCGATCAGTTCCTGCTCAAGTCCGGTACCCTGACCACCGATGAGACCGCCCACAACCTGAAGGTCATGAAGTTCTCTGTCTCCCCCGTTGTGCAGCGTTCCGTCGAGGTCAAGAACGCCCAGGATCTGCCCAAGCTCGTTGAGGGTCTTAAGCGTCTGTCCAAGTCCGACCCCTGTGTCCTGACCATGATCAACGAGTCCGGTCAGCACGTTGTCGCTGGTGCTGGTGAGCTCCACCTCGAGATTTGTCTTAAGGATCTTGAGGAGGACCACGCTGGTGTTCCCCTGCGCATCTCCGACCCCGTCGTCTCTTACCGTGAGACCGTCACTGGCCCCTCCAGCATGACTGCTCTCTCCAAGTCTCCCAACAAGCACAACCGTCTGTACATGACTGCTGAGCCCATGTCCGAGGAGCTCTCTCTCGCCATTGAGTCTGGCAAGATTAGCCCCCGTGACGACTTCAAGCTCCGTGCCCGTCTCATGGCTGACGAGTACGAGTGGGATGTCACCGATGCCCGTAAGATTTGGTGTTTCGGTCCCGACACCACCGGTGCCAACTTGCTGGTTGACCAGACCAAGGCTGTTCAGTACTTGAACGAGATCAAGGATTCCGTTGTTTCCGGTTTCCAGTGGGCCACCCGTGAGGGTCCGTTGCTGAGGAGCCCCTCCGCTCCGTCCGCTTCAACATCATGGATGTTACCCTCCACGCCGATGCCATTCACCGTGGTGGTGGTCAGCTTATCCCCACTGCTCGTCGTGTCCTGCTCGCCTCCACACTGCTCTCCTCCCCCGGAATCCTCGAGCCCATCTTCAACGTCGAGATCCAGGTTCCCGAGCAGGCTATGGGTGGTATCTACGGTGTCCTTACCCGCCGTCGTGGTCACGTCTACTCTGAGGAGCAGCGTCCCGGTACTCCTCTGTTCATGGTCAAGGCTTACTTGCCCGTCAACGAGTCCTTCGGTTTCCCCGCCGACCTGCGTTCCGCCACTGGTGGTCAGGCCTTCCCCCAGTCTGTCTTCGATCACTGGGCTATCCTTCCCGGTGGTGACCCCTTGGACAAGACCACCAAGCCCGGTCAGGTCGTCCTTGAGATGCGTACCCGCAAGGGTATCAAGCCCGAGGTCCCCGGCTACGAGAACGTAAGTTATACACTTGAAGCTGAAATTGTTTGGAATCATCTGCTAACTCTATCTATAGTACTACGACAAGCTGTAAAAATGTTCATTGGCCAGATTACCTTTCTACCAATCAACGCGAATCTTTTTTTATGAGATTGATGAATGCAATACAATTTCCCAGTTCAATCAAAAATTGCCTAAGTAGGCAAACTTCCGTTACCTTTTAAGAGCCTGCGGGGTTTCTATGAATATCCATATCCTTGGATATCCTTTGCTGGTGTCTCATTAATTGCTTTTTTGTGATATTTGGTTCTTTCGCCTTTCCTATTTGCTAGTTTAGCTTACCAGTTTGGATATGAAATCAACATGGTATGCTAAACAAAGCTTTGGATAGTAAACTTGTAAATTTCTTGAACTTAGACTTGTAGATTTAAGCTCCATTGTATTTGCATTTGCTGCATGCTTTTGCCATCCGGTTTCTGCAAGAGTCACGTGCTAGCTTGCGCGCCTTCGCGTTTCCAGAAATTCTGTGCACCCAAACCTCTGTTGCTCTCAACGACTCCCTTTGCCATGGTTGGAGTCATTTTTTGCTTACAGTGATACCCTTCTCAACCTGAGAGTCAGACATTGCTTTTTACAACCCGCAATCTCCATTGGAAAGTGTCGGTTCTGGTTGTTCGACGTTCTGCAGCTTACCGTCAACCCGGATCCCTGCGAATAGCGACACCTCGGACCTCAATTCTGCTTCACATTCATTCCTATTCTTACCGGATCTGTCGCCAAAATGCACTTTACCGACACAGAAGCCGCGGACGTGAAGTCATGGGTAGTGAGGAAGCTGGAGGACATGTGAGTTTCACCCAAGTTATGCCCAATCCACCATAGCTCCTTCACTTCGGGAGTCTCGGCTAATCTATGATCGCAATGCTTGCAGCTCCGATGCGGACTCTGATGTCCTTGCCGACTACGTACTTGCCCTAATCAGAACTGATGCGCCTGACGATGAAATCCGACAAGCTTCGGTGGAAAACTTGGAGGACTTTTTGCGAGAACGTGCGCTTGACACTCGACTATGCAGTCTAGTCGACTGATGCTGACACCCACCAGATACTCAGCCGTTTGTTGACGAGCTCTTCTCCAAATTTGGCCCGAAGCAAGCTGCCCCTGCTCCGCAGTCCCAGCCCCCCGCAGCAGCAACCTCATACCTTCTCTGCCACCGCTCAGCCATTCAACCCGCCCAGTGGACCTAGAAATGATTTTAACAGCCGGAAACGAACTTTCAACGAGGGTTTCCAGGGAGATCAGGGAGTCGAGGATGGCTCAATTCAGAATCGCGCCTTCAAGACTCCTCGAAGAGGTCGTGGAGGTGGTGTTGGCCGCGGTGATTGGATGGGTGGAGGTGGTCACCCTATGCAGGGTGGTCAGCAATTCCCGGGCCAGCAGGGTGGATTCCCTCCTATGATGCCTGGGTTCCCGGGTTTCGACCAGAATGATCCTATGGCCGCTGCTATGATGATGCAGGGAATGGGTTTCCCTCAAATGCCTGGGATGCCAATGCCTGGAATGCCCGGTCAGCCGGGCATGGAACACCTGGCCAACCAGCGCTGCCCGTTCTATGATACTCAAGGTATCTGTTATTTGGGTGCTGCTTGTCCTTACAAACACGGCGATGCTGGAGGAAAGAATGACGGTAAGGCTAGTAGCTTGTGTCTATCTGGAAATTGGACTAATCTGTTTATTAGAATATGACCCGAAGAGCGCAACAATCCCGAACAGAGATGGCGACTTTTCGCGCGGCAGCGAGCGAGGCCGGGGTCGTGGACGTGGTGGCTTCAGCGGACGAGGACGCGGCCGGTCCGACTTCTCATCTGCAGGACCCAATGAGGATCGCACAATCACAACAATCGTGGTCGAGCAGATTCCCGACGAAAAGCTCTCAGAAGAAGCTGTGCGCGAGTTTTTCTCCCAATTCGGCAACATTGTGGAAGTGACTTTGCAGCCCTGGAAGAAGCTTGCTCTTGTTAAATATGAGACATTCCCGGAGGCCAAACAAGCATGGTCCAGCCCTAAGGTTATCTTTGACAACCGGTTTGTGAAAGTATACTGGCATAAGCCTAAGCCGAATGACAGGAACGGGGAATCCCAGCCTGAGACTCCAGCATTCAATCAGGAAGAGTTCGAGAAACAGCAAGAAGAGGCCCAGAGAGCACATGAGGAGAAGACGAGGAAGCGACTGGAGACCGAAAAAGCCAAGGAGGAGCTCGAGCGCAAGCGTGATGAACTCATGAAAAAGCAGCAAGAAGAAAAGGCACTCTTAATGCAGCGTCTTGGCGTCTCATCAAATAACGGCCCCGACACTGCAGAGGTTCAGTCCGAAGATCCAGCTGATGAGAATGCGAGCGAGGAAACCAAGAAGCTGCGCGCACAGTTGGCTGCTCTCGAGGCAGAGGCACAAAGTCTCGGTATTGACCCCTCCGACCCGTCATCACCTGGCCGGGGCGGATACCGGGGTCGTGGTGGTTACCGTGGCCGAGGCGGGTTCCGTGGCCGCGGAGGCTTCGACCCTTCATTCCGTGGCGGCTACCGGGGTCGCGGTGGATTCGCGCCTCGTGGGCGGGGTGGTGTCTTGCGTCTTGACAACCGTCCTCGGCGAGTTACCGTGACAGGCGTGGAGCTCCACTCGGATAAGGACGAAGCCCTGCGTCAGCACTTGATTGTAAGTCCTACATTTTCATCTGTAGAGAAATCACAAACTAACATGTTGTTTAGGGCATTGGCGAGTACGAGTCCATCGAGGCTAACCCGAACACACCTGGCTCTATCGTTGTGGCCTTCAAAGAGCGATACCAGGCCGAGAAGTTCATGTTCAGCCCATGGAACATTCCCAACGTGGGCGAGGTCCAACTGTCATGGCTTCCCAACCCTCCTATCACACTTCCCGCTGCATCAACAGAGCCGAAGAATGGTCTCGACGAGGAGCAGGACACAGCCATGGACACCACGCCGTCTGCCCCGGCGCCACAGCAGCCACCCCGCGATATGGATTATGATGTTGCTGAAGATGATGGCTGGGGTGCTTAGTCAATCTCTCTTATCTCATGTACTTTGGACCCTGTGAATAGGCTACATTTATTTTCTTCAGAGATATTTGATCTCGACCCTCTCATATATCACTCCTCGAACCCGTAAATCAATCTAAATATTCTGTGGTGTCAACTCCACCATATATCCATCCTAAATAGCAGTCAATATATATAAACACTGATGCACAAATCAACCTTAGAATGTATATAGTACTCACCGGATCAGCAACCATAGCAAACTTCTCAAAGAACCAAGCATAATTCCCATGAATCTCCCCAGTACCAACCCCCCTCTCAGCCTCCCACTCACTCAAAGGCACAGACTCCCTCGTACAAACACCAGGCTCCTTCAAAATCTCCACACCGCCATCCCTCAACCTCTCAATAGCAGCGTTTACGTCCGGAACCGTAAAACCCTAGATGCGCGAATCCCAGATTCGGCGGGACATTTCCATTCGAAACACCTACCCCCGGCTCCCCATTCTCATTAGCGCTATCCTCAGTGCCGTGCACATGGAAAAGCTCCAAAAGCCCACTAGTCCTAGTTAAAACAGGCATCTGGGATGTAGTTTCTGCCCACTTCTCCACTCCCCCCTCTTTTGTTGTACTATCCGTATCTGCCGGCGGATGACCAAGATAATAGATTGTGAATGGACCAGCATTCATGTTAAAGACTACGCGCATGCCGAGGAGGTCGACGTAGAAGTGGAGGGAGCGTGCGGGGTCGGTTATGCGGAGGGCGAGGTGGTTTAGGCGGTAGTCTTTTGTTGCGGGGTCTAGCGGTGGATTGAATGCTTTTGTTGGGCCGCCGGGCGTGAAGGCGCCTACCTCTGTGGTTGGGATTGTTTTGAAGGAGTTTGTCATTTTGTGGTGATTTAGTCTGGGGTGTAGCTGTATGGTTGGTGGGGATATGGGTGGATGTGTATGTGATAAGCATGGATATATCGTGGAGTGGGGTATATGTAAATCTTGGAGTAAGTACGCTAACGGCTCTTGATTCTGTTTCAACGGGTCGGAACTTGAATGTCCAGATTCTTGGTGTGTTCATTTGTCTTGCGATACAATTGAAAAGTTTGAAAGTCCCATATGGGTATCATATCGTATTGTGCATCTAACAGTATCCTATATCCAGCCATCGGCCTATAATATTCCACGAGAAGTATGACAATGATATGCAGAGAAATATGTGCAGTGAGGGTATCTGTCGAAGCCAAAAAGGATGCACATGAAGGGAGAAAAAAAGGACAAAATACTAGTATACAGGCCTAAAATAACAAGCCACTTATTCCGACGAAACGATCTCTACACCATCAGGCGCAGGTCCACCCGTCGCACCATTCTTGCGAGAATTTTGCATGCCGAGAATTTGCCATGCACGTCCCATCATACCATGTCCAAGACCCTGGGGAAACTCGACAGAAGCTTTATGGGCGTGTTTCGGCATGCGGTCACGTAGAGCGCGCTCGCGCTTGGCAGCAGCCAGCCGGTCTTGTTCGCGTTCATGATTGACGATGTCATCGCGCCATTCGGACCAGTGTTCGAAGTTCTCGCGTTGGCGGAGGACTTGATATCTGAGTCGGGATTTAGATGGGCGCCATGCGTTACGGTTGATGACATCCTCCTCGCTGGCTTGTGGGACCATTGTAGACTTCAGGTCTGGGACATGTGAGTCCTTGGTCAGCTTGAGGAGGTGAGTGAAGACATCTCGGCTTTCCAGTGCCGTGCGCTGGATCTTCTCTTGCTCTATCGTCGGGGTTGTACGAGTGAGAGGTGCATCCAGCCAAGCATACATGTCCGTTGAGCGCTGTACAGAGTATGGGTCCATGTGATTCGCACGGCGGTTCTCTTCACGGAGATAACGGACGGCGGACTGGAGGCTTTCGACTTCAGCGCGTAGAGACTCGTTCTCGTGCATTGCGGCCAGAGAAGCCTCATTGTCGATGACGAGACCACCAGCTGTAGCTGTCACACCTGCAGTTCCGGAGACACGCTTCATTCTTTCGAGGCGATTCTTATACTCGTCGCGCTCTGCTTCGGCGGTTTGAAGCTCCTTCTTTTGTCGCTCAACAGTCTTCTCCAGCTCAGCGCTCATGTTCTGGCTTTCTTCGATCTTGGCTTCAAGGTCCTTAACCATAGACGCTTTCTTGCTCGCTTCCTTCATCCGCGACTCTAGGAGTTCAATCTTGATGCCTTGCTCTTCAAGAGTGTTGTCCTTGACACCCAAAGCAGTTGAAACTTCATGAACTTCGTTTTTGAGGCGGCGAATTTCTTCGTCGGCGTCTGGAGAAATTGTCTTGTTAGACTTGAGCTCCTCTGCTCGCGCGATCCAAGGGAAGGCGCCCCTCTCGAACTCGGTAGTCTTAGAAAGATCCGTTGAAATTGAGTCCAGCTCCTCAAGTTGGCTAGCCAGATCGCGCAGCTTGTTCACTAGCAAAGAGAGCGGGTCGTTGCTTTCGGTGGGAGTGTCTGAGCCCTGCACAAAAGCGGTGGAGGCTAGCGACATGCTGTCCAATATCTCCTGGAGAGTGTAGGGTTCAACACGACCTTCATCACTAGTCAGACTCACCACAGCTTCACCCAGCTTCCGAGCAAGTTCCGAGAGCCCACGTGTGAAGTCCTCTGTCTTCTTGAATGGCTCATCGGCTTGCTCTGAAAGTACAAGAGACCTCGAACGCAAGTCTTCAACAGCCCGGTGGATCTTGCCCATCGCTACCTTGTATCCACGGGCATGGGAAACAAAAGCATCGAGTTTGTTGAAAGCGAAGGTAATTTCCTCGTTGCTTGTATCGACGTCGTCTCCTTCACTGCCCTCTTTGTCTTCATTGCCTTCATTGCCTTCATTTTTTTCGCCGGCCTCCTTTGGTGCAGGCAACTTGGACTGAATGAGAGCCTTCAACCGAGCAATAGCCGTAGCAGCATGGTCGAGGTATGACTGAGATAAGTTGGCGCGCATGGACAGCTCACCTGCAAAGTTCTCCGGACTTGATGGAAGAAGAGTCTCTGCCAAGTGTGCAATCAGAGCAATGGATCGTTGCAATTCTACAGCGAATTTGGCCATGTTGACCTCGTTTTTCTTCAGATTCTCAATCCAAAAGTTAAGCGTGCGCTCCACGGGCTCCATTTCGAACAAAGCGGCCTTGGTACTGTTGAACTGCTCCGGTGTGCAGGCATTAATATAGGTCACGAACCGGTCGCAAACAGTCGAGATCCATAGCAGATGCTCAGAGACCTCTAGGGCATTGAAAATTTCCTCGTGGCTGGAGATTGCAGATTGCTCAGCGATGCGCTCACGAATCGTGCCGCTCATCACAGCAGCCTTGAAGCTCACACGCTGGAATCGAAGCAGAGCTAGAACGGCGTTCCGTTCTCCCTCATAGTATTCCGGCAGATAGAGCTTCACAATTGAAAGATGTTGTGCGGCTTCTTCGGCTTCCATACGCTTAAGCTCAACATCAATGGACTTCGTCTGTGCCTTTGATACCGAGGCATGAAGTTTCATGTTTAGGTCCATCATCGCGCGCGATCGTGTCGTGAGGTCAGTGGCCTCAGCTTCGGAAATCTGCTGAGACGCCCGCATATCTTCCAAATCGGCTTGGAGATTCGTCACTAGTTCTCTGAAGCGAGACAATGTATACTCCAAATCTTCAATGACTTCATCTTGTTGTGTTATTTTCCGGGATTGTTCACTGAACACTCCGTCCCGGTAATCAATCTCTTCTTGGAGTTGTTTCTCAGTCTCGATATGGGTATATTCCAGTTCGTCGCTAATTTCTCTCAAGGCTTCCAAGTCTTCAATGGCAGCCTTTAGTTCGCTAATCTCCTCTTGATAGCGCATATTTTTGTCGGCAAGCTCTTCAATCATTTCCTCGGCACCCAGAGCGGTCTCTAGTTGTTGTTTAAGGTCGTCCACGTTTGTCTCTGCAACCAAAAGCTTTTCCTTGGTGGCTTCAAAGTCGGATTTCACAGCAGAATATTCTTCGAGGTCCTGTTCTAGTTCCTTGATCTGGTCTTTCAGGTCAGCTTCTTGCTGCTGCGTCATATCACGAAGTCGGATGAGAGCTTCGCGAAGGCGTTCATTGGTCTTCTCCATTTGTAGCCATCCATGACTAGATCGTTCCTCGGGGCTTGTGACTTGGCTGAACTCTTCATTCTCCTCACGGAGAACCTCGACCTCCAACTGGAGCTCTTCCATTTTCGACCGGAGCGCATCGCATTCATGCTTGAATGCATCGGCCGTCTCTTCTGCCATCTCCCGGTCAAGTCCCGCCATTTCCATAAGCGATTCATGCTCAGCCTGCATACGATCCAGTTCCTCCAAACGAGCTTCCGTGTCCCTGAGTTTCTTGCGTAAATCCGTAATCTCCATTTGCTGGGGTTGATATTTCGCCTGCAACTTCTGAATGATAGATTCAAACTTATCGCGTTCAGACTGCAACTGCTCCAGGGCTTTCATCTTTTCACGGTCATCAGACCGCTTCTTTTCCATCACACGAAGCTTGGTTTGAAGCTCTTCCAGCTCTCGACTGACAGCAGCGCTCTGGGCTTGACGCTGGGTTGTGGACGTCGCAGCTCCTGGCCGAGCAGCTGCAGGGCGCGCAGCAGTCATTGACTGTCGAGGTGGCTTAGCAGCCGGTGGAGGTGCCATTTCTGTATCTTGCGGTCCATCCTCGGCATCCAGAGATTCAACGTCCGTGGGCTCTTCTGATGCTCCGCTTGTTCCGGCTTCACCATCTGATGCTTTTGTGGGGGCAGCCTGGCGTACAGAGGGTCGTTTCGACAATCCAGGTGCTGACACGTTGGCCTGAGAACTCGGTCGTGAGGTTCGGGTTGACCCGGAAACGGAAGGGCGCGAGGATCTGGGAGCTGCTGGGGTTGAAGATGGGCCGACTGAGGCTCGAGTGGTAGGTGCTGGTCGGGGTCGATTAGATGCCACGGTGGAAGTGCGCGAAGCACCACCCATCGAAGGGCGGGCAGGGGCGCCTGAAGACAGCTGCTTTGTTGGGGACTTTGTGGGGGACTAAAAAAAGAGAGACTTGTAAGTACTTGCGCGACAGCCTTTTAAGATCGTTACACACCCTTAGAGATGATCGAGCACCCATCTTCGGGGCCGGCGTAGGTGTGGATCCATTGACACTCTGTCGCTTAGCCGCACTTGGTGGCACTCCAGGAGGCTTCTTTGCAGCTGTCGAGATCGATGGCCTACCGGTGGTTGCATTGGTACCGGCTCGGCTCCTTTGTTTACTCTCCCGCGGAGCTTGTGGTAGAACCGCACCCACGGCTGTGGGCCGGATGAACATGCCATAGCCTGCTTCGCAATCAAAGTAACGCTCCCCTTGAACTGCGCCATCGTTCTTGCCCGTGGCGTCTGTCAATTCAACACCAATCCAATCTCCAGCTGCGAAGTGAGTGCTGCCAATGAAGCGCACGGTGGCCTGTCGTCCGTCGGTCAAGGTGATCACCGAGCCAGATGATATATCTTGACCAGACATCGTGAGGACAAAGGATCAAAGACCCACGATGCGCTTAAACGGTAACCGAGGGATGTTTGTCGTGGTGAGTTGGGAGAAGAGGGACGGGGCCCTGAGGCACTAAGGAGTCCGCTTCGCGCGCCGCCGATCAACAATGGCCTGAGGCAGAAATGATGACATACTAAGCAGCACAGAGTACAAACATCACGCTCTAGGTGAGCCCGTGGCTTCAGGTATAATCATGGTATTGATAAGGTGCTCAGTAGCAAGTAGGTATCCTGCACCTATCAAACCAGGTTTCTGGTTTTAACTTCATTCACTTATTCAAAATAAGACAAAGAAATTCAGTTATTGTTTTTATTTTGAGAGAACAGAGCAAAACAGCCTAGTGATTTTGTACATTTAGTGGCCAAGACTGTATATTATATGCGGACATAACCTTGGAATTTCCTTGAGATTGGTTGGAATCGTAATATTCTTTAGATTGTAAATGTTCTTGGTACTTGGAATGGTAATCTATTCTTCTTTAACATAGTATTCCTTCAGAAAGGAACCGTGACCGCAACCAAACAGTCCAATTAAGTAAAACCTTCGGGCTATAGATCTAGGATCATTTCGAACCTCTATAAACAAGAAATGAAATCGTTGAACTCGTCAAATCAAACCCCAAGAGCGTCTTACGACTTGAATACCTCCGGGAAGTGGACACGTAGCTCCTCAAGGTCCGAGATTTGGTATTTCGATGCCGGGACGCGCGGGACTTCGACTCCCGCTTCCACAAAGTGGACAGTTGACCAGCCTCGAGCCGCTGCATGCTTACAGTTGAGATATGAATCATCTGTACAGTCAAACTCGTCAGCACTTGTTTGGAGACCTGACCCACACCGCAATATACGGCAGCTTTACAGAGCTACTTACCGACAAAGTAGCACGATTCGGTGCTGGGGGCCCCGGCTTCCTTCTCTGCCTTTGCATACATATCCTGGCTTGGTTTGCAAACCAACGGTAACGAGCCATAGTCACAGTACGTGATACCCTCAAACAGATCTTCAATACCCAGCAGTTTCACCACTCGCTTTCCATGGCTAACATAAGCATTGGTGAGCAGCCAGGGCTTCACTTTTGTGGTGTCCAGTGACTCCAGCAGAGAGCGCAGCTTGGGGTTTGGCTTCAAGATTGAATCGAGGGGAAGTGCATCATCCACTTCGTAGTTGAATTCGAGCGGGTCGATCTTGTGGTGGCGGGTCAGACCTTCAATCGCAAGGCCGTACTCCTTGTAGTATTTCTGGTGCAGCATATGCGCATCTTCCGGAGTAAGATCGAGGTGCTTGCAGAAGAACTTGTCTTAAGCGCAACAATGGTTAGTCACAGCGCAATTGACATATTGAAGCCAGAGTTACCCACTGATCAACTTCTGCATCTCATCATGAATATTGCATCCTGCGCGCAAGGGTCAGTATCGGTTTATCTCGGCGTAGTCGCAATTGGTGTCGCAGTCACACCTTTAGAGTACAGCTGGAAAAAGGCACTTTAGATTAGCAACATTGTTCCCGCGATTCCAAATACAGAGCCACTAAGCCGTTGCACATACACAGTTGTCAATGTCGAAGAAGAACACTGGCCGTGAGTCACCTCCGGCTCCGTTTGCCCCGTTGGCAGTCATTGTAGAGTATCGATTAATTCGGGGGAAAGTTGCAGGTATCTTAGAGATATTTGAAGTAGGGCGAATAAACTGACGAGCAGGTAAAGAAAAGAACAAGCGATGCATGGGTAGAAATAGGAGGAAGGATCGAGTCGGGGACCCAAAGTAGAACGAGTTGGCTTGGGGGGTTATCATTGGCAGCGCGGAGAAGAAGCCGCGTTACCTAATCCGCCCTAGCGTGAAAAAGCACATTCGTCACTTTTCTTCTTGTTTTGCTTCGACTCCATTCTTGCGGTCTGCAAAAGTAAGCCTTCTATTCTGACCGCTCGAATATTAGCGCAAGTGACATGAGGTTATACCCCCTCTAGTGATCACTTTTCCCTTTTTTAAACAGCTACTGCTCTAGCTTCATCTTGATCCCTTTTCTGAAGCTTTGGATCATGGCGACAGCTCATGCAACTCACCTTACAGCAGGACCGATGGCATCTTCCGCAACAATAACAGCCGATGAGGTACGGGAATATGAGAGAATTTTGAAAATCAGCGACGAGATTTTCTCGGGGTCACACCCGCGTCTCAAGGTGCCCCAGAAGTTTGTGCGCAAGCCGAAGGGTCAACCAGGCCAGAATGGTCAGTTGGCCCAACAGACATTGAAAAGCAAGCCCGTGGCACCAGAGCCTGTACCTCAGATCAATACTTCCCGCCACCATCAAAATATTCAAGCGAAAACTCCTGGAAACGCGTCGTTCCCTGCCACCGCCAGTGCAACACCAACTGCTCGCGTAGCTGCGAAGCCCGCATCTGAAATCGATCCCATATTCTTGACAAAATCGGATGATTTGGTCAGGGCGGAGCTTCAATTACAACGGCAGAGGGTGGAAAGAACACTTCGTGATCAGCTGGAACAGAAAAAGCAGGATTTAAAGCAGAAACCCTCAGTTCAGGACACGAAACCGAACTTTGATGTTTCAGATGTGCTGAATAGGGCTCTCGAGATTGTGAAACCTGTCTCTCTGAGCGATCCATCGGAGAATTCGTTTGATGAAAATTCCTATTACTCCAGTAAAGCACCTGACTCGCCGCCTGCTGTTGGCGAGCATCAAGACCCATCTCCTGTGGTCCCGGCTCGGGCACTGGGTGCCTCCGCAGGGGCTTCGGTAGAGCAATTTGCAGATGAGTTACAGCGACTTGAAACTCTGAATAGGACTGGATCCGATCAGGAAATGCAAGATGCTTACTCTGTTGCTGACCATCGCATCCCCCATCCCCAGAAGCAGCTGCACCCAAGCCAAATAGAAGCTAGCCGGCTCCTTAAAGCACATCAAATTGATCCCCAGGAGGAACCTGAATACTCGCCTCCTGCCCCGGTGGCCCCGCCGATTGACCACAGGGATTATCAGCGAGAGGCAGCAAACAGCCAAGGCAAAGCTAGATACGCAGAGCAGCCTCGAGATGTACAAGCACTTCCCCATGGGCACAATGTCACTGTAGTCCGAAACCATATCACCTCCCCAGCAGCTCCTCGACCGTCTCGTGTCTCACCATTGGCAACTCAAAAGCTCCCTTCAGTTCAACAAATCCGGGATGAACGGTTTGAACATGTGTTAGAACGTGTTTACTCTGATCCTGAGTCTGGCCTGGCCAGTCCCAATGGCCCGGTCTCGCAGCCCGTGTCTCGAAAGCGAAGAAGACAGGAGAAAGGACAAGACGTTCGTGTGTCCTACAAGAGACAGAATGCTGATTCTTCTGATGCCTACATAAAGGAAGAACCAGTGTCACCGCCACCCTTCACTGATGACCATGCCATTTCGAGAAGCCGCCAGCCGCAGGAACAGCCTGTGTACATTGACATTTCATCCCCGGGATATAACCCCGTAATTGAGCGACGCGAAGCGTCCGGTCGAGGACCAGTATACGAGGTCGATCAGTATCGCGAGGTCCCTGTTGAACAAGGTCCATCACGGACCATGTCTCGAGTTAGCACCAGACGTCCAGTTTTTGATGATCCCAATCTGCGACGCGTCGCCAGTATGCAGTACGCGAGACAGCCTGAATATCCTCAAGGGTACATCGAGCATGACCCACGTGACATCAGATCTGCATCCTACGCAGTCGTTGAGAGGCGCCTTCCGGAACAATCCAGATACTACGAGGAGGCCCCGTCTTATGGACCACGTTACATCGAGGTGGACGATCAACTACCACCCACCTACCGACCCCAGTATTACGAGGAACCTCAACCCCCGCGGGCCATGCTGCCGCCTCCACGCCGGTACTTTGTGGACGAGCATGGCAATGAGTATGAAATGGTACCATCTCGAAGAACACAAACCATGGCACCACCACCTCGTCCAGCATCTCGCGCTCCTGCTCCACAAGCCGAGGTCTACGATGACCGTGCTCCTATTCGCACTGCAAGTGTTCGTGCTCCATCAATTGTGCAAGAACCTTACATGGACAACCGATATATTCAAGAGATGCCACCTCCCCAACCTATCTACAGGCGTGTCCCCAGTGACTATGCTCGGCCCATTGCTGGTGAACGACAGACTTACGTCGCGCCTTTGGAAGGACATGAGCCATATTCCCGTTCTGGTAGTGTGCAAGTTGCCGAATATATGCCTCGCCGTCAAAATTATGTAGAAGAGCACTCTATTCCCCAGGAAAGAGTGATTCGCACCGCTAGCGTGCGACCCCAAGCTCATCAGCATCGATATGAGGAGCAGCCCCATGAAATTATTCAGCGCGTTGGAAATTCCCGCCCCGCTGGAGCTAGTCGTGAAGTCTACATGGATGAAAGACCCATGGGCGACTATGTTGAGCGACCCTACTACGTCCGAGAACGACGTTATTATGAAGGTGATGATGGAAATCGCATGGCGTTGGATGGAAATACGGAGTCTGTGCATCGTGCTCCTCAGCATTACTAGGCGCTTAATTTTTTTAGCCATCTCTTTCATCGTGCATCTGCATACGGCGTGCTTTGATTTATCTTTTCTCTCATGTGATGTTGACTATTTTGAAGCCACAAATTTTCCATCGGTTCAATTAGCTCCCATTAATGTACAACAAGTTAATGTCTTATAAAAGCCCCCATTTGATCGATCCTACGCAGTCCTAGTTGAACATCACAATGACAGTATCAGGCAAGGTGTGGTGTTCGAACTTGATAGCAACATTGTCGAGTTCATACCAAGGTACCTCATTGCTCACATGGTATCCAATCAAACAAAGATACTTTTGAGAATTGGTCAATTTCCTCGATGCATGATCCAATAGCGCCTCGTAAAGCTTACCAGTCACCGTAATTTGAAGTGCCCGGTCAATAATGTCCCCCACAGGCTATATTGTTGTTCCAGAGCAAAAGACTTCAAGGACGCACACACACTCTGCCCCGACGGATGGTATGTTTCTCTTCGCCTCGCATCAGACTCATTCGGTTTGTGACATAGCATGATTCCATTCCCTATGAGTTTCATGACTTGCGAGGCTCAGATCATCATTCAGGCTAACTCACAGAAGCGCCACAATGCAGCAAAATACCCAGATGAATCCGTATAGATTGAACCATAAGTTGAAAGGTGAAGGATTCCATGAAGGTGTTCTCTCAGCCTTCTGTAAATCTCGGTATGTAAATAGATGTCAGCAGGCCATGTCATCATTTCCGAGCAACCAAACCTCAAGGATGCGCACTCTACTCCGTTGGGTAGCATGATTTCCTCCGCCTCGCATCAGAAATAAGCTTTTTGTGACATATTATGATTCCAAAAGACCAGCATGTTGTCATCACCTGCTAGGCATAGATCATCTTGCAGCCTAGCCTACCGAGGGGTCGCATTGCAGTAGAACCCAGACGAATGTGTATGCATACTAAACCATGTAGCATGGATTTGACGGTGGCGCTACTCTAGCCTCGTGGATATATAGGTAGATGTTAGCTTTCTATCAGTTAGACGTGAAAATTGGCCCATTTCCTGTGTTGTCTCTCTTTGCCTGGTACTCCATGATGAGCAGTCGCAGACCATTGAGCTTTCTTCGTATCCAGCACTGAGCAGTGATTGCTGTAGTATGCAAATATCAGATATTCTGATGCCGGTTGGGCATAGATTAACGTGCATCTGGGGCCCGCGCAGTCTGGCGTTCGGGCTGGTGTTATCGATCGGACCTGGAGTGTTCACGACTCAGTATTTGTGTTTCAACCAGATTATACTCACAGTAATCGGCAATGGCAAGTGTTGGAAACATATGTAGTGTTTCGTTCAGGTCTCAAAGATGGTCGGCATGGTTAATCCGAAAGTGAAGATGTCATCACGTATACATACTGTAAAGCCTGTCTCATGAGATGAAGCTGCTTACCATGAGTATAGACAGAATGATTTAGCGACATTAAATCTAGTGGCAACCGTTAAAACTGAGTTGCACAATTTGTGATCTTTTCAATGCGGTAGCCGTTGATATTGGAAGGAAGTAATCGTCCTGCATCAGAAAAGAATTCAATTTCACGACCGCGAGGTTTAATTCACCAATTTTGTTCATCATTTGCAAAGCATTACATAAAACTTCTCCTCCTGGGATATTCAAACCATTGAAAATTCTGTGGTGAGGGTAATGGTATCATATGCAGACCTTAAACAACATGTCGCATGATTAGCATGAAACTTTCGCCCACCGAGCATGCCCTCGGTAAAGTATTCGAAACTCGACGCGGCCCGCTATGTTGATCACTGGAAGGATACTAATGTGGACGCTGAGCATGGGGCACTTTGAGGTCGAAATCGGCGAACTCACTAGAGATCTCAAAAAGCATGAGCGATCAAACCACCGAAACTTATCAAAAATGCGTGTTTATGTCGTCCAGCCCTTCAGAACGTGATTTATTCAACATGTATCGTCTCGGAAGGTCATCATTCATGGAGACATTATTGGCACCTGCTAAGGATTGGGAGGGTATTGAAAAAAAAAAGACAACGTACCCTTTAAGATCGCACACAGATCCAGAGCTGGTGATGTTCGAAGACGCAGCAAACGCGTCGTGCGAATAATCGATTACTCTTGGTGTTTTGTTGAATGAATCCTTCGATGCGGCTGTAAAGAACTTCCCCGGGGCAGTTCGAAATTGTGATGGCTGACCTACTAGAAATCTCAAAAGCGTTAGTTGTCGATCTACCATAATGAATTAACATGTATGCCCATCAAGGTTGTCTGCATTCTCAGAATGTAAATTTTTTTCATCATGTCTCTGGAGGAAAACATCGTATTCATCATCGAACAAATTAAGATCCAAAAGGCTGTTGAAAGAGCCAACTTAACTTGAATTACTACAAGACCACTGAGATGGTGCCATAAAATATGTCATGGAAGTTCTGGCTAGATAATTCAGTTAGTAATAGTTGTCTCCTTGGAAGCTGAACACAAAATGACATTGACTCAAGCATCAGAAATCTCCATTTGTCAACAGCGAGTTTCAGAACAAGATCTTTTCTTTAATCATTTGCGTGTGTCCGGGCTGTAGGCCCTCTTCATATTTCACTAGGCAGACATGACTTACCACTGTTGGAAGATTCGAAATCCACCCACAACGCCATCGAATAGCTGAAGTGGTCAGCATTGATCAACGATAGCAGGCCCTTGGCACAGAAGCATCGCAGCTGGAAAATAATAAAGGTCGTTAGCAGATCATGATGTTTGTTTAACAAGTCAACCAAAAACCGAATAAGGGAACCATCGCAGGTCTTTTGTGGGATAGGCACAGCGTTGAGGCATTTCCAGGCACATAGTCTCGCATCAGAGTGACAATTGTATCATCATGGTACATAAGCATTATCATGCTGTCTGTTAATCATCACCTGCAAGCAATGCGGTTGCAAGCTGGAGGCTTGGGGGGAATGCCGATTGGGAGATGCAGATGGGGACACGATGGTGTATATACTTGATTGGAAAGTGTGCTTTGCATGATGCACAACGTGTTGAGATGTTGGTTGCATTAGTATAACACCTGTAACTACTCACGTACCTTGTCCGGATCCAACAATCTCTGTCATAAACAACATCAGGCTCAGATGGGCTTAGAGGTAATGTATCCAAGAAGTTACTAAAGAAGATGTGGCATGGGAGAAGATGATGCGATGAGAGAAGAGGGGAGAGGAAGGTTGCGGCGAGAAAAAAGGCAAGAAGAGATGCGACGAAGGAACTTATTGACAGTCACGTAAAGTTGCGTTATTTAGCGTCACGCAGAAAGCGCTATCTCTCATCACGTAGAAAGCAGTTTTATTAGTCACGTAGATCTTGTTTTATACTCAATCCATGTCAACTTTCCAAAGGTAATCTTGATTACCTATCATCCTGGTCAGCTATGTCCGGGCTTGAAGTACAAAATTGTCCGTCTTTATGGGTTCATCATGTTTTGCAAGCTTTCAACCACCAGACCGGAACTTCTAATGGCTTACAAGTTACGATGGCTGATATAACTACTTCAGGAACAGCCAAAGATGAAATTTGAAGATTCCAATTCCAAAATTGGAACTTTACGAATCAATAAGCTCCACAGCAGCGAGCTGTCTCTGTATGCCTGGCTAATACTGGCACTGCCAACCATTAAGGGTTCAACTTTGTCACGTGTGGAGCATCTATAACATCATCCGCGGACTTTTGCACTCAAAAAGCCGTGAATCTTATTCCACCATATTGCCCCACGGCAACAAATTTATATGCACACATTTGCATAATAAACGCATGCCGCCGCCGATCCCACAATCTTTTCAGCCGGGGTTGTCAATAGTTTGCCGAACTAATAATCAGTTAAACTTCGGAGTGGGGAACGCAACAAATCAGAAATCGAGTTCATTGGTTAGATCCCGATATCGGCCAAGCTCGCCATACCCGCAGACCCTCATTCTTGAATTCTGTACCAATCACGATACATATATGCAGTCTGCAGCTGAGAGTGCACAGTGAACCACAGTCGGGGACTCCAGGGGTAACTCCGAGGGCTATTATGACTCCTCGCCGGCATGGTTTCGTTTTGTTTTGTCTTTGCTTTGTCTTTCCTTAGTTCAATCACCCCAGAACGTGCGCCGTTTCTGAATTCGGGTCTTTATTATTGACTCGGACGTCAGCTGTTATCCCTTGGTGGAGTAGTCAACATGGGTATCCGCAATGTACAGGGAGAGGGTCTTCAGCGCATGATTGCCGTCCTTGGCGCGGTCGCATTTCTGATTCAAGGATATAATCAGTCTGTTATGAATGGCTTCACTACACTGCCTAGTTTTCTGGCTGCGATTCCGCAGGTC